>CM060409.1:179382995-180653165 GCA_030545235.1 Helianthus tuberosus
ATCGATGTATACCATTCTAGACGTGGCAAGTACATATCTTCCCATTGTTTATCAGCTTGTTTTCTAGTGACTGCATGGGAGTCAATCCTTGTCTTTGTTCGGCTCTAATCTTCGCCACAACGTTTTGAACGTCTTTCAGAACATGAAACCTGTCGGGGTCCTGCTTCCTTATCGTTTGAAATATTTTGCGCGACTCCATGTTTTGAGCTGTCAGCTGCTCGATCAGTTTCATTTCGCTTGGAGTAAACCTTCGCACAAACGCGTGGGCCGACAGGTCCTCACAAAGTTCGTGGTTATGTTCAATTTTTCCGTCTTTAATCTCCCAGGTTTCATACGGGTGGTTTCGCACAGCCAGCAGGTAAAACGGGCAACCGGTTTTTTTGCTTCCGGCTTTTCTAAGTGTTGCTGTAGTCTGGTGCTCACCAGCACGATCACATTCAAGCCATACCCTCCGGATTATTCCACCGGTTTTCTTTGATCGACGGGTGACAATAACGAAACCATCCGCGTTTGCTATTTCTTGAATCCGATTCTTTAGTTCATCTAAAGAGTTGAAAACCTGTAATATCGACAATAATAATAAATAATTTTAATAAATAAATAAATAATAATAATAATAATATTAATATTAATAATAATACTAATAATAATACTAATAATAATAATTAAATAATTAAATAATTAAATAATACAAAAATAGTAATTAATACCTGCTTTTTTAAGTACGGACTGTCCTGGATGGGAGGTGTCTCACCACCATATCTACCATATCCACCATAACCACCGTCTCCTCCGTATCCACTGTATCCACCATCTCCTCTGTAACCACCGTCTCCTCCGTATCCACCGTCTCCTCCGTATCCACCGTCTCCTCCGTATTCACACCCGTATCTATAATCCGGATACCCTTGTTGCGTCAGATAACTTGGTTGACAAGCATGGTATGAGTCATCTACAGGGGGTGTTTCATCAACAGGGGGATGATTGTTCAAATCTAGAAACGTTTGTTTTGTTCTCCTTGTATACTAGACACAACCTCCTCTTGCTCATTAGAATCGGGAACGCAAGACTCCTCCAAAATAAAGAACCGTATCATCATTAGAAAATAATAAACTAAAACAAAAACTAATTAAAACATTTAAGTACCTGTACTGTTACCGGATCGCTTTCGGGCACCCAGTTCTCGCTATAATACTGCCCGAAGACATAGTTGCCGTCCCAGTATGATGACATTTCAACACTTCGGGATGATAAGAACACAAATTAAATGTCGTGCCAGAATGAAAGAAGAAGAAGAAGAAGAAGCAGAATGAAAGAAGAACAAGCAAATGTTTTAAGGCTAACGTCGGATGCTAGGGACAAACCATACACTGTATGTTGCACTTTTTCATAAGCCATCGACGCCTCGTATAGCTCTAGACCCCTCGTATATCTTTTTGTCACCTGTAGAAGACGCCTCGTATAGGTCTATACGAGGCGTCTTATTGCCTCGTATCCATCCCTCGTACAGACCTATACTCCCCGTCTGATGTGACTGATTTGACATTGTGCTTTGTTGCAGAGATGGTCGGAAAAGTAACCCTATACGCCTCGTATAGGTCTATACGAGGCGTCCTGAAGGGTGTCAAAATAGGCATAAAGGTGTGTAAATATGTAGACCCTAATAGAAATTAGAATAGAGGCGCTTAAAACACATTTCTTATGTAATGCATGCAAATGGGTACAATCGCTTATGTGTTTCTTGCATATCTCTACTTTGAATTGGTTTTGAATTTTACACGCAGACGTGTGTAGATATATATACACACATGTAGAGAGAGAATAGTTTGGTGCACTGATTTGACCAAATATAGCTTGTTGGAAAACATAGTGAAGAAAAAGAAATTGGAAATGAGAGTGGGAAAATGAGTTGAGAAATGGTTGTGGTATATGATGAGAATGGTTGTATTATGGGTGAATAAACCTTAACTGTTAACTGATAACCCAAATCGTCAACGAACCAAATTATACGACAACCGAGATTAACCGATGGTTATGGTTAAAATTATTTGATGAACCAATTAAACGGTTACACATACGGTTAAGGGTGTCCCATAACCGCACATTAACCGAACCGTTAATAATAATACATAATAGTAGTAATAATTATATATGAAATTTCTCTAATTACCTATCGTAATTGCAACTTGTTATAAATTTTGAATCAATATTGTTTCTAGCTTTAGCTTTTCTACTAAGGATGATCATTTTTGTCATTTATATTGCTCATGACATTCATAACCAAATTGACCATCTACTTGAATTAACAACTGTTACATTTACTTTGCCCATGATATCAATGTTACCATCTCATGCTGTAAGGATTGGTAGATATCCAATTTTCGAGTGGGCGAGCTTCTGAAGGGAATTCAGATTCAAGATCTACATGTATTCTTTGATACTAAATAATTTACTTTGATGTTATTGTTCTCTCGTTTTTTCAATTTTGCGTATTTTTATCAAAATATTGATGCTTATCATCCTACAAATTAATTTGTTTGTGCCTTTTTATTCTTTTACTTTCTCTACTTTATGAAATTTGATGCTTTTGGGAGATCATATCTAAAAAATAGATTGGGTGCCTCGTCTAGTGGGTAATTAATAAAAATTAACCAAAACCGATCTATAACCGATTAACCGAAACCGAAGTTCGGTTATGGTTATGGTTAAGAAAAATCCATAACCGAAGCTAGTAGTTATGGTTATGGTCAAGAGTAAAAACCGAACCGAACTGCCATTTGTACACCCCTAGGTTGTGTGGTATAAAGTGGTTAAAGGTGTAGGTTCATATAGAGTATAGTTGTAAATAAAATATAACTTCCTTTAAAAGTTAACGTTTTCCAACGTTATAAAATATGAATGGGCCCGTCGTTGGCGCTTATTGTTTGCTTGGTGATGTGCACCATACTCCCGTCATGTTGCGCGGGGAAAAACCTACTATCGAGATCTTCCCTTTTATGGTTTCCGATGAGTCAAGCGGACAACGACCAAAATCAAGACACGTAGCATGGGGGGAAATGATTAAGTGCTGCCGAGTAACGCTGAGAAAAACCTTTATTTTTTAAATTGGTACTATCAAGACATGTATTGATATTCATTTTCATCGTTAAATTTAACTACAATGAATAGTAACTTAATTTTTTATATTATTGTAGTTTGTACATACACTTTGGTTTAATAATATCTCATTAATTATTCAATTTATATTTTTCTACCAGCTTGCGTTTGTTAACTTTTAAAAAAAAATCTAAATATGCAGTTAAGTTTAATTTTATTTTTACATTTCATGAAAACGAAAAGGCTTAATCTACACTCATATTTCACTTTTCTCTCAACATTCTTGTATAAATTTGAAATCACAGTTGTATACAAGAAAAATATGTTTTTGGTATCTAAGGTATACTAGTGTAAGTAACGTACCGGTATTGTGACGAACTTAACCCATTCCGAGAGAACAACATTGATACCACTATGTGGTATTATCGGAACCGGTATTCGTTCTTATGATTTTCGATTGCTGAAAATACATATCGATATCCTTTTGGGCGTATACGACTTTAGTTTTTTGGTTTTCTAGTTTTTTAATTTTTTTTTCTTTGGATTGCTATTGCAAGTGTCGTTACTATACTGATGCCAACCTAACTCCCTTCGTGTAGCGCAAAGAGTCCCAATAGTTATTTACTTATTTATATACTATAAAGACCTAGAGTGATTTAGAAAGGTAATATCTTATGCATTCTTCCTTGCAAGCTTACATGTGTTTCTAGGGATATGTGTCAAACCTTCTCCACCAAATCCATTTGTGTTTCTGTTTGCTAAAGTAACCCACTAGTTTTAGTGTTTTGCTTTTGGCCACAAGTATTTCCCCTCTTTTAATTAGCAACTTTGTTTGCTCCTCATAATTCACTGTTCAATTTTCTTTTGATTGGTCAACCACACCACCACAGTCCACACATACCTCTCTCTTACTCTCTCTGATGATACCACCAGTCGGTCACTCCGATTTGTTTTTATTTTTTGTTAGAAGTTAGAACCTACTGTTTCCAGATCTCACCACCACTGGAAATGCTAACCCCACCGTCGGCTACAAGAGGTTAAGATGGCGGGGTGAGGTAGGGTTGCTTTTAGAGAAAATATGTAGAAGTTAGGAGTTTTAAAGAAAGAATATAGAAAGTGATGGTGTGGTCGGCGATGTAGAGGATGATTGTCGTGGTGATTGGGCCCATCACGTGTTGATGGTTGTCGGAGGCGATGGGTTTCGGTTTTTTACGGAGATAAAGGAAAAAAGGTCACGTAGTGGTGGTGGTGGTGTGGTGGTGATCCTGCAAAAGATATAAGGAGTTTAGGGTTTAGAGATAGTGAGATGAGACACCAGATAGAGTTGAATGCGCCAATTTGGTGGTAGTGTTGCAGTGGTGGTGGTGTTGTTGCGTTAGTGGCTGTGCGGTGGTGGCAGTGTGGCGGGCGGTGGTGGTGTTGCGATGGTGGTGTACGGTAACCGGTGGCGGTGGCAATTTGTGATGGTGTTGCTTTGTTACTGATTATGAATGAGAGAGAAGAAGGGAGATTTAGAGATGTTTACTTTGTACAACACATAGTTTTTGAAATAAAAAGAACATGGTTTTTGAAAACCATTTTAAAATGAAAAATGGCTTACTGGAGTATCATCGTACCACCAGCGGAAACATCTGATCATATCCATCTCCACTAGACGTAATGCCTATACACCAATTCAGGAGCAAACCCAATAAATATGGGAAAAACTCCCTTGTGGAAATCGAACTCAGGACCTATTAGTCACAAAGTCTTATCCCACTCTAAGATATCACTAGGCTATAAAGCCATGGACTGTGGTGATGGCATTTCATATTCTGTTTTATTTAATTCGCTTTCACACTGTGTTGTTTACGTTGTTTTGTTTAGCATAGATTAAATATTTTGAACGGGTTACCATAGATTAATAACTTTAATTTAACTAGTTAGTGTTTAAATTACATTTTTTAGTATTATTTTTAAATTAAAGAACATTTTTAAACAATTCTATGATTTTTTTTATCATTGCAAAATACGCGTCGGTATCTTCTTTGGATTTGCATTGAACCACATAGATAACTTTACTAGTTAACCAACAAAACAAATAACATTATCCGACTTTTGAAGTAGTTTACGCTTTTAGAATTACTTAATCGTATCATTACTTTTGTGATTTGCATTTTACATATTTGTTGATTATAAAATGTAGTAATGTACATCATAGGAATTTTGGTAATCCCTCTCTTTTTTTTTTTCATGAACGGCAATTGTTAATCATTGAAAATTTTATAATCTCTCATAGAATATATTTTTTTAGTCACCAACTGCATATGTAATTTGTGTGTGTGGGGTCGTTATCAGACTATGTATGAATTAACTTCAACATAATTAGCAGTGCATTTATTTAACTATTATTTACGTGTATGCAGGGCCGGATTTATAATATGTTCGATAATTACATTATCTGTTTGTGGTTTCTCTTCATATGTTTGCTTTAGACTTAGTTTTAAGGACGATCACAAGCTCAAAAACACCTAAATTTATAACTACTAAATTTAGTGAAGTGGATGTTGATTTATAATTTTAATTAACCAGGTGGATACGATAAGGAAGACAAAGAAGCTAGAGTTTATGAATTAGCAGCCCTCAAGTATTGGGGTCTCACCACCAGTGGCGGACCCAGAAAAAATTTTCATGGGGTGCGGATAAGAGGTTTAACCAAATTTTCAAGGGTTCAAGGGGTGCGGATAAGGGGTTTAACCAAATTTTCAAGGGGTGCGGGGAGAATTTTACCTTATAAAATACACTAAAATTTTTTTTTCAGGGGGTGCGCCCGCCCACCCTAGCTTCTTACTAGGTCCGCCCTTGCCCACCACCACCACAAACTATCCGGTAGTAATCTTTATCTTATATGACCTGAATTAATTGAAAGTAAGGATGGGCTTGCTAAAAGCTTATACACCGACTCTGATCATATTTTATATAAATTTGGATTATTTAGGTTTGCAACTATGAGAAAGAGCTTGAAGAAATGAACAACATGACTAGTCAAGAATTTGTTGCTTCATTTAGAAGGTATATATAAGTTGTGTCGGTTTCACTTTGTGAATTAAGTGCAATTGTGAGTGCATTAGGTTATATATAGATAGTGTCTAATTAACCTTTAAATTTGTAGGAAAAGCAGTGGTTTTTGTAGAGTAGCCTCAATTTATAGAGGTGTGACAAGGTAACAAATGTTAGTTATCATATAACCGGATGTTCACCGTCCGGTTCGCCAAGTTTTTGTCAAAAATATGGATTAAACTGCTAATAATGGTTTTAGATTAAGAAAACCGAACCGACCAGGTTGGTAATTGGTTGGGCTGCCAGTCACTATCACAATGCAGTATACTCTCATTTTAATGGCTAAATTTTCAATATCTTTTGCAGGTGTCCTCTTTATTCTTTGGTTCAACCCATGTGCACAACTCACTATCACTTATTCTTTTCATTTGTGGATTTCTGCCTTTGACATAGGTACGTAGAACTAATTTTCTTGCAATTTGATTATAATATGTTCGATAATTACATTATCTGTTTGTGGTTTCTCTTCATATGTTTGCTTTAGACTTAGTTTTAAGGACGATCACAAGCTCAAAAACACCTAAATTTATAACTACTAAATTTAGTGAAGTGGATGTTGATTTATAATTTTAATTAACCAGGTGGATACGATAAGGAAGACAAAGCAGCTAGAGCTTATGAATTAGCAGCCCTCAAGTATTGGGGTCCCACCACCACCACAAACTATCCGGTAGTAATCTTTATCTTATATGACCTGAATTAATTGAAAGTAAGGATGGGCTTGCTAAAAGGTTATACACCGACTCTGATCATATTTTATATAAATTTGGATTATTTAGGTTTGCAACTATGAGAAAGAGCTTGAAGAAATGAACAACATGACTAGTCAAGAATTTGTTGCTTCATTTAGAAGGTATATATAAGTTGTGTCGGTTTCACTTTGTGAATTAAGTGCAATTGTGAGTGCATTAGGTTATATATAGATAGTGTCTAATTAACCTTTAAATTTGTAGGAAAAGCAGTAGTTTTTGTAGAGTAGCCTCAATTTATAGAGGTGTGACAAGGTAACAAATGTTAGTTATCATATAACCGGATGTTCACCGTCCAGTTCGCCAAGTTTTTGTCAAAAATATGGATTAAACTGCTAATAATGGTTTTAGATTAAGAAAACCGAACCGACCAGGTTGGTAATTGGTTGGGCTGCCAGTCACTATCACAATGCAGTATACTCTCATTTTAATGGCTAAATTTTCAATATCTTTTGCAGGTGTCCTCTTTATTCTTTGGTTCAACCCATGTGCACAACTCACTATTACTTATTCTTTTCATTTGTGGATTTCTGCCTTTGACATAGGTACGTAGAACTAATTTTCTTGCAATTTGATTATAATATGTTCGATAATTACATTATCTGTTTGTGGTTTCTCTTCATATGTTTGCTTTAGACTTAGTTTTAAGGACGAGCACAAGCTCAAAAACACCTAAATTTATAACTACTAAATTCCATAAACAAGTGTATATTTTATACTTTATTTAATTTTTCTACAGCTTCTATTTGTCTTGGTATACCGAATTACATTGTTGGAATTGAACCTTAACATAGGAACAGTTGATTAATGCCAAAACCGGTTCAGAGCACTGGAACCAGAATAATCAGTTGTTAGGCTTCAAACTTTCCCCTTGACAGTGGTTCAAACAACTGCTGATCTATAATTCTGATTTGTTTTATCCACTGCTTAGCACAACAGCTGATGTGAAGACTAAAAGAATGCCAAATACTAAGTACTGCTCTTCGAACTATTGCCTTCAGTCAAGCATTGCTGAGAAGTCCAAAGCCCTGCTTGGAATAAAGCAGTGGAATAAAGAAACAGTTGTTTACTTTGTCTTATTGTAATAGGATCATTTGTTAGATAACAATGGATGTATAGATCAGTACTTAGAGTTAGTTAGTTGTTAGATGTCACGTTCATGGTGACGTCAGCCAAGATGCTTCAGTGGTTTGACATGCTCTATAAATGGACCAGTACTCTGTATTGTTTCACTTGATGGACTGACTGTGTTTATCTCCTCTGATCCAATCCTTTCTTCTTGTGTGATCGACCAAGTAGCATCAAGCTGAGGGGAAGTTTTAGTTTGTAAGCATGCAATGTAATCTTTTGATTTGATTACAAATCTTTCGATTAATGAAAAGCCTGTGTTTATCAAAACTATTTTCCTCCTTGATTGTGTTTACAAAGTTTGTGTTCATTTCCGATGCATAAATCATTGAATCATATTCATTCATTGTTTATCTATTACAAAAAACACAATCAATTTAACAATCAATTTAACAATCAATTCATCTATTACAAAAAACACAATCATGACGACATCTGAGCAGCAGATGTACAAAACAGATGTTAAAGCTCATCCACTGATATACCAACAATTGCTGATCAAATTAAACTTCAAATCCACTATAAGACAGAAAGTTGGGTAGTGTCATATAAGAGGAGCTTCAACAGTTTAGGGAAAACAAGTTTGATAACTTGCACACTTACCAAAGGATGAGAATCTTTTGGGCAAAAAGTGGACCCTAAAAAACATTGTATATGTTGGAGTATAGTTGTCAATATTTATACTCATAAACTAAGCACAAACAGCAGATGTTTCCACAACCACTGTTTTGAAGAAGACTATGTTGCTGCTGCATATTGAGAAAATCAAAGTCTATCGTAACCACTGATTGGTTCAAACATCTGTTGGTTTGTAGCTATCCAGTGTTGAAAGTCAACCTCTGTTCCATCATTTTCATTGTTTTCCGCTGTTACCAAACTTCAGTGCTTTAAACCACTGACATAGTTATCCACTGATAGTTAAAGTCACCCACTGTCCTCATTTTCATTTGTAATCCACTGATATTCATCCATCAGTGGTTTCCTTAACAACTATCTTCCATTATCCTTTATTTGATCAGAGGTTGGCATATGGTCAGTTCTTATCCGTCAGATCTTTGTAACCGTTGCCACGTCAGCAATCACCTTTTTCCCTATAAAACCCTGATCAAAAACCCCAAACAGGGGTTTTACTGTCGATTCGAATTCACAAAAAAAACTGTTTTCAAAGCAGTTTCCATCTTCTTATCTCAAATTCATTCTTCGATTTTCTTCATCAAAATGACGAAATCAAAATCATCATCATCTTCCAAAGAGGTCGCTCAAACGGCCGCTGAAACCATTGAAATACCATACAAATTCCCTCACAACTACTTGGGTCTACTCACAAAACCCACCAACAATCACACCTTCAATTCAATCATCGACATCATGGCTGCATCAAAGTATAAAACTTTGCTTACAGCAGATGCTCCAATTTACCAACAAACCCAGAGAGAATTTTGGAAAAAAACTACCCTCGAAAAACAAGGCGAGACCGTCACTGCCATTAATTCTTCCATACAGGGTAAAGCGATTCAAATTACTCCACAATCCATCTCAGAAGTCTTTAAACTCGATGATCAGAAAGGTAAAACTTCTTTTCTTAAAAGCGAGTTGAAAACTGATTTTCTGGAAAGGGGGTATGCAGATCAAATAAAAAAGGATGCCTTAGAAAAAGGTTTCTTCCCCTCTGCAACTAGGTTTTTATTTCATACTCTTTTGACATGTGTTTCAAATAAAACAACTGCTTTTAACGAAATACCATTAAAGATCCAATGCCTAGCTTATGCCATTCTACATAATGAAAATTATAACTATTCCCAGGAAATCTTTCATGATTTGGTGAAAAATGTTGATAGCAAAGCATTTCTACTTTTTCCAAGGTTTCTAAGCTACTATTTCAAAGAAAAATTTGGAAAAGAAAATGAAAATTTACTCAAACAAGGTGCTTATTTTAAAATAAGTGGTTTAACCACTGAAACATTCTCTAGAATGATGGCACCTATAAAAACAAAAGCAGAGGTGCCTCAGCAGAATTCAGCAGAAAACACTGCTCCTCAGGCATCTACTGTTGAGCCCACTGCTCCAGGTGATCATAGTAGCACAACTACTGCTATGAAACCCACACCTGTAATCACCAAAAAGACCAAAAAGAAATCATACAAAAAGCCCACCAAACCCAAAGCAAAGGCAACTCTGGAAGATGAGATCCCAGAGCAACTGCCAGTGACAATACAAATGTCACCAAAAACCACTGCTGCTACTTCCTCACAGCAGATGGTAGAAAGATCTCCACCCTTACCTCAAACTCCTCCTGCATCCTCACAAAAGGATCAGGTTGTAAACACAGGGACTCCACATTATGAAGCTCTGGATCCACTCGGATCCATCTTCCACAGTCCTGATCCCAAGGACATGTCTCTTTCAATACCCTTATCCTCACCTCTCACATTACCACAATCCATAATACCTTTGTTGCATGCAGTTGATATAGCTCAGACACAAAACAGTTCCTCTCAATCACCTATCACTGAGAGCATACTCCTACAAGTGACTGGGTCTGATGATTATACCTCTGCTATCCCAGCAACAACTGAGGAGGTTACACTGCAGGAGTTACAAGTAATTCCTGTCAGTAGTTCAAGTGAAGCAGCCACTACAAATGTTGAACCCACTGGTTTACATTTGGATAGTGGTTACATCTATAAGACTTCCTTGAAGGCAATTCCTTCTATAGCACCTCTGATAACCACCAGTGAGTATGTTAAAACTACTAGCAACATTGAAGGGCTATCAAGTGTTGAAGGAAGAAGACCCCTGAACCAAGAACAAGGGGCATCAATGAATGATTTCTGAGACTCAGTTCCAAAGTCACACATTGATATAACCACTGCTGGTGGGAAATCAGATGATCCCATTAAAGTTGGTGATGATTTAAAATATCAGAAATTGACGGCCAGAGTTGAAAATCTTGAAACAACAGTTGCTAAAATAAAGGATATGGTGCAACAGCTGTTAAAAGCTCAAAAAGCACAATCCACTGTTGTTCCAGCTCAAGCACCTGCACAACCTGCACCTACTGCAAATGAGCTATGGAGTGTTTTCCACCGCCTGCTTGAAAAACAAAAACAAATGGCTGATCAGCAGCATGCAATACATGTACAAACGCTGACAAACATGGTGGAGTCAAGGTTCAAAGATACTCAAGCAGACATCAAGGCTATAAAGGCCAGCATCCAGAACATCACTGGCAAAGCTCCTCCCACTGTACTATTCATTGATAACCCCCTTCCAGATAATGCCAAAAAGGGGGAGAAAATCAAGCAGTGGAAGAAGGGAATAGAAGATGGCCTTTATGTTGAACCAGAAAAAGAAAAGCAGATTTCAAAAACTGCTAGCTAAACAGCTGATATCTCTTCAACACACACTACAACCACTGCTATACCTCCACCTAAAATCACCTCACCACTAAAAGTCATCACTTCAACTACATCACCAGCCATCAAATCAACCCCTGCTCAAAAGCAGAAGACATGTACTGACACATCAGTAGTTGTAATGACAACAGAGGTTGAAACACCTGTTGTTTCAACAGCTGTTTGCCAGTCATCCACCACTGCTCTCATCAATGTCACATCACCACCATCACCTCCTACGAAAAAGCAGAAGACATCAGATGTTACAACATCTGTTGTAATACAACAGTAGTTGAAACACCAGTTGTTTCAACAACTGTCAGTCAGCCACAATCCACCACTGCCCTCACTTCACTTCAAGCCATCTTTACTTCAATTAATAAATCACCCAAAAGCACTCCTTCATTAGAGAAAAGTTACACCAGAAAAAGAAAAACAACTCAGGCAACTGATGACAAATATGATCCTAATGCAGCAAAATATCCATTGGAACTGGAAGCTATAAAAAATGAGATGAGACAATTCTACACTGTGGATGACCCTTCGAAAAGAAGATTTCCTTCTCTCATAGGCTTCATAGTCCCGAAAAATATGGATGAATATCTCGAGCTCAAAGCAAGGCAGGCTAAGATAAGAGCCAAACTTGAATGCAAAGATCAAGGTGATGAAGCCATTTCTGAAAGAATGGAATTCTTCCTCACCAAAGTCAAACAGATGGAAGACTATGCACGAGATCTAAGCAAAGAAATGTCAAACTTACCACCCGAAGCAGATCTACGAAAAGAAATAAGAAAAGAATATGTTGCATATATCATGAAAGAAAAATTCTATCCAGCTGAAGAAAAACAATTCGAAGAATGGTCAATAGTTGCATTAAAGCATGAGGCAAACAAAATTGAAAGAATTAAAAATGATCCAAGCAAGAAGAGGACAGCTCCAAACTGGAACAAATACAAAAAGCTCATAGTTGAGCTTACATCTGAGTACAAAAGAAAGAAGCAGGAGCTGGTGGATGCAAAGGTGGATACTGCCAATGCCATAGCAAAATGGACTAAGCAACAAACATATGAGGCTTATGAAAGGCTTAAGAAAAGGAGGATGACAGTTTCTGACACTCCAAACAAGCCAGACTACAAAAAGCCAAAGCAGCAGATCAAAACTTCTGAATCACTGATCACCTCTACAGATACCTCTGTCACTGTGATTGACCAAGAAAAAAGTAAACAACTGACTGTTGTAGAAGAAAAGGAAAAGGAAGCTGAGTATTTTGAAGAAGCCATCAAGAAAATGGCTTTAGATAAAGATAGATCAGCAAAGCTTCAAGACCTTGCCAAAAAGGTTTTGAACAAACCATCATCACCAAACACATCAGCAGATATATCAGACATTGAGCTTGATCAACAAAAGTGACAAGAGCAGATTGACAAAGAAGTTGCAGAAGACATAGCTGCAGCAAATGAAGTCATAGACAAGGCTTTCAAACAAATGTCTGAAAATTCTGAGCTAGCAAAAGCTCAGGATACTGCTTTACAAATCTTTACAAGGCCAAAATCTCCCAACTCACCAGTAAATAAACCTCTCCCAAGAAACCCATTGGGTTTAAAAATACTAAAATGACTCTCTGATCAAAAGACCCATGTATTGACCCTGATCAGATCCAATGGTGAAATGAAGTACATATCAAGGAAACAAGCACTGACCCTTGGTGTTGAAGATCTACAAGATCTCCTTGAACTTTCATTGTGCAAGGATGAGGATGACTCAATTTCTAAAGATTTTGAAGCAGATTTAAAAGACAAGCTAGGGAACTTCTGATGAGAGAATAAAGATCCAAAATAACGAAGAGTTTTGGCATTATCTGTTCCAGGGGGAGATTGTTGGAATTGAACCCTACCAGAGGAACAGATAATGAAAGCTAAAACTAGGTCACAACAGTGGATTAACAATAAGCAGTAGTTTACAACAGGCTTTCCCCTTGAAAGTACTTATAACATCTGATACCCTCCATCCACTGTCCACATACAACTGTTGCTGCCCTTTAAACTGCTGATACAGCCCTGAAGAAGGAAACACTGCTGGTTAAATCTACTGATGCTAAAAGACTGCCCACTCAAAGACTGATCAACTTTGAGGAAATCACTGTTGAAAGAAGAGAGAAGTAGTTCAGTGTTTTACTTGTATTGTATAGAATCAGTGGTTAGGATTAGCAGGGTTTGTATAAGAACAGTGTTTACAGGTTGTTAGGTTGTTAGACGTCGATTTCATGGTGACGTCAGCTGAGATGCCTCAGTGGTTTGGTTTGTCTATTTTCCTCCTTGATTGTGTTTATAAAGTTTGTGTTCATTTCCGCTGCATAAATCATTGAATCATATTCATTAATTGTTCATCTATTACAAAAAACACAATCAATTTAACAATCAATTCATCTATTACAAAAAACACAATCATGACGACATCTGAGCAGCAGATGTACAAAACATATGTTAAAGCTCATCCACTGATATACCAACAGTTGCTGATCACATTAAACTTCAAATCCACTAAAAGACAGAAAGTTGGGTAGTGTCATATAAGAGGAGCTTCAACAGTTCAGGGAAAACAAGTTTGAAAACTTGCACACTTACCAAAGGATGAGAATCTTTTGGGCAAAAAGTGGACCCTCAAAAACATTGTATATGTTGGAGTATAGTTGTCAAGATTTATACTCATCAAACTAAGCACAAACAGCAGATGTTTCCACAACCACTGTTTTGAAGAAGACTGTGTTGCTGCTGCATATTGAGAAAATCAAAGTCTGTCGTAACCACTGATTGGTTCAAACATATGTTGGTTTGTAGCTATCCACTGTTGAAAGTCAACCTCTGTTCCATCATTTTCATTGTTTTCCACTGTTACCAAACTTCAATGCTTTAAACCACTGACACAGCTATCCACTGATAGTTAAAGTTACCCACTGTCCTCATTTTCATTTGTAATCCACTGATATTCATCCATCAGTGGTTTCCTTAACAACAACTGTCTTCCATTATCCTTCATTTCATCAGAGGTTGGCATATGGTCAGTTCTTATCCGTCAGATCTTTGTAACCGTTGCCACGTCAGCAATTACCTTTTTCCCTATAAAACCCTGATCAAAAACCCCAAACAGGGGTTTTACTGTCGATTCGAATTCACAAAAAAATTGTTCTCAAAGCAGTTTCCATCTTCTTATCTCAAATTCATTCTTCGATTTTCTTCATCAAAATGATGAAATCAAAGCCATCTGCAACATCCACTTCGAAATCATCTAAAAAGGCCTCTCAAAAGGCTACTACACCCATCGAAATCCCATACAAATCCCCTCACAATTATCTGGGTATTCTTACAAAACCAGGCAGCACCGATGTTTTCGATTCCATCATTGATACCATGACTATATCAAAGTACAAAACTTTGTTAACAGCAGATGCTCCGATTTACCAGAAAACCCAGAGAGAATTTTGGGAAAATGCCACTCTTGACAAACAAGGAGAAGACATCATAGCCATTAATTCCTCCTTAATGGGTAAACCAGTTAAAATCACACCACACTCCATCTCGGAAGTCTTTGAACTCAATGATCAGCAAGGTAAAACTTCTTTTTTCCAAAAATGAGTTAAAAACTGATTTCCTTGAAAGGGGGTATGCTGAACAAATAAAGAGGGATACGTTAGAAAAAGGTTATTTCCCTCCTGCAACAAGATTTTTATTTCATACCCTGTTAATGTGTGTTTCAAATAAAACAACTGCCTTCAATGAGATACCATTAAAGATTCAATCCCTGGGGTTTGCTATTTTACAAAATGAAGATTTTAATTATTCCCAGGAAATCTTTGATGATTTGGCCAAAAATGTTTTAACAAAATCTTTTCTATTATTTCCAAGGTTTTTAAGTTATTACTTTACAAAGAAATTTGCAAAGGATGATGTTCATGTATACCAACAAGGTGAATCTTTTCAAATTAAAAGTTTAACAACTGCAACTTTCACTAGAATGTCATCACCTTGCAAAACACAAGCAGAGGTGCCTGAGCAGAATTTAGCAGCTACCACTGCTCCTCAGGTATCTGCTGCTGAGCCCACTGCTCCAGGTGATCATATTAGAACAACCACTGCAATGAAACCCACACCTGCCATTACCAAAAAGACCAAAAAGAAATCATCCAAAAAGCCACCCAAACCTAGTAAAACGACAACTCTGGAAGATGAGATCCAAGAGCAATTTCCAGTGACAAAACAAAAGTCACCAATAACCACTGCTGCTACTTCCTCACAGCAGATGGAAGAAAGATCTCCACCATTGCCTCAAACTCCTCCGACATCCTCACAAAAGGATTCGGTTGTAAACACAGGGACCCAAGATTATGAAGTTCTGGATCCAATCGGCTCCATCTTCCTCAGTCCTGATCCGAAGGACATGTGTCTTTCTACACCTATTCCTTCACCCGTCACATTACCACAATCAATGTTACCTTTGTTGCATGCAGTTGCTGTTAGACCGTGTTCCGACCCTGAAAAGTCAGTCAAGGCAGTTCATCTTCACGTATAAAGGCGGAATCAGTATACACGAAGTTACACAACTTTTCTCTTTCAATTTCCTTCTCTATTGATGCTTTTTTATTACAATTTGACAGAGTTTTGTTACCGAAAGCAAGACCAGGTTTCGCTCCAGAGTACATACATGAATGACCAGTGTTCGCTCTTGATGACTATATATAGCCTATGTGATTTTGCTCATATGATCTGACACATAAGCGAAATCTCACACTAAAACCCTAATCATGAGTTTCAAGCTCCAATCTTGACCATCTTGACCTAAGACTCATTATAAACGTAGTCAACAGACATTTCGTGCACCAACAGACTCCCCCTTGGATGTTGACGAAGTTTTCAGCTCCGAGTCTTCAGTCTTGGTCTTTTATCCAACTCTCTGTCTTCTCATCATAAGCACTCTATCTTCACAGGTTCAGGATCTTGTCCTAGCTCCATCTTCAGACTTCCCTTTTAACTGTTGATCCAGACTCCCCCTTTCACAGACTCCCCCTTTCGATATACTGGAATCTGAGGTCTTGATCTGGTTCAAGCTTTGACATTTAGCTTCCGTGGGAATGATGAAGTCCAAAACCTGTTACCCTGCACATCCTCTACCTCAACATAAGTTTCACAAATTTATAACAATTGAATTTAATAAACTTACTGGTAGACATCATTTATACAATCAATCATACTAGTTACATCAAGTTCAAATGAATGACCTTGATTAACTAACCACACAATCTTACAAAACATTTGTATATGACATTTAAAGTATTCAACATATTCTCCCAATCCAATGTAGTTCATCATATTTAGCACTCGAATTTTGAATATCAGCTCTTCAACATCAGTTGTCGAAAATCTTTTTGAATTTTTGTTTTTGAATAAAATGCGGTAAACAAATATATACAAACAATATTTTTGTGAGTTTGTGTAAGAGGATCATATCAGTTTATGAGACAAATCACTAGCACCGTTAAGCTTTAATCATTTTAAGTTCTAAACGATTCACATAGATTGACAGTATACTGGTCCACTTAAATTTTCACACAAAGTTCAACTGCTTCGAGATACGAGTTTAATGTCTTAGATACTTAAACTTAATCACGTGTCCCATCTCAGAATATACTCCCGTATCCAGATCCCAATATTCAGTCTTACAGGCAATTATAACACAAATGATATCTGTAAGGGGTTAATAATTTATGAAGAATCATGAGAGCTCAGGTCAGAACTACCGTTCAGCAGAGAGATCATGACTCAAATTTTGGGTGTGTCCCCTTTAGAGGATCTTTTTTTACAACAGCATTGCTAAGCAATTTTATTGTCTTATCATTAATGCTGAGGGTGATGCTATGTTTCAAGCATTTGCGGAAAGTATTATTCGGGGACTAGGTCAGAACTACCGTTCAGCAGAAGTCCTGGAATAATACTCCAGATATCACTGAGTATAAAGACCTAGTATATCAGAAAAAAGAATCTTTCAAACGAGATTTCAGGGGTTACCCATATATCCGAGAGATGTTACCCACGATATAAGCAAGTTTGAATTTAGGTTTATATCTCTTCACAATCTACTAAATGTGTAAAAACCTACTGACACATCATCAGTGAAGCCGTTTATCACATTTGACATTTCATATCTTTAGCATGCTGTGATAGTTCACTGATTTACTATAATTTCCTCTTTTCTCAACAAAACTCATTTTTGATTTTTCAATGTTTTTGACATTTTCAAATTTTCTATTTTTTTTTTAATTTTCTCCCCCTAAAATCAAAATATGTTTCAATTTTGATTTTCTGGGAAAATTTGAAAACAAACTGACAACTGATATAGACTTACTTCAATTCGCCATCCACTTGGCATAAACAATCAGAACTCCCCCTGACAACAAACTATTTTCCCATTGTGATTTCAAAACACTTAAGTTTGTTTTAATCAAATGTTTCTTTCGGAAAATTAGTTTTGTTGAATTAACAAACCACTTGTTGGTTAGGGGATTACTTCATCACTTTGTTCTCCTTTAACCATTTTGAAAAATTAAACAGTTCAAGATTCTATCAACACAAACACTTGTAGGAAATCAAGTACAACTTAATGTCCCTGATTTACCACATGTAAAGCGAAAAATCACCAGAGTGAAATTTCTCAAGAAAGATGCCGATTCATGTTCCACGCTTACCAACCTGGGAACTCCGGCAAGTCAGGTTTTTCTATTTGAAAAGATTCACCCAAGCCTGACCAGCCTTGAGTGATTTTGAATTCTTGTTCAACAATGATGGAAAAATTGCATCATCCATTGTTAAACCTGAATTCTCCTTTTTTTACCTCAACACTAGGCTCCTCTGGCTTTGAAGAACCAGAATCATTGCCTGCACATGGCTTGTCTGACTTTGACCTATCAGATTCATTGTCTGCACATGGCTTGTCTGACTTTGACCCGTCAGATTCATTGCCTGATGGTGACTTGTCTGACTTTGAGACGTCAGATTCATCGCCGACCATTTTCTTCTTCTTCTTATCTTCCTTCGTCCTCAGATTTGTATCCGATGAATTCGTCTTTCTTGACTTTGCAATCGAGTTAGTTGATTCATCAGAACTCTTATTCAATCTGTCCGGTGAACCCGAAGATAAAATTTTCTCCAGATATTCTCTTGCCTTCTTTCTCTTCTTTCTCAGTCTGTCTTTTTGCCCCTGAGAAAGCTTCACTTTCTTTTCTTGAACTTTAGGTTCTTGAACCTTCTGTTCTTTGGGCTTGACGTTGACTGGTTTCTTTGCCATTCTTTGAGATTCAACCCTCGATCTTCCCATCGATCTCCTCGAGCAATCTCTAGCAATATGTCCTCTGATATGACAATTATAGCATCTTCTTGTCTCATAACTCCAATTCTGGCAGTTAACAGCAATGTGTCCTCTCACACCACATGTGTAGCACACTCTGTTATCGTACCATTCACCACTTTCACAGCATATGCTTAGATCATAACATTGTCTGGCTTTGTGGTAATCATCACTCTTCTTGAAAACTGGTTTTGGCTTTGAAGCACTGTGGTCAAACCTGCACCACTTATTACCAACATTTTGTAAGTTTTCATTTTTAAATTTTTGTGTTTTTTTCAAAATGATTGGATGACTTATCTGATGAGCTTTTATTTTCATTTTTAGAATTTTTCAAATTTTTATCTTTTTGTTTCTGTTCTGCATTCTTCTTAACAGGTTTTTGCTTTGAGCATTCACCTATTTCAGTAGATTGCAAAACAGTATTTTGAAATTTTTCTTGTAAATCTAAAAATAAGTTTCTTTTCTTTTTCTTTTTCATCATCAGATATTTCAACACAATCTTCAATTTTGACTTTGTCAAAATTTGTGACATTGTCACTTATTGGAACAGCATTGATTGGTTTTGGACACACATATGGTGCAGAAGCCACAAAACCTTTCAATTTATTCTCAAGCTCGGTAATTTTATTTCGAGCAATTTCAGCTTCATTTTCAAGCCGAATGATTTTCTGAAGATGAGAATTTATTTCAATCTGTTTTTCAAGATTATTTTTAAAAATAACAGATTTTTCATCTTCTAAAACCTTCATTTGACTTTGAAAATCTTTTTCAATCTTTAAATTTTCATTTTCAAAAACATTTTCTTTTTCTTTAAAATTTTTGTTTTCTAATGACAAACTCTTAATATTCTTCAAAAGTTTGTCGTTTTCAGATTTTAGTTTTTCGTAGTTCAAGCGCAACTCCAAAATCTGTTCATCACCAGCTTTCTTTTCAGCTTTCAAAGTTTGAATATCTTCAGCCTGTTTCTTCTCCTTCTGAACAATCTCAAAGACTGATGTGTTTTCTGCAATCTCTTTTTTAATCACTGGTTCAGATTTCACAGATACAGACTTTTCAGATTCTTCTTTCTTTGAAATTACTTCTTCAAAAACCTGCTGTTTTTCAGGAACAGCTTCTTTCTGTTTCTCATTGGTTACTGCTTCCACTTTGACTTCCTCTAAAGCTATCTTCTTTAAATCTTCAACCATCTTTTTCAATTCTTCTTCTTTTCGCTTCTTCATTTCTACCACCTTAGGTAGACTTACTTCACAAACCTCTCTTATCTTTTTCTCCAAATCAGGCATATATGTTTTATCAGATAACCTTCATGTGTTGAAAGTAGCCTGCCTTGGAATCAAATTTGTTACAGCTTCAAAATCCACTTTTGATGGGTCAACAATTGGATTACCCCGTGGATCCATGTAGCATTCCAAATCATCATTCCATCGTTTTGCTCTTTGGGCTTCTTTGAATGGTTCCCTGAATTTTTCGATTTCCCACCTTGCGTAATCTATTTTCCACCTTCTATCAGGATCAACCTTACTGCTTGACATCTTCAATCACCTGAGAACAAACAAACAAACTCATTCAGTTTAAACAATATTCAATAAACTGAAATAAACTAACACTTGGTTGTCGTGAAATGATCTTGACGCGACAAAGTTCACTTTCGAGCGAAATATGACTCTCAAACTAAATCAGTTTTTAACCAAGTATTCCCTTATAAACGAAATCAAGAATAACACTATGAGCGAAATTACTTGATCCTTATCAGCGAAATCATGTTGAACTTATAAGTGAAATCTGATTGGACTTATGTGTAAGATTAAATATATTATGTATTAATATTTAATCTATAGCCATTATAATCATTTACATAATATAGATCAAAATATATAATAACCTATTAAATAATTAGTTGGTAATTGTTGATGGACCATATTACCCTTATTAACTAATTAGGTTTCCTCCTGGGTGCTTATATAAGGAGAATTATGTGGAGGTTAAAGGGTTACTCAGTTACACATTAGAAACAACCCCATTAGTCATAACATCATAATTCGACCTCCTCTCCTAACCGATACCCTTTTCGGTTTACTAAGTCCCCATCATCAGTCAGCACCCTAAGGAGGAACCAGATCACGATGACAAGCATGTCGAACTCCATTACTGGATTATCCACTGCACTGTCTGCTGTAACAGGTATGTTTTAATGTTTTCCTTCATGTACAAACAGAACTGAACCAACATTATGAACGAAATCAGATTGTATCAATGAGCGAAATCAATCTGAATGACTGATAAACGAAATCAGGTTGTAAGTGACAGATAAGCGAAGTCAGATCTGTTCCTAAAAGCGAAATCAGAATGTCCTTATCAGCGAAACCCTAGTTATGTCGTATGAGCGAAACTAGGTTATGTCACAAAAGCGAAATATGATTTGATTGACACAAAAGCGAAATCAGTCAATGACTGATAAACAAAATCAGCTGTATGTGTCCAAATGAGAGAAATTAAGCAATTACTTTTCGATGTTCACAAAAGCGAAACCCAGTTTTAGTCGATTTTCAACATGTTTTAGTCCGTATTTTAACCTGATACTTTCTAGGGTTTGTTAATAGTATGTTTTACGCATTATACTAGAAATTCAAGCCATTTCAACCGTAGGAACCAGTTCAAATCGAAAAAGCATGAGATAAAGTGAGTAGAAGTAAGAGAATCGTGTAGAATCAAGCTGTAGTAGTATGAACTCCTCGTCCTATGCTCTGATACCACTTGTTGGACCGTGTTCCGACCCTGAAAAGTCAGTCAAGGCAGTTCATCTTCACGTATAAAGGCGGAATCAGTATACACGAAGTTACACAGCTTTTCTCTTTCAATTTCCTTTTCTATTGATGCTTTTTTATTACAATTTGACAGAGTTTTGTTACCGAAAGCAAGACCAGGTTTCGCTCCAGAGTACATACATGAATGACCAGTGTTCGCTCTTGATGACTATATATAGCCTATGTGATTTCACTCATATGATCTGACACATAAGCGAAATCTCACACTAAAACCCTAATCTTGACTTTCAAGCTCCAATCTTGACTATCTTGACCTAAGACTCATTATAAACGTAGTCAACATACATTTCGTGCACCAACAGTTGCTATAGCTCAGACACAAACCAGTTCCCCTCAATCACCTATCACTGAGAGTATACTCCCACAACTGACTGGGTCTGATGTTCATACCTCTGCTAGCCCAGCAACAACTGAGGAGGTTACACTGGAGGAATTACCAGTAATTCCTGTCAGTAGTTCCATAAATAAGACTCCCTTGAAGGAAATTTCTTCAGAGACAACCAAGGCAACCACTGGTGTGTTTACTTTAACAACTAGTGAGTTATTCAAGGTGTCCACAAATGAAGAAAGAAGTCCCCAGTACCAAGAAAAAGGGGCATCAGTAGATGACTTTTGTGACATATTCCCTAAGTCTGCTGTTGATACAACCACTGTTGGTGGGAAATCAGATGATCCCACTAAGTTGGGTGATGGTTTAAAATACCAAGAACTGATGGACAGAATTGACACACTTGACACATCTGTTGCTGAACTAAAAAATATGATGCAACAACTGTTGGAAATTCAAAAGGTACCACCCACTGTTGTTCCAGCTCAAGCACCTGCACAACCTGCACCTGCTGCAAATGAGTTATGGAACTTATTTCAACCCCTGCTCCAACAACAAAGACAATTGACTGATCAGCAGCTTGACATAGATGTCCAAAAGCTGAGGAACATGATGGAGTCCAGATTTAAAGACACCCAAGCTGACATCAAGGCCATAAAGGGCCATATCTTGAACACTACTGGCAAAGAACCTCCCACTGTTCTCTTCCTTGATAATCCACCACCAGATAATGCCAAAAAAGGGGAGAAGATCAACCTGTGGAAGAAGAAAGGGATTGAAGATGGTCTCTACATTGAGCCACAAAAAGATTGTATGACTAAAGACATTCCCTTGCCAGATGGGAGCAAAAAGATTGATTTTACCACAAATGCACTTGCTGAAGCAAAAGCAAGTGTAAAAAGGGATATAGAGGCAAAGGATAAATCAAGGTGGAATGAGGAGAAGATAGCTTACATGGAGCTGGATGCACAGGGTTGTTCTGAGCCAAAGGATGTTAAAAATCCTGACCCAAAAAGAAAAAATCCCACTAGAAAAGTGAGGGAACCCAAACCCACACCATCCATACTCACAAAGCATACTCCAAAACCACCATCTAAAAGCCCTCAACATCTATCTTCCACCCAAACAGCTGTTGTATCAACAACTGTTGATACCTCAGTGGTTTCAGCAGTTGTTAAACCAACAACCACCACCTCAATGACAACAACTGCTACTTCAACATACACCACTCAAACACCTGATCTCACTAATTCATCCACCACCACTTCAACCATATCATCAACCATCAAATCATCACCTGCCACTGTGCAGAAGACTTCTACTGACACATCAGTAGTTGTAATGACACCTCAATCTTCCACCCAAACGGCTGTTGTAACTCCTGTTGTATCAACAACTGTTGGTACCTCAGTGGTTTCAGCAGTTGTTAAACCAACAACCACCACCTCAATCACAACAACTGCTATTTCAACACACACCACTCAAACAACTGATTTGACTAAATCATCCACCACCACTACAACCACATCACCAACCATCAAATCACCACCTGCCACTGTGCAGAAGACTTCTACTGACACATCAGGAGTTGTAATGACAACAGTGGTTGAAACACCTGTTGTTTCAACAACTGTTAGTCAAACACTTCTCACTTCAAACACAACCACTGATCCACCCAAAACATCATCAGTCTCTCCTCAACCAAAAAGGAGAAGGTTAATTTTGATTGATGATAAGCCTTCACCTTCACCAACATCTTCACAACCTCTACCACTTGTCACTTTACCAAACCATGTACCTCTCTCTTCAATACAGATACAAAAGCCAATCACTGATATTGCTCCTGCAGGTGTTCAATTTCCTCTAGAACTTATTGCTGTCAGAGAAGAGATCAAATCCTTCTACTATGAGGATGATCCTGCAAAAAAGAGTTTACCATCTGTTGAAGGATATCCTAGGCCTAATAATATTGATGAATATTTAAAATTAAAGGCCAAACAAGCAGAGGATATTGCTAAAAGAGAATCAACAGGGAAGACTGATAAAGAATATCAAAGGCACTACCAATTTTTGCTTACTCAAGTCAGTTCCCTGGAACAATTTGCAAAGAATGTTTGTCAAAAATTATCAGAAAGAGCAGATGAATCTCTGAGAAAAGACTATGTTGAGAATATCATGGCTCACAAGAAGTATAAGGGAGAGAAGCATATGTACAAAGATTGGACCATTCCTGAGCTTGAAAGTGAAGCAGCCAGGATCCAAGAGATGCTTAAAAATAAGGTTAAACACACTCCTCCTGACTGGAAAAAATTCAAAAAGAATGTACCTGACAAGGCTTTAGAGTTAAAGAGAATGAAAGAGGAGCTGATAGCAGCTGACTATGGGTCAAAGAATTCAGTGTCAAAGTGGAGAGAAGATAGGGTCAGGGCCACTTACAAAATGTTGGAGGAACTAAGGAAGAAAGATCCAAATGTTCCACAAAAACCTGACTATCCTAAAACTGAAGGTTCAAAAAGACCACCAAAGTTACAAATCAAGAGATGCACTGATCCAGCAGGTGCTGCTATTTATCAAAGAAAAAGACAAAAGCAGATGGATACTGAAACCTTGAAGGAACTTATGGTTGGTGATGAACTTGTAAAAGAAGGTATCAAGAGAATGGTGATAGAAAGGCTTGAAGTAAATCAATCTGCAGGCACAAATCAGATCTGATGGTGATGTGATTCTCCTTGATCTTCAACTGTGCAGGAATGAGGAAGATACAGATTCTGTTTAGCCAGTTCTACTTTTTTACTATATAGTTTTTTTTTTTCTTTTTGAGGTTGAATTACATGTTAAACTCACGAAAAATTATTAGTTGGTTTTCAATGTTGATGACACTGATGGCCAGGTACATTATGTTATCATGACGATAACTGGAATAGGTTGATCAATTCTTATTTTTTTTGCTTTTTGTAAATTTTTATCATTTAGTTATGTTGTATAGAAAAGTAAAATATACTAAAGCTTCTTGCTAATAAAGTAGAGCTAAAACAAAAGTTTCATTGAAAATTAAAATTATAGATTTGATCAGTTTGCGAATATTATTAGACATAGATGATTTATTGAAAATGTGTATTACCAAGATCGGTAGGCAAAGTACCAGTATTGAGATGTACCGAGTTTGTGGTTGGGACTTTTAAATGTATACTTAACTAAAATGCGAATGTGAATTCATCAAATATTTGTTCACATGATAGTTTACATATTTACATAGACAAAAACTTTTATCATTATAGTTATTATAATACTAACACATACTGTCTTTAACATTATTTTATAAAGATATAGATCTAAAGACCAAAATTTAAATGATATATTATAATCTGTTTTTTTAGTATTTGATTTCGATCATTACTAAACCTACCCGTGTGGTTACACGGGTCCTACACCTAGTCGTTTATAATAATCAAAGAAGGAAAAAGGGCCCCAAATTTTCATTTCGCCTTGGGCCTTCAAAAAGGTTGGAATGGCCTTGTGTGTATGTACATATAACCAAAAGGCAATGGTTCAAAAAGTCCAAATATCTGAACACTATGGTTAGAAGTTTGATTAACGGCTTTATTTCATTTTAAAGTTTGTAAAAAGCCAAGTATTAATTACAATCCTTGAAAACAAAAACAAAACAAAAAGAAAAAAAATTATAAATAACGTAATTAACATGCATGCATGGGTGGCTAGCTAGTGGCCACTCCTACATGAACCAATGATTGAGAGAATTCATGTGGAGGTGGTGGCGGAACAGCGGCAGGACTGTGGCGGCCGGCGACCTTCTTGGACTGGACACAAGGGTTGCCCCCATTTCTGGTCAAACTACAGCCATTTCCGGGTGACCGGGGAGTTCTTCTTTGTTGCAACGATGATAGCAAAAGATTTCCTCTTTTCATCCATGTTTCTTCAAAATCTCCATCTAAAAGTCTGCATGCTCCTGTTGGTCTGAAACTCAGCAATAAAATAACAATTGCTGCCACTATAGCAACAGAAAGGAATTGGTGTTTCATGTTTCTTGTTTAAACTTCAAGCTATTAGGGTTTTGTGTGTGTGTGTGTGTGTGGGTATTAAACAGAAAAAATGTAATCTTTTGTTTATATTTCAAGATTAGGGTTTTTGTTTTGGGGATGAATGAGTATGATTTAAAGAAAAAAAGGATGAACTTGTTAGGGTTTGGTGAGTATATTTATGAAGAGACACCTATAATATAGTTATTTATAAGCATATAATGTGCATACGGTTTGAATTTGACTTGATTTTTCTTTAAATTTGACTTTGAATATTTCATGATATTTGACCGTAATTTGTGCAATAAACAAAAGATGAAACATAAAGTTTGTAATTGTAACTATCATATTATTAATTTATTAATTTCTCTTGAAAATGCAACCTACGACTTGGTCTAATAATGTAAAAGAAAATTTAATTAACTATAGTTCCAATATTTAAATGAAGTATAATACAATTTAAAAAAAAAAATTGGTGTATCTCAAATGTTTTAGAAAACAAATTCGGTGGCTTAAAAAAGAAAGAAATTTGCATTAGCTTTTGACGAAATAAAAATGTTTTTTTTTTTTTTTTTTTTTTCAAATTGAATAGGTCTCAAGTGTTGAAATTCTATGCAAACTTGATCCTTTATTTACAACATACACGGTATTAAACGAGGTATTAGAAAACTACTTTTATGAAAAACAATATAAACAAATTTGTTTCCATTGACTTTAGTATAAACGAGGTATTAGAAAACTATTTTTATATATAACCTACCGGTCCGGTTTCATACTCAGAGTATGATACTCTTGAACAGTGGCGGAACTAGACCTTCAACTCAGGGGTATCCCAAAATTTTTTAGGGGTGTTCTCGTACTTGTTCAGGGGTGTCCTGTGTAAAAAAATCGGAAAAAAGGGGTGTCCTGTGTATAAAAATCGGGAAATTTTTTTTTTTTACACTACTGGTCAAAACTTGAGCCGTAGCCCGGGCTACGCCCGTTAAGCCTACAGGTCCGCCCCTGCTCTTGAATGTAAGATTAAATATATTATGTTTAATATTTAATCTAGTAGCCATTATAATCATTTACATAATATAGATCAAAATATATAATAACCTATTAATATAATTAGTTGGTAATTGTTGATGAACCATATTACCCTTATTAACTAATTAGGTTTCCTCTTGGGTGCTTATATAAGGAGAATTATGTGAAGGTTAAAGGGTTACTCAGTTACACACTTAGACATAACCTATTAGTCATAACATCATCATCATCGACCTCCTCTCCTATAGCCAATACCCTTTTCGGTTTAGTCAGTCACCATCATCAGTTAAACACCCTAAGGAGGAACCAGATCACACTGACAACTATGTCGAACTCCATGGCTTCTTCTATCACTGGATTCTCCACTGCACTGTCTGCGGTGACATGTATGTTTTCATGTTTTCCATATATTTAAACAGAACTGATCCAACATTGAACCGTATCGGCAGGGTTGGGTTATTTGAACCGATAAATTTGATCTGTGGTTGGACCAAGTTGTTGAAAAATAATCTTTCAAACTCTCATTAACTGATTAATGTAGTATTTTAAACTCCATATTTTGTTTATTACATGCGTATTTTGTTAATATTAAAAATTCAAAAAATCTGAATTGGAATATTTTGTTTTTAATTAGAGTTATATATGCCCTACAAAATATTCTAATTAGAATTAGAATAATTAGAATATTTTATTTTTTAAAGGAGTTGGCCTCTTCAACGAAGGTTTTCCGGCAGAGTCTCATCGATAACCTTCTTTGGTTTTTGACGGTTGATAATAAGTGATTTGTTTTGTAGTGCATCGCAAACTTGAAAAAGGAGTTAAAAAGAGTTACATAGAAAAACCAACAAAATGTCTTTTAGTCAAAGCTTATATCATGCATATAAAGTGTAAAAAACAAAAATAGGCCTTTATTTATAATTTTGCAATCATATGAGAACTTTACATTTACGGGTATTTTATTATGGGTTTGTGGGTTCATGCTATTCTCACACGGTGAAAATAATTTTCACACCCCAAAGCGCCGCGCTATGGCCATAGCGGGGCGCTTTGGTTGACAAAAGTTGATTTGACTGACGTTGGAAACATAAGTTGCAGAGACATAAATGTGATACGATGTTGCAGTGTCCCGTGAACCCTAAGCGCCGCGCTATGGCCAAAGCGCAGCGCTTCGACCCCAAATTTGCATTATTTAAACCTGCATAGACAGAACATTTAGCATTCGAGGGTATTCGGTGATTTTGTTGTTTGTCGATTTTCTTTGCTCTATTAGTTACATGTCTTGAAAAAACGATGTCGTGGTTAAGCAACTATCTTTTCGGTCCATATTCTGACGAGTCAGTTGTTCCTGATTCTTACGAGGGGACCGCTATTTCTGACTCGTTTGAGAAACCGGTCTCGTCCAACTTGAGGGAGGCAGAGGTTGTATCTGGCATTCGTTATTGTGATAACACGGTGAAGCTGGATTTGAATACCCCTGTGGAGGACCCTTACGCACAACAAGGTTATTCGAATTTCGGTTACGGTGGCGAGCAAAGCTTTGTACAGCAGGAGTGTTATCCAAACCACAGTTACGGTTGTGAACAGAGCTTTGAACATCAAGTCTATTCGAACCTCGGTGACGATGGTGAGCCGGAGGATGTGTCTGTTGACGAGGAAGGCTGTTACCCGGTTTCATTTTCGTTTGATACAACGCAGACCT
This sequence comes from Helianthus tuberosus, assembly GCA_030545235.1. Taxonomy (NCBI): domain Eukaryota; kingdom Viridiplantae; phylum Streptophyta; class Magnoliopsida; order Asterales; family Asteraceae; genus Helianthus; species Helianthus tuberosus. The sequence goes on from CM060409.1 coordinate 179,411,776, forward strand.
TTTCGTCACGTAAAGAGTTGGTGCGTTGGGTACAAGACACGGCAAAAGACAACGGTTACCTCATTGTGATTAAGAGGTCAAATAAAAGAGGAGAGAATTACAAGATTTGGTTTCAATGTACTTTTGGTGGGGAGCATAAGAGTATAGCTACACAGAGGAAAACGGGTAGCAAGAAAATAGGCTGCCCGTTCGAGATGATCGGGTTTTCGGAATCATCCGGAAGTGTTTGGAGGATCGAGGTTACGAAGGCGAAGCATAACCACACTCCTATTGAAAACTTAGAGGGTCACGCGTATGCGAGAAGGCTTTCTTCGGAGGATAAAAACCTGGTTAAGGAGCTGGCAGAGCAAGATATTCCCAACCAAAGTACCTGGCGAACGCTGACAAAAAACAATCCGGCTAGAAAGCTTATTCCGAAAGATATACACAACGCTGTTCAGAAGATCAACGCCGAAAAAAATGTCGGTAAGTCTCCGATGCAAAAACTTGAAAACATTCTTCTCGAAAAAGATTACACTTATTACATGCGCACGAATGAGATATCGAACGAAGTTGAAGATGTCTTCTTTGTTCACGAAAAATCATTCACTATGTGGTGTGCCTTCCCGCATGTGCTAATGATTGACGCCACCTACAAAACGAACATGTACAACCTACCATTTGTTCAGGTCGTAGGCATGACGTCGACAAACAAATCGTTTACGGCTGCTTGTGCGGTAATTTCCGCTGAGAAGTCAGAGAACTACCTATGGGTGTTGCAGAGGATCAAGTCTATGCTGGTAGGATGTATGGAACCGCGCGTGATTTTAACAGACAGGGATTTTGCGCTAATGAACGCGTGTGAACAAGTTTTTTCAAAAGCGCATAAGTATCTTTGTCGGTTCCATATTCAACAAAATGTTAATAAGAACAGCAAGAAGAAATTCTCTGACAAGGAGTGGAAATAATTCGTACGTACATTTTGGTTATTGTACGAGTCTATGACCGAGGAAATATACAGGTATAACTTGGAAAACCTTGAAGCACAGCTGAAAGAAGATGACCGTGAACGTGGGTATTTCTTACATAATTATGTTCAAATTTTATATAATAACAAAAACTGACTATTTACGTTTTTTAATTTTAGAGGTTTTTGATTATTTGAAGAAATCCTGGTTGGATCCGTACCGTGAAAAGTTTGTATCTTGCTGGATTAACAAAACTATCAACTTTCACCAAACTACTACCAACAGGGTTGAGGACATGCATGCAACTAGGGCTGTAAACGAACCGAACGAACACGAACAAGGCCTTGTTCGTGTTCGTTCGTTAAGGAAATAAATGTGTTCACGAACGGTTCATGAACACTTACCGAACGAGATTTTATGTTCGTGTTCATTCGTTAAGGAAATGAGCGTGTTCGCGAACGGTTCACGAACACAAATAAATTTGGCGAACGCGACGAAGGATAAAGATAGATGGCATAGAGAGTAGCACTCGAACTTGATTCCCTTATTGTGGAACGCAGGTCGATCGTATTCACCGATGTAAATAATGAGAAATGAAAGGGAAATGATGCATAAACAAGGTGAAAGTGGGTTTCCTAGTTTAATTGTTAGGGTAATAAAATAAATGAAAGTCTAATAATATCAAAAGTACAAATAAAATATAAGAAAGTACAAAGATCTTCAATTAAAACACAAACATACGAACGTAAACGAACGCAAATCAATGAATGTTCACGAACACCTTGCCGAACGTTCACGAACACAATCGAACGAACAAGACCTCTGTTCATGTTCGTTCATTTAACTAATCAAACGAAATTTCATGTTCATGTTCGTTCGTTTATTAAACGAACGAACATAAACGAACTTCCCGCCGAACGGTTCACGAACTGTTCGCTGAACGTTCGGTTCGTTTACAGCCCTACATGCAACACTAAAAAGTCACTTTCCAAGTCATCGCAACACACTGGATAAACTTGTACTGTATGTTGATCATGTTGTTGATAGACAATACGCCGAGATTAGTAGTAGCTTTGAAACAAGCCTCCGAAAAGTGATGACGCACCACAAGAATCAGCCCATGCTTGCATATATTCTCAGAAAGGTTTCAATATATGCGATTGAGCTTTTGAGTAGGGAACTAAAACGTAAGGAAGACGGGTTGAGAGCCTACGGTGCAAGCTGTGGTTGCCAACTTTTTACCAGCTGTGGTTTGCCATGTGCCTGTCGTTTGGAAAAGTTGGAAAATAACGGCAATTAATATCTTTGACCTTTCTCGTTATGATTTTGCCACCTAATTTGTTTTCATCCACATGTCAGCAACTCCGGATCACACACATAGACGTGTTCTGGAAGAAGCTTGACTTCAAGCCTGCAAAGAAAAACATAGAGGATATCGATGTAGACGCGGAATTTGAAAAATTGAAACAACAGATCGATCCAACACCCCCTCAAGTGAAAAGGAGCTTCTTTGAAAAGTTTCAGCAAATCCTCAATCCAGGGAACATTAACAAAAAACCTCCTGCTGTTCTGAAGAAAACTCGTGGTCGCCCAACATTGAAAATGCAGGAAGAAAGAAAGGTTGAAGCCGCTAGAAAAAGCTCGTACATTCCGTCGGAAGAAACTTGGGTCGAGGCCTCAGACGATCTTCCCCGTCACAGCTCGTACATATCACCCGAAGATTCTAGAAGACAAAAGAATACCAAACCGATCAACCTACACCCTGATTTCCCGATGATCAAGCTCGGTCCTAAGACGGATATAGCGATCCGCAACTACGCATCTCAGATTCCCAAAGTGATCCATCCATACATCGTTAGAATAAGGGACGTGAAACCAGATGGTCATTGTGGGTTTCGATCGGTGGCTGTTGGGTTAGGAGTGAAACAAAATTCATATTTGATGATCCGGAAACAACTTATAAAGGAGTTACGTATGAACGAATCGCTTTGGAGGCAGGTTTTCGATCCGGAAAACATAGGACATTATGATGCGCTGGTTAGACGGATCGATTTCAAGGGGGTGGGACGAGCAGATATCGAAAATTACATGACGATGCCTGAGACGGGGTTTCTTATTGCCCAACGATACGGTGTGATTGTTCACACCTTCGACATGCGTGGGAGCGATACAATTTTCCCTCTGCTGGGCGGGCCAAACGAAGCTAAGGAACCTCACCTGGTGGTTGCAGTTGTATTCGTCGACCATGGGCATTTCATACATGTAGAGATTGGAGGTTGTTATCCAATGCCTCCCCCAAACCTACTCTGGACAGCGAACAGAACAGAGCGCGCAGCAGCCTGGCATACATTATACAGGGATCAGATCAACGCGTACGAAATGCTTACGTATCGTGCCCCTGACCTTAATGTAACCCCATATGTTCACGATGTATATTAAATGTGTTTAATAATAATCACGTTTGTGTTTGTTCAATATATGCGTTACATCACGTTAAAAACCGAATGTCACCGACACGACCCAATCAGATTCAATACGCACTTGTACGACCCAAAATGACAATATACATCATAATACTACAATTAATGAAAAAATACGTCATGTTCATGTACGGTAGGCGGCTGATACACATAACACCTCTCACAGGAGTACTTGTGCTTTCAAACCAAAATGATACGATATAACGGAATAAGACATCACACGTAACCGATTTGATCCGGAACTTGCAGTATAGTCCATATATATTAAAAAATGATGTATAATGGAAAAAACGTAAAATTTAGACTATTATCGACGCGTTTGTGAATTAAAAGCAATTTTAAAAAATTTAAAAAAGGCCCAAAGCGCCCCGCTTAGGTCATAACGCAGCGCTTTGGCACCGAAGCGCCCCGCTTAGGCCATAGCGCAGCGCTTTGGCCCCTCGTTAAACCTGAAGCGGGGCAGCCTTCTCCCCCATTTCATCATCAAACAAAACACACACACATACGGTGCGATTACACACACTAGGGCCAACAGCTTCTTTTTCCAGATTTCAAACGCTATTAGGTACGATCGAACTTCATTTATTGTTTTTGTTCAAGTTATATGTTTGATTTTGATTTGATTTGGGCGGATTTGATCGACTTGCTGGGCCTGTTCTTCATAACGAAGAACCAAAGCGCCGCGCCGAGGCCATAGCGGGGCGCTTTGGTTCCTGTTTATTTTTTTTTATATTATTTGTTTATTATTATTATTTGTTTATTTAATATTATTTGTTTATTATTATTATTTGTTTATTTAATATTATTTGTTTATTATTATTATTTGTTTATTTAATATTATTTGTTTATTTAATATTATTTGTTTATTATTATTATTTGTTTATTTAATATTATTTGTTTATTATTATTATTTGTTTATTTAATATTATTTGTTTATTATTATTATTTGTTTATTTAATATTATTTGTTTATTATTTTATATTTAATATTATTTGTTTATTATTTAAATTGTTTAAATAATATTATTTATTTATTATCTTTTCAACGTGCAGGGATGGATTCCTCCGATGACGAGATTGAGCATATGGAGGCTGAGGGAGAGGTGGGAGATGTGAGAGAGGAGGGAGAGCCGGCATGTCCGTACCTGCAGTTTCCGCAGGGGTCACGGGCGAGGGGGGGATGCGCTAGGTTGCGCACCATAGAGATTGGGGGGCATGTAGGGATAGACTGGGACCTGCTGGAGACCGTGGGAGAGGCCGCGCTGGCGCGTGATATAGTTGGGCTAGATACTCCTTGGTCGCGCCTATTTCAGATAGTGATGGAGGACTCGTACCCTGAGCTTACGGTCGAGTTTCTTTCCACGTTTGCATACGCGCCGCATCCGGCGGATTACGTGGAGGACCCGGATTTTCCAGTCCACGAGGTTACATTCGGTCTCGCCGGTCAGCAGTTTCAGATGAGTGTGCGGGAGTTTGCTGTCCATACAGGTTTGTTCACAGAGCCCGAGCTTGATACTGATTTATATATGCAGGCGGTTACGGCGATGGACAGGCAGACGCTTATCAGTTTCTGGAGGGCCATTTCCAGGGTTCCCTTTGGGAAATCCTGGCAAAAGGCCACCACCATTAAAGACCCCTTGTACCGATACCTGCACCATGTTATCGCCTCATCTATCGTGCCGCGGGGTACCAGTAGGGAGAAGGTCAACCTCAGTGACCTTTTCTTTCTATACTGCCTACTTCGCCGCCAGCCCTGCGATCTAGCAGCCTGCCTGGCAGATTACTTTGCCACAGCATACCACCGGCAGCTCCGCGGGTAACTGCACACTGGCTCATACATCACCGCCATTGCACGCTCGCTAGGGATCGTGCCCGAGAGTGATCCGGAGCTGTCCGACCTGATCCCATCGACTACGTTGGGCCGCGCGTCAGTATCTGCCATGCAGATCACCCGTACCTTTGATGTTGGTCTGAGGTTTAAGGGTCGTGACGGGCTGATTTGGCATGCGGAGGTGGTGCCGGAGGTCATCCCGGTTGTTATTGAGTTGAGGCCTGGAGTGTTAGCCCCTCCTGATGTTCAGGAGGCCGCTCGGCAGGCTCAGCTACAGGCTCTGGACCTCGATCAGTACCCGGGCTAGCCTCAGGCTCAGGCTCAGCCTCAGGCTCAGGCTCAGCCTCAGGCTCAGGCTCAGCCTCAGCCTGTATTCGAGGATCCGGCTCAGGAGGAGCATGTCGAGGAGATCCCGGTACCACCAGTTCAGCCAGCTCCTGAGCCGCCACAGTACCCGTAGCACGTTTACGCTGACCTGCCTCCGGTAGCGCTGAGGTGGCTAGGGACTTCGACCGGCGCCTCAGACGCCAGGGCGCACACATTGACTGGATCGTCGAGACGCTCGTTGCTCTACGAGAGCTCGGTGGGTTGCCTCCACTTCCCCTCCCACCGTCCCCACCGCACGAGGATTAGTACCTTAGTTTGTTTGTATAGTGTTTTGTTATGTATTATGTACTCAGTTGTACCTTTTTGTTTTGTATGTACAAACTGATATATATAAATATATATATATTGCAGTTAATCTTCTATTTACATCACGTTGGTTTTGGATTGTTTACGTTTAATTCTTATGGCTTTCTTTACATTTTATTTAACGTGTTTGTTTAATTTAACAAAATAAACTAGGTTAACAGTTTATAAAGACGCACTTATATTATATACGTTCTATAAAAATAATGACGTAAAAAAACGTAATTATAAAACAACTATGAATTATATGTAACTAATATTTTATAATAATAATAAAACTCAAATACAATTTTTTCCTCCAAAAAACACTACCAAACTAGCCCACATCCCACCTATTTCAAAAAAAAAAAAAAAAAACAACACAAATTCCTGCCCACGCTCTTTGTCTTTTTGCACACTCAAAGCGCCCCGCTATGGCCAAAGCGGGGCGCTTTGAGTGTGCAAAAAGACAAAGAGCGTGTGCGAATAGACCCACCCTTTATTATTTGCATAGAGTTTCTTTAAATAAGTAAAAAAAACACCAAGGTAACCAAAACTAAATTAATTGTTGTATAACTTGTTAATTTAGTCTATTTTATTGGAGTAGATAGGTACCTATACAATACGGCAGAAAACACAGACATGTGAGCCTTGATTAAAATGGGTAAAGTTCCTTTGTCTCGTCTTTCTTTACTATGCCAACTAGTGTTTTTCAATGACGCGCGTTGCGCGAAAGGCATTGGTGTTTTCGACCGACATCATTCTTCAAACGATTCGAGATAAACGATGCGTAACCAGTCATATCCGGCATCGTGGAGTGTATTAAAAAGGGAGCAATTGGACGATTGGATGCTTGGCTAGGTGTTTCTTGGAATCCCCACGGATTGTTCGGGTCAAAACCACGATTATGAGGATTCATTTTTCGTATTGTGGTTGGATGAGAATTTTTTTTAAAAAATAAGATAGAGATGATTATAGAAGAGGTGGAGTAGTTGTGGTAAAAAAATGAATAGAAGTGTCAGTATTTATAGTGAATAATTTTTTTTAAACACATAGCCGTTGGCCAACGGCTAGCCCAAACGGCTACTTTTCTTGGCCAATGAGATCCCGTCATGTCATCTTGATAGCCCCGTCCAACGCCCGGGCTGAAACCCCCGCCCAAGGGGCCACGCCGAAACCCAAGCCCACCCGGGGTGGTGACTTGGGCATTTGTACCCAACCCACGCCACAACCCCCGCCCCCGGGCTGAAACCCCCGCCCAAGGGGCCACGCCGAAACCCAAGCCCACCCGGGGTGGTGACTTGGGTGTTTTTACCCAACCCACGCCACAAGCCCGCCCCATACCCCATATTCTAATATACCCTAAATTCACTGTTCATTTAGTTTGAATTTTATCATATATGAATGATGTGATCCTTTTGGAAGATTGGATTGAAAGCAATATTAGAAATGTTGTGATGGTCCTTAATTGCTTCTATCTAGCATCGGGATTAAAGGTACATATGGCAAAAACTACTCTTTTTAGTATTAATGTGAGTCCTGAGGTCCGATGTATGGCTTGTAAGGTGGGGTGCACAATGGCTACTCTTTCATATATTTACTTCAGTCTTCTTTTTTTTTTAACGGCCAACAAACTCAATCCCGAGCATTCTCGGGGCACCCACTGGACAAACGGAGTACTCCGAGAGTAACCCGAGTCCACTACCAATTCCGGGGAAAACCCGATAATCCACCCGCCCGTAGGCACGACGGTGAAATTACCGGTAAAACCCGTTTGGCTCAAGGATCTAACCCAGGTTTCCCTTGGTCTCCTATCATTGCCCACCAGTGCCTCACTCTGCACCAAGTGGGAGTCGAACCTGCATCTCTCAAGAGAAATGCAAGCCCTCCACCACTTGATCTAGAGGTCATTGGCTTTACTTCAGTCTTCTAGCGGGGAAAATGGCTACAAGGAAAGGATGGCAACCGACTGTGTAGAAGTTCTCTTCCAAATAGACTTCTTGGAAGGCGAACTTATTGTCAACCGGTGGAAGGTCTACACTTGTTACTACTTTTCTTTATTTTTAAAGAATTCCATTGAAAGCCTTTGTGCTAATTTCTTTTTTTTGGGGGGGGGGGGGGGTTGCTTCGCTAAGGAAATGGCTTGGGTTAAATACGATTTGATTATGTCGGATAAAAGTAAAGGTAGATTGGGTGTGGAAGCTTCTTGGCTCTTAATTTGCCCCTCATCTTAAAATAGAAGTGGGAATTACATTGGTGTAATAACTAGTGTTTAAACCCCGCATCGCGGGGGCATTGGACATAAACTGTACTAAGTAGCAAGCAAACAACGACTAAAATCTGCAAAAATCGTAAAGCAAAAAACGTGAATTTATACCGTTACGTGACATAAAACGCAGGAGAAAATATATGCGGACGTGACTTATTAACTAATATGATCCTTATAATAAAATATAAAAACTATACAATATTTAAAAGTGATAAATTCCAATTGAACCCCACGATCCCTCGTCCCTTGTGAAAGTAAATATAAAGAAATGATGGTTTTGAAATTAAGTAAATGAAAAGTAAAGAAATGGCAATTTTGTAATTGAGAAACAAATAAGAGGTAAACTACTTATTGTAGTTAATAATCTACGTGAATTGTTATATAGAAAATGCCTTATGGGTTCGAGTTCTTGAATTCATTTATGATAATGATGTTTTTGATAAACGAAAGATGGCTACATGTAAGGGGTTTAGAATCAGATATAGTCAAGAGTATTCATGATCTGAATGACAAAAGACTAATTCCTTTATTGCGTATGAGGAAAATGGTGGGGATTGGTGACTCCACAAGTTTTGGAATGAGATTTGGCTTGGATAAATGACTTTGGTTGAGACTTATCTGAGACTAGTCTGCCCTTGAAACAGATAAAATTTGTCGTATAAGAGATTTGAAAAGAAGAAGGATCTGGAATTGGAAATGGCGTAGAGTGATTAAGGGTGAGTTGAGGAAACCTAACTTTCTTCCCCTCAATTCATTTTGGATCAAGTTTAATGATTGGATTCAAATGATAAGTGGATTTGGGATCATGATAATAAAAGGGGATTTGTGTGTCAAACTGAGGAAAGTTATTGAAAAGAAAATTCTATTAGAGGCTTCTTCTCTGACCTGTTGGAATAAAGGATTGCCTAAAAAGAACATAGTGTTGTGGAGACTTCTACTTAACAGGTTGCCGATACCGGTGAATCTTTGCAATAAAGGTTTTGACATTCCATTGAAGTTGTGGGCCATTTTGTTGCCACTTGTAATATTGCAACCCGGGTTTGGAGATCTATAATGGTATGATTGAACAATTTCGGACTCATAGTGGTGAAGCCAAATGATATGATGGCTTGGATCAATTCGTTAAATCTCTCCATAATTCAAAAGCAACTGGTGGAAGGTATCATACTTGTGGTTAATTTAGAAGACAGGGAACGATGATATTTTCAATGCTAATGATTTAAAGACAGACCTTATATTTTTTCGATTTCACATATTTCTTTTAAGTGAATAGTTAGTTGAAGTAGGTGTAACACCCCGAACACGTAATACAACAAACCGCGACGGATGGGTTAAATACGATTTGATTGTGTCGGATAAAAGAAAAGGTAGATTGGGTGTGGAAGCTTTTTGGCTCTTAATTTGCCCCTCATCTTAAAATAGAAGTGGGAATTACATTCGTGTAATAACTAGTGTTTAAACCCCGCATCGCGGGGGCATTGGACATAAACTGTACTAAGTAGCAAGCAAACAACGACTAAAATCAGCAAAAATCGTAAAGTAAAAAACGTGAATTTATACCGTTACGTGACATAAAACACAGGCGAAAATATATACGGACGGGACTTATTAACTAATATGATCCTTATAATAAAATATAAAAACTATACAATATACAAAAGTGATAAATACCAATTGAACCCCACGATCCCTCGTCCCTTGTGAAAGTAAATAAAGAAATGATGGTTTTGAAATTAAGTAAATGAAAAGTAAAGAAATGGCAATTTTGTAATTGAGAAACAAATAAGGGGTAAACTACTTATTGTAGTTAATAATCTACGTGAATTGTTATATAGAAAACGCTAAGAAAATGGCTTGGGTTAAATACGATTTGATTGTGTCGGATAAAAGTAAAGGTAGATTGGGTGTGGAAGCTTCTTGGCTCTTAATTTGCCTCTCATCTTAAAATAGAAGTGGGAATTACATTCGTGTAATAACTAGTGTTTAAACCCCGCATCGCGGGGGCATTGGACATAAACTGTACTAAGTAGCAAGCAAACAACGACTAAAATCAGCAAAAATCGTAAAGCAAAAAACGTGAATTTATACCGTTACGTGACATAAAACGCAGGCGAAAATATATATGGACGTGACTTATTAACTAATATGATCCTTATAATAAAATATAAAAACTATACAATATTCAAAAGTGATAAATACCAATTGAACCCCACGATCCCTCGTCCCTTGTGAAAGTAAATAAAGAAATGATGGTTTTGAAATTAAGTAAATGAAAAGTAAAGAAATGGCAATTTTGTAATTGAGAAACAAATAAGGGGTAAACTACTTATTGTAGTTAATAATCTACGTGAATTGTTATATAGAAAACACCTTATGGGTTCGAGTTCTTGAATTCATTTATGATAATGATGTTTTTTGATAAACGAAAGGTGGCTACATGTAAGGGGTTTAGAATCAGATATAGTCAAGAGTATTCATGATCTGAATGACAAAAGACTAATTCCTTTATTGGGTATGAGGAAAATGGTGGGGATTGGTGACTCCACAAGTTTTGGAATGAGATTTGGCTTGGATAAATGACTTTGGTTGAGACTTATCTGAGACTAGTCTGCCCTTGAAACAGATAAAATTTATCGTATAAGAGATTGGAAAAGAAGTAGGATGTGGAATTAGAAATGGCGTAGAGTGATTAAGGGTGAGTTGAGGAAACCCAACTTTCTTCCCCTCAATTCATTTTGGATCAAGTTTAATGGTTGGATTCAAATGATAAGTGGATTTGGGAGCATGATAGTAAAAGGGGATTTGTGTGTCAAACCGAGAAAAGTTATCGAGAAGAAAATTCTATCAGAGGCTTCTTCTCTGACCTGTTGGAATAAAGGATTGCCTAAAAAGAACATAGTGTTGTGGAGACTTCTACTTAACAGGTTGCCGATACCAGTGAATCTTTGCAATAAAGGTTTTGACATTCCATTGAAGTTGTGGGCCATTTTGTTGCCACTTGTAATATTGCAACCCGGGTTTGGTAGTATATCAAAATATACTTTGGTTTAGGAAATAACAGAATCGATAGTATATCAAACTATACTTTGGTAAACAATATCACATTGGGAGCATATCAAACAATACTTGGAAGTATATCGAAATATACTTAAATTGTGATTTGGTACTATATCAAAAGTATACTTTGGTTTAAATAGCATATCAAACTATGTTTTGGTAGTATATCAAAATATACTTTGGTTTAGGATATGAACAAAGATAAGTTTTTATGGCTTAATTGAAAAACATTTGTTAAAGCACAGTGTGGTCGTTTGGCAATACATTCAAACCTCAGTGTATCAAACTACACTTTGGTGACTATAGATTTACCACGAAGGCAAAATTTATTTGGTTTAAACTTTGGTTTCTGACATTCCATACAACAGGAATGGGGTGTCAACCTATAGCGCTATATCGTACTACTAATCGGCTTGATCATTGTTAATGAATGTATACGTATAAATACGCACCAACAAATAGCCTTACAAACTTTGAAAATCAATATTTAAGCCATAGGTAACAGTTTCAACTCGTCATAGGATAAGTACTATGCATGTGAAATCATATAGCTTGAAATCATGAAAATAGTGAATAAGCATATATGAATCACCCCAAAACATTTGAAAATGTACAAGAGGGAACTATGTACTCACTTGGGATTGCAAAGTATCCTTGAATTAAGTGAAATACCAAGCTTTGTACGTGTCCTAACGTGTCCTAACATCGGTAACTATGTTATAGCATCGGTACATAATCGGAGGAATCGGATAGAATGAGGTCTTGTAAACCAAATGAGTGTTGGAACTCATATGAAATGGTATAACAAAGTCTACATTTTGATTTGGAATGAATCCTAAATGCTTTTGACCCGTTAAGGTAGTTTACGCTACTTTAACGTATTGTTTGCGTAAATGCGCGTTCGGATGGTCGAACTAGTCCTATGATAAGTGTTATATGCGTAAACATGCTTAATAATGTTGCAATATCAGTTTAAGTATCAAAATTTAGGTTACATATGCTTAAATTGAATTTATGCGCAAAAAGTGCATTTTGGTCATTTCCTAAAGGCGTATAAACTACCTATCATACAACTAACCAAACGAAGTGAGCATAAGGTATAACCTCGGAAGGTTATTCCCTATACAACTATGGTCACAAAATATGTTTGGTCGGATCCTAATGATCGACCAAACGGGTCGGGTTCGAAAGTCTAAGCGGTTGTCGAGACCGCTTGACTTACGACCCTAAACAAGCACTAAACTAGAAGTGATGAGTTAAACATGTTAAAAATGTTTAACTAAGTTAGAAAAGTGATTTGGTATCAAAACAAAGTGTTTTGATACCCGAAAATAGTTTCGTTGCAAAATGCACATAATCGTGCATTTTGACCGTAACTTTGACTCGTCACTTCGACTAGTCAACGTGGTAATCAGTAGGTATAGTCGCAAGGGACTATAACCATCGTGATTACAATCACGTTGCAAAGTTCAATTGAACTTTTTCTTCACCAATTCAGGGTCAAAGCCGAAAGTCAAACACTATTTGACTTTTAGCTTGAAATAGCTAAAATAAATAAACAAGACTAGGAAGAACACTTACAAGTGTTCTAGAATGGAAAGAAGACTAGAGAACTCAGGTAGGAAGCCTCCAACAAGTGTGGTAGCCTCCACTTAGAGTTCAAGATGAATAAAATGGAAATAAGCAAGGAAATGAGCAAGAAGGCCTTGCTATTTATAGTATTTGATGAAACTTAAGATCAAGACATATGGATTAAATGTTCTCCAAGGATTAATCCCAACCATACATGTGTTAGGACCAGAATTCATGCCTTGGTGATCACACAAAAATGCTTACAATAATAAAAAAACCATCTTAGAAACACAAGTGCAGCCAACTGAATTCAAGAAAATGACATTATGCCCAGCTATAGCTGTCGTACCCCGCGACCAAAACAGCCTCAGGCTGTCGCGCGCCGTGAGGACATCTGGTCAGACTTTTAGAACTTGGCAAAACAGGTCCCTACAACCCCGAAACTTGTTTTTTGGATACGTTTAACCCCCGTTAACCCAATTTCAAGGCTTTACAAGGATTTTAAAGCATAGGGGACTTGAAATATGCTTGGAAATATTGTGGATGTCGGTTCGTTTGGTCGTACGATCGCGTTTTTTGGTTAATTACGATGAAACTCGAACGGACGCGAAAACGATCCAAATTACGCGACGAATGGTATTTTTGCATTCCTATCACTAAAATAAAATATTTTATTGATTACAAAAATTTTTGGATGTGCGGATATTGTCAGAATGCAAGATATGCACGAATTTGCATACTTTCGCAGTTGTGACGCTTTTAGTCCCTGTTGATCAAATAAGCATATTTTCTCATACCGAACCCCTCAAAAGCTTATTTCTAAGCTATGTTAAGGGTATTTAGGGTATGTTTAGCTTATGACCTCGTTCCGGAGTGTACGTTGGTACGAGAATCGGCAGACTTTCGCAGTTGGTCGCAAATAGTCCATGTGATCGAATAAACTTGTTTTTGACATACCAAACCCTTCAAAAATTATTTCGTTTTTATGTAACTTTTGCTAATGTTTGGTTAGCTTCTTCTAACCCATATCTTTCTATATAAATTTTTGGTTTAAAAATTAAAATAAAATTCAGTATGATATTGTTATAGGATTTTTGAAAAATTCAACAAGTTATGTGATTACCAATTTTCGGTGCTTGTGTACCACACCGCATCATGCGGACACAGCTCGCTCGCGCTCTCTGTGTGTGTGTGTGCGTGTGTGTGTATGTATGTAGTGGTATCCGTGTGATGCGATAGGTAACGTATCATGTAACATGTTATTTTTTTAGAATTAAGAAAATTACTATGGAAATACCATACTTCAATTAAAAAGAATAAAATGTATGTTTGTAGGGTGTAGTTTCTTAAAATTTATTATTGTATGAACAAATATATGGTTGTTTAAAATTCATGAGGATGTCAAGTTTAAAAAAAATGAGGAATACATGTGTAAAGATAAATGGGCAAAAATGTAATTATTGAAAAAAGTCGAAAGGGCAAAAGTGTAAATATTGTTTAAAATCAAAGGTTGTGTATCTATCATATCTAATAAATAAAGAACTTGGGTTGCCATGTGACACTCTTGACAATCCAAAGTTTTGGAGGGAAAGTTTTATACAATTTAGGATTTTATATTAAAAATTAATATAATTGACTAATTATATAAGTAACTAATATGGTTGTTCCGAAATATATGCTGCATATTAGATATCTTATCTTATATTGATTTTATATCAAAGAATAAATATAACTAACTAATTATATAACAAAACTAACTATTATGGTTGATTTGCAATATATGATGCACTATATTAGATATTTTATATTGATTTATGTTTAAGACGTTAATTTTGAAGAAACGAGGTGTTCGATGATCAGTGATTTGTGTGGTAAGAAAAATGACTAAATCAGAAAACATTAATTAATTACAAATTTTGTAGTTGCATTATTATGAGTTAAGTTCACGTACAAACAACCTGATCGTACAAAACGTATGAAAGACATGCAAAAGCCAATAAAAACGCGGTGGCATTTTCGTAATTATTTGCTCGTAGGGTGATTATCAAAATTACGCTACAAAACTTTTGGTAATTTTCAATTTGTGTTTGTTATTTGTTATTGGTATGAATTTTGGTAATTATGAATTTATATTTATTATTGATACGAATGATTTAGAATTGTGTTAGTTATTGGTATGATCATTAGGTTTTATTACATGTTTTTCAAACTTGTAACCCACTCTTCTATTTCTACTACTTTTTTATTTTATGATCCTTGCCACATATTTAAAAAAAATAAAATAATACCGAGTATTAAACATTTATGTCACAATTTTATGAATTTTATCATTTTTATAGATCGGGTCAGGATTTAGAGAGAACGGTGAAAAGTGTGAGAACGGTGAGAACGATTTTGGTGGTGATATGTGACATTGATGCTAAATTACACTAAGGGGTAATATTATCAAAAAAACTCACTCACATGAACTGGGTGTTCAAATAAAATGCCATAAAAACACCCAATTTCGAAAAATGCCATGAAAATACCCAGTTAAAAACGCCATAAAACACCTAGTTTAGAAAAATGTCATGAAAAAACTCAGTTGAAAACGCCATAAAACACTCAGTTCAGAAAAAACGCCATGAAAATACCTAGTTAAAACGCCATAAAAACTCCTAGTTCAGAAAAACGACATGAAAATACATAGTCTAAAACGCCATAAAACACCCAGTTCAGAAAAACTCCATAAAACCCAGTTAATTTTTTTTCGAAAAGTCTATCAATAGTATACTCGTTGGAAAGATAAAAAAACGCTGAGTTTTATGGTGTAATTTTTTTCGAAAAATAATCACGTATAAAAAAGTTATTGTCGTTTAAATATGATGGGGGAAAATGACAGGTGATTAGCATGTGCACCTTTGTTTGGATCTTCCTATTTTACACCTCCTGTTAGTTCCAAGGCCCCTATTATTTACAAAAATGTCACCGCATCAATCTCAGCCACAAACCACTAAGATCTTGTGGCTGAGAATCGTTCTCACTGTTCTCACACTTTGAGGCATTCTCTCCTGTTCCTGTTCCTTTATAGATGAACCCGTGTAATACACGGGTTACCAACCTAGTTTGATAATAACCAAAAGACATATTTGCCTTAAAGAAAGTTTTTAACATGTGCATTAAATGTTCTATCTAAAGTAATTATACTTGTATAACTTAAAATTTAAGATGTCCTTTAATGCTCCATCATAATATATTATAGTTGATGAATTTGAGTTCTTATATTCAAGTCTCATAAGAAGTAAAAATTCACAATTAATAAAATAATGAGTTAAATGTCATTTTAGTCTCTGTGGTTTGGGCCATTTTGCCAGTTTAGTTCAAAGGTTTCATTTTTAACATGTGGGTCCAAAAAGGTTTCACAGTTGCCATTTTAGTCCACTGGGTTAACTTCATCCATTTTTTCTGTTAACGAGAAGGTTAATTCGGTCATTTTATATGGCTGAATTACCCTTTTAGTTAACAGAATTACATACAAAATGACTAAATTGGCCTTCTCGTTAACAGAAAAAATTGATGAAGTTAACCAAGTGGACTAAAATGGCAACTGTGAAACCTTTTTGGACTCACAGGTTAAAAATGAAACCTTTAGACTAAACTGGCAAAATGACCCAAACCACAGGGACTAAAATGACATTTAACTCTAAAATAATAATAAGAACATAAGCTTTTAAAAAATCATTAAATAAAGTGGATACAAAAAAGTATTGTCGCCCATTAGGAGTTTGCTTGCTAGTCAAGAATCAACACGACATGGCTTGATGGGTGGGTTACTTCTCTATTGGACATGTAATGACTCAAGACTTGTCTACTCTCCTGGGTAGAAGTCGTGTCTACTCTCTTGATTCAAGTTTGCATCGCTCACGTTTGAAAATGCATTAAACATTGATTTAATCAACAATGTTAAATATAAAAAAATATTAAGATTTTATCTTTGAAGTGGCTTCAAGAAAAAAAAAAAAATATAATTATACTATTAAAAAATTGCACCCGTTTACACATAGATGACCAATCTACATAATTTATATGAAAATAATTTGACATTTGTGACTTTTATCATTTAGTAAAGAGTAAACTGCCATTTTGGTCCCTGTGGTTTGGCCAGTTTTGCCACTTTAGTCCAAATCTCAAATTTATTACATCTGGGTCCCTGTGGTTTGCATTTTGTTGCCATTTTAGTTCAAAATTCAAAAACCCCATTTTTTTTACTGTTACAACCTCCTATTTGTCCTTTAGTGCAGGGGCATTTTGGTCATTTTTTAAATTTCATTTGTTTTAGTTTTTTTTAATATATATTGAGGATGATGATGTTGGGGATGATGATGATCATAATCAGTTATCTCTCTCTCTCTCTTCTCTCTCTCTATAGCACCATAACCGCCACCTCATCCCTCTCTATCTCTTCTCTTTCTCTCTATAGCACCACCACCACCGCCACCGCCACCTCCTCCCCATTCCCAGCACCACCACCACCGCCACCTCCTCCCCATTCCCACCACCACCACCACCACTGAACCTCTAAAGCGCCACCACCGCTGTCACCATCAAAGCCGATACTGAAACCCTAAACCGCCGGAAGTTTAGCAGATTTGGAACCTTCTATGTTCGATCTACGATGGTGTAGCAAAAGTATTGTTGAAAACCAGGTAAATAATCTGCTTTTACAGTGTGGTCAGAGACGGTGGTGGTGGAGGGTTTACGGTGGTGGAGGGGAGACGGTGGTGGAGGGGAGACGGATGATGATCTGTGATTTTGTGATGGATGATGATCTGTGATTTTGTTAGTTTTAAGGGATCGAGATGATGGATGATGATATGTGATTTTGTTAATGTTTTAGGTGGTTAAGGGTGATTTTGTAACAAACAGGATGATCAAAACTTGAACCCAGTCCTTTTATTCACCACGAGGCTGTGATGATTTCACCTAATCCGAATCAAAATTGGGTCAACATTTGAGATTTTCCGCAGCTTGGCGTGGCAGAATCGGAGGAGGGCAAATGCGCTTGCAACCTCTGTTTGCAGCCATGGCGGTTTGGATTTGTTGTTGGAGCCTCGTTTCTTTTTACAAATTGGTGTTTGATTTTCTTGAAGATGATGTTCTTGATTTTCTGGATTTTCTGGGTTTTGATGATGATGTTTGATGATGTTCTTGAAGATACAGATCTGAGCCTCGTTTCTTTTTACAAATCGGTTTTTGATTTTCTTGAAGATGATGTTCTTGATTTTCTGGGTTTTGATGATGATGTTCTTGAAGATACAGATCTGAGCCTCTTTTCTTTTTACAAATCGGTTTTTGTTTTGATTTGTTGCTGTCTGTATTTTGATTTTTGTGATGGTTTCTGGTTTTGTTCTGGGTTCTTGATTTTCTTAAACATGATGTTTTTGATTTTTTGGATTTTCTGGGTTTTGATGATGAAGTTTGATGATGTTCTTGAAGATGATGTTATTAATTATTGAAATGTTATAATAAATTAACATGGACCAAAATGCCCCTGCACTAAAGGACAAAATAAGAGGTTGTAACAGTAAAAAAAATGAGGTTTTTGAATTTTGGACTAAAATGGCAACAAAATGCAAACCACAGAGACCCAGATGTAATAAGTTTGAGATTTGGACTAAAGTGGCAAAACTAGCCAAACCACAGGGACCAAAATGGCAGTTTACTCTTTAGTAAATTGTGATATATAACCGAAAGCACAAATAGTTGGCTTGCATATATAGCTTGATAGATTTTTCGATATGTACCCCAAATATATATAATTTTCCTTGAAAATGTACATTTTCATATGTTATTCAAGTATACGGGTGATTTTACCTTTCTTATTTATTCATTGATTTTTTATATGTACCCCTAATATATAAATTTCCTAAAATATGTACATTTTGATATGTTATTCAACCTGTATACTTTTCTCATTCATTTCATTTTATTTGACAAGATCAATAAAATTATCTCTATAAAAGTAAACTAGGTATTTGTAAATAGCCAAACTTTTAAAAGTATATATGATGAGAAATTGTAGTTTTAATTATCAGAAATTGATAAATTTGTGAATATTGTCATATTTGAATGTCATAGACTTTTCTATTGTTTTAAAGATAAGCGTTCGTATATTGACTCACAAAAACAAGAAGTCATCAAATATAAAAGTACACATTGTCATCAAATAAAAATTGTCATAAATATACCGATTAGCATTTTATCCCATTATGACATCACCAAATCTATTCTCTCAATTTTAATTTTAATAGTATATAAAAAATATTATCTTCCAAAATTTTAATTTATATATAAATTCCCACTCTAAAAATTGATCAAACTTCCTAATAATATTAACGGTTTAACATAAATGTTAATTTAATCATTTTAAGTAACTTATCATCTTGTTAAGAGCATCTATAAACCGCCTAATTAGCATGATTCATCATTCCAAACCTTCACTTTCTCCTCCAACAATAAACCACTCCAAACCTCCACCTCATCACATACTTTCTAGTTTTATTTAATCTATATGTATTTTGTATAAAATAACCTTTTTTCTACTTATGTATTTAATTTCGGTATTTATAAAATTTAAATAAAAATTCATGAAAAAGTAAATTTAAAAACTAGCTAATCCATTAAAAATAACACACAATTACAACAATTTTAAATAAAATCCTAACTTAAACCCTAAAATAAAAAAAACATACTAATAATAAATAAACAGACTTAAACCTAAAAAAAAAGACATACAAATAAAAAAGACACTTAAAACCTAAAAATTTAAAATAACACAATAATTGAAAAAAAAACCCACTTAAGCCCATCCATGTTTTTTTATTTATTTTAAAACACACTTCATCGTGAATACGTCGTCAATCCTCATCCATTTTTTTTGCGATCCATAAAGAGCATGGTAATTTCTTGATTTTTAAGAAAGTAGTCCATTTTACCCTTGAGGCCCTCCATATATCTTTCTGATCTCCCATATATTGTTGTATTTGCACTTTTATCGAGTATTCTTTGTGTAACGCCGATGCCTCCTTGTCATTCATACGAAAATTGAAAGTTTGAATCGTTGACGGGAGTTCATTATTATCCAAGTCAACCGCATCGGAAGTTAACGCTGTGTACGCTCCCAACTCGGATGTCTTTTTTTTCTTTTTGACATTATAGGGAGCGGTGCTTTCCATTTTGGTTCGTCTTTCACTAAACGGATAACATGGTCGTAGTGGAACCAAAATTTTTTCTGAGCTTCATACTCCTCTTTGGCCTGCATCATGGCATATCATCGGAGAAACCACTATGGGCATTTTTGTGGCGGTTGTATATTCCATAAAAATTACTAACCGGGCCCGGCATATAATGCCAATGTGATTTCAAGTTCTGCTTTGTACGGTTGTTCAGTGATCTATCTCCTTACAAAAATAAGTATAGATACGTTCCCAATACTCGGTGTTTTTTTTTTTCCCGAATATGGCGCATGTAGATACATGAAGAAAAGCTCGTGTAAGAGCTGATTCCTCGTCAACCGCCCACCGGTGAATAGTAACTTTTGACTTTGACTTTGAAGTGGCAACTTTTTTTTCCTTTATATTTTCGGCTCGAACTAGGAGTTAGAGTAGATGTACCGTAAGACTGAGTGTCTGGGGTGCCGCAGCCCCCGACCCCCTACCTAGGGAGGCGGGCGCCGCGAGAGCACGCAGAGCGGGTGGTATCGGTGTTTATTAATTATGCAGCGGAAAACTTTCATCAGGACCGTAGTTAGAAAATATTTTATCAGAGTTAAAACACCAAACTTTGTATAATAAACAAATGAGATAAAACCCAAGTTTTCATTACAATATATTTATAGGGATAAACCCTAGTTTATCAAAAGACAAAACTCCATTTTATTTAGGTAACTTTTATAGCCACTTTTCCAAGCGTTCAGTGCACTCCAGCTGGCTTCTAATAGCTTTACATAAAGTTACATGAAACGCGTTTTAAAAAGTTTTATCAGCAACAAATACTGGCGAGTGCATCTCAGTTTAATCAAAACAGTTTTATCGCTTTACAGTATTGAGGGCATCCGCAATTACATTTGCTTATATCTATCCAATTACCCCTTTTCTGGTATTGTCAATCCTGACTTGTGGTCATGCTACTGTTTTGATAGTAACGAGTTTCAAGTAATATATACAAAACCCCAACATACCGGCAGTAATTGTAGAATCATAAATACTCAATTACTGTTAAGTGTAATTTAAAATATTTGAGATTTTGGTAAAACATTTTGACTCAAAAAAGTAATTTACAAAAAGGTGACAAAAAGAGAACGTACTCACATTGTTCACTTAGGTAAAACTAAGGCTTCCTGATGTATATAATGGTTATTATCTATTAAAACATAAACAATGCACATGTGTTAGTAAAATAACCCAAATCACATTAACCGTGCAACTCGAGACAGAACTCCAATGACTGAGTCAGGCGGAGCCTTGACATGCATTACGGAGTCCTAGGTCAATCGGGTGTAACACGAGACAGAACTCCAACGACTGAGTCAGGCAGAGCCTTGACATGCATTACGGTGCCCTAGATCGATCGTGTAGGGTAACTAATAGGGTTATAATACTTACAACGAGGTAGAGCTTTGCTTTTTAGGGGTATTATTTCCCGAGAGTTTAGACTATTAGAAAAGAGAGAAAAAATATCAGATTTTGAACGAGAATCAAATGAGCTCTGAGCCCCTATTTATAGGCTAATCCGAAGGCGGCTCGCAGCCCGCGTAACCTTCTTCTAACTCTCTCGCGGACCGCGATGAGGGTAGGTTAGGATGTAGCTTTGACTAGTCAGCGAATATAGCTTTGCCATGTGTCGACACGTGGCGCCTATGTGTGTCCGGCAAGTTACTGGGCCTCGCGCCCCGCGAAGGCTAAGGGAGTCCGGGTCGCGGCTCGCGACAACCCTATTTTTGGGTTTTTGTTTGTTTTTTTATAAATATAAAGGTATTTTGGGTCCGTTTCTCGCATACGGGGTATATAAGGAACATTTAGGGGTGTCTAAGTGTGTTTAGGAAAGGTTGTTATATGGGGGGTTGAACACGACTGACGGTTGAACGTTGTGGTTGACACCCGTCTCCATTTGTTGACTAAACCCATAGAACGGGTAACCGGTTTCGGGAAACGGGGTGACACCAGGTTTAGACATGGACTCGAAATTTTGGGGTTGTGGATGAAAGAAACCAGGTTGATTCATGAACCCGAATGGTTGGTATTAGGATGGAATGGATCCGAATTGATTAGGTGACCCGAAGCTTTGGTAGAGTGGGGCATTGGTTGATTGGTTCGGGTTTAAACCGAATCGTAGCTTTTTTTGGAAGCTCCTTAGGTCATCCATGGTTAAAGTGTGATATTGGTATAAAGATGGAAGTGAAAGGTTGAGTAGAGAATTTTGGTGTAAAATGGGAGATAGGTTGGGAGTACATAGTTGAGAGTGAAAGGTAGAAACCGAAAGGTTAGAGTGAAAATTTTAGTGTTTGAATTTTTAGGTTGGTATAAGTTTGGTGTAGGTTTTAAATGTGAGTTTGGATGTTATTTATTAGAAAAATGGTTTAAAGATAAAAATTAATATTGTTACCGTTGAAATGGTTTTTAATATTTAAAAAAGTTGATTTTTTTCATTAATGTTACCGTTCAAAAATAAGTTGAGACGCACAAGAAGGTGCTCTGCTAGATCGGACTTGGGCATGGGTGGACCGCCCAGTCATCACCCTCCTACGAGGGGTGGTCCAGTGGATCTTGGTTTGGACAAGCGGACCAGCTAACAATCCAATCGTTGTTGGTGCTCTAAACAAATACGTTATATAATATTATAAAATTTTAATTTAAATATTTTAATGGCTACTACTAATTAAAGATCTTCATTACTTTTTTTAAATGCATATTTTTTTATTGTATGATTTATTATATAGAGTTAATTGTCCGGATAGTCCCTATGGTTTGTCATTTTTTTCACGTTTAGTTTCCAACTTTTCAAAATAGCATGTTTGTTCCCTATAGTTTGCTCACTTGTTACTAGGGTAGTCCACAGAGTGGATGACCATTAGGTTACTCAGTTAAGTTCTTGTCAAATGACTAAATTGCCCTTAATTAGGGCTGCAAACGAACCGAACGAACACGACCTTGTTCGTGCTCGTTTGTTAAGAAATATACATGTTCACGAACTATTCGTGAACACTTACTAAACGAGATTTTGTGTTCGTGTTCTTTTGTTAAGGAAATAAACTTGTTCGTGTTCGATTGTGTTTGTTTGTTAATTTTAAAAAAAGGAACGAAAATGGATGTTGATAAACACAAATGAGCACAAACTAATGTTCACGAACACAAATGGAAACAAACGAACACAAACAAGTGTTTATGAACAGAATATATAATACAATAAAACTTATTAATTATTTTATTTGTCGTAATTTTGAAGCATTCAAATAAAATATAAAAACAAAAAACACTAATGAAATATCGAACACAGACGAACAGCTACCGAACGTTCATGAACATAAATGAACAAATGCAGCCTCTGTTCATATTTGTTCATTTAACTAAACGAACGAATTTCTTGTTAGTGTTCATTTGTTTAATAAACGAACAAACACAAACGAACTCCCTGCCGAACGGTTCACGAACTGTTCGCCGAACGTCTGGTTCGTTTGCAGCCCTACCCTTAATGATTAGACAAATTAAATTGAATAATTATATATATATATATATATATATATATATATATATATATATATATATATATATATATATAGGGCAATGCTAGACAGAAAACCCTCATTTTCTTAGAAAACTCTGGAAACCCAAATCTCTCCCCATTTTTACCCAACTTCCCGACATTTTTTTTTTGAAAAAAATAACACATGTAATATACATGTTTTAGAGTGTTTTGGGCAAAAAAAAAAACAAAAAAGCGCCGAAGGGATTTTTAAAAAAAAAATAAACAAATTTCAGCAATGTCCGGTTGCCTAACATGTGTTAGGCACAAAAGACAGAAATTGCTGAAATTTTCTTTTTTAAATTATCCCTTCGGCGTTTTTTTGATTTTTTTGGCCCAAAACTCTTAAAAACATGTATATTACATGTGTTATTTTTTTCAAAAAAAAAAAATATCGGGAGGTTGGGTTTTCTAGGGTTTTTTATATAGATAGGGTTTTCTATATAACCCTACCCTATATATATATATATATATATATATATATATATATATATATATATATATATATATATATACTACTTTATAAAGCATATCCAAAGGACTTCTTAAAGTCCATAAAAATTCCCTTAAAACACCCCTAAAGCATGCTGTACAACCCTCTAAAGCACAATATAATTTACAATTCCAATTATGCCCTCCAAAACTTTTACCCTTTACCCGGATCCATCATCAGCCGTCCATTTTCTTTCATGTCTTCACACGGATCGTGATCTGACGAATGATGTTGTTTTAACACGGATCCACCTTTCCCCTTCATTCTCTCTCATCTCTCTCACAACTCACATCTCACCAGTCTCTCTCTCTCTCTGGCGATTCCAGATCCAGATCTGGATCTAGGGTTTCTCTGCTATCTCTCTCGCGATCCAAGCTATTCAGATCCGCCTTTCCATCAGCTCCCTCTCTCGCACGATCCAAGCGATTCAGATCCAAGGAGATTCAGATCCAAGAGATTCAGATCTAGGTGCTGTGTGTGCGATTCAGATCTGGGTTTTTATTGCCATAGTAAGGTTAAAACTTGCCACTCTCTGTTTTTTGGTCAAACTTTATTATTATGTTAATGTTTGTTTTTGGTTGTTATTTGATGAATTTATGATGAAGGTGTGTTTAGGAGAGCAAATTCTTGAAGTTTTTAGGGTATATGTGGAACCCACATATTATTATGTTAATGTTTGTTTTCGTCTCCATCACCTGCAGTTACATCCCGATTCTTTTCTCTGCTTGGAGAACGACGATGACGACGGGATGGAAAGAGAGTAGGGCGTTAATGATGGCAATGGAGTTTTGCTGAATGATGGGATAAAAGCTTTTCTTTGATCTGGATTCATTTTTTTAGATTGTTTACTTTAAATCGGTTCTCTTTTTGCAGGCAGGGTTAGCTATGTTGAAAAGAACAAAGGCAAACACGGCGCTAGAGGTTGGGGTCTAGGGATGGCAGAAGGTTGTTATGTGCACAACCTCTTTATCTTTGCATACTCATTTTTGGCTCACTAAGTTACTCGATTTCCCTTATCCATCACCAATGCATCTGCAGGTCATTCTATGCATTCAATGAAAGCTCAATTTTTCAGGTTTGTTTTACGAGTCCTGTTACACATATACACACTTTTTTTGTTGATAAAATGTTGATTTTTAAGAGTCATAATAGGTAGTTTGTAACTTATGAAGGTTGGGATATGTGGAAAGTAAACCTGGATTTGAATGAATGTGATGCTGCGTTGGTCAGAAATCAAGCGAAGCGAAAGAATCAATCAACTGGTATATACTTTATCCATTATACCCTATAGGTTTATTTGAATATATGCAGTATTTACTTTGTTTTGTGTAATTGCACATACATTTACAAGTTCAATTTCGGAAAATGATTACAAGCCCTAGGCCCCTGCCAATTTGATTAAGTATTTCATACTTAAAGATTTGAGGATTGCTATAAACAATTTTTATCTTTTGATAAGGGGTCTAATGTTGGGTGATAAAAGTTGAATATAGTTAGTTATTCAGTATCATTTTGGTAAAACAGTGGATGAATTTTGGGGTTTTCTTTTCATTTTGCAGGTGAATAGGAAGTGGGTAGGGATTCTTCTGCACATGACCGAAAAGCAAATGGTATTGGTTTATATAATTACTGTTAATGATTACTATTTTAGTGTTACCAATATATTTTATTTGTAAGTTAAGACAAGAAATTCAAGTTAAGTTAAAATGCAAGTAAGAAATGTGGAGTATATGCTTGTATTGAATCCATATCTTTAAATTACTGCTAAGTCTTGAAATTGAAGTCTTACACTGGTTAGCGTATCCATGGTTCACTTAGGCAATTTTGGAATCATACATTTTCAAACGCTGACCTATAACCCCTTAAACCAACTTCTACACAGATATTTGGATCTGATGTAAATTCGAGAAAATAATTATGAAAGAAATGTAATCGTTACAAATGATGGTTACTGTGGTTATAATTACATTTCCCTCAATGGTGTCATTTTCTGTTGAAAGGATTTGTGACTAACTTTTCATGAACAATTGCAATGTGACATGAACGGTGCGGATTTTTTGTTATTGTTTTCTTTGTTTTGATAGTTGATAGGCTTTATTTATGTTAATTAGTAGAAAATAATAAATATTAATTTTATGTTGCTTTTATTTGTAAGGATGAAGCATGGGCGATGTTTAGTGTTGGTTTCGAGTTGTGGTTTTTGAGGAAGAGAATAGAAAGGAGAGAAGACAAAGAGTAGCCATATCAGGTTTCACACAGACCTATAGAGCATTTGATAAATGGTAGGGGTGTGAATTTCTGACACGACCCTAAAACACGAATGGAGTCTAACACGAAATTTGCGGGTTTAGGTTTTGTCTAAACGGGTTCGGGTCAGTTTCGGGTTGACCCCGCGAACCCGTTTAGGTTAACGGGTTCGGGTCAACCCGATCAGGTTGACGGGTTAACCTGTTTAACACATTTATACTATATTATATTTTTTACAATATATTTTATGTTAAAAATTAAATGGGGTATTTATTTTATGCCATAATTATAACCTAAAAAGAGATATTAACATAAGATTTTATAACTTAAATATAATTGTGTTATATGCATTTGTGTTTTTTAAGTAAATTTTAATTTTAATATATTAAAATCAGAAAAAATTAAAAAACTCGGGTTGAATGGGTCTTGTTTTGGTCAACCCACAAAACTTCGGGTCGTGTTCGGGTTCGTATGTATAATACGATTTTCAGGTTCGTGTAAAATTTTCGGGTTCGGGTCGGGTTGAACCTGCCAACCCGTGAACACGACCCATTTAGCACCCCTAATAAATGATATAGTGGGGTGAATGGGTCTAGGGGAGCGGGCCCTCAACCACCCCTGAGAACAGATTTTCAAGTATAGTAGTATAATTATATGTATTAAAATTCACCCCTCATTACTTGATGTTTCAAAACTGAACTCTAATGGCGAGTGGGTTTAAGGATTGAAAGCTTTAGTAATTTTCTTAGGCTGCGAGATAAAGATTGATAGCTAATCTATTTAGTTTTCGATTATGGAGAATTGTAGGATATGAGTCTGTAATATGATAGCTGGTCGATTTTTGTTTCCCAATCAGATGGTATATTTCATTTAAATTATAAAGCAATTGTTTCGTTTTAACGATTTTTGTCAACTTACATTGTTCTGTTTGTGACACAATTGCAGATTAGGGCGTCTGCAAGATAGTAAGGCAGTCCTTTCTCATTTTTATAACTATTCAAAGCAATAAGTTGCTGAGGTGTCCAGTGATCTTTCTACAGTTACACGCCTCTTAAAGTCGTTGAAGTCAGACCTTGATTATATATTTCAAAAACCGAGGTTGATTGACTAGCTGCTGCAGTTGTTTATGCTGCTGGTGGAGTCGGATCATTCGTAATTCAGGTATTTTAATCTCTTAAAATCACATGTAGAGATACTGAAATAGTTAAAAACCTTAAGTTTGCTGCCTATCATAGCTATAAATTGTTAATACAGCTTGCAAAACATGTGTTTGGTGCTTCAGAAGTAGCAGCCACATCTAGCTTAGGAAAACTCAAGTTGCTTAAGAGTTCGCGGTGGCAATCCACGAGATGTGAGGTCCTTTGACCAGAAGATTCAGACCAAATTTATTAATATTAAATAGTTTTAGTTATTTTTTACTTTTTTTTTATAAAACGACCTGTTTGACCCGGACCTAATTCGCTAGCAGATTTGCTGAAATGGACCTACACATATCAAGGTGGTTTGAGTTTTCGATTTTGCAACTTATGTCTGCCATGTTAGTTTAATCGCTGGTTCAAGGGCTCAGGTCTTGAAGCTTGACAAAAATCAACAACATCCTATAGAATGTTAAGTAATTCTCTAAAACAGATTCCTTTCATGAATTTTAGTTTTTGTTGGAACAAAGATTTATCTTTTTACATTGTTCATCGCAGAAGAACTAGAGTTAATCTGTTCAGGTCGTCTTAATGTATCTTTCACACAAGCTTATAAAAACTTGAAAAGGACAAAATAATAATGTTGTTTGGTCAAGCCTAACGACAATTGAAAGTCTGCAACTCATAAATTACATAATCTTATTTTGATTATTATTATCATTCTCATGATGCCAAATGTCATTTTTTTTAAATTCTTGCAGGTTAAGGAGGTTATGAAGCTAAAGAAGCAACAAGATGAATTAGTATGAACGAAAAGGGTAAAGTAGGTATCTGAGTAACTCGAGTTTTAATTTGTCTACATCAACATTTTCATTTTGTATGTCTGGGTACATGTGTCAAACTGGCCAGATTGGGTAACAGGTCAAAACCGTTAATTTGTTTGTACGTGTCGAAAGTTGAAACAATGCTAGGTAACTTGTCATTCTATTTGACTTTAAACAGTGGTCATATTCATATCGCTTTGTTTTGTTGTTTGAGGCAGCAAAAGGATCTCTATCATGAGCCTGGCTGCAAAATCGCTTGATTGTTGCAAAAAAACGTGGAGTTGGAGGTTAGTTAGTTAATATATTCTTCATTTGTTAGTACACCACATGATACATAGCTTGAACTATATTTTGCAGATGGTTGGTACCTCTGGGAACTTGATGTGTTGTGTTCAATGAAGTCTGATATTTACGAGGAGGTCTTGAAGGCTTGTGTCATGTTTTGATGAGCCTTTCCCTCGGCACAATCACGAACCATGCCTCAGTTTATGTAAGGAGACACTCAAACTTAATGTTCATGGATACTGAAATTTATAGAAATTGTCTGCTTACTTCATGCCAGTGAACTTAGATTTCTTCTCTACTAACTACAATCTACTCAATATGTATAAAACTATTACCATTCACAGATGTTAGCCTATTGTGTTAACATATCATAAATCCGAAATTGTGCAACCTTTATAATTTCGTCAAATTGTACGTATCTTTCTTTGTGATTGATGCTTTTCATCATATGCAGATCGCAACAAAAAAAAGAAACGAATAATATGGTATAGAAAATGATTTTGAGAATGGCGGAAACTACAAGATAAGCAGTTGTCTAGAATAAATTCTGAATGTAGGCCCTGGACTTAACGACCCTAAATCGTCGCTAATACTCCGTGAACGAGGGGGCTTCAGTCCTACTCGCTAGCTCGTTGATAGCGTTATTGGATTCGATGAAACTGATCTACATCAGTCCTGGGTTAAGGTAATTGAATCCCTGTTTATCATGCTTGCAACTTCAATTCTTTATGGTGCTATAGGTAAATGAATTTTTGTTAATAAACATTGAATTAGATAATGGTTGGTATTAGGTTTGATTGTTCAATTAAGTCAGCTAGAGTACTCAATTTTAATGATTTCTGTTGATAGGTTTTGCAAGCCCCAGTGCTGCAAAAAGTGGTGACGACAGTGGTGGTGCTTCAGACTACTGTTGGTCGAGCTTTTGGCATCAAATCTGCAGGTTCAAGTACGCTACGTGGTTTTTTGTTCAATACTGCTGATATGTTCTGTATCATGATTTTTGAGCCAGAAATGGACCAGAGAGCTTGTTGTAATTAAGTATAGTGAGAGAGGGGAAAAGACGATCTGGAGTGATTAGGGTATGATATTTTTACCCTTTTAGTTTATTTTTTGTTTAGATTAAAGTTTGAAACACTGCAGGCTGTTGTGATAGATATTTAGGTTGTTTCAAATCGTATAACGATCTTTCGGGTTCGATCAAGAACGGAAACATGTTTAAAACGATGGATAGTAGTTCGTTTCTCGGAAATCCTAATCTTTGCGGTGCACCACTCGCGAGAATATGCCATCACGCGAACAGAACTCCGAGAGGGTGCAGAGGGATCTGCAACTGTTTGAGTTGCACATCTTTTCGTCTACATGCCGAAAGATCGTTTGAGTTTTCAAAAAATCAGATGCATGATGCTGAGGAAGTTGCATTAGAGCTCATAAATGATTTGTCATATTTTTGGAACATTCTAGAAACAACTTCTACTCTTGATGCAGTCAAATATTGTTTTGCTTCATTTTTATTCTTGTGAAAAAGTGCCGTTTTACTTGCTCTAATGGGTCAAGTGAGTGAAAAAAAAACATTTTAAAGGAGACAAGTCAAATGGTTCACCAGTTGTCTAAATGAAATAGGATATACTTGAAGAAAGGTTTTTAGTTTTATTATTATTATTATTATAAAGAACCGAGGAACAGAACAGCGATCAACTTTTCATTCGAGAAAGAGGCCTGGAAGATGAAGTGATGCAGGCCTAGGTGATGATCGATATTCTTCGGGGTGACTGATTGAGGATTTAAGCAAGGAGAGTGGTGGGTTCAGGACTGGCAGTTAGGTAGGTGCGCGGTTTTAATGTAGTGTGTAGTATTTACGCAATTGCGTAGTTCATTGTCATGTCTAGCCAAATAAAATAAAGTTGTGTTGAGACTGGTTCTATTGTGTTTGGCTTTTCTTCCTAATTAATGTTTTGGGCCTTAAGATGATTTTGAGTAGGAATGTTGTTGCTGGGATTGTGCTATTTAGTATCATTTGTTAATGCCTATAACATGTTAATTGTGAGATCTATGACCTCACTATGTGTACAACTCCTAGATCAATGACCTGCCTATACAACTCCATACTCTATAGTTGGCTTCTAATAATTTTTTGATTTGCCATTTACCTTCTAAATGTTGCTTTTTTTACTTCAACCAAGCAATGGATAACCATATCTCAAACTCCAAACCATTACAACTATAATTCCATCATATATTGTTACTCTTTATGCCAACATTTCATGCTACATTTGTGACACCCGGTGTCACACCCCGATTTTCCACGTGTCACCGGTGGGCCCGGTGGGGGAGTATCGTGACGTGGTTGGCAACATAATAGTCAAACAACACAATATAATAATGCACAGCGGAAGCAAAAGATAAATATATTACATTCCGAATATAAGTAATGTCAAAGTATTACAACGGAAGGTAAAGGATCCACAGGCGGATCAATAAAAGAAAACTGTTCAACAGACATAGGCATCTAGAACTTGCAAGATTCCCTGGTGACGCCCTGAGCTCCCAGCCAATTACGCATAGTACCTGTCACTTAACCTTTTGGAAAATACGTCAGTTTACACTGGTAAATACAATTAACTGACTCATTTTGGAAAAAGAGTTTGAAAAGTGATTCGAGTGCAAACGGCACAAAATATCTTGACACATTGATTAAAATGCACAGAGGCAAAATTAATCTTTTATACTTGGGACAATTTTATTAATAAAAATCTTGTATCCGATTTACATGGTTGTCCAACATTTAGGGCCGGTGATTATACAATACAAGCCGGACAAGATTAATCGACACACCACAAATATAATCTCACAAGAAGATACCCTTACGAGTGAGTATACGTTATACATATGCAACAGGAGGTGTTTTGCCTACACCTTGTGCTTACGTCGTGGCCATTCACTTTTTAAAATGAGCCAAGGATATCCAGGACACGGTCATTAACCCCCAATGTTATTTGTTATCAATCAATACATATTAAAACGGGATTATGCAATTTAATCATCTCCGATTAAAAGGTTTCTACACCCGACCAAGCGGTATTTTTATAATACCGTATCCCAAGCCCGTATAAGGGAAAATAAGTTAAAAGTATTTACCTGAGCTAGCAATGCAATTTATACTCAGCCGTATATTCTAATCAGCAAGCACAAGTACTTCTACTGGGGCTCTCAATCTGGAACGAAGGTTTTATTAACCTATTAAATTCCTAACGGGTCTTATTTAAGTCGTAACTTAGACCGGTTAGTTTTAAGGAAAGGTTTACGGTTCAAAACGCATGATTAAGCGAAGACTGGAATAGAATGTGATTTAGACCCGACAAGTTTGGAGACTTGTATAATATGGGTAAACTAAACACATTCTGGATTTTGAGATAAAAATGATAAGGTTTGACCCGTTTCGGCTATTTTATG
The DNA here is from genome assembly GCA_030545235.1 of Helianthus tuberosus. NCBI lineage: Eukaryota > Viridiplantae > Streptophyta > Magnoliopsida > Asterales > Asteraceae > Helianthus > Helianthus tuberosus. The sequence continues at coordinate 179,443,814 of CM060409.1, forward strand.
TAAACTTGTTACATAAACCGAACCGAACGCGTAATAAGCGTAACGGGTATCCGAAAGAGCCATATACAGGTTTCCTAAGTTAATATGCTTCAAATATGTTGTGACATCAGTAGGATGTCTTTCATTATGCCCCGAACTAATTTAAACACAAACTATGCCCCGTAGGGGTAGTTTGGTCATTTTAAAGGTTGTAAAAGAGTTTAAATGTTTCACTGAGTTACAGGTCTGATGTAAACAGCAAACATACTCAATTTGATGAGTTATAACAGTAGGCTAAAGCATATATGTGAAATTTATCATTTTTAACCAAACTATGCCCCGTAGGGATATTTTGGTAATTTCACATAAGCCGAAAAGCTCAAAAAAGAAGTCTGAGTTAATCAACCTTTTCTTACTGTTAAAATATCATAATTTTCCTTATATATCAGTAGGTATCAACCCGGGTATGTTCAATATGATTTTAAAACATACTATGCGTTAAAAACGCTAAATAAGGCGATTAACGGCCATTTCCGGGTTCGATACTTAAATCTAATATTTTTATATTTCTAGAAGGCTTAAAATAATTTATTTATCATATGTGATCAGTAGCAAAAGGTTTGGAGTCATTTAGATAAGTAAAACTCATTTTATGGCCCGTAAGGGCAAAACCGACAATTACCGGATTAAGCCTACGACTACTAGTTATGCTCAGCCTAAAATTAATTAAAAATATTTAAAAATCCCAAAATAATATATTATATCAGTGGGTATTAAGTTTGATACCAAAAAGTAGGCTTAACTAGGCTATACGCTAATTACGCCGTTTTATTAACATAAAGCTTTAATTTTGCGATATTGAGCATAACTCTTAATCTATAAGTCAAACTGATGTCAAACTTTGCATACCAGTTTATATATCAGTAACTAAGGTTTCTACACTTTTACATTTTCATAAATCATGTTCTAAGGTAATAAGGGCATAATGGTCAACATATGGGCAATTAACGGAAACATGCATATTAATTGGATAACTAATGAACCAAGGTGTATAATCATAGAGGGTTGTTCTAACATGTAACCTAATCCAATTAAAGCTCTGAGGCATTTCTAAAATGTGCCTAAACAGGTCAGAACTGAAAGTCAAAGTGAAAGTCAAACTATGTGACTTTCGGTTCCGATCCGGGTCTAAACAGGAAATTGTCGGGTTGAACATGTTTAGACATGTTCTTACACTAATTACTAAGTTATAACAATGATCAAACAGGTTATATATGTTCTAGATAGCTAATTATGCATAAATGACATTTTAAGAATCCTGTTGACTTTTTAAGTACATGTTTGACCCGACAATTGAACTAGTTAGAGTGGTGATCAGGGGAAACCCTTTTGGGGTTTTATTACCCACATAAATACCAACTTATAACTACTTTTAATTCGAGATATGACTGAGCCATTATTGACTAATCTCGAAGTCAAACCGTAATTACGACGGTTTGACTTTTAGTTAATTAAACAAGCTAAACTCAACTAAAGAAGGATTAGAACACTTACAAAAGTCCTATGCACAACTTATGATCAGTTGGACCTGCTTGAGAGCTCCAGGAATGATCAGATTGCAAGGAAATTGGTGTGAGGAACTTGTGTGCACTACATGGCCTTTTATAGTAAAATTCTCACCACAAATCCTTGACAACAAGGTCTAGCACCCACCACAATTGATCAACACTTGTTGTCTAGTGCTTAGGGGTGCCTAGGGGTCGTCCACATGTGAGAAAAACTGGCTAGATGGGTCAAATTCGCGCATAACAGGCTGCTGCCTGGTTTTTCTGGTTCTGGGCGTCCCACGCGGGCCGCCTCAAGATAAGCTTAAACCCACGCGGGCCGCTTGGCCCCAAAAATCAGATTTTCATTTTTTAAATGTTTTGCAGCTTGACCTTTGGTTTCACGAAGGGGCAACTAGGGTTATTTCTTGCATTTTGACCCCCTTATATTTACCCACAAGGGCTTTAGGACTTATACCCACTTTGCCAAGTCCCTGAACACTTCCGGTTAACCCGAAAAGTCTTCACTTTCAATGTTTGCACTTTAACCCCTCGCCTACGAATTTGGTCATAACTTTCTCATACGATAACGAAACATAGTGAAATTTTAATCGTGCATTCAAGTGAGTATAATTAACATTTACAAAGCTTCGGGTTTGTCAAAAGGTCACTCAGAGGTATATCTTTGAACATGTTGACACATTTAACCCCTGTAGTTTGTAATCTCTCACTTTTAGCTTCGTATGATCCATGATTTATTCGTTTGATGTTATAAACATCATGTAGGGTTATTATGGAGTATGTTTATCCATTGTTGACATTTTGAACCCTTATTTTCACATACTTTCTAGGTTTGTCAACTTTAGTCCCTCTAAAGTATACTTTCTCACGTTCAAGCTGATGACACGTGTCAATACATTATAGGACGTGAATTTTCGAGGTGTTACATCCTCACCCCCTTAAAAGAAATCTTGGCCCGAGATTTACCGAAATAAAGGAAGTATTCTCTGCCTAATAATGGCAACTTACAGGTGATTAGGAATTTGTATGATCTTATTTGTTGTTTCCAATGCAACATTCATATTCTGAATATTGGACTTACCAATCTATTGTCCTAACAATAGATGTTTAACATTTCCTCTATACAAGGTCTCCAAAGGAGTAGCCTTAATACTTACATATCAGTTATTAAAGAAAAGCTTATCTTAAGGTGGTTATTCCAACCATTACTTAACTAATATTAAGGAATAGCTAATCCTTGTTGTTAGTCGAACAATTCGACGATCCTGGGTAGCTGATGGCAAATTCTTAATCGTTGCCTATTTAGGGTTGCGGCATGCATGCATAAGCAATATGAACCGTCTTTCTTATTTAATAATATAACACCCTCAGAATAATGAGTCTGGCTATATGAGCCTATGTCTTAAAACCTACTTACTCAAGGTTTCGTTTATTCCATAATTAATATGGAGTTTTCACAATACTCCAGCCCATGGCGGGCGACAAATCTTAATTCTACCTGCCTTCCAGGAGGTAAGCAGGGACATCTTTTCAGAAGATAATTAAGATACAAGGAGGCTACAGAGATTTTCCATATCTCAGGCTCCAGTTCATCCATCATTGTTCGTGTCAAATGAGTGACACCTTTATGTTATAAGTCCTCGAATTCCTTAATCGGGAACATTTACTTGGAAAAAAAAATTCCATTTTTTTTTTGGATATCTTCTTTGAATTCTACTAGTCGACTTTAGTACAATATGATCATTGGGATATCTTAGGGTTCCATGTATTAAACCTCCATGCTGATCAGACATGGAAATAATCTATGGGACACACTAGGATACGCCAATCCTCATATGACACTTTTATCAAACATAGTTTGGCATTCGCAGGCGATAGAAAACAATGAGAAAAATAATTAAAATAACATATGTTGTCGTACTCTATGCAAAGAAAGAGTGCTCTTAGATTTTCGGAAGGATTCCTTGCCGATCTATAAGAATCGGTTACTATGGTTTCCTTGGTAGTTATACCTTGTGGATGATAAATTTTTTTTTGCTAAGTTTATGGTTCATGAAGATTTATTATTGCCTGTATTAAAAACAAGACACTTAGCAGAAATTATCATTGATAAATGATAAGGAAATTTATTGTACAAGTGCTTATATTTAATTAATAATGGAAGTTTCACAAACTAGGCACCTAGCTCAGTTGGCTAGGCGCGCGAAAGGGTGCGGCCTAGACCCAGGTTCGATTCCGGGGACGGCCAATTCCACCATTTTTGCGACTTATCGATTTCTTACAGGAACAGAAATTAGTTCTGGTAAATATTCTACTTGTAAGTTTTTACCTTACACTTAATATATATATATATAGTCCTTATGAAGAGTTTTAAAAACTTGTTATACTTATAGTTTATGAAGGATTTACTGGTATCCGAACCAAAATAAAACTCTTAGCATTTAAATTACTGATAAAATGCCAAGGAATGTACCTGATGTCATTATTTATGGGATAGCTTAGGCATTTTAGGCGCTTTCAATTTTAGGCTTTACTTCCTCCGCCGCATTTCCTTTGACATATTTAGGGCACGTAGTCTTGATGTGGCCTTTCTCCTTACAGCCGAAACAGACTGCATTCTTCATGTCCTTACAGTCCAACGTTTTATGTCCCTTAAACTTGCAGATCCCACAAGCCCTGGGCTGCGATTTGGATCTTGGTTCGAACCTGCATTTCCCATAATGGCACTTCTTGCAGGTCTCACATACTGGTTTCTGGTCGGACTTTTGTTTGTTCTTTTTCTTAGAACTCTGGGAGTTATCTACCTCCCTTTTCCTTTTTAGTTCATCCTTTGCATCAGAGGCATGAACGAGATCCTTCTTACGAGTGAGGAAATGTGGTCCTAGATAAAATTTGGACCGAGCAGCATGGGGCTCCTTTAACTTTTTCACTGCTCTCTTCACAGCTTTTCCAACGGCTGCGTCTATCATAGTTTGAAGAACATCTTTGGAAATTCTAAGGTTTACAATTTCAGCATCATTAGCATGCGTCGCGTCATCAATGGCGCGATTGACTGTTGTCTTATCCGAGTTTGCCATACTCGATATTGGTTCCTAATACCAATAAAACAATTTCTTAGTTGAAATCCAACAACTGCTATTTTTCATTCTGATGGCCTTAATATATACTGGCCATGGTGTCAATAACCTATACAGGCTATTATAGCACTAACATTCTTAATGAACGTTATTTAAAATATATTAACATTACTTAGCCTAGGTCGCAAAAGACCATCAATGGCATTAAAGATTTGGACCTAGTCCATCACTTTTCTGACAGAGGATCAAAACGTCACATCTGTCTTCATTATATTAAAGAATTTAGGTAGCTTGAAAGCTTGCCATAGGAATATCAGAAAAGAGTGATTCCTATTAGATATAAAATATCCATCTAAGGTTTGTTGGAGCATTTTCTAAAGTATCATCGGCCAATTTCTACTTCGTATAAAATGACCGAAGTCCTACTAAGACGGAGACAACAGTTCTCAACAGTGATCGTTCATTATTGAATCACATGTGTCAGCATCAAATAAATTTCTGCATAAACTGCTTGATAAGGAAAAGTACCTGCTATATAGTTATCCTTCCTGGCGTTCATCCGGAAGACTCATGCGTTTGTTTTCCTGGCCTCTCCAGGCTTCTTTATAAGCTTTGGGCAGTTGGTTTTGATGTGCCCTCCCTCGTTACAATTGTAGCATGTGGCGTTCTTTAACCCCTTGCAATCTAAGGTTTTGTGACCCTTGGTCTTGCAAATTCCACACAATTTAGCGCGTGGGTCTATTGTACATTTTCCAAAATGCTGCTTTTTGCAGTTATTGCATTTGGGTCTGTTATCAGACTGACTCGAGTTCTTCCTAAACTCGGAATCCTTCCCGCGCTCCGAGCTTCCCTTCTTCTTCTTGTTAGTTTGATGAGAGTTTTCCTCCTCTCTCTCTCTTCTTCTCTCGCCAGAAGCCTTAACAGACTTAATTCTGATTGCGTCTAAGGTGAGAGATAAGGATAAGTCCACCGCGGACCTATATGTGGTTGGCCTAGATGCTTTAACATTCCCTTTTATCTCTGGTGCTAGGCCTCCAATGAAACGCGCTATGCGTTTAGGTTCAGGGGTGACTAGATAAGGAACTAGGCGGGACATAGTGTTGAAACTTGTCACATATGCCTGACAATCCAAATTCTCCATGACCAGAGTCAAGAAGTCTGATTCTATCTTTTCTACTTCATGCTGGGGGCAATAGTTTTCCTTGACTAATGCAACAAATTGCTCCCAAGATAGGTTGTAGAGTAGAACCTTTCCCGTGGCTTGGAGCAATGATCTCCACCATGCCAACGCTTCCCCTTTGAATGATTGTGAAACAAATTTCACAACATCTTGCTCAGCACAACCGCTGATGTCAACAACAGCGTCCATCTCATCGAGCCATGTCATGCAATCGATGGCCCCTTTTTCTCCTGTAAAGTCTCTGGGCTTGCAGGAGACAAAATATTTATATGAAAAGGTCTTAACTGATGCCTCTTGATGAAACACGACTTGTCTAGACGGAATACTCCTTTGATTTGACAAGTCATGAACATCGTCCTCCCTTGACTCATGTGTTTTAGGAGGTGGCTTACTATGAGCCACAGATAGAGTCTCAGAGTGGGTATCATTTGATTCATCATACTGTCGATCAAGAGCTCGAGTAACAGCATAATCTATTATTGCCTGCAGTTCAGCTCCAGTTACATTAATTCTGGTAGTATCATTGCTCTCCTTCAAGTGACTGTTAACTTCATCTAATCCAGCCATGTAGCTTGATTGCTACATAAATATTAACAATGATTTATTCAGAGATTATTATGGAATCATCATCTTTGACGATTTATCAACCATGGTAATATAAACCATATTGGTTAACTTGTTAGTTATATTTAATTAGTATTTTCCATTATAATTTATCCTAGTTATGAAACATTAAGGATATTAAAGTGGCGTAAAAAGGCCTAGTCACAAGGATAGTTCTAAATTTTATAAGCCATGATTTCAGAGAATCGAGGCATTAAGGTTTGAATCACGTTCATTACCTTGACAGGGAGTTGTAGACTTCAACTGTCTTTTGTCTTTTAGGACAATAGATATAGCCCGTGGGCATTTCCCTTCTGAGGGATGGTTATAATGTGATGATCTTCTTAGATGCTATTAGTCGAGGTCGTATGGATCCTACCGACTATTATGCTTGGACCTGGTCCAACATTTTTAGACAGGAGGTCAAAGACCACCACTGTCGTTGTCTTATCGGACAACAAGTTTAGCCCGCAGGCACTTCATCACTATCGGATGTTTATAATATGATCATCTTATAGGATGACACAAGCCATGATTTCTAAATCACTATGCTAGATAAGAAAATTAGAAGAATCCAATATAAAGATGACTGTTGTGATTTTATCGAATCACATTTGTCAGGAGTGCTAACACGTTCTTAGGTGTTAACAAGGATCTGAATCCCTTGGGTAGGTTTCACCATCTTGGCCGCGTAGGCTAGATTTCACCTTTAAGATTCTTTTTAAAATGCCTACTGGCAGGGAAGGAAGGATATTTATTTTATTCAGGATTTTTATCATAAATCCTAATTTATAAGTTAATAATAGCACAAATGGCCTGGTCGCATAGACAAGTTTAATTTATAAGCCATGATCGTTTAGGATCGAGGCAAATTTATAAGTTAGTAGTAGCACAAAAGGCTTAGTCACGTGGACAAGTTTAATTTATAAGCCATGATCGTCTGGGATCGAGGCATTTAGTAATAGCACAAAAGGCTTAGTCACGTGGACAAGTTTAATTTATAAGCCATGATCGTCTGGGATCGAGGCATTTAGTAATAGCACAAAAGGCTTAGTCACGTGGACAAGTTTAATTTATAAGCCATGATCGTTTGGGATCGAGGCATTTAGGTGTGAATCAAAGTTCATTACCTTTTCTTGACAGGGAGCTGTAGGCTACCACCGTCTTTAGTCTCAGAGGACGTTAATTATAGCCCGTAGGCACTTCCCTTCTAAGGGATGTTATTTTTTCATTTATTTCATATTTCATGTTTAGAATGAAAACTTAATTAAATCAATCCATTATATGAAAATAAAAGTACAGAGTTGCCCTAAGCGGGTCTTTAAAAGGAATGATGTGTCCTTAAAGGGACTGAAAGATAAATATGTCCTTATGAGGACTATTAAGGAAACAATCTTCAGCAAAAGGAGTTTCTTCTTCAAGTTATTTCTGAATGCCTTCTCCTTGGATGCTCGTTTCATTCTAGCCGCGGTACGAAGCTCAGCATTTCAAGGCCCCGGATGTGGAGAATTTCTAATACAGCTTCTTCGCTTGGCGACGTATCCAATATATATAAAAATTGGAAGCAAAAATTTCCAGATTAGGATTGAGAATATTCCTATGTTAAGTCTAGACTCAGAAGGTCAAGGAATGTGCTACTATGTCATTGAGATTAAACACTAAGGGCTAGTGTTTAATTCACTCAATGTTGGCTCTGATACCAACCTGTCACACCCCCATTTTCCACGTGTCACCGGTGGGGGAGTATCGTGACGTGGTTGGCAACATAATAGTCAAACAACACAATATAATAATGCACAGCGGAAGCAAAAGATAAATATATTACATTCCGAATATAAGTAATGTCAAAGTATTACAACGGAAGGTAAAGGATCCACAGGCGGATCAATAAAAGAAAACTGTTCAACAGACTTAGGCATCTAGAACTTGCAAGATTCCCTAGTGACGCCCTGAGCTCCCAGCCAATTACGCATAGTACCTGTCACTTAACCTTTTGGAAAATACGTCAGTTTACACTGGTAAATACAATTAACTGACTCATTTTGGAAAAAGAGTTTGAAAAGTGATTCGAGTGCAAACGACACAAAATATCTTGACACATTGATTAAAATGCACAGAGGCAAAATTAATCTTTTATACTTGGGACAATTTTATTAATAAAAATCTTGTATCCGATTTACATGGTTGTCCAACATTTAGGGCCGGTGATTATACAATACAAGCCGGACAAGATTAATCGACACACCACAAATATAATCTCACAAGAAGATACCCTTACGAGTGAGTATACGTTATACATATGCAACAGGAGGTGTTTTGCCTACACCTTGTGCTTACGTCGTGGCCATTCACTTTTTAAAATGAGCCAAGGATATCCAGGACACGGTCATTAACCCCCAATGTTATTTGTTATCAATCAATACAGATTAAAACGGGATTATGCAATTTAATCATCTCCGATTAAAAGGTTTCTACACCCGACCAAGCGGTATTTTTATAATACCGTATCCCAAGCCCGTATAAGGGAAAATAAGTTAAAAGTATTTACCTGAGCTAGCAATGCAATTTATACTCAGCCGTATATTCTAATCAGCAAGCACAAGTACTTCTACTGGGGCTCTCAATCTGGAACGAAGGTTTTATTAACCTATTAAATTCCTAACGGGTCTTATTTAAGTCGTAACTTAGACCGGTTAGTTTTAAGGAAAGGTTTACGGTTCAAAACGCATGATTAAGCGAAGACTGGAATAGAATGTGATTTAGACCCGACAAGTTTGGAGACTTGTATAATATGGGTAAACTAAACACATTCTGGATTTTGAGATAAAAATGATAAGGTTTGACCCGTTTCGGCTATTTTATGTAAACTTGTTACATAAACCGAACCGAACGCGTAATAAGCGTAACGGGTATCCGAAAGAGCCATATACAGGTTTCCTAAGTTAATATGCTTCAAATATGTTGTGACATCAGTAGGATGTCTTTCATTATGCCCCGAACTAATTTAAACACAAACTATGCCCCGTAGGGGTAGTTTGGTCATTTTAAAGGTTGTAAAAGAGTTTAAATGTTTCACTGAGTTACAGGTCTGATGTAAACAGCAAACATACTCAATTTGATGAGTTATAACAGTAGGCTAAAGCATATATGTGAAATTTATCATTTTTAACCAAACTATGCCCCGTAGGGGTATTTTGGTAATTTCACATAAGCCGAAAAGCTCAAAAACGAAGTCTGAGTTAATCAACCTTTTCTTACTGTTAAAATATCATAATTTTCCTTATATATCAGTAGGTATCAACCCGGGTATGTTCAATATAATTTTAAAACATACTATGCGTTAAAAACGCTAAATAAGGCGATTAAAGGCCATTTCCGGGTTCGATACTTAAATCTGATATTTTTATATTTCCAGAAGGCTTAAAATAATTTATTTATCATATGTGATCAGTAGCAAAAGTTTTGGAGTCATTTAGATAAGTAAAACTCATTTTATGGCCCGTAAGGGCAAAACCGACAATTACCGGATTAAGCCTACGACTACTAGTTATGCTCAGCCTAAAATTAATTAAAAATCTTTAAAAATCCCAAAATAATATATTATATCAGTGGGTATTAAGTTTGATACCAAAAAGTAGGCTTAACTAGGCTATACGCTAATTACGCCGTTTTATTAACATAAAGCTTTAATTTTGCGATATTGAGCATAACTCTTAATCTATAAGTCAAACTGATGTCAAACTTTGCATACAAGTTTATATATCAGTAACTAAGGTTTCTACACTTTTACATTTTCATAAATCATGTTCTAAGGTAATAAGGGCATAATGGTCAACATATGGGCAATTAACGGAAACATGCATATTAATTGGATAACTAATGAACCAAGGTGTATAATCACAGAGGGTTGTTCTAACATGTAACCTAATCCAATTAAAGCTCTGAGGCATTTCTAAAATGTGCCTAAACAGGTCAGAACTGAAAGTCAAAGTGAAAGTCAAACTATGTGACTTTCGGTTCCGATCCGGGTCTAAACAGGAAATTGTCGGGTTGAACATGTTTAGACATGTTCTTACACTAATTACTAAGTTATAACAATGATCAAACATGTTATATATGTTCTAGATAGCTAATTATGCATAAATGACATTTTAAGAATCCTGTTGACTTTTTAAGTACATGTTTGACCCGACAATTGAACTAGTTAGAGTGGTGATCAGGGGAAACCCTTTTGGGGTTTTATTACCCACATAAATACCAACTTATAACTACTTTTAATTCGAGATATGACTGAGCCATTATTGACTAATCTCGAAGTCAAACCGTAATTACGACGGTTTGACTTTTAGCTAATTAAACAAGCTAAACTCAACTAAAGAAGGATTAGAACACTTACAAAAGTCCTATGCACGACTTATAATCAGTTGGACCTGCTTGAGAGCTCCAGGAATGATCAGATTGCAAGGAAATTGGTGTGAGGAACTTGTGTGCACTACATGGCCTTTTATAGTAAAATTCTCACCACAAATCCTTGACAACAAGGTCTAGCACCCACCACAATTGATCAACACTTGTTGTCTAGTGCTTAGTGGTGCCTAGGGGTCGTCCACATGTGAGAAAAACCGGCTAGATGGGTCAAATTCGCGCATAACAGGCTGCTGCCTGGTTTTTCTGGTTCTGGGCGTCCCACGCGGGCCGCCTCAAGATAAGCTTAAACCCACGCGGGCCGCTTGGCCCCAAAAATCAGATTTTCATTTTTTAAATGTTTTGCAGCTTGACCTTTGGTTTCACGAAGGGGCAACTAGGGTTATTTCTTGCATTTTGACCCCCTTATATTTACCCACAAGGGCTTTAGGACTTATACCCACTTTGCCAAGTCCCTGAACACTTCCGGTTAACCCGAAAAGTCTTCACTTTCAATGTTTGCACTTTAACCCCTCGCCTACGAATTTGGTCATAACTTTCTCATACGATAACGAAACATAGTGAAATTTTAATCGTGCATTCAAGTGAGTATAATTAACATTCACAAAGCTTCGGGTTTGTCAAAAGGTCACTCAGAGGTATATCTTTGAACATGTTGACACATTTAACCCCTGTAGTTTGTAATCTCTCACTTTTAGCTTCGTATGATCCATGATTTATTCGTTTGATGTTATAAACATCATGTAGGGTTATTATGGAGTATGTTTATCCATTGTTGACATTTTGAACCCTTATTTTCACATACTTTCTAGGTTTGTCAACTTTAGTCCCTCTAAAGTATACTTTCTCACGTTCAAGCTGATGACACGTGTCAATACATTATAGGACGTGAATTTTCGAGGTGTTACACCCGGTTATTTATTTATATATCTATTTTATGAATTTCAAGTATAGTTATAAAAGATATCTGATGTGGATAAAGGTTCCCACATTTTGACATTATATATAGAACACGCATATACATAAGTAGTGAGATACACAAAAATTTATAGACCATACTACGATGACTAAAATATTTCATGAACAAAATGATAACCCAAAACTTGATTTGTGTTCTTGTAACCAACGAAGCTTTGACCTGCATTGATGTGAGCCTTACCTATACATGATAATATTATAATTTAGAAATAAAAAATATCTAAGTCAAGGTATGTTTTGGTTGATAACCATCTCAAATCATAATATTAGGCAAAGTAGAATCATAATGGTTTCGACATAGGTGCGTAGCCACACTGGTATAGCACAGTCTCTAGCGTATTAACCAGCATAACACACAAAACTCCTGGTGTAAATCAATCACTCAACAAAAGTATATCACCAAAGAATCGATAAACTAACAGAAAAACAAGTGCCAACATATCATGAATAGGAAAACTAACTTAAGTACTATACAATATATCACGAGACGACTGATAAACTAACGGTAAACGAGTATCCTATTGTAAATCGCCACTCCCGCCGCATCGCGCGGGTACATGGCTGGTGTGTGTATATATATATATATATAGGGTAAGGATCATTTCAGAACTCTAAATAATTGCAGAACTTACAGAACTCCTAACAAATAATCCTTCCACTAATATATTTTTATATTTAACATATGTATTTTTTTATCATTTATTATGATTTCATGTGTGTTAAGAGTAGTTTTATCATTTTCTCATATGTAATTTTATAATTACATATACGTAAACCGGTTCATTTACACATATGTAAACTAGTTCCTTTACACATATGTAAATTAGTTATTACACATAAATAATTTGGTTTTTCATATATATAATCATAAAAATACATATAATATATCCTTAAATAATGTTTAATATAAAAATATATAAATAAAATAATTGGTATTAGCGGTTCTGAAAGTTTTGTAATATTCAGAGTTCTGAAATGAACCCAACCTATATACATATATAGGGGTTAGTTAACGTACAATTGGCCTTAACGTACGATGAGTATGCGATTAGAAATCCGCACGTTATGAACCTCAAAAACCGAAAACATGCATGTTATATCACACACATCCGCATGTTCACAAACCCGGAACTTCATCAAACTCTAGAAAGACTTGTCAAGTTTTTAAATTTATAAAACACGATCTTTTACTAGCACCAAACACACATATGGGCAAGTGCACCCATCGTGAACGTAGTATAGTGTTGGTAAGATACCGAGGTCGTCCAAGGACACAAGAGCTTTTAATACCGGTTTATCCTCAACGTCTAATCAAATCAAAAAATTAGAAAAATGTTTTAAACTAGAAAATAAAAACTAAAAATGCTGAAAAATAAAAATAAAACAGATAGACAAGATGAATCACTTGGATTCGACTCGTATTTAGTGTAACCTTTGATTATTTTCGCACTTTTGCACTTTTTAAGAGATTATCTTAGTTATAGTAGTATGCCCCTCTTTTGAAGGTGACATTACCCTCAACCCAGTAATTTGAGTCAGCAAGGATACAATCCTAAAGGGTTGGATTATTAAAAGATAATTAATTAAGTTATTAATGCATAATGTGGTAGGCCCCTCTTTTGAAGGTGACGTTACTCTCGGCTAAGTAGTTTGAGTCAGAAGGTATACAATCCTAAATAGTCGGGTGAAAGTTTTAATAGTAGTTTACATATGAGGGGATCAAAGAGTTTGGACCCCCGCCATCCAATACCAGTGGGTATTGAAGGAGGTCCTACTAAAATTGACCCAGGTCCTTGCAGGATCTATACACTGAACAAGGCAAGACTCTTACCAAACCATTCCCTTAACCCCCGACTAGGTAGCCAACATATCTCCATACAGACCGTGGAGATATGAATGGTGAAAATCTTTTATTTTATATAGACAGTAAAATAATGCCAAGACACCACGGACAAATGATAAGGAAGATTCACCTTCAACATAAGAAACTAGATATTAAAGTCATTAATAGATAACCAAATAAAAAGTGCGAAAAGATTAAAAATAAAAAGTATTACACTAAACACTTGTCTTCACCAAGTGATGTAAGAGACTTAGGCAAACATGGCCTTTGATTGTCAAGAACTCTTACGATCAATCTTGGAATACCGAGACTACTCACACACTCTATGATGGATGATGGATGATGGTGGTGGATGTGGGTTGTGATGGTGGTGGTGGGTGGGTGAAGTGTGAGAGAGATGGTTTGCCAAGGGATGAGTTGCAAATGAGCCAAGCACCCCTATTTATAGCCTGCACAGAAGCCCGTAGAAGGCCCCGTGTCCATTGGGCACGGCCCCGTGTCCACCCATCTTCTCTTTCTTCATTAAATGCAGTTTGTCTGCATTAGTTGACCACGCCCCCGTGTCCGCTGGGCACGACCCCGTGTGCAGAAGCGTATCTGTACTATCAAGATTTGCCTAGATTCTGCGAATCTTTGCGTTGACCACGGCCCCGTGTCCGCTGGGCACGCCCCCGTGGTGGGTGATAGAAGCTTCTACAACTTTGTCTTTTCTGCAGACACTTGGGCACGCCCCCGTGCTCATTGAGCACGGGGCGTGTTCAGCCTTTTGTTCTCTTGTTTTTGCTTGGGAAGATGCTGTCGGGGGGTCGGGCATGCCACGTTTGTTACTTTTCTTGTATTATTGTTAGATTTGGCTGCATTTTTGCTTCTTTTGTTCATTTGAGCTCTTTTAATCCTGAAAATACAAAAGGAAGACAAAAACACACTTTTTCCAACATTAGTACTAAAAAACGGTTAGTTTTATGCCACATTTGATGTAATTTATAGAGTAAAATGCACGGATAGTCCCTGTGGTTTTGTAAAATAACACCTATAGTCCCCAACTTTTGGAAATTACACTGGTGCTCCCTGTGGTTTTACAATTTGTTGCTCGGATAATCCCTGGAGTGGATGTCCGTTAGTTTTCTCCGTTAAATCTATGTAAAATGACAAAATTACCCCTTGCTTATTAAAACAAATCCATTAATAAATAGTTCTGAATTGTTAAAAAAGTAACTGAAGTTCCATCATCTTCCCCAAAATCATCCCAAATAAACCCTACCCTATTAATCCACAAAATTAAAGATGATTTTATCTCTGTTAGTTTAACTAACAGAAGGCATATGTTCCGCAAACAACTACGAGAAAAATGCATATAGATATTTGTACCTACAGAGCTCGGATAGATCAAACTTGAAGCTTGGCTGGAATATAAACTCCGGCGAGTAGCAAAAACGGAGAAACAGAGGATAATTTGATGTGAATTTGAAGTGGTGCCAGTTTGGAACAGAGTCGTAACGTATCAGAGTCGTAATAGGATTTTATGAGTATGTATTTATACTGCTTCGAGTCGGTTAACGGATCAGAGTCGTAATAGGATTTTCGGAGTCAGTTGGGTTACCGGATAAACATAATGCGTGAGTTACGAGACAAATCTTGAAGATTCGGTTGAGAAACGATGGAGATAAGTATTATTGGAAAAGGAATGGATTAAAAAGGATTGGATTATTGAGTTTTGGTTGACCGGAATTCGGCGAACTTGCCGGAGATGATAACAAATAAAGCGGATGACTTTTTTTTGGTGGGTCCCACTAATAATGGATTTTTTAATGTTTTAAACTTTGTTTTAATAAGTAAGGGGTAATTTTGTCATTTTACATAGGTTTAACGGAGAAAACTAACGGACATCCACTCCAGGGACTATCCGAGTAACAAACTGTCAAACCACAGGGAGCACCGGTGTAATTTCCAAAAGTTGGGGACTATAGGTGTTACTTTACAAAACCACATGGACTATCCGTGCATTTTACTCAAATTTATATGTTGCATTTTGTGCACATCAAATACCCCCACACTTGAATCTTTGCTTGTCCTCAAGCAAAACTCTTTATAATATGGCTTACACTCCCAAATGGAATGGGTAGAAGAGTAGGTTTTTTGGCTTGTCATAGAGTGTCGGGATTCCAAGATTCTTTATTAGGTTTTATTTTTATTTTATTTACGATCCTATTCGTCATGATTTATTTAGAACATTACATAAGATAAATTACTAATTAGGGCATAACATGCCTCTTTAAAATTCAATTTATATACAAGTTCACATACCTCACGGGGGATCACTCAACACTCGGCCGAAGGTGTATTTTTGTGAAGCACTCGAGAGCGGCATGGAACTTACTCCTACCATAAGCTTGCCAAGCAATCAATCCTCCTCCTTCTTAACTATACACCTTTGTAAATATCAAGAGAACTTTTGGGGGAAAGGGTTAGGCTTGGGTTAAAGGTAGGTGGTTGGGTTAGTGGTTAGTAGAAAAGGGCGAAAGGCGTAAAAAGCATCGGTTTTCGTAAGACTTTTTATTTTTATAACTTTTTTTTTCAATGGAGCATTTCTTCAAACAAAGTTCTTGTTTGCTGAACTTGTTTGCTTCATCATCATCAAAGTTTTTTTTTTAAGGAAGTCACAAGAAAACCGAGCTTTATTACTAAAATAAAGGGTTTAAAATGAAAAAAAGTTTTGGTGGGTAAAAAGGGTGTTTGTTTTGGGTTAAGAAATGAAAAGGTTTAGGCTCAAAGGGGTTAACTAGGGGGATTTTGGGTAGGTGGTAAAAAAAATAATGGTGTTGAAATAAAAAGGGTTAGTCCTAATGCCTCCATCATTTACTTACTTGGGTTTAAGTTGGTAAGGACCGAGAATGTATCGCCGTGGCAAATTCTAGATTCGTAAGAACCAAGCGGCTATTCACACAAGAAACGAAAAAATGAGCATTTAATTCAAAGATGTGTATTTTGTATGCTCAATAAAGGCTCAAAACTCACTTTTTGGGGGAATGGGTTTTTGTGTGATCAAGTATATATAATCAAATTTTTACTAGATTTGTCATGCCGTTTCATAATTTTCTTATGTTGGTTCTTTTTATCATGACGATATCGGTTGTAAATTTGTAAAAATATCACATTTTTAGAACTTTTTTCCGAATTAAACCAAGACAAGTAAAAAAATGAAAAGATTTTTGAAAAAATTTGGGGTGATTAGCGGTTCCAATAGAGTTTTGTGTAAGGCTTGTAATTAGGACTTGCAAAATTCAAGGTTTTAGCATCCCCCCACACTTAAATTACACATTGTCCTCAATGTGTCCAAAAAATAAGTTTTTAGGTTGATTGAATGTGTAAAAGTGTGTTTAAAAACAAGTTTTTATGTTACTGGGCATCTGGACACGACCCCATGTTGGATGAACACGGCCCCGTGGTCAGAATGCTAGTAACAGGAACTTACAGAAGGTGGACACGGGGGCGTGTCGGTTAGGCACGACCCCGTGTCTGGAAAAAATCTGCATATTTTAGACAACAGCAGGTTTGGGGCAATGGGCACAGGGGCGTGTTGGCTGAACATGACCCCGTGTGGATAAACTGCAAAGGTGTAAAACAGGTTTTTGGCTTCGGTTTTCCTATCCCGGCTTTAGTAGCACTAATGTTTAGTGCTCTAAGCCTCGTATGTACCTGTTTAACTTATAAATACCACACCAATAATCCAAATAACATAAATTACCAAAGTTAATCATCCACATCACACGTTAAAAAAAAATAAATGCAGGAATTAAAAAGAGTTAGAGAAAGTAAATTGTTCAACAAGCGGCACGCAGGCCGGAAATTGTTTATATGATAAAGGGGGTTAACCTGTGGTACCTTCAACCATGAACCGCTACCTCCACTCCTCTTGCTCAATCCATATCCTCGTCTTCATCATCATCATCATCATCATCTCCTCTATGGCCCACCATATACTCCCGGATGTTCCCTATGTCATCCTGCATGTCAGAGATGTTTCTCTCTATTGCTCCGACCCGGGCGTATGTGTTGTTGGCCATGTTGTAGGTGTTCCTGGTGCACATAAGGTTTTCCTACAACAAATCATGTAAGCTTTGAAAGTTAGGAAAACCGCCTCCTTGAGAGGAGGATTGGCCTGGATCACCCTGGGGCTGGTAATGGTACTGAGGAGGAGGAGGAGGACGGATATGTGGAGCATGTAAGACGAGTGCTTCCTGTGGATTCCATGCATGCCCTTGAACTCTTTGAAAGCTGACTGTCCCATCTTCCGCTTCGTAAATCAGGTTCATTGAGCGGCAAATGACCATATCCATTCGTCCTGACCATGGTCCTTTGCGGAAGGACCTTGGCATGTTCACGAAGTGTTTGAAGAGGCGGTATATCCACCCTCCAAAGAAGATAAGAGTCAGGGGAGTAGCAAGTTGGTTCCAATGCATGTTTCGGAGTAAGAGGTATGGAACATCAAGATTGACCCGGTTGTGGATGCAATGAAGAACTACTAGATCCCGTAAACCTACAACACTGCTGCTATCGTGCCTTTGGCTAAGATAGTAGGTGAGGACCATGTGAATGTAGCGGTAAAGAGGGTCTCGTTCGGCTCGAATTGTAGTTGCCATCTCCTATTTGAGCCCAAGCAACTTGGCGGCCATTCTCCCTGATCTCGCGTAGACCGCTGGTGTTTTCCTCATCCCCTGCATCTTCTTCCGAGTACAACCCCACCAGAGCCCCAAACTGAACAATTGAGATCCGGTATGTGGTTCCTCAACAGCGAAAATCCAACCCTTCATTATCAAAAGGCTCAGCCCTTGTGTTGAAAACGAGTGTGCTGTAGAATTCCATGCTGTACTCGTGCACAGAGTGAAGCCGAGTGCAAAGGGCAACTCGTAATGGGCCGGTTACAATAGTGTTGAATCGGTCCAATTGGTTCACTGCCTCAAGAGTGTTTGTGCACACTTGTCTGGGGTTCTCCTCGGGCCTAGTCCTTAACACGTCATAACGAGCTTGAGTTGCCAACTCGTTAGCATTGAATCGAGTGAATTTCTTGGCCATCTGAAAGAAAACATCAAACAATTAGCAAGAAACAGTAAAAAATTCAGAGAAAACTGAAAACAGTCGACTGAACATACCCCCGTGTTCAGCGGACACACCCCGAGTTTGCCAGAATTCAGCTGGACACTCCCCCGTGCTCAGCGAGCACGACCCCGTGTCCAGGCGTCTGCTTCCCAAAAATCCCATTTTTCGACCCGGTCCCGAAAACTTGAAAATTTTTGGTCCAGTAGGGGCGGTTTTCCCCGAAAATGAAACCCCAAGTGCCGTTTTTCTCAAAATAAACCGTTTACCCCTTCAATTTTATCTTTTTCGGTTCAAAAACAAGGGTTTGGGGGGTTTTTGGTGAGAAATCGGGCAAATCCACAAACAATACAAGTTGGTTTACTTCCTATAACATGAATCTAAACTAATGCTAACAGATTTATGCAAAAATTTGAGGTTCGATCCGGTTCAAGTTGAAGAACCCTAGATTTTTCCCCAAATCTTGATGTTAAACTACATGCAAATGCTTAATCTAACTACTAATGATGATAGAATCATACCTTGATGTTGTTAGAAGTAGAGGATACGTTGAAATCTTGCAGAAAAATCGCCTGAATCAGAGAGTTTTCGGGGAAACGGGGCGTGTGGAATGGAGAAACTGTGTTGAAAAAGGGGTTTTATCCCGACAGTTGCGCGGACACGGCCCTGTGGGCGGTCAAAAACCCTTTTTTTATGCTCGTGTGAGTGCCCTGTTTCCCAAAAACTTGGTTAGAAGACTTACCGATTTAGGTGTCAATCCGCTTGTTCGTAACTTACCAGGTATGATGTCGATGCTTTCATTCTTCGACCGTTTGAAGCGAGATTTCTTCCTCCTCATCCTCAATGAATCCTTGATAGAGCTTCAGCCATTGGCCATTGACTTTGAATGGAATTCCATTCTAAGATTTAATTTCTACTGCACCGTGTGGGAAAATATGGGTGATAGAAAAAGGTCCTGACCACCTAGACTTTAATTTACCAGGAAATAATCGAAGTCGTGAATTAAACAATAGAACTTTATCTCCTACTCGAAATTCATTAGGTTTAATGTGTTTATCATGTAAGTTTTTCATTCTTTCCGTATAAATTTTGGAGTTAGAGTATGCATAATTCCTTAATTTGTCTAATTCATTTAATTGACAAAATCGATTTTTACTTGCAAATTCTAAATCCAAGTTTACATTTTTAATTGCCCAGTAGGCTTTATGTGCAATTTTTACTGGCAAATGACAGTTTTTTCCATAGACGAGCTTATTTGGGGTTGTACTTATTGTTGTTTTATAAACAGTTCGAAAAGCCCATAAAGCATCATCTAATTTATCAGCCCATTCTTTTTTATTTCACCCTACGGTTTTTTCAAGTATTCTTTTTAAACCTCTATTAGTCACTTCGGCTTGTCCGTTTGTTTGAGGGTGATATGCCGTTGAGACCCGGTGATAGACCCCATACCTTGTTAAAAAAAATTCGAGTTGATGATTACAAAAATGGGTACCTCTATCACTTATCAATGCTTTTGGTGTTCCAAAATGAGAGAATAATTTTTTCAGAAATCTTACCACAACTCTTCCATCATTTGTTGGAAGTGCCTCAGCCTCGGCCCATTTAGACAAGTAATCTACCGCCACAAGTATATATTTGTTTCCTTTTGAAGGTGGGAAGGGTCCCATAAAGTCAAGTCCCCACACATCAAAAATTTCACAAACAAGAATGCCATTTTGTGGCATTTCGTTTTTTGAAGAAATATTACCTGATCTTTGGCAAGCATCACATGTCTTGACAAGACTTTGGGCGTCTTTGTAAATGGTTGGCCAATAAAATCCTGAATCAAATACCTTTCATGCGGTACTAGCGGCACCATGATGTCCTCCGTATGGACCTTCATGAAAATGGCGGAGAATTCTCCTTGCTTCACTACCATGTACGCATCGGAGGATGAGTTGATCGGCACACATTTTGAAAAGATAAGGATCTTCCCAAAAGTAATGCTTTACATCGGCAAAGAATTTCTTTCTTTGATGATGTGGCCATCCCTTGGCGATTATACCGCTAGCTAGGTAGTTAGCATAGTCGGCGTACCATGGCTCTTCTCTGTATTCCACCATTTCCAGGGACTCCATTGGAAATTTTTCATTTATTTGCTCATCCCTGGTTGCCTCCAAAGTTGGGTCTTCTAAGCACGAAAGATGATCTGCTGTGGTGTTTTCTGCTCCTCTTTTGTCTTTGATTTCAATGTCAAATTCTTGGAGGAGTAGAATCCAACGAATCAAACGTGGTTTAGCATCCTATTTCTTGAAGAGATATCGAATGGCTTCATGATCTGTATAGACTATTGTTTTAGAAAGAACAAGATAAGAAAGAAATTTATCAAAAGCAAATACCACGGCTAGTAACTCTTTTTCTGTTGTTGTGTAATTTTCTTGTGCATCGTTAAGTGTTTTACTAGCATAATAAACTGGGTGAAAATGCTTATCTTTTCTTTGTCCCAAGACGGCTCCAACTGCAAAGTCACTTGCATCACACATGATTTCGAAAGGTAATTTCCAATCAGGCGCTATCATGATAGGTGCATTGACTAGCATTTCTTTTAGGGATAGAAATGCTTGATTGCAATCCTTGTCAAAGATAAAAGGGGCATCTTTTTCAAGTAATTTTGTTAGAGGCCTTGAGATTTTAGAGAAGTCCTTGATAAATCGTCTATAGAATCCGGCATGCCCTAGGAAACTTCTGATAGCTCTAACGGAGGATGGGGGTGGTAATCGAGAAATAGTGTCTATTTTTGCTCGATCCACCTCCATTCCCTCGCTTGAGATTTTGTGACCGAGTACTATTCCCTCCCTCACCATGAAATGACATTTTTCCCAGTTAAGGGCGAGGTTAGTTTCCTCACATCGAGATAGCATTCGTTCAAGGTTATCGAGGCATTGGTCGTATGAATCTCCAAAGATAGAAAAGTCGTCCATGAAGACTTCCATTGTCTTTTCTATCATGTCATGGAAGATGGCCACC
This sequence comes from Helianthus tuberosus, assembly GCA_030545235.1. Lineage (NCBI taxonomy): Eukaryota > Viridiplantae > Streptophyta > Magnoliopsida > Asterales > Asteraceae > Helianthus > Helianthus tuberosus. The sequence goes on from CM060409.1 coordinate 179,465,564, forward strand.
ATGCAACGTTGGAAGGTTGAGGGGGCATTGCATAGACCAAACGGCATGCGTCGATAAACAAAAGTTCCATAGGGACATGTAAATGTTGTCTTTTCTTGGTCTTCGGGTGCTATCGCTATTTGAAAGTAACCTGAAAAACCGTCCAAGAAACAATAAAATTTATGACCGGATAATCTTTCGAACATTTGATCAATGAAGGGTAAAGGAAAGTGATCTTTCATTGTTGCTTCATTTAATCTACGATAATCTATACATACCCTCCATCCTGTGACGGTTCTCGTTGGTATTAATTCATTCTTTTCATTAGTTATTTCTGTCATACCTCCTTTCTTTGGAACTACTTGGACGAGACTTACCCACGGACTATCGGAGATAGGGTAAATAAGTCCGGCATCAAGTAATTTGATGACTTCATTTTTAACCACTTCTTGGACGTTTGGATTTACTCTACATTGTGGTTGTATTAACGATTTATAGTCATCATTCATTAAAATTTTGTGCGTGCACATGGAAGGACTTATTCCTTTGATATCTACAAGCTTCCAAGAGATCGCGTTTTTGTGTTTTTTCAAAAGGTTAATTAATTTTTCTTTTTCTAAATTGCTTAATTTTGACGAAATAATTACAGGTGATTTACCATCTTTGTCTAGAAAAGCATATTCCAAACCTTTTGGGAGTTCTTTGAGCTCAAGAGGTGGGTCTTTAGGAGACTCCTTATTTGGTTGCTCATTTTGATCAAGAACTTTAAAAGTTTGTTCTATGGCTACCTCTTCTTCAACAAAGTGGTCAATTTCTTCTCTTGTATCAGGTGGTTCATCTTCATCTTCAATTAGGGGGTCATTATTTCCGAACGGATATTTCATTGAACGCTCAAGATCGACACTTCTTTTAAATGCCCCTAATTGAATAGATAGATTTTTGTACTTCCGGTTTTTCAAAGCTTCGTGGGTTTTTACAAAAGGTAGTCCCAACACTAGAGGAGCGTCATCAAGGATGACAAAGTCGGTTGGGATTACCATTTGATTTGTTTGGACCAAGACATCCTCAACTACACCGATTGATTTTATTACTTTCCGATTGGATAGAAAAATGGGTATTTGAAGTGGAGAAAAATCACTAATACTTAATTTTTCGAAAATATAGTTTGGCATTATATTAACACAAAGATCTTTATCAATTGTGATATTACTAATAAAGGAATTTTGAAAAAAACATGGAACCGGTGTAATATTAATTTCAAATGGGTCTTCTTTTATTAGCGAAGTTTGATCATTTGTTAACTTAATGCTTACCGTTTCGTCAATTTTAGTGTTAGTGTTTAACTCTTTTAAAAACTTAGCATGAGTGGGTACTAAACAATGATTTTCGAAAGAAGGTGACAAGAGATTAATTTTTTCAAAATTAGACTCTTCTTGAATTTTAACGTTGTCGGACTCACCTTTTTCGTTGTTTAACTCATGTGTCGGTTTTTCACTTACTTGTTCTTCCATTTTTACATTTTCAACTATCTCTTTTTCATTTAATTCTTCTCTTGCGCGGGACTCCTTTTCCCCTGCGCGAGATTCTAATATGAAACGTTCGATAGTTTTAATTTTTACTATTATCCTATCGGCTATGTCGGTGATAAAGTAAGGATCGGGATCCTCAAAAGTTGAATCCGGATGTTCGATCCTTTGTTCCCCATAATACTCATAGGAAGTAGATGGTTCACACCATTGTTCTTCATTGTAAGTATATGATGGATAAGGGTCGTAATTTTGTTCTTCATAATACTCATATGAGGTGGGTTGTTCACGCCATGGTTCCTCATAATAAGCATATGAAGGTGGAGGCTCATATCTTGGTTCCTCAAAGTATGAGTATGAAGGCTCATACCTTGGTTCATCAAAATATGAGTATGAGGGAGGAGGTTCATACCTTTGGTCTTCTTAGGAGGTGTATGAAGTTGATGACTCGTACCTGGGCTCCTCATAGTAGGTGTATGAAGTGGATGGTTGAAATAAGTCACAATATTGAACCGAGTGCGGGTCACCACAAATGGTGCAATAGTCTTCCCTATAATTATCCTCCTCATAGGTGTAGTTGTAGCCTCCTGAGTATTGATCCATAAGAATCACTCAGCAGACCACAACAGAGTCTCGAGACCAGAAAACAAAAAAAACGGAAACAGAGGCTGGACACGGCCCCGTGTTCAGTGAGCACGGTCCGTGTTCAGGATCTGTATTTGGGCGTTTGAATATAAGTGATTGGTTTTGTGCAGCACGGGGGCGTATTCAGTGAGCACGACCCCGTGTTCAGACTCTGTATCTGGGAGTTTTATGAAAAAAATGCTGCACGGCCCCGTGTTCAGGCTACTGTAAATGCAAAAACTAACTAAAATGAAGAAAAATGTGAGTTCGTTTTAAAAAGGTTTTGAAAAACTGATTAGGCCGTCGATTTTAAGCTTTCTTAAAATCCTTGTGTCCCCGGCAACGGCGCCAAAAACTTGATGTGCCTGCGGTGGTATATATTTTTATGTATATTTTTAGCCCTTTTTACACTTTAGTCAAGTTTTAAATTTATAAAACACGAGATTTTACTAACACCAAACACACATATGGGCAAATGCACCCATCATGAGCGTAGTATAGTGTTGGTAAGATACCGAGGTCGTCCAAGGACACAAGAGCTTTTAATACCGGTTTATCCTCAACGTCTAATCAAATCAAAAATTTAGAAAAAGGTTTTAAACTAGAAAATAAAAACTAAAAATGCTGAAAAATAAAAATAAAAATAAAAATAAAACAGATAGACAAGATGAATCACTTGGATCCGACTCGTATTTAGTGTAACATTTGATTATTTTCCCACTTTTGCACTTTTAAAGAGATTATCTTAATTATAGTAGTAGGCCCCTCTTTTGAAGGTGACGTTACCCTCAACCCAGTAGTTTGAGTCAGCAAGGATACAATCCTAAAGGGTTGGATTATTGAAAGATAATTAATTAAGTTATTAATGCATAATGTGGTAGGCCCCTCTTTTGAAGGTGACGTTACCCTCGGCTAAGTAGTTTGAGTCAGCAGGGATACAATCCTAAATAGCCGGGTTAAAGTTTTAATAGTAGTTTACATATGAGGGGGTCAAAGAGTTTGGACCCCCGCCATCCAATACCAGTGGGTATTGAAGGAGGTCCTACTAAAATTGACCCAGGTCCTTGCAGGATCTATACACTGAACAAGGCAAGACTCTTATGAAACCATTCCCTTAACCCCCGACCAGGTAGCCAACATATCTCCATATAGAACGTGGAGATATGAATGGTGAAAATCTTTTATTTTATATAGATAGTAAAATAATGCCAAGACACCACAGACAAATGATAAGGAAGATTCACCTTCAACATAAGAAACTAGTTATTAAAGTCATTAATACATAACCAAATAAAAAGTGCGAAAAGATTAAAAATAAAAAGTATTACACTAAACACTTGTCTTCACCAAGTGATGTAAGAGACTTAGGCAAACATGGCCATTGATTGCAAGAACTCTTACGATCAATCTTGGATCCCGAGACTGCTCACACACTCTTTGATGGATGTTGGATGATGGTGGTGGATGTGGGTTGTGATGGTGGTGGTGGGTGGGTGAAGTGTGAGAGAGGTGGTTTGCCAAGGGATGAGTTGCAAATGAGCCAAGCACCCCTATTTATAGCCTGCACAGAAGCTCGGACACGGCCCCGTGTCCACCCATCTTCTCTTTCTTCATTAAATGCAGTTTGTCTGCATTAGTTGACTACGTCCCCGTGTCCGCTGGGCACGACCCCGTGTGCAGAAGCGTATCTGTACTATCAAGATTTGCCTAGATTCTGTGAATCTTTGTGTTGACCACGGCCCCGTGTCCGCTGAGCACGCCCCCGTGGTGGGTGATAGAAGCTTCTACAACTTTGTCTTTTCTGCAGACACTTGGGCACGCCCCCGTGCTCATTGAGCACGGGGCGTGTTCAGCCTTCTGTTCTCTTGTTTTTGCTTGGGAAGATGCTGTCGGGGGGTCGGGCATGCCACGTTTGTTCCTTTTCTTGTATTATTGTTGGATTTGGCTGTATTTTTGCTTCTTTTGTTCATTTGAGCTCTTTTAATCCTGAAAATACAAAAGGAAGACAAAAACACACTTTTTCCAACATTAGTACTAAAAAAGGGTTAGTTTTATGCCACATTTGATGTAATTTATATGTTGCATTTTGTGCACATCAATGTGTGACTTGCACATTCAATCATCAATGGTGATGTTGCGGTTACTGATATTAATAATTTTGAGATAAACCTTTTTAAGTGGGTGTATGCATATGGATCAGTTTAGTCTTCACCAATTGATGATAATATCGTGGTTGTATCTAGTGAAATCACTTTTGTCTATGATGGTTTTATCATAGATGATGAAACAGGAAATGTAAATATGGGGAATAATGAAGGTGGAATAGATTTTGAAAGAGCTAGCATTTATAAAGCAAATTTGTAAATATACAAACATGCAGACATCATTATCGTAGTTTTCGTCTTCATTTAAGCAACATCAAGTTGAAGGCTTATATGATTTTATGGCAGATGGGATTCTTGACCACATGGACCTTGGAACGAGTGTGTAGATTGATGAAGATTGTAGAAATAATCTACAAACAAGCGATAGTGGTATAACCAAATTTGATTATGCTATACCATTATACTAGCAATCAGAAAATCATTATTCATCTCCTGCATTACTTAGTGAACTTTGATGAAATTGACAAATGTGGATGGTGGTGTGAAGAAGGAGCTGTTGGGTAGTGGAGGGGTGTGGTGGTGTGTTGTCGGCAGGGCCAGAAAAATATAACGGCCGGAGAAGAATATGGGTGGGGCTGCTCATTGTGGGAGAAGACAATAAGTGGGGCCCCCCCACACATATATATTTAATAATTATTTAATTTAATTTGTTTTATAATTAAGGGAAATTTAGTAATTTAACATTGTTTTAACTGATAAAACTAATGGCCATCCATTCTAAGGACTACCCGAGTAACAAGTGAGAAAAACCACAGGGAACAAACATGCTATTTTGAAAAGTTGGGGACTAAACGTGAAAAAATGACTAACCACAGGGACTAACCATTCAATTTACTCTTAAATTATATAATATTTCTTAGTTGTATATTGTCGAATCCCAAATCATCAAGAGTGTCCGTTGAAGGAGACCCACCAACGTGTCGACCGTGACCGTATGAACCTGCAAAAAAAGAACACCGTTAGCCTCGTCACGGAGAACCCGGGGGAAGGGGTATCTATGCTTTTCTTCATAACCAAAGTAAAACCCTATTGAACCTAACTCCACTCGACGAAACAATCCACTCGGCGAATAATGAAGTTTCGTCGTCACCTTCGACGAAACATAGAGTTTCGTCGACAAAGCTTGGGCTGTATAGGCTTCCAGCCCAAGTGAGGGCCACCCGACTTATATTTACTTCGTGTACACGAAGTTCTCATTATCAAAACCCTACTACCCTTTCTCTCTCTGAAACCGACGGCAGCCCCTTCCTCGAGGTTTTCCTTTTCATCGCTCTAGACGCCTTCGGTTAGTATTATTTCTTAAACGAGCCCCTTGTTATGATAACTAATTGTATTATTCTGTTTGAATGATCTGGGTTTAAATGGAATAATGTGTATAACTGTAGCATATCTGCGACTTAGAATTGTATGTGATTACTTTGAATGGACAGATGATATAGATGGTCAAATATGAATGACATGCTTGTTAGAGTTTAATAGAGTTACTTGAGCAATAGATCCGATTGATGAGTTCACTGTAGAGTATTCTTATTGGGGGATATATGATAATGAAAACCACCGTAACTAGGGTTTGCATGATGAATGTATCAACAATTCTTGGGTGTTGCTGATCATTGTTGTATTTGGATTGATATTAGTTTATAATTGTAATGATTGACTGATTTGTAATGATGATGATTACGGTTCTTAGCGGCATGCTTAGGGTTTCTGTGGTGCATAGTTACCTGGTAATGGGATGAAACTGCCTTGTCGACGAAAACCATGGAGTTTCATCACCTGCCTGACGACGAAAGATGGGGAGTTTCGTCGGCCTGCCTCACAACAAACCATGGAGTTTCGTCGGCTTGTATCTCGGCGAAATAAGGATGTTTCGTCGGCTGCTATGTCGGCGAAACTTGGTGATGTTTTGACGTTCAGACAAAGTTCACAAACAGACTATAGCTTAGAGCAAGTATCATAATGAATAACTATATGTTGAGTTTTACTTGTGCATGATGTTATTTATGACTGAGGAGAAACATGATTCGGATTTGAATAGCTCACTTAATGATTAAGCACTGTTACGAAACATACCCCTGAACTGTGAATTTGAACAAGTTGTGTAATTGCTATGTGTTGTTTGGTGATCACTGATTGAGTACCCACTGTGATTTGTATTTATACGTGAACCTTGCGAATGTGAAACTGATTTCGTATGCATGAATATCATAGGCTTTGATTTGTTAATTGAGAACAAGTAACTTAACAAACCGAGCAAACCAAGGCGAGTTCACACTTTCTATAAGGCATGGGATTCCCGGTGGTTTGGGAATGGGTTAAGAAACTAAAACGGAACATGCATATTCTCCTTGAGTAGAATATGTACCTCCATCCTCCATGGGAAGGATGACAACATTAAACCTGCGTAATCTCCTTGGGTAGATTACGTACCTCCATTCCTACGTAGGAAGGATGATAACATATAACTTACTAGACAAAACTCTATCATGAAGTCCCTCATTTTTATATCGACTTAATCGCCGGACCAATGGCGAGCGAGTCATTAGTTAAATAGCGCTATTAGGTTTGACAAGCCTCACACCGTGCCGCAGAGGACGGGAGTGGACTAATGGATCTGGGCACTTAGTCAATGATGATAGACATTGACGTAGGGCACATAAACATGACTCCAGTCAGTTGTCGATATGGTAACGGGTCTAGTGGTTACATGGGGTAGCCCCCACTGGTTATGGTTTGGGAAACAAGGGATTGGTTAATACATGGTTTTCGAAGGAACTTATGGTTTTTGGAACAACTTTAAAATGGACAACCAACTGTGAACTCGCTCAACTTTGTTGTTGACTCGTCGTTACATGCCTTGCAGGTCGTTAGATTCCTGATATGGACTTGCTATCTGGGAGTGCTAGAGTGGTCATGGGTCGAGACTCTTGGATACTTGCTCGTTAATTATGAACACTTGTTTTGAAACAATCGATTTACAGTTTACATTATGCTTCCGCTGAACAACTACTTTGGTTTAACTTATGACTTGGATTTATATCTTGAAATCAATGGAATGTTTTATTTAAATATTATTATATTATGCGTAGTTCAATGTGATTGGTGGCTTGGATCCTGGTACGTCACACGCCCCGCGGTGATTCCGCATGTGGTATTTTGGGGGTGTGACAGTATCTGTGACCAAGATTCGGTGTCAGAATAAGTGACCATTTTCCTGGGAGAATTATGAATTTAGTGGAACTATTAAAGTGGCCAGAATCTTTCTTGCTATGTTCTGTGTATTGAATGTGAGAATTCAATGAGTTAACTCCCAGGGTTTGAATATGTGAGAGATAATTTACCCTGGAAGTGATCTCCACCTTGGCTTATATGTCTAGAGTTCACAGCACGAGGAGAGTTCCTTCTGATAGGAGACCATTGGAATGTTCCTCCCAGGTTTGAATATGTGAGAGATAACTTAACCCCCAATGTTTAAGTTATCAACAAAACAGTATCAAAACGGGTTATGTGGATTTACTAGCTACAATCCGACATTTGATTGATCCCACACCCGACCAAGCGGTATTAATTTACTGTAACAACTTTCATCAAAAGTCCTAATTATTATTTTATTTTGTCCAAAAGGAAACCCTAATTGAGACACCCAAGTGATTCTGCACAAAACCTAAATTTTTCAGAATAATCAGAATCAGGATCAGGGCCCCTAAAACTTAGGGGGGGGGGGGGTAAACCCTAGTTACGATTATCCAAATAAAACGTTGTCAAAATCAAATTTTACAATTCTGTCGACTCAACAAGCCTACACACACACGAGGCTACCCTATGATAGGGTATGACCCGTCGCGCCACGCGACGCCCCCAGGGGTACCCCTCGCGTCACGCGAGGGGGGTCAAATTTTATGTATAAATAGGGGTGTTTGGGACTTGAATTCTGGCGTTGAAACGACGTAAAAACTCGTTATATACACTGAGTTACGCTCTGTTTACTATCAAAACACACACGAATCACAAATCCTTGCCGCAATACAGGGTAATAACTCGATCGTTGATACGATTCAATGTCCGATCGATTAAACTATCCAATGGATGTTTAAGTGCTGCCCACATTAGGGTTATTGCTTTGTCATTCGTCGTTAATTCGATGGATGTTTAAGTATCGCTCTTTGTCATTCGTTGTGAAGGATTTAATCTCGTGAGTTATCGTAAATGCTGTATTAAGTTACTAACCGAGTTGTGTGCATGTTATTAATTTAGGTTAAAAGACTAATAAGTAGGCTAGGCTCTGCTCAATTAAATCTGCAATGTGAGTCATTCTCTTTTTATCAAAGTGCTTTATAAATTCTTAAATATTTTCAAAGTTATAATTACAGGGATTAAGTCTTTGTAATCACCAAATTACAGCCGGTATGTGGGGTTTTGTATACATTACTTGATAATCTTCACCATTGGGGCAACCAAGGGGTGATATGACCATAGTCACAGACACCATTGGACAACGGGAGGGCCAATGGGTCGAGTGACAAAATACCGTGGGTAGTTGGTTTGATATCAGAAACATTGTAATCGCTCTTAATACTGTAAATTATAACAAATGAGTCGTTTTAGTAAAAAGAATGATTCACCAGTATTTCCCACTGACAAAACCTTTTTCAAACATGTTTCAGGTGATCTGTTGTGATCCAGGAAAAGTGCCGTGAAGCACTACAAGCTTAAGGAAGTGGCTCAATATAAAATAAAGAAACATGTTTTGTAAAATAAAGATTTCTCAAAGAAATCATATGATTGTAAATTACCGGGTTTTATCCCGAATTGTGAAATAAAATAATAGGGAAATATTTCAGTTTTAAAAAGATCCTGAAGAAAACTTCTGCTGTTAATTAAATACCACGGGATTTTCTGTCCCGCGGCTCCTGAAACGGGTCAAACCGGGTCGGGCGCCGTGACAGAAAAATGTGGTATCAGAGCCACTGATTTAAGCCAATTAAGTATTTAGAAAATACTTAATTTTATTGATTGCTATTCTGTGATTATGTGTTTTATTATTTGAATATTTGTGTACAGTATGGGTAAGCAAAAGCTTTCAAATATCTATCTTAAATTAGATAGGTCATCCAACGAGAAGGGAAGTTCATCCCAACCAAAATCCTCAAATCACTCTGTAATTCCTGATGAAGGAATATTTGTTCGAAAGGCACACTATGAGAAGCCACTTTCTCCTAATAAAAGAAGTTTGATTATTAGGAAAAGTCAGGAGAAATTAAAGAAATTACAAGAAAAAGTTAACCAAGAAACCCAGGAATTAACCAGTAAAACACCCTGGGAAGACAAGTTAGATGAAAAATGGGCAGACCTTTATATGCTAGCCACTGTAGCAGTTAATGCAAATCTTTAAATACTATGACTCAAGTTTTAGCACCCTTATCACCTACAAGTCAGAAATTTTATCCAGTAAATAAATAAGTCTACAGTAAATCTAGTGTGTTTTAAAATTTCAGTGTTTTGTAGTCACCTGGTATGCAATAATATTTAAAAGTTATTTATAAAAATTTGTTATAAAATTTTAACTTAGTAATTTTTGTATTTTGCATATGTGCTAAACAGCATGAGTGACTTGTCCGAAGCCCATCAGAATTTAAATCTCTATCCGGTAAAAATAGAGGTTTCCAGAGATTTCAATAGGTATATACCAGATATAAAAGAACCTATTGAATTTAATGCTCCACCTCCGGAGAAACCCAAGCCCAAGAAAAGGAGGAGATTTGTGGGATGGAGGCGTGTGCGTAGGAGGAAACCCGTCACTAGAAAGATTCCCAAAATAGAAAATCCCTTAGATAAAGGGAAGGGAATTGAAGTCGGGGAAGAATCTAGGAAAATGGGAATATAGTTTGAAGAATATTCAAAGCAAATAGAAATGGAGATTGGAGGGGGTTCTAAACAAACCCAGATAGAAATTGGAGAAAGCTCTAAGCAAACTCAGGAAATGACATTACAGGAGGAGCTAGATTTTATATTGGCAAGCTGTGATACTATTAAGCCTGTCAATGAAAATGTTTTTACTCATCCTATTGAAACTCAACTCCCTATAAACTTAGAACCAGCAATTCCAGAACCTATAATCCACACCCAACCTTTAGGAATGGATGAGTGGTGGACGAATGATTGGCAGTTCCAAAACCTACTCAATAGTCCTTATTCCTTTCTTCCTCAATTCGACCCAGAACCTATACCTAATCCACCTATGAGCAATGAGAATTTAGCTGAACTTCGCCACTTTGGCGAGGAGTTAATGGATGCAGGAAATACGATCAGGGAAGTAGGAGAACAGATCTCCTGGAAGTACGATGAAAGGGAGCGCCGTTATTAAAATATCAGCTGACGAGGGATAATGGGTTTATGAGACTGTGGTTGTATAATAGCAATAATAACATAATCATGTGAAATAACCTAAAATAAAACTTTGTAAGATAATAGTGTGTATTGATGCATACTATTAAATATAAAAATGGAAATCGAAAAATCGAAAGTTTTGACTATAGGTGTGTTGTGAAATTTGTATGATTGTTTTATGTATAATTGTTATTTATTTGATACTAATAAATTATATATATATATATATCAGATGGAAAACGCTAATAATGAACCAGTTAATGAGGTTAATCAATCTGAGCAACACCCGGAGGATCAATTTCTAAATAGGCAAGATATAGAAAATATTGTTGCTCAAGGGATAGCCAACGCTATTCCAGCAATAGTTGCTGTTGTTAAAAATCCAATCGAACCTCAACAAATCATTCCTAGCAAACGTATTTCTGAGGATAACTTCAGTAATAGCGTAAATGGAGGCGGTAATCATACTAATCACGATAATAATCCACGGCAAGCTCCGCTCCCTTAGAAAATGAAAGCTGCAACACCTGTTTGCACTTATAAAGAATTTCTTGCTTGTAAACCATTTGAGTTTGCAGGCAATGAAGGAGCAACTGCGGCACTGCGTTGGTTAGAGAAAACCGAGGCCGTAATTAGAATAAGTAAATGTGCCAAAGACGATTAGGTCATGTACGCATCAAACCTTTTTAAGGAAGGGGCGTTAGAATGGTGGAACACGGTGTTACAAGCAAAAGGAAGGATGATGGCGTATGCTATGAACTGGGAAGAATTTAAGAGTCTTGTAGAAAGAAAATTCTGTCCCGAATATGAAAAAGATCAAATGGCGAATAAGTTCCTAAATCATCAAATGATGGGTGTAGATTGTCACGGTTATACTTCGACATTCTTTGAATATGCTAGAGTGGTACCAACACTGGCTTCGCCAGAACCGGTACTCATTTCTCGCTATATTTGGGGACTAATTAGTGAAATCCGTAACATCGTTAAAGCTACGAGACCTCGTACTATTGACGATGCAGTGGAATTAGCTAATACCCTAACTGACGAACTAGTACGCACACGAGATGAAAACAGGAAGAAGGCATTGGCTCAGAAAATTACCCAAGGATTTCATACGGGTAATAACAGCAGTTTCAGGAAAAGAGGAACAGGACAATCCTCCAATCCGCCTTACTGCAGGAATTGCAAAAGGAAACATTTTGGAAAATGTAATATAACCTGCAATTTTTGCAAAGTTGTAGGACATCGGGAAGAAAATTGCAGGAAGAAATCCACAATTTGTTACAATTGTGGAGAAACAGGACATTTCAAAACAGAATGTCCTAAATTGGTCAAATCAGCAGACAACAAAGCCAAGACAGCCGACGGAGCTACTAAGAAAAATGTTCGAGCCTTTCAGTTAACTACTCAGGAAGCCGAGATGATTCCTGACGTGATAGCTGGTACGCTCCTAGTTCACAACGTGTATGCAAAAGTATTATTTGACTCTGGTGCAAACCAAAGTTTTATCAATACTTCATTCTGCCAAGCTCTTAATTTACCCTTAACTAACCTTAGGCAGAGTTTTACAATCGAAACGGCAGACGGAAATTATGTTAGCATAAATAAAATTTTGCAAAAAGAAAATATAGAACTCTCAGGTCATAAATTCTTTGCAAACCTATTACCTATGAAATTAGCCGGATTTGATGTTGTGTTAGGAATGGATTGGTTAGTAGCCAACCATGCTCGAATTCTTTGTGATCAGAATTCCATAGAAATTCAAGCACCCACCGGAGAAGTAATTATGATTACAGGAGATAAACCACGTAAGCCCATGAAGTCCATCTCAGTAATGAAAGTTGCTAGTTATGAACGAAAGCAAGGAATAGTATATATGATTTCAGTAATCATTAGTACTAAGGGTAAAGAACTTAAGGAGATTCCTGTAGTCTCAGAATACCCAGATATATTCCCAGAAGAGTTACCAGGATTACCACCAGATAGGGAGGTAGAATTTAGAATTCATTTAATTCCCGAAACTATACCGATAGCCAAGGCACCTTATCGGTTAGCTCCCATAGAAATGTTAGAACTAAAGAAGCAATTAGATGAATTACTAAGTAAAGGTTTCATACAACCTAGTTCATCCCCGTGGGGAGCACCAGTGTTGTTTGTAAAGAAGAAGGATGGTTCAATGAGAATGTGTATTGATTATAGAGAATTGAATAAGGTTACAATTAAGAATCGATACCCATTACCTAGGATTGATGATCTATTCGATCAACTTCAAGGAGCTAGATATTTTTCTAAGATAGATTTAAGCTTCGTATATCATCAATTAAAGGTACAAGAAGAAGACATACCTAGAACTGCTTTCAGAACTAGGTATGGTCATTACGAGTTTACAGTCATGCCCTTCGAATTAACAAATGCACCTGCAGCATTCATGGACATGATGAATAGAATCTGTAAACCGTATTTGGATAAATTTGTAATTGTTTTCATAGACGATATACTTATTTATTCCAAAAGTCAGGATGAACATTGTCAGCACTTGCATGCACTCTTAACTTTGTTAAGAAAAGAAAAGCTTTACGCCAAATTCTCGAAGTGTGAATTTTGGCTACAAGAAGTGCAATTTTTAGGTCATATGGTGAACCATGAAGGCATTCATGTAGATCCTGCTAAGATAGAGGCAATTACCAAATGGAAGGTTCCACAATCCGCAATGAAAATTAGAAGTTTTATAGGTTTAGCTGGATATTATAGACGGTTTATTAAAGATTTTTCCAAAATAGCTGTACCATTAACTAAGCTAACCTGTAAAGCAGTTAAATTTGAATGGGGAACTAAGCAAGAAGAAGCCTTTAGGATCTTGAAGCAGAAATTAACCAATGCTCCAATCTTAGCCTTACCAGAAGGAACTGAAGATTTTGAAGTATATTGTGATGCTTCAAAACTAAGATTTGGATGTGTTCTGATGCAACGCAAGAAAGTAATTGTGTATGCTTCAAGGCAATTGAAAAAGCACGAAGAAAACTATACGACTCATGACTTAGAATTAGGAGCCGTAATTTTTGCCCTAAAGATCTGGAGACATTATCTGTACAGAAGTAAGTTTACTGTCTATACAGATCATAAAAGTTTAAGATATATATTTGGGCAAAAAGAGTTAAATATGAGGCAAAGAAGATGGATGGAAATCCTAAGTGACTATGACTGTGATATTCAATATCATGAAGGAAAGGCAAATGTAGTTGCAGATGCCTTAAGTCGTAAGTACCATGAGAAACAACAACGAGTTCGTGCTCTTAGATTAAATCTACAATTAGATTTAATGGAACAATTGAAAAATATTCAAGAAACAGCAATCAAGGATAATGCTGAAGGAATGAAGGGACGAATAAAAGAATTAGAGCAAGGAACTGATAGAATTTGGAGATTCCACAAAAGCAGAATCTGGGTACCTAAGCAGGGAGAATTAAGAAATAAGATTTTAGAAGAAGCCCATAAATCTAGGTATACTATGCACCCAGTAAACAATAAAATGTACCAAGATTTAAGAAATAATTTCTGGTGGACAGGCATGAAGAAGGATATAGCTAAATATGTTTCTAAGTGTCTTACTTGTTCACAAGTTAAGGCAGAACATCAGAAACCTTCAGGTTTATTACAACAACTGGAAATGCCTGTACGGAAATGGGAACTCATAACAATGGATTTTGTTACTAAGTTACCCAAAACCAGAAAAGGTAATGACGCGATTTGGGTAATTGTGGATCGATTAACCAAATCTGCTCACTTTCTACCAATGAAAGAAACCTTTAGCATGGAAAGATTGGCAAATTTGTATGTAGATGAAGTCGTATCTTTACATGGAGTTCCACTCTCCATTGTATCAGATAGAGATAGTCGTTTCACTTCTCATTTCTGGACTAGTTTCCAAGAAGCAACGGGAACTCGACTAAATCTGAGTACTGCATATCATCCACAAACAGACGGGCAAAGTGAAAGGACGATACAAACTCTAGAAGACATGCTCAGAGCATGTGTGATAGATTTTGGTGGGAATTGGGACGATCACTTACCATTAATTGAATTCTCCTATAACAATAGTTATCATTCAAGTATTGAAACTGCTCCATTCGAAGCGCTATATGGAAGAAAGTGCAGAACTCTAGTTTGTTAGGCAGAAATAGGAGAAAGTCAATTGTCAGGTCCTGAAATAGTACAAGAGACAACTGACAAGATTACACAAATCAAAGAAAGACTAAAAACGGCTCGAGATCGTCAGAAGAGTTATGCAGACAATAGACGAAAGCCGTTAGAGTTTCAAGTTGGAGACAAAGTACTGTTGAAAGTTTCTCCTTGGAAAGGAGTTGTTAGATTTGGTAAGAAAGGAAAGCTAAGTCCAAGATACGTAGGACCATTTCCAGTGATCCAACGTATAGGACCAGTTGTTTATCGTTTACAACTACCAGAAGAGTTAGCTGGAGTACATGATGTATTTCATGTATCTAACCTAAAGAAATGTCTATCAGACGAATCTTTGGTAGTACCTCTCCAAGATATAGAGGTAAACGAAAAGTTAAAATTTGTTGAGAAACCTCTTCAGATAGAAGACAGAAAAGTGAAGTTTCTCAAGCACAAACGACTAGTGCTAATTAAAGTAAAGTGGGATTCAAAGAGAGGAGCTGAATACACTTGGGAGCTGGAAACAGAGATGAAGCGAAAGTATCCTCAATTATTCCAGTAAATCTCGAGGACGAGATTTTTATTAAGGTGGGGAGGATGTAACAACTTTCATCAAAAGTCCTAATTATTATTTTATTTTGTCCAAAAGGAAACCCTAATTGAGACACCCAAGTGATTCTGCACAAACCCTAAATTTTTCAGAATAACCAGAATCAGGATCAGGGCCCCTAAAACTCAGGGGGGGGGGGGGTAAACCCTAGTTACGATTATCTAAATAAAACGCTGTCAAAATCGAATTTTACAATTCTGTCGACTCAGCAAGCCTACACACACACGGGGCTACCCTATGATAGGGTATGACCCGTCGCGCCACGCGACGCCCCCAGGGGTACCCCTCGCGTCACGCGAGGGGGGTCAAATTATATGTATAAATAGGGGTGTTTGGGACTTGAATTCTGGAGTTGTAACGACGTAAAAACTCGTTATATACACTGAGTTACGCCCTGTTTACTATCAAAACACACACGAATCACAAATCATTGCCGCAATACAGGGTAATAACTCGATCGCTGATACGATTCAATGTCCGATCGATTAAACTATCCAATGGATGTTTAAGTGCTGCCCACATTAGGGTTATTGCTTTGTCATTCGTCGTTAATTCGATGGATGTTTAAGTATCACACTTTGTCATTCGTTGTGAAGGTTTTAATCTCGTGAGTTATCTTAAATATTTTCAAAGTTATAATTACAGGGATTAAGTCTTTGTAATCACCAAATTACAGCCGGTATGTGGGGTTTTGTAT
Organism: Helianthus tuberosus; assembly: GCA_030545235.1. NCBI lineage: Eukaryota > Viridiplantae > Streptophyta > Magnoliopsida > Asterales > Asteraceae > Helianthus > Helianthus tuberosus. The sequence goes on from CM060409.1 coordinate 179,481,728, forward strand.
ACATTACTTGATAATCTTCACCATTGGGGCAGCCAAGGGGTGATATGACCATAGTCACAGACACCATTGGACAACGGGAAGGCCAATGGGTCGAGTGACAAAATACCGTGGGTAGTTGGTTTGATATCAGAAACATTGTAATCGCTCTTAATACTGTAAATTATAACAAATGAGTCGTTTTAGTAAAAAGAATGATTCACCAGTATTTCCCGCTGACAAAACCTTTTTCAAACATGTTTCAGGTGATCTGTTGTGATCCAGGAAAAGTGCCGTGAAGCATTACAAGCTTAAGGAAGTGGCTCAATATAAAATAAAGAAACATGTTTTGTAAAATAAAGATTTCTCAGAGAAATCATATGATTGTAAATTACCGGGTTTTATCCCGAATTGTGAAATAAAATAATAGGGAAATATTTCAGTTTTAAAAAGATCCTGAAGAAAACTTCCGCTGTTAATTAAATACCACGGGATTTTCTGTCCTGCGGCTCCTGAAACGGGTCAAACCGGGTTGGGGGCCGTGACATTTACCGTATCCCAAGCCCGTATAAGAGAAAATAAGTTAAAAGTATTTACCTGAGCTAATACTTGATTCACAGCAAAATAACTCAGTCGTATCCAATCTAACTAAATGCAGGTAGCTTTTACCGGGTGGCTCTAGTCTGGAATGATGGTAATATATAACCAATTCAGAATGCTAACGGTCTTATTTAAGTCGTAGACTTAGATCGGCTAGCTTAAAGTATCTAAAACGGTATGATTCGCTAGATTAAACGGTGACCGAAATAGAATGTAATTTAGACCCAACAAGTATGAAGACTTGTATAATATGCGTAAACTAAGTACATTCTGGATTTTGAGATAAAAATGATAAGGTTAAACCTGTTTTGGTAAACTTACGTAAACTAGTTACGCAAGTCAAACCGTACGCGTATAAGCGATCACGAGTAACCGGATGAGACATATACAAGTTCCACAAGTCATTATGCTTAAAACATGTTATAATATCAGTAGGATACTAACATGTATGCCCATTAAGGTTTTAAAACCGAATTAAGCCTCATAAGGGCGTTTTGGTCATTTTCTGACTTATAAAAGGAGCTTGCAAATAAACTGATGTTATAGTCATAAACATTCTGGAAAAATATTTGATTTATGATATAATATCAGTAGGATATCAAACATATGTGTAATTTATGCTTTAAAACCAAACTATGCACCGTAGGGGCATTTTGGTCCTTTCACACATAGTTTTAAGGACTTATTTGGGATTCTGAGTTTGTGACTTATACTTACTATAAAAATATTTAAAATGATTTATAAAATCAGAAAGTAACAATTCTTGGGTGATAAGTATGGTTTAAAAGCATACTATGCGCCTAATCGGCGTAAAAGTCGTTAAATGACGATATCAACGATGTTTTAGTAAATCTGATGTTATGACCAGCTGTGAATAGTTAAAATATTTTAATTGCCATAACATATCAGTAGGTAAAAGGTTTGACATGATTATTATGCTTAAAAACTAATTTAAGCGCCTTAGGGGGCATTATCGTCATTTAATGATACTTATCAACGACTTGTGTATAAACTCAGAATACATTCTAACTTGACATCCCCAAATAATCCTAATTATGATATCATATCAGTAGGTAACAAGTTTTACCAACTAAGTATGCTTGAAGTCATTCTAGATGTAAAAAAGGGCATTTTTGTCCTTTTAAAAGCATAATTTACGACTATTTAAGAAATTTCAGTTTATGACTAGATTTATACATCAAAATGTGCTAAGAAAGTTATCATATCAGAATGCAATTTGTTTGCATGCTCATGTATGCTTAAAACCTTATTTTTTAGCAAAAAGGGCAATTTAGTCAACTTTAAGCATAATAACGGAACTTGCATTAGAATCTCAAATCACTATATGACATGTAATATAACCTTAGGGAGTTATACTACATCATATTACGATCCTAACGGAAACTTAAATCAGTAGTAAACTAGTTCTAATTCGGTTCATAAACGAAAGTCAAAGCAGAAGTCAAATTCGTGGCTTTCGGTTGCGAACCGACCCTAAAACTGGAATTGACGAGCCGAACATGCTTACACATGTTCTAATTATTATTATCGAGTTGTTTAAGTATTAAAACATATTTTAAAACACTTTTAGACTCAAATCGTAATTATTTTAAAATCTGAGTCGTTGACTTTTTAAAATGTCAATACCACTCGTCAATTGACCAAGCAAACGTGATTCTTAAGAGGTGCCCTTTTGAGGGATTAACACTACCTAATTACGATCACGTAGCCATGTTCGTTGCGAACTATGGCTTGACCGTTTACGGTCTAAGTAAAAGTCAAAGCGTTTATCGTAAATGCTTGACTTTTCGGCTTTAAAAGCCAAACAAAATAACTAGCCATGAAAGGAACACTTACAAGTGGTCCTATTGACTGAAAAGAACTCAAAGGTCTGCACCCAAAAGCTCAGGAGCTCCCAATATGAGAGTATAGAGAGAATGAAGAATAGGTGCAAGAAAAATGGATGAACTTAACACCTATATATAGTATTTGGTGAGTCCTTGGATGATCAACAAGTGTTTAGGGGCTTCTTAAGATCATTCCATGTGTAAACCAGATGTTAGAAACCATTAAAGGGTCCCTAGATTCGAGTTTTGTGAGTATGGAATGGTATTTGTGGTGAACAAGGAAGAAACCTGCAGCTGGCAAGGTAATTCTGTCGAAACAGGGCCGTCGCCGCACACGACAGCAACAAGGGGGAGGGGTCGTGCGACGCTGTCACACGCCTATTTTCCACGTGTCACCGGTGGGCCCGGTGGGGAGTATCGTGACGTAGTTGATATCATCATAAGTCAAACAACACAATATATAAATGCACAGCGGAAGCAAAGATAGATTCATTTCAACTTTAATAAATTGTAATATTAAATATCATGAAATAGTTGAAACGGATCCACAGGCGGATCAAAATAAAAGAAGATATTGTTCAACAGTTTTATTGACATCCAAGCTTGCGAGACTTATTGAGGACGCTAGAAGACAACCAGCCTAGTACGAGTAGTACCTGCACTTAACCTTTTGGAAAATACGTCAGTTTACACTGGTAAATACAATTTAACAGACTCATTTTGAAAAGGTTTGAAAATTTATTTGAATGCTCGTGGCACAAAACATTTTTATAACTTGGGATAATTATGTGAATATAATCTTGTAAGCGAATTACATGTTACTTATGCGTTCAGTAGCCCGATCCGTAGACCGGGTTAAAGATTAATAGACACACCACATTATTTGGTTCGGCACTGACGGGTGTACGCCTACACCCCGTGCTTAGGTCGTGGCCATCTCGTAAGATGATGCCAAGGATATCCGGGACATGGTCATTAACCCCCCAAAGGCTTTAAGCAAACAAAACATTTCAAAACGTAGCATATCAAGGATTTAACCACTATTCGATTAAAGATTCAATGCCGGACCAAGCGGTATTTTATATACCGTACCCCAAGCCCGTATAGGGAAAATAAGTTAAAAGTATTTACCTTTGTAAGTATAAATCACAATTAGCGAGTGAAGGTAGCTTTTACTGGTTCTTCTATTCTGGAACAAAGGTTTATAATAACCTATTAGATTTCTAACAGGTCTTTATTTAAGCCTAAGCTTAGACCGGTTAGCTTTTAAGGACGATACGGTTCAAACGCATGATTAAGCGAAGACCGGATAGAATATGATTTAGACCCGACAAGTTTGAATACTTGTATAATATAGGTATACTAAATACATTCTGGATTTTGAGACAAAGATGATAAGGTTTGACCCGTTTCGGTCAATTTATGCAAACTAGTTACATAAACCGAACCGAGCGCGAAAAGGGCGTCACGGGTAACCATAAGAGTCATATGCAAGTTCCCTGAGTTAATATGCCTTAAACATGTTGTGATATCAGTAAGGTATCTTCTATTATGCCCAAAACGGATTTAAACACAATTTATGCCTCATAAGGGCATTTTGGTCATTTAAAAGATTATAAAAGAGTTTAATTAGTAATCTGAGTTACAGGTCTGATTTATACAGTAAATACGCTTAATTTAATAAGTTATAACAGTAGGGTATGACCTATATGTGAAATTTATCATTTAAAACCAAACTATGCACCTTAGGGGTATTTTGGTAATTTCACTTAGGCTTAAAAGGTCAAAACTGGAAACATGAGTTTATAAACTTTTACATACTGTTATTATATAAAAATATACTAAAAATATCAGTAGGTATTAACCTTATATGTTTAATATAGTTTTAGTACATACTATACGTTAAAAACGCTTAAAAAAGCGATTTGGAGCCATTTCCGGGTTTTTAAAGGAAAGCTGATATTTTTATAATTCCAGAAGGCTCAAAATATTTTATTTAACAAATAAAATCTGTAGAAAAGGTTTGGGGTCAAAAGGATTTGTAAAACTCATTTTATGGCTAAAAAGGGCAAAATCGGTATTAACCGAATTAAACTTAGAGACCTATGTTATGCTCAGCCAAAAATTAAATAAAAAACTTCAAAAATCCCAAAATATTATATTACATCAGTGGGTAAAAAGTTTGATATCAAAAAGTGAGTTTAAATAGGCTATACGCTAATTACGCCATTTAATTAACAAAAGCTTTCAAATTACGCTAATGAGCATAACTCCTAATCTAGACCTCAAACTGATGTCAAATTTTTGGTGCAAGTTTATAAATTAGTAACTAAGGTTTCTACTCTTTCACTTTTTCAAAAATTACGTTTTATAGTCAAAAGGGCATAATAGTCAACATTTAAGCATTAATCGGAAACATGCATATGAATCGGATAACTATTGGACCAAGTTGTATAATCTCAGAGAGTTATACTTATATGAAACCTGGTCCAAAATAAGCTCTAAGGCAGATCTTAAACATGCATAAACGGGTCAGAACTGAAAGTCAAAGCAGAAGTCAATTTATGCGACTTTCGGTTCCAATCCGGGTTTAAACTGAAAATTGTCGAGTTGAACATGTTGGGACATGTTCTTACATTAGTTACCAAGTTATTTTAATGATCAAACAGGTTGCATGTATCCTACATTGCTAATCATGCTTAAACTTGAAAATAAACATTCTGTTGACTTTTTAAAGTAAGCTTTGACTCGACAATTAACATAGTTAGAGTGGGAATATGAAAGTACCCTTTTAAGGGTTTATTACCCACATAAATACCTACTTGTAGGTACTTTCAATTCGAGAAATGACTGAGTAAATTTCATTTAATCTCAAAGTCAAACTTAATTTACGACGGTTTGACTATTAGCTAATTAACTAAGCTAAAACGAATTAGAAAGGGTTAAGAATACTTACAAGAGTCCTAATTACGATTAGAGATCACTTGAAAGCCTGAGGTTGATCAGAGGAGCTCCAGAAGTGGGTCTTGTGAGTTTTGAAAATGCAAGTGATCAATGGTGCAACTTTGAATATCATATATAGCCAATTAAATCTCACAAGATGATGCCATAAGAGTCTACAGGTGTTATCAGATCTGTCCAGGTGCCCCTCTATGCATGTAAAACCATTGGAGAGCATATGGTATCAGATAACAGCTATTTACAATCGTTTCAGAACTGAAAACTGACATCTGCGCATTATTCTGCGCTGGCAGGTCATAGGCGGGCCGCGAAGGGCTCCTCGCGGGGCGCGTACAAGTTGGCAACCAGCCAAACAAGTTTCCATTATTTACAATTCAGTCCTTGGTCCTTTGAAACGTGGTTTTGGCTATTTTTCTTGCACTCTTGACCCTCAAACCTAATTTTTAAGGGCCTTAGGACATCTACAAACATGGTTAGGTCCTTGGTTAACTTTGTGCTTACCCGAAAAGTCACGAATTTCAACGTTGACGCGTTTAACCCTTCATACACGGTTTTGATCATAACTTTCTCATACGATAACGAAACTTTATGAAATTTTTACCACATATTCTAGTGAGTATATTTTATCGTTAAAAAGTTTCAGGTTTGCCAAAAGGTCACTCAGGGGTATACTTTCAACATGTTGACACATTTAGCCCCTGTAGTTTGTAATTCCTCACTTTCTTTCATTTTCTTCTTCGTATGGTCCATGATTTATTCGTTTAAGATTATAAACACCATGTAGGGTTATTGTAGGGCCTATTTATCCATTGTTGACACTTTGGACCCTTATATTCACATAGTTTCACTGTTTGTCAACTTTAGTCCCTCTAACGTAGTTTTTCACATATTCAAAGCTTATGACACGTGTCAATACATTATTGGACGTAAATTTTCGAGGTGTTACATCCTCACCCCCTTAAAAGAAATCTTGACCTCGATATTTACTGAAACAAATGAGGGTATTTTTCTTTCATCGTGGATTCTACCTCCCATGTGTATTCGGGACCTCTACGGGCATCCCATTTGACCTTTACAATAGGCACATGCTTTCTTCGAAGCTTCTTTACCTGTCGATCCTCAATCGACAATGGTTTCTCCACAAATTTCAAGCTCTCATCTATATGTACATCCGTGTGTGGTATGACCAGGGATTCATCAGCGAAACACTTTTTCAGATTACAGATGTGGAACACATTATGTATACTACTGAGCTCTTCAGGTAAGTTTAACTTATAGGCGACTGACCCGACACGTTCGATAACCTCAAAAGGTCCTATGTATCTCGGGCTTAGCTTGCCTTTCTTACCAAATCGCATCACTCCCTTCCAGGGTGATACTTTAAGCAATACTTTGTCACCTAGTTCGAAGTGAAAGGATTTACGCTTTGGATCTGCGTAGCTCTTCTGCCTATCTTGGGCAGCTTTGAGACGGTCACGAATCTGGACAGTCCATCGTTTCAAAGACTAACTCAGGTCCTGATAATTGAACTTCTCCTACTTCCGCCCAACATATAGGGGTTCTGCATTTTCTACCATATAATGCCTCAAAAGGCACAGCCTTAATACTAGTATGGTAGCTATTATTATAGGAGAACTCGATCAATGGTAGGTGGTTATCCCAACTGCCACCTAAATCAATCACACATGCTCGAAGCATGTCTTCCAGCGTTTGGAAGGTACGCTCACTCTGTCCGTCCGTCTGTGGATGGTAAGCAGTACTAAAGTTCAAGCGCGTGCCCAAAGATTGTTGGAAACTCTTCCAAAAATGAGAGGTGTATCTCGTATCTCGGTCGGAGATAATCGACACTGATACACCATGCAGAGCTACAATCTTATCTACATATAATTGAGCTAACATGTCGGAGCTGTAAGTTTCCTTAATGGGTAGGAAATGTGCTGACTTGGTCAGTCTATCTACTATGACCCATATAGTATTGTTTCCATTCCTTGTCTTTGGCAATTTGGAGATGAAATCCATTGTCACCATCTCCCACTTCCATGTGGGAATTTCAGGCTGTTGTAGCAAACCTGACGGCTTCTGATGCTCAGCTTTGACTTGCGCACACGTCAAGCATTTAGCTACATAGGCAGCTACAGACTTTTTCAAACCAATCCACTAGTAGTTTGCCTTTTGATCCTGGTACATCTTATCAGCTCCAAGATGGACGGAATATTTGGAACTGTGGGCTTCCTGGAGGATAACATCCCGAAGTTCTCCATAGACTGGAACCCATATTCGTCCATTCAATCTCAGCATTCCGTCCTTGTCATAGGATAACTGCTCCTCAGTTACTCCTAGCTTTTCTTCAGGATAGTTAGCTTCCAGCACAGCTTCCTTCTGTGCAGCTAACAACCTTTCATTCAAACTATTCTTTATTTCAATGCTCTTGGCATTGATTCTTATCGGCTTCACCCTTTCCTTCCTGCTTAAGGCGTCAGCAACTACATTTGCCTTGCCTGGATGGTATCTTATCTCACAATCATAATCATTTAGAGTTTCCATCCAGCGTCTTTGTCGCATGTTCAAGTCCTTCTGATTGAACAAATGTTGAAGGCTCTTGTGATCTGAATAGATCACACACTTGGTTCCATACAAGTAGTGTCTCCAAAGTTTTAATGCAAATACAACGGCACCCAGCTCCAAGTCATGGGTGGTGTAGTTCTTCTCATGCACCTTTAGCTGTCGTGAAGCGTAGGCAATAACTTTGCCTTTCTGCATGAGTACACAGCCCATACCAGTGTGTGATGCATCACAATACACCACGAAATTTTCTATACCATCGGGCAATGTTAACACTGGTGCATTGCTCAACTTTTTCTTAAGAATGTCAAAGGATTCCTGCTGCTTAGGGCCCCAATCAAACTTAACCTTCTTACATGTCAACGAAGTTAGGGGCGCAGCAATCCTTGAGAAGTTTTCGATAAAACGCCTATAATATCCTGCTAAACCCAGGAAGCTGCGAATCTCAGTAGGCGTCTTTGGTTCTTGCCAATTCATAACTGCTTCTACCTTAGCGGGATCCACTTGGATACCACGCTCACTTACCACATGTCCAAGGAATTGGACTTCTCGAAGCCAAAATTCGCACTTCAAAAATTTGGCGTAGAGTTTCTCATGATGTAGAAGTTTAAGAATACAACGAAGGTGTTTCTCGTGGTCAGCTTGGCTCTTCGAATAGATGAGAATGTCGTCAATGAAGACGATGAAAAATTTATCTAAGTAAGGCTTGCAGACGCGATTCATGAGATCCATGAATACGGCCGGTGCATTAGTGAGCCCAAAAGGCATCACTAGGAACTCGTAATGACCATAACGAGTTCTAAATGCAGTCTTGTGCACATCTTCATCCTTGACCTTCAACTGATGATAGCCTGACCTCAAGTCGATCTTGGAGAAGTAGCTTTCCCCTTGCAATTGATCGAACAGATTGTCGATCCTGGGCAAAGGATACCTATTCTTGATAGTGACTTTATTAAGCTCACGGTAATCGATGCACAGACGCATCGATCCATCCTTCTTCTTGACAAACAAGATCGGCGCTCCCCAAGGAGACGAACTAGGTCTAATAAAACCTTTGGCTAGCAGATCATCTAATTGTGTCCTTAACTCCTTCATCTCCGTTGGTGCCAACCTATAAGGTGCTCTCGCTACTGGTGCTGCACCCGGGATGATGTCAATTCGGAATTCCACTTGCCTATCTGGTGGTAAACCAGGTAGTTCTTCGGGAAAAACTTCAGGATATTCCGAAATGACAGGGATGCCTTCAATCTTGGGTTTCAGCTCATCAATAGTAACCTGTGCCATATAAATGACACAACCCTTCTTCAAGCATCTAGATGCCTTGAGCATGGACACTTGCTCAGGCAATCCATGCTGGGTATCCCCCTGAATGGTAAGTGACTCACCAGACGGGGTTTTGACTACCACTTGCTTTCTGTTGCACACAATCTGGGCTTGGTTATGCGATAACCAATCCATACCTATAACTATATCAAAACCGGCTAGCTTAAAGGGGAGTAAGGATAAAGGAAAAGAGTGATTCCTAATGGATATAACACATCCATCTAACACAGTTGAGGCAGTTTCTATGGTTCCATCAGCTAATTCCACCTCATATTTCACACTTAAGGCTTTTACAGGCAATTTCAACAACTCACAAAACTTATTATCCACAAAAGACTTATCTGCTCCAGAATCAAACAATACTCTAGCATAAACATCATTTATGAGAAAGGTACCTGTGATCACGTTGTCATCCTGAACAGCTTCCTTTGCGTCCATCTTGAAGACCCTTGCGTTGGTCTTTTTCCCATCCTCGGTTTTCTTGGTGTTCTTTGGGCAATTGGACTTAATGTGCCCTTTTTCATTGCAACCGTAACATGTTGCATCTTTCAGCTTTTTGCACTCCAGAGTCTTATGTTCTGAAGATCTACAAATCCCATAGGGCCTCGGCTGAGGCTGGGATTTCGACTCAAGTCGACACCTCCCAAAATGGTTCTTCTTGCAAACCTTACATTGGGGCCTATCCCCAGATTGTTGCCCGTCCTTCTTAGACCCTGACCCTTTCTTGTGGTCGTTATTTCCTCGGTGTTTCTTATCTGATCTTCGTGAGGTATCGTCCTCACGCTTCCTCTTACCTTCGTCTGAATTCCTGAGCGATCTCAACCTGACTAAGTCTAAGGTAAGAGATAGAGATAGATCAGCTGCTAATCTGAAGGTAGCAGGCCTTGATGCCTTGACACTGGCTTTAATTTCTGGGGCTAAACCCCCGATGAAGAGAGCAATCCTTTTAGGTTCCGGGGTTACCAAGTACGGAACCAGCCTAGATAGGGTATTGAAACTGGTGAGGTAAGCCTGGCAGTCTAAATTCTTCATCACCAATGCTAAGAAATCTGACTCGATTATTTCAACTTAGTGCTGCGGGCAATAATTATCCTTAATGAGAGCAACGAACTGATCCCATGACAAGTTGTAGAGTGGGATCTTTCCGGCAGCTTGAATGAGAGACTTCCACCATGCTAGTGCCTCTCCCTTAAATGATTGGGATACATATTTTACTACGTCCCTTTCAGCACAACCGCTGATGTCTACAACCGTGTCCATTTCGTCCAACCAAGTCATACAATCTATTGCTCCTTTCTCCCCGGTGAAGTCCCGGGGTTTGCAAGAAACAAAGTACTTGTAAGTACAGGACTTGGTATGTGGTTTGGCATCATACACCATCCTCTTTGAGGGAACACTGTTGTGATTTGATGAATGTCGATCATCATCTTTCTTGGGCTCATCTTTCTTAGAGGGTGGTTTGCTATGAGCCTCAGAATGTGTTTTTTGCTTGGAATGTGGTGTGGATCGGGTCCTACTTCGGGTCCCGCTCAATTCACTATACTGCCTATTTAGTGCTTCGGTAACAGCATTGTTTACTAATGCTTTCAGCTCCGCACCAGTTACTAATATTTTAGCATTTTCAGGGTTTTCCTCTGGACAACTGTTTATTTCTTCTGACTTGGCCATGTAGTTTTAATTGCTACATAAAGGAAATAAGGACAAGGTTCATTTAGAAGCCAAAACAGTATTATCGTTCTTGACGATTTATTAACCATGGTTTTAATAGCCATTTTAGTTAATTTGTTAATTATTCAGGATCTTTATCATAGCCCATAATCATAAATTAATAATAGCACATAGGCCTAGTCACGTAGACAAATTTCTAAATTATAAATTTAGATCTTATAGGATTAAAGTTTGAATAAAATAACAATCAATCCTTTATTGGCAGGGAGTCTATAAACTACGGCTGCCTTTTGTTTTATATGACATTAGTTATAGCCCGTAGGCATTATGTCACAACCAGATATATATAAAAAAAACTTGGATAATTTCTTTAAAAGGGTGACATGTGTGATTTTACGGATCACACTAGCCAAGCATGTTAACATGTTTGCAGATGTTAACAGAGATTTGAATCTTTTTAAACAGGTTCTACCATATTGGCCAGGTCTTTAATATGACATTCAAGCTAGGTTTTACCTTTTTAAGATTCTTATTATTTTATTAAAATGGTAAAAATGTTATTTTTCATTTATTCATATATTATATTTATGCACATAATTTAAAAATGAAAATTTAAACTAACCATTCCAATTAAAATTAAACTAGTACGAATTTGCCCTAAACGGGACTTTTACATAAATAACACGCCCACGCAGGGGCTAACTAACAACACACCCACGCAGGGGCAGAACAGAAAGGAAAAAAATATACCCACGCAGGGGTAGAGTACAGAAACAAATTTCCTCGCAGGGACATGATTACAAAAATAAACAAACAAACAAACAAGGATTTAACGATCCTTCTTGCTTTTTCCCTTGATCAAATCCACCATTTTCTTGAACATCCCTCGGTTATGCCTTCGTTCTTCCTGCAATTCATGTCGCACCTCTTGTCGCACCTCATTTATCCCTTGAAGGGTTTCTTGAAATTGTGGCGGTGACATCACCGGTGTCTGCGGTGGTTGCTGATAATGCGGAGGTTGAGGAGGCTGCGGTTGCTGATAATGCGGAGGTTGAGGAGGTTGCGGTTGCGGTTGCTGATACCCATATGATGGGTATCCATAGGTCGAGTGTCCCGTAGTCCAGGGACCTCCATAGGGACCTCCCGGCTGGAGAGAGTTCGCAGCTACCCAGTAGGGATCTTCTGTAAAGTTGTAATTTGTGTGGATTGGCTGTTCGAAGGGATTGTACGCCGCCGCACCAGTGTAAGTAGGAATTGGGTCTCCAAAACCCAGTGGTGGTTGTGGCGCGACTGGCACAGAGACTACTTCTGAGACGGGGTGTGAAGATTCTCCCATCTCTGGTTCTTCGTGGACTGGCGAGTATCGGCTACCACTTGAAAGTGGAGGGGTGCTGATACGCACTCCCCCTCGTGTGAATATTCGCACGGTCGTTCTCCTTCGCCTCGGGGGCGAGGAAGGCTGAAGCTGAGGTGGTGGTGGCGGCGGACTGACCGCGACAAGTCGGGAATCCTCGGAAGGATTCTGCTGCTGTTGTGGCTGTTGCTGTGGCTGCTGCTGAGGGTGCAAGGGAGAGTTGTGGTAACTGGGGGTAAACGCCCAGTCACAAAGCCTAAACCTCTCCTCGTAGCTGTCGGGACCATTGTAAGGTGATCCCATGAAAGGTGACCCATCTGAGATTTTGATGGGGTGGGTTGGAGTTCCGGATGGTGGTGCTACGGATCGGTATCCTCATCTATATCCATCGGGTTGCCACCAGAAAAGTGGTCTTCGGGTCCAAGTGGGTTAAAACCCACTGGTGCTCCAAGGTAGTCGGCTGGGTTAAACTGGCCTTGGAAAACAGGCGACAGGTGGTCGAAGGGTGAGTTATGTCCTTGAAGAGGTATGTAGGACTGGTGGGAGTAGTGAGGCTCATTTTCAGAATGAGGCCCGAAAGAGTGTGGGATAGAAGGGGAGGTACTCAGTGAAACTGAGCGCCTAGCAGGCTCAATGTAGGTCCTCCATGGCTCTTGAGGACCCGGGTTGTTGGGATCAGATGGTGTTCGCCGGTGTGACGGTCCGGCCTCGTGGTCATTTGGGGCAACATGTGACCCTCTCCCTCTTCCTTTCATCCTTGGCGGCATTTTTGTCAACCTGTCAAAAACAACAAGTGATACAACAAAAGAAATATATATAAGACAAAATTAGAAATAAAACAAATTTGGATAATTCCTAAGTTCTTTGTCTAGACTCGAGAATCGAGGAATGTGCAATTGTGTAGCTGAGATTAAACATAAAAGGCTAGTGTTTAATTCACTCAGTGTTGGCTTTGATACCAACCTGTCACACCCCTATTTTCCACGTGTCACCGGTGGGGAGTATCGTGACGTAGTTGATATCATCATAAGTCAAACAACACAATATATAAATGCACAGCGGAAGCAAAGATAGATTCATTTCAACTTTAATAAATTGTAATATTAAATATCACGAAATAGTTGAAACGGATCCACAGGCGGATCAAAATAAAAGAAGATATTGTTCAACAGTTTTATTGACATCCAAGCTTGCGAGACTTATTGAGGACGCTAGAAGACAGCCAGCCTAGTACGAGTAGTACCTGCACTTAACCTTTTGGAAAATACGTCAGTTTACACTGGTAAATACAATTTAACTGACTCATTTTGAAAAGGTTTGAAAATTTATTTGAATGCACGTGGCACAAAACATTTTTATAACTTGGGATAATTATGTGAATATAATCTTGTAAGCGAATTACATGTTACTTATGCGTTCAGTAGCCCGATCCGTAGACCGGGTTAAAGATTAATAGACACACCACATTATTTGGTTCGGCACTGACGGGTGTACGCCTACACCCCGTGCTTAGGTCGTGGCCATCTCGTAAGATGATGCCAAGGATATCCGGGACATGGTCATTAACCCCCCAAAGGCTTTAAGCAAACAAAACATTTCAAAACGTAGCATATCAAGTATTTAACCACTATTCGATTAAAGATTCAATGCCGGACCAAGCGGTATTTTATATACCGTACCCCAAGCCCGTATAGGGAAAATAAGTTAAAAGTATTTACCTTTGTAAGTATAAATCACAATTAGCGAGTGAAGGTAGCTTTTACTGGTTCTTCTATTCTGGAACAAAGGTTTATAATAACCTATTAGATTTCTAACAGGTCTTTATTTAAGCCTAAGCTTAGACCGGTTAGCTTTTAAGGACGATACGGTTCAAACGCATGATTAAGCGAAGACCGGATAGAATGTGATTTAGACCCGAAAAGTTTGAATACTTGTATAATATGGGTATACTAAATACATTCTGGATTTTGAGACAAAGATGATAAGGTTTGACCCGTTTCGGTCAATTTATGCAAACTAGTTACATAAACCGAACCGAGCGCGAAAAGGGCGTCATGGGTAACCATAAGAGTCATATGCAAGTTCTCTGAGTTAATATGCCTTAAACATGTTGTGATATCAGTAAGGTATCTTCTATTATGCCCAAAACGGATTTAAACACAATTTATGCCTCATAAGGGCATTTTGGTCATTTAAAAGATTATAAAAGAGTTTAATTAGTAATCTGAGTTACAGGTCTGATTTATACAGTAAATACGCTTAATTTAATAAGTTATAATAGTAGGGTATGACCTATATGTGAAATTTATCATTTAAAACCAAACTATGCACCTTAGGGGTATTTTGGTAATTTCACTTAGGCTTAAAAGGTCAAAACTGGAAACCTGAGTTTATAAAATTTTACTTACTGTTATTATATAAAAATATACTAAAAATATCAGTAGGTATTAACCTTATATGTCTAATATAGTTTTAGTACATACTATGCGTTAAAAACGCTTAAAAAGGCGATTTGGAGCCATTTCCGGGTTTTTAAAGGAAAGCTGATATTTTTATAATTCCAGAAGGCTCAAAATATTTTATTTAATAAATAAAATCAGTCGAAAAAGGTTTGGGGTCAAAAGGATTTGTAAACTCATTTTATGGCTAAAAAGGGCAAAATCGGTATTAACCGAATTAAACTTAGAGACCTATGTTATGCTCAGCCAAAAATTAAATAAAAATCTTCGAAAATCCCAAAATATTATATTACATCAGTGGGTAAAAAGTTTGATATCAAAAAGTGGGTTTAAATAGGCTATACGCTAATTACGCCATTTAATTAACATAAGCTTTCAAATTACGCTAATGAGCATAACTCCTAATCTAGACCTCAAACTGATGTCAAATTTTTGGTGCAAGTTTATAAATCAGTAACTAAGGTTTCTACTCTTTCACTTTTTCAAAAATTACGTTTTATAGTCAAAAGGGCATAATAGTCAACATTTAAGCATTAATCGGAAACATGCATATGAATCGGATAACTATTGGACCAAGTTGTATAATCTCAGAGAGTTATACTTATATGAAACCTGGTCCAAAATAAGCTCTAAGGCAGATCTTAAACATGCATAAACGGGTCAGAACTGAAAGTCAAAGCAGAAGTCAATTTATGCGACTTTCGGTTCCGATCCGGGTTTAAACTGAAAATTGTCGAGTTGAACATGTTGGGACATGTTCTTACATTAGTTACCAAGTTATTTTAATGATCAAACAGGTTGCATGTATCCTACATTGCTAATCATGCTTAAACTTGAAAATAAAAATTTTGTTGACATTTTAAAGTAAGCTTTGACTCGACAATTAACATAGTTAGAGTGGGAATCTGAAAGTACCCTTTTAAGGGTTTATTACCCACATAAATACCTACTTGTAGGTACTTTCAATTCGAGAAATGGCTGAGTAAATTTCATTTAATCTCGAAGTCAAACTTAATTTACGACGGTTTGACTATTAGCTAATTAACTAAGCTAAAACGAATTAGAAAGGGTTAAGAATACTTACAAGAGTCCTAATTACGATTAGAGATCACTAGAAAGCCTGAGGTTGACCAGAGGAGCTCCAGAAGTGGGTCTTGTGAGTTTTGAAAATGCAAGTGATCAATGTTGCAACTTTGAACATCATATATAGCCAATTAAATCTCACAAGATGATGCCACAAGAGTCTACAGGTGTTATCAGATCTGTCCAGGTGCCCACTCTATGCATGTAAAACCATTGGAGAGCATATGGTATCAGATAACAGCTGTTTACAATCGTTTCAGAACTGAAAACTGACATCTGCGCATTATTCTGCGCTGGCAGGTCGTAGGCGGGCCGCGAAGGGCTCCTCGCGGGGCGCGTACAAGTTGGCAACCAACCAAACAAGTTTCCATTATTTACAATTCAGTCCTTGGTCCTTTGAAACGTGGTTTTGGCTATTTTTCTTGCACTCTTGACCCTCAAACCTGATTTTTAAGGGCCTTAGGACATCTACAAACATGGTTAGGTCCTTGGTTAACTTTGTGCTTACCCGAAAAGTCACGAATTTCAACGTTGACGCGTTTAACCCTTCATACACGGTTTTGATCATAACTTTCTCATACGATAACGAAACTTTATGAAATTTTTACCACATATTCTAGTGAGTATATTTTATCGTTAAAAAGCTTCAGGTTTGCCAAAAGGTCACTCAGATGTATACTTTCAACATGTTGATACATTTAGCCCCTGTAGTTTGTAATTCCTCAGTTTCTTTCATTTTCTTCTTCGTATGGTCCATGATTTATTCGTTTAAGATTATAAACACCATGTAGGGTTATTGTAGGGCCTATTTATCCATTGTTGACACTTTGGACCCTTATATTCACATAGTTTCACTGTTTGTCAACTTTAGTCCCTTTAACGTACTTTTTCACATATTCAAAGCTTATGATGTTGGCTTCCTAAGCAATGAACGACAAATTCGTCTCTTCGTGAGACAGTTCGGGGGATGGGAGCCGAAAAAAGAAGCCTTTTCTGCCCGCACTACTACTTACGTCATTTCTTGCGGGCTGAGGCGAAAGGGCGCTTTGGGACCGATTTAAAGCAGTTTCGCCCCTTCGTAAAACTAAAAATTGATTAAGAGAAGGCGAATACCGATCAAAAGGTTTGGTATCCTTGTCCTACTCCTATTCTACGGTATTCAAAAAATCGGCATGTCTTAATGCCTTTGACCGGGGAATATCCCCCGCAGTAAAAACCACGTGTCAATACATTATTGGACGTAAATTTTCGAGGTGTTACAGACGCCACCACCCAAAATGTCAGTAAAAAAGTTTTAAACTTGTCACCTTTAGTCCCTGAACCTTTTAATGCATATTATCTTTCATTTTTGGCAATTTTAACCCTCATAGTTAGTTCGTGAGTGATCTTAGGAGTATAACCAAACACCGTTAGGCTCGGTTTCGTTAAATGATCACCGAATACACTAGTTTCTTCTCGTTGATGCTTTTAACCCTTTTTCTTGAAAGTTTGTGTAATTAACACATAACGATATCGAAACCTTGTGAATTCATTATCACGTATTCTTGAGAGTATAATCAAACATTACGAAGCCCCGGGTTCATTAAAAGGTCACTCAGATGTAAGAATTAACATGTTGACACGTTTAACCCCTTTGTCTTGTAAACTTTCGATTTCTTTAACAAACGGCTTCTTACGTCCGAATATTTATTCGTTTAAGAATACGTTCATCGTGTGTGGTCAATCATAGGCATAAGTTTAGCATGTTGACACTTTTAGTCCCTCATAGTCAACGTTTGACTTTATTAGGGTTTAGTACACGTGTCAACACATCATTGGACACGTTTTTACGAGGTGTTACATCCTCACCCCCTTAAAAGAATTCTCGACCTTGAGATTTGCTCAAAAAGATAGGAGTACTTCTGTCACGTAGTGAACACGACCTCCCGTGTATAATTGGGGCCTCTACGGCTTCCCGCTTAACCTTAATAATAGGTATATGTTTTCATCAAAACTTCTTAATCCTTGTTGGTTCTTGATCGATACCAGTTTTTCAACAAACCGTAAATTTTTATTATCTGCACATTTTCATGTGATAATGCTAGCAACTCATTGGCTAGATATTCCTTAAATTACAAATGTGGAATACATTGTGAATTCCATCAAGCTCCTTGAGTAAGTTTTAGCTTCTAGGCTACTAATCCGACGTATTAGATTTTCTCGAATAGTCTTATGTATCCATGGCTCAATTCGCCCTTTATACTGAAATATATCACACCCTTCCATGTTGGTATTTTCAATAGAGTCTTGTTCCTTACATGTTGGCATTTGCGCTTCTTGTTCGCATTGCTCTTCTGTCGACTACTGGCAGCTTTCAGACGATTAGGAATTCGTATTATCTTATCCGTCGTCCTTAAGATAATCTCAGATTCTGATAATTGGGTTTTCCAAACTCCTGCCCAACAACGGGCATTTGTCACTCTCTTTGTAACAACTCTCATTAGAAACACTATTTCTTATTTTAATTTGCCCAATAGGAAACCCTAATTGAGACCCCCAAGTAATATTGCATGGCCCCTAAAATTTTCAAAACAGTTGGAATCAGGATCAGGGCCCCTAAACTCACGGGGGAGGGGGGGGGGGTATTCCCCAATTGACGATTATCCTCATAATTCGCTATAAAAATCAAATTTCTTTGATACATCGACTCACACAAGCTAGTTGGAAACGTGGCTACCCTATGCTAAAAGGGGCGCCGTCGCGCCGCGCCACGCGACAGAGCTGGTTTTTCAGTATATATAGCAGGGTTTGGCACTTGCATGGAACTATTATTACGACGCTCAAATTCGTTTCCTACACTGAGTTATACTCCATTTCGTTAAAAAACACACACACACAACACGAAATTCTACCGCGATAACAGGGTAATAACTCGATCACTGCTACGATTTAATGTCCGATCGATAAAAACCAATCCGATGGATGTTTAAGTGCTACCCGTAATTGGGCTATATTTTGTCATTCGTCGTGAAGGTTTTGAATCTGGTGAGTTGTCGTAAAAGTTGTATTAAGTTACTGACCTAGTTTTCGTGTGCATTGTTATTTGAATTAGGTTAACCAGGCTAAAATCAGTAGGCTAAACGCTGCCCGTTTAAATCTGCAATGTGAGTCATTCTCTTTTTATCAAAGTGCTTTACAAAACCTTAAATTGTTTTCAAGTTATAATTATAGGGATTAAGTATTTGTAATCTTCAATTACTGCCGGTATGTGGGGTTTTGTATACATTACTTGATACCCGTCACTATTGGACAACGAGTTAGCCAATGGGTGATCTGACCATAGTCACAGATACAGTCGAGTGACAAATACCGATTTGGGGTAATTGGTTGATAGAAACAATGTAATCACCCTTAATACTGTATATTATAACAATGTGTCGTTTTGTGCAACTTGAGTGACTCGCCAGTATTTCACTGCTGATAAAACCTTTTTAAAACATGTTTCAGGTGATCTGCTGTGATCAAGGAAAAAGTGCCTTGTAGCACTACAAGCTTGAGGAAGTGGCTCAATAAAAATCAAGAAACATGTTTTTGTAAAAACAAGGGATTTCCCAGTGAAATCACCTTTTTTGTAAATTATAGGTATTATCCCCAATTTGTGAAATAGAATAAATTTGGTATTTTCAAGTTTTAAAAGATCCTGTTAAAATTCCGCTGCCAACATAATAATTACCACGGATTTCTGTCCCGCGGCTCCTGGACCGAGTAAAACCGGGACGGGGGCCGTGACAGGAAAAGGTGGTATCAGAGCCACTGATTTAAGCCTATTAAGTATTTAGAAATACTTAATTTTTTTCTGATTGCTATTCTGTGATTATGTGAAAATTCAAGTTACAAAATTTTAACTTAGAATTTTGTATGTTTCTTCATATGCTAACATCATGAATGAGTTGTCTAAAGCACTTCAAAACTTTACTATCCATACCACAGATATGGATACCACCGATACCTTCACTGGCTACCAAGCTGATACTGAAGAGCCAATGGTATTCCAAACCCAACCCCAGGAGAAACCCAAACCGAAAAAGAGAAGAAGATTCGTGGGCTGTAGGTGTGTGCGCAGGAAGAAACCAGCGACACAAAAAGTTATAAAGCCTGAGGATCCCAAAGATAAAGGCAAAGGAATAGAGATCGGAGAAAGTTCAAGGCAAGTCCAAGAGATGCCACCCTGGGAGGAGCTGGACCGCCAACTATCAAATAGTGACCTCATCGGACCTGTCGATGAGACTCTTTTCAATTACCCAGCTGAAGCCAAACTTCCAGTCAATCTGGAACCTGCTATTCCAGATCCCCTTGTTAACTCCCGACCTCTAGGAGAGCTGGAGTAATGGTGGACTACTGACTGGCAATTTCAGAATCATTTAAATAACCCTAATACCTTTTTCCCCCAGTTTGACCCCGAGCCTCCACTACACCCACCTATGAGCTCAGAAAACTTAGATGAACTCCACCACTATGGCGAGGAGCTGGTGGACGCCGAGAATAGAATCCGAGATGTGGGAGAGAGGATATCATGGAAGTACGACGAGAGGGAACGTCGTTTCTGAAATGCCAGCTGACAGGGATGGTGTGGTTGTGGTTGTATAATAACAAAATAATAATAATAGTAATAAAAATATAATCCTGTAAAATAACTTAAAAATAAAACTCTTGTAAGATAACTGGTTTGTACGGACGCATAATAATATATAAAATATGGAAGTCGAAAAATCGACAATTTTGGGTATACGTGTTGACATGATTACGTGCAATTACTTTATTGTGTGATTGTTATTTATTTTGTGGAAATAACTTATATATATTAATTACCAGATGGAACACGCTGGTAATGAACCAATTAACGAGGGTAACCAATCCGCGCAAAACCATGAAGATCAATTTCTGAATAGACAAGATATAGAGAATATCATTGCTCGGGGAATAGCCAATGCTATTCCAGCAATCATTGCTGCTGCCCGAAATCCAGTTGAACCTCAACCAATTATTCCTAGCAAACGTACTCATCAAGACAACTTCAGTAATAGTGTAAATGGAGGCGGCAACATTAACAATAACAATGATGTGATGCAGGCCCCAATTCCTAAGAGAATGAAAGCTGCAACGCCTGGTTGCACTTACAAGGAATTTCTTGCCTGTAAACCTGTTGAGTTCGCAGGCAATGAAGGGGCAACTACTGCACTGCGTTGGTTGGAGAAAACCGACGCAGTAATTAAAATAAGTAAATGTGCCGAGGAGGATAAAGTCATGTATGCTTCTCACCTTTTCAAGGAAGAAGCCTTAGAATGGTGGAATACGGTGTTGTAAGCCAAGGGAAGCGACCTGGCTTATGCCATGAATTGGGAAGAGTTTAAGCGTCTGGTGGAAAGAAAATTCTGCCCAGAATATGAAAAAGAACAAATGGCAAATAAATTCCTGAGCCACCGAATGGTGGATGTTGACTGCCGAGGGTATACTTCGAAGTTTTTTGAATATGCTCGAATTATGCCTACTCTGGCTTCGCCAGAACCGGTACTTATTTCTCGCTATATTTGGGGTTTAATTAGCGTGATATTGTCAAAGCTGCGAGACCCCGCACGATTGATGATGCGGTGGAATTAGCCAACACTTTGACTGACGGACTGGTGCGTACGCGAGAAGAAAATAGGAAGAAGGAATTGGCTCAGAAAATTACCCAAGAATTTCGTCTGGGTAATAACAAAAATTTCAAGAGAAAAGGAACTGGATCATCTTCTACTCCGCCTTTCTGCAGGAACTGTAAAAAGAAACATTTTGGAAAATGTAATGAAACCTGCAACTTCTGCAAAGCTATAGGACATCGTGAAGAAGATTGCAGAAGGAAAACAAAGATCTGCTACAACTGTGGAGAAGCTGGGCATTTTAGACCAGAATGCCCTAAATTGGTCAAACCAGTAGACAACAAGGTCAAACCTACTGAAGAAACTAACAAGAAGAACGCAAGAGCCTTCCAACTAACTACGCAGGAAGCCGAATTGATTCCTGACGTAATAGTTGGTACGTTCCTAGTTCATGACGTTTATGCAAAAGTATTATTTGACTCTGGTGCAAACCAAAGTTTTATCAATACTTCATTCTGCCAAGCTCTTAAGCAACCTTTAACGAAACTTAGGCAAGTTTTTACAGTAGAAACGACAGACGGGAATTCTGTTAACATAGATACGGTTTTGCAAAAAAAAAACTATAGAACTTTCAGGTCATAAATTCTCTGCAAACCTATTACCCATGAATTTAGCTGGATTTGATGTCGTATTAGGAATGGATTGGTTAGTAGCCAACAATGCTCGAATCCTCTGTGATAGGAATTCTATAGAAATTCGTGCACCCACAGGAGAAGTAATTATGATTACAAGGGATAAGCCGCGTAAACCAATGAAGTTCATTTCCGTAATGAAAGTTGCTAGTTATGAGCGAAAGCAAGGAATAGTGTATATGATTTCGGTAATCATTAGCACTAAGGGTAAGGAACTTAAGGAAATTCCT
Source organism: Helianthus tuberosus (assembly GCA_030545235.1). Taxonomy (NCBI): domain Eukaryota; kingdom Viridiplantae; phylum Streptophyta; class Magnoliopsida; order Asterales; family Asteraceae; genus Helianthus; species Helianthus tuberosus. The sequence continues at coordinate 179,504,098 of CM060409.1, forward strand.
GTAGTATCAGAATACTCGGATGTATTCCCAGAAGAACTACCAGGATTACCACCAGATAGGGAGGTAGAATTTAGGATTCATTTGATTCCTGGAACTACACCCATAGCTAAAGCACCCTACCGATTAGCACCCACTGAAATGTTAGAACTGAAAAAGCAGTTAGATGAATTATTAAGCAAAGGATTTATACAACCTAGTTCATCCCCTTGGGGAGCACCCGTGTTGTTTGTGAAAAAGAAAGATGGTTCAATGAGAATGTGTATTGATTATAGGGAATTGAATAAGATTACAATTAAGAATCGATATCCATTACCTAGGATTGATGATCTTTTTTATCAACTTCAGGGGGCTAGATATTTTTCTAAGATAGATTTACACTCCGGATATCATCAATTGAAGGTAGAAGAAGAAGACATACCTAAAACCGCTTTTAGAACTAGGTATGGTCACTACGAGTTTACAGTCATGCCCTTTGGACTAACAAATGCTCCTGCAGCATTTATGGACATGATGAATAGAATCTGTAAACCGTACTTGGATAAATTTGTAATTGTCTTCATCGACGATATACTTATTTATTCCAAAAACCAGGAAGAACATTGTGAGCACCTGCATGCACTCTTAACTTTGTTAAGAAAGGAAAAACTTTACGCCAAATTCTCGAAGTTTGAATTTTGGCTACAGGAACTGCAATTTTTAGGTTACATGGTGAATCACGAAGGTATTCACGTAGATCCTGCTAAGATAGAAGCAATCACCAAATGGAAGGTCCCGCAATCAGCTACGGAAGTTAGAAGTTTTCTAGGATTAGCTGGGTACTATAGGCGCTTTATTAATGATTTTTCTAAGATAGTTGTGCCATTAACTAAGCTAACCTGTAAAACAGTTAAGTTTGAATGGGGACCTAAGCAAGAAGAGGCTTTTAAGGTTTTAAAGCAAAAGTTAACAAACACCCCAATTCTTGCTTTACCAGAAGGGACAGAAGATTTTGAAGTTTACTGTGATGCTTCCAAGCTAGGATTAGGATGTGTACTAATGCAACACAAAAAGGTAATTGCGTATGCCTCAAGGCAATTGAAGAAGCACGAGGAAAATTATACGACGCATGACTTAGAGTTAGGAGCCATAATTTTTGCCCTTAAGATTTGGAGACATTATTTGTATGGAAGTAAGTTTACTGTCTATACAGATCATAAGAGTTTATAATACATATTTGGGCAAAAAGAATTGAACATAAGTCAAAGAAGATGGATGGATATTTTGAGTGATTACGACTGTGATATTCAATATCACGAAGGAAAAGCAAACGTAGTTGCAGATGCCTTAAGTCGCAAGTATCACGAAAAGCAAAAGCGAGTTCGTGCTCTTAGATTAAGTTTACAATTAGACTTAATGGAACAACTGAAAAATGTTCAAGCCACAGCAATCAAGGATGATGCTGAAGGAATGAAAGGAAGAATAAAGGAATTAGAGCAAGGAGCTGATGGAATTTGGAGATTCCATAAGCAAAAGAATTTGGGTACCTAAGCTGGGAGAATTAAGAAATAAGATTTTAGAGGAAGCCCATAAATCTAGATATACCATGCATCCTGGTAATAATAAGATGTACCAAGATTTAAGGAATAATTTCTGGTGGATAGGAATGAAAAAGGACATAGCTAGATATGTATCTAAGTGTCTAACTTATTCACAAGTTAAGGCAGAACACCAGAAACCTTCAGGGTTACTCCAACAATTAGAAATGCCTGTTTGGAAATGGGAACTAATAACCATGGATTTTGTTACTAAGTTGCCGAAAACCCGAAAAGGTAACGACGCAATTTGGGTAATTGTGGATCGATTAACCAAATAAGCTCATTTCCTACCTATGAAGGAAACCTTTAGCATGGAAAGCTTAGCCAAGTTATACGTAGACGAGGTAGTGTCCTTACATGGAGTCCCACTCTCCATTGTATCGGATAGAGATACTCGTTTCACTTCACATTTCTGGACAAGTTTCCAAGAAGCCATGGGGACACGATTAAATTTAAGTACAGCTTATCATCCCCAAACAGACGGACAAAGTGAAAGGACGATTCAAACCCTGGAAGACATGCTTATGGCATGTGTAATAGATTTTGGTGGAAACTGGGATGACCACCTACCCTTAATTGAATTCTCCTATAACAATAGTTATCATGCAAGCATTGAAGCTACCCCATTTGAAGCACTGTATGGACGAAAAATGCAGAACTCCAGTTTGTTGGGCAGAAATAGGAGAAAGCCAATTATCAGGTCCCGAGATTGTACAAGAAACCACTGACAAGATCACTCAAATCAAGGAAAGACTAAAAACGACTCGTGATCGTCAGAGAAGTTATGCAGACAATCGAGGCAAGCCACTGGAATTTCAAGTCGGAGATAAGGTACTCTTGAAAGTTTCTCCTTGGAAAGGAGTAGTGCGATTCAGAAAGAAGGGAAAGCTAAGTCCAAGATACGTAGGACCATTCCCAATAATCCAGTTTATAGGACCAGTTGCCTATCGATTACAGCTACCAGAAGAGCTAGCCGAGGTACATGACGTATTTCATGTATCCAACCTCAAGAAATGTCTATCTGACAAATCCCTGGTAGTACCTCTTCAAGATGTAGAGGTAAATGAAAAGTTAAAATTCGTTGAGAAGCCACTGCAGATAGAAGACAGAAAGGTCAAGTTTCTTAAGCACAAACGACTAGTGCTGGTCAAAGTCAAGTGGGATTCAAAGAGAGGACCTGAATACACTTGGGAACTGGAATCAGAGATGAAGCGAAAGTATCCCTACTTGTTCCAGTAAATCTCGAGGACGAAATTTTAATAAGGTGGGGAAGATGTAACAACTCTCATTAAAAACACAATTTCTTATTTTAATTTGCCCAATAGGAAACCCTAATTGAGACCCCCAAGTAATATTGCATGGCCCCTAAAATTTTCAGAACAGTTGGAATCAGGATCAGGGCCCCTAAAACTCAGGGGGGTATTCCCCAATTGACGATTATCCTCATAATTCGCTGTAAAAATCAAATTTATTTGATCCATCGACTCACACAAGCTAGTTGGAAACGTGGCTACCCTATGCTAAAAGGGGCGTCGTCGCGCCACGTGACTGAGCTGGTTTTTCAGTATATATAGCAGGGTTTGGCACTTGCATGGAACTATTATTACGACGCTTAAATGTGTTTCCTACACTGAGTTATACTCCATTTCATTCAAAAACACACACACACACACAGCACGAAATTCTGCCGCGATAACAGGGTAATAACTCGATCACTGCTACGATTTAATGTCCGATCGATAAAAACCAATCCAATGGATGTTTAAGTGCTGCCCGTAATTGGGCTATACTTTGTCATTCGTCGTGAAGTTTTTGAATCTCGTGAGTTGTCGTAAAAGTTGTATTAAGTTACTGACCTAGTTTTCGTGTGCATTGTTATTTGAATTAGGTTAACCAGGCTAAAATCAGTAGGCTAAACGCTGCCCATTTAAATCTGCAATGTGAGTCATTCTCTTTTTATCAAAGTGCTTTACAAAACCTTAAATTGTTTTCAAGTTATAATTATAGGGATTAAGTATTTGTAATCTTCAATTACTGCCGGTATGTGGGGTTTTGTATACATTACTTGATACCCGTCACTATTGGACAACGAGTTAGCCAATGGGTGATCTGACCATAGTCACAGATATAGTCGAGTGACAAATACCGATTTGGGGTAATTGGTTGATAGAAACAATGTAATCACCCTTAATACTGTATATTATAACAATGTGTCGTTTTGTGCAACTTGAGTGACTCGCCAGTATTTCCCTGCTGATAAAACCTTTTTAAAACATGTTTCAGGTGATCTGCTGTGATCAAGGAAAAAGTGCCGTGTAGCACTACAAGCTTGAGGAAGTGACTCAATAAAAATCAAGAAACATGTTTTTGTAAAAACAAGGGATTTCCCAGTGAAATCACCTTTATTGTAAATTATGGGTATTATCCCCAATTTGTGAAATAGAATAAATTGGGTATTTTCAAGTTTTAAAAGATCCTGTTAAAATTCCGCTGCCAACATAATAATTACCACGGATTTCTGTCCCGTGGCTCCTGGACCGGGTAAAACCGGGACGGGGGCCGTGACACTCTCCTATACAAGGTTTCCAAAGGAGTAACCTTGATGCTTATATAAATATTATGAGTTATAGGAGAACTTAATTAGGGTGAGATAGTCATTCCAACTACTACTTAAATCAATCTTAAAAATAGCTACCCTCCTGGTTAGTCGAACAAATCGACGATCTTGGGTAGTTGATAACAATTCTCAATCGTTTCCTAATTAGGTTTGTGGTAATCAATGCGCAAGCGTATTGCATCGGGCTTTCTTTTATCAACAATAATCGGAGTTTCTGTAACTGATACAGCTCCTAATAGGATGTCAATCCTAACTCCACTTGCCTCTTAGGTGGTAAACAGGGTAGTTCTACGAAGAAGACATCAAGTTATCCAAATATGATAGAGGTAGCTTCTATCTCCGGCTTAGGTTAACTTACCGTCACTTGTGCCATGTAAATGATACATCTGTTTTACGAGTACGTGATTGCCTTAAGTTGAGACGCCTACTCAGGCATTTCTATAATGGATATCTTCTTTGAATACCACTAGCTGACTTTAGTACAATGTGACCATTGGAATATCTTAGTGGTTCCATGCATTAAACCTCCATACTGATCAGGCATGGACGCAATCTATGGGACACAGTGGGATACGCCAATCCTCATATGGAACTTTTATCAAACATAGTTGGCACTCGCAGTTGATAGAAATCAATGAGATAATAATTAAAATAACATATATTGTCATACTGTATCTGGAGAAAGAGTACTCTATATTCTCACAGTGCTGAGAAAAAGAAGAAACGGTCTCTATGGTTTCATTGGTAAGTTCTACCTTATACTTAGTATCTGGAGTTCTTATGAGTATATTCAAAAGTTTGCTAAGCTTATGGTCTATGAAAGACATATTATTACCTGTATTAAAACAGGACACTTAGCAGAAATTATCATTGATAAATGATAAGGAATGTACCTGATGATATGATTGATATGTACTGCCTCTGGCATTCATCAGGTAGTTCAGGAAATTTCTTTTCTTAGCCTCTCCAGGCTTAGCTGTACCTTATTTGGCAGCTTTAGGGCAATTAGTACTGATGTGGCCCTTCTCGCCACAACTGAAACAGACCGCATTCTTTATGTCCCTACATTCGTGGGACTGATGACCAGTTATTTTACAAACGCCACACTGCTTTGGCCTTTGTTCTATTCGACACTATCCCCAGTGCCTTTTATAGCAGGTCTTGCAAACAGTCTTCTTATTGGACTTTTGTTGGTTCTTATTTAGCCCGAACTTGCTCTTTTTCTTAGATTTCTGGGAGTTATCCTCCTCCTTTTTCCGTCAGTCTCAGTTTTGGCTGACTTATTTCTCAACCCATCCAGTGTGAGTGGCTGAGATAAATCCATAGTGGATCTACAAGAAGCAGGTTTTGAATCTTTATCATGCTCATTTATCTCTGGTGCTAAATCACCACTACATTGTGCATTACGCTTAGATCATGGGTTAACCGAATAGGGTACTATCATAGATAATGAATTAAAGTCGGTGACATATTGTCGACAATCTAGATTTTTCATTTTGAGAGTCAGAAAATCTGATTCCACCTTTTCCATGTCATGTCGTGGATAGTAAGTTTTTCTGATAAGGTCCATAAACTGGGACCATTCCATATTGTATAGGGGTATTTTTCCCGTGGACTTTATTAATGTTTTCCACCACGTAAGGGCATCGCCCTTGAATGACTGTGATACATACTTCATAGTGTCTTCCTTAGCACAACCGCTGATCTCTACAACGGTTTCCATTTTGTCCAACCATCTCATGCAATCAATGGCTCCTTTTTCGCCATTGAAGTCTCTTGGCTTGCAAGAGACGAAGTACTCGTAAGTACATCCTTTGGAGGAATGAAGCTCCTCATTATACATTATCTTCTTTGGTTCATTCTTCACATTCGAAGCGTGAACAAAGCTCTCTTCATGAGTAGATGAATGTAGTTTTAAATGGGATTTGGAGCAAATAACATTTGGCTCTTTGAACTTTTTCATGACCTTTTTCATGGCCTTTCCGACAGCTGCGTCAATCACAGCTTGGAGATTAATTCCATTACTATTGAGGTTTACGTTTGTAGCATCATTTGCATTTGTCGCATCATTAGTATCGCGACTGTTGTCTGCCTCGTCCGAGTTTGCCATACTCGAGGCTTAGTACTAAACATCAAATTGAACAATAGTTAGTCATCATCCTGACGACCTGACATAGATTAGCCACGACATCATTAAACCGTATAGGCTATTAGGTTCCGAACATTCCTAATGAATGTTATTTGAAAGAATATCAATTTCATTTAGCCTAGGTCACAAGAGAACCATCAATGGCATTTAAGGTTTGGACCGAGTCCATTACCTGTTTGACATGGGATCATAATATCACAACTGTCTTTGTCATAAGGACGATTTATAAATAGCTCGAAGGCTAGCCTTAAAGGACTTTTTTAATATATATACGGCACAGAGGCCCGTCACTAAGGACATAAAATGATATGGCATAGAGCCTAGTCATAAAGGACATAAATAATCATATGGCACAAAGGCCTTGTCGCAAAGGACATTTAGATATGGCACAAAATGGCCTTGTCATAAGGACGTTATAAGATATGGAACCAAAGGCCGGTCACGGAGGACCTTATAAAATCTGGCACAAAAGGCCTGTCACCAGGGATGTTAACATTTAGTATGTTAATTTGTCACGAACAACAAATTATAGCACATTGGCTTGTCATGAATGACTTTAAAATATAACTCGTTAGTTTGTCACAAAGGACATTAATTTATAAGCCGCAATCTTATTAGATCAGGGGCTTTAAGACTTGAACATAGTTCTTCACCTTTGGACAGGGAGTCATAAACTACAACTGTCATCGTCTTGAAAGACGATTCATTTTGGCACAAAGGTAAATCAATTGACATCACTAATGGATGTTTATATATAATCATTGTATTTGATGATATTAGTCATGATCATATTGATCATATAGACTATTAGGTTTGAGCATAGCTCACTACCTTGGACAGGGAATCATAAAAGATCACCACTGTCTTTATTACAAATAGATAATATAATATGGCCCGTAGGCGAAACATCCCTTAAGGATGTTAAATAACATGATCATCATATTAGATGATATTAGTCACGATTACATTGATCGTATAGACTATGATGCTTGGACATAGTCCAATATCTTTAGACAGGGGGTCATAGACCACAACTGTCATTGTCTTATTGGACAACAAGTCTAGCCCGTAGGCACTTCATCACTAATGGATGTTTATAATATGACCATCACATTGATGATACTTGCCATGATCTACTTTGATCATATAGGCTTTAAGGCTTGGATGTAATCCAATACCTTGACGGCTGGTGTGGTTTCTCAAGCCACACTGTCAGGAGTGTTAACATGTTCTTGGATGTTAACAAAGATTAATTGTCTTAAGAGGGTTTTACCATCATAGCCATGTTCATAGACATATAGGCTAGGTTATACCATTAAGAGGATCTTTTGATATTATTTAGCTGATCGATAAAGTTCGAGTAAAATCAGAACGATCGTTTAATAAAGGTCGAAATGAATACCTATATAAAATTTTCAAAACTTTCCATAAATCATTAGGAAATTTACAATAGTGCCTCAATCAGGACTTTTAGTATCTTATTTGTCCATAGAGGGCTGAAAGGAAATATAAGTCTGTATGAGGACTGTAAGATTTTATAAGTTCATATAGGGATTATATTAGAACAATTTGCCCATAAAGGGACTATAAGGAAATGTCATATCTATGAAGGGTCTATAATGAGGTAACATGTCCACTAAGGGACTATAATGAAATCTTGTGTCCACAAAGGGACTGTTTCGAAATAGCTTATCCATAAAAGGGGTTTAAATGAAATAATGTGTCCATGACAAGGCTGTATTGAAATTTCATGTCCACAAATGGGACTTTGCTGAACAGATGTCCTCTCAGGGACTTAACGTATTGGGACTATAATGAAACGATATATCCTCGAAAGGACTATGATGAATTATTATGTCCGCCAGGGGACCTTAATGAAATAATATGTCTACAAAAGGATTTCAATGAAATAATACCAGTGTTTAATTCTTGAGATTAAACACAAAAGGCTAGTGTTTAATTCACTCAATGTTACTGTGTTATTGAGATTAAACACAAAAGGCTAGTGTTTAATTCACTCAATGTTGGCTCTGACACCAACATGTCACACCCCGATTTTTACAGCTCAGCCTGGTGGGCCCGGTGGGGAGTATCGTGACGTAAGATTGGTATCGTCAAGGTCAAACATACACAGAATAGCACAACGGAAGTCTTGGAATATAAAATATTATTACAAACCCAAATGTATAAAAATATCAAAGTATTTATTATAGACGAGCTTGTAATATCAAATCCACAGGCGGATCATTACAGAATGTATAAAATGAAGTTTAGTAGACTTTAAGGCATCTTTGAGGATTTGCAAGATCCTCTATTTCGACGCCGAGCAGCTCCCAGCCTATTACGAGTAGTACCTGTCACTTAGTCTTTTGAAAATATGTCAGTTTACACTGGTAAATACAATTAACCGACTCATTTGAAAATGTTTTATGAAAATTGGATTAGGTGCACCAGGCACGAAAATCTTTTATAACTTGGGATAATTACATTTATAATCTTGTATACTGAATTCCATGTTTGCCATACATATGGGGCCCAGTACAGAGACTGAGACATGATTAACCGACACACCACTTATAAAACCCATAAAGGAGTTATCCCCAACTTGTGGTAAATTAATATTCTAGTATTGGCATCTTTTCGGTGTATTCCTACACATTGCGCATCGGTCGTGGCCATTTACAAGTGAAATGAGCCGAGGATATATCCAGAACATGGTCGCATTAACCCCCAATGTTTAAGTTATCAACAAAACAGTATCAAAACGGGTTATGTGGATTTACTTGCCACAATCCGGCATTTGATTGATCCCATACCCGACCAAGCGGTATTAATTTACCGTATCCCAAGCCCGTATAAGGGAAAATAAGTTAAAAGTATTTACCTGAGCTAATACTTGATTCACAGCAAAATAACTCAGGCGTATCCAATCTAACTAAATGCAGGTAGCTTTTACCAGGTGGCTCTAGTCTGGAATGATGGTAATATATAACCAATTCAGAATGCTAACGGTCTTATTTAAGTCGTAGACTTAGACCGGCTAGCTTAAAGTATCTAAAACGGTATGATTCGCTAGATTAAACGGTGACCGGAATAGAATGTAATTTAGACCCAAAAAGTATGAAGACTTGTATAATATGGGTAAACTAAGTACATTCTGGATTTTGAGATAAAAATCATAAGGTTAAACCCGTTTCGGTAAACTTACGTAAACTAGTTAAGCAAGTCAAACCGTACGCGTATAAGCGATCACGAGTAACCGGATGAGACATATACAAGTTCCACAACTCATTATGCTTAAAACATGTTATAATATCAATAGGATACTAACATGTATGCCCATTAAGGTTTTAAAACCGAATTAAGCCTCATAATGGCGTTTTGGTCATTTTCTGACTTATAAAAGGAGCTTGCAAATAAACTGATGTTATGGTCATAAACATTCTGGAAAAATATTGATTTATGATATAATATCAGTAGGATATCAAACATATGTGTAATTTATGCTTTAAAACCAAACTATGCACCGTATGGGCATTTTGGTCCTTTCACACATAGTTTTAAGGACTTATTTGGGATTCTGAGTTCGTGACTTATACTTACTGTAAAAATATTCAAAATGATTTATAAACTCAGTAAGTAACAAGTCTTGGGTGATAAGTATGGTTTAAAACCATACTGTGCGCCTAATCGGCGTAAAAGACGTTAAATGATGATATCAACGATGTTTTAGTAAATATGATGTTATGACCGGCTTTGAAAAGTTAAAATATTTTAATTGTCATAACATATCAATAGGTAAAAGGTTTGACTTGATTATTATGTTTAAAAACTAATTTAAGCGCCTTAGGGGGCATTATCGTCATTTAATGATACTTATCAACGACTTGTGTATAAAATCAGAATATAATCTAACTTGACATCCCCAAATAATTCTAATTATGATATCATATCAGTAGGTAACAAGTTTTACCAACTAAGTATGCTTGAAGTCATTCTAGATGTAAAAAGGGCATTTTTGTCCTTTTAAAAGCATGATTTACGACTATTTAAGCAATTTCAGTTTATGACCAGATTTATAACATCAAAATGTGCTAAGGATGTTATCATATCAGAATGCAACTTGTTTGTATGCTCATGTATGCTTAAAACCTTATTTTTAGCAAAAAGGGCAATTTAGTCAACTTTAAGCATAATAACGGAACTTGCATTAAAATCTCAAATCACTATATGACATGTAATATAACCTTAGGGAGTTATACTACATCATATTACGATCCTAACGGAAACTTAAATCAGTAGTAAACTAGTTCTAATTCGGTTCATAAACGAAAGTCAAAGCAGAAGTCAAACTTCGCAACTTTCGGTTGCGAACCGACCCTAAAACTGGAATTGACGAGCCGAACATCTTTACACATGTTCTAATAATTATTACCGAGTTGTTTAAGTGATAAAACATATTTTAAAACACTTTTAGACTCAAATCGTAATTATTTTAAAATCTGACCAATTGACTTTTTAAAATGTCAATACATTGACTCGTCAATTGACCAAGCAAACGTGATTCTTAGGAGGTGCCCTTTTGAGGGATTAACACTGCCTAATTACGATCATGTAGCCATGTTCCTTGCGAACTATGGCTTGACTGTTTACTGTCTAACTAAAAGTCAAAGCATTTATCGTAAACGCTTGACTTTTCGGCTTTAAAAGCAAAACAAAATAACTAGCCATGAAAGGAACACTTACAAGTGGTCCTATTGACTGAAAAGAACTTAAATGTCTGCTCCCAAAAGCTCAGGAGCTCCCAATATGAGAGTATAGAGAGAATGAAAAATAGGTGCAAGAAAAATGGATGAACTTAACACCTATATATAGTATTTGGTGAGTCAAAGCATTTATCGTAAACGCTTGACTTTTCGGCTTTAAAAGCTAAACAAAATAACTAGCCATGAAAGGAACACTTACAAGTGGTCCTATTGACTGAAAAGAACTTAAATGTCTGCTCCCAAAAGCTCAGGAGCTCCCAATATGAGAGTATAGAGAGAATGAAAAATAGGTGCAAGAAAAATGGATGAACTTGACACCTATATATAGTATTTGGTGAGTCCTTGGATGATCAACAAGTGTTTAAGGGCTTCTTAAGATCATTCCATGTGTAAACCAGATGTTAGAAACCATTAAAGGGTCCCTAGATTCGAGTTATGTGAGTATGGAATGGTATGTTTGGTGAACAAGGAAGAAACCTGCAGCTGGCAAGGTAATTCTGTCGAAACAGGGCCGTCGCCGCACGTGACAACAAGGGGGAGGGGTCGCGCGACGCCACTACCCAAAATGTCAGCAAACAAGTTTTAAACTTGTCACCTTTAGTCCCTGAACCTTTTAATGCCTATTATCTTTCATTTTTGGCACCTTTAACACTCATAGTTAGTTTGTGAGTGATCTTAGGAGTATAACCAAACACCGTTAGGCTCTGTTTCGTTAAATGATCACCGAATACACTAGTTTCTTCTCGTTGACGCTTTTAACCCTTTTTCTTGAAAGTTTGCGAAATTAACACATAACGATATCGAAACCTTGTGAATTCATTATCACGTATTCTTGAGAGTATAATCGAATATTACGAAGCCCCGGGTTCGTTAAAAGGTCACTCAGAGGTAAGAATTAACATGTTGACACGTTTAACCCCTTTGTCTTTTAAACTTTCGATTTCTTTCACAAACGGCTTCTTACGTCCTAATATTTATTCGTTTAAGAATACGTTCATCGTGTGTGGTCAATCAGAGGCATAAGTTTAGCATGTTGACACTTTTAGTCCCTCATAGTCAACGTTTGACTTTATTAAGGTTTAGTACACGTGTCAACACATCATTGGACACGTTTTTACGAGGTGTTACAAGCCGGACATTTAAAGAGATGACGAGTCACATCATTGTCATCGCTGTTTTGCCGGAACAATGCCCCACTAACCGGATGTTTAGGCGGGAAACCCTTTCTTTGACTTGGTCCTTTCTGACTAAAAAAAGAAGTTCCTCATGTGCCCATGCCCAGTTGTCAGTTAGTAAATGTAAGCCCAGACGAGGGAGCCCAAACAGGTACCGTCATTATATAATATAATGATATTTGTATCTCGCTTCATTATCCATATTTCTTAAAATAGTATTTATATCAAAATATTTATTATATCGCTATTATACATTGTAGAATTTAATTAAAATTCATTTGTCAGAACCTTAAAACTTACGATGTTATCATCGTTATTTTTATTTTTTTAGTGTTTCCGTCTTACAATCGTATATAATAAGATGGATTATAATGACTCAAGATAAAAGTTAATACTTATAAATTTGTTTCTGGAAATGTAACTTTTATTTTTGTTTCACTATTTTATGTAGTAAGTTATTTCACTCATAAGAATTATATACATATATATTCAACCCGTTGAATACACGGGTTTAAAAGCTAGTTACTTAATAAACGAAAGGTACGCATATACTATCTTGTAAATCGTTTTTATTTTTTTAATATATTTACTTATTATATATTTAGTGTTGTAGTTCCCGAAATCAAACTCAAATAATGTGATTTCTTGTTTCGAATGGTGTAATGAGTGCGGAATCCAAGTTACACCACAACCGATCGAGAGTGTTAATCAATAAATAAGATTTCAACGTTGAATGGGTTTTTGTATTGATTTCGACAGAGTTTCAGTACAAATTACAAACAAGATGAGCACTCTGATACTCTCTCTCTCTCTACACTCTCTCTAGCTCTTCCAATACATTACAAGTTACAAAGATGACTATTTATACTGAAAAAGATACAAAGCCCAGCGACAGTTAAATCTACCAAACGATAGTCTCACTGTCGTTTGGAATGGTTCTAAACAATAGTCCATAGTGCAAGCTTACCAAACGACGGTGGAGATGTACTGTCATTTGGAACCACATCACTTCAAACAATGGTTATTATGTGCATGCTTCTCAAACGATAGTGACTTCAGGATGTAATATGTTAATAGTGACTTGTAATATGGGCTAACAATGATATTAAAGCTCCATGGCCCAAATGATATGGGCCTAGGATTTTATAGATAACCCATTACCAAGTTAATATCCATATTGATTAAATCATCTCGCTTGCACTTTGTTGTCATTGGACTTGTTCTTCGAGTCAATGACGAAGAGATGTCGTCAACGTTGCTCAAAACCAAACACTCACTAGATGTATCCACAAAGTGATTCAACAAACTCCCTCTTGGATGCTGCTTGTGATTGTTCGGTATTCACATCTTCGGATTTTCATTAAGTCTTCACTGATTACAAGCAAGAGGCGTATCAACAAACTCCCCCTTGAATATAGTTTGTGAATCTTTGATCTTCAAAGCTTCGAATCCTTGAGATGTTGATGAGTGGCCAGCTGCAACTTGATCCTCTTGATCTACTGGTTGCAATCATGTCGTGTTGCAACTTCCATAGCTTATCTTCTAACACGTTCTCTTTGCCTTTAGTTTGCTTGGATGCCAAATTTGAACACACAAAAAAGCTAAACGTGAAATGAGAACAACCGCTAGGGTTTTAACCAATCTTAGAGAATTTTCAACTAAAAATTTCACTAAGTATTGATTTCAAACAATATAAACAAACGACACATATGAGGCCAAATCTCATTCGACTACAACAACAACACTTTGAAAGTTGAAAAAAGGCTCAGTTTAGTCCTTTAACTTTCTAAACCTTATAAAGATTCAAAAATTAGAACGATTGTTTTCCGGCTTTCAATCAAGTTTATGGTGAGATAGCTTCGAGTTCCAACAACGATCCATCAAAAATAAGATAGAAGAAAAATATTTTTGGATTTTATAATGTTTATATTAAAACACACCTAAAATCTTTGTTGGTGCATTCATCTGTCGTCTTCGTCTTATATCGAGTCTTGTATTAGAATTATTAGTTCAGGGCTTAATTGTTAGGATTTGTTTGTGGAATTTAGCTTGAATGAAGAGGTTTCCTTTGAAAGTGACACATGTCAGTTTCAAGCTAAACCTACAAGAGAGGTTTCCATTGAAAGTGGCGTGTGACAGTTTCAAGCTAAACCTGGTTTCTCTTGAAAGTGACATAACACTTTCAAGCTAAACCTCCTCACCTATAAATAGGCATTCAAGCTAAACCTCTAGAGAGAGAGAAGAGTTGGTGAATTCCATACCGAGGTGGTGCCGGTGTGAAGACTGATTGTAATCGATAGTAAATCAATATAATCAGTGTTTAAAGTGATACGCAAGCTGTTTCGACATCAGTTTCTTAGTTTCCGCCTCTGAAACTGATAAAATCTCTTCTGAACGACTCGTTTGGGTCGCAACTCGATCCTACAATCTTTTTGGTATCTTGTATTTTTCAAATGTAAAGACGAAAAGCAGTAAATAAATATTCACAGACATGTAAAGACGGAAAACAGTAAATAAATGTTCACCGAGATTCTTTTTGCGAATTTCGAGGGTAAGAGAATCATATCAGTGTACGGTCATGTCAAAACACACTTGTTGTTCAATTAGTTAGCATTTTGATAAGTATCCTATATAATTATCGGTATTGTTGTCCACCTAAACTCAACAATCAGATGTAATCATAGCTTGGGATACGCCTAATGTATGATTTATACTTACCGACCGGTGTTCATCCACTCACGCCACATTCTCGTATCAAGGTATGCGTGAGAGTTCGTATTACCGGTGAGTATACTATTTATCATCTGTTTTGACGGATAAAATGTGAGATACTCACTTAGTTGGTTGAAAACAAGCCATATGTGATAGAGTCACTTATTTATAAGGAACTTGGTTTTCGGATGCATGTAGGGAATGAGAGCAAGTCCGTGATAAGCTTAGTACCATCATACCGACAAAGAGACGAACTTGGCTCTCGGATGATAGACGTGATTTAAAATCACTTATTCATGGGATGGATATGATATGAATATCACTTATTGATGTTCGTATGCAGTATGTACACGTATGTATGACGTCGTGGAAGTTCTAGACTTGTGTCCCCGTTTTATCGGTAAAAGAACAACCACGAACCCACGTGATAAACAACATAAAGACCACGTATCTCAGAATCTCGGCAATCTATCAAACAAAATTTCGGTACTAAGACCATAAGCTAATGAGTGGTTCCCATATGGTCTTCAATTCGTTATGTTTATATCGCTCTGCACACTTTAAAATGATTGTGAGCCTACTGACACATCATTTGTAGAGCTACTTATCGTTTTTCATTTTATGTTCAAAGAGGTTTCGACAGACCACTAATGTACTATTATTTTCTTATTTTCTCGCTAGGAAACTTATTTTTGTTTTTCTCTAGTTTTTTTCATTTTTGATGTTTTTTAATGTTTTTTGTATTTTTCGGGTTGAATTTACTCCCCTAAAATTCAAAAAGTAAATTTAGAAATTTTAAAACATCTTTTTGGATTTTCCCAAGAAAAATATTTACAAAAACGATTTCCCGGTGTTGATTTACTCTTGTTTTACCTCAATGACGTTTACCAAAATTTAATTAACGAAAAGGTGATTTATCAAAAGCATTGGTAAATGTGTCTAAATGGGAAGTTAGCATGCTTGATAATTGACTTTCTGAAAAGTCAACGAATGTGGGAATTGATATGGTTAGGTTTTTTAACATGATTGTAAGATTAGGAAGATCATGTGAGGCATGATAGATCATTATGTGTTAAACTTGATGTCGTGATGAATTTTGTGGATTTGGAATGCTACATTGTTAATCTATGCCCTCCTGTGAATTGTTAAAATTGACTAATGAAGGTCAATGTAAGATATGAGTTGGATATGATTTGATATGTATGATCATCATACGCTAACAAGATTGTGAATGTGATGGCATGTGAGAATAGGAAACATGTCAAATTGACTTAAGTGCGGAAGACTAACGGGTCAAGAGGAGGAAAGGAAGCAAGCACGAACACAGACGTTAAAGGTAAGTGATTGCTAACCTACTACTTAGTATATAAATGAAGTTTAGTATGTAATTAATATTGCTAGTTGTGTCGTATACTTTTTAAATTTATTTAACCGCGAACAAAATGATAACATTAAACAAAGGTTGCTTTTAATGCATACGTAGCATGTACGTGTTACGAGGTAAAGAACCCTCGTATCTCCCCCCATGACACTTGCATTGCATTCACGTGACTCCCCTTTCTTTCTTATTATTCTTGGTCCCACCTTCAATTATATTCTCTTGTAACATACAATCATCCAAAAACATATCCAAACAAATTATGAAAAATGTAACAAAAGTTTTGAAATCTTAATTATTACTTGTCTAAATGTATGTATACCCTTAAACTTCATAGGATTACAACCACATGTCCGTCGTACTCACGAACAACCACTCTGAAAAATGTCATGAACAGACCCGTTGCAGATGCTCTAACTAAATCGTACATATAACATTATTTAAACATAATAATGTCAAACGCTACATTATGAAAATATGATTGAAGTATGAAATGTGAGTGGGTGCATGCATGCATGCAGCAGGTGATGTTAAAATATAAAGATAAGAGTTGTGACATAGAATAGAGTGAGGGAGAATCCCAAGATAAGGTATAAATGTATAATTAATAAAAGTGCTAAAATAAATGACATCTTTAAATAAAATCACAAGATGCTACCACTTTTATAACACTCTATAAGTTTTGAAACCAGAAATAAAACATCTAAGGGGGGTCATCAGGTGAATAAATAAATTTGTAGCAGAAGATAGTTCAGTTCAGATCAGATCACAGAAACAAAGATGCAGCAACAACTCATGCAGCAGCAGCAACACACAGGTGCCTTCAACACCACAAGTGTGACTTCTGATCACATCCAACAGGTCTTTAAACTTTAATCTCTCTTTTCTCTTATGGGCGCTTATTTTATTTCTTTTATATGATAATTCCAAACACCCCACTTGTTCTTGGTCCACTCTTTTGAGTCAAAGAAAGATTTGATCTTTTTCTTTATGATCTGACAACCAATTGTGTGTGTAGTATTTGGATGAAAACAAGGCACTGATCTTGAACATTCTGGAGAATCAGAGTACTGGGAAGTTCAGTGAATGTGCAGAGTGAGTCTACTTTTTCTTTTCTGTATATATATTCTCAACAGTTGTTGCCAATTTTCATCAGTATTTACTTACTTGCAAAAGGGAGTTAATATTGGTATACCGTCTATATATACATAGGTAAATAAATATAGAGAGTAATAAAATCACCCTTGTTGTCCATCACTTAGTGGTATAGTGGTTGGAAAGACTTGGGTTACTCAAGTTTAATCTCCACTAGTGCCATATTTGGTGGATGAAGGCAATGAAAACTAGTTCTCTCAGACCTTAGGTCAAGAGTTCGAGCCAGAGCCACCCCGGGTTTTAGTCCACAGTGTGTTACGCAAGAGAGATTTTCTCTTGTGGTGGCGCAAACCCCTGCCATTGGCAGCGAGTGGTATGGTTTCCCGAGAACGTCGTTAGCCAAACTCTGACGTCAGGGTGGGCCCTGTTAAGACAACATAGTCTGGCCAGAGTGGGGTTAGGGCCCTCTGTTTGAGAGGGTGTGAGATATCTCTCTCAACTGTTAAAGATTCTCACAGTTCAAAAAATAAAATAAAATCACCCTTGTAAAATGGATAGCTTGGAGCATCTTTAACGCGGAGTTCCGGACCCCATCCGGATTTTTCGGACTCCACTTCCGGACCCTCGCATGCGCGCGCGATGGGAGGTGGTGTGGTGAAGTCTGGTCTACTATGGCGGACACGTTCCCGACCCAAGTTGGGGACCACACACGTACATTGTTTTTAATATATTTTTTATACAGTATAAAATTGGAGTGTAAGGTGAAGGTTTGGATCAGTTTAGCGTAAGAGGAAGTAGTTCGTTTTTTATCATAGAGGTTTGAAATAATATGGCATGTTGGGATGGTGGGTCTGGGGGTATGATTAATCTTAGATGTGACATAATGAACGTGTCAAAAAGAGAAGTCTTTTTTTCCTAGAATAGTGTTATTGAAAAAAGTATTTACCAAAATGGTGTTTCTTAAAAAATATTTACCAAAATAGTGTTTTACAAGCATTAATTTTGTCTCTCCCCCCATTACATTAAATAAAAACTAGTTTAGTAATTTTATTATGTATTTTCACCATCACTTTTTTAACACAACGTAACACTTGTTTATTATATTTGCTTGTTAGCCAATTATAGTTTTTTTTACCTTACTAGTTGTATATAATTTTTCTCTTTCTATTATTTGTTTTTCTAATGAACTCATCAGGGGCGGACCTAGAGTGATAGAAGGGGTAACCTTCGTTGCGCCTTGACGCTCCGGTGACGCTCCGTCGGTAGTGTAAATTTTGGAAAAATTTAACGTTTTTTCGATTTCATTACCCCTTTTTATTGAAACGTTACCCCTATGCGGATTTTCTAGATCCGCCACTGGAACTCATTTCAAATAAAAATCATCTGATAAATACGAAACATAAAAAAACATAATATTTCAAATCTAGTCTCTACACTATCACTTAGACCTGGCAAACGGGTCGGGTTGGGTCGGGTCGGGTCATGGGTCAAAATGGGTTCGGGTCAAAACGGTAAAAGTAAACTTGACATAAATATATAAAAGGAAAACCCTTTATATATTAGACCAATGTTACTTTTATCGTGCTTAGCTATTTTGATAGTATCACTGAACTTAACATTGGTCTAATACTTCCCATAAGCTAAGCACGATAAAAGTAAACTTGAAATGTAAAAACTAAGGACGAGAAATATATAAAAGAAAAATAAAAGATCCAGCCTTTGTTTTCACCACTCCATGCCATAAGATCTGCACATAGGGGTGTATAAACCAATCAGTTTTTTTGGTCTCAAACCGGTTTCGCCAACCTGTTTTATGACTGAAAACCCCAGCCCATCCAAACCGATTTGGATCGGATTCAAAACCGGTTTTAGTGTTTACATCGTTTTTTAGGTGGGCTCAAACCGATTCGGATTAGAACCGATTCTCAACACAAATCCCAAACTTGTTCCAAACCGCCAGGTTGTGTTGGATCCATACCAGTTTTTTTACTGGGTCAGTTTGCAGGTCCCCGGGCCCAAACCGGTTTATTTCAATAACCAGTTATACCGGTTAATTTGACTTTTTTACTTTATCCCGTCATTTTTTTAACTGGTCCGGTTAATTAACCAGTTATTTTCTTGCTTTCTTCCTTCACAACACATACTTACAAACTCTGCTGGTACACTAACCCTTCATCCAGTTAACCTGATTCTACTCTGAAATGGATGGCTACGACTACATTAATATTCTGCGACCTGACATGGGAGGGCAATACGATATGAAGGCCCATAATGTTTGTGTCGCGTACCTGACCAACAAGGAACTACTTATCATCCCAGCTGGTCTGGGGATGAACCCGTTCACACCGGCCCGATCTCATAATAACATTTATCGTATTGATTCTAAATTAATATACAAAGAACCAAAAACATCAGACAATGAAAGTGTTTGTGGGTCAGCTCAACCGCTCTCGACACAATATTACCCAATCAACCCAGTCCGCCCAAGGCATACATACATAACACTATGCTATTTTTGTGCAGAAACCAAAGTAGGCTGCAACACAACCTTATGTACTTGGCTGCAATAGCTGATTGTCAACCAAAGCAATCTCCTATTAGTCTTCAGGTAATACACTAAATCAAATTATAATACAAACAATTAATATTATTGTCACTTTATTGATATTATTTATAGTTGTAACACACTAAATATGATAATGCAGCCATACACAAACTCCATGCAGCAACAAATGCAAATGCAACCCCAACACATGGTCCCACAGCCTCATATGATGGCTCAATCACATACAGGGTTTGGTCAGCAGTCTCCCTTTTCAATGCACCACCATGCCGGCATGGTGCCAAGTGGAACCAGTGGGACCAGTCTAGACGGTGACGGGTCCGGATTTGCCCAACCCGTGTTTGGGGATGGGTCAGGGGGCATTAGTGGGTCAACAAGGTGGTCAATACCTAAAGAGAACATAAGCACTGGTTCTAGTGAAGGTATTGTTGGCGCCCACCCACAAAAGAAAGGAAAACTCACTAGAGCTGGGACTTAGTAGCGTTTTGACCTTGGTCAACGTTCGGGTGTTGGTTTGACATCAGTTGACTTTTTAAGGTGTTGTACAAGCTCTAGCTTGTTCATGTTGTAATAAGACGGTCTACATGAATGTGAATACGGATCAATAGTGTTTAACGAGTGTTTTGTTGTCACTGGCATGTACTTATGAATGTGAATACGCATTGGCACAGGTTAGAAGGGGTCGGGGGGCCCCGATCCCCCGAACTTTTCGCTCAGTAGTGTAATATATGTTGTTTTCGTATAGAAATTTTTCGGTATATACGTTTTCGACCCCTGGTTCTATAGAAATTTTTGGGTGTATACATTTTCGACCCCCCATCGGAAATCTCAAGCTTCGCCACTGTGAATACGGATCAGCAGTGTTTAACGTCCTTAAGGGGCATGGTCTAGTGACAAGGTGCATCTGTTGGTTCAGGTCCCACTCCACACGCAACTCTCACTCACTATTTGTTTGTGAACTATGCACAAGAAGAGAAACAAAATGCTTCTGTATCGAATGAAAAATGGGTACATTATCAATAAAAAAGAGGCCTTAAATAGCCATACAAAATACAAACGTGATGTGAATAATAAAAGAATATACTAATATGCTTTCCTAAATAGTTGGAACATGTGACTCCTTCTATCCAACGTGCAGCATACATCCAACGTAAACTAGCATGGAAACCGGTCAAACCTTTTACCAAATCTACATAAACGTGCAGCCGAAATGACTAAGGTGCTGTTTGTTTTTTCTGCGGGAAAAGGTCTGCAGTCTGCAGACCACATCTGCAGGCATCTACAGGAGAAGAGGTGGACCAAATGTCTGCAGTCTGCAAGGAGAAGAGGGTTTGTTTTTTTTATATATAAAAACTCTTCTTACATTAAACACACACAACACACAGAACCACTCTCTCTCTCATCTCCCTCCCAAAGACCATTCTCTGCAAATCAAGGTTTTTATCCAAATCACCCACAAAAACTCCATCTCCTTCAAGACACCAACACACATACTACACCTTATCATCTTCATAAACTTCTTACCCGCAAACAAACAAGCCCTCTCCTCTCTATGTTTCTGTACGGCGACCGGTGGCTGCCAGCGGTTTCCGGCGACGAATCCGTTGTCGGCGTTGGAGCCGCAGCAGTGGTGTTTCAAATTTGGTTTGGGTTTCAGGAGTCTCGGCTCGGTGCGACAGGTTTGCTCTCGTTTCAGTTTCGGGTTTGACCTGAGTTTGTTTCGGCTTGGTGTGGTGGCGGAGCAGGGGTGGGCGGCGGATGAGGTGGTGTCGGGGGTGGAGGTGGTGGCAGATGAGGTGGTGTCGGGGGTGGAGGTGGTGGCGGAGCAGGGGTGATGCAGGTCTGTGTTTTGGTAGAGAGAAGAACTTGGAAGAGGTTAGAAGAGGTTGGGACATGTCTGCTTGGGGAAGAGGTGGGGAAGACCTTTTTGGTGAGAAGTGCTTCCGGAAAACAAACAAGCTGCAGACATCAAACGTCTGCGCGCGTCTGCGCGACGCAGACATAAGTGGCCAGAAGCACTTCTGGCCAAAAAACAAACACCACCTAAGATTTCCCACGTCCAAAACAGGCATAAATGACCCTTTTACCCCTCGAACAAATCTATTCTTGACCAGACACCTGCTGCTCCAAATTGAACCCGCAAACTGTGAACCGCATGACCCGTAAACGAACCCGAATAATCCAACAGCATCCTCTCTATTCTTGAAATGAAGAGTAAGTTAGTTTGTCGTTAAAAAATGATACTATATTCTTGATTCTCATTCCATCCTGGCAACATAGACAAAGCCACAAAGCCCACAACGGGTCTAACCGGGCCTTTCCAGGCCCAATCTTGTAAAATGCTGTAACAGGCTTTTAGCTCAACCAGGCCCAATAGAATCAAGTTTTTTTTTTCTTTTTCATGTTATGCACTAATTAAATCTAGTGACGTGGTGCAACCAGGGGCGGGCCTATGTGGACACAAGGGGGAGCGCCCGCTACCGCTTGGCGGGGAAAAATTTGACGTTTTAGTGTAAATTTTGGAAAAATTTGACGTTTTTTCGATTTCGTTACCGCTTTTCTTATAAAACGTTCCTGCTTGGCGTGAATCCTAGATCCGCCACTGGGTGCAACATACCATTCTCAACAGATGACCTCACTAGATCGATGGATATGAAGAGTATATGTACATCACATATTGACCTGCCACCCTTTCTTCGTGAAAGCTCCGGTTTTAGTTTTTTTTTTTTTTTTTTTTTTTTTGCACCACGTTTTAACGATTAAACATAAACACCCTTGCAAAGTTAATGTTTAGTTTAAGTAGTCCATTTGTGTATGCCTTTGGTTTTAAGCTTTCATTATCACTCATTCGATATTTAGTATTGCCAATTTGTAGTGTTAAGGTATATTCTTTTAGTTGTTTGATCAAAGTTTTATGAGTTATGCTTAACATATTGAGTTCTAAGTTCTAACCACAAAAGTCACCCTTAAACATGTGGGTGGGGGGGGGGGGGGGGGGGGGGGTGATGGGCTCATGTGCTTAAATGTCAGTTTTGGAAAGTGTGGAGAGGAGGGGTTGTTTTTTTAGGCTATCGGGTATGGTCACTAGTGAATACTCATCAGAATTCTCCACCTGAATGTCATGTCACATCCCCTTCTACCGTCTCTCCCCTCCACTATCAAGGGGTGTGGTCACCATCTCCTTTTTTTAATTATTCATTAACTCCATTATTTAGTGAACATATCTCGTGAGCATCATGAAGAATTCCAACACCTTCAAGCTTCACTAATTGGGGGAGGGGGTTACTAGTAGCCACGATGCCACATCACCTCCACGACCCCCCCCCCCCCCTCCACGATCTATGCCGCACATCCTTTGGGAGAGAGAGAAGTGTGAGTAGGGAAGAGTGGGGGCAATAGATAGTGTGTTGGCTAGAGATTACATGGCTTTTATTTTGGGAGGTCAAAATGGTCTTATTGTGGATGCTCTTGTAAAATTTCGTTACACAATGCTTCTGCAATAGTTTTGTTAATGGGTATATTTAAAACAGAACTAGTGAGATTCCCCGCGTTTTGTAGCGGACTTTCGGTCCTGGTGTGTAATTTGTACATTTTTAGATGGTTTTGGTGTCATTTTTATGTGTTTTTAGCTTGTATTTTATTAAGTTGTATTTTTGTAGGTCCCGGTGTGTTAAAGAAGCAAAAACGAGCAAAAATAAAGAATAAACAAGCAACCGGGAGCAAACAATGAAGTACGAGGGCTAAAAATGAAAAATCTAGTGATATATGAAGTTGGTGTGTCACGAAAGGAGGGGGATAATCCCATCGTGGCACACAAGGTGGTATTAGATGTTGACTTTGTGATGGAAGGTTTGACCGGCTATTTTGGCGTTATCCGAGCCATACGTGATACGTGTGTCGCAATGCATTCTTAAGACCAGCTCACGACACACCAGTGACCTTTTCGACGACAATCATGACACTACACCTATTTAAACCTGATTTTTGGCGTTTGGTCGTACTTTTTCCACCCTAGAAGATCTTAGATGAATATGGGAGCATATTGCAACTAGAGAAGGTGTTAGGAACGATGATCAATCATAAAGTTCAAGACTTTGAAGAGATTCGCAAACCGTTAGTTAACTTTTTGGTTTTTCTTTGTTTTAACTTGTTATGAACCACCATGTATTCTACTTTTATCTTGTGTTTTACTACTGAAAACATGATTTGAGGCTAAATCTTTTAAGCCACTTAGGTTTAATGAACTAATTGACATGTTTTGACTTTTTTGGTTGACTTTTATCAAGTTTTATGTTTGAAGTAAACTAGTTTTGAGTTGTTGCTGATTATAAACATGTATGTTACTATTCTGTTGTGATTATTTGATTAGTTGTCATAATTGATGTGTTTATAAATTAGAGATTCATATTAGATATAAATAATCTTAACCGGCTGTTTTTGTCCGATAATAATTCTGACTCAGTTATTTACTCACAGTGGTCCGAACCAGTGGCGGATCTAGAAAATCCGCCAAGCCGTAACGTTTTATAAATAAGCCGTAACGAAATCGAAAAAACCTCAAATTTTTCCAAAATTTACACTAATTTTTCCAAATTTTTCCGCGCCAAGCCGTAGCGGGCGTTGCCCCCCGCTACATGGTAGATCCGCCCCTGGTCCGAACTTTTCCATTTTGGTTGTAAAATAGTCTGCCATTAAAAAAACATAACGGGGTTAAGTTTTTTTTAATTCAAACAGATGTTTTTGGGCTTTTGATCAGAACGAGAATACTAGTATATTCATGTAAAACTTACCTCGAAATAGTGCTCTAAATGACGAAAACGGTGATTCAATTCGGGTGTTTGAACTTCTAATTAACAAAAATCAAGTCGTTTAGAGCACTGTTTCGAGTTAAGTTTTACATCAATGGACTCATATCCTCCTTCTGATCAAAAGCTCGAAAATATCGGTTTATAATTTGGATAAAAAAAACTTAACTCAACAAAATGAAAAAGTTTGGACCATTGTAGATAATAACTGAGTTGTGATTATTATCGGTAAAAAAAAGTCAGTTTGGATTATTTAAATCCAATTTGCCTAAAAACAATTGGTAGTTCGTTAATCCTGCTAGTTTTCGTTCTAACCCTATCATTACAGATAATATAGGTTAACTAATCAATTAAAACCAGCAAACTAAAGTGTGCATCCAAATCCATTGATTCAAGCAATAGGGGCGACGACAATTGGGGAAGGAGGTAAGTCTTGACGGATTATCAAGTTTTAGGGGCAATAGCGGCGACATGTAACCTCTATCATTTTCTGAAAGATAAATACAATAGATGTATGATTCGTCCCTTAATCAACAACCAAGAATCAAACATAGTCCTCACCCGGATTCAAAAGCTTTAGCGGCGATATTTATGTGTCGCCGCCATTGCTCTCTTTTAATGTAGTGATAGATAAATGCAAATGTCTAACAAAGAAAAAATCTCGTTGCTCATACATTAATGATTTAATGAAAGAATAATAATATGTCAATCTCTTTTGACATGGTCAAAAAGGATAGATCTATATTAAAAAAATATAAAGCATATGAGGACATAAGAAACACCATATTTCTTATAATGCAAAATTGCAAATGCTTAAATGACACGTTTGCATAAAACTTTTAGGTCAAAATTGTGAGTAAGCATCAAGTCATCAAATCTTGGAGGTGTTATAACCTCCGGAATTATAGGTATGGTGTCTATTTATATGTTTTGTGGTATTCTCAAATTATTTCATCTAATATAATTACATATTACTCTCTAGACCGATGGCACCAAGAGCATCTGCAGCCTCATGACGAACAATGGGATTGAGTTTTGAATGGAATAATTGGACTTAGGGCCGGCCCTGAGAATTTGTGTACCCAGTTCGAGCTTGAAAAAACGTGTCCCTAGGCCTTAATGAAATTGGGTATTGAGCTCACTAAAAGTCTAAACCTAATGCCAATGGGCTAGTAACTAATATAAACCATATGAATAGTTTTGTAAGTGGGCCGGCCTATGTTGGTGTTTGTACGGGTATACCCTATTAAAAAATATTTTACATATACATATTTCATAAAATAACATGCCCTTTGAAAATTGCATATGTGTTTTTGAACTCGTGAATGAACCAGCATATGTGTTTTTGAACAACAGCATATGTGTTTACGAATTTTGAATAAAAAGCTTTCAAAATGCCTAAATTTTTATTTAGAAAATAGTGTCCAAATTCTGTAAATTAAATTTCGAAGGCATTTTTTACAAAGCACTTTAATCAAAATAATGTCCAAATTCGACCCCAGGCAGCCAGGGGCTCTGCCTCTTGGACCTTGCTCCAAGGGGCGCTGCCCCGGACCCCCGCCAAGGGTGTAACCCTCATTCAGGACTGCGCCCGAACACTCAGAATTATAACAACTCGAATAAGCGTGCACTCCTGCACCTCCTAACTTGTTCGATGTATATTATAATTCCATTTGGTCACCAAGTTAGTCCCGATTACACTAAAATATCTAACATTATTGATCCACTATAATTTCTTAATATAAATTAGACAAAAATGAGATAACAAATTCCAGTTTCAACTTCCGGCCAGGCCAGATTAGGAAATGGTTAGAGGTTGTGGCCCAGTGGCGGACATAGAGTGTAAGTAGGGGCAACCTCCGCTACGGCTTGGCGCTACGGCTTGGCGCTCCGGCGAGAGTGTAAAATTGGTGTAAATTTTGGAAAAATTTAACGTTTTTTCGATTTCGTTACCGCTTATTTATAAAACGTTACGGCTTGGCGGATTTTCTAGATCCGCCACTGTTGTGGCCGAGACCACTTTAAAGATTTCTTTGAAATATACATAACCATTTTAATTTTGTATAACTAATAATCGGTCTAGTAATGTAAACCATATTGGATCCACTAGAATTAATATCCAACTTCATCCCAATATGTGAAACTGATAAGGCTGAGTAGAAAACCCTCGATTATGACAGAAGAAAGTGAACCGAAATTACCAGAAAGTAACTGAGAAACCGATGATTCAGTTATGATTTTTTAGTAACCAATTTTTATGATCAGCTATGGTTATATGTATAAATATTTGATTCAACCGAACAAAACCGACAATAAAAACAACTATTATGTGTTTTTCTAGTTTGCAAATAGTATGTAACAGTCGCATGTATCATATGGAAATGATCAAATCTAGAACGTTAATTAGTTTATATCAGTTTAAATGAAACCTATGGGCCTTGTCTCCCTTCTCTATTGAACTACTTTATATATATTTGTTAAGCAAAAAAGTCAAGAAAAAACAAAGTAAAATACAATAGATTAAAACAAGGAAGTAGGTTCCTTATTTTGTACATATATATGCACTCTAATCCAATGTTGTTTTCATAAATTATATATAGAAAGAAAAATTAAGATCTAAAGCCACGCTTTCTATTAGTAATTTATTATGCATCATTGATAAGTCACTTTAAAATATTCAAAGTATATAGATTTTTTTAACTGCAAATTTCTTTTATTTTTTTGCTATCTGTGGGACTTGAACCCAAGATCTCCATCTCCCAAGGTGTTTAAATGCTTTGTTTTTGCTCATGAGCGAAGCTTGAGATTTCCGACCGGGGGGTCGAAAACGTATATATCAAAATACTTCTATAAAAGCAGGGGGTCAAAAACGTATATACCCAAAAATTTCCATACGAAAACTACATACTCCCACTATTGAACGAAAAGTTCGGGGGGTCGGCCGCTCCCTCCCGCCCCTATTATCCTACGCCCATGTTTTTGCTAATGGACCACCATCCCATTGACACGGAGTTTATAGATTGGTATTTAAAAATTGACACTAAAAAAAGGAAGGTAAAATCCGGACCGACAGAAATCTATAGGAAATTAGGGTTTTCCTCTGGTTGTGGAGTCTAATCGTTAATTTCGTTATTCAGCGGCTGATTACTACCAACAATTTCTATAATTATCCTTTTCAAAGTTTTTTTTTTATTTTTTTTATATTCGTCGGTCGGTGACTATTGTCATCGGTGATATTTGTATGGTAATGTGAGAGTGGTGTAAGCAAGCAAAATTGGTGATTAATTATAAGCAAGGTTAGAGAACTCGTTAGACGCTAGTCGGCCGGTGAGGTGGGGACTAGCGACTACTCGGGATTACTCAGGATTACTCGGGATTAATCGGATCGGAAATTTTATATGTAAATTTAATTATTTTTATAAATATGTATATATATACTCACACATCCATATCAATATAATACTTAAAAGGTAAAAGTAGTTCAAAATACAAACTAAATTTACATATATGTCATAACATAACAAGTCCCAGTACTTAAAATTAAAACATTAACAAATAGCTCAAATGTAATCGTCATCCCCGTAGTGTTCAATGATTTCGACACCATCCGACTCGTATTCAATCTCCTCGTCTACTCCATCCTCTTTCTCTTACTCAAATTCTTCGTCATATTAGGGTAAGGGATAAGGAAAATGGACTAAATTTGTAATCTTGGGCCTGTTTTGTAAGGATTTCAAATGGGCCGACTAGGGCGGCTTGGACCGGGTTTGACCGACTAGTGATTTTTTGACTGATTAGTGAAAAATTACTCAGTATGAGGCCGACTAGCGACTAGTCAGTGATTAATCGCCGAATAATCGCGATTTTTGCAACACTGATTATAAGTTTATAACTATAAGTTAATAAAGAAAATGAAAGACATGCAAGTTTAGAAAGTAGCCTAGGACTGAAATAATCTAGCTTGCTATATAAATTATAAAAACAAACAAATACATGTACATATATATATGTGTAGTATATATAGCGTAACAGAATTATCCGACTAGTTTCTTGCTAGTCGTGAGTTTTTATACACTTTTTATACAGTCGTTTTAGGAAGAAAAAAAATTACATTGTTACGTAATGCTTTCATGGATGATATTTAAAGTAAAAAAAAAAACATATAAAATACAAAGACAGACTTGCATGGGAAAATTATTATTTTAGATTAATTTTGCAGTTCGATTATGTTATGAACATGAGAAATTCGAATTTGACGCATTCAATTCATTAGAACTAAAATTGTTAGTTCTCAAGTGCGTGTATGTGTTTTATTTGCCGTCGCAAATATATTAAAATTATAATTATAATATAATACAAATGCTAGCTAGTGTACGTGGATTAATTATTAACAAAAATAGCATTTCTGTGCGTGATTAAAGACAAACACTAGTTACAAACTGATAAATCTTCTTTCTTTCTTCTTTTCTTCTCGAAGTAGATAAGTAGTTTAAAATTAAAATGAAACTAGATGTAAGCCCCGCCGCATTGCGGCTAAGGCTTACAAATTTAGGTGTAACGTATACCAGAAATATCAACTTCGCATTTGTTGTGATATGTGTTCCTTTCATGTCTACGTATTTCCTTTTTTCTTAAAAAAAGTACCTCAAAGCATATATAATAATAAAAAAAGTTTGGGATTAATCTATCTTCTTTTAAGTATAGATTAACATGTTTTAAATTACTATTTATTATACATCGAGTAAAAACTGAAATAAGATTATAATTTACTTTATAGTGGTTGGTGGTGTTTTTGACGGTGGCTGTGATGGTAATAAACCATGGTTGTAAAAATCCCGACTAGTTGCCGATTAATCACCGATTAGTCGCCGATTAATCAAATTAATCCCGATTAATCCCCATAAATTCCGATTAATCCCCGATTAATCCCAATTAATCCCTAGTCCCCACCCCACTGCCTGACTAGCGACTAGCGATTACTACAACACTGCTTATCTCTCCCCCTCTCTCATTATGCACTCAACATCTCCTTATTTCTGATTCGACGGTTCGGTTTTTAGATTTTTAATAACCGAAAATTTTGGTTCGATTTTCGGATAACCATTTTCAATAACCGAAAATAATCGAACCGAACCGATATGTTATAATAGTATGTCAAATCCATATATTTTTATGTTTAAGTTGTTTAAGTGTTTAATCCATGATACTAAGAATTATTATTAATTTTATTCTTTATTGTCAAATATTTATAATAAGAACATAACATGTTTATGTATCATTAAAATGATTTAACCATTGTTTACAAGAAATAACGAAATTTAACATAAAAATTAAATGATTTTCAAAGTATTATAAAAGAAAACGTCTTAATAAAAACATTAAAATGGATTAGAAGGTTATGTTTATATGAACACTATTAATAAAAAAGACTAAATATATTAACTTAAATATAAACATTTAAGAAACATTTTTAAACTTTGAATTATACTTTTAATTTTTTAATCTAACTTAATTTGTTTAATAAACCGAAAAATCGAACCGAACCGTTGTTAAAACCGTAATAACCGAAACCGAAAACACCGAACCCGAACGGTTTTCAAAAACCGAATTTCGGTTACGATTTTGATTTTACCCAAAACCCGAACCGAACCGTGCACACCCCTAGCCACCACCCAAGAAAACCAATAAAAGGATAAATGGAAAATAACTTGTACAATATATGTAGCACAACTTACAAGTAATGATGCCTAAGATTCTTATAAATTAATAGTATATAAATATAAAAATACTCATACTTTAGATATATAAACAAATACGTTAATTTCGATGCAAATATATTATGCTGAGTTTGTAACCAATGGGGTGGTGGTCCATTGGCAAAGGCAAAGCCTTTAAAACACCTAGGTTGGCCGGGAAGGGAATGATACGATCTTGGGTTCAAGTCCCACAGACGACAGGGAATTAAAGATATTAGCCGTTCAAAAAAAATTATGCTGAGTTTGTAGGATCGAGATTTAATTTTTAAACGAATTGGAAGCTGGATTAATAAAACGTGTCATACAACAACATTAAATTAGAAGTTGAATCAGAAATCTTTAAAGAAGGAGAAATGCAGACTGTGCTAACAACATTATAATGATAATGTTAATTATATATAAATTAATTTTAATTGTGTATAAATCCAGTGGCGAAGCTTTAACGGAAAATTAGTGGGGGTCAGACTCTCAAAATCCATAATGATGGGCCGAATTCTTAAAAATTCAATATTTTATACTACAAAAAGAAATTTAGAAAACTTTCGGTAAACTTAACATTACGAACGAGAAATCAATGGAGGCCGGGTCACCCCGAGTCACAAGTAACCTCCGCCACCGTATAAATCATCCTAACAATTTTTATCAAGGTAGCCAAAAGCTCTAGGTACATGCACTCACACCACAAGGGTGAACTTGTCTAGGCTCAATACGCTTAAAAAGCAAGAGCCTGATATAAGTTAATCATAAGTAAGGCGCACACGATTAAACATACCACTTTTAGCCGTTTTAGAAATGATTAAGGTTGTTTTGAACTATTTTTAATTTTTATTTTTTTTTCGCTTGTTTTGATTAGTTTAGGCCGGTTCATACAAGTTTTCTTTTCAGATTTGGCCGGCTTTTTCCAAGTTCTTTGCATCTTCGCACCTTGATGGACACAAGGCGGTTTTGTTGCGTCGGGCCTTTGATTACTACGGCTTTTATATCGCTATGTTTCTCTCATAACGCTCAATCGCCACATACAAAACAAAAAATCACGCGTCATGTTTGTAACTCAACAATTACTCGTGATTTGTAGATTGACAATGAGTGTGCATAGACGAATCATATAACATATAATCCTATGCAGCAAGAGTGTGTGACGAATTGGAGAGGAAGCATATGACAAGAGTCACTTCAATACATACTAATGAAATAATAAATGTCATAAAAAGGCAAATGTCTTTTACAAAAGCCGTGTTAAAGAATAAATCTTGTTAATAATAAGACCAAATCGTGTCTCATACATTTTGTTTTCTTCCGCTGATCCAAAATCTTTTTTTGACCTAACCTTCCCCCTCCAAATCAATTTACCATTTCTATATATAAAAGTATCTTCTACTCCTTTCTTAATCACTACATACATGTAAACTAGCTAGAACCAATTTTGCATCAATGGAGTCCATAATTACCATGGGTAATCATGAAGATCAGCTCACTAATTCACTTGAAGAAGTAGATCCACGCGAGCCAGATGTCGGGCCAGGAGCTAGATCGTACGAATGCGTGTTTTGCAGGCGCGGGTTCACCACAGCGCAAGCATTGGGTGGACACATGAACATCCACAGGAAAGATAGAGCCAAGAATATTAGGCCTAGTAGTTATTTGAGTAATAACAACTCAAATAAACAAGAAGATCATAGTTTCTATGCAAACCCTAGATTCTGCCCACAAAGTTATATGTCCCAAACTACTAATAATCAAGAGGGAAACATTGGTTACACGACATGTTTTTCATCCGCGTCAAGTGGTGTGCAGCCGGTAAACTATGTAAACAAGCATCAAGATTGTCATGGAATGATCAGAAGTCCATCAAGGGAGGAAGAGAGGATGAGTTTAAGCTTGCAGTTTGGCTGGTCACATGGAGAAGATCATAGAGAATCGAAAAGAAGAACCCGTGAACGAAGTAATGAAGATGAGCTGGATTTGGAGCTTCGGCTTGGACATGATCCATGAAGTTCCTCGGATCGAATGAACGTTTATTTAAACTTCAAAGTAGTGATGGCAAAACACTATTTCGATGTTCCCAGAATGTCTTTTTGTGATTATTTTGGCAAAGGAAACTCATGACTTCAGTTATGATGTTTTTGAGGTACAAATTATCTTTGTTGTTATCCATAAAGTTAGGGTTTACATGAGATATCATTACTTTCTGTTTCTTCTTCATTCTCTTTCTCAGAATTTCTAATAAAGGTTTTATTATATATTTGGATTTGCATTGAAACCCTAATCAGAATCTATCAAATGCAAGAAACAAGTGTGAAGATAACAAATATATCCATCAATTCCTTGTCTTTTTCTCTTGTAATGGTTTAGGTTTTCCAAACCCTGAATTAAGATTTGTTTATGTAAAAGTATATATAAATAAGCAAAATTGTCGCAATTCCTAACGTTAAAATAAATAAATTGTCAGTCGTGTTTGGATTGACATGTTTAATGTTCCATTTAATTAAAAATGTAGAGTACATGTCGTTTAAAGTTAAAATAAGTAAAATTGATGCAATTCCTGAGAGTAAATAAATAAGTCGTCAGTCTTGTTTGAATTGACATGTTTAATATTCCGTTTAATTAAAAACGTGGAGCATGTCAACTTGTTTAAAGTTAAAATTACGAATTAAAAAAACTATATATTATAACGCCTAGGGCTGTAAACGAACCGAACGAACACGAATAAGGCCTTGTTTGTATTCGTTCTTTAAGGATACAACGTGTTCACGAACGGTTCATGAACACTTAACGAACGAGACTTTATGTTCATCTTCGTTCATTAAGGAAAGGAACGTGTTCACGAACGGTTTATGAACACAAACGAACACAGATAAAATACGCGAAGACGGCGGTGGCTAGAGGTGGATAGTGGGAGCGACGCTAAACCTTGAAGCCCTTATTGTTGAACAAAGGTCGATAATATTTTTTTGATGTAAATAATGAGAAAGAAAGTGGAATGGTGCATAAATAAGGCGGAGATAGGGTTTCTGTATATTATTACTTTGGGTAATGAGATAGATAAGAATTAAAGAATATAAAAAGTTTAGATAAAATAAATAGATGCTAAATAATCTTTAATGGAAAACATAAACAAACGAACATGAACGAGTATTCACGAACACATTACCGAACGTCCACGAAAGCAATTGAACGAACGAGACATATGTTCGTGTTCGTTCATTTAACTAACCGAACGGAATTTCTTGTTCATGTTCGTTCATTAAGTAAACGAACGAATGTAAACGAACTTTCCGTTGAACTGTTCACGAAGTGTTTGCTGAATTTTAGGTTCATTTACAACCCTAATAACGTCACCTTATTTGCAACCAGTTTAACTAAGATATTACAATCGGTTTAACATATTTGCAACCTAATTACAACCTGCCAATCAGCGTTTCATGAATTGATAAATAGTCTTGTATATTAATGATACAACCAAGTGTTTATTGTTTACTCATATTCTTTGCCTTGGCGTTATACTAACTGCCACCAACACCAATTAAGGATCTTGTGATTGGTATATATTAAATTCACCCATGTTTAGATTTCCTGAAATAAAAATTCTCTTTCTGCTTGACTGCAGAAAAACGTAAGATTTTAAAATATTGACATAACAAAATGACAATTTGATGACCAAAACAAGTGACCACTTGCTATGTCTAAGAGCATTTAGGAGCATAAGGTTCATGGTCATGTCTCACTTTTTTTCATGTATGATCATACGTGTCTCAAGATTGAACGGGCCTTCAAACACACGTGAAATACCATAACTTTTGTCGAATAAATCTCCACAACTCTTTTCTAGCGATGATAATGGGCTGGGTTCGGACCGGCAATCCTAGCCTAGTCCCATAGGTTAGGAGAGAATGATCATGAAAACTTTGGGCACCATTTTTTATTTCCCGCCCAAGCTATCCCGACACATGTCGTCACCATAGACTAATCTAAATTATAAATTTGTGAAGGTCTATAGCAATGATACGTCGTCGTTGTAGGTCAACCTATGCTGACGACTCATGTCGGCGCTATAGATGCTTTTTCTTCAGGGCCGTCTCCGAAAATGTTTGAAAATATTTAGGCCATGTGCGAACAGAAAATACAGGCCCTTAAATATAAATTTTTAAAAAGAATATATATAAAAAATATTTAAATATATGAAAATGAATTAACTTTTTTTGTCGAAAATCCGTAGCAAGTGGTGTCAGTTTGCTACAACTTTCAGACAAATTTAGAAATTTTATTTTTTAAATTATTTATTTTGTTGTGGGTACAAATAATACACGATTTTAATGTTTTTTGTCGAAATTTTGTCGAAAAGCCAATTAATGTTGTGACGAAAATGCTACAATTGGTAGTTGTGTGACAATTTTGTCGGAAAATTGAAGAAAAGTTTTGGGTTTATTTTTTGTTTTCTTTTTTGTGAGATAACTGTAGAAAAATTGTAATAAAATTTGAGTTGTGGAAAATTTGTGGGAAACTTTTGTAGGAAAATATGTAGTTTTCTAGTAGTGTAATGTCAATTGAATCAACACCAATAATTTAATGTAACTTGACAAAATTAAGCAATTAATGTCATTTGCATTTAATAAATAGATAAGAAACAAAAAGAAAAACAAAACTAAGGACGCCAAGATTAGAACCCGTGTGTTCTTATTATTAAAGTGACTTTCAAACTAGCAAACCAAGTGCTTCAGGATGGTATTTTGCGATTCATTATGTATATATTCTAGCTTTACAGTGTAAAACTAATACATAAACAAAAAAAAAATTGGGCCCCCGATGGGTTTGGGCCTTGAGCCGTCGCCCATCCCGCACACCCTTCGGGCTCGCCTTTTTTTCTTGTAGTGTGTCCCATATAGGTGGCCCAATAATCGTTGTATTTATCGGGTAATTACACGTGGATATCAGGTGTATATCTGTTAGTTTGTTAAAAATTCCCATTGGGCTTTCCATGCAATGTACTTTTTTTTTACTATTATAAGTATCGTAGATTCGTATAACTTCTATTTATATAAAAACTATTACAAAGTACAATATGATACATTACATACATATAAGTTTTATTATAAATAACTATAAGTGTATAATTTTATGGTTTATGTATATACTTTATAACATACAAAATATAAATAATGTCATCAATACATATTTCCAAAGAAAATTCATTAGCTAAATAAATTGAGTCATTGATACCCTTTATTAGCTAAATAAAACAAACAATTAATTGGTTTCAAATATACCGATTCTAAATAACCCGAAATCCGATAGAAACTTGTGATTTTTGAATATTACAAAAAATTCATCAAGTGAAAATTCGCCATAAATTAATAAAAATCGATATATGCAGGACAAATTAATTCGTTTGGATATATGTAGGATAAATTAAGGTGTTTCCATATGTCTTTTTGATTCATTTCAATATGTGTATAACAAGTTCAATACGTGTATTATAAATTTTAATATGTGTATGATAAATTAAAATGTGTATGATTTGTTTCAACAAACTTTCTATAGAGATGACGGTATAACCGAAAAGAACAATGGCCTAAGAAATTTAGAGAGAATTACATATTCGGAGATAAACTTTCATGCATGTCTTTCATTAAACCAACTATGCCTTTTATAGGCTACAACTACAAAATAAAATAACCTAAACACAAATCAGTAACTATAAGTAATGGAGACGTACTGGAAATACTTAACAATTGAAAATACATTAACTATTTGGAATGTGGGAAAATACGGTTACGTATGACCCGACACACATTAATCCACCCTTCTTGAATTCACCTTGTCCTCAAGGTGAAGATTTAGGTTGTCCGGTGATCATCATTACTTGGGGTTTAAGACACTTGTGACTAGGCTTATACGTTTTGTCACAATAATGATAACATAATGTTAGTAACCTGTTGATATGAACAAGAAAGCTGAAACAGAAACAGTAAAATAAACGAGACAGGAACGATGAACCGGGCTTGTGTTTGACACAATTCCCTTAAACAGATTCGCGGTCTGTTCCCAGGGTACGCCGGTTCGAAGCAAGCACTGCCGGACTTGAACCACTTGCCTGAAAAGAAAAAGGAGTTGTGTTGCAGAGACTGAGATTGAGAAAGGAGAAGCTGTTGTGGTGTGTCTAAACTGATCAGCTTGATCTAATTTTATAGTCACCGAAACATAACTGAATTCTGGCCATCATTGTAGAGAATTAAAACCAAATAATGGTCATTAGTGTATCAGTTAAAACTGACAAGTAATGATCATAATAACTGTCATAATGATGACAGTTTAAAACTAAAAGAAAATAATGATCATCAATACTGAATAATCATTTCAGTTTTAAACTCATTAAAAAACAAATCAGTTATGAGTCTCGAGTGCAAAAACTGCCTCACGCGAGCCCGGGTTTTCGGAGCTGCATTCGTGTCCGCAAGACGTGCGGGCACGCACGAGTTCAACCAAATTCCAGTTCCGAAACCCATTTTTTGCAACCCCTCCTTGCGCGCGCGGGGGTAGGACTTGTGGTAAAACATATCATAAAGCTCCAAAGGCTTGGTTAAGGTTTTTCCTTATAAGTAACCTTTCCTTTTGTTCCCACACCAATGTGGGACAAGGTGAATTACCAATTGAGACTTTCATTCACACCCAAAACTTCCAACACATAAGCCTTTAGCATGCCGGTCACGAGGCGTGACTCGTCCCAACTTTAATATTTCTTCCACGAGGCGTGCCATACCAATGGCATCAGATCAAGAAGGGTTCCGGCAAATCTCATCATTGAGCAAACATCTGATCAAGAAGGCGTGAGGACTTCACCTTAACCTCCAAGCGAATCTCATCATTGAGCAAACATCTGATCAAGAAGGGTTCCGGCAAGTCATCGACATGGTGGGAGAGGTGTTCAAATTCCTCTTG
The DNA here is from genome assembly GCA_030545235.1 of Helianthus tuberosus. NCBI lineage: Eukaryota > Viridiplantae > Streptophyta > Magnoliopsida > Asterales > Asteraceae > Helianthus > Helianthus tuberosus. The sequence continues at coordinate 179,541,624 of CM060409.1, forward strand.
GTTAGCAACCACCGTTGTAGTTTGTTTGAGCCGGGAGAGGGCTTTGTCGGGATCCTCGTAATCGGTAGGGCCAAAACGAGCATAGACAGCCTTAGAAAATTCGATCCAGGTCATTGGCCCCTTAGATTTTTCGAGCCACCTATGCCATTCCAGTACGATGCCATCAAGATGAAAAGAAGCAAGGTGTACCTTGTCTGCTTGTCACCATCTTCAACTCGTTGGAATGCAAAATATTGCTCCACTGAAACGGGGAAATAATAGCTTCATGTAGGGTTTCGAGGTGTGGTGAACATGTTTGCGGAATGAGTTATGATCACGTTGTGCTTGCAAGAACGCATTGATGCTTTGAATTTCTGTAAAAATCTTTATGAATATGTCATGTATTCTCTGTTTAAAAAGATGTAGCATAAGCTAAAAGAAAATACTGGAATTGCGTATAATAAAATGTTATCCGCAAAAATACAAAACCCAAAAAACAAATTATGGGGTAAACTGGAAGCCTGCATTAAGTTCCATATAACCATCGCCCTTGCGGCCTTCCATTGATGTTATATAACCTTGTTTTATTAGGATTTTGCATCTGATTCGGTGTCTCTTTAAATATGTCATGTATTCTTATGATTGAATTTTTAAAATGTAAGAACATACAAAGTAATATAAAGCTACAAAATTGTTATATATTAATATGATTGGAAATATACAACCTAAAACATATAAACTAAAATATTAAGTTTAACAAAAGCATCAACTGTATCTAACATATAAAATTTACAATCAGTTTTACCTATGCGCTACAAAGTAATGTTAAAGCTAGACTTTAACATCCTTTTGGCCTTCGTAGTGTGCATAAAGCGCGTCAATGGAGACTTGTAGCTTTGCTTGTTTCTCGCGTATGCTAGCAACCTTCTCGGTTAAGTTGTTAAGCTTCTCGCACAACAATCGATCTGATTCAATAACATCTTCCAAAAGACTTTTGAGTTGTCGTAAAACAGTAGGGTTCATGCATGAAGAAGACATACTGCAGCAAAACATGAGTAAGTTAGACTCAATAAGCGTATGGTAAAGCAACAAAGCTAAAGTTGTTGTTTGGTATAGAGAATAAACTCTTGTGGTTGGGGTTTTGAACTGTATATTGAAAACGTATTGAAATCTCACTTTGGGTTACATAAGAGGGGTGTTTATATAGAACACCATGTTATACATTTAGCCCCTACACTATACATTTAGTTTACTTTCCGACACTCCCCCTCAAGTTGAGTAGTGGGATCACCAATACTTAACTTGCTCAAGCAACTACTAAATACGTTTCCGTTGACAGCTTTTGTAAGAATATCTGCGAGTTGATCTTTTGACGATACATGTGGGAGCTCTATGATACCTTCCTCCAGTTTCTCCTTGATGAAATGTCGGTCTACCTCCACATGTTTTGTTCGATCATGTTGGACTGGATTTTCTGAGATCTGTATAGCTGCTTTATTGTCACACATAATTTTTGTGACAACTCGATATTTAGAACCCTTCATTTGTATCTCGATGTAACATGCTTAAACGTTATGTGTTTACATATTGGTAAATGAAAGTTAGTGATTATATTAATGTGCTATGTGTTATTAATGTGTACGTATAAAGTATAGTTTATACAAGTGCGTATGTAGTAAACCGGAACCAAAACACAAGGACCCGACTCGAGACCACTCGGTCTCGAGTAAACAATAACAGCTGGGCCGGTTGGGCCATTTAGTCCACCCGAAAGCCCATTAGGGAGCACCAACATGGAACGAGTATATAACCTTGGTGGATGGCCAACCTTGCCATTTTTGGGCAACCTACACACACTCTTCTACACACACACTCCTACATTCTCTCTCTCTCTAAAACCCTAGAACCACAAACCTCCCCTCATCTCTCTCTCGGATTCAACCGGAGACGCCAAGACTCTCGGACCGAGCTCGAGATCGTCACCCGGAAGTTGGTTCAGTGATTCTTCACACCCTCAACATCTAACCGGTTAGTACCTTGTAGTTGTGTGATTAAAATGAATGATAAGTCATAAGTATGTAGCAACCGGTTAGTGTTTTTAATGCTCACTATGTATTTATGTGAATAATGATGTTACTTGCTTGGTTGGTAAATGACATGCATGATAAAGGTGTTGATGTGTGATGATATAGGTTGGTGATTCATGTTATGTATTGTATTTCGGTTGATGATGATGTGTGGTATTTCGGTTGATGATGATGTGTGGTATTTCGGATGATGATGTTATATGATGTTGTAATGTCATCTTGTAATCGGCTCTATATGGGTTTGGACCCGAATGGTTTAGTTATGTTTAGATATGAATAAGGAGGTTTATCATTCATGAAATCGGATTTGCATATGTGTATTAGGTGATGTTCATGTTAAATCGGATTTCATATTAAGGTTCTAAGAATCCAATGCTTGTTAATCGGCTGTTATAATGATTGAGTATGCTAGATTTAGGAGCCGATGATATTATTAACTTGAATTCATGCTAGGATAGATTTTCTTGATGAAGCATGTTGTTATGATAAAAACCCTAAAATGATGAACTACTTGAATGCATCATGAACATGATATGAAGATTTGAATTGTGTGTTTTGATCTGTTTGGTATTAAGATTAGACAAGAAAACATGTTGGTGCATTTCATTGGTTAGTACTAAGGATCATGAACATGAAATTCTATTGGATAGTACAATTCGGACAGGTTCTAGAAGGTTTCGATCAGCAGGAATGCAAGTCGACACCCTTAGTCTCGACTCGAGACCAAAGCTCCCTCACACAAGCAGCATGACTCGAGACCACGGTTGCGGGTCCGGTTGCGACTCGAGACCGTCTAGTCTCGACTAGTACATGCATGACTCGAGACCACCGCAGTTGCGACTCGAGAACTCGTAGGCTATAACTCGAGACCGCACAGTCTCGACTCGAGATCTCTAGTCTCGACTCGAGACCCCGTACACATACTCACTGATTTGGACTTACACACTGTTATGGGCTAGGTGATTGGGTTGTACTGTTGGGCCTTGTTTGCTACATGACTCCTACTGTTGAACTAGCACTGTTATTAAACTGCCATGCTAAGCGTGTATGCCATGATCGTTACTTGTGTACAATACGTGTAGAAAATACGTGCACTACTTGAATATGAACCTGACTTGAATGGTATCTATGTTAGGACGCGGTTGACCACTTATAACTTGACCAACTTTCTGTGTAACTGCCGAGCAAACCAATGTGAGTTCACACTTTCTACAAAGCATGGGATTCCCAGGGGTTGGGAATTGGGGTTAAGGAACATGGATTCCTCGTCCTTTCTTGGGTACGACAGTATTGGTTCCGGAATGTAATTCCTCGTCCTCATGGACAGATAACTCGTACTAGACCAAAACTCTATCACGAAGTCCCTCCTTTTTATATCGACTTAATCGTCGGGCCAATGGCGAGCGGGTCATTAGTTAGATAGCGCTATTTAGGTTTGACAAGCCTCACACCGTGCCACAGAGGACGGGCGTGAACTAATGGATCTGGGCACGTCAATGATGATAGACATTGACAGTTCAGGGCACATAAACATGACTACAGTCAGCAGTCGATATGGTAACGAGTCTAGTGTATACATGGGGTAGCCCCCACGGCCGAAATGCCAGATAACTAACATGGGGTAGCCCCCACGGCCGAAATGCCAGATAACTAACATGGGGTAGCCCCCACGGCTGTATTGCCAGAATAAATGGGTAAACAAATCACGTTTTCAACTATGGGGTAACCCCCACGGCAGGATGCCAGTTAAAGGAAACTGTTTTTGGAACAACTTAAAAATGAACACCCAACCGTGAACTCACTCAACTTGTTGTTGACTCGTTACTACATGCTTTGCAGGTCAATGGGTACTTAGCCGGAGCTTGCATGGGGGAGAGTCGTTGTGGGACATGGACATGTTGTGTGCCATGTTAAACTTTGAAACGTTTAAACTTATGTTTTGGTTTTGAACATTATGCTTCCGCTTTGCAACTTAAACTATGTTTTGTTTGGATACTAATGGTACTGGTTAAACTTTTAATTATTAACTTGCGTGTTCAATATGATTGGTGGCTGGATCCTGGTCAGTCACGCCTCCAAGCGGTGGTATTCCGCAGGTGGATTTTGGGGGTGTGACAGATTGGTATCAGAGCCATTGGTTATAGTGAACTTGGTTTTAATAAGGGGAAAAAGGTTTATTAAAATCAGACTATAACCTGTACAGTGCTCTACGAATCACAATGACGCTTCACTCCACATGCAAGGCTCGACATTCTAGGTGATATGATCTATGTATATATTGCCTACTTGTTAGTTACATAGTGCATTGTTCTTGGTATGCTTGGTTAGAATAACTACTGTTGTTTGCACACGTGTGTGCTTACTCCCTTCTGTCATCGCACTTTCACGAACCTCTCTCACTTTCACGAACCTCTCTCACTCATGTTTCCCTCTTATATGAAGATCATGAGTGGACGCGTTAACATGACTCAAGCCCAGTTGACGGCTCTGATTAACGAACGAGTTGCTGCGGCACTTGCAGCTGCACACGCAGGAGGTATATCCTGCAGTCCAAACTCATTCTGGGATCTTTAGATCCTACTCTCGTGAACCAACCTTTGTGTTAAACTCTGTCCTTTCTTTCGCCCACAACAGGTCAACATGCTCAGCCACCCGTGTGCACCTTTAAGACTTTTATGGACTGCCGACCCACTACTTTTAGCGGCACTGAAGGAGCTGTAGGTCTCCTCCACTGGTTTGAGAAGCTCGAGTCAGTCTTCGAAATGTGTGAATGCCCTGAGGCGCGCAGGGTGAAGTATGCTACCGGTACTCTCGAGGGTTTAGCGCTCACGTGGTGGAACGCTCAGGTTCAAATGCTGGGGTTGGTTGCTGCTAACGCCACCCCATGGAACAACTTTAAAGAGATGATCAAGGAAGAATACTGCAGTCGTGATGACATTCATAAGCTGGAAGTCGAGTTCTTCAACCTCAAGATGACGGGGTCAGAAATTGAGGCGTATACGAAGAGATCAAATGAGCTTGCATTACTGTGTCCTACTATGGTAGACCCACCCATCAAACGCATCGAACTATTTCTCAAGGGCTTAGTGCCAGAGATCCAAAGTCATGTGACTTCAGCTAACCTCGCCACCATCCAGCAAGTTGTTCAGTTGGCTCACCGTCTCACGGATCAGGCGGTGGAGCAGAACAGGTTACCAAAGCGCATAGGTGCTGCAACTACTTCAGGTGTCCCTAGTGACAACAAGCGGAAATGGGATGGAGCTTCAAGTAAGGGTTCGACTTCTGTTCAGTCTCAGTCTCAGCAGAGAAGGACTGATGACTACAAGAGCCCCAGTCAGCAATCATCTGATGGTCAAAGTCATGGTGGGTACAAGGGGAATCACCCCAAATGCAATCGCTGCAACCTCCACCACAGCGGACCATGCACCAGGGGTAACTATCATCGGTGCAACAAGCCAGGTCACGCCGCCAAGGATTGCAGAAGCTTATACCCCGCAAACCAGAATCGTCAACAACAAGCCCCTCAGAACCAGCGACAGCAGCAGCAAGGTGTCAACAAAGGGTGCTTTCAGTGTGGAGCTGAAGGCCATTTCAAGAGAGATTGCCCCCAGCTGAACCGGAACCAGAACAACAACAACAACAACAATAACAATAATCAAGGGAATGGTAACAATGGGAACAACAACAACAATGGTGCCAGGGGCGGGCGTTTGTGATTGGCCAAGGTGAAGCAAGGAATGACCCCAATGTTGTGGCGGGTAAGTTCCTCCTCGACGACTTTTATGTTACAATTTTATTTGATTCGGGTGCCGATACTAGCTACATGTCACTAGAGGTTAGTCGAATGCTTAAGCGTATTCCAACACCTTTGAACAATAAGCACACTGTAGAGCTAGCAAATGGTAAGAGTTTAGAGGCCACTCACGTAGTCCAGGGTTGTAAACTTGTTCTTGCTAACCAGACCTTCTCTATCGACCTTATTCCTATCATCTTGGGTAGTTTTGACGTTGTCATTGGGATGGATTGATTATCCCAACACCGAGCAGAGATTCTTTGCAACGAGAAGATTGTTCGCATTCCTGGTTCCGGTAGTGAACCTCTCATGATTCGTGGCGACAAGAAAGGTACTGTTGAGAACGTCATCTCTTTCCTCAAGGCCCAGAAGTGCTTGCGAAAGGGCCACACTGCCATTTTGGCTCTCGTTACTGACACCTCAGGGAAAGAGAAGAAGATAGAAGATTTTCCAATTGTACGCGACTATCCTGAGGTATTTCCTGAGAAATTACCTGGCCTTCCGCCTCATCGCCAGGTCGAGTTTCAGATTGAACTAGCCCCTGGAGCTGCGCCTATAGCTCGTGCACCTTATCATTTAGCTCCATCAGAGTTGGAAGAACTCTCTACGCAACTGCAAGAACTCTTGGATAAGGGTTTTATTCGTCCTAGCTCATCGCCCTGGGGAGCTCCAGTGCTATTTGTGAAGAAGAAAGACGGTACCTTCAGAATGTGCATCGACTACCGGGAACTCAACAAGGTGACCGTGAAGAATGAATGATAAATCATAAGTATGTAGCAACCGGTTAGTGTTTTTGATGCTCACTATGTATTTATGTGAATAATGATGTTACTTGCTTGGTTGGTAAATGACATGCAAGATAAAGGTGTTGATGTGTGATGATATAGGTTGGTGATTCATGTTATGTATTGTATTTCGGTTGATGATGATGTGTGGTATTTCGGTTGATGATGATGTGTGGTATTTCGGATGATGATGTTATATGATGTTGTAATGTCATCTTGTAATCGGCTCTATATGGGTTTGGACCCGAATGGTTTAGTTATGTTTAGATATGAATAAGGAGGTTTATCATTCATGAAATCGGATTTGCATATGTGTATTAGGTGATGTTCATGTTAAATCGGATTTCATATTAAGGTTCTAAGAATCCAATGCTTGTTAATCGGCTGTTATAATGATTGAGTATGCTAGATTTAGGAGCCGATGATATTATTAACTTGAATTCATGCTAGGATAGATTTTCTTGATGAAGCATGTTGTTATGATAAAAACCCTAAAATGATGAACTACTTGAATGCATCATGAACATGATATGAAGATTTGAATTGTGTGTTTTGATCTGTTTGGTATTAAGATTAGACAAGAAAACATGTTGGTGCATTTCATTGGTTAGTACTAAGGATCATGAACATGAAATTCTATTGGATAGTACAATTCGGACAGGTTCTAGAAGGTTTCGATCAGCAGGAATGCAAGTCGAGACCCTTAGTCTCGACTCGAGACCAAAGCTCCCTCACACAAGCAGCATGACTCGAGACCACGGTTGCGGGTCCGGTTGCGACTCGAGACCGTCTAGTCTCGACTAGTACATGCATGACTCGAGACCTCCGCAGTTGCGACTCGAGAACTCGTAGGCTATAACTCGAGACCGCACAGTCTCGACTCGAGATCTCTAGTCTCGACTCGAGACCCCGTACACATACTCACTGATTTGGACTTGCACACTGTTACGGGCTAGGTGATTGGGCTGTACTGTTGGGCCTTGTTTGCTACATGACTCCTACTGTTGAACTAGCACTGTTATTAAACTGCCATGCTAAGCGTGTATGCCATGATCGTTACTTGTGTACAATACGTGTAGAAAATACGTGCACTACTTGAATATGAACCTGACTTGAATGGTATCTATGTTAGGACGCGGTTGACCACTTATAACTTGACCAACTTTCTGTGTAACTGCCGAGCAAACCAATGTGAGTTCACACTTTCTACAAAGCATGGGATTCCCAGGGGTTGGGAATTGGGGTTAAGGAACATGGATTCCTCGTCCTTTCTTGGGTAGGACAGTATTGGTTCAGGAATGTAATTCCTCGTCCTCATGGACAGATAACTCGTACTAGACCAAAACTCTATCACGAAGTCCCTCCTTTTTATATCGACTTAATCGCCTGGCCAATGGCGAGCGGGTCATTAGTTAGATAGCGCTATTTAGGTTTGACAAGCCTCACACCGTGCCGCAGAGGACGGGCGTGAACTAATGGATCTGGGCACGTCAATGATGATAGACATTGACAGTTCAGGGCACATAAACATGACTACAGTCAGCAGTCGATATGGTAACGAGTCTAGTGTATACATGGGGTAGCCCCCACGGCCGAAATGCCAGATAACTAACATGGGGTAGCCCCCACGGCTGTATTGCCAGAATAAATGGGTAAACAAATCACGTTTTCAACTATGGGGTAACCCCCACGGCAGGATGCCAGTTAAAGGAAACTGTTTTTGGAACAACTTAAAAATGAACACCCAACCGTGAACTCACTCAACTTGTTGTTGACTCGTTACTACATGCTTTGCAGGTCAATAGGTACTTAGTCGGAGCTTGCATGGGGGAGAGTCGTTGTGGGACATGGACATGCTGTGTGCCATGTTAAACTTTGAAACGTTTAAACTTATGTTTTGGTTTTGAACATTATGCTTCCGCTTTGCAACTTAAACTATGTTTTGTTTGGATACTAATGGTACTGGTTAAACTTTTAATTATTAACTTGCGTGTTCAATATGATTGGTGGCTGGATCCTGGTCAGTCACGCCTCCAAGCAGTGGTATTCCGCAGGTGGATTTTGGGGGTGTGACAATTTTGGTTGCTGTAGTATGAGGAAAACCAATCTCTGTTAGGAGCTTGTGAATCCACATAATCTCTGCTAGGCCCCGTGCAACCCCTCGGAATTCGGCTTCTGCACTAGATAGGGCGACTACCTTTTGTTTTTTACTTCTCCAGGTAACTAGATTTCCTCCGACCATGGTGAAGTATCCTGAGGTTGACCTTCTCGTTCCTTTATCCCCTGCCCAGTCGGCATCTGTATAGGCTTGGATTTCTAAGTGCCCATTTGATTTAAACAGTATACCATGACCTGTTGTTCCCTTGAGATACCTGATGATTCTTAATACTGCTTCCATGTGACTCGCTTGGGGCTGGTGCATAAACTGACTCACCACTCCTACTGCATAAGCTATATCTGGACGAGTGTGGGAGAGCTATATCAGTTTTCCCACCATTCGTTGATATCTCTCCTTATCTGCTAGTTCTGTTCCATCTTCCAAGTGTAGGTCGTGATTAACCACCATTGGGGTGTCCGCCGGTCTGCACTCAATCATTCCGGTTTCGGCTAGCAGATCAAGGATATATTTCTTCTGACATATAAAAATCCCTTGTTTAGATCTCAGAACTTCAATTCCAAGAAAGTACTTCAATCTTCCCAGATCTTTCATCTCGAATTCCGAAAAAAGTTTATCTCTTAACATTGACATCTCCTCTTCATCGTTTCCCGTAAGTATCATGTCATCAACACAGATAATCAAGCAGGTCACAAGACTGCCCCTATATTTCAAAAATAGGGTATGATCAGAGTTGCTTTGTTTGAAGCCATATTTCTTCATAGCAAGGGTAAACCTTCCAAACCAAGCTCTAGGAGACTGCTTAAGCCCATACAGAGATTTCTTCAACCGACATGTTTCTCCAGTCTTGAAATTCTCATTGAATCCCAGTGGAGCCTCCATATAGACCTCCTCGTTCAGTTCTCCATGAAGGAAGGAATTTTTTACATCAAATTGATGAAGAGGCCAACCTTTATTGGCAGCTATTGAAAAAAGAACTCTGATTGTATCGATTTTGGCTACTGGGGAGAAGGTTTCAGAGTAGTCAGTTCCATAAGTCTGAGTATAACCCTTTGCAACCAGCCGTGCTTTGTATCTTTCAATCGTGCCATCAGGTCTGTGTTTGACTGAAAACACCCATCGACATCCCACTGGTTTCTTTCCTGGTGGAAGGGTGCATTTCTCCCACGTGTTATTCTTCTTGAGTGCTTCCATTTCGGTCTCCATGGCCTTTTTCCATTCTTCAGATTTCAAGGCTTCCTGTGTTGTAGACGGAATTTGTTCAGAGCACAAGGCAGCGGCAAACGCTTTAGCTTCCTTAGACAAATTTCCAGTGGCAATGTTTGCCACAGGATACCTAGACCTTGGAGCCACCTTTTCTGGTGAGTATCTCTTGGGAGGAACTCCTCTATTTTCTCTTGGAGGAAGAGAGTATCTTCCGGTTGTCTCTGCTGCAACTGGTTCAACATGTTCAACAACTGGTTCAACCTGTTCAACAACATGTTCAACTTGTTCAACATCTGGCTCAACATGTTCTGTAGGTTCTGTTGTTGTCGGTTCTATGTGTTCCTCTGTTGTCTCATAGTTATAAGACGTAGAACATTCAGGGTTCTCAGTATTTCTTACCTCTGGTATCACGTTGGATGGACTTTCTTCAGTGGTATTGTGCTCCTCAGATTGTATGGCTGTGTTTGAAGGACTCGAAGTACTGTGATGGTTTTCTGTTGTTACTTCTTCAGATGATGGAAATTGGGTTAACCAACTCAGAGTGTCTATACTGTCATTCTCCCCCTGACCACTGAGTTGGGTGTTATAAAAGTATTTTGTTTCAAGAAAGTCAACATTCATTGTGGTGAACATTTAACGAGTTGTTGGATTATAACACCGGTAACCTATTTGATCGATCCCATAGCCGACAAATACACATTTCTCAGCACATGGGCCAAGCTTGTTTCGGTTGGTTTTGGGTATGTGAACAAAAGTTGTACACCCGAAGATTCGAGGTTCAAGTATAAGAGGATGGGGAATACTGGCAGACTTAGACAGACAATCTAAGGGAGTCTTAAATTTAAGAGCTTTTGTGGGGAGCCGATTTAGGATATACACAGAGGTTGCAACCGCCTCTGGCCAGAAAGATTTAGGTACCTGAGATTCAATTAAAAGGGCTCGAGTCATTTCAAGAATAATACGGTTCTTCCGTTCGGAAACACCGTTTTGTTCGGGGGTATGAGCACAAGAAGTTTGATGAATTAATCCTTTGGTTTTAAAGAATTGTTTCATGGATGTATTGACAATTCCCCCCCCCCCCCCCATTATCGGATCGAAGGATTTGGATTTGAGTTTGGAATTGAGTTTGAATCATAGCATAAAACGTGATAAATTTCTCGTAAACTTCGGCTTTGTTTTTAAAAAAAATATACCCATGTCATGCGAGTGCAATCATCCACGAATAGTATAAAGTACCGAAGACCCTGCCCCCCCCCCCCATCACAAGAGCAGGACCCCACACATCAGAGTGGATTAGTGAAAAGGGTGAAGCAACTTTCGTATTGCTAGGTTTAAATGGCTATCGATGGCTTTTAGCGCGAAAACAAGTTTCACAGTCTATTTTACCATTTGAAGGGAATAGTTTTGGAAATAGAAGATGCGAATAACCGGTGGATGGGTGTCCCAACCGTCTATGCCATAGCCAGGCTTCCCGGTTTTCAGTTCCATGTGCCAACATCACAGTACCATGTTGAGCCACTTCATCCACGTAGTACAATCCTTGGCGTTCAGTACCACGTCCAATAATCACACCCGTCCTGATATCTTGTAGGAGGCAAAAAGTAGGATGCATTAGTACTGTACAGTTTAATTCTTTGGTAATATAGCTAATTTAGAGCAGTTTGTGTGATAATGACGGAACATAAAGACAATTTGATAATTTCAAAGTTGGTGAAATTTCAATTGTTCCTCCTCCTCTCACTTGCATTGTTCTGTTGTCTGCGGTATGGATTTGGGTTTTTTTAGGTTTGGTCATTAAGCGTATGTCCAATGGTTCAAACGTCATGGTGTTAGTGGCACCAGAATCGAATATCCAAGAACTGTTTTTTTCATGATTGATTTCCATGTTTTTTTTTTTGTAAATAAGCTGTCGGTATGGATAAGACAGCAGACTAGCGTATTTAATAAATATGCTGGACACTTGAACTCACGTTCAAGATTTATCAATTACACTAGGAACAAATATGCTGGTGGAGCGAAAATCCGCCAGAATAACGACGCCCGAAACGGACGTTAACTTACCGGCGTATTTATCAAATACGCCGGGCAACTTGAACTCGCGTTCAAGATTTAAGTTCGCCCAAAAAACAAATCCGCTCGGAGACTACCGGGGCGTATTTATCAAACCCGCTCAAATATGCAGCGTTATCTAACCGGGCGTATTTATCAAATGGGTGTGGGTATCAAATACGCTAGGGTAGGGGCGTATTTATCACAAAAATGGCGGCTGGGCTTAGGGTTCACCAGATCCAGATGCAACAAGGGTTTTCAAGGAAGTGCAATGATAAAGAACTGATAAAAAACTTCTTGAGAAATACGCCCAGAACTTCAAGGCCGGACTGAATCCGCCCAGACCTTGGCTCGAGTATTCCTTTTGTTGCAGCGGCCAGATTAAATCCGTCAACTGATGAACTGATTTTGTGAGAAGAACTGATGAACAACTGGTGAACACTGATGAACTGATGAACAACTTCAACACAGATCCGCCCAGAAAATAGAGTTTCTTGCAGCGGCGGCTAGGGTTTCTTGCAGCGGCGTCGGTGGAGATATATTGGGTTCTTGGAATCAGGTCAGATTTTTGGAGTTGATTTTGGTTTTTGTTGAGACCGATTGTAGATGACGAACACGGTGTTCACGGATCAGAAACTCTGCTCTGATACCATGTTGTTTGGTATAGAGAATAAACTCTTGTGGTTGGGGTTTTGAATTGTATATTGAAAACGTATTGAAATCTCACTTTGGGTTACATAAGAGGGGTGTTTATATAGAACACCATGTTATACATTTAGCCCCTACACTATACATTTAGTTTACTTTCCGACAAAAGTCACAATCATGAACACACCATAAGCTCCCACAAACCTAAATGGTACAAACCAAACAACAAAAGGAACAAGTCACCTAAAGCAAGGAAAACTAACAAAGGTAAAGCTACAATCCGCAATGCAACAAACTATTAGTAACTAACACTGTATAACATAGATACTGAGGCTCAGCCTATCTGGAACTAGCGGCTTCGTTGAAGCCACATTGGCTGCCATGCCTAGATTAAAGAATCTTCACAGCCTCAACGATAAACCTGTATGAAGTCAAAATGACAGTAAAACTAACAATACTAAAACAACCAACACAAACGTGATAAACCTTTAAGAATTTAACAACTAATTAGAAGCACGTTAAACGCGTACAACAGGTCTCAACATAGCATCATAGACCCAAAGGACACCATACTAATCTGAAACGCCACAATATTAATATAATGTTAATTAGCAATATGTTATGCACGTATGCAAGAAAAGCTTATTCTCGCTCACCAAATAACCAACAACTCAAAAATATTCAACAACATTGGTCTCAATACAACATCATAGACCAAACTGAACATCATAAACAACCTCGCACAACTAAACCAGTGGCTGAGCTTGACGAAAAATCAGTGGGGGCTGGACTCTCAAAATCCAAATCGGTGGGAGCTGGACTCTTAAAATTCCAATATTTTACAATAAAAAAATTCTGAAATATATCCAAAATTAAAGCGCAAACAGTCTCGGACAACTTAAACGTCTTCCTCACTGACGGAACACAACTTAATATATAAGCATTGAAGAACAAACGTCTCAGCATCGCATCATAGATCGAAAAGGAAACTGTAAACGATCTCTGATAATGAAAAAGTCATCATCGGAGACCATATCACATTAAAAACCAATAAACAACGTTCAAAGACATGCAACCAACCAAAAAGTATGTAAATGCATGTATAAACAGTCTCCGAAAACTAAACGGTTATCATCATCAACAAAAAACCCAACATCGTAGATGAAATACATGCAACTATGTGATCACACGATAAAACACAAAAAAACCCAACAAAACAACATCAAAGCCACCATCGTAGATGAACCGTGAAAAGCAATCAGTAAACCAAAAACCCAACATAAACAATCGTAGTCCAAAAACCATACCTAACCTACGCATTTGTTACCAATACAACAACAGTAAACGTAGACAAAATTTCTATGACAATCGAAACTGTAAAATGAAACCGTTACACAAAAAAAAAAACCCAAAGTATTCGGCAAGAACAAAAAGGCTAAACCAAACGTATGAGGTAACTGTAAAAGAAAACGGCAACATCATGTAGACAAAATTCGTATGACAATCGAAATCGTAAAATGGAACCTTCAAACAAAGTACGTCAACGAAAAGAAAAAGGTAAACTACCTGAGATCGTTGGACAATCGCCAGAGAACGCATTAGCAAGAAGAAAAAAAGAGAAATAGATGTTTGGTGAGGGGCTTACCCTTTTACAGCGCCCCTACCGACCTTAAAAGTACAAACCAAAAAACAAAAGAGTAACCCACTAAAAATAAGGAAAACCAATAAAGCAAAAGGTATAACCAACAATGCATAGAAATCTTGTAAATTTACATTATATAAATATGAAATTAATAGTCCATATGTGTTCTCTATCATCTCACATTAAAATTTCTTCTCAATAGATTATTCCACAATATATATAATTAGAATAAAACTAAATATATATATAGGGTTAGGTTATCGTAAAAAATTTACGCGATCATCTTAGCCGTACAATCTGGTGCGAACTCAATCTTGAACATGCGATTTGTGCTAAAATGCTTTATATACCAACATGCGATTTCATCATATGTACCAACTTGCGAAATTGCTACAAAAAAACCAACATACGATTTCATCAAAAATACAAACATGCGATTTCCAACATGTTTTTTTTTATAACATGCGATTTCACAATATCGTACGAGCTTACGATAAGCCCTATTGTATGTTACATTTTTTCTATATATATGTGTGTGTATATATAAAAGTGCAAATAAAGAAAAGTAAAATGCTATATATATATAGGGTAAGGACAGTGTAAAAAGGGCCTAAAGTGTGAGAAGTGTATTATAACACTATATATAATACTATATAACACCGTATAAACACCGTATAACAATATGTAACACCATATAACACTATGTAACACTATATAACATTATATAACAAATATAACACTATAGGTTGTCTGATAGCATGTCTATGATAGATGTATAGTGTTATATTTGTTATATAATGTTAAATAGTGTTACATAATGTTATATGGTATTATATGGTGTTACATATTGTTATACGGTGTTTATATGGTTTTATATAGTATTATATATAGTGTTATAATAGACTTCTCACACTTTAGGCCCTTTTTACACTATCCTTACCCTATATATATATATATAATGAGCCAACTTGTCCAACTCGGATCTCTCACTCCGTATCAACGAGCTCTTTGATGATTTTATTTAACTTCACATGTATTCCTTTTAACATTTAGGTCATGCGTTATATTCTTCTCTGTTCTCTGATTTCTCATTGCTATTTTAGCATGAAATCATTATCTCCTCTCCAGTTTTACATACCCCATGCACTCAAACTATGTTATACTCATTCCTCATCCTTGACTCTTTTTTTCTATTCTTTTTTAAAAGATAACATAAAGTGGGAGAGAGAGGAAGAACGCACGCTGAGCAAAAAGTTTGGACCAAGATTGGCCCTGAATTGAACGAGGAATGGGGAGGCGTTGCGGTTCCCCGCTTCCCTGACCCTCCACATCAACACCCCATAGAGGCCAGAAAATCATAAGTTAGAAATAGTATTTATGAACATTTCTCTTATTTTTTTAATCGCATGCATTTATAACCTAGCTTGTTCAGACTCATTGAGATAATTTACATCTCTCTTAAAGTTTGAGTAAATGTCATTTTCATCGCTGAGGTTTTGCCACTTTTGTTACTTTCGTCCGTAAGATGTCATTTCCATCCAAAAAGTTTGAAATATTGTCATTTTCATCCCTCAAAGCCATTATTTCTTGAAGGACGAAAGTCACAATAAATTGCCAACCACAAGGATAAAAATGGCAAAAAATAACAAATGTGAAGGACTGTAATGCACAAAAAAATCGTTTTGAATGAAACATACAAATATACCCAAACCTTCGAAACAATTTTGACAATTTGGTCTAATAGAAATTAGACAATATTAATTTTCTATTTTATACAATCTGTCATTTCATAAATACAAACTTGAAAAAAGCCATCTCACAATGTTAGCTAGCTAGCCAAGCTTAATTTACAAATTTGTGAAAGAAAAGAAAAATGTTTAAATAATTAACTTTAAGACGGGGTGGTGTGGGCTAGTGTCCCTGATGGGTTGGTAAAATTTCATAGCTTAATGGTTTTAATTTCGGTTAATTACACGAAGTTACTTTCTAGAATACACTACTTTGATATGGTTTGTGTTTTGCAGGCATTGACGGGTTTAAGGTGCATTTTGGAGATTTACTGAAGCTTTGGGTGGATATAGAGAGAACATAATTGAAGAAAATGTAAAAAGAGGCAAAACTGAGCTGAACTATGCGCCAGAAACAGTCCAAACTTCATTTTGGCTTATCTTGAGCTAGAAAATGAGTTTCGGGGCTTATAATATATGCATTTGGGGTAGCTCGACGAGACGAATCAAAATATAAGGTTTTGAAAGGCCAGAAATTGACGCATTATCTGCTGCACACCAGCTGATTAGTAAAAACGGGATTTTTTTAGAGAAAAGTCAATTTTGGAAAAATGGGAGTTACACTTTATTATTCCTTCAAATCCCATTTTTTTGAAAAAAAAGACTATCTAACACATCTCTTTCATCTCTAACCACACCTAACATCATCATCATTCAAACCCTAACTTCCACCATTCCTCAAGACTCAAGGTCATGGCTCCGTGCTCGTGTTCATTGCCCGGTGATCGCGTCCATCCAACCATGAGCGGCTAGTCTCTTCGGTTTCACCCCGGTATAGATAGTTGTTTAATTTAGGGTTTCTAATTGTTTCTTGCTTCAACTTTGTGACAACTTGTATTGATTTTTGAAACCATTGACAATAGTTTACATTTGTTTCGTATTCGTAAATTGTCGAACGATGTTAAAAGTTATGACTTTGCGAAATGGTTATGTGTAGTTATGCGTTGTCGTGGTTAGGATTTACTTGTGTTGATTACAAAGTGCATTCTTGTCCGTTCTTCGGGACATTGATAGTTATTGGCACCTAAGTCACGGTACACTAAATCCGCTAATCGTATGCAATTGAGTTGAATTAAAACATGTAGGAACCCTAGGACTTACAATTACCGAAACCGGGTGTGATCCGTATTCTTAATTCCTGTTTTCAATTAAGTAGTTTAGTTTACAAGTTTAGTTAATATTCAATTGATTTCGATAACATCAATTTGTCGGTTCATTCCGATTTATTTTAAAAACCAAACAAATAAATAAAAAATAGCAATCTTCATAATCATTTTGTACATTATTTGTAAATAGTCTAACTAATCGAACGGGTCGTGCAATACTGACCACCTGCTCTTCGTGGATTCGATACCCGACTTACCCTAGCTACCTAGGTTTAATTGGGTTTTTGACTGATCGGGACGACACGGTCACGTCAGTCCCTTACCAACTCAGCTCCATGGCGCTTCAAACACCGCTACGAGGGCGTTGGGGGGGGGGGGGGGGGTTATGGTGGTCTAGCCAGCTCTTTAACGAGTGCCAAAGAAGAAGACATATGGAGCCCATTGATTTCCACCAATCCTTATTATTTTTTTCCTTTTTTCTTTTTTTATATTGTTTTAAAGGGGGCGTTATCTCAAATCGTGCAAGTTAACGATAAACCCCTCCCCCCTCTCCCCGCACACATGTACGTGGTGTGATAAAGCCCCTATAGATTTTATCCCACACCACCTAGTCAACACAAAAGTGGAGATTAACAATTTTTTTATTTACACCTTTAATCTTGATATTATTTCACTGAAATTTTATTTATAATGGTCCTAAAAGGACAAAGCTTTACATATATTACCGTTTAGAATAAATCACTACTAGTAAGCATCACTTTTCAAATCATCACCATCTGTTATTGAGTTATTGTTGTTGGTAACAACTTGTTACCGACTTGGTCAGTGGTTCCAAACCAAACCGGACCGAAACCAATAAATCAAAGACTGTAAATCGACCGAATGATACACCTTTGGGACGGTACAAGACTCTCAGTTCGGTTGTCCAGTTGGTCCAGTTTTATAAACATTGTTATAAACAATAACGCGTACCATTTTGTCCAACTTGCTTCAATTTTGATCGGTCTGAACAGTTTATGAACACCTATGATTGTTCAGTGAATATTTCCTTTTAGTAAAAAACGAATTCTTTACTACTTTTATCAAACTTTACAATTTAAAGATGTCAAAATAAGAGTTTGCAAGAGTTTTGTATAGAGGTGTTAATCTTGTGGGCTTGACAAGCTCAGCTTAATGAGATAACATGTTGATATTGATGAACCCAAACTATGTATATTCGTGTCAAACACATTAACCCTATCCAAACACACTTAAATCATGTAACCTGAACACACCCGCGTAAACAGGCTGACAGGTGAAACAATTTGACACTGTAAATGAGTGGAATCAGTTGTAAACAGACCGTAACATGTTGATGGGTAGTAAACATGATGTTAAAATGTTTAATTGGGCTGTAAACGGGTTAACAGGGTGTGCTTATAAATTGTGTATATATCAACTTTAGTACATCTGGAACACGGCCCGTTTATTAAACAGATTAAACAGACAGGTCTGTATAACAAGATTAATCATCATCATACTCAGTAAATCCCACCAATAGCAAAGCTAAGATAAGATCTGAAGAGGGTAAGATGTAGACAACCTTACCTCTATCCCATAGGAATAGAGAGACTACTTCCAGTGAGACCCCCGGCTCGATTATAACCAGATTAAACATGACTAGAAAATGTAGGGAATATAATTGATGATCTATTATTACTAAGTGCCTTAAATCCAAAACTAGTTGTAAATATAACAAGATAGCTTCTGAAATCTGAAAGTAGAATCATTTATGTGTTTGCAAATGTGTTCATCGATCACAAAACATCCAAGACGTAAACCAACATGACCCGTCACGGTTTAAAAAAATGCTTCAAGTCACTTTAATTAGAAGAACCACCATGACAAAGACGCAAATCATTACAAACATCACAAACCATGTAAAGCATGAAGTCTTGAAACTCTCGGAGTACATAGTTGTAGCTCGTGTATTGACTCGCCCTGTGGTAGCTAAACTATGCTCAACCGCTTTTTCAGTTGAATCAAGAATCTGCACTCGAATTGCACCCGAGTTTTAATTCCAAAATTGGACTTAATTAAACCAAAGATCTGAAACTGGCATCACTTATAAAAGACTTACTCTTTCGGTGTTTTGTATGGATTTGTTCATCTTGAGACTGTTCTCTTTGAGTTGTCGGGCCAAAACTACCATTTCATCCGTTAAATCTTCTTGAAGCTTCCTGTTCGAGTCATTACAATCTTAGTAGAGGCCGCAAAAAAAGGCGGGTCAGGTTGAAACTTGAAACGGGTCAGGTTGACCTCTCCTGAACTTCTATTGATCTTGTTCCTTTTAGATATTATTTTACTTTACCAGTTTGACCCGTTAGAGATAAAACATAACCCAAATCGACCCATTTCGATGTAAATGATAGAACTTGACACCTACTTTCAGGCATTGGGTACCTGTGTTTTGATATATGTGTTTGTGCTGCAGCATCCAATTTGACAGGAGATGAATCAGATGATTCAGAAGTATCTTGGCCTCTAAACGATGATGAGGATCTGTAAAATGAATATGAATAAAACCATAAGATAAAATTCAAAAGCAAATTCTGTCAAAGACAGACTAAGATAAAAAGATGAGATAGTATATCTATGTATTTACACCATTGACTAGGTATGTATCTATAGAGGAGAGAACCTCATCTAATCTAGACCTTAAGGCCCATTAGCTTACATATTGGACTATATGAATCACACTTCCCTCAAGTTGAAACATGGATATTGATTATGCCTAGTGGATACATAGGCTAACTAGTTCCGGGTTTTGACATGAGGAGTAGTGATCCTCCGGTCTTCAAGCTTCTCTCGAGTGAAGTAACAGTCTACTTCAATACATTTGGTTCTTTCATGGAATGCTAGATTACTCGTGTGAATAGTTGTCTCATTATCGCACCAAAGATTTATTGGTTTAGATTGTGTGCTATGTAGTTAATATCGCCGATATATATCGGTTATCGGTCCCCTGGTGAGATATCGGTGCAAAATATCGGGTGCGATATTATCGTCGATATTGACCGATATTTGACCAATTTTGGACCGATATATCACCGATTTTCTCGATATCAGTACCTTTTTTCTTAGTTCTATCATTCATCTTTCTTCTTGTTGCTGCTAGCCTGCTATTAGTGTTTTAAGTCTTAATTGTTAAATGTTAGTGTTTTAAGTCTTAACCAGTTCCTACTTGCTACAATTGTTAGTGTTTTGCAAGTTGCAAAAGGTTAATTTGTTAATGGTAGGAAAGTATATTGAATTGTTAGTGTTATATTGCTATATATATATAAATTTTGCATGATATTAAAATTACCGATATACCACCGCGATTATCGATATCTCAAATATCGGTCCTTGACCGATATCCAATTTTTTACCGCACTAACTACTTAGATTGTGTGAACCCAATCTCACCAAGCAATTTAAGGATCCAAACGAGTTGAAAAGTAACCCCATACTCTAGTTTTGCACTTAACCAACCAAGATACGACACTTTGCTTCTTACTCCATTCATAAACGATTGCACCCAACAAAACTGAATAACCGGTACTGGGTCGCCTACTGGTGGGGTCTCCATCGTATTCAACATCCATAAATCCTTGTATGATGCAGTGACCAAGGTTCTCGTATAGAATGCCACGACTTAAGTTCCCTTCAAGTATCTAAGAACATGACTAACGGCTTCCCAATGTGCGATTCTTGGTGGTTATATAAATGACCTACCGCACTTACCGAAAACACAATGTCAAGACGGGTGATGGTAAGATAGTTTAGCTTTCCAACAATTCTTCTACACTATTCTGGATCTTCAAAGAAGGTCCCGTTCATGTGCTTTCAACTTAACGTTTGGTCTCTTTGCTTCGAATCTTTTAGAACATCCAAACAATAGTTTCATTGATCTAAGCAGATTTTTTTTACATCTTTTGTTTGAAAGCAATTTCCAAGAACTTTAGCGGACCTAGATCTTTTGTTTGTGTAGGCCTCACATATACTTCCTTAGCTTACACACATCTCCATAGAAATAGTAACGGTTTTCTTGTCAGCCATACTCAACAAAACTCAAAAGGTCACCAACGAATCCAAGCTAAAACCAAATAGTAAAAAACTTAACAAACTCAAAATTTAATCAAAATGGTTAGAACTTAAATTGCCGTCAACATCCATCCTACAACATTGCTCGACGTTGATCTCATGGGGCCAAATCCAAAAACCAACTCCACAAGGATGGTTGAAATGCTCTAACTACGACAAGAAAATATATTGCGGCTGCACATTGGGCGACAATGGTGGAGATTGACGACACATGGAGGCGCGTCAGGCAGTGGTTAGTCGGCGTGATTTCTAGGCACCTTAATAATCGAGGGTCTCTAAAGATGATGGTGGCAGCGATGCGATGAAAGTTCCCCGAAGAAAAGATTTTCGAACGGGTACTCACGAACTCAAATGGCAGGCTCTAATCAGAGACATACACATACTAAGGACAAAAGATGAAATACAGAAATAGTATATATTTGTTATGTATGTACGTCATTGAGTTGGTATGTATTTATAAAGGAGTAAGGAGGCAGCCTCATCTAATGAACTAAACTCTAAGTGCTATCTACTGGACTATTAATCTAACAGCTAAATTCAAAAAAACATGTAGTGTATACTTACACAAGTCTTCTTCTTAGACCAGGGGAGGTAATACTTTCTTCTTCTTTTTTATTATTAATGTTTTCCTTGACAGACGTATCAACTCTCAGCTCACGGAATGCTACACCATCCGACTGCCAAAAATGTTTAGAAAAAAATATGACTTTGTAGCATATGAAGTCTATTTGAATACTATAGGTATCACAAAAAATTACAGTAGATAAATATACATACCACAGGACTAGCCAGATTTGCTGCAATGGCTTCAATTTTCTGCGAGTAATCATTCACCAAAGCTTTTGAAACTCTGTGGGCAAAAGAGGAAGATTATAATCCTATCAAGAGTGAGGGGGTGTTTGGTTGTGATATTAAGTAATCTGAAATCGAATATTCAATAGTAATAAAACTGGTGATAAATGGATAAACGGGTTGGTGACTTGACATTATAAACTATATATCTTCTCGTTTTTATTCTAATGTGTTGCTAGGTCGACTTGTATAATTAAATGGGTTAAGCAGGTCACAACCCAAGCTATGCAGTTAATATCGGTGATATATCGGTTATATTGGTCATATCGGTCCCTTAGTAAAATATCGGTGTCGAATATCGGTCAAAATATCGGAACCGATATTATCGGCGATATTGACCGATATAACCGATATATCACCGATATTTGACCGATATAACCGATATATCACCGATATTTGACTGATATAACCGATATATCACTGATATATCACTGAATTATTGGTGTTAAATTGCTATATATATTAATTCTGCATTATATTAAAATTACCGATAACCCACCGATATCTCACCGAGATAACCTATATTTCAAATATCGGTCCTTGACCAATATCCGATATTTTACCGCATTAACTGCATAGAACCCAAGCACAACCTGTTTATTAAACGATTAGATATGGCAACCCAAAACCTAATTATTTCAGTGTAAGGAATTGGCAACCTATAAGAAACTGATTAATTCCCTTAGACAATCACATAATGTTTACTCAAAAACCGTCGTATATATTTTATACAAAGCAATGCTAGCATGAACACACACACGGACTAAGGAAAAATGTAAAGAAACCAGCCTCGGAAATCCTTCTGCGGTTCGCTCTAAAGCAATCTCTTCCAGCTGTTCTCTCAAGGTAGCAACATACTGCAAAACAACTGATATATTAGCTCCACAATTCACAATGTTTAAAAGTAAAAAAAAATCAAAACTTGATCACTGAGACATTTAATCAAACAAGTGGTGGGCACAATTCAGAGTCAAATAAAGATAATAAATTCATATAAGAACCTAATTATGAATGTTAAGAAAACATACATGCATAAGTTTGAGTTTATTTTGTTGGTGTGGAGCAGCTGCTAGCAATCTTTTCAAATTGATTTCAGTTCTACTCAATCCCATCTCAAAGAAACCCTACAAGATTCATTCATTGCCACTTGTGTATAAAAAGGAATTTTTTTTAAATTGAATGATTACAAATGCACACAAAACAGAATGCAAAAGGGAAATTGATTATGATGAAGATATAGATTATAGAATGTATGATGAAAGAGAATCTTGATTAAGGCAGCTTTTAGGGTTTGATTCTTGTTCGAACGGTTACTCGTACTGCCATCGGTTTCGGATTTCCTCTGATAACTAACTAACCGGGGTGTGTAACTATAATTGATGTTTAGCTTATCGGTTTTGGTTACAAATAACTCGGTTAATTTGGTTATTGAAAAAATGATTTGGTTTGGACATGAGTGGATTTAATAAATCTAGTTGTATCTTCGATCAAATAAATTATTAGCATGATATATAACTTGTTATGTGTGAAGTAGCTAACAAACCTTTTCGAACATATGATAAAATATTTTGAGTAAACTACGGTTTTCGTCTCTGAGATTTATCTAAACTAAAAGGTTTCGTCCATCCTTACATCTTTGTTCCCTGACTTTAACCAATTATCTATACACATATAACTATGTGAGCATACGTCCTGCTTACGATATGCGCATATAATGTATACATGTGTGGACCATCAGAAGGCAAAAATGAAAGTGCACTAATTTTAACGTTATTTTACTATTTTCATGAAAATAATGTTAAAAGCTGAGGATGGTTAATCATGCATCATATGGTGGCGTTGATAGCTGAAAAACAAAATGATACATGTACTAATCGGTCTTTGTCCCGATTGCTGATTGTTATGTGTCTTATGTCCAAGGCTTGATGCAAAACTACTATCGAGTCCGGTGTCTAACTGGACCAGGCCTCTCTATTCCTAGGTGTAGAAGTAATGTTGTCTATATTCTCAGACCCTACTTTCAGTGGCGGATCCAGCCGGAGAAATCACTGGGTTCCTTTTTCCAAATCATACAAGGTTTACACTACAAAAAAACGTTTTTTTCCAAATCATACAAGATTTACACTACAAAAAAACGTTTTTTTTTTCAAAAAGACTGGGTTCCTGGGAACCCGGTGTTTCCCTCTAAATCCGCCCCTGCCTACTTTAGCTTTGCTATTGATAAGATTAGTGAGAATGATGATGGTTAAAACTTAAAAACATATTTCCAAACGTAAAAGGGCCAAATATGAATAGCTGTAATCGTAAGCTAAGATATAGGGGGGGGGGGGGGGGGGGGGGGGGGGGGGGTTTTGCTATCTCTGGCTAGGGTTTTGGTCACTCGATCGATCGATCACCTTATACCTCCATTTTCGAATCACAGCTATCAATAACAATGGCGGTTGATGGAAACTCGTTCGAAGTTACTCCTGAAACCGAGAAATTTCTCTGCGAGCGATTGCTGGATCAAACGCAACCGATTTCGGAGCGGTTCAGAGTCCTCTTCTCTCTCCGCAATCTTCGAGGCCCTGCCCCTCGCAATGCTCTCATCCACGGTTTCTTCATTCTCTCTGTGATGTGCTTCTGTTATTAATACGATAATCGCCTGATAATTATTTTGCTTGAGAACTAATCATGTTAGAGCATCACCATTTAGACTTTTAGGGAAAGATTTAGTGAAATTTTAGGGATAAATGTGTTTTTTTAAATGAAGCTAGTAGCTATAATATCAGCTTAATTGCAGACGATTACATTAAAGTGCCAGCTGCAATCCTCTTTTGGATAGCAAACCGATCCTACTAAAAACAAAGCTTTGGGCGTTAGGGTCGAAATATGTTTTTTTTAGCTAAACAAATTTGGAGGTTTTAGGAATGAGATTTTGGAGGTTTTTAAAAGAAGAACAATTTTTAGGGATAACTGTTTTTTTTTAGCTAAATTACGGGGATGGAGACAGAGAAGCTGATATGAATGCTCTTAGCTCTTACTACAAAAATTGCTGAAAATGGCTATGCGCTATGAGTCATCACAAGGTTTTTGTTCTATAGTTGGTGTATGTTATGCTTGTAAGAAGATGAAGACTTGGATATCTTTTACAAAGCTGCATTTGCTTACTATGTTTCGTGAAATTTAATCAAATTTTATAACAAGGAAGTTTTATTATAAATTTCAGTATTTCACAACTGTTATTGTTGCACCGGCAAACAAAATTTCCTCTTTTTGTTAGTCAGTTCATTTTATATGAGTTTATGCGAGTCATCTTTCTGTTTACCTGGAACTGTGTGTGGTGCTGCATGTTGGATGTAATGCTATGAGCCTATGAATGTAATTGTATGTTCATCTGTGGTAGTGTGCTTTTATGACGTATTCGAAATTATAAGATGTATAATTTTGATCATTGCAGCAACAAAAGATCCTTCAAATCTGTTGGCACATGAGGCTGCTTTTGCCTTAGGTCAAATGCAAGATGCTGATGCTATTCCTGCTTTGACACTTGTTCTTAATGATCTTTCTTTGCATCCTATTGTACGTCATGAGGTTAGCTTCTTTCCCACATTTTCTTGCTATTTTTTCGTTTTTATAGTTTGTTTACCAGCAGGTAGCAACAATTAACTGTTTTGCTTGTATTACATACGCATGAACAGGCTGCAGAAGCTCTTGGTGCCATCGGTTTAGAGAGTAATATTTCTCTTTTAAAGGACAGTTTGGATTCAGATCCAGCACAAGAGGTTCGGGAGACATGTGAATTGGCTCTTTCTCGGATTCAGGAGCTGAAAAATGTCGGTGAAAATAATCAGTCATCTACAATAGAGGCATCACCGTTTCTGTCAGTTGATCCTGCTGCACCTGCTTCTTGCTCGTCCGTAAATGAACTAAGGTTTGTTGCATAATATTGTTGCAATTTACCCTTCTGCTACCTTTTATTTGTCTCCAAATACCGTTAAATATCTGCAATCAAGTGTTAAAATTAAAAGATGACCTGTTTTCCACAAAAATATCTCCTTTTATATCTTTTGAGTAAAATGCCATTTTGGTCCCTGTGGTTTGGCTAGTTTTTGCGACTTTTGTCCAATGGTTTGTTTTTCCGCATTTGAATCCAGAACGTTTGAAATCTTACCATTTTCATCTTGCTCGTTAACTCCATCCATTTTTCTCCATTAAGTCAGGGGTATTTCAGTCTTTTTTGTTAACTTAAAGGGCAATCCAGTCTTTTTCAGGGGTATTCGGTCTTTTTACATTAAGTGAAAAGGACCTGATTGCCCTTTAAGTTAACTAAAAAGATGGAAATACCCCTGACTTAACAGAGAAAAATGAATGGAGTTAACGAGCCGGATGAAAATGTCAAGATTTAAACCTTTTGGATCCAGATGCGGAAAAACAAACCTTTGAATGAAAGTCGCAAAACTGGCCAAACCTCAGGGACCAAAATGGCATTTTACTCTATATCTTTTTTTTGTTGATAATGTTTAATCTTTAGAAATGGTTAACATTGAATAGAACATCTACTTCTGACATTATATGATCATTGATATACCGGGCGACGTTTAATTTCTTACAGGGAGATCATATTAAATGAAGAAAAAGGCATGTATGAGAGGTACGCAGCTCTTTTCGGACTCCGAAATCATGGAGGTGATGAAGCAGTTGCTGCTATAATAGAATCATTAAACGCAAAAAGTGCTTTATTGCGACACGAGGTCTGCAATTTAGTTGTTTCTTTTTACTAATTTTGGAACCTCGTATTCGTCTCTCTGTAAACTAACTGTTTTTTTACGTGAATTTCAGGTTGCCTATGTGTTGGGACAGTTGCAAAACAAAGCGGCTTCAGATGCACTTTCAAGAGTACTTAAAGATGTGAACGAGCATCCTATGGTTAGACATGAAGCTGCTGAGGCTTTAGGTTCCATTGCAGGTTTGGTTACCTATGGTGTATATTGATTTTAACCTTATGTTAAACAAAAAATGTGTGGTATGTTGTAATTGTTAGATTGTTTACACAATTATCTAGATGCGGGAAAATAATTTTTCAGAAAATACTTTCTAAAATAATTTTAAAAAATAAGGTGATTTTTTTTTATTTAAAAATGTGATGCTGGGTGCTCTCCTGTCTCTTCCAATATCAATCTTAGTTATTTTTTCTGTTTTTTTTTTACTTTTTTGTTCCAAGATACAATACACTTTTTCATTATTAACTTGTAATATCTAATTGTTAATATAAATCTAAACAAACAGTTTTGTTGAATTTATTTTTGTCTACATTTCGGTATAGTTCTATTGAAAAATAAAAAACACGTTGTATCCAACATGAAACTTTTTTTTTATATTACGAGACCAAAACTACTTTATTTTGAATACAATTTAGTTTTCGATAAAGTTTATATTGAAATGTAGACAAATAAGTTTGAACAGAATATATTAGATTCACATTTAAGTATAAAAAATGAGAAGTTGTTAGAGATAAACTGAATTATATGCTGAACGAAAAACTGAAAGTAAAAGGGAAAAAAGAATAATTTAACACAGAGAAAGGGGGAGAGAGAGAGTTGCCACATTTTTAAAAACCAAAAATATAAGGTAACCATGCTTTTAAAATCTACTATACTTTTTAATAACATTTGGTGGAAAATGGGCTGTATTGGGTAGGTAGTCAAACATGGTTTTTAGGGTCAAAACGGCTGTGTTGAGTTGACTCGGGACACTTTTATGAAAAACTTGATGTTTCTGACCTTAATAAACCATTTTTGTAGATGACCAATGTATATCTCTACTTGAGGAATTCTCCAAAGATCCAGAGCCGATTGTTTCACAGAGCTGTGAAGTTGCTCTAAGCATGCTGGATTTTGAACGATCCGGCAAATCATTCGAGGTACTTGGAAGATTAAGTTTCGCTCATTTTATACGAAAACTGTATCGTGTTAAGAGCGATTGGTTTAATCTATGTTGTTTTCTGCAGTACCTCTTTATGCAGGCACCTCAATTGAAGGAGGCAGCATGATGGTTTCACTTTGTTGTGTGTTTTGTTACCATTGAGCACATACATTTGGATAGAGTTTTGAAGGATGTTGTCAACAGTTCACTTACAAGATGGTGGGTCAGGTGATGAGTTCTTAGATTATGACAATAACAGTAAGTTAATAACTTATTGGATACAACATTTGTCTCTTGCTTTTGTATAAACTCACTTTTATTAAAAATGATAAGTTCTATATGAAAGTAAATTTATACAAAGAAAATTAATAAATTTTATAACTTATAAAATATAAAACTTTTTTTCATTTACTAAATTAAAAGATAAAATATAAACTTGTAATAGAAAAGAGACTATTAAAGAGAGGCTTGTAACGGTCATAGTTGGAAAGAACACAAAGAGTGAAAGTGGACTTGAAAGAAACATACATGTATCATAATGATGAAATATGAAAATTGTAGCACATATTAAACAATTATCTAGCCAGTATAATATTTTATAAATGAATAAATGACACCTCTTGTGCATAACAAATAAAACTAAATACAACCAATACATCGTTCAACTCCGTCTGCAAATGACTTCGAATTGGCTTATCCATAAAACCCAACGACGAATAAAGCAACATTAAAGTGAAAACCACTTTTACAAATTCATTGCATTTTGCAGACTCACGTAAACAAAGAAACATAAAGGTCGTCGAAAACCACAATTGAGTTTTACAAAATTGTGTTTTATAATAAGTCGTCACTTCTTATATTCTTCAAGACGGTATTAATCTGGTTGTTCGGAGGTGGTACTGGTGCCGGCGCCTGTAGGACATCGACGGAGATGACGTATTCGCTAGTTTTCTTCGTCGTGGCAGCCGGAACAGTGTCGTTTAGTTGATCTAATCGGAATCATGTGGAATTCTGGCGTACACCGCACCTGAAATGTTCACTGGTGTTCAGTGGTGTTGGTGGAAGACTGGAAGTGGTAGTGTTGGTATCATCTGTGTTTCTTTAGATCTAAGGTTATGAGTTAAATGAGACTAATTAGTGTTTGACTAAATGTCCCTATCTATATATTTTTATCTTTGTCATGTGTCAATTTATTATTGCTTCCTACCATTCTCATCCAAGACAAACTTCCTACTTGATAATTTATAAATGATAATGATACAGTCGGCTTGGTTTACAGAGCCGGTTCTAACTTCCAAACTAGACTAAACAATTAAACCGAAAAATATTAAAACCAAACCATTGTATATAAATCGATCAAACCTGTTGATTTTCTTCACTTTGGACTATTCAATCAGTTTCAAGATTTATGAAAATCCGAGGTTAAGGCCACCCGGGGCACTCCACGGGTAAGCCTTTGTGGGTTAGAACCCGGGCCAGCACACCGCCGCCACCTCTGTGGGTTAGGCGTGCAGGTATGCAAAGCCAGCACTGGTACCCACTCTAGATTGTTGATTTTGATGATTGGTGTTGACCTCCAACGGTCTTATGACCGTTTACTTAAAAAAATGTTTTATTTATTTTTTAAACCTTATAAATAATCACACTTTCTCAAACCATTTTCACTCTAAATCATCTTATCCTAACTAAACCCTTACTCATTTTCATTCTCATCATCTTTTTCTCAATGGCTAATCATTCATACGAAGACTTGAGTATTTACTTACCGCCAAATGATTACGAAGACGACTTTTCAATCTATAGTAGCTTACTTTATTTCGTAGAGAAGCTTGAGGAACTCGAAGCGGAAGACACGACAACGTCGTCGGTCGTTCCAAATAAATCGTCAAACGTGATCGTGTACAAGGTAACGAAAATCTTCTGAACGATAATTTTGTTGATGAACCAAAGTAGACAATGAAACATTTTGTTACCGTTTTCATATGTTTCTACGATTATTCCTAAAAGTTGTTGGTGATATTGAAGCTCAATATCCTTGGTTTCAAGATGGATATGATAGACAGTACAAAAAGAGTTTTACGGTGATACAAAAAGCTACATCCGCAATTACACAACTCGTGACCGATAATACTCCCGATGAGAACGACGAGTATTTACAAATGGCCGAAAGGACTTCGCGAGAGTGCTTACAATTTTTTTGCAACACTGTTAACCAATTGTACGACGATGAGTACATGCGTAGGCCGACAAGCACCGGCGTAGTGAATTTATACAAAAACCATGATGAAAAACACCACGTTCCAGGGATGCTAGGTAGCATTGAGTCT
Source organism: Helianthus tuberosus (assembly GCA_030545235.1). Classification (NCBI taxonomy): domain Eukaryota; kingdom Viridiplantae; phylum Streptophyta; class Magnoliopsida; order Asterales; family Asteraceae; genus Helianthus; species Helianthus tuberosus. The sequence continues at coordinate 179,572,030 of CM060409.1, forward strand.
ACGCATCTTGTGTGGAGGATGTGTCCCACAACATTACGAGGCCATTATATGAGAGGTGATCACCAGTACCCAACGGTCATGGTCGAAGTGCTCGTGTCACAAGATTTATGGTTTTGGCATGCGTATTGTGGATCGCCCGGTTCACTAAACGACATCAATGTTCTCCAACAGTCTCCAATATACCTCGCTGAACGGAATGGAACTGCACCTAAGTGTCCATTTCAAGTGAATGGATTTCCATACAAACGTGGATACTATTTAACCGACGGGATCTACCCTACTTGGTCAACGTTTGTGAAAACGTTTCCATATCTTGTCGATCCTAATGGAAAGAAGTTCAAGAAATTGAAAGAAGGGGCAAGAAAAGATGTGGAGCGGGCTTTTGGTATCCTAAAAGGAAAATGGGGGCATACTTAGGAGACCCATGTATGCTATGACGATGAACAAGATTATTAGCGTGACGTATACGAGCATGACACTTCACAATATGATCTTAAAGGACCAGGGGCATGTGTTCTCATTGGTCCACATTAGGGATCCAGTCGTCGAACCCGTTTTCTACGAAACAGTGCTTGCAGAATTGATTGATATTGATACACATTATCGACTTGGAAATGATCTTCTCGTCCATCTTGCAGCTCAAGATCTACCGTACCTCAAGGAGGAAGACAAGGAGTAGTATGGTTTTTTTTTTCTCATTTTTTCATTTTATTTTTATTAGTTTGCTTTGAATTATGAATTTTTATTTTTATTCAATGAAGTTTACTTTTTATCTGACATTTGACTATTTTTAATTAAAAAAATGCTTTATGGCATGTGTAGGCGTCACCACTACTTACTAGCTAATGGTTACTTTGCACTAAATTTGACGTGACGTGTGATCGTTGGTCGAGGCTATGGTACTTACCCTTAAGTGTCTCTTCCTCCCTAAAAGACAGTTAGGAGAGGAGCTCCCTTCACCCCAGTCCAGAAAGATCATAGGATTCATATGCTACCATTGGCATAGACGCTCTAACCATAATTGCACCTATAGGTACTTATGTAACGGGTGGCAATGAACCACTATGATTTCTTTCAGGGCCGGGGCGAAAGAGAGCTCCAGTCATAACTATTCAGTGTAACCCTCATTTCTCCTAACTTAACCCTAAATATGGAATACAAAACCTAAGGTTTTCTGTTGATGTTCATGGATGTAGAAGCCAAATGCCCGAATGCTTTATATAGGCAACAGGACTCGTGCCTATAAGGATCTCAACCATTTCAAAAGATATAAAATATTAATTTCAAGATTTATTTATTCAAAGCTTATCTCTGAAAAGCGATGATACTAAAACATTGCTTTCGTTTACATACTTATTGAGATTTTGATTTAAAGTATCATTTTCATTAATTATTAAATATTATATAAAGAGAAAGTTATTGCACGCATGTAATTAACTTATTGGCCCATTAATTTGGATAAAAGGGAAATTAAATTCACTATTTTTAAAATAAAGACATGATCGTCTATTTCTGCATGGACACATATATACTATCATCAAACTTTTTGAATATAAAAATTCTAATAAAGTATTATTATAGAGAGGATGGGGCGCTCATCGAAGAGACTTTCTACCAACCAATCCAACGTCGTCACCTCAACTATCACATACCACAACCCGGAGACCACTCCACCGGTGTCAGTGTTCCCGCCTAGAAGCAGACAATTTTGTAGGTCTCTCTCTTCTACACACATTTGCCTCTCCTCTCCACACACTACCCTAATTGGTGAAAAATACCCATGGTCACAAGCCGCACACCCTACCCGAATGAATGGTGGTCGTGTACCCGTCACGGTTAAGTACCAAAAGGGGTACCTGAATGGTGCCCACTCCTCCCTTAGTCGGCTAGTCGTATCAATATATTTCTTGGTGGAGTATTGTCTTTAGCACATGAAATTTCTAGGGTTTTTTTGTGGTCCGTTTTAATTGGTTTTGATAAAGAATTTGGGCTAAACCGATAATTTTGGTTTCGGAGAACCGTGAGAAACAGGTTTAAAGATCTTACTTTTGTTAATTTATGTAATTTGTCACCATTGAAGATCTTTGTTTCTGTTTTTTAGAGAGAGAAAGCTAATGTTTTGGAAGGAGAGACAACAATTTTCATGTTGTTCACCTAGACACCAAGAACACACGCACAAGTGTGTGAGAGAGAAACAGGTTTAAAGATCTTACTTTTGTTAATTTATGTAATTTGTTTAGATTTATACTTTGTATAACGTTTGGTAGATTTAAAATCAGAGCTAGATTGTTTATTTTATTTTTTAAATCAAGATCTAGAAGAAATTTTTGTATGTTGTATTTCTCTCTTCAAAGTGTATTGATTTTTTTTTTATGAAGATTAAAGTTAAATTTCTAAATTGTTTGTCCAGCGATTTTGAGTTAATGATTGCTTTTAGTTGGATTTTTTTTGTGTGTGTGGGGGGGGGGGGGTAGGTGAGCTGGGCTTTTTTTAGGGTTTATGAATTGGATTTGGATTAATTTGTTTTCTGGTTTTGTTTAAATTCAGCATCACCATTGATGGTAGATAATTAGTTTGAAAATCCATAATTTTTACGATGTATGTTTCAAATTTCTTTGTTGTTTAGTTGTTTTTTGAATAAATTCACTCCGATGTTACATTTCCATTACCTTTAGAAAGTTCATAATTTAATCGGATATCGGTTTTGTTTTACAAATAGAAATTCGTGTTTTTTACTGGCATAATTTGTTACATATGTTACATTTCTATCAGCTACATTTATGTGAAGAGTATATTGATATTTTTTACGAAGATTAATGTTGACTTTCTAAATTGTTTGTACAGAGTATATTATTATTTTTGCGAAGATTAATGCTAAAATTTCTAAACTGTTTGTCATATATGTTTTAACACGTGTTACACTGCGGGTTACATATGTTGCATACAGGGTGTTACATGTGTTACACCCAGTATATGAGACCAGCTTATTGTTTTTTTAGAGTAAATTACAAGTTTTGTCCTTTATGTTTACATCAAATTACATGCGCTGTCCTTTAGCGCAAAAGTTGACAAGTTTTGTCCTTTAACTTTCCAAATCTTGCACGTTTTGTCCTTTAGGCCAAACCCAGTTAGATTTTTTGGTTAAATTTAGTCATGTATAAGGCACATGAGGGTAGTATTGTAATTTCACCTATTTAATTTAAAAAATAAAAATTGTATAAAACCCATTAACTTTCTCTCTCCTGTCAACACTCTTTCTCTTTCTAAATTCTCTCTCTCTCTCTCCTTCAATATCTTCCTCACGAGATTCACCAATATGACCTAAGAAAAAAAATGTACATCTCCATTCTTATTTCAATATCTCATTCCAATTCTCCACCCTCATAATCCCTTCAGAATCTCAGTCTCTCACTGCTGCCAACAACCACCACAAGCCACCACCCTCCACCATTTTCACATCACCATCACACCATAAAACTAAAAATTGACCCTTAACTGAACCTAATATTCGGTTTGAGGGTTTCAATTTCAAACATTTCAAAACCAAACATAAAACTAAAAATTAACCCTTAACTGAACCAAATTCATACGAACCTAAAGCCGACAAAACCCAAGTTTCGGTTTTGGGTGGCAGTCAGATTTTGAAGATGATGCTCCTGAGCCTACTCAACCTGTCTATTCTTCTTCCTCTTCTTCAGGTGTCACCATTATCAACCTCAATGAAGGCAGTGGTGGTGGTTCAGATCTGAAATCGACAACCCCTTTCTCTTTCTCCTACCCTCTTTCTTTCTTTATTTAGTGTAGGGTTTCATGGAGAAGAAAAGAAATCGATGATCTCTGCATCTCCTTTACAGGCGTCGTAATATCAATGAAGGCAGTGGTGGTGGTTTAGATCTGAGCAATGGAGGCGGTGGTGGTTGGGTGTTGGTGGTGGCGGTGGCGGTGGGATGTGGCGGCGGTGGGTGTTGGTGGTGGGAGGTGGAGGTGGAGGTGGAGGTGGTGGTGGTGGGTGAATAGAGAAAGGAGAAGAGAGAGAGAGAGAAGCGAGAGGGAGAGAGAGTCAGGGATAAGATTTCTCTTTTTTCAATATTTATATTGTATTTTATATTTTATGCACAATTAGTCCTTTGAATAACAAGTAATTTACTTAGTAGTCCCCAGGGAGGTAAAATGACAATAATGCCCCCATGTGCAAGGCACATGACAAGATTTAACCAAAAAATCTAACTAAGTTTGGCCTAAAGGATATAACGTGCAAGATTTTAAAACATTAAGGACAAAACTTGTCAACTTTTGCGCTAAAGGACAGCGCCTGCAATTTGGTGTAAACATAAAGGACAAAACTTGTAATTTACTCTTTTTTTAGATTGGCTGTTAAATGTTAAAATGTATAAACTTCATAATTTATTCGGAATATCTCGTTTATTTTACAAATAAAAAGTCGTGTTTTTTTGGTGGGATAATTAGCTACATATGTGGTAACAACATTACGCAAGTTACTTATAGTTACCCCAACCCTTTTTGGACACAAAGGGGGGGTGCACATATGTAACACATGTATAGCCACGTTACACATGTTACATAGAAGATTAATAAGTTTTAACTATAGAATATTTAATATTGATGTACTTGTTTTGTTCATAGGTGAAAAGATGTTTTGTGTTCCAGATGAAGATGGTTATCAAGAAGCGAAACCCGCCGAAGGATTACAACGCATCATCAGGTTTTCGTGGTGACGATGGTGTGTTTTTTGGTTGGCTGCTATGTGTTATGAAGATGGATGTAGTTGTGAAGACCATTTTTAGAAGCATTACAACTATTGATATAAAATTCATTTTTATTTTCATTGTTAGTATGCCAATTTTTGGATGAATACGGATGTTAGTATGCCATTTTTTGGCTGCAATTTTTTTTGGATGCAACAACTATATGTAACATGAGTTACATATATACCCCATAGTGTAACATATGTTATAAACATGTGTTACATATGTCAGCCCCTTTGGTGTCAATTTAAACTTAGCAAAATTACATATGTAACAACATTACATCATCCAAAATGTCATATCAATGAACAAACAAGTAATATATGTAACTATAAGTATATGAGACTAGTGTAACAAATTAAAGGGACAAACGATACACTTCATGTTACATAAGTACCTAGACTTGTTATTAACAATGTTTTTAGTAGATAAAAAAAACTGCATTAACGTATATTTTTTACATTGAACCCAGCTTATTGGTTATAAGTCTTACACATGGCAAGAAGTTCTTCCAGTGTGACGTATGGTTTAACAATAATAGGATGATATTGCTCGGTGACATTCGGTGTCCACAATTTAGTGCCATTAGAATACTAGTAAATATGGTAACGTGGAGTATGTTCTAGATCATCTGTGGACATAGGGACGGATGTTAGTATAAGTTTACGTGTGTTATGAATGTTGTAATACGTTTACCACCCTAGGGTAACAAAAAAAGATCACACATGACACTTGTCGTCATGTTACACATGTTAATTGTGTGTGCACATGTAACATCTTCTCTAATGTATGTAACATCCTTAAAAGTTGTGTTCCTACTCTGCTTTATATTTTGTAAGTACTTATAGGTAAACATGTTTTAAAGATACAACCTGTAACATGTGTTACACCGAAATGTTACACAAGTGTTTCCAGTTTTACACATGTTACATCTTTTGTAACTCTGCTTTATACTTTGTAAGTGTTTCCTGTTTCCAGTTTAATCATGTTTTAAAGATACAACCTGTAACATGTAAGTACTTATAGGTAAACATGTTTTAAAGATACAGCCGTATCACCTTACAAGTTATATGTTTTACTGACAAACGCCATGTCACACATGTTACACACTATAGAGTGAAACAACAGTATTGAACGTTGCTACACATTTCCCATTCTGTCGTAACATGTGTAACCTTTTTGGGGGTATCGATGTTGTAGGTTTATATAGACTTAAATATATACAAATGATCCAAAAATGATCATACATGTGTTACCCTCTAGTGTAACATAAGTTACAAACATGTCTTACATAAGTGCAGCCCCGATTTTTGGTAACAAAGGGGTTGAACATATGTAACACATGTTTGTAACATGTGTTACACTAGAGGGTAACTTCTGTACAACGTCAAAGGTACCCACCACCTGCCCTTCATCGACTTCTTGTTCCCCTTCTTCATCGGTTTCTCCATCTACCTTCTTTCGCTTTATGGCCACCTTTTGTCGTATCCGATATTGTGGTTATCTTTCTTCCTGCCAAGATCCCTTCTCATTTGGTTGCAACTACTATGGTCAAGTCGTAATAACACAAGTTACAGTCCAGTATTTTAAAGATACAACCGTATCACCTTACAAGTTATATGTTTTGCTGACAAACGCCATGTCACACATGTTACACACTATAGAGTGAAAGAACAGTATTGAACGCTGCTACACATTTCCCATTCTGTCGTAACATGTGTAACCTTTTTGGGGGTATCGATGTTGTAGGTTTATACTTAAATATATATAAATGATCCAAAAATGATCATACATGTGTTACCCTATAGTGTAACATAAGTTACAAACATGTCTTACATATGTGCAGGCCCGATTTTTGGTAACAAAGAGGTTGAACATATGTAACACATGTTTGTAACATGTGTTACACTGGAGGGTAACATCTGTACAACATCAAAGGTACCCACCACCTGCCCTTCATCGACTTCTTGTTCCCATTCTTCATCGGTTTCTCCATCTACCTTTTTCGCTTTATGGCTATCTTTTGTCGTATCCGATATTGTGGTTCTCTTTCTTCCTGCCAAGATCCCTTCTCGTTTGGCTGCAACTGCTATGGTCAAGTCATAATAACACAAGTTACAGTCCAGTATTTTTAATCTACTAATTAAAAAACAATAGTAGTAACATAACTAACACTAGTTACCTTCTACCCAATTATGCCCTGAACTTGAAGACTCCCCAAATTTTGAGTTTTTATCTGCATCATTTCACACATAAAAAAAAACTAAGCAAAACCACCCAAAAAAAGGTTACATATGTAAACAGTTACCATACACTTCAAACAACTACTATCCGGTAGAACCAACTCCCTCGCTGCAAGCACTAAACAAACATGTAACATATGTTAGCACAACCTTTCGTATTTGTTTGACGTCGTATAGCTTTTGTTTTTGTTTTCTAGACTGGACAGTTGTGCTCCCCACAACAATTGTTTTAGATGTGTTACCCTCCAGTGTAACACGCGTTACAAACATGTGTTACATATGTGTAGCTCCTTTTTGTGTCCAAGAAAGGGTTGGTTTTAACATAAGTAACACGTGTAACATTATTACAACATATGTAGCTAATTATGCTAGCAAGACATTTCAACTAACAACCCATTTAAAATAACATTTCAACCCATTTAAAATTACATTTCAACATTTAAAAAGATATAGATTTGTAAGCTAATAACAACTGATAATATCAAAAAAAAAAAATGATTTTAATACAAAAATAAAAACCTGTAAACTACATAAACATTTACCCATTACTAGACCACTTTGTGCACACAAAAACATATTAACAACAACCTTAACAAAAAAAGGTTACTAAGTAAAACCTCCGGTGTAACACACGTTACAAACATGTGTTACATATGTGTAGCCCCTTTTGTGTCCAAGAAAGGGCTGATTTTAACATAAGTAACACGTGTAATATTGTTACAACATATGTAGCAGCAAAAAGAACAACTTTTTATATATAAAATGAACGAGATCATTACTACATAAACATGATTTTAATACAAAAACAAAACCTGTAACTACATAAACATTTACCATTACTAGACCACTTTGAGTACACAAAAACATATTAACAACAACCTTAACAAAAAAAAAAATCAAGGTAAATTAGTTCAAACCTGCTTCTCTCTCACACACTTGTGTGTGTGTTCTTGGTGTTCGAGAACACGATGAAGATTGTTGTCTCTCTATCTAAAATCAAGGTAAATTAGGTTCAAACATGCTTCTCTCTCACATACTTGTGCGTGTGTTCTTGGTGTTCGAGATGAACACGATGAAGATTGTTGTTCCTCTCTCTAAATTTGCTTCTCTCTCATGTTCATCTTCAAATCTGTTTCTCTCTCATGTTCATCTTCAAATCTCCTTCTGCACTTGCTTCTTGTTTTCTTCCATTTTCCGGTGACTTTTACCGGATGATAACAACTGAAATGTTGCTCTTATATCTAGGGATTTCGATTCACCGTCGCACCTTGTTTTTATCTTGTTTCGCGATTCACTGTAGCACATTTTTCTTCTTCTCCGGCGAGACTTCTTCTTCTCCGGCGAGACTTTCTTCTCCGGCGAGACTTTCTTCTCCGGCGGGACTTTCTTCTCCGCTGGGTTTTGGAAAGATCAGAGAAGAAACCTTCATCCCCATTCTTTGAGTTAAAATCAGAATCCCCACTCCAGTTGCCTGTATCACCGTCGTCGGCACCGACGGTTCGTCGGAGAACCTCCACCGCTGTAGACGACGGCTTGTCCGTCGTCCACCGTCGTCTTCTTCTCTCTCTTAAATCTCTCTCTCTACCTCCTGAACTCTCTCACACACACTTGTGTGTGTTCTTGGTGTTTATTTTGAAACATGGAGAGAGAGAGAATGGATGATGATGATGATGATGATGATGGTGACTTGTACAGAAGAAAGGGAATAAGAGGACAAACCTCACATTTTTTTAATATATCCTATGTACTTTGTTTCATTGTGTTTTTACACAAATACCCTTTAAAGTACATATGAAGATAAACATTGCAATTTATTTAATTCAATAATGCTAGTTATTTCCTCAACCATTAGATCATCAAGATCAATGGTCACAATTGGGTTTCCTTGGTTTTCTCACTAAAAATGGTTTCCTATATATCCTTGCCATATATATATATATATTAACTTTACTTTAAACTAAAATAATTAATTAATAGGTCAACTTTTGACCACTCTAATCGAGTTTAAATCGAGTGAAGTGAATTAAACAAGGTTAGTTTCCCCAACTTGTTTTAGTTTAAAAATCCTTTTTGGATGTATTTTATAATTATACTTATTTATAGATGTAAGAACATATGTAATTCATATCAATACCAAAAGCTGGTCTATCCAAAATATGAAGTAGCCTATTCGATAATTCGTTATGTTTCAAATATTCTTCTTCTTTCGTTATGTTTTCAAAAGATGTTTCTAACGTACTTTAAATAACCCCATATTTTTTATATCATTTAATATATGTTTTCTTTCATAAAAAATACAAAACTATATTATAATCTAGAGTAAACTTCCGTTTTGCTCCCTATGGTTTGTTCGTTTTAACGGTTTTGCCCCAATCCTTTAAAATAGTCATTTACTCCCTGATGTTTCGATTTTATCACTAGTTTGCTCTATTGCCTCAACTCCATCCATATTGTATGTTAACTGAATGGGTATTTTGGTAATTTCAAGTATAAAATGAAGGTACTTTGGTAATTTATATTTAAATGTAAAGTATTAGTATATATACACACACACATAACAAATAGAGTCTCTCCTACACCACCTGACACCGCCCACCACCACCCGACATCACCATCACCATTTACCACCTACCACCATCCAACCACAACCAGCCGACCACAACCACCACAATTTAAACCGCCCACCTCACCTGAAAAACGAACCCATTCGAAACACCAAATATGAACCCCCCCTACCACCTACAACCACATGCAGCGACCAAATATCGTCATCATCCACCGCCACCTGCAAATTGTAACTACCCGCCATCAACACCACTCACCCCTTTCGCCGAAGATTTGAGTCTTAGACCTCTCGTATTCCCCTAGTCACTGACAGATTTGGGGGTTCCTTGGCAGTAGACAAGTTCAGATCTATAATAACCACCACCGAAATACCCTAGATCTGCAATAACCACCACTGAAATACCCTAGAGCAGTGACGGTTTTTATGGCTTAGCAGGCCTGAGATCAAAGTGGTGGTGCTTCTAATGACGAGGGTATTGTGGTGGTTCTAATGACAAGGTGGTGGTGGTGCCGGAAGTATTGTGGTGGTGACAAAATCAATAAAGAAGATACTGGGTTTAGAGAGAGCAAGAGATATGGTAATTGGTAAGGGTGGATGGTAATTGTGGTTATGGTTACAGGAGAGATAGATAGATAGATAGACAGACAGACAGACAGACAGACAGACAGATAGATAGATAGATAGAAGATAGATAGACAGACAGACAGACAGATAGATAGATAGAGATTTGATCTTTTATATTAATAAATTACTTATATATAATTAAATCATTATTTATTAAATTACTATAATACCCTTATCTTTAATATACATTTTAGACAGAGTTAGGGGCGGGGAGTGAAATGGAGAAAAGTTAGATCAAGGAGTAAAATGGCTATTTTTAAAGGATTAGGGCAAAACCGTTAAAACGACCAAACCATAGGGAGCAAAACAGAAGTTTACTCTATAATCTATTTTTTATATTGCATGTTTTCATAATCAACTGACTACAAATTAAATAAAAGTAATAATATATTCCTTCTAACTCTGCTGCAAGTTATAGCAATAATAATTATACAATAATTACAATGATAATAACAATAATAACTTCAATTCCATCTATGTTTAATACTTAATATTGTATGCTTGCATGTACATCATTCATTGTTAAAGCATCAGATCGATAACGAACATCAATATTGCACTTTATTCAAGACATGAAGAACAATCATAAACAAAACAAGATAGAAAGATGTAGAAGATGAATCTCTTTATTAATGAACCAGTCATCACAGATTACATAAACCGAAAGAGTATACATCATCTATAAGCTGATTTAGATCACAAAGATCTAAACCGAGCTTTCTCTCACTAACACATAGTCACTCTCTATCTAGAAATGTGCACACACTATTGAGGAATTCCTTAGGGTTTGTGAGAGGTTGCACGAAGTTGATCACCCAGATCCATTCTCACTGAGATGAATGAATGTAATGGATAGATGCCCCATTCTAACCTATACACCCATATATATAGGCTAGGGCAAAACTCTAAGTCCTGACCATACATGTCCACAAGTTCAGACCCTTCACACCTTATATTGTCTGAATTTAATCAATCAACTGATACAATCTGAATTTAATCAATCACTTTGACTTGGCCTTAGTTCTGCCTAGCATCAATAATCTTCAATCACCGGACACTGCGCTTTTAGTCTCCCCTTTGACTGATGATGCCATGCCTGCTTTCTACTTTGGCTGAGACTTGATCTTTCCGGCAGAGTACAACGATCTTCAACCCTTCTAATTAAAGTCTTGTTGACGATCACTTAAATGGCCGCTTTGTGAAACTTGAAGAATCCAACATCAGACATTATAGATCCTCCCCCTCAAACTACTCCCGAATCAAGTTAACGCGAACCAGCCTACAACCAAATGTAAGAATATCACTCGAAACCATAACCTTCAAACCTAAACGACAGCAGAAAGAGACATTGGATTTCCAATCCCCAACCTTGAACACTTCAATCTTCACAAAGACATGAAGTTCAGTTCGATAAGTTAATAACAAACTGAACTTTGTAAAAGTAGGTCCACCATCTTTATTAAAATCTGCAACCCTTTATGTATGATCTCATCTCGTCATGAATCTTCATGAATCAATCTCCTATTTTCATGAATCCACTGAATCCCCGATGACTTTCATCTCCGATCTCCCCCTTATCAAGAAGCACCACATTATTTCGAGAACAGACTAGCAACCGTCTTGGAAGAGGGACCAAGAAACTAATCATCTGTACTCTAAACAACAACTAATAAGGCTGAATCTTTAACTAGTCGTCAACCGAGAATCCAACTTCATCACGTCCATACTAGATTGAAAACACGAACATACTTGGCAAAACTCCATCACACACGAGTCTTTTTACGCACAAGCTGTCAAAGTCCAACCAAGTCATGGTAATAGTCCAAGATTGTCCCAAAACTCAAGTAAGGACCAAATCTGAACTCCGAGAATCTTGAAAAGAACACCGCGGACCACCAATTCCGCTTCTCATCCCCTCACGTGATCCGGACAACATAAGTATCTTGTAACTTCGCAGTATCCGGTGAATTAAGATTCGATGTCAGACATAACTGATAACAACAGTTAAGGGGGAGTCTGTAAGTGCAGTTCTCGTCGGATAACTGTGCTTTATCAGTTCTAGTCAAGTCCAAAGTTAAGAGAAGTCAAGTTACAACATATTCGGACATATATGTTAAAAACCTAAGAAATTCGGACTGTATTATGTGTTATGTTTTCTGAACTTGTGGATTAGGTTTGTCATACTTAGTGTGATGTCCGAATTTGTGGATATGAGATGGTCAGGACTTAGGATTTGCCCCAGCCTATATATATGGGTGTATAGGTCAGAATTGGGCATCCATCACATTCATTCATCTCAGTGAGAATGGATCTGGGTGATCAGCTTTGTGAAAACTCTCACCAACCCAAAGGAATTCCTCAATAGTGTGTGCACATTTCTATAGAGAGAGTGACTATGTGTTAGTGAGAGAAAGCTCGGTTTAGATATTTGTGATCTAAACCAGCTTGTAAATGATGTATGCTCTTTTGGTTTGTAATCTGTGATGACTGATTCATTAATAAAGAGACTCATCTTCTACATCTTTGTATCTTTTATGTTTTTTATATCTTTTATGTCTTGAATCAAGTGTAATGTTGATGTTCGTCATCAATCCGGTGCTTTAACATTCACTTGGAGAAATATGTCCTAAAGCAAGTTACAGTGTGCTAAATGTAAATGGGATTAGGAACTACATCCATGATTGTTTCTGTAACGTTTTCAACTTAAACTTAATTTACATACATGTGTCGATATCTCGTAACAATCAAAAGAACAACTTAATATATAAGACTTCGGCTTTTGGGGGCAGGAATAATATAAAGCGTATCGCGCTAACAACACGTGGATGATTCGTGAAGTTGAAAAACTAAACCATGTGATCGAATTTTTGATTGTGCATGATATGTGGATATTGAAAGAAAACATATAACTTTGTTGGGTTTAGATTTAACTATTTAAGATTAGGTTCCATTTGCAAGATGCTTCATATTGAGATGTGGAAATTATGAACAATTGACAAAGAGGCAACACGAAATCACAAAGTTGCAAAATGATATGATTTTAGATGCCTTTGATGGATTAGATGCTTTTATTCTTCATGCAATTGGGGTTGACTCTAACCTTAGTAGTATCTAGAGCCAATTTCTAGGTAATTTAAGGATCTTTTGTACTTGTATCGATTGATTAAAGTCCTACCAACATCTCGTGTCTGATTTTCGCGTGTATAAATAAGGGTTAGCCCTTCATTGGGTTAAAACATATGAGTAGCGTATGATACATGAAAAGCAATGGTTTGCTTTAGCATGTTTTTGCGACTATGAAATTTACAAGAGAAGAATATTAAGCAAGTGGCTATTGAGGGGTGCGTACATGAAGATACTATCAAGAAAACTTTTTTGTCTTCTCTTCCTCAAAGACTTCTAACATTTTGAATTGTCAGATGTTCGAGGTCTCTGAGGAGAGAAGACCAAAAATTGTCTTGGTCTTTAAGATTAACAATTAAGATGAATCTCAAACTCTTGTAAATATCTTTTGATTATTTAGCTTTTCTTTATAGTTTGTTTAATCAAGAAACGGGAGCTGATTTCATATTTTCTTAATCACAAAAACTATAATAGTTTTATTAAACATATATTGCCTTAAAGATCAATTTCTTATTTCTCTGATAATGAAGGCTTTACAAGATTTATTCTTTTATGATAATTATTACTCTTCTATAATTATTTGATAATACAATGACTTTATAAAAGAAATGAGTATTAAAGTAAATAAAAATATTTGTATGCATTTGACAAACGATATCCATATTCTTTGATATAAAGTTTCAAACAAATTACAAATTACCAATGTTGATGTTTCTTTTATTCTGTTCTCAGTTTCATTTAAAAGGTATGACTAAAAGAAGGAGAAATACATAATGTGCTCTTCTTGATATCTAATTATGTTAAGTCCCATACCTATTAATTCATCTTTCCTTAATTTTTTTCACCCAAATCTGTTGATACTTTTTTTCACCCATATCTTTATATCTATTAAACAGTAATCTAATCTACTCCTGCTTCAATACCATTTTCTATTGCAGGACTTGAACCCGGACCTCTTAAGACAGGATACCATTTTGCATACCTAAATACCGGTATATATCACCGTCGAATTCCTTTATGTCTTAGTGTTTCATATGCTTTAAATATTCATATGCCCCAAAACATTTTTTTGTGATATTTTAACTTTCTTTAGTTAGTTTATTTATTGAAAATGTATTCTTAACTTTATAGTTCTTCTTCACACTAGTTCCAAAAATTAGATTTTTGCTCTTGAGAAATAACTTGAACTTCAAAAAAGTGTTCTCAAGTTAGTTAGGTATTTATTAGAGTAATGAATAATACACTGCATCTGCATGCTACTCTATTATTGAAGCACGTTGACACCGAGCTTCTAAAAGGTCCTTAGAACAATTTTTCAATATGTGTTCTCCTTAACAAGAGATTCGCGCGCAATGACCTAATAGATGTCCAAAAGCAAGCTAAAGTGAAGTAGACATCAATGGGTTGTTCGAAATGAAACTTGAAAGAAGGAAATGAATGAAAAATCTTCCACATATGTGGGTGAATAAACCATAGTCACATGGAACGCGGTACGCTCCGGTAGGCGGTACGAAAACGGGTACGCAATTCGGGCCTTTCTAAAAATCGGTACGTTGGGGGGTAGGTTCATTTGGGAACGCTAATTCGGTACATGGTACGGTGTATCCTATGGCGTATCACCGTAGTTTGGTACACGTATCATATATATAAAAAAGTATAAAATAGATCTTTCACTAAATTTTCAAAAACATAATCAAAATGGGGGGAAAACTGTTCAGGACCTGGCTGTACCGGAATCTGACTTTTGGAACGCTGGTACACTACAAACGGAAACGTGTTTCGTATTAATTAAAAACGTGTATTCACCGTTTGGAACGCTATTATGGTACACAATCGGGAACGGTCCAAATTAGCGATCCGGTACGCGTACCGGAGGCGATTGGAACGACTCTGTACCCCGATTCGGTACGACCGATTTGGTACGCGATACAAGGGTCTTTTAGCGTTTCCTGTGACTATGGAATAAACCTTAAAAGAGTTATAAGTAAGGAACTAAGATGTTTGGGAGGGGGATTCGTCCCTTGGTTTTTACTCTCACTCCAACGCAAACACAAGGGATGCAAATTTCGGTCTAAATGGGTTAGACGATTCAAACTCACGCGTGTTTGTGTCATTGCGCGACAACTAAATTGCTTTTTAAAATTCTTTTAGTTGCAACTAAAAACATCTATGAGGAGTTTTGCTTCACTTGGTGTATGAGTATAGAGGATACCTCTAAGCTCTCTTGTTTGATAACTAAACATCTGCAATAATCGTGTTCTATTTTGTAAAGAAAAACATATA
This sequence comes from Helianthus tuberosus, assembly GCA_030545235.1. Taxonomy (NCBI): domain Eukaryota; kingdom Viridiplantae; phylum Streptophyta; class Magnoliopsida; order Asterales; family Asteraceae; genus Helianthus; species Helianthus tuberosus. The sequence continues at coordinate 179,587,635 of CM060409.1, forward strand.
ATCTTAATGGTATCTTTTACTAGTGATTTCATTTTTGATTACATAACCGCTGCTTTGGTTGTTGTATCTTGAGAGATAAATGTGAATAGTCGTGGAATCGGTTTTAAGGGAACCGTGATATTTTAAAATTATGCGGTATGTATTTGTATATATTTTATTGTAATTTATTTTCTACAAACGATATTATATTGTTTATTGTTTCCCACAAAATTAAAATTTTATTTATTTTCTTATAAATGAAATTTGTTGCTTAGATGAAATTGATTGTAAAGGTTAAAATATAAACTTCAATTGGATTTTAGTTGTAAAAAATACATTGTGATAATTTAGTGTTACAAGTAATGGAAAATTGGAAATGACTTCCAAAAAGTGTGAAATTTGAGGTTCTTTTTTTGTGCATGTAAATCCTTAATCCATAGATACTTGAGATGTTGAGTGCTTGGATTAATCTACCATCTGTAATGTATCCAGCATCATCTCTTTATGCATGCACTTGAGGCAGCTTGATGGTTTCACTTCATTCTGCTTTTCTGCCCTTGATGTTTTATGCACTACTTGATCATTGTTGATGTCTTCATTCTTTAAAAGCAAATATAAAGTCGATATCCGACTGCATATGCTGACCGCGTTGCATCATGAACATATACTTTTATAAAAGTCGGGCTCTCGAGGCTATAATAACATATTAGGCTGTAAGGCCCTACTGATTACTTACAAAGTAGTTTTTTTTTTTTTTTTTTTACTTTGGTACATCCTTTAACTTAACTTAACAAATCAAATCTTTTATAGCAAATGTTTAAATGGGAAGAAATGAGAGATATTACAAATAGTTTTGCAACTAATATTGAACATACCAGATATGAATGATTCGATATGAATACTAACCACATTGTTTCAACTTTCATCTACTTAATCACTCACTAAAGATTCAGATCAACACGAATCTTTAGTTTGTTTGGCTAAAACCTCTCGGTTATCCGTTGGTTGTATTGTAATTGCAGGTTGATCACTGCCACGAATCATCCCTTGTTTTTGTATATACTCCCACTTATCTTGAAATAGATACAATAATCCAATGCACACAATTTCTGCGGTGAAAAAAATAACCCAAGGCGTTATACTCCTTGATGATCTCTTCTGATATGCGTGTAACCCTGTGTACACGTTGATGATCCCGAGTAGTGAAACCGTTGTTCCTAGCATCCAATGTGTAAAAAACCATGTACTTCGATTCTTGCCATCTCTGTAACAAGTAGAGGTGTTAGTTTTGGCCCATTTACTTGCATGTAGGTCGTTATATGTTATCGTTTATCTTTAACAGATCAAACGGGTTAACTTAAGGATTTACCTTAAAAGGATGGATTCAAACTTATTCAAATGCATAATACCACATTAATCATTTTAAGACAAATGTAATATGATAGTAATGTACTTTTTATAGCCTTTAGATCCGTTATAGCAACCCTACCCAGACCGTTTGGACCCATATTAAAGAGTATGCATTTTGACCCGTTACCCAACCCAGCCCGTTGGCCCGCTTACCCAATCCAGCCGGTATGACCTATTACCTTATCCAGCCCATTTGCCCCGTTAGCCAACCCATTTGACCCGTTACCCAAGCCAACCCATTTAACCTGTTACCCAACCCAGCCCGTTACCCAACCCAACCTGTTGGCCCACTTACCCAATCCAACCTGTTTACCCATTATCCTATCCAGCCCGTTTACCCCATTAGCCAACCCATTTGACCCGTTACCCAATCCAACCCATTTAACCTGTTACCCAACCCTGCCCATTGACCCATATCCCAACCCAGCCCATTGACCAGTTACCCAATCCGCCCATTGGGCCCATTACCTAACCCAGCCCATATGACTGCCTTTTAAGCCAAATCTAGTTTCAAGAAATTTTTATCTGCGTAAATGAGTATCACCTGGACGGACGTAGAAGCCCGCTAATTGCTTGCAACAGTACAAGCCCATAAAGAACTACCCCTAATCTCCTATGCATATTGTTGAAAGTGTTGCTAAAATTCTTTACAGAAAGCACTGCTCCTGCTGCTACAAGAATCACTGACAGGATCTGCATTAAATAAATCAAAATCTTTTATTATGAAATAGTGAAATACCCTTAAAATACAAAAAATTTAGAGCCAAAGAATATTAAAAACCAATACTCTTAAAGTATATAGACAATCATTACAGGCAACTATAATTGCTCAATAAACAAAGTTTATTCATTATTAAATTAAAAAAGTGGGATGATAATGTAATTAATCACGTTAATGACTTGATGTAAATGATTAAAAATGCGCGCAAATGAACCTGACTACCTGAGTAACAGCATGTATAAAGAACATGATCCTGAGCCTTCTTCCTTGCACTTCTCGGTTCGACAATCTAATGGTTAAAATCCCAATGGGAATCAAGAAGCCCATAGAAGCCCATAGGAGAAACGCGTGGATAATGATCTGCGACGATAATCGATGATCGTTTAACATTTTGCTGTCCTTTTCTGTATGTTCTTGAGAGGAAGTAACTACACATGGAAGTAGAAGAACAAGAAGAATGATGATAAAGTTTGTAGCTTTAATAAGATATTCCATTGTTGTTTTGTGGCTAAAAAGTATGTGGTATGTGTGTGTTGTGTATCCCTTATTAGAAGTATATAAGTAGGCTGGTGGGAAAATCTTGAATGTTGATCAGTGGATTAATCAAGATTTATACTTGTGATTGAACAAAGTAAAGTTGAAAGAGATGTGATTTGAGATTAAACATAAAGCAGATGAATAATGAATTTGCATGGAGAATGATGGTTTTTTGAAGGGTTTTAGAGTTGGTGTAACAAATAGAAATAATGGTCCCAAAGTAAGATTAGATTATTACACATTGGGTCACTTTTTCAGTTGAAAGAACATGGTGCAATTTAAAAAGTAACAAAGAAAAACTGATACATTGTCAAATCTTGCAAATTCAAAAAGGTCAGGCTGTACTACACATACCACTATTGATTTTATGTTATATGGTTGTTTAAAAGGCGAAACCCGATAGTTAAGCGTTTGTTTGACTGTCCGTTTACATGTTTACATACCTATACGGTAGTTTAATTGCCCGTTTACATATCTATACGTCCGTTTAAGTGGAATTGTCAAAAGTAAACGTCCTTTAAAAGTTTAAACAGCTAACGTGACAAGTACCAGGTGCATGCATATATGAAACACCCTTAAAAATGACAGTCTCATCTTCGAATCAACAACTAAATAAACGCGTAAACTAATAAATTTAAAGATTCATGTTTTTTATAATCAAAGGAATATGTACGACTAACAACTAAATAAACATATAAATTAATAAATATAAAGATTCATGTTTTTTATAATCAAAATGGAATATGTACAACTAACAACTAAATAAACACATAAATTAATAAATTTAAAGATTCGCGTGTTTTTACAATCAAAATGAAATATGTATTAGGGAAAAACCTATCATAGTTAAAACCAGCTTGAGACGTGAAAATTTGGGCCCAAGAGTTGGACAAGCGGTCTATTAACTTGTTTCTGTACATATATATTATCGTCACGTAACTCAAGACAGATCATAACTTATAACTTAAAAGATATGTCCGTTTTAAGTTGGACCCTTTTTTAACACGCTTGTTTATGTTAATTTGCTACATATATGGATATGTTATGAGAACTCTTAAGTGTAACAAAATAGACAAATGGTCCCATGAGGGGTCACCTTTTTGGCTGAAAGAAAGTGGTGGAATTACAGAACAAAGTAGTCAGGATAAAATGAATATGTTTGAAAACAAAAAGATAATGTCAAAGTGGATCTGTGAAATCCATCTTTTTTCAGCTCACCCCACTAGTTGGTGCTCCAAACTTTGTCACATGAGCTGGTTGTACAGTACAACCCATCAATGCAGTGTTTGATTTTAACTAGAATAATATACAAATGGGAAAGATGGGTGATATAATCTTGTGCAACTTTGGGGTTCTGAAATCTACTGGTGATTGCATAAAAGTCACATGTGGACCTTGCTCACCAATAGAGCCACTTATTTATGTTCAAACAAATTATTACTTTGAGACTTTATTAATTCTATGATTCCTTTACATGTGTTTTTAATAATAAAAGTTACAAGTCGTTAAGCTGTTTATATCGAAGAAAACTAGATACTAAACTTAAGCAAAAGGGTATTCTTAGATTTTGGTTGATGTTCATGACATAAGATTATGAAACATGCATATTGTTACGAATACGCATAATTAATGCCATACGTCGATCAGGAGGGGTTGAATGGGACGAGTGTATGTCAAAATAGATAATTTTTTAGTATATTTTAAAACAAGTTGGGGGTAGTTTATATTAGGTACGTTGTCATGAAATATTTTTTTATCCAAAAAAATTTATTTAAATAATTAAAATGTAAAATATGGTCATAATAATTTATTCAATAACCTACTATTACAACAATAAATTATTTTTATTTAATTTTAGAGTTAAATGCCATTTTAGTCCATGTGATTTGGACCATTTTGCCAGTTTAGTCCAAAGGTTTTATTTTTCGCCTGTGTGTCCAAAAAGGTTTCACCGTTGCCATTTTAGTCCACTGGGTTAACTTCATCCATTTTTTCTGTTAGCGAGAAGGGCAATTTGGTCATTTTATATGTAATTCTATTAACTAGAAGAGCAATTCGGTCATTTAAAATGACTGAATTGCCCTTCTCGTTAACAGAAAAAATTGATGAAGTTAACCCAGTTGACTAAAATGGCAACGGTGAAACTTTTTTTGACCCACAGGTGAAAAATGAAACATTTGGACTAAACTGACAAAATAACCCAAACCACAGGGATTAAAATGGCATTTAACTCTTAATTTTATGTATCATGCTAATTTTAATGTCTTTTAATATTGAACTTAAATAAAGTGCCCGCGAAGATCCTTTCGATTAGACTAAAATGACGATGAATACCATTGTAACCCCGGTCCGGTCTGTATTTGTTGAGGAGAGATCTATATTGGATGGTTCGTTGATTGCTAGTGAAGTTATATCATGGGGCAAAGTGCTTTAAAGGGAGATTTATTTATAAAGTTGACTTCGAGAAGACATATAACTCGATTAATCGGAAGTTTCTTTTGTCAAATTTGAAGGCTGTGAATTTTCCGCTTTTGTGGAGGAATTCGATTGGGACGTGTTTGAAGTCGAGCCGGGCGTCCGCCATAGCAAATGGATCCCCAACTTCAGAGTTCCAATTTCAAGAGGATCGGGTCAAGGCCAAGGGGATCCGTTATCCCTGTTCCTATTCATTTTGGCTTTAGAAGCCATAGATGGATAACAAAAAGCACTTTAGAGTTAAATATGTCTCCAAAAACTCATATCCTCGATCATGTCAATGGATAACAAAAAGCACTTTTAGAGCTAAATACGTCTCCAAAAACTCATATCCCCGATCATGTCAACTGAGAAATATAAAGCAGATAAGTTATTGTTAACCTACTCATTCAACGTCGATTCATATCTTCCTTTTCCCCTCCCTTTAACTTTTCCACCCGTCATTGGTTTCTAGTGTTCTACCTTCCTTACCAAATAAACAAATCATAAAAGCAAATATAGGGTGAAGTTTAGTTATAATGTATTTCTTTTAAATTATATTACTTACTAGGTTATGGACTCCGTGTATTACACGGGTTGAATAAAAAAATACCAAACGTTAGTAAGAGATGATAAATACCATAAAAATTGCTTAAGACCACTCTTAATAAAAAAAAATATCAATTTCTAAATTTGAAGAAAAATAAAATAAATTAACAAAATTTAAGATGCTAATATATCATAGACAATTATTGTTATTTATCAATATATACATAAGTTAAAACTTACAATTTAGAAAACTTCAATTATGAATAATTTGAAATGGAAAGCAAAATGTGCTACTACGTCTAAATCTTAATATTAGGTAGAGCACATATTTCATTAGTGGATTTCAATTTGATATCATGTTTTGTTTTTTTGTGCAAAGAATAGTAAAATTTATTTTTTTAAGTCGCCACAAGATTTTTATACTAAGGTTTAAGGATTTTATTCCATTGGTTTTTTCTTTAGGTTGCTATACCAAGTGGCGGTATCGTAACGAATTAAATTGATGCTGATCGAAGCTGAATTCCTACCATATTGTGTGAGCGATTCCACTATTTATAACTTTAAATTATATAGTTGTTATATGTTAAAAACTAAAGAAAAATTAAACTCGTCCCATTAAATTATCCCACCGATCAAATGTAAACTCAATGAGTTATGTAAATATCCTCTATAATAATGAGAAATAACTTATATATATGATTCATCGTAAATTAAATCACAACCATAGTTAGATATAATTTAATAACTAAATAAAATTAATATAAATTCAAATTGTATATTCGTTAATTCTCAAACCTTCTATAGCTATATTCAGCAATAATTCATATTTATATTGTGTGTGTATATATATTAATAAAATAATATTAGAATTAGCTTAGACCCGTACGAATTAAATCAATACCCTTATGTTATATATTAATTACTAGTTTAAGTTCTCGTGTGTTACACGGTTGGCCTCACAATAAAAAAAAATTAATTTAACATTGTTGACATAAACTTTTTACCTGTGCATTAAACTGCGTACCTACCAAATGAAAAAAACCACTAAGTCCAATTTTTGGTTCACATTGTGGGCTTTTATAAAGCATCTGTTTGTACCAATCACAATAGAACTCATTGCAAGTGTCTATTTACATTTAGGATGGACTAAAAGATAAAAAATAAACTAATAGTAAAAAACAACATAAAATACAAAAAATAAAACAAAAAAAGTATAAAGATATAAAAAATAAAGTGACAAATAAAAAAAATGAAAGGTAGATAATAAATAAAAAAGAATAATAATAATAATAATAATAATAGTAATAATAATAATAATAGTAAGAAAAAACTATTCTTATAAATAAAGTTTTCCAAATTAATCTTGTTAACCTCAACACAAACTTATATTGCAATCTTCATGGATGACAATCACATGAGTTATCTTTCTACTAATGATTCTGCTCGTTGAACATATATGTGAAGCACATCTCAATCTGATATGTATTATTTTTTATGAAAGGCAAACGACCAGGAACTGAAACAAATTTTACAACTTTACATCATGTGTAATTGTGTATTAGAAAAATAATATAACCTGGAAGCTAAGACTAAGTCTTCTAATAATAAATATATCAATTTACCATTCAGTACATTTGAAATTGAAACACAAAGGTGAACTCGCTAATTTGTCATCATTATGATTACAATGATGTTGTATATTTGGTTTTGTAAATAGTGACACAATAAAAGATATCTAAAAATGTTTCTCAAATGGACACCATGTATTACGGTTAATAGAATTACAATCACCCTTCAAGTATATTTCTTTAACACTTAGGTTATAAAACCCCAAATCTATAATAATAGCATTCACAGTTGATTCAAACAATATAACATAATTAATGTGTGTTTATACTGAATGAAACCAACATCAGATTGGATATTTCAAATTACAACAATCTATCTAACATTATGGTAACGGATTTGTAGAAAACCCCTAAAACATACACAAAGATTCATGAAATAAAAAACATAATATAACCTAAATCTAACATAACAATGGATTGATAGAAAGAAAAATCCGAATGAAGAATCGTTCCACACACCACAACACGACACAGAATCGTCAATAAGAGAAAATTCATTCTCAGATCTTGAGCATTTACGGATTGTGATAAGAATTGTGATATGGATAGATCTTGTAATGGAAATGCCATCTAATTTATGAAAAGAGCGATTTTGTGAAAGAATAGAGAAGATTGATTTGCCATGTGATTGATTAGATAAGTAGATAAAGAGGAATAAGGAATAGACAAAAGAGGAATAAGTTATGAAGTTTGCCGCTCAAAACCTAAGTGTGAGGAATATCACATTGTCATGTAGCAATAATAGCCTTAAGTTAATGCTATGCGGCAAAAGTTTGTTTTGTTTTATTATAGTTAATAAATTATTAATAATATTAGAATTATTAGATCAATATCTTTTATGTTATTATATTCTATTAATAATAATAATAAGAGTGAATTGCAAAGATTGTCCTTTATCTTTATACACATTTGCAGGCGGTGTCCTTTATGTTTAAAATTGACGAGTTTTGTACTTTATGTTTTAAAATCCTACACGTTATGTCCTTTAGGCCTAACTTGTTAATTTTTCAGTTAAATTTGATCATGTGCCTTGCACATGAGGGCAACTTTGTCATTTTACCTTTTAAGGACTAATTATATAAATATAAATAACTTAAATAAGAATTCCATTTATCTCTTTGTTTACTTCCACTCCTTTCTCTGTATCTATGCCCACATTATCCTAAATAACCATTAGATTAATTGGGGTAAATAACAAAACCATTATCTGTCATGGGGTTGAGATATTTGGAACCCAATTCAATTTGGTCATTGTTTGAAAACAAAAAGGATTGAGTACCTCTTCATGGATCCACATCAAATTAGAAAGAAACTTCTTGTGTTCATCAGGAACGGCTTTCATCAGTTCTGCATAAATATCAACAACACTTTGATACTAATTTCATGTTTAGAAAGCAAGGCAAAGGCTAGTGAAAAAGATGAAAGCAAGCGACCCCTTCGTCACCATCAAACTGCCATACACCACCATCCCCACACCGCCGCCGATGTGCACCTCCACCCCTTCGTCACCATCAAACCGCCATACACCACCATTTCCAAGCGACCACCCAACCAGAACCACCTCATCTACGCCGCCTTCATCTCCATCGTTAATCATCAGCAGGCAGCAGCGCTTCTCTGAAAATCTGATCGGTACGTTTAGATTTAACCTAGTTCTAGGGGGGATTTGCAAGGTGGGTTTTTTTAATCTAATCCCCAAATTGTTATGAATTGAATCTGAAAATTTGGGGGTTTGTGTTTGGATGAAATTTTGGTGGTGGAGGTGGAGGTGTGGTGATGGTGTTGTTGCAACCGTGGTGGGTTGGTGGTTATGGTGGAAACATGTGGCGGTGGTGGAAGGAGGTTGTGGTGGTGTCAGCAGTGGTGGAAGGAGGTTGTGGCGGCGGTGGTGGTGGTGGTTATGGTTGAAACATGTGGAAGCAGGTTGTGGCGGTAGTGAAGGAGATTGTGGTGGTGTTCTGGTTGAATTGCAGTGGACTGGTTGAAGTACAAAGATGAAGTAAACAAGGAGATAGTCCCTAAAAGGTGAAATGACAAAGTTGCCCTCATGTGCTAAGAACATGATCAAATTTAACTGAAAAAATTAACTAGGTTAGGCCTAAAGGACATAACGTGTAGGATTTTCAAACATAAAGTACAAAACTCGTCAATTTTAAACATAAAGGACACCGCCTGCAAATGTGTATAAAGATAAAGGACAATCTTTGCAATTCACTCTAATAATAATTAATAATAAAAGAGCTATATTAAAGGAGAAAATATCACATGATATTTTAGTGGAATCTTTTATTAGACCTTCCGTAGTGGAAGGTGATATAGCGCCATAATCATCTGAAACGCCAATAGCGCCTGGGCACACCGCCCTCGGGGCGCTATGGGTTGTTGAAATTGGTGGGCGTGAATTTACGGGTGCAAACGAGCCGAGCCTTATCGAGCCCGAGTCGAGCTTGAGCCTAAAATAAAGCTCGTTTGTCTATCGAGCCCGAGCTTGAACCTCGCATGTGAAGCTAGTTAGGCTCATCGAGTCTTATCGAGCCTTAGTGTAAACGAGCCAAGCTTATTTAAACTTGTTTACAAACCAACCTCGAATCTAAAAATAAGCTTATTTAGTAAACGAGCCCGAGCTTCATTTATCGAGCTCATGAGCCTAAAAAGTCTATTATTTAGATTATTTTTATTTAATATATTAATTAATAGATAATAAACGAGCCGAACCCTAGCCGAGCTCGAGCTTGAGAAAATACCAACGAGCCTAGCTCGAGCTTTGAAAACAAAGCTCGAATCAAGCCGAGCTCGAGCTCAAGCCTGGCCGAGTTCGGGGCTCGGCTCATTTGCACCCCTAGGCGTGATAAGCATAAAAGCGCTACACATGAATATTCTCTCAAACACACATATATATACATACATATATGACCCACATCTACATAACCACATTATACACTCAAGTTATATAACCCTCTATAACTTATTTTTTTACATATTTATCACATATAGTATAATCCCCCATTTACATAACCCCCATTACACATTCTCTAACAATATAAATCGACAAGATATGGATTTACATGACTTTTAAAAAGTTGTGAATAATTAATATCTTTGAAATCGAGTTAAGGAAATTAGTTATAAGATCAAACGTAGTGGGGCGGTATGGATGGGCATAGCGCCCCATCGCGCTGCCGAACACCACCACAAGGGGTGGTATGAAGGAGAAAATGGGGTGGGGCGCGACCTCCATAGCGGCGCCATTTGTTTGATTTTTTTTTTCTGGTTTTCCCCTCCATTGCTCTGTTTCTCTTTTGTTCTTTTGTTGCAGGTATAACCTTGGAAACGGCTGGGAAAAAAAATAGGTTTTCAGTTTGTATTGGGCTGGGCTCAAAAGGTTTTATGGTTTTATTGGGCTGGGCTCAAAAGGTTTTATGGTTTTTTATTTTATTGTAATGTTTTTTTTATTTAATGAAATGGTTTTTAATTTTATAAAGTTAGAAATTAATTAAAAAAATAAAAATTAATTAATTGAGTAATGATGAGGTAGGGGCTTTATGACTACGGGCTCTAGTGACATAACGCCCAATAAAGCCCCTGTGTGACGTGGCACGACACGTGTCACATAACGCCCCACAAGGTGGGGCTTTATGACTACGGATGGCCTAATAATGAAAGAATAATTAAAAAGTTGAGTTCCTGTCGTTTACTCCCGGGATTTGCGGCTCCATCTCCGGCTACGCTGCTGCTTCCGGTCAGCCATTAACTCCGACGACCACCATCTGCCTCACAACTGTTGCTCTCATTTCTTGAGAAAGATCTATCGTTTATGCACTGTCACTAACTGATCTTTTAAATGTACGTATATCATATGGCAATTAAATTTGGATATCGGAGATTCATAGTAAAGATGAGCATTAGATTGCAAAATTCTTCATTCCTAGTTTTGTTTCTTTCTGGGCTGATGAAACACCGGTTAACACTTAGGTTAACCAGCTGGGTTATCTTGTGTGTGGGGTTTAATCTCCTTCTCCACCCGCTGATTATAGGCTTCCTGCAAAACAGAACACCGGTGACTCGCCACAAGGAGGAGAATAGTTGGGGTTCTCCTTGTGACCACCCTCCGGCGTGAGAATAAGTACTGTTCTGAGGAGATAATAGTGTGTGTTATAGGTGAAATGTAGTGAGAGCAGAATGTTAAACATGAAGGAAGAGTGTCCTATTTATAGCCGAAGGATGAAGGAGGGAGGAGAGACCTTGCCAGCTGCTACCGGGCGCCAGCTGTCCGACCAAGAGGAATATCCTTTTGGTCCCCTCTGTTGCACTCAGAGTAGTGGGTGACGTGGCGCGCCGTTATTTGTCCAGGTAGGAGAATTGTATCAGCAGCTGTCGGCCTGTCTTAGGATCGTGCTGCAGGTCCAGGTGGCGTTTGATCGTTGGTGACACGTGTTGTCCTTTTTGTCTGGAGGAGCATCTTTGGTGTCACCTGCGATATCTTCCAGAAGCTTCTAGAAGCTTCTGGATATTCTTTGCTGATGTAGACGCCATGTAGGATAAAAGTGGTGTGACCCTTGCCATGTGTGCATGGACTTGGGACCATACCTCTTCAAGTCCCCCAGTCCAGTGTGCCTTCTAGCTGAGTTTATCATCTAGGAAGGATTCTGGACTCATAAGGGTTGTGGTTTTGTTGTTTGATTTTCTTTGAATTTTGTATCTTATCGCGCGTGTTCTATGACGTGCCAGGTTGACTTAAAATGGCGTACAGCGCGTGGCAATGGCATGCGAGTTTGAGCCAAAACGGCGCGTGGTGCAAGGTGATGGTCACCAAAATTTGAGCCAAAATAGCGCATGGCACATGAGAATGACTTTGTAAAACTGAGCCAAAATCACGCATGGCGCATGAAGATGGCTTGCAAAATTGAGCCAAAATAGCGCATGGCGCATGAAGATGACTTGTAAAATTGAGCCAAAATAGCGCATGGCGAATGAATATGGCTAGTAAAACTGAGCAAAAATAGCGCATGGCGCATGAAGATGACTTGTAAAATTGAGCCAAAATAGCGCATGACGCATGAAGATGACTGTAAAATTGAGCCAAAATGAAGATTTATTTGGAGGTTTCTTCTAAGGGAAGTTTTTTATTTTTCATCTCTGTGGAGATTATGACATCTGATGTGACTGATGTTCTGTCTGAGGTGGCTGTCTTGTCGGAGGTGTGCACAGTTACTTTCCTAGGGGTGTCAGGCACGTTTTTCTCCATTTGTCAGGCGCGTGGCGGCCACGCGCCCTAAAGGGGTGGCGACTCTTCTTCTCTCTCCTAACGTGTCAGTATCTGACTGGGCGTCTTTCTGCCTTTCTAACGGTCCACTACCCATCGCATTAAATCCGATAGGTATAAATACGAGGCGGTTACCATAGAGGTGTACAAAAAAACTGATTACGCAACTGAAACCGAAAAAAAACCGAAACCGGTTGTTGGAAAAACCGGTTTTTTTGTAACCGGTTCGGTTACTAACCGGTTGAACCGGTTATAAAACGGTTATAGGTTGTTAGTTGGATATCGGTTTTAAAACCGATTATATAAAAAACCGGTTTTAAAACTGGTTATATGTAAAAACCGGTTATAAAAACTGGTTAAAAACCGGTTAAAACCGGTTAACCGAAAACGGATCAATAAAAACCGGTTAAAACCGGTTTATGTCGCTGATGTGCAGAAAACGGTCATATGACCGTTGGGACTAGAAAGTGGCCGTTTTTTTGTTTTTTTTTTTGTCAAAAATTCATCTCCAATTACTATAAAAGGGTGTTGGGTGTTTTGGTTCAATCACACCATTCTCTAATCTCCTAAATCTCATAAAAACGCTCACTTTTCTTATTCGATAATTGTGAAAAAAAACATGGCAAGCTCTAGTGCTCATGATTCGGTCAATGTTGGCGAGTCTACAACCGACACGGTTGTTCGTGTTCTTGCAACGAAGCGCAACCCGGAAGTTTGGAACCATTTCGATTTGTGCGAGATGGCGAGCGGACCGAAAAAAAGAATCTTTGGCCGTTCAAGACGGTTTAAATTTGGCCGTTCAAGACGGTTTAAAGGTTATTGAACGACAAAAAGAATCTTTCAAACAAATGTTACGTCATATATATAGTCATACGCAAAGGCATTCAAAAAGAACCCTTGCTTTAATATTTTTGGAGCCGGTTCTTTGATTGAAAAAATTTCAAAGGAGTTGAATTTAAACACCGTAGAAGAACCAAACTTTGGCGAAGCCGCAAAAACACGTTTTAATGAACAACTTTCAAAAATGTTTGATGTTTATGTAACAAAATATGGGCATATCTCGTCACACATTCACGAGTCAATGAGAAATGCCGCTTTCGGCGAAAGTTCATCAAATATGGAAGATGACGATTTGTATGTTTACAACTATTTGTATGATGAATCGAGTCAAATGCAACGTGGTAACACTAGTAGTAGCGAACTCGGTCGATATGGTGGGTCGAACTTTCTACGAACAATGACTTCACAAGACTTTAAAAATTTTGATTTGTTGGGTTGGTGGAAAAGTAAGGAAGAACAATTTCCGATCTTAGCCACAATGGCCCGAGATTTACTAACGGTCCAAGCTTCCACGGTAGCTTCGGAAAGTGCTTTTTCTATAAGTGGTAGGGTGATTTCGATACGGAGGACTCGACTAACACCAAAGGCGGTTGAGATGTCGATTTGCTTGAAAGACTACTTGGATGCGGCGGAGAGATGTCAACACATACGCTCACTCGAGGGTGAATTAGATTACGAAGCCGAAGTGTACGAAGACGAGGTTCGAAACGAAATGACAACCCCAATGACCGAAGAAGAAGCCGAACTAGATGAATTACTCCGCAATAGTTCCAGTTATTAATTTTCGGTTGCTGAAACCGGTTAAAACCGGTTACGGTTAAACAAAAAACCGGTTTTCAATTGATCCAAAAAAACCGGTTCGGTTAAAAAACCGAAACCGGTTTCTCAAATTAACCGATTTGTACATCTCTAGGTTACCACCAGATCACCACTTTTCTCTCCATTTTCAAATTTCGAACTCCCTTTTCTCTCCAAATCCTCTCTCTAGTTCTTCTATCATCTTCATTTTTCAAAAATGTCTACCGGTGCAAAAGCTGCTACTACCCGGAAAAGGAAGTACAAACCGAAGAATCCTCCGGGACCAGACCAAGCGGTTATCAACTGGAAGGAGGAGGAGCTTAAAAACCTGGTTCAAAACTTTGGTTTTTCTACCAATTTGGGAGTCCGGTTTCTGGCACCCAATTGTACCACTCTTGACGCTACCCCTGGGTATATAACACTATATGCTGATTTCTTTCGGGAGGGGAATTTCCGGCTTCCGATGTCGAAGTTCATTGGTGAGGTTTTGAACGGTTATGGGCTGCACATTTCATAGATAAACGCCTTGGGTTTGTCTAGGGTCACACATTTCAAGTTTATTTGCCGAGCCTAGAGGGTGGAGCCAACTTTTGAGAAGTTCAATATGTTCTATTTTGTGACCTATTCCGGTGGTTTTTATTCTTTTAACTCTCGTACTGGTGGGGTGTTGCCCTGTAGCCGAGATCCCCCTAAAAGCCTTCACGATTGGAAACAATAGTTTTTTTTACATTCGTCGTGGGGTTATTCCGATTGACATGTGGTACCGGCCGGAGAGTGAAGGTGTTCCATGGGTTAACGTTTCGATCTCTTTTGCTGACCAAGATCGGTACATTACTTTGACGAGGAAAGCCACACCGATGATCCAGTTGAAGGAAAGGGTGTTGGTGGCGGCTGGGATGAGCTTGTTATGGTTTCCTCAAAACCCTAGGGGTTACCCAGTCTATGCGCACAAAGGGAAAGGTATTTCTTTTGTTGTCTTGTCTTGTGCCTGTTTTTCCTTACTCATCGGCTCACACTCTTTTGTGTTTTGCAGCATGATATAGCTTGATGAATGTTTTTGACCCCAAGGTGGCTGGTGTAATGGCTGTGGCGGTGCTGCCTGAAGTCCAACCATTATATGTTGATCAGATAAAGGACAACTTCTTGCACCCTTCGAGTGAGAGCATGGCGACTTATGCCAACACTATTTTAGGTGATGATGATGACGATGAAACTGATATTGATATCAATCCGGTTCGGGAGGAGTTTATTCTCCTCTCGAGTGGGGAATCTGATGATGCGTCATACCACTTAATAAACCGTTCATCCCGTGCAGGTCCACAACGGGGACTCACTGAAGAGCCTGTTGGCGAGGCTGTACCTACTCCTGTTGTGGATCCACAGGTTGGTGGTGCTGGCCAAGCAGAGACGAGGAAGAAGAGGAAATAGGAGAAGACTGAGGGAAAGACGGTTGAGGAGCCGGTTGCTCAGACACCTCGTAAGCGTCCTCCTAACTCCTCTTTCTTGGACTATGTTGTCGTCTCTGATACACTATTTGGTTTAGACGCAGGAGTCAAGCGACAATCCTGTGACCCTGAGGATGATGCCACTCTAACGGAGATGATGAAGAAGAGGAAAGTGCTTGAGGATAAAAAATGAGAGCTTGATGCACAAGCTGCTACTGCATTAACTGAGAAAAAATCAAAATTCCAGAAGGAATCCACGACTGCACCTTCAGAGTCAAAGATTGACTTGGGTGTCTTTAGTAAGAAGACTGGCAATCGCCTGGAAAAAATATTCAAGTCTTCTTCTGCACCACGAGGTGTGATCTCTTCTTTGTGTATATTTTGAGTCTTTGGCTAACTTATTTTGACTGTTTATGCTTTGTTGCAACATCTACAAAATTTGCCCGTTCTGGGTCTAAAATTGATATTTCCAAAATTACTCCTCCTACATCTCCTCCTTCTAAGCCTCTTGATTTATCTCATACCCATGCTGACCCGAAGGGGAAAGGCAAGGAGGATGATGTTGAGGTGGATCAGACTGAAAAAAGTTGTTGAGAATGTTGCTGCTGGTGTTGGAAGAGATGATTTTCATGCTGAGGGTGTGGAGACGGAGTACGAATCAAGTGAAGCTACTCCCCGAGGCACAATTTACACTAAGTGTGTGCGCAGCTCTGGAGGTGGTGGTGATTATGTTGATCAGCAGGGTCCCGAATTTCACCGTGTTCAAGGTGAATCATGGACAACCCACAACCCTGCCTGTGATGATCTTCCACATGCTCCTCATTGGGGGTTGACCCCAGGGTTCTAGGATGGATAACCTCCCAAATTGCCGCGAGTTTTACTCCTTGTCTCTCCCCCCAGCTGAGAGACTTTTTCAGAAAAATCGCCACCGCATGGACCTGTTAGATGACCATGTCCATGCTGGGGTGAATTACTTTTCCACGCCCCAAGGGATTGTGAGGGAGTGGCAAGCGATGGGGGAGGATACTATGGAGTTTGAAGCTGCTAGAAAAGAGTTTGCTGTCGAGCGAGAAGCATTTAATGCTGAGAAGAAAGGTTTGCTATGGAGGGTTGCGGACGGCAAGGAGAAACTTGCCAAGGAAAAGCAGTACAATTCTGACCGCCAAAAGGAGTGGGAGCAAGCCTATGATAGAACCAACCAGGAGCTAAAGGCTGCCTGTGATGAAATAGTCCGGTTGAAAGGCGAGAAAGCCAAAGAAAGTGACGAGCACGAGCGCGTAGTTGCTATCTATCAGAAGAGATAAACCGAGTATGAGTATCGGCTTGCTAACTTAGAAAAGTTGTTGTGGAGAAAACCGCAGAAAGCAAGGCCTCGAAGATCTTGGATGAAGAAATCAACTCTGATTGCAAGTGGTTACTTGCACGGGGTGTTCCTTTGGTATGCTCTCTTGTTGTTTTGCTTTTTCTTTATGTCTTTTCTTATGTTGTATATTCTTTATCCTTGTCTTTGTAGATTGCCAATCGAATAGTCAAATCTGATGAATTGGCGAAATACATGTTTGAGCTAGGTGGAGCTGCTTACAATAGTGGACGCAAGGATGGGTATGGTGAGGGTAGGGCGGCTGTTGCAGCTAACGAAAAGGATTATCATTTCGATCTGTACAAGGAAGATTGCACTGCCGCTTACGCCGCCAAGCGTCAAGAATATGATTTTCTTGAATTTGCCATTGTTAAAGTTGTTGAAAAATTATCCAGGAAAAGTGCTGCAGTGGAAATTCTTAAGAGAGCACTCGGTGATTAGGATGCGGAGACTGAGGATGCTGGTCCCAGCCACCAAGTTTGGTCGTTGAATTCCGGCTTGTATGCCGCGTATGGGCCTGTTGGCCTTGTAATCATTAGACAATTTCCTGCTTGTTGTTATGTTTGTGAACAATTTACTTTTCTGGTTCTGTGGTTGTTGGTACATTATCGCCATTTTTTGACGCGTAATGCTAACTTTAGGTTGTTAGTTTGTTTATGTGAATTTTTGCTTTAGTTACAATATGTGCATATGTTCAATTGCTTTGATTAGGTATCGCGAATGAATGATGGCTACTTTACACTTAGTAGTGTTGAGCTCAAGTGACTTTACAATGTTTGTGTTGTCGTTATGCCCATTGTTTGTTCGCATGTACGAAGTGATCGTTTAACAGGTTACTGTGTTTTATTGACCCGGCTGTTTACCTGGTGATTCCCAGCCTTGAGGGTCTACAATGTTTATTTTACCTTGTCTACGATGCTTTCGTGTATTGGTGGGTACGAAGTAATAGTTGGCTGACAGGTTTTTATTGCGTATATTCGACCCGGCTGTGCACTTAGTTGTGACGAGCCTTGGAGGTCTACAATGTTTTCTGTCGTTAAGCCTTCGATGTTTTCGTGTATACCCAAAGTAATATATGCAGTTGTAACAAAAAAATTACGGAAGATAAGATAACCAACACTTCTTGTATTAAAGTTGACTGTTTTGGGCGCGTGGCCATACATTGAAAAGAAACATCACTAGCCGATTATATATAACATTTTCTTAACTGTTGAGCGTTCCAAGTCCTGTGGACTTCTTTGTTTTCCAGCGTGCGCAACTTGTATGCTCCTTTCCCAAGGACCTTGTCTACGACGTAAGGTCCTTCCCATTTTGGAGCCAATTTGCCTGGTCTTTCGGCATTAGATGCCTCATTGTCTCTCAAGACATAGTCCCCAGGGTTAAAAGTGCAAACTTGAACCTTGCTATTGTAGTATTTCTCGAGCTTGGTTTTGTACTTCGCTTCGTTTATTGCTGCCATTTCCCTCATTTCTTCTAGAAGGTCCAGGTCCAACCTCCTTTGCTCTTCATTGTTGATGGCGTTCATTGATAACATTCTTGGGGATGGCAAGCCGATTTTAGCAGGTACCACTGCTTCGGACCCGTATACTAGACTGAACAGAGTTTCACCGTTGCTTGTCTTTGGCATTGTCCTATGGGCCCATAAGATACTGGGTAATTCGTCAACCCAACCCCTCGCTGCGTGCCAAGCCTTGTTTTTATACCGTCAACAATACTTTTGTTCACTGCCTCCACTTGACCATTTCCTTGTGGGTGTGCCACCGAGGAAAAGGTATGTTCAATGTTCATATCTTTGAACCAATTCTGGAGGTCTTCAGTAGCAAAGTTTGTTCCATTGTCAGTTATGATTCGCAGAGGTAGGCCAAAACGACAGATTATTTGCTCCCAAATGAACCTTCGAACCACTGTAGACGTGGTCGATGCCAATGATTTCGCTTCCACCCATTTGGTAAAATAGTCTACGGTGACTATGATAAATTTTACAGCTCCTGGGGCTTCCGGGAAAGGACCAACCATGTCTATTCCCCAATGGTAAAACGGCCAAGCCGTTGTTAGGGGGACTAGTTCGTTCTTGGGGCGCATGGTTTTTGGGGCATGCCTCTGACATCCACTGCATTTTCTCAAAACCTTGAAAGCGTCTAAGTGCATTCCCGGCCAGTAATAGCATGCGTTCATCACTTTTGCCACTACCATCCTTGGACCTGCATGAATGCCGCAGATTCCTTCGTGTATCTCGCGAATTAAGTAATTGGCATCTTCTGGGTCTACGCAACGTAGCAGTGGTCCAAGGTATGATCTCCTGTACAGGATTCCATCAGACATTCGGTAGTGCTCTGACTTGTACTGTATTTTTCTTGCCTCTCAGGCAAGAATCCGGATTGGAGGTACATGATGATTGGAGTCATCCATGATGTTGATCCAAGTTGGATAACGTTAACTTGCTGCAATGGAACAGATGGGTTGCTCAACACTTTGATGCGTACGTCTTTAGCCAGGTGTTGAAAAATGGTTGATGCAATTTTGCTCAGCGCGTCTGCCGGCTTGTTTTCACTTCTATTGATGTGATGTATCTTGAAAGAATCAAAGCTTTGAAGAAGGGTTCTTGCTTGCTCTAAGTGTACGGCCATGATATCTCCTTTTGCGTCATATTGACCGTTGATTTGCCCCGCCACGAGCA
Source organism: Helianthus tuberosus (assembly GCA_030545235.1). Classification (NCBI taxonomy): domain Eukaryota; kingdom Viridiplantae; phylum Streptophyta; class Magnoliopsida; order Asterales; family Asteraceae; genus Helianthus; species Helianthus tuberosus. The sequence continues at coordinate 179,607,296 of CM060409.1, forward strand.
TTGAGTCAACATGCGCTTCTATGTGTTTAACCCCCATTTTGATTGCCAATCGTAGTCCAACCGGAAAAGCTTCATATTCTGCCTCGTTGTTTCTGCTTTTGAAATCCAAACGAATGGTGTATGTGAATTCGTGTTTTTCTGGGCTCACCAACCTTAGGCCTGCCCCTGCTCCATCTTCATTGGATGCATCATCTGTATACAATAGCCACGACTCTTCAGAATGTTGCTTTTCTGCCTTCTCAGTTGCTTTGCATTCTCTTTCTTTATCGTCAGGTACTTCTGTGAGGAAATCAGCTAATACCTGACCTTTGATTACTGGCCTTGGTCTAAAGACCACGTTATGGCCTCCCAATTCGATAGCCCACTTTTCTAATCTCCCCGGTATTTCCAGTCTTGCTAGAATATTGCCAATGTTTTAAATTATCAGAACATGGATAACATGATTGGCGAAATATCTGCGCAAACGTCTAGACGCATGGATCAGTGCTAAGACCAGCTTCTCCATTATAGCGTATCTTGCTTCCGTATCATTCAAAGTGCGGCTTACGTAATATACTAGTGTCTGTACGCCTTGCCAATCGACCAAAAGAACTACCCCCACTGCTTTTTCTGATGCTGATAGGTACATGACCAATGCCTCATCTTTCATCGGGGCTGTTAGCGTTGGTAGGCGGATCAGACAGTCTTTCATCTCCCTGAATGCAAGCTCTGCTTCTGGGGTCCATAGGAACTAGTTTTTCTTCACGTAATTACGAAGGGTTTTGATAAATGGGAACGACCTTGCTGCATGATTGGCGAGGAAACGGTTTAGCACTGCTAAACGTCCTGCCAGTTTCTACATTTCTTTTATCGTGGATGGGGAAGGCATTCTCTCTATTGATTGCACTTTGTCGGGATTGACCTTGAACCCATCTTTGGTAACGATGAAACCCAGGAATTTCCCTTCCTCCATTCCAAAGGAATAATTCGCTGGATTCAGTTTGATATTTACCCCTCGCAGTGTGTCAAATGTTTTCTGAATGTTTACCAGCATCAAATCTTCCTATTTACTCATGATGACCAAATCATCCATGTAGACTTCGATGTATTTTCCGATGGCATCACTGAATGTTTCGTTCATTAGCCGATACGTTGCTCCTGCATTCTTTAATCCAAAGGGGATTTTCGTGTAACAATATAGCCCTGTTGGTGTTCGAAATGTTGTATTGTCCTCATCTTGGATTGCCATCTGCACCTGATGGTATCCTTTGTAACAGTCGAGAAAACATTTCCATCAAAAAGATGCCAGAGAATCGATCTTCTCATTGATCTCAGGTAAAGCGTAGCAATCGTGCGGGCAAGCTTTGTTAAAATCTTTGTAATCCACGCTCATTCTCCAGCCACCATTTCCTTTTGGCACTATTACTGGGATGGCTACCCAGGTTTGGTATCTTACTTCACAGATGATGTCAGCATTCAGTAGTTCTGTGATTTGTTCTTGCATGGCTTCATATTTTATGTTTCCTAAGTGGCGTTTGGTGTGTACTACTGGTTTAGCGTTCTCAAGGACGTTCAATATGTGCTCTGCTATATGCCGTGGGACGTCGACCATATCGGCTTGTGTCCAGGCAAACACGTCCATGTTTTTGAACAACAACTTTTTGAGCGATGCGCGCGTGAGTTCTGACATTGCCAGACCCAGAGTGATCGTTTGCTCTGGATACTTTCTGTTTAGGATCCACTTCTCTGGTTCTACGCGTGGAGTGGGCTTACTTGACTTTGTAGGTCACACTTCATCGGTTACGAGAACCTCTTTGCTTGCATAGATTATGGCTATTTCTGTTTCTGTTGGGAAACCAACTGCTGAGTGTGGCCTTGAACAGATCATGCTAAAATCTCCTTGCCTCCCCAAAAGAATATCGTGCCTTGAATTTGCTGGTAAAACCATGAACATGACTTCTTCAATCCTCGAGTTCTTCCCGTCAGAAAGTAGCACCAGGAAAGATATCTTGCCAAGAGGGAAAACGGCTTCGTTGCAGAAACCAGTGAGTGGGTAGTCCACTGGCTCTAAGCGCGCCTTATCTTCCTGGTCCAGTTGGTTGAAACATTGCTCGTATATAATGTTCACGGTGCTACCTGGGTCTATAAAAATATAGTCAGTCTGGTAATGGCCAAATACACCAGGAATGACAATGGGTCTTCTTTCCCTCGAACCACCTCGTACTACTGGAAAGACAACTTGCCTCTAGCGCCAGGAGTCATCCTGGGCGCGCTTGTTGTAATTTTTTCTGGGTATTCTCTGACCCCCTTGAATCATGTGTGTTTCCAGTTTTCGGAGTTTCTTGTTATCTGGACCCATTTCTCCTCTTTGGATTTGACGATGGTCTCTTTTTCCTCCCTTGACCAAATGGGTGAGCTTGCCACCCTTTAAAGCTCGTTCTATTTCCTACCTTAAGCTGATACAGTCATCCGTGAGATGGCCTGTGTCTTTGTGGAACTCACAAAAGAGGTTCGGGTCTTGCCCTCTTTTGTTTCTCATTTGCAACGGAGCTTTAAACTGATGGTTTTCAGTTGACAGGACTTCAGAAGGGGTTTTTGTCAGAGGTGTCCATTGTTTTTCTCTGTTTTCTTTCTTGACTTCTTTGTGGTGGCTGATTTGATTGATGGTCGCGTGCGCGTCTTCAACTGGTGGGCTTCTATCTTTATAGCCAGACGCCTTCCAGGGTTGACCCTTACCCTTCTTGTTGCGTTTATCGTTGGCATGTTGGCTGTAATTATGCTGGCGGCTGTCGTCGCCGGTCAGTTGTTTGTCAGTTCTTGTAATAGTTTTTGCTGCTTCGATAAAAGTATCCCAATCTTTGGGACCCCCATCCCTTCCTTTGACTTTTTTGATTAGATCATCACATTTAACCACTCTCATGAAGTGCGCGCGCATCATCTTTTCCCCCACATCTCCGATTTCCAAATATTCTTTGTTGTATCTGGTGATAAAGTCTTGAATGCTTTCATGATCTTTCCTCCAGATGTTTAAGCAATCTGCTGGATCTCTGGTGTGCCTGCGCTGTTGGGAAAAGTGTGCTAAAAACTTGTGTTGAAAGTCCAACCAGGACTTGATCTTTCCTTCCGGTAAACTGTCAAACCATGCGCGCGCTGTGCCCACAAAGGTATACATAAACAGATGACACAAAGTGGGTAATGACCAGCCACCTACTACCCCTGCGCCGGTGAAAACTTAAAGGTGGTCATCAGGATCTGTTAGGCCATTGTACTTACCCACATTGTGTGGTAATTTCTTCTTGTCAATATCAGTCGTTGCAATTTCTTTGATAAACTTTGATTTCTCAGCTATGCCTTCTGGTCGATAGCTTAAGGTGTAATCGTACTCAGCATCTTTGTTGTACCCTGCGTGTGCGCGGGGTCTATAAGCTTCATGATTCGGTGGTAATCTGCTGAAGACCGTACTTTCTTGCTTGTAAGTTGCATCATCTTCTTTGTTGTAACTTCCCCATTCGTTGTTTATGTTGTGCGGGCCTAATCGACTGCGCAACGGTTTCTTTTGTTGGTAAGTGTGTTGCTCATAGTTGCTTTCTGTTTCACCATAGGTTTCGCGCGTGTCGTGCGCGCTTTGTCTCCTGATGGTTGATGATTTCTCATATTGTTGGTTCCGCTCGTGCCCATACGTATGTGTTTGTTAAGGAATCTGAGTACTTGGTGGTCTTTGAGGTGGAGTAACGAAAGCGGATGGAGCAGCTTGCGCCTGGATCAATGCTTTTTGTGTGCTTAACTGCGCATAGACCAAGTTTAAAGACGCCGTTTGCTTGGCATACCAGGAGGCCAGAGTTTCTCCTTCAGGTAGCCCTAAGATTGTTGAGAAGTTCAACTGTGCCTGAGCCGATGATACTGAAGGGCCAGCACCATGGTTTGGCGTTTGGACTCCTGGAGTTGTCTGGTTGATGACTCCAGAAGGTGTTTGGTGGTTATCTCCGTTTGTGGTTTGGTTGATAACTCTGGAAGTGCTTCCAAAGAGATCAGGTATCTCGTTGTTCACTTGTTCTTCTCTGACGGTCCCGTTCCTTTGTTGCCTTTGGACGTGAACGGTGTCCGTATGCAACTCAAAGGAAGTGCTTTCGCCGTCTACGTGAAGAGAAGGGTTTTGTTCAACCATTCAGAGAGTGTTTTTGAAGAGAAAAAAGAGATGAAAGTGGTTTGCAAAAAGATGCGGTGGGCGCCAATGATGAAACACCGGTTAACACTTAGGTTAACCTGTTGGGTTGTCTTGTGTGTGGGGTAATCTCCTTCTCCACTCGTTGATTATAGGCTTCCCGCAAAACAGAACACCGGTGACTCGCCACAAGGAGGAGAATAGGGGGTTCTCCTTGTGACCACCCTCCGGCATGAGAATAAGTACTATTCTGAGGAGAGAATAGTGTGTGTTATAGGTGAAATGTAGTGAGAGCAAAAAGTTAAACCTGAAGGAGGAGTGTCCTATTTATAGCCAAAGGATGAAGGAGAGGGGAGAGGCCTTCCCAGCTGCTACCGGGCGCCAGCTGTCCGACCAAGAGGAATATACTCTTGGTCCCCTCTGTTGCATTCAGAGTAGTGGGTGACGTGGCGTGCCGTTATTTGTCTAGCTAGGAGAATTGTATCAGCAGCTGTTGGCCTATCCTAGGATCGTGCTGCAGATCCAGGTGGCGTCCGATCATTGGTGACACGTGTTGTCCTTTTTGTCTGGAGGAGCATCTTTGGTGTCACCTACGATATCTTCCAGAAGCTTCTATATAACAACTGATGCGTGTGAAGTGTTATATATATTAGGTGTATATTTTAAGCCCCTTTAACACTTTTTTAATCAAGTTTTAAATTTATAAAACACGATATTTACTAACACTAAACACACATATGGGCAAGTGCACCCATCGTGAGCGTAGTATAGTGTTGGTAAGATACCGAGGTCGTCCAAGGACACAAGAGCTTTTATTACCGGTTTATCCTCAACGTCTAATCAAATCAAAAAGTTTAGAAAAATGTTTTAAGCTAAGAAAAATAAAAACTAACTAAAATGCTGAAAAAATAAAAATAAAAGAAAAAACAGATAGACAAGATGAATCACTTGGTTCCGACTCGTGTAAAGTGTAACCTTTGATTATTTCCGCACTTTTACACTTATTTAAGAGATTATCTTAGTTATTGTAGTAGGCCCCTCTTTTGAAGGTGACGTTACCCTCAACCCAGTAGTTTGAGTCAGCAATGATACAATCCTAAAGATAATTAATTAAGTTATTAATGCAAATTATGGTAGGCCCCTCTTTTGGAGGTGACGTTACCCTCGACTAAGTAGTCTGAGTCAGCAGGGATACAGTCCCAAATAGCCGGGTTATAGTATTAATAGTAGTTAACTTATGAGGGGATCAAAGAGTTTGGACCCCCGCCATCCAATACTGTTAAGTATTGAAGGAGGTCCTACTAAATTTGACCCAGGTCCATTGCAGGACCTCTAAACGCTGAACAATGGCAAGACTCTTACCAAATCGTTCCCTTAACCCCCGACCAGGTAGCCAACATACCTCCATATAGACCGTGGAGATATGAATGGTGAAAATCTTTTATTTTATATAGACAGTAAAATAATGTCAAGACACCACGGACAAACGATAAGGAAGAATCACCTTCAACATAAGAAACTAGTTATTAAAGTCATTAATACAAAACCAAATAAAAAGTGCGAAAAGATTAGAAATAAAAAGTATTACACTAGACACTTGTCTTCACCAAGTGATGTAAGAGACTTAGGCAAACATGGCCTTGATTGTCAAGAACTCTTACGATCAATCTTGGATCCCGAGACGACTCACACACTCTATGATGGACAATGGATGATGGTGGTGGATGATGGTGTTATGGTGGTGGTGGGTGGTGGGTGAAGTGTGAGAGAGGTGGTGTGCCAAGGGATGGTTTGAGCTTGAGCCAAGCACTCCTATTTATAGCCTGTATAGAAGCCTGGACATGGCCCCGTGTCCGCTGGACACGGCCCCGTGTCCACCCTTTTCTCTTTCTTCATTAATACAGTTTGTCTTTATTAGCTCCACACGCCCCCGTGTCCGCTGGGCACGGCCCCGTGCTCAAAAGCGTATCTGTACTATCAGATTTGGCAAGATTCTACGTATCTTTGCGTTGACCACGGCCCCGTGGTGGGCAATAGAAGCTTCTACAGGTTTGTCTTTTGTGCCAGGGCTGACCACCCCGGACACGGCCCCGTGCTCGCTGAGCACGGCCCCGTGTCCACTGGGCACGCCCCGTGTTCAGCTGGGCATAGCCCCATGCTCAGCTTTCTTCTTGTTTTTTTGCCTTGGGAGATGTTGTTGAGGGGTCGGGCATGCCACGTTTATTCCCTTTCTTTGTATGTATGTAAGATTTGGTTGTATATTTGTTCCTTTTGTTCAATTAAGCTCATTTGGTCCTGAAAATACAAAAGGAAGACAAAAGCACACTTTGTCCAACATTAGTACTAAAAAGGGGTTAGTTTTATGCCTCATTTGATGTAATTTATATTTTGCATTTTACACACATCAACAACCGTCCAAAATATTTCCAACACCCTTAATATATTAAAAGTACCCCTATACGTCCTAAAATACACCCCGTATACGATAAATGGCCCGAAATACCTTTATTTTTACAAAAATTAATTAAAAACGAAATTTAATGGGTTGTCGTGGGGCCCGACAGATACCCCATGAGCTGTCGCGGGCCGTGAGCGCCTGGCTACGAGGCAAAGCCCGGTGCCGACACGTGGCACAATCGTGTCAAGCCTAGTGGGGTGACCCGGACAAGCTAGGGCCTACCCACCCTAGTTCGCGGGCCGCGTAGGCCTTCCCTTTCTCTTTCGCGGGCCGCGAGGAAGTCCGAATCAGGCACTATAAATAGATGGCATCGGCTGTTCATTTGAATTCGCTCACAACTTTCATTTCTCTCTCAAATTCTGCGTAGTATACATAATTCCTGGGTATAATACCCCCCTAAATAACGAAGTTCTGCCTCATTGTAAGTATCATAACCCCCGGTTAAGTATTAGATGCGCTGTCCGATTGATCTAGGGTTCCGTAACGGCTGTCGTGGTTCTGCCCGACGTAGTCATTGGAATTCTGTCTCGGGGAGGGTATTACTAATGTAAATATTGGGTTATTATACTAACGCGTGTGCATTGTGTAATTAATAGATAATCACCAGGAAATCACAAAGGAAAACCCTAAGATAGCAATGTGAGTAATCTCCTTTTTGTAAACCATTTCTACAAAACCTCAAATGTTTTAAATTAAATTAAACAATGATTGAGTATTTGTATTCTACAATTATCGTTTGTATGTTGGGGTTTTGTATACAAAATTTGTTACCACACTATGAGTAGTAACATGACCACAAGTCGGGTTGACAGTACCGTGTCTGGTAATTAAGGTAGAAAAGTAAACAAATGTAATTGCGTGATCGCCCTCAATGCTGTAAACGGTTTTACTTGACTTGATTAAACTGGGATTCACTCACCAGTATTTCCCACTGACAAAATATTTTTAAACGCGTTTCAGGTAACAAAATATGAAAGCCAAATAGAAGCCAGCTGGACAGCACTGAAGGCTTGGAAAAGTGACTATAAAAAGTTACCTAAATAAAGAGGTGTTTTATTTAAATAAAATAGGGTTTTATCCCTATAAAAATATGTGTACTGGAAACTTGGGAATTTCCAATGTGTTTAATATTATAAAAGCTTGGTATTTTACTCTGATAAAGTATTTCTTAACTATGGTCCTGTTGTAAATTCCGCTGCCAAAATGATAAACACCGATACCACTGAAACTGGCCACGGCCACCCGTTCCCGGGCAAATAGGGAACGTGGTTGTGACAGAAGGTGGTATCAGAGCTAAGCCACCGATTCAGCCACAGAAGTGTTCTGCTGACACCAAAATATTATTCAATATGTTAGGAAATAATATGTGCATATCTGTATATTATTGTTGTGTGTTATTTGACAATTTGTTAGTTTACAGTATTAGCGACCAAGGACCTTCAGACGCTTACCGTCAGTTGTCTAGCCCACCTAGGGACGAAGGCACCTCTTCACAGCCTACCCTCTCAGGGTATTCGGCTGATACTGAAGACGAGATATTCGTGTTCAAGGCCCAATCTGAAGAGCCATTCCCTCCCAAGAAAAGAGGGTGGTTCAGCAGAGGAGCGCATGAACGTAGGAAAAGGATGAAAAAGTTACAACAGCAGCGAGCTTTAGCATAAGAGAGAAACAGATGCTCACACTCAAGATATGCTCAATAGGAGTCTAGCAAATTTTCATATCTTAGCAACCACAGCTGTAGACCCGAATCTTGAGCAACTCATAGCACCCCAGCCCTTACCATTATTTCCCACACAACCAATGGAAATGGAAGTCAACCCAGAAAACTAAATCCCAGTGTTTGATTTTAATCCAGCTAAGATCCCTAGAATACCAGCACCCCATCCCTCAGACCTAGACTATGACCCCTGGTTTGATGATAATAGGGATTACCAACAACGCTATCTAATACCAGAGGAACCCATGCCAAACCTAGCAGCCTACCCAAACTTGGACCCTCTAGACCCCTATTATGACAATGATCAATACAATAGGGAAATTCTAGAAAACCCTTACCCACACGAAGAACCCATGCCCCAGTTCCCAGATCCAATACCAGCACCTGCACCACCCATGAGCACTGAGAATGTGCAATGTCACACCCCGATTTCCACGTGTCACCGGTGGGCCCGGTGGGGAGTATCGTGACGTAGTTGAGATCATCATAGTCAAACAATACAATATATAAATGCACAGCGGAAGCAAAAGATAAATATATTACATTTCGAATATAAGAAATGTCAAAGTATTACAACGGAAGGTAAAGGATCCACAGACGGATCAATATATGAAAACTGTTCAACAGACTTTAGGCATCTAGAACTTGCAAGATTCCCTAATGACGCCCTGAGCTCCCAGCCAATTACGCGTAGTACCTGTCACTTAACCTTTTGGAAAATACGTCAGTTTACACTGGTAAATACAGTTAACTGACTCATTTTGAAAAGAGTTTAAGAAAATTGATTTGAATGCACGTGGCACAAAATATCTTTTATAATTTGATTAAAATGCACGAGGCAAAATTAATCTTTTATACTTGGGACAATTTTGTTAATAAAAATCTTGTATCCGATTTACATGGTTGTCCAACATTTAGGGCCGGTGATAATACAATACAAGCCGGTCAAGATTAATCGACACACCATAAATATAACTCACAAGAAGACATCCTCACGAGTGAGTATATCTTTTACATACGCAACAGGAGGTGTTATGCCTACACCTTGTGCTTAAGTTATGGCCATTCAGTTTTTAAATGAGCCAAGGATATCCAGGACACGGTCATTAACCCCCAATGTTATTTGTTATCAATCAATACAGATTAAAACGGGATTATGCAATTTAATCATCTCCGATTAAAAGGTTTCTACACCCGACCAAGCGGTATTTTTATAATACCGTATCCGAAGCCCGTATAAGGGAAAATAAGTTAAAAGTATTTACCTGAGCTAGCAATGCAATTTATACTCAGCCGTATATTCTAATCAGCAAGCACAAGTACTTCTACTGGGGCTCTCAATCTGGAACGAAGGTTTTATTAACCTATTAAATTCCTAACGGGTCTTATTTAAGTCGTAACTTAGACCGGTTAGTTTTAAGGAAAGGTTTACGGTTCAAAACGCATGATTAAGCGAAGACCGGAATAGGATGTGATTTAGACCCGACAAGTTTGGAGACTTGTATAATATGAGTAAACTAAACACATTCTGGATTTTGAGATAAAAACGATAACGTTTGACCCGTTTCGGCTAATTTATGCAAACTAGTTACATAAACCGAACCGAACGCGAATAGCGCATGACGGGTAATCATGAGAGCCATATACTGGTTTCCTAAGTTAATTATGTCTCAAATATGTTGTGACATCAGTAGGATGTCTTTCATTATGCCCAAAACGTATTTAAACACAAACTAGGCCTCGTAGGGGTAGTTTGGTCATTTAAGAGGTTATAAAAGAGTTTAAGTATTTACCTGAGTTACAGGTCTGGTATAATCAGCAAAAATACTTATTTTACTAAGTTATAACAGTAGGGTAAAGTATATATGTGAAATTTATCAATTATAACCAAACTATGCACTGTAGGGGCATTTTGGTAATTTCACATAAGCCGAAAAGCTCAATACTGAAGTCTGAGTTTAACAGTCTTTGCTTACTGCTAAAATATTATAATTTTCCTCAAATATCAGTAGGTATCAACCCTTGTATGTTTAATATAGTTATAGCACATACTATGCGTTAAAAACTCTTAAAAAGGCGATTAGAAGCCTTTTCCGGGTTCGATACATAAAGCTGATATTTTTATTATTCCAGAAGGCTTAAAATAGTTTATTTATCATATGTGATCAGTAGCAAAAGGTTTGGAGTTGATTAGATATGTAAAACTCATTTTTATGGCCCGTGAGGGCAAAACCGACAATTACCGGAATAAGACTACGACTATTAGTTATGCTCAGCCTAAAATTAATTAAAAATCTTTAAAAATCCCAAAATAATATATTACATCAGTGGGTAAAGAGTTTGATATCAAAAAGTATGTTTAAGTAGGCTATATGCTAATTACGCCGTTTAGTTAACATAAAGCTTTCATTTTACGCTAACGAGCATAACTCTTATTCTACACCTCAAACTGATGTCAAATTTTGTATGCAAGTTTAAATATCAGTAACTAAGGTTTCTACTCTTTTACATTTTCAAAAATCACGTTTTAAGGTGAAAAGGGCATAATGGTCAACATATGAGCATTTAACGGAATCATGCATATTAATTGGATAACTAATGATCCGAGGTGTATAATCATAGAGGGTTATACTAGCATGTAACCTGGTCCAAATGAAGCTCTAAGGTATTTCTAAAACATACCATGATGGGTCAGAACTGAAAGTCAAAGTATAAGTCAAACTATGCGACTTTCGGTTCCGAACCGGGTTTAACAGGAATTTGTCGGGTTGAACATGTTTAGACATGTCCTTACACTAATTACCAAGTTATAATAATGATCAAACAGGTTGCACGCCTTCTAGATTGCTAATTATGCGTTTTATGCTTCTATTGACTTTTTCGGATTAAGTTTGACCCGACAAACGAACTAGTTAGGATGGGAATCAGTGGGTGCCCTTTTAAGGGTTTATTGCCCACATGATTACCAACTTATAACTACCTTTACATCGACTAATCGCTGGACCGATAGTGATTAATAGTTAAGTCAACCTTTAATTACGACGGTTTGACTTTTAAGCTAAAACTAGGCTAAAACTTAATCGAGGAAGGTCAAGGGTACTTACAAGGGTCCTATGCACGAGTAGGGATGTCTTGGATCTGCTCCTAAGCTCCAGAATTGCAGATGAAGGTGTGATCAAGGTTGTTGCACATGAGGGCCTTTTATAGTGTTCAAGACACCACAAGGTATTGACAACCAAGTCTACTACTGACCACAAGTTGTTTACAAGTGTCCCTATGTGTTTAGGGATTGTTTAGGGGCCAAGGGATATGAGGAAAATCAGATAAAAGGTCAAGAATGTGTTTAAAATAGCAAACAGCAACTTTCTGTCGCTGGCAACATGCTTGCGCACCGTAAGCATAAGCCTTGCGGTGCGCAAGGCTTCTGATCAGCTTCCAACTTTTCCAATTTTTGCATAAGTGACTCTTGGCTCTTCCGAAAGGTCAAGTAACTTATATTTTGCACTTTGAACCCTCCATATTGATACATAAGGGCCTCAAGACTCATACCCCTTTTGTTAAGTCCTTGGCCACTCGGTTATTGCCCGAAAAGTCATAACTTTCAACGTTGACGCTTTAACCCCCCGCATACGAATTTGATCATAACTTTCTCATACGATAACGAAACCTTATGAAATTTTAATCGTGTATTCTAGTGAGCATAATTAACCGTTACAAAGCTTCAGGTTTGCTAAAAGGTCACTCAGAGCTATAACTTAAACATGTTGACACATTTAACCCCTGTAGTTTGTAATCTCTCACTTTTAGCTTCGTATGATCCATGATTTATTCGTTTGATGGTATAAACATCATGTAGGGATATTATGAAGTATATTTATTCACTGTTGACATTTAGAACCCGTATATTCACATACTTTCTTTATTTGTCAACTTTAGTCCCTCTAGAGTATTCTTTTACACGTTCAAGCTTATGACACGTGTCAATACATTATAGGTCGTGAATTTTCGAGGTGTTACATCCTCACCCCCTTAAAAGAAATCTCGACCTCGAGATTTGTTAAAGTAAAGGAAGTATTTTCTGCCTCATATTGGGCTTAATCTTCCTCAGTACCTTTGAGCCTTTAAGGCACTCCAATTGACCTTTATAATAGGTACATGTATCTTTTTGGAGCTTCTAATCCTGTCGACCATTAGTCGGCACAGGGTGCTCATACTATCATAGATCTGCATATCATTTTGTGATAGTGTTTTTCGACTTATTGGTGACACGTCGCTAAATCATTAGTGTGAAATGTATTGCGAGCTCCATCCAACTCCTAAAAATTTTTAGCTTTAAGCTATCTGATCTTGATACATTCGATTTCCTTCGAATGATTTTCTATATTCAGAGCTTAACTAGCCTGATAATTTTTTACAATTTGGCACTCCCTTCCTTTACAAGAATTCAGGAGGTTTGCTACTTTCATTAATCCTTGGTTTTTCTGCCGAATACTGGCATCTTACAGATGATTATGTATTTACGTGACCTTATTTGTTGTTTCTAATGCAACTTCAGATCTTGATAATTGGACTTATCAGTTCTCTATGTAACAATAGATGTTTAACAATCCATCTATACAAGGTCTCCAAAGGAGTAGCCTTAATACTTACATGTCAATTATTATAGAAAAGCTTATCTTAAGGTGGGATGGTTATCCCAACCATTGCTTAATACTAATCTTAAGGAGTAGCTAATCCTTATAGCTAGTTGAATAACTCAACGATCCTGGGTAGTTGACGGCGATTCTTAATCGTTGTTAAAATAGGGTTGCGGTAATGAGTGCATAAGCAAAATGAACCGTCTTTCTTATCTAACAATATCAAACTCTCATAATATCGAGTTAGGCTATATGGATCTCCTATCTTAAAATTTACTTAATCAGGTTTTCGGTCATTCCATAATCAGCATGGAGTTCTTACAACACTCTAACCCAAAGCGGGGTGTTAATCCTAACTCTACTTGCCTCTCGGGAGGTAAACAGGGTAGTCTTAGGAAAAGGTAAACAAGACACATGGGAGTTACAGAGATTTTCCATATCTCAAGCTCCAGTTCATCCATCATTGCTTGTGTCAAATAAGTGACACATTTATGTTATAAATCCACGGATTCCTTAATCGGGAATATTTATTTGGACAATTCTATTATGGATATCTTCTTTGTATACCATTAGCTGACTTTAGTACTCTATAACCATTGGAATATCTTTGTGGTCCCATGCATTAAACCTCCATACTGATCAGGCATGGAAGCAATCTATGGAACATATTAAGATATACCAATCCTCATATGGCGCTGTTATCATGCTATTTGGTATTCGCAATCGATTAGAGATCAAAGAGATATCAATTTCATTTGAATGCATTTATCTGGAGAGAGAGTACATTGGAATTTTATGACTGAAGATTTCTGACAGGAACAGAAGAATAGTTCTGGTGAACTTTCTACCTGTAAGTTTTTCCTTACACTTAATCTATATAGGGTTCTTATGAAAAGTTTTAAAAACTTGTTATACTTATAGTTTATGAAGGATTTACTGGTATCCGAACCAAAAATAAAAACTCTTAGCATTTAAATTACTGATACAATGCTAAGGAATGTACCTGATGCCATTATTTATGGACTAGCTCAGGCATTTTAGGCGCTTTCAATTTTAGGCTTTACTTCCTCCGCCGTATTTCCTTTGACAGATTTAGGGCACGTAGTCTTGAAGTGGCCTTTCTCATTACAGTCGAAACAGACTGCATTCTTCATGTCTTTGCAGTCCAACGTTTTATGTCCCTTAGACTTGCAGATCCCACATTGTAGAGGTCGAGGCTCAAATCTGCATTTCCCGTAGTGGCGCTTCTTGCAAATCTTGCATACAGGTTTCTGATTGGACTTTTGTTTATTCTTTTTCTTAGAACTCTGGGAGTTATCTACCTCCCTTTTTCTTTTTAGTTCATCCTTTGCATCAGAGGCATGAACGGGATCCTCCTTAAGAGTAAGGAAGTGTGGTCCTAGATAAAATTTGGACCGAGCAGCATGGGGCTCCTTGAACTTTTTCACAGCCTTCTTCACAGCTTTTCCAACAGCTGCGTCTATCATAGTTTGAAGAACATCTTTGGAAATTCTAAGGTTCACAATTTCAGCATCATTAGCATGCGTCGTGCCATCAATGGCGCGATCGACTGTTGTCTTATCCGAGTTTGCCATACTTTCTATTGGTTCCTAATACCAATAAAACAATTTCTTAGTTGAAATTCAACAACTGCTATTTTTCATTCTGATGGCCTTAATATATACTAACCATGGTGTTAATAACCTATACAGGCTATTATAGCACTAACATTCTTAATGAACATTATTTAAAATATATTAATATTACTTAGCCTAGGTCGCAAAAGACCATCAATGGCATTAAAGATTTGGACCTAGTCCATCACTTTTCTGACAGAGGATCAAAACGTCACATCTGTCTTTATTATATTAAAGAATTTAGGTAGCTCGAAAGCTTGCCATAGGAATATCATAAAAGAGTGATTCCTATTAGATATAAAATATCCATCTAAGGTTTGTTGGAGCATTTTCTAAAGTATCATCGGCCAATTTCTACCTCGTATTAAATGACCGAAGTCCTAATCAGGCGGAGACAACAGTTCTCTATAGTTATTGTTCAATATTGAATCATATGTGCCAGTATCAAGTAAATTTCTGCATAAATTGCTTGATAAGGAAAGGTACCTGCTATATAGTTATCCTTCTGCATCATTTCCTGGCGTTCATCCGGAAGACTCATGCGTTTATTTTCCTGGCCTCTCCCGGCTTCTTTATAAGCTTTGGGCAGTTGGTTTTGATGTGCCCTTCCTCGTTACAATTGTAACATGTGGCGTTCTTTAACCCCCTTGCAATCTAAGGTTTTGTGACCCTTGGTCTTGCAAATTCCACACAATTTAGCACGTGGGTCGATTGTATATTTTCCAAAATGTTGCTTTTTGCAGTTACTGCATTTGGGTCTGTTATCAGACTGACTCGAGTTCTTCCTAAACTCGGAATCCTTCCCGCGCTCAGAGTTTCCCTTCTTCTTGTTATATCGATGAGAGTTTTCCTCCTCTCTTTCCCTTCTTCCCTCGCCAGACGCCTTAACAGACTTAATTCTAATTGCATCTAAGGTGAGAGATAAGGATAAGTCCACCGCGGACCTATATGTGGTTGGCCTAGATGCTTTAACATTTCCTTTATCTCTGGTGCTAGGCCTCTAATGAAACGCGCTATGCGTTTAGGTTCAGGGGTGACTAAATAAGGAACTAGGCGGGACATAGTGTTGAAACTTGTCACATACGCCTGACAATCTAAATCCTCCATGACTAGAGTCAAGAAGTCTGATTCTATATTTTCTACCTCATGCTGGGGGCAATAGTTTTCCTTGACTAATGCAACAAATTGATCCCAAGATAAGTTGTAGAGTAGAACTTTTCCCGTGGCTTGGAGCAATGATCTCCACCATGCCAATGCTTCTCCTTTGAATGATTGTGAAACAAATTTCACAACATCTTGCTCCGCACAACCGCTGATGTCAACAACAGCGTCCATCTCATCGAGCCATGTCATGCAATCGATGGCCCCTTTTTCTCCTGTAAAGTCTCTAGGCTTGCAGGAGACAAAATATTTATATGAACAGGTTTTAACTGGTGCCTCTTGATGGAACATAACCTGTCTAGACGGAATACTCCTTTGATTTGACAAGTCATGAACATCGTCCTCCCTTGACTCATGTATTTTAGGAGGGGGCTTACTACGAGCCACAGATAGAGTCTTAGAGTGGGTATCATTTGATTCGTCATACTGTCTATCAAGAGCTCGAGTAACAACATAATCTATTATTGCCTGCAGTTCTGCTCCAGTTACATTAATTCTGGTAGTATCATTGTTCTCCTTCATGTGGCTGTTAACTTCATCTAGTCCAGCCATGTAGCTTGATTACTACATAAATATTAACAATGATTTATTTAGAGGTTTTTATGGAATCATCATCTTTGACGATTCATCAACCATGGTAATATAAACCATATTGGTTAACTTGTTAGTTATATTTAATTAGTATTTTCCATGATAATTTTATCCTAGTTATGAAACATTAAGGATATTGAAGTGGCGCAAAAGGCCTAGTCACAAGGACAGTTCTAAATTTTATAAGCCATGATTTCAGAGAATCGGGGCATTAAGGTTTGAATCAAGTTCATTACCTTCTCTTGACAGGGAGTTGCAGACTTCAACTGTCTTTTGTCTTTTAGGACAATAGATATAGCCCGTGGGCATTTCCCTTCTGAGGGATGGTTATAATATGATCATCTTCTCAGATGCTATTAGTCGAGATCGTATGGATCCTACCGACTATTATGCTTGGACCTGGTCCAACATTTTTTTAGACAGGAGGTCAAAGACCACCACTGTCGTTGTCTTATCAGACAACAAGTTTAGCCCGTAGGCACTTCATCACTATCGGATGTTTTTAATGTGATCATCTTATAGGATGACACAAGCCATGATTTCTAAATCACTAGGCTAGATAAGAAAATTGGAAGAATCCAATATAAGGATGACTGTTGTGATTTTCTCGAATCACATTTGTCATGGGTGCTAACACGTTCTTAGGTGTTAACAAGGATTTGAATCTCTTGAATAGGTTTCACCATCTTGGCCACGTCTGAAATGACATGTAGGCTAGGTTTCACCTTTTAGATTCTTTTTAATATTTACTGGCAGAAAAAGAATGACATTTATTTTATTCGGGATTTTTATCATAAATCCTAATTCATAATTTAGTAATAGCACAAAAGGCCTAGTCACGTGGACAAGTTTAATTTATAAGCCATGATCGTTTGGGATCGAGGCATTTAGTAATAGCACAAAAGGCCTAGTCCCGTGGACAAGTTTAATTTATAAGCCATGATCGTTTGGGATCGAGGCATTTAGTAATAGCACAAAAGGCCTAGTCACGTGGACAAGTTTAATTTATAAGCCATGATCGTTTGGGATCGAGGCATTTAGTAATAGCACAAAAGGCCTAGTCCCGTGGACAAGTTTAATTTATAACCCATGATCGTTTGGGATCGAGGCATTTAGTAATAGCACAAAAGGCCTAGTCCCATGGACAAGTTTAATTTATAAGCCATGATCGTTTGGGATCGAGGCATTTAGGGGTGAATCAAAGTTCATTACTTTTTCTTGACAGGGAGTTGTAGGCTACCAATGTCTTTAATCTCAGAGGACATTAACCATAGCCCGTAGGCACTTCCCTTCTAAGGGATGTTATTTTCCATTTATTTCATATTTCGTGTTTAGAATGAAAACTTAATTTAATCAATCCATTATATGAAAATAAAAGTACAGAGTTGCCCTAAGTGGGTCTTCGAAAGGAAATAATGTGTCCTCGAAGGGACTGAAAGATAAATATGTCTTTATGAGGACTACTAAGGAAACGATCTTCAGCAAAAGGAGTTTCTTCTTCAAGTTATTTCTGAATGCTCTCTCCTTGGACGTTCGTTCCATTCTAGCCGCGCTACGAAGCTCAGCATTTCAGGGCTCCAGATTGTGGAGAATTTCTAATACAGCTTCTTCGCTTGGCGACGTATCCAATATATATAAAAATTTTTGAAGCAGAATTTACAGATTTGGATTGAGAGTAATCCTATGTTAAGTCTAGACTCAGAAGGTCAAGGAATGTGCTAATGTGTCATTGAGATTAAACACAAAAGGCTAGTGTTTAATTCACTCAATGTTGGCTCTGATACCAACCTGTCACACCCCGATTTCCACGTGTCACCGGTGGGCCCTGTGGGGAGTATCGTGACATAGTTGAGATCATCATAGTCAAACAATACAATATATAAACGCTCAGCGGAAGCAAAAGATAAATATATTACATTTCGAATATAAGAAATGTCAAAGTATTACAACGGAAGGTAAAGGATCCACAGGCGGATCAATAAAAGAAAACTGTTCAACAGACTTTAGGCATCTAGAACTTGCAAGATTCCCTAATGACGCCCTGAGCTCCCAGCCAATTACGCGTAGTACCTGTCACTTAACCTTTTGGAAAATACGTCAGTTTACACTGGTAAATACAATTAACTGACTCATTTTGAAAAGAGTTTAAGAAAATTGATTTGAATGCACGTGGCACAAAATATCTTTTATAATTTGATTAAAATGCACGAGGCAAAATTAATCTTTTATACTTGGGACAATTTTGTTAATAAAAATCTTGTATCCGATTTACATGGTTGTCCAACATTTAGGGCCGGTGATTATACAATACAAGCCGGTCAAGATTAATCGACACACCATAAATATAACTCACAAGAAGACATCCTTACGAGTGAGTATATCTTTTACATACGCAACAGGAGGTGTTATGCCTACACCTTGTGCTTAAGTTATGGCCATTCAGTTTTTAAATGAGCCAAGGATATCCAGGACACGGTCATTAACCCCCAATGTTATTTGTTATCAATCAATACAGATTAAAACGGGATTATGCAATTTAATCATCTCCGATTAAAAGGTTTCTACACCCGACCAAGCGGTATTTTTATAATACCGTATCCGAAGCCCGTATAAGGGAAAATAAGTTAAAAGTATTTACCTGAGCTAGCAATGCAATTTATACTCAGCCGTATATTCTAATCAGCAAGCACAAGTACTTCAACTGGGGCTCTCAATCTGGAACGAAGGTTTTATTAACCTATTAAATTCCTAACGGGTCTTATTTAAGTCGTAACTTAGACCGGTTAGTTTTAAGGAAAGGTTTACGGTTCAAAACGCATGATTAAGCGAAGACCGGAATAGGATGTGATTTAGACCCGACAAGTTTGGAGACTTGTATAATATGGGTAAACTAAACACATTCTGGATTTTGAGATAAAAACGATAACGTTTGACCCGTTTCGGCTAATTTATGCAAACTAGTTACATAAACCGAACCGAACGCGAATAGCGCATGACGGGTAATCATGAGAGCCATATACAGGTTTCCTAAGTTAATTATGTCTCAAATATGTTGTGACATCAGTAGGATGTCTTTCATTATGCCCAAAACGTATTTAAACACAAACTAGGCCTCGTAGGGGTAGTTTGGTCATTTAAGAGGTTATAAAAGAGTTTAAGTATTTACCTGAGTTACAGGTCTGGTATAATCAGAAAAAATACTTATTTTACTAAGTTATAACAGTAGGGTAAAGTATATATGTGAAATTTATCAATTATAACCAAACTATACACTGTGGGGGCATTTTGGTAATTTCACATAAGCCGAAAAGCTCAATACTGAAGTCTGAGTTTAACAGTCTTTGCTTACTGTTAAAATATTATAATTTTCCTCAAATATCAGTAGGTATCAACCCTTGTATGTTTAATATAGTTATAGCACATACTATGCGTTAAAAACGCTTAAAAAGGCGATTAGAAGCCTTTTCCGGGTTCGATACATAAAGCTGATATTTTTATTATTCTAGAAGGCTTAAAATAATTTATTTATCATATGTGATCAGTAGCAAAAGGTTTGGAGTTGATTAGATATGTAAAACTCATTTTTATGGCCCGTGAGGGCAAAACCGACAATTACCGGAATAAGACTACGACTATTAGTTATGCTCAATCTAAAATTAATTAAAAATCTTTAAAAATCCCAAAATAATATATTACATCAGTGGGTAAAGAGTTTGATATCAAAAAGTATGTTTAAGTAGGCTATATGCTAATTACGTCGTTTAGTTAACATAAAGCTTTCATTTTACGCTAACGAGCATAACTCTTAATCTACACCTCAAACTGATGTCAAATTTTGTATGCAAGTTTAAATATCAGTAACTAAGTTTTCTACTCTTTTAAATTTTCAAAAATCACGTTTTAAGGTGAAAAGGGCATAATGGTCAACATATGAGCATTTAACGGAATCATGCATATTAATTGGATAACTAATGATCCGAGGTGTATAATCACAGAGGGTTATACTAGCATGTAACCTGGTCCAAATGAAGCTCTAAGGTATTTCTAAAACATACCATGATGGGTCAGAACTGAAAGTCAAAGTATAAGTCAAACTATGCGACTTTCGGTTCCGAACCGGGTCTAAACAGGAATTTGTCGGGTTGAACATGTTTAGACATGCCCTTACACTAATTACCAAGTTATAATAATGATCAAACAGGTTGCACGCCTTCTAGATTGCTAATTATGCGTTTTATGCTTCTGTTGACTTTTTCGGATTAAGTTTGACCCGACAAACGAACTAGTTAGGATGGGAATCAGTGGGTGCCCTTTTAAGGGTTTATTGCCCACATGATCACCAACTTATAACTACCTTTACATCGACTAATCGCTGGACCGATAGTGATTAATCGTTAAGTCAACCTTTAATTACGACGGTTTGACTTTTAAGCTAAAACTAGGCTAAAACTTAATCGAGGAAGGTCAAGGGTACTTACAAGGGTCCTATGCACGAGTAGGGATGTCTTGGATCTGCTCCTAAGCTCCAGAATTGCAGATGAAGGTGTGATCAAGGTTGTTGCACATGAGGGCCTTTTATAGTGTTCAAGACACCACAAGGTATTGACAACCAAGTCTACTACTGACCACAAGTTGTTTACAAGTGTCCCTATGTGTTTAGGGATTGTTTAGGGGCCAAGGGATATGAGGAAAATCGGATAAAAGGTCAAGAATGCGTTTAAAATAGCAAACAGCAACTTTCTGTCGCTGGCAACATGCTTGCGCACCGTAAGCATAAGCCTTGCGGTGCGCAAGGCTTCTGATCAGCTTCCAACTTTTCCAATTTTTGCATAAGTGACTCTTGGCTCTTCCGAAAGGTCAAGTAACTTATATTTTGCACTTTGAACCCTCCATATTGATACATAAGGGCCTCAAGACTCATACCCCTTTTGTTAAGTCCTTGGCCACTCGGTTATTGCCCGAAAAGTCATAACTTTCAACGTTGACGCTTTAACCCCCCGCATACGAATTTGATCATAACTTTCTCATACAATAACGAAACCTTATGAAATTTTAATCGTGTATTCTAGTGAGCATAATTAACCGTTACAAAGCTTCGGGTTTGCTAAAAGGTCACTCAGAGGTATAACTTAAACATGTTGACACATTTAACCCCTGTAGTTTGTAATCTCTCACTTTTAGCTTCGTATGATCCATGATTTATTCGTTTGATGGTATAAACATCATGTAGGGATATTATGAAGTATATTTAT
The DNA here is from genome assembly GCA_030545235.1 of Helianthus tuberosus. NCBI lineage: Eukaryota > Viridiplantae > Streptophyta > Magnoliopsida > Asterales > Asteraceae > Helianthus > Helianthus tuberosus. Next base: position 179,628,890 of record CM060409.1, read on the forward strand.
TCACTGTTGACATTTAGAACCTGTATATTCACATACTTTCTTTATTTGTCAACTTTAGTCCCTCTAGAGTATTCTTTTACACGTTCAAGCTTATGACACGTGTCAATACATTATAGGTCGTGAATTTTCGAGGTGTTACATGCAAGAACTCCGAATCTTTGGTGAGGAGATTTTAGAAGAAAGTGAGAGAATGAGACAAATAGGGGAACGACTCGTCTGGAAATATGACGAGCGTAATATAGAATTTTGGATGAACCCCTATCACTAGTAATATATATATATATATATATATATGATAATATATATAGATATACTGTCGTATAGACCATCTTGTGGTTAGTGATGCATACTAGTATTGTATTTTTATTTCAGTTATATTTGTAATAAATATAGATGCATAATATAAAATAGAGTAAGTCGCAATGTTCGACGATTTTAGATCAACATGCTTGTTGTGTGATTGTTACATTGGATATTTTTATGCGATATTAATACTTGGTAATTGTTTAAAATCCAGATGGCCGATGCAGCAAATCCGGAAAACCAGAATAATGAAAATCAAATAAATAACAGTGAAATTCGACACCTTGTAATCCAAGGAATTAGAGATGATATGCCAGCTATTATCCAAAATATTAGGGACGCGGAAAATAATAATAAAAGTGATAATGGGAGTAAGAGAACCCATGCTGAACTTAGTCACAGCGTAAACAATGGACCCATACTTCAAGTGCCCATTCCAAAAAGAAGAAGAACCATGTCTTATGGTTGTTCTTACAAAGAATTCTGGTAGTGTAAACCAATAGAATTCTCTGGCAATGAAGGGGCCATTGCAGCTCTACGCTGGATAGAAAAGACGGAGGCAGTCTTAAAGATAAGCAAGTGCGCAGAAGAAGATAAGATAATGTTTGCCTCCAATCTATTTAAGAACTCAGCCTTAGAATGGTGAAACACTATCCTCCAGTCTAGGGGAAGTGACAGGGTTTACAATATGGAATGGGAGGAATTTAAGAACATGGTAGAAAGGAAATTATGCCCTCCCAATGAAAAGGAACAGATAGCAAACAAGTTCTTAAACCTTAGAATGACTTGAGTGGATAGTAAGAGTTACACTACTTTATTCTTTGAATATGCTAGAATAGTGCCAACCCTTGCATCACTCGAACCTGTATTAATCTCCCGTTACATCTGGGGATTAATCAGTGAGATAAGGCATGTAGTCAAGGCAGCTAGACCCCAAACCATAGAAGAAGCTCTAGAACTAGCAAACACCTTGACTGATGAATTAGTACGTACACGAGAAGAGGATCAGAGGAGGAACCTAGCTCAAAAGCTTACCCAGGAATTTCGCTACGGTAATTCCAACCGTGGGAAAAACATAGGTTCTACCTCTGCACCTTACTGTAAGGCCTGCAAGAAAAAGCATTCAGGAAGATGCTCCACTTACTGCAATTTCTGCAAGATACCAGGACACAAGAAAGAAGATTGTAGGAAGAAACCCATTAATGGAGTGTGCTTCAACTGTGGAGAAAAGGTCACATCAAGCCACACTGTCTGAAACTAGCTCCAGCCATGAACAACAAGAATACAAAAAATGCTAGAGCATTTGTTCTGATGGCAGAAGAAGCAAAGATGATCCCGGATGTGATCGCCGGTACGTTTTTAGTTAATGATATTTTTGCTAAAGTATTATTTGACTCTAGTGCGAACCAAAGTTTTATTAATACTTCATTTTGCAAACTTCTCAATCAACCATTAACTAAACTCCCACAAGAATGTCTAGTAGAAACAGCAAATGGGTAAAGCATTAAGATTACCGAAATCTTGCAGGGAGCAAGAATAGAATTTTTAAATCAAAAGTTTATTGCAAACCTATATCCAATGAATCTGGCAGGATTTGATGTGGTATTAGGAATGGATTGGTTAATAGCCAATAAAGCCAGTATTTTATGTAATCAAAAGTCAATCCAAGTAAATTCACCAAAGGATGAAAAGATCACAATTAAAGGAGATACGCCGTCTAGATCTACAAAATTCATCTCTGTGATGAAAACAGCCAGTTATATAAGGAAAGGATCTTTAGTGTATTTGATTTCTATAATCACTAACACTAAAGGAAAAGGACTGAAGGATATTTCTGTAGTATCTCAATTTTCAGACGTGTTTCCCGAAGAGCTACCAGGACTACCACTAGACAGGGAAGTTGAATTTAGAATTCATCTGCTACTAGGAACAGTACCAATAGCCAAAGAACCTTACCGTTTGGCACCTGCAGAAATACAAGAATTAAAGAGACAACTGGGCGAACTGTTGGAGAAAGGATTTATACAGCCAAGTTCATCACCATGGGGAGCACCAATATTGTTCGTCAAAAAGAAAGACGGGTCAATGCGTATGTACATTGATTACCGTGAATTGAACAAAGTCACGATTAAGAATCGGTACCCATTACCAAGAATTGATGACTTGTTTGATCAGTTGCAAGGAGCTCGATTTTTCTCTAAAATCGATTTACGATAAGGATATCATCAATTAAAGGTACAGGAAGAGGATATTCCTAAGACCGCTTTCAGGACAAGGTATGACCATTATGAATTTACTGTCATGCCATTTGGTCTAACCAATGTCCCAGCCGCATTTATGGACATGATGAACCGAATATGTAAGCCATATTTAGATAAATTCATAATTGTCATATTTAGATGATATTCTCATTTACTCTAAGAGCAAAGAGAAACATGCAAAGCATTTGCACACACTTCTAAGCTTATTAAGAAAAAGAAAAGCTTTATGCAAAGTTTTCGAAGTGTGAATTTTGGCTAGAAGAAGTACAGTTTCTTGAACATTTAGTTAATCATGAAGGAATTCATGTGGATCTTACAAAGATTGAGGCAATTACTAAATGGAAAGTCCCTGAGTCACAAACTGAGGTTAGAAGTTTCCTAGGACTGGCCGGTTATTATAGAAGATTTATTCGAGATTTTTCTAGAATAGCCATTCCTTTAACTAAGTTAACCTGTAAATCCGTAAAGTTTGAATGGGGACCAAAACAAGAAGAAGCCTAGGGGTGTAAATAAGCCCGAAAGCTCGAGAGCTACTCGTTATCGGCTCGGTTAAAACCTCGAATGAGCCGAGCTTTAACGAGCCCGAGTCCGAGCTCGAGCCAGAATTAGAGCTCATTTAGTTATCAAGCCCGAGCTGAGCTTGAAATACAAAGCTCGTTTAGGCTCCCGAGCCTAAACGAGCCCAAACAAAAATTTATTTATTTTTTTATATAATATAATAATGATGATGATAACATTGGCGAGTCGAACTCGGGCTGAGCTTTGTCTCGTTTAAGCGATATTGAAGCGAGCTCGAGCCGAGCTTTTAGCTCGTTTGAGGTTCTTCTCAAAATAGCTCGAGCTGAGTCGAGCGGAGCTCGAGCTTTGGTTTAAACTGTCGAGCCGAGCTCGAGCTCAAATAAGTAGGCTCGAACTAAGCCGAGCTCGAGCCCAATCGAGCTCGGGCACGGCCCGGCTCGTTTACACCCCTAAAGAAGCCTTTAGAATTCTTAAACAGAGATTAACCAACGCACCCATACTAGCGTTACCAGAATGAACTGAAGATTTTGTAATCTATTGTGACGCTTCTAAGTTAGGTTATGGATGTGTGTTGATGCAACATCAAAAGGTTATATCCTATGCATCTAGACAACTTAAGAATCATGAAGAGAATTATTCAACCCATGATTTAGAATTAGGAGCTATAATTTTTGCCCTTAAGATTTGGAGACATTACCTTTATGGTAGTAAGTTTACCATTTTTACCGATCATAAGAGTTTAAGGTATGTCTTTGAACAAAAGGAGTTAAACATGAGACAAAGACGCTGGATGGAAATCCTTAGTGATTACGATTGTAATATCCAGTATTATGCAGGAAAGGCAAATGTAGTTGCTGATGTGTTAAGTCGAAAGTATCACGAAAAGCCAAAAAGAGTAGTTCTCTTAAATTAAATCTACAAGTAGATTTAAATGAACAGATTAAGAAAGCACAAGAATCAGTAATCAAGGATGATACTGAAAAATTGAAAGGAATGATTAAAGAACTAGAACAAGGAACACATAGAATTTGGAGATTCCATAAGAAAAGGATGTGGGTACCTAAACTAGGAAACTTACGCCACCGTATATTAGAAGAAGCCCATAAGTCTAAATATACGATGCATCCTGGAAGTGATAAGATGTATCAGGATTTAAGAAAGAATTTTTGGTGGATCGGAATGAAGAAGGATATAGCAGCCTATGTTTCTAAGTGTTTAACATGTTCATAAGTTAAAGCTGAACATCAGAAACCCTCAGCTTTGTTGCAGCAGTTAGAAATGCCGGTGTAGAAGTGGGAATTGATAACAATGGATTTCGTTACCAAACTTCCCAAAACAAGAAAAGGTAATGATACAATCTGGGTGATTGTAGACAGGCTAACTAAATCAGCTCATTTCCTACCAATGAAGGAAACTTACAGTGTGGAACAATTAGCCAAGTTGTATGTAAGTGAAATAGTTTCATTACATGGCATTCCTTTATCAATTGTTTCTAATAGAGATAGCCGTTTTACCTCTCATTTTTGGACAAGTTTCCAAAAAACAATGGAAACCAAGTTGAATCTAAGCACCGCTTACCACCCTCAAACGGACGGACAAAGCGAAAGGACAATTCAGACGATGGAAGATATGCTTAGAGCTTGTGTAATTGATTTCAGAGGTAATTGGGATGATCACTTACCATTGATATAATTTTCTTATAATAACAGCTATCAAACTAGTATCAATGCTGCACCATTCGAAGCACTTTATGGATGAAAGTGCCGAACTCCAGTCTGTTGGGCAGAAATTGGAGAAAAGCAACTATCTGGACCTGAGATAGTACAAGAAACAACGGACAAGATTATCCAAGTCAAGGAACGACTGAAAGCAGCACGCGATTGACAAAAAAGTTATGTTGATAACAGACGAAAGTCGTTGGAATTTCAGATAGGAGACAAGGTGTTATTGAAAGTCTCTCCTTGGAAAGGAGTGGTAAGATTCATAAAAAGGGGAAAGCTAAGCCCCAGGTATGTTGGACTGATGTGCGCAAAATGCAACATATAAATTACATCAAATGTGGCATAAAACTAACCCTTTTTTAGTACTAATGTTGGAAAAAGTGTGTTTTTGTCTTCCTTTTGTATTTTCAAGATTAAATGAGCTCAAATGAACAAAAGAAGCAAAAATGCAAACAAATCTAACAATAATACAAGAAAAGGAATAAACGTGGCATGCCTGACCCCTCGACAGCATCTCCCCAAGCAAAAACAAGAGAACAGAAGGCTGAACACGCCCCGTGCTCAGTGAGCACGGGGGCGTGCCCAAGTGTCTACACAAAAGACAAAGTTGTAGAAACTTCTATTACCCACCACGGGGGTGTACCCAGCGGACACGGGGCTGTGGTCAACGCAAAAATTCGCAGAATCTAGGCAAATCTTGATAGTACAGATACACTTCTGCACACGGGGTCGTGCCCAGCGGACACGGGGGCGTGGTCAACTAATGCAGACAAACTGCATTTAATGAAGAAAGAGAAGATGGGTGGACACGGGGCCGTGTCCGGGCTTCTATGCAGGCTATAAATAGGGGTGCTTGGCTCACTTGTAAACCATACCTTGGCAAACCACCTCTCTCACACTACACCCACATTCCACCACCATCATCCATCATCCATCATAGAGTGTGTGTAGTAGTCTCGGGATCCAAGATTGATCGTAAGAGTTCTTGACAATCAAAGGCCATGTTTGCCTAAGTCTCTTACATCACTTAGTGAAGACAAACATTTAGTGTAATACTTTTTATTTTTAATCTTTTCGCACTTTTTATTTGGTTATGTATTAATGACTTTAATAACTAGTTTCTTATGTTGAAGGTGTATCTTCCTTATCGTTTGTCCGTGGTGTCTTGGCGTTATTTTACTGTCTATATAAAATAAAAGATTTACACCATTCATATCTCCACGGTCTATATGGAGATATGCTGGCTACCTGGTCGGGGGTTAAGGGAATGGTTTGGTAAGAGTCTTGCCTTGTTCAGTGTATAGATCCTGCAAGGACCTGGGTCAATTTTAGTAGGACCTCCTTCAATACCCACTGGTATTGGATGGCGGGGGTCCGAACTCATTGATCCCCTCATATGTAAACTACTATTAAAATTTTAACCCGGCTATTTAGGATTGTATCCCTGCTGACTCAAACTACTTAGCCGAGGGTAACGTCACCTTCAAAAGAGGGGCCTACCACATTATGCATTAATAACTTAATTAATTATCTTTCAATAATCCAACCCTTTAGGATTGTATCCTTGCTGACTCAAACTATTGGGTTGAGGGTAACGTCACCTTCAAAAGAGGGGCCTACTACTATAACTAAGATAACCTCTTAAAAAGTGCAAAGGTGCGAAAATAATCAAAGGTTACACTAAAGGCGAGTCGGATCCAAGTGATTCATCTTGTCTATCTGTTTTTATTTTTATTTTTATTTTTCAGCATTTTTTGGTTTTTATTTTCTAGTTTAAAACCTTTTCTAAACTTTTGATTTGATTAGACGTTGAGGATAAACCGGTAATAAAAGCTCTTGTATCCTTGGACGACCTCTGTATCTTGCCAACACTATACTACGCTCACGATGAGTGCACTTGCCCATATGTGTGTTTAGTGTTAGTAAATATCGTGTTTTATAAATTTAAAACTTGGCTAAAGTGTTAAAAAGGGCTTAAAATATACATTAAAAACTATACGACACTCACGCACATCAAGTTTTTGGCGCCGTTGCCGGGGACACAAGGATTTTAAGAAAGGTAGGAATCAACGGCCTAATATTTTTTTCTTATTTTTCTATTTTTAGGATTTTTCTTAGATTTTCAGCATGTGCAGAACTCAGCACGGGGCGTGCCCGCTGAACACGCCCCCGTGCCCAATTTTTGGTACTGGCAATCCTGTTTTAAGTCAGACAGTAGCTGAACACGGGGCCGTGCCCACTCAACACGCCCCGTGCCCAAGTATCAGTTCCTGAAAACAGAACCGTAAGATCCCGACGGTTGGTAATTTCTGACACAAACATGAGTGATACTGATTTTTTTACCGGCCCTCTTATGGTACGTGGTGTCAAATATGTGGTGGCCCTCATAAAGATTTAGAATGCTATTTTCTAAATTACAAGCCCCGCTATATAGACCCATTGTTTTCCTGTAGCCTTAACAGGGGCGAAAGTAAAAATAATCCTTATCTCTCCCTCGAATGCTCTCAATCAACCCTTCTAGGAGAAATGCTTCTCGACGAATTATTTCAAATGGAAGACCTAATTCTTAATTGGGTAAAGGAACTTGAAATGGATATTATTAATTCATCTCAAGAAGATGCACAAGAAGAATTGTTGAGAACACATTCGAATAAAGACAACTTCGTTGCTCCCGATATCACCCCTAGCTCTGACGAAGACTTGAGCGATAGTCGTCCCTGTGCCAATTGTGCCGTGAAGGACTCCCCATCGACTTCGTTCGATGCATACATAGACCTGAGCGATTCGGCATACACCTTCTTTAACGAGAGCCCGGGAAAGGGTTGGACTTGTCCACCTACATTTAGCATAGGAATCACCCTCACCGACAACCTCTTGCGTTCTTGTCTAAATCTAGAGCAATTAAGGTATCTCAGGCACTTCGGGGTTGTTCCGTCCAGTAAGCAACCAGCCGATCAGGATAAATTCCTTAGAAATAGACAAAACTTCATAATCAGCCTCTAGACACGGGGCTGTGTCCAGGTCAGCACGCCCCCGTGTCCACCAAAAGATTCCTTTCTGACTTTTTGTTAGAATACGGACAAAATGTGTCAGGATCTAGTCTGCACACGGGGCCGTGTCCAGCCGACACGAGGCCGTGTGCAGCATGCTGTCGTTTTCTATAAAGGCAGCAAGATTCCTGCACATTTGGACCACTCCAAAGACAAAGATTTGCTGGGATCTTCACACATACCATCCTAGGTATATTCTAAAGAAGGTTCTCAACAACCATCTTGTCTTTTCCACTTTTATCCATTACCTTCTTCTTCAATTTTTCTTAATACCTCCATTAGAGCTTGCAAATCACCATGATTCCAAGCTTGATGGTGATGTTTGTTAGATTTTTATTCAAGGAATCTTGTTAAAAATAAGTTCTACAACAGTGTTTTAAGTTGTTTCTGGTTAAAAATCGCTTTAAAAATCATGAAAATAACTTGAAACTCCAAGATTCCTTGTCCCAAAAATCTGCAGACATCCGAACACGGGGCCGTGCTCAATGAGCACGGGGCCATGTCCGAGGTCCTGTTCCAATAAAATTGAACTATTTTCGGTCTGTTTTCTCAGAATGGCGAGCAGAACTAGCGGAACATCTTCATCGCACTCCAGAAACAACCGACAAGGGAGAAGGTCATCAACGGTTGAAGACTCTCTTGTAAACTACATTTACGCTCTAAGAGAGGCCATTGATGAGATGACTAGAGTGGAAGAAGCATTGGTCGACCGTATCAATCATTTGACGGTGGGGCTAGAGGGATGTCTTCGAGAGGTCAGCCTTTTGCACCAAAGGTTGAACATTCTCGCTTCTCCTCCTTTGGTACCAATCATCACCCAAAGGGCATGGAATGTGGTACCGGAAGTCATCATACCGGCCGAGTGGTACGCCATACACCCGGAGCCCCCTCGAGACATATTACAAGGGGTTCCGGTTGGTGTCACTCCCCCTCCACAAGATGTTGTGGAACATAATGCTGCCTTCTTCCTCCCAAGAGAGATAGAAGAATGGCTTTAACAACATCTAGAGAATACCTCTCGGTTCGGAGTTCTACGAAGCCTTTTAATACCGGAAAGCTATTTCCAGAATTTTGATTCTTATTGTAAAGGTGGAACTCCTTAGGATGATTTTATGTATCACTTGACCTATCTATCTTAGGACTCTTAGTTTTTATTTTTCTTCTTTGTTTTAATTTTCTAGGACCCTATGTAATGTGTTAGTTTTAATGAATGATGGTTTTATAAATTATTTGGTGTTTGGATGATGATGTAATGGGTGAAACACTGTCGGGGTGGTGAAGGATACTAAGGGAAACTTGAACCAGCACCCCATGCACAAAAACAGAGCCTCCCGCAAATTTTTCTTCATTACAGCAAGTTCAGCACGGGCCGTGCTCAGCCAACACAGCCCCGTGCTGAACCATCTGCAGAAATCGCCCAGTTCAGGTAACTGGACACAGGCCGTGTTCGCTGAACACGCCCCCGTGCCCAAACTTCTGTTTCTTTTTAATGATTTCTATTACTGGCAACCTGAACACGTGGCCGTGCCCAGACACCACGGGCCCATGTCCAGATGCCCAGTAACATGAAAATTGTTTTTAAACACACATTTAATCAACCTAAAAACTTATTTTTGGGACACATTGAGGACAATGTGTAATTTAAGTGGGGGGGGGGGGATGCTAAAACCTTGAATTTTGCAAGTCCTAATTACAAGCCTTAAACAAAACTCTATTGGAACCGCTAAACACCCCAAATTTTTTCATAATCTTTTCAATTTTTACTTGTCTTGGTTTAATTTGGGAATTACAAGTTCTAAAAAGGTTATATTTTTACTAATTTACAACCGATAGCGTCATGATAAAAAGAACCAACATAAGAAAATTATGAAACGGCATGACAAATCTAGTTAAAATTTGATTATATATACTTGATCACATAAAAACTCATTCCCACAAAAAGTGAGTTTTGAGCCTTTATTGAGCATAAAAATATACATCTTTAAACTAAATGCTCATTTTTCGTTTCTTGTGTGAATAGCCGCTTGGTTCTTACGACTCTAGAACTTGCCATGACGATACATTCCCGGTCCTTACCAACTTAAACCCAAGTAAGTAAATGATGGAGACATTAGGACTAACCCTTTTTTCTTTCAACACCATTATTATTTTTTTTACCACCTACCCAAAATCCCCCTAGTTAACCCCTTTGAGCCTAAACCTTTTCATTTCTTAACCCAAATCAAACACCCTTTTTACCTACCAAAACCCTTTTTTATTTTAAACCCTTTATTTTAGTAACAAAGCTCGGTTTTCTTGTGACTTCCTTATCGAAAAAAAAATCATAAAGAAGAAAAGAAAATGAAGTTAGCAATAAACAAACAAAGCTCATCAAAAAGAAGGCTTGTTTGAAGAATGCTTCATTGGAATAAAATGTCACAAAAACAAAATGTTTTACGAAAACCGACGCTTTTTACGCCTTTCGCCCTTTTCTACTAACCACTAACCCAACCACCTACCTTTAACCCAAGCCTAACCCTTCCCCCAAAAAGTCCTCTTGATATTTACAAAGGTGTATAGTTAAAAAGGAAGAGGATTGATTGCTTGGCAAGCATATGGTAGAAGTAAGTTCCATGCTGCTCTCGAGTGTTTCACAAAAATACATCTTCGGCCGAGTGTTGAGTGATTCCTCGTGAGGTATGTGAACTTGTATATAAATGGAATTTTAAAGAGGCATGTTATGCCCTAATAAGTAATTTATCTTTGTGTAATGTTCTAAATAAATCATGACGAATAGGATTGTAAATAAAATAAAAATAAAACCTAATAAAGAATCTTGGAATCCCGACACTACAAGCCCAAAAAACCTTCTCTTCTACCCATTCCATTTGGGAGTGGAAGCCACAAAATAAAGAGTTTTGCTTGAGGACAAGCAAAGATTCAAGTGTGGGGGTATTTGATGTGCGCAAAATGCAATATATAAATTACATCAAATGTGGCATAAAACTAACCCTTTTTAGTACTAATGTTGGAAAAGTGTGTTTTTGTCTTCCTTTTGAATTTTCATGATTAAATGAGCTCAAATGAATAAAAGAAGCAAAAATGCAGCCAAATCTAACAATAATACAAGAAAAGGAATAAACGTGGCATGCCCTTCAGCATCTCCCCAAGCAAAAACAAGAGAACAGAAGGCTGAACACGCCCCGTGCTCACTGAGCACGGGGGCTTGCCCAAGTGTCTGCAGAAAAGACAAAGTTGTAGAAGCTTCTATCACCCACCACGGGGGTGTGCCCAGCGGACACGGGGCCATGGTCAACGCAAAGATTCACAGAATCTAGGCAAATCTTGATAGTACAGATACGCTTCTGCACACGGGGTCGTGCCCAGCGGACACGGGGGCATGGTCAACTAATGCAGACAAACTGCATTTAATGAAGAAAGAGAAGATGGGTGGACACGGGTTCGTGCCCAATGGACACGGGGCCGTGTCCGGGCTTCTGTGCAGGCTATAAATAGGGGTGCTTGGCTCACTTGCAAACCATCCCTTGGCAAACCACCTCTCTTACACTACACCCACCCTCCACTACCATCACAACCCACATCCACCACCATCATCCATCATAGAGTGTGTATAGTAGTCTCGGGATCCAAGATTGATCGTAAGAGTTCTTGATAATCAAAGGCCATGTTTGCCTAAGTCTCTTACATCACTTGGTGAAGACAAGCATTTAGTGTAATACTTTTTATTTTTAATCTTTTCGCACTTTTTATTTGGTTATGTATTAATGACTTTAATAACTAGTTTCTTATGTTGAAGGTGAATCTTCCTTATCGTTTATCTGTGGTGTCTTGGTGTTATTTTACTGTCTATATAAAATAAAAGATTTACACCATTCATATCTCCACGGTCTATATGGAGATATGTTGGCTACCTGGTCAGGGGTTAAGGGAACGGTTTGGTAAGAGTCTTGCCTTGTTCAGTTTATAGATCCTACAAGGACCTGGGTCAATTTTAGTAGGACCTCCTTTGTTAGTGCACTATGTCTATTGACTTCGTCTTGTATCGAGTCATGTAATAGGATAGGATAAACCAGTGCTTGGGTGCTAGAAACTGAGATTTGTGAGTTTGTTGGTAATTCCGCTTGAAACAGCCAAGGGGCATTTCAAACGAAATTAACTTTGTTAATTCCGCTTGAAATGACACTTGTCCATTTCAAAGGAAATTACAACACTATATATAGGGGTGCTTGGTTTTTCATTTGTAACTTTCGGATCTGAGTAGCGAAGCTCTGCCAAATCGTCTCCAGGTTGTAAATTGTTGTTAAATCAATATTAGAGACATTTAAATTGAATCGAGCGTCCGTTTCATTGATTCCGCCTTTGATTTGGATCCAAAACTCTTCTGATCGACTCAGTCAGGTCGCACAACGATCCTACAAGTGGTATCAGAGCTCAGGAGGAAGAGTTTAGCTTGATTTTATCAGTTTTCTGACTTCTACACCTTCTTTTTCAAAATTGACAAGATTTCACGGACAAAATGGATTGAATTTCACACATTACATGCAAAACAGTGTTTTAATGAATCCTTGAAAGAATTGGACTTAAAATCGATCTAAAACTTGGTAAAGTTGGTAATTTCGCTTGAAAATATGTTCGGACATGATGACATCAGCTTAATTCCGTTTGAAATTAGCATGTGATTCCGCTTGAAACTGCTATTTCGTTTGAAAAGTACACATGATTTCGCTCCAAAGTGTAATTCCGCTTGAGAAGGTTCACAGGAAATTAGATAATTTCGTTTCAGATTGGTAATTCCGTTTGAAAGGTTCATACGAAATCAGTTATTCCGTTTCAAAGTGTAATTCTGTTTGAAGATTTCGCTTGAAACAAGTGATTCCGTTTGAAAGTTTAATTCCGTGTGAAACATACATCTGATTTCGTTTGTAGTTGACATCCAGGTGATTCCGTTTGAATAGGCTATTTCGCTCCAAAAGTGATTCCGTTTGAAGTTCACTATTCCGTTTGAAAGTGGATATTTCACGTCAAGATCATTTCAAGTCAATCGAGTGTCAGTTTGTGTCAAGTTGTTTGATAATTGTTTAAACTGATTGTGTTTGTTTGATTGTTTTGTCTCCAGGTAAATTCAAGAAGTTCTCATCATGACTTAAGAGTTCTACAATACGTTCTATAATGCGTTTACATCCGAGTCTTCAGAAATCTCAACTGTCACACCAAAAACCATTACAAAAGCGATAAATGAGAACATTAAACATGATAACTTTTACGACACACATTCAAAACCACCAACTCTGGAAAGTATTGAAGACTATACTTGGTGGAAAGATCGGTTCTTCAACTGGGCAAAAGCTTATGCTCATGAAAGCTGGTTTTGTTTGGAGTTTGGGTATAAGAGGCCGACCAATGATAAAGGAGAAGAGCTTCCACTCAAGAACTTACCCAAAGAAAACAAAGCAGAATTCTCAGCAGAACAGAGAATGATTGCTTTGATTCAATCTTCAATCAGGAATGACATGTTTGCTTTATTGCAACATGACGGAACATCAAAATCTGTCTGGGAAGCCTTAAGGGTTAAAGCTGAGGGGGGTAAACAAATCAAGAAAAATAAAATTGCATTATTAAAGAAAGAATTTGATTTGTTTGATAGTTTGAAAGATGAATCAGTTAGACAAATGATAGAGAGATTTGGTCATTTAAAAATTGAACTTGATCGGTTTGGTATTGTTAAAACTAGAGAAGAAATAATTGATAAGATCATAGAAGCGTTACCACGAGCTGATCAGTGGCAAACGTTTGTATTCATATTGAAAAATGATGCTTTATATGACACAATTTCTCTTGATGTCTTGCTAGAAAAGATAGAAAGTCATGAGCTTGAATTGCAGAAACAAAACAAGATGAGCAGCTCTTCACATCAACAGAATGTCAGTCTCTACTACAAAGGTAATTTACCTTCGGTGAAAGTTGGAGAATCACCAAAGACAGCATTCAGTGGTGAGAGGACAAAAGAGCCACAGAAAAGCTCATCAAGTTACAATCCGGGATATCATTCGTCTTCATCAAAAGCAAGTGTTGAAGAATCTGAAGAAGTTCTCTGTAACATTGCTCTCAAATTGAAGAATTCCCCGACTATGAGCATTAATTCAGCCAAGCAACAAATGAGTTTTCTTGCATCTGTTCTGGAATCGTATGAAGGTCTAGTTGCAGGCAAAATTGGTAACTCGGAGTTAACCAAAGAAGACTATGACCAGATTGATCCGGAAGAGATGGAACTTATTGATATTCACTGGTGTTTGGCAAGTTGCATCCGCAGAGCTCAGAGATATATGGAGATTACTGGGAAACAATCATTAGGCGGTGCATCAACAAAACTTGGATTTGACAAGTCCAAAGTGACCTGCTTCAAATGTAAGCAAAAAGGTCATTTCAAGAGAGAATGCAACAATTCTGCGGTTGGTGGAAATGAACATCCGTTCAATGATGACTATTACCGAAAGGCAATCTACCACCGAAGCAAAGAAGAGCCGAAAATGATTGAAAATAAACCTAGAGATAAGTCAAGAGCTTGTGCTGTAATCCATGTTAATGAAGGATATGATTGGAGTCAAATTCTTCCGGAAGAAGATCATTTGGATAATCGAAGTATAGCTCATGGCAGAAACCCATCAAACAGCAAACATTATGTTTTTGTTGCAGAAATCAAAGAGGAAAACCAAGAAGAAAAAGTTATAGCTGAAATCAAAGAGAAAACCAGAGAAGAGATTCTGAATGAGAAAACATACAGATTCTGAATGAGAAAACATACAGAGAAAAAAGCATGGCTTGGAACAGAATGAATGAAATGCAAGAAGAATATGAAGATGCTGTCAGCTACAAAAGATGGGATAAGAAGCAAGAGTGTTATGTCAACAGATATGGTGAACCTGTTGTTCCCAAGAAGGACATAATTTATGATGATGTTCTTCTAGTAATTCCTCGAGCTGGAGAATATTATTCAAATGCTGTGAAAGATAAATCATATGAGAAAAAACTTGGAAAAATCATAAGAGATGTTATGACTTCAAGCTTGAGGAAGAGGGATGAAGAAAAAATGAAGAAGAATGTTGAGTGTATGCTTGAAGAATTGAAAAAGGTAGCTGAGGAAGTTAAAGTCGAAGCTGTGAAAGTTGAAAATGTGAAGATTGTTGAGGAAGAAAAGGTAGAAGAAGAAATTGTTGGAAAAGAGACTGTTACTGTAGAACAGCAAGTTGTAGAAGCTGAGAAGAAGGTTGAAAGTTTGACTGAAGTGAAGAATGAGATTTTGGAGGTTGCTGGTGATGAGGTTGGTGTTGAAGGAAAGCAGAAAGATGCTGATCAGACAGAAGTTGTAGCAAACACCAAAGTGCCAATCATTGAGGTAAATTCTGATTCTGAAACTCAAATCAAAATCGTTGAACAGTGCAAGAAATGCATGGAAACGTGTAGTGCTTGTACTGAAAAAGATGAAAGATTCAGAACAAGAGATCTTGAATTTACCAAAATAGAAGAAGTTTTCAAAAATAAATACAAAGAAATGTTAGAAAACGAAAAAGTTTTGAAAGATAATGAGGAAAAACTTTCAGAAAAATGTAAAAAGTTAGAAAAAGTGTCACACCCCCAAATTCCCACCTAGGGTATGTCCCTGTTAGGAGTGCGACGATCCAACAACGAGCCACTAATTATATCAAACGCATTCAATTAAAAGATAAAGTACTTGATTGTAAACAAAACCCTGTCTGTAAGTTGAAATGAAAACCAAAGTAATCAGCGGAAGCAAAGTTAAATAGTTTCGAAACCCAAAGTAATGTATCTGAAATCAATAAAGTAAAACTCGTCCAGTAAGACCATGCCCACTCCTGCTACTCCAGACAGCAAGTCCCAATGTACCTCAGCTAACGACCTACAAGCATGCAAACAAGTGTGTCAGACTACGCTGGTGAGTTCAAAGTTTTGTTACCGAGTTTAGTTATCAGTCACGTGTGTAAAACAGTTAACAAGATGATATGATGTTTCGTTGTTTTGAAGATTTGATGTTCTTATTACTCGATTACCGAAATGGCTACAAGATATGAATGCCCAACCCCAATGCCTCTATCTAGGCATTGGTCAAGTGGTCGAGGTAATTAGCTCAACTAATAACCTCGAGTAGATGTAAGGGGTCTTATATATACACGATGTGAATGCCCAACCCCAATGCCTCTATCTAGGCATTGGTCAAGTGGTCAAGGTAATTAGTTCACGCCCGTCCTCCTCGGTACGGTGTGAGGGTGCCAAACCTAATAGCGCTATCAACTAAATACCTCGTTGCCTTACCGGCAACACGGTAGATGTAGGGGGTCTTACATAATAGAAACTAAGTAATAACAAACATCCCATTAACCTGCATTCCTCCCTGGAACGTTACCCGATATCCCTTCCCGGGATGCATGCTTGGAAAAGAGCAGTGAACTCACCTTTGGTTTGCTCGGTAAGATTAATTATTCGTTTAACAGTTGTTCAACACGCCCTAACATGGGTACCAGTAACAATTAGTTTCGAATGCACATACACTAGATATTCCACGCATGACTAATTCATTTACTCCCAAATCACATACCACGTAGTCTAATGTATACGTAACACACATAATATTATTTGTATTATAACAGTTGAGCATACAATATAATTTGCAACGTACATCAAAATGTCACATAGTAAGTGATTAAATCCCCCAATATCAGTTTGTCTACTAAACCCTATTAGATATTCCAAATCGTAATAGCGTGCGATCACATGGTTTGTTCACGGCCCATCATGACTGACCCAAATCAAGTAGTGGGTGCGAATAGATTCAAGGTGTGTGGCCCAATGTACCAATCTAATAATAATGTGTGTGTGTCCCAACTAATAGAACCGATTACTATAAACTACCTCTATCCCATTGATCCTTATTAAATCTCATAATCTTATCTAAATAGGTGTTGACCACCGATTATGATCCAACAAAATAAATAGTTTCTGACAATTTGTAGAACACCATGTGCAGCCCCTTTTAATATCACAACTATTTAATTGCATGTGCAGCCTTTATGTTCACATATATCATCAAAAGTATATTAATCCAATATTGCCATATTATATAATAATCATCACAGATAACAAAATATACACATCCCTTATTTCAAACTAATCGGCCCACTATCACATGTGAAGTTCCAAATTATGAATTCAATGCACATAACAGTTTCCAAGGAATAATTAATCATGCCATCTTAGTTTCAAACAATGATAAGTTATCAATTTAGCACACTTATGTACATCTGGAACGATTATCAGTTCATGATTACGAACATACAACTCAATTTATGTGTATTCTGATTAAAACAAGGTTATTCATCCTCATAATTGGCATACATCAACTGATCTATTAGTTCTTTATCATTAATTCGTTAATACCAATTCACGTTAGTCTTGTAACATCCCTAACAATGATTGAAAAACCCCTTTTATTACTTGCCCATACCAACCGATTACAACCTGTTAATGAACCAATCATGCTCAATCAGTTTGCAACAATACCCTAACTCATGCTTTATTCCTACGCATGCATATACACTCAACACATCACATATAACTAGAAACAATCAAAGAAATAATAATATCATACTAACCGATTGCTGGACTGAGGAAAAGTTGATTACTTCAAAGGAGATGGTTTCGAGTGATCAAGAGAAAGGCTGCCGTTGTTCATGAGTGGGGAAGAGTTTAGGGTTTTGTATTTTGAGTCTTTGTGGTAACCAGTAACATGTTACGTATACATGTCTAACAATAGCTTGGGCGGTTTATCTTTGGCCAAGGTAATGGGCTTAAGCCCAAGTAATTGGCTGCCAATTCTAACGATCAAGGGGCTCGGATTGGGTGTGCATAATAAATGTGGTAACCGGCCCAATGTAATATATAATCACAACTAAATTTCTAAGAATCCTGATTCCTAATCAAAGGAGTTCGATCAATGCGGGGAAAGTATACTGACCATTCTCAATATAACATGCGTCTAAGCTCGGATCAGGTAAGCTGGACCCATCTGGCCTTCGTGTTGGCTCAAGGAGACTGGGCCGAGGGTTATTTAATTAACAAGAAGAGAAGTGTGCAACTAGGAATAGAATGTGTGACCCGGACCTTTATGCGACTACATTACACTACCAACCACATTCACATTCAACATTTCACATAACACGTACAATCATTTAACGTTGCACATGTCACGTACACACAACTCATAAATATTGAATATAAATTTATACGCTAACATGTCATATAAAGTTCGTATAGATTACAACAGGGTGCGGTGAAGGGCTCTAAAGCACGGGTTGTCACAAAAAGAAAATGAAGTTTTGAAAGAAAGTGTTTTGAAAAAAAAAGAATAATGTGATCAAAAAGAAATTGTTTGTCAAGAAATTAAGAAAGAATATGATTCAATAAAATTGGCATATCACATTACAAAAGAGTCATATGAAAAAGTGAAAAGTGAAATGAAATTTGCTCAATCAAGATTGAATTACTGTTCTGAAACAACTAATGAGCTTAAGCGACAGTATGAAATAAAACAACATGTTGTAAATTCCTACATTGAGGATGTTGCTAAGCTAAAGCATCAGATTGCTGATTTAGAACAGGATAACAACAAGTTAAAAAGTTATCACGTGTCGTCATATGTGCTTGAAAGAATTTTCAACATAAAACCGGATGGAAAAGATTCTGAGCAAAACAAGAAAGGTATTGTCTCAGAGTTTCATCAAGTTCCACCACCGGAAAAGTTTGCATTTTATGATGATGAAAAGGTCGAAAAAGCTTTCAACATGGTAGATCAATTGCCAGATAACATTGACGTAACCTATTCCAAATCTGATGATTCTAGTGATTCAGAGGTGGTAGGTAAGGTCGTTGAAAGTGTGTTGAAAGAAGAGTCGGTTGATACATGTAAATCTGAATCACATGATGAAAATGAAGGTAATTTTCATAATGGATATCTGAAAAACTCAAAATCTGAGAAAAATCTGAATGATGATTCAAAAGGATTTGTTTATACCATGATTGGATCGGACAAATTATTCTTAGATATTGTATTCCCGATTCAGAATGTGATTTCAGAAAAAGTTGATAAAGTTTTCAAGATGGTTGAGATTGAAAAATCTGAAATTTCAAAGTTTGCTGGAAAAGGTCACAAAACTTTTTATAACAAACCTGGTTACAAAAAGAAAAACATGAAGGTTGGGTTGGGTTATAAGAAGAAACAAAGTCGAAATAAAAATGAAACGCCAAATTATCAGACAAAGATGAATTTTGTTCATGGAACAAGTTCTGAAGAAGAGAAAGAACTCCAATTTAGGCGACAGTCTAATGAAGAGTTCTATGCTCAAAAGAAAAAGCAACAACCACAGGTCAAAGATGTATCCAAGAGAACATGTTTTAAGTGTGATCAAATTGGACATCTTGCACGAAAGTGTCCAAATCTGAAACCTGTTGATGTTGAAAAAAAGAAGTCTGATAATGTTCAAAAACAAAAATCTGAGGATGTGAAACAAAGGTCAACCAGATTTGATTCAAAACAAACTTAGAGGTACAACACAAACA
Source organism: Helianthus tuberosus (assembly GCA_030545235.1). Classification (NCBI taxonomy): domain Eukaryota; kingdom Viridiplantae; phylum Streptophyta; class Magnoliopsida; order Asterales; family Asteraceae; genus Helianthus; species Helianthus tuberosus. Next base: position 179,648,372 of record CM060409.1, read on the forward strand.
AGTTTGTTTCGAATCAAACTTGGAAATCAAACTCGAATAGGTTCGATTCAAAACAGACCTGGAATTCTCACACACCCAGATTCAGAACAACTCAAAGTTGGAAAATGTCTGTTGATATGACAAAACCAAACGAGTTTTAGAAACCAAAAGTTGTTGTTCAAAGTCAAAATGTTCAAAAAGAATCACATTTTTACAAAAGAGGTACTCCAAAAGGTCAAACATGGGGTGTTAAGAAACAAGTGACTTCGGTAAAAGATGAGAAAGTTGAAGTCAAAGTTGAAAAAGTCTTTGTTCAGAATGACAAAGATTTCTCAAAGTTGAATGAAGCATATTGTGTTGAAATGCCTAAGGTCAAACAGACCTGGGCTAAATTGTTCAAGTAATCAAGTAGTCTGAATGTGCAGGTGCTCAAGAAAACTGAAGATTGTGAAAATGGTATTCGGAGCAGCCTGGCACAACGGGAAGAGGAGGCTGCTGAACCCTGGTTTGGTTGAATAGGGAGTTTGTTTGTTTTCAGTACATAAATAAACAATATTTCAAAAACCCTAAAAACTGAAAAATTTAAAAACCAAAAATATGTTTTTACTTTGTCAAAATTTTGAAAAATCAAAAAAAAAATATGTTTGTTTTTAAATTTGTCATATATTCAAAAATACAAAAATATGTTGATTGAATATGCCGAAATCCTCACGGCGGAACAAACATGATTAATTTCACAAGATTGAAAAACGGTTTTCAAACTGTAAAATATCAATGTGTTGTAAATCATGGGTGTAATTGCTGTTTTATATGTTATATTTTCTGCAAATCAGTGCATAAGAAGCAGAAAATGGATGGCGAGACAAAGATATCAGTGTTGGTTGTCAAATTTTCTTTAGAATGATTTTGCATTTTAGGGGGAGTAATATTTTCAGAAAATACAAAAACATTTGAAAATTTGAAAAAGCCAAAAACATGATAAAATTCGAAAATTGAGTTTTTGTGTAAAAAGAGGAAATGATAGTACATCAATAGACAGTTACAGTATGCTAAAGAAATGTAACGATTTTATAGCGTTAAACAGTCTCACTGATGATATGCCGATAGGTTTTTATACATTTAGTAAACTTTTTCGGGATATAAACATAAATTCAAACTTGCTTATTTCGTGGGGAACACTACTTGGATATATAGGTAACCCCTGAAATCTCGTTTGAAGGACCCCTCTTTCTGAGATACTAGGTCTTTATGCTTACTGATATCTGGGGTATTATCCCGAGACTTCTGATTTTGCGAAAGCAATGGCCTAGTCCCCGTATAATACTTTCTGCTTGCTTGAAATATAGCATCGCCCTCAGCATAAAAAATGATGAAACAATGAAAAATGCTAATCATGTGTTGTTGAAGAAAAGATTCTCTAAAGGGAACACACCTAAAGTCGAAGCCGTCATCTCTTTGCTGAACGAAAGTTCTGACCTGAGCTCTCACGGTCCTCGCAATTTAACCCTTTACAGATATCATCTAGGTATACTCACCTGTAAGACTGAATATTGGGATCTGGATACGGGAGTATATACAAGAGGTGGGACACATGAATGAGTTTAAGTTCTTAATACACCTAATTCGTATCCTGAATCAGTTGAAATTTGTGTGAAAATTTAAGTGGATCAGTATATCGACAATCTAAGTGAATTGTTTAATTCTTAATGTGTAACTAAGCTCAACGGTACTTGTGACTTGTCAAAAACTGATATGATCCTCTGACGCAAACTCAAACAAAAATATTGTTTGTAAATATGGTTGTACATATTTCTTTATTGCTTTATGTTTCAGAAAAATACAAAAAGATTTTGATTCTGCTTTATTTTCGACAACCAATGTTTGAAATGCTGAGTTTCAAAATCTGAGTATGCTGATTGTGTTTCTGAAAATAAAACGAGTTCATTAATTTGAAACTTGAAGTTTTAAAATTCAAAAATCAAAAACTGTTTGTGATATCTCCAAGGTCATTAGTTTGGACTTGGATGATTAACTGTGAGGGATTTGGATGCTTATATTGTTAAAATCTTTGAAATAGAGCTAGTTTCCGATCCTGAAACTGCCAAATCCATGAAAATTATTAATAAAGGAAATTGAATTGGTTTTAAAAGAGCCAGGTTATGATTCCTGGACAACTAAAAATGCTTTCATTGTAAAAATATTTTAGTATATGATTGAGAGAGCCAGGTCATTTAATCCTGGATGTTCAAAATGTTATTACTTATAAATGTATGAGTGTTACAGATGTGATTCCAGACTACGATCCCGACAGCCGAGTCTGAGGGGGAGTCTGAAGACGAGTTCAAAGCAAGGGGGAGCTTGTATCCAGAAAGCAAGGTGTCGATCCCTAAAGCACGGAAGCTTGACGAAAGGGGGAGCCTGAGAAAGAGTTTCTAAAGAATTTGTTAATGTTAGAGCCAGAGACAGATCCTGGTATACAATTCAAAGATAGAAGTTGATCAATGAAGAAAGATTGATGGATGCTTACAGTGTTAGACAATTTGGTAAGAGTTTGAAGACTGATCAAGACTGAAGATGTGTCATGATAAAGAATCGACACTGAAGACTTCGTCAACATCCAAGGGGGAGTCTGTTAGTGCACTATGTCTATTGACTTCGTCTTGTATTGAGTCATGTAATAGGATAGGATAAACCAGTGCTCGGGTGCTAGAAACTGAGATTTGTGAGTTTGTTGGTAATTCCGCTTGAAACAGCCAAGGGGCATTTCAAACGAAATTAACTTTGTTAATTCCGCTTGAAATGACACTTGTCCATTTCAAACGAAATTACAACACTATATATAGGGGTGCTTGGTTTGTCATTTGTAACTTTCGGATCTGAGTAGCGAAGCTCTGCCGAATCGTCTCCAGGTTGTAAATTGTTGTTAAATCAATATTAGAGACATTTAAATTGAATGAAGCGTCCGTTTCATTGATTCCGCCTTTGATTCGGATCCAAAACTCTTCTGATCGACTCAGTCAGGTCGCACAACGATCCTACATCCTTCAATACCCACTGGTATTGGATGGTGGGGGTCCGAACTCATTGATCCCCTCATATGTAAACTACTATTAAAACTTTAACCCGGCTATTTAGGATTGTATCCCTGGTGACTCAAACTACTTAGCCGAGGGTAACGTGACCTTCAAAAGAGGGGCCTATCACATTATACATTAATAACTTAATTAATTATCTTTCAATAATCCAACCCTTTAGGATTGTATCCTTGCTAAATCAAACTACTGGGTTGAGGGTAACGTCACCTTCAAAAGAGGGGCCTACTACTATAACTAAGATAATTAAAAAGTGCAAAAGTGCGGAAATAATCAAAGGTTACACTAATGGCGAGTCGGATCCAAGTGATTCATCTTGTCTATCTGTTTTTATTTTTATTTTTCAGCATTTTTAGTTTTTATTTTCTTGTTTAAAACCTTTTTCTAAACTTTTGATTTGATTAGACGTTGAGGATAAACCGGTATTAAAAGTTCTTGTGTCCTTGGACGACCTCGGTATCTTGCCAACACTATACTACGCTCACGATGGGTGCACTTGCCCATATGTGTGTTTAGTGTTAGTAAATATCGTGTTTTATAAATTTAAAACTTGGCTAAAGTGTTAAAAAGGACTTAAAATATACATTAAAAACTATACGACACTCACGCACATCAGGACCTTTTCAGATTATTAGAAGAATAGGACCTGTAGCTTAACAACTACAACTGCCAGAAGAAATGACAGGAATACATGATGTATTTCATATATCTAATCTCAAGAAATGCTTAGCTGATGAATCACTAGTAGTACATCTTAAGGATATAGAGGTAAATGAAAAGCTTAAATTTGTAGAGAAGCCTCTACAAATTGAAGACAGGAAAGTCAAGAATCTCAAACACAAGAGATTAGTTCTAGTCAAAGTGAAATGGGACTCCAAGAGAGGGCCAGAATACACTTGGGAGCTTGAATCAGAGATGCAAAGTAAATACCCGCACTTATTTCAGTAGACCTCGAGGACGAGTTCTAAAACAAGCTGGGGAGGATATAACAACCCTCCAAAATATTTCCAACACCCTTAATATATTTAAAGTACCCCTATACGTCCTAAAATACACCCCGTATACGATAAATGGCCCGAAATACCTTTATTTTTACAAAAATTAATTAAAAACGAAATTTAATGGGTTGTCGCGAGGCACGACAGATACCCCATGAGCCGTCGCGGGCCGCGAGCGCCTAGCTACGAGGCGAAGCCCAGTGCCGACACGTGGCACAATCGTGTCAAGCCTAGTGGGGTGACCCGAACAAGCTAGGGCCTACCCACCCTAGTTCACGGGCCGCATAGGCCTTCCCTTTCTCTTTCGTGGGCCGCGAGGAAGTCCGAATCAGGCACTATAAATAGATGGCATCGGCTGTTCATTTGAATTCGCTCACAACTTTCATTTCTCTCTCAAATTCTGCGTAGTATATATAATTCCCGGGCATAATACCCCCCCCCCCTAAATAATGAAGTTATGCCTCGTTGTAAGTATCATAACCCCCGGTTACGTATTAGATACGCTGCCCGATTGATCTAAGGTTCCGTAACGGCTGTCGTGGTTCTGCCCGACGTAGTCATTGGAATTCTGTCTCGGGGAGGGTACTACTAATGTAAATATTGGGTTATTATACTAACGCGTGTGCATTGTGTAATTAATAGATAATCACAAAGGAAAACCCTAAGATAGCAATGTGAGTAATCTCCTTTTTGTAAATTGTTTTTACAAAACCTCAAATGTTTTACATTATATTAAACAGTGATTGAGTATTTGTCTTCTACAATTATCCTCGGTATGTTGGGGTTTTGTATACAAAATTTGTTACCACACTATGAGTAGTAACATGACCACAAGTCGGGTTGACAGTACCGTGTGGGGTAATTAAAGTAGAAAAGTAAACAAATGTAATTGCGCGATCGCCCTCAATGCTGTAAACGGTTTTACTTATCTTGATTAAACTGGGATTCACTCATCAGTATCTCCCACTGACAAAATGTTTTTAAACGCGTTTCAGGTAACAAAATGTGAAAGCCAAATAGAAGCCAGCTGGACAGCACTGAAGGCTTGGAAAAATGGCTATAAAAAGTTACCTAAATAAAGAGATGTTTTATTTAAATAAAATAGGGTTGTATCCCTATAAAAATATGTGCGCTGGAAACTTGGGAATTTCCCATGTGTTTAATATTATAAAAGCGTGGTATTTTACTCTGATAAAATATTTCCTAACTATGGTCCTGATGTAAATTCCGCTGCCAAAATGATAAACACCGATACCATTGAAACTGGCCGCGACCGCCCGTTCCCGGGCAAATAGGGAACGGGGGTTGCGACATTCTAGAAGCTTCTGGATATTCTTTGCTGATGTAGACACCATGTAGGATAAAAGTGGTGTGGTCCTTGCCATGTGTACATGGACTTGGGACCATACCTCTTCATGGGCCATGCCAAAGTCGCCACACGTTTTATAACTAACTAGTAGAGGTACCCCGCGCTTCAATGCGGGAATTCGGTTGGTATCGTTTCGCTCCTTTAAGGTACCAACACTTGCTATAGTAATCGAAAGAAAACACCCAATGCTAGAGTATTTTTGGATCAAAAGAAAAAAAATAAAAAACACATTCTTATAACTAAATATTAAAACTATCAATGGGGTGGTGATCACAAAGACAAAGCCTTTAAAACAATGGGTTTTGAATGAGGAAGTCTTGGAAAAAAGGGGATTAATATACTATTATATATTATATTAGAGAATAAGTTTTTTATTTTATCATATGTATATGTTAATTGAGTTAAGCGTGATTTCCGTGTATGTGATTGTTCATATTAATCAGTTGAGTCAAAGTTGTCTATTTGCACACTTTAGGGTTTATGTACGTCTCGTACAGGCCTGTACGGGGCGTATATGGTTACATCAAACTCAGTGTCTGATTGGTGTCAGTTCTTGTCTAGGTGCTCCTATACGTCACATATAGGCATATACGAGACGTATAAGACCCCTCGTATAGGTCTCGTATAAGACCCTTGCCCCGTATATGCCTATATAGTTTGTATATAAGGGTTTTTTACAAACATTTTATGCAATATTAATAATTATAGTAAAGTTTTATAAAAAAAAAAATAAGCATTCTTGTTTATATGAATAAAAAATAAGTATTTTTTTACAAACATTTTTATACAGTATTAATCATTTTTATAAGATACTACACCTATTGTATCGTATAGGTGTAGTATAGTATTGGCCTTGTATAAGTCTAGAAGTGTGATATTTTATCGTACAATATAGTGTAGTATAGGTCTCGTATAGGCATCATATAGGCCTATAGGTGTAGTATTGTATAGTATGGGTCTCATATAGGCCTATAGATGTAGTATCGTATTTTATTGTATTGTATCGTATAATGTAGTATAACTTAAATCTCGTATAGGTGTAGTATATTATAGGTGTATCGTATAATGTAGTATAACTTAAGTCTCATATAGGTGTAGTATAGTTATAGATGTAGTATCGTACGTATTGTATTGTATCGTATAATGTAGTATAACTTAAGTCTCGTATAGGTGTAGTATGTTATTGTATCATATTTTATCGTACAATTGTCTTCCACATTCCACGCTGCACGTGTGATATTGGTAAGCGGCCAGTTACACATCAAGAGAAAGAGGATCTGTACAAGTTTCTAATGGGTCTCAACAATGAGTTCGGAGTTATCAAAACTCAAATTCTTGCCACCAGACCGACTCTGGGTCTCAAGACAGCCTACCATCTTGTCGCAGAAGATGAACAACAAAAATTGGTAACCAAAGACAAGAAGCTTGCTATGGAAGTCGTAACTTTTAAGGCTTTCGTTTCTCCAAAACGTGACAACCCTTCCTCATCACTACAGAAAATGAAAACTTATTCGAGACTAGCAAAAAAAGAGGAAGAGATACAACATTGCACCTTCTGTGATCGGGACAGACACAATCAAGATGGTTGCTTCGTACGGATTGGTTGTCTTGAGTGGTGGCCAGGAAAAAGCGAATGTGGACAAGACCAAGCCGAGAGCTTCCTGTGTTGAAAGTGGTTCGAGTCCCATTACGGGACTTATTGTGGAACAATATAATGCCTTCTTGAAACATTTAGAAGACAGAGCTGTCACAGGTAATGAAGAGAACAAATATGTAGCCAACATGACAGGTAGATTTAATGATGTGGATGATCGGGTTGTAGATTCGGGAGCTACCGAACACACAACTTATTTAAACAATATTCTTGTAAACAAAAGAAAGGACCTTCACGAAATGCCTATGGATATTTCTAATGGTGATGCCATCCGGGTTAAAGGAAAGGGTGATTATACTTTACCGGGAGGCACCAAGATAGAAGGAATATAATACGTTCCAAAGTGTACTTGCAACCTTTTATCTGTTAGCCAATTAACTAAAAACCTTCAATGTTCCCTGACATTTTTCCCTGTTTTTTTTTGTGTGATGCGGGGTCTTTGTTCGAGGAACTTGATTGGTGCTGGTAAGTGCAAGGGAGATCTATACAGAATGGGGAAGTTTGGAGAAGAAAGGAAAGCTATGGTGGTTACTGTTGAAAGATGGTATAAGAGGTTGGGTCACACATCTCAAGAGAAACTTGCTAAAGTCTATTTTCTCAAAGGTGTTTCCTTTAATCTCTGAAATAATGTTTGTGATTCCTATTCAAAGGCTAAACGTATGAGGTCTCATTTTCCATTAAGTGAAATTAAAACTAAGGAATGTTTTGAGTTATTGCATAGTGATGTATGGGGCAAATACCGTATTCCTTCGTTTTCCGAAACAAATTATTTTTTGACCATTGTGGATGATTTCAGTAGGAGTGTTTGGGCTTTTCTTGTTAAACATAAAAGTGATGCTAGTACTTGTTTGATAAACTTTTGCAAGATGATTGAAAACCAATTTAGTATAACGATCAAAAGAATAAGGTGTGACAAGGGTGGGGAATTCACATCAAATCTCATGTTGGATTTTTACACTAACCAAGGTATTTTGTTAGAAACCACGTGTCCTCATACGCCTCAACAAAATGGGGTTGTTGAGCGCAAGCACAAGCATTTACTTGACACGGCTCGAGCCTTATAGTTTGAAGCTAACTTGCCAAAACGGTTTTGGGGAGAGTGTGTTCTAATGGTTGCGTATATTATCAACCGATTATCATTTATAACTCTTAGTGCCAAAACTCCATATGAACTATTGTTCAACCAAAAACCCAAATATGCCCACATGAGGGTCTTTGGTTGTCTAACTTATTTTTGGAGTATCAAAACAAAGGGTGACAAGTTCAAAGTGAGGGGGAGACCTAGAATTTTCTTAGGTTACCCTCAAGGGGTAAAAGACTACAAAATATATGATATCGAAAGCAAAAAATGGAAGTGTCACGAGATGTAAAGTTTTCTTGAAAACACATTCACTTTTCCGGTTCAAATGCAAATTTAAAATGATTATGATGTCTTTATTCCTATCTAAGCCCAAGATTTTGAAGGCCTACATCATGAACAACATGTCATCTTTGATGAAATACCAAGCGATGGGCCCAACTCTAGCCCACAAAACTTGGAAAATGAGGATAGTCATGTGCCCCAAAGAAACAATAATAAAAGTGGCCCATAAATAATTAATGAAGAGATATCTCATCAAAACTTTGAATCTCATACTGATTTGGGAAACTCACGACCAAAGAGGGATCAGACTCAAACTAAGCACCTGAACGATTTCTATCTTCTCCCTTTCGGTTGACCATGCACACACCGCATTAACTCAATATACCTCAACGGTACATCCCATTGCCAATTATCTTTCTTCTAATAAACTTTCTAATGCTCACAAAACTTTTTTTGGCGGCCATCACCACCACTGATGAGCCATAAACTTTCAAGCAAGTCATGCAAGACCCGAAATGGATTGATGCATGAAGAAGAACATTCTAGCCCTTGAACAAAATGACAAGTGCACTATTTATTTAAATAGTATAGTATAGTATAGTATACTATTGGCCTCGTATCAGCCTATAAGGTGTCGTATAGTGTCATATAAATATAGTGTAGTATAGGTCCAGTATAGACTTTTAGGCTTATATGTCTATACGGGACTTCTACCACGCCTATACAATACGATGCTATAGTATACTATACGATACTACACCTATAGGCCTATACGGGTGTTGTATCGTTTCCTATAGTAACGTACTGTATCATATCATATAGTGTATTATAATATCTTATAGTGTATTATAAGTCTCGTATAGGTCCCCTATAAGCAATGTTTTAAAATTCGGTTTTTATGTAGGACCAGATTTGGCTTAGAAACGGTTTAACCGGGTGTATCAAGCGGTTCAACCGGGTGTATCAGGCGATTTCCCCATGTTAAGGGGTGTTAAAACCTCCATTGGTTAATATGTTAATTTATACAAAAATGAATAAGAAATTAATGTTATTTATTATCAATGTTTATTTTAGCTAAGAAGTTAATGAAATGGTATTATTATTACTTATTTAATTCAAATATTAATATTAAAATAATAAAAATAGTGGGTGAGATAGAGTTAACAAGGTTAAACCATTTCCTTAGGATGAGGTGAAGTAAAAAGGGAAAAAGGGGTGATGTGGCGCTTATATAGAGTTAAGAAGGGTTAAGGGGTACCTCATGGCCTGATAAGACTAACACCACCGTGAGCTTGACTTGCGAAAACTCGTGGCCAAAATGGTAGATTTGGCTTGAAATGGCTATTTTCCCAATCTAGCCTCTTTATCTCTCGACCTTTGATCAAATTAGAAATAGGAATGATGAATGAGGTTGCTTAGACCATGCGTAATGGATGAAAAAAATGGGCTTTTTTTGATGAAGCACGCCCAAGCACGTCCGACATCGGCCCCCCGTGGCGGTTTTCTCCAAAAATTTGGTTGGGACGTGCAAAATAAAACGCCTGATGGAGATATTGTTGGCCAATCATAGCCAACCTTCTTTTTCTTTGGCCAATCACTTTTTTATGGTTTTTTTATTTATTTAATTCTTTACACCCCCTTTAACATAATGCACCACAATGCCCACATCCCCACTACACCCATTTTAGAAAACACCCCATTGCTGACTAGGCTATCAAATGGCGCAAAACGCCCAAGGGTATGGACATTACCACTACACATGGTCTTAGGAGGGGATCCTTTCCTCTCCAGGGTTGTTTGTTGACAATTTACCATTCCCCCCTTTGGCCATTACATGACCACTTCCCATAAATAGGCTTTTAACATAGATTCAGTACATAACTTTTTAAAGTATGAGGTGTTACCATAACCATTACGGGGTTTTAACTGCACTTAAACACCCTTTAGGATGTCATTAAACTGATTAATAACGGTAAAAAAGATCTTCATTTACATTAACTACATAAAGTACAACACTAGGTTAACACGAAACCCAATAGAATCACAAGAAGTTTGCACGACTTTGCCGTCAATAACTTCATGTGCACAACAATAGAAGTCTCTGATAGACAACTTGTGAACCTCTTAACCCAATTTAGAGAGACCTATAGAGAACAAGAAGCTTAAGAGTCTTACAGTGTGTTCCCGAGTTTAATAAACAAAAGAAAAGAAGAGAAAATGAATTAAGGAGAGAAAATAAAATGAGTGGAAAGAAAATATTTAATTAAATATCGTGTTCCCGAGTTCGAGAGAAATGAAAGAAAACTAAAGATTTTATGTTTTAAAAATATTTTCCTTTCAAATCTCTGCAATTTTTGGTCACACCCCCGATATTTCCACATATTACCGGTGGGCCCGGTGGGGAGTATCGTGACGTAGTTGATATCATCATAGACAATTAACACAATATTATAGCACAGTGGAAGGCTTGGTATATTATTTACTATTACAAACCATAATGTTCGAGAGTTCGAAATAAAAGAATATACAGACTGGTTGTAATAGAGATCCACAGGCGGATCATAAAAACAAATACTAGAAACTGAAATAAACAGACTTCAGGCATCTAAGGATTTGCAAGATCCTCTTAATTGACATCAAGTAGCTCCAACCTAGTTTCGAGAGGTACCTGTCACTTAGTCTTTGAAAAATACGTCAGTTTTCACTGGTAAATACAATTAACCGACTTATTTGAAAAGATTTTATGAAAATTGATTTAGGCGCACAAGGCTCGAAACATTTTATAACTTGGGACAATTTTTATTAAAGTCTTGTATACAGTTTTACATGTTTGTCATACAAATGGGGCCGGTTTGGAAGCCGGTCATGATTAACCGACTCACCACTATAAAACCCACAAAGGAGTTATCCCCAACATGTGGGTTATTTATCATTTGCATCTGTCAGGTGTATGCCTACACCCCGTGCATAGGTCGTGGCCATTTACGAGGATATCTAGGACACGATCGTATTAACTGCCAATGTTTATGTTATCAAACAAAACTGATTAAAACGGGTTATGTAATTTATTAATCACAATCCGATTAAATGATTCCATACCCGACCAAGCGGTATTATTATACCGTATCCCAAGCCCGTATAAGGGAAAATAAGTTAAAAGTATTTACCTGAGCTAGTTGTGCAAAGATGCTACTCAGCCGTATAATTCCTAAGACCTTATGCAAATATCTTTTACCGAAGCTACTTAATCTGTATGGAAGGTTTATTAACCTATTAGGATACGAACGGGTCTTTATTTAAGTCAAAGACTTAGACCGGTTAGTTTGAAAGATACTTTACGGTTCGAAACACTAGATTAAGCGGAGACCGGAATGGAATGTGATTTAGAGCTGTCAAGTTTGGATACTTGTATAATATGGGTAAACTAAATACATTCTGGATTTTGAAGTTTAAATGATAAGGTTAAACCCATTTCGGCTAATTCATGTAAACTAGTTACATAAACCGAACCGAACGCATAAATGCATAACGGGCAACCGAATGAACCATATACAAGTCCCATATGTTATTATGCTTAAAATATCTTAAGACATCAGTAGGATGTTAACATATACGCCCAAAAGTATTTAAAACAGAATTAAGTCCCGTAAGGGCATTTTGATCATTTTAAGATTTATAAAAGAGGTTTTAAAGTAAACTGATGTTCTGGTCTAAAACATTTTGTAAAAATATTTATTTTATGATGTTATAACAGTAGGATATCATACATATGTGTGGTTTACCATTTATGGCTAAACTATGCCCCGAAAGGGTATTTTGGTCATTTCACATATGTTTTTAAGGATATAATTGGAAGTCTGAGTTCATGACTTATACCTACTGTAAAAATATTAAAAATTATTTATAATTTAAGTATGTAACAAGTCTTGGGTGCTAAATATGATTTTAAACCATACTATGCACCTAATTAGCGTAAAAATCGATAATGGACGATATTTGCGATGTTTATGTGATTCTGAGATTTTGATCAGCCTTGAATGTTTAAAATATTTTATTTTTCATATTAATTCAGTAGGAAAAGGTTTGGCATGTTAATCATATGTAAATCACATTTTATTAACAAAAAGGGCATTATCGTCAATTACAGAATTTATACAAGAACTCTAAGTTATGGTCCGTATATAATCTGACCCAACATTCCAAAAATCCCTAAAAATGATATCATGACAGTAGGTAATGAGTTTTGTGTCAAAATTTATGTTTAAACATGATTTATGCATAAAAGCGTAATTTAGTCTTTATAAAAGCTAAATTTGCGATAATTTGCATTACATCAGTTTGAGACCAGAAAACAATGTCAAATTAATTTAGACATGTTTATATATCAGTACTTAACTTACTTGTATGTTCATTTAACCAAAAATCTCATTTTTAGACCATAAGGGTATAATGGTCAACTATAAGCATAATAACAAGAACATGCATAGAATTCAGAATAATAAGTGACCAGGTAATATAACCTTAGAGGGTTATACTACAACATTATATGGTCCTAATGGAAGCTTAAAACATAAAGGATTTAAGCTTAATCGGGTCAGAACTGAAAGTCAAAGTCAAAGCAAAAGTCAAGCTTTTGCGACTTTCGGTTGCGAACCGAGCTTAAACTCAGAATTGTCGGGTTGAACATGATTAGACATGTTCTAATAATATTTACCATGTTATTTAAGTGACAAAATATAATTTATAACCTCTGCATTATTAGTTTTGATTATTATTTACAAATCTGACCCGTTTGACTTTTTGATTAAATACTTTGACCCGGCAATTAACTAAGCAATCGAGAAAATTGGGAGGTGCCCTTTTGAGGGATTAACACCTACTTAATTATGGTCACATAGCCACATTCGCCTCGAACAATGGTTGGACCATTTGGGTTTTAACCGAAGGTCAAAGTCATTTTACGACAACTTTGACTTTGGGTCATTAAACCTCCAAAACTGAACTAAAAATGGCTAGTGTCACGCCCCGCTAAAATTCAGCCCAAAAATTCAGCATTCTAGAACCTTCCAGGGCCATCTACACACTTCAAGAGCCGCCCGGAAGACTCCGGAACAACCCGTATTTTTCCAGCAACTTGGAGGCAATAGAAAGACCAATAATCAGCCAAGAACACTCTAGATACTTAGTAAAATATCATGGATATTTATGAATGAAATATCTTAGATATTTAGGCTTGATATTTTGTAAAGAGTATTCTAGATTAAGAATACTCTAGATAGTCTTGCAACTACTATAAATAGGGACCATGGGAGCTCATTTGAAGCATCCCTAGCAACTTGTAAACTTCATACACTTGTAAACTCACTTTGTCTAATACAAAGTTATTCTCTTGTATACTTGTATTCAAGTATTACAAGCAACCCACTTGCGATCCAACATTCCCCTTAGAAGCTTTCATAATCAAAACCCAACGACACCAAGTCGGCAAGGCTTACTTAGACCGTGATCTAAGGCCGCACGCGAGTTAAAGAACTAACTCCGTGACAAGTGGTATCATAGCAACGCTTCGATCCATCCAAGATGGCTGATGATAAGACTCAACTTACAACCACGGCTACTGGAGAATAGACCTGTGGGCGCGATGACACTCGCAAAGGAGGAAGAAGGAATCGAGACATGTCCAAGGACTTGGTCGCAAGCTTAGACAAACGTGTGGAAGACGTGGAGACATCGATAGCTGAATTCAAGTCACACGTTGAAGAATTCAAGGCTAAAGTCAACATCTTCCAAACAAACACTAACGAGTCGCTAGAACAAGTAGGTGGCGATATCGGCGAGTTAAGAGAAGACATCAAACTTGCTATGCAGGTCATGCAAGCTGAATTAAAAGAAATGTTTATGAAGGAGCTGGGGTAAGTACAAAGCAATATAAAGAGCAAGTTTGCTAAAAAATTCAATGAGTTGCAAATGGAGCTAAACATTTGCAAACAAGCACTAGCAAACCGAGGCGACACAATCATTTCTTCAGAGTCCGAAGTCTCAAAGCCATCCCCATTTGTTGGAAAACGGGAAGGCACATGTCACACCCTGACTTTTGCGGAAGCGTGATTATGGTGTAACTTTCTTAATACCATTGCATTCAATCATAACAACAACTATATGATAAAACCATAGATTAGTCATCCATTAAATAAGTTTAAAACCTAACAACATCGTTTTGAAATGTAGACTTCAAATGCAAGTTTTACAAACCGTATAAATTGTTTATGAGTTCATTAAGGACTCATTAAAAGATATTGAATAACACCAAGGTTTGGAAGACGTGTTTCGTCCAGGAATAAGACACGCTGGCTAAACTCAAAAACCATGGATGACATCTTTATTCATAACGCAGCATAAAAACTTCCAACGCCCGCCAGATCCACTTACAAATTCCCTGAAATACATGTAGTTTGAAAACATCAACAAAAGTTGAGCGAGTTCATGTGTTTGTTTGTGTGTATGAGTAACCTTTGAAATCATTGTAAGTAAGTATGTATGTAAGTTTATAAATCCCGGTATGAAAGCAACAAGGAAACAAATCAATTAATGTGTAGCTAATACATTAATATACGTGACATGGTGCAGGAAGACTCAAACCTAGCATACTTTGTACCGGACTTCCGGCTGGAAGACATAGTCACCCTATGGGCCACCCTGGTCCTCATGGGTGTGGGCTCGCTACACCCAAATAGATCTATCACTCATGCCCCTCGGTCCTTATACGAGGATTAATGGTCTCAAGTATCCGCCTACCCATTCACATGATCTATGGTTCTTTCCTAGGCTAACCATACCAATTGTATTTGTATGTAATCCTTTTGTAACATGTATTTCACCCCCGAAGTAAATAAACAAAACAGTTTAAAGAAAAGGGGGACATGAACTCACTGTTTTACGTTCCTTGTATCCGATGTAACTCAAAGCTTCCTCTAGAACGCACGACTACCTACATGCGTACTAAGGTCCATTAGACGAGCGGGTCGTGCCTTGACTTGGTATTAATTAGTGCCTTTGAGTTACGTTTTAAAGTGTCTTCGTTATTATTCCAAGCATATAATTATTTGTTAAAATAATTAATATTTTAACTTAAATTATATTTATTAAATTTTGGAATAGTTGTTAAACAATATTTTTGTAATAATACTTCTCAAGTATTGTTATTCGTATTTCCTTCCCAAGGATGGGGGTATCTCATACATGTGTATTAGTATTCTTGTATTTTACCATGCATCGGTGTCGTATTCTGGTGTATTATTCCAAATAAAAACGTTACCTATATATATTTCCAATATATATAATTTAAGGAATATCACTTAGAAATATTATTCATAATTTTTCTTTCGGCAAAAATATTTGTAATTCCAAAACAATATACTTTCAAGTCTCACTTAGAAAGTATTTAAACTTATTTTGTCCCAAAAATAATGTATTTCAAGAAAATATATATTTTTCTCAAACATCATATATCTTCTAAATATATTTTTACTTCTCAAAAATAATATATTTTCTCCTTGTCGAAAATATGATGTACTTTATAATAATAATAAAAATCATATTTTCATTTCTTTCGTAACCAAAATAATGTTTACCAAAAACATGCTCATAAATGTATTTTCTGAAATTTTTGTAAGTTACGTTTTTGCGTTCGGTTTCATAATATTAGGTGTGTAACTTATATATATACTCCTTATGATTTTTGGTAGTATTTTGGATTGTAATTTCTTGGTATTGTTAAGTTATATTATTTCAAACCCTAAAATAATATAACTAGTACACAAAGTATACAAATAACCACACGCAATATGTCTTTAATGTAAATATATATTCTAAATACATATTTATCCATTTTTATTTATAAAAATCAACCTCCAATACTTGTATTTTTGTAACAAAATTTATGGCAAAGTTTATATTGAAAACCATAGTTAAAACACACTTGTAAATATTTGTTTAGAAAATATTTTTTTAAGTGTTTATATTTTTAGAAAATTTTGCCGTAGTTTCCCCTAAAAATGGAGGTGTCCATGCTATCAAAGCATATCATTTTCTTTTCAAAATCATCACAAACAATCAACAATCAACCTACACTTACCAAGTGCCACAACAAAGCTATCTACATAATAATCATGAACTTGAACTTTCATAAAAACTTGTAGTAACTTGGTGGTGTATTTAGTAGGTTTAGTTACCCTTTAAAGTGTGTTTATTTCTTTAAAAATCTCATTCTTAAAGGATTTAGGTGTTTACAACTTACCAGATGATTTTTCCAAAAATCATTCTTTTGAATTTTTCTTGTAAACAATGTATTCTTATACTTGTTTCACCGCTAGAATCATGGTTAGTTTCTTTAAAAACAATGTTCATGTAAATCTTGTGATTTAACTTGGTTTCTTTGGAAAAACTATTTTAGAAATCATCCACTCACAAGACTTGTATTTTGTTTAAATCATCATCATATGAAAACAACTTTTATTATTCAAGTTCATGTAAACATAAAGCATGATGATCTTGGTTTTTTTTTCACATGATCACCATCTTAACTTACTAGATCATGTGTTTAAGCACAATCTAGTAGGTTCCTTATGATGTCTAACATCACTAACACAAATCATCAATCATCAAGAAGCATATCATCACTAATCAACAAGATTTCATATGTTAATGTGCTTATGTTAGAGATTCATGATCAAGTTCTTTAGTGTTCATCATGTTTAACAATGTTCATCATCTATTAACCATCAAAATAAGAAGTATCAAGAGATCATAAGGGACTTACTACTAGCACAAGGCTAGGGAAGAACACTTGATGATGGAGATGACAAATGTGGAGGATAATAGCAAATGGGAGAGGTCCTTCAAGATCCAAGACCACCAAAGCTTCTTATATGGTTCCTTACACCTTGTGTACACTTGAGATTGTATGAAAGTGGAATGGAAATGGAAATGGAAATGGAAATGGTGATGGTGTGTGGTTGGAGTTCGGCCGAGAATGGAGCAAGGGAGGAGGAGGTGAGTTGTGGTGTGAAGATGAATGAACTCTAGAGCCCCTTATATCCATCTTATAGTTTTACCCAAAGGTTATTGTGTTTCAATAGTACAAGACACAATCTTCATGCAATCTAAGGAAGATCAAGAGAGGATTTAGCAAGATCTTGAGAAGATTATGGTGGGGTCACATAAGTGACCGTCCACTTAGGGGGGGGGGTATTTAGTTGGTGTTTAATGATGGTTAAGTTAATCTAGTTAGATTTCAAGTGTAGTGATTAGTGTTTATGCACATGATGTGTTATATAGTGTGTTAGGGTGTTCGGGGATCATAACTAGCTCAGAAACATTAAAACAATGCTTCTAGTGTAATTTTGATGTTTCGGGTAGTGTCCGGTTGTTCGGTTCGTTACTGTTCGTTAATGTGTCAAACTATACCGTTTAGTGTCCTTTATGTACCCTTTTGTGACACTTTTAATTCCCGACACTTAGGAGAACATTCAGGACCATTTAGTCATATTTTTGCATGATACAAGAGTGTTAAATAGCTGAATTTTGCTGAATTATGCTGATTTCAGCATTTTAATTGAGTTTTAGTCACTTTCCGGCACTTAAACTATCACTTAGAAAAGCAGTTTTGTGGTCCTCACTTCCCTACACACTACACTAGTGTAATACTTAGTTTCTGGCTCATACTGGGTCTCAAAACAACGTCTGTCTATGTACTGAACTCCGTCAGCATTTTCCCGGTTTGTCTGTTAACTGTGCTAACTGTGCTTTGTGCATCATTTATGTCAATATGTTTGCATGCAGTCAATGATATGTCATTTTCAATATGTAATGCACATGTATGTATATGTAATAATCAGAAAGCAGTTCAAGTAATTAATGGTAATTCAGCTCAGTAATTAAGCACTAATCAATATTTAATAATTGTACGGAAACATGCAAATTTGACAGTTGTCACAGCACGAGTCGTTGACGACTTCATTTGGGAAATTGAGCAGTACTTTGAAGCCATAGACATCGTTGACGATGGCAAGAAAATCAAGATGGTGACCTTATACTTAAAGGAAACCGTGACTCTATGGTGGCGACGGAAGCACTTGGAGATCGAAAAAGGTATGTGCACCATCAATACTTGGGCTGATTTCATAAAAGAAATTAAAAAGCAATTCTATCTGGAAAATGCCGAACATGATGCAAAGATTCGGCTACGAAACCTTAGGCAAAAGGGTAGCATCAAAGATTATATCGATGAATTTACTACCCTTGTGCTTGAGATTCCGGACTTGTCGCCCAAGGATGCTCTCATATACTTTGTAGATGGCTTGCAACAATGGGCCAAAACCGAACTTGAACGGCTAAATGTTCAAGACTTATCATCAGCAATCTCTGTTGCTGAAAACTTGCACGACCGTAATGAAAATCGTTCGACAAGATCAGCAACTACAGAGACCGGCGATGCAAAAGGTGGGGGAGCAAAACCCACCAACCAAAATCAATACCGGAAGAATGATGACCGAGCATTAATATTATATAACAAAGGAAAAGTCATAAACAAAGGCTGCTTCCTTTGCGATGGGCCTCATGATGCACGAGACTGCCCAAAGAAAGCCAGACTAACGACCCTTATAAGGACCGACGATGATGAACCTGAGGAAACCGAAGAGGTTCGCCTAGGTGCAATGCAACTTCAAGTTTTAAATGGTATGACCGAAATGGAAGGAAAACCATTGGCAATAGCAAATCAAGCTAACCCGACAACAGTTGTGGGCAATTCGAAGGGAAAAGGTCTTCGCTTTGTCAATCTAGAAATCAAAGGAGAAACCTTAGAAGCATTGGTCGATACCGATGCTAGTCACAACTTTATGTCAACAAACGAGGCGAGAAGACTCGGCTTAAGAATCACAAATCAAGAAGGTTGGATTAAACCCGCTAACGGAGATCCCATACCGATCGAAGGTGTCGCTTGGGGCGTAAAAACCAAAATCGGGACATGGGCAGGCAAGTTACACTTCTCGATTGTTCCAATCGAAGACTACAATATTGTGCTCGGGGTGGATTTCTTTCGAGAACAAAAGGCCATGCCAACACCATTCATGAACACACTCTACATCATCAAAGGCGATAAAGTGCACACTGCACCCTTGAAGTCAAAGAACCGAGGCAAAATATTATCCGTAATACAACTCATGAAGACTCATGAGGCATACGGGCATCGCAACGAGGACGTTGCAAATTTAGGTGGGGGAGGATGTCACGCCCCGCTAAAATTCAGCATTCTAGAATCTTCCAGGGCCATCTACACGCTTCAAGAGCCGCCCAGAAGACTCCGGAACAACCCGTATTTTTCCAGCAACTTGGAGGCAATAGAAAGACCAATAAACAGCCAAGAACACTCTAGATACTTAGTAAAATATCATGGATATTTATGAATGAAATATCTTAGATATTTAGGCCTGATATTTTGTAAAGAGTATTCTAGATTAAGAATACTCTAGATAGTCTTGCAACTACTATAAATAGGGACCATGGGAGCTCATTTGAAGCATCCCTAGCAACTTGTAAACTTCATACACTTGTAAACTCTCTTTGTCTAATACAAAGCTATTCTCTTGTATACTTGTATTCAAGTATTACAAGCAACCCACTTGCGATCCAACATTCCCCTTAGCAGCTTTCATAATCAAAACACAACGACACCAAGTCGGCAAGGCTTACTTACCGTGATCTAAGGCCGCACGCGAGTTAAAGAACTAACTCCGTGACACTAGAGACACTTACAAAGGGTCCTAGCTTGAATCTTTAGACTAGAGAGCTTCCTTTGTGATCAGGAACCTCTTAATAGAGTGAGAAGAAAGATCAAATTGATGTGAGCAAAGAATGAGGCCATATGAGGGCCTATTTATACTTGAAATGAATGATTTAAGATCATCACAGGTGTTAGGGATGTTCCCAGATGATTACAGGTGTTAAGGTGTCAGTAAAAACCATCAACAAGCCCTGGTTTTCGAGTTTCAGCCATGCAAAGGCGGTGTACAAGGCTGCAACATGCAGCTGTCCTTATTATCTGAGCTGGGCGTTTTTTTCGCGGGCCACGTAAGAGTTAAGGGGAGCTTACGCGCCCCGCAACTCTCCTGTGTTCCGGTTACAAATGTTTGAAACTTGGCAGTTTCAGTCCCTGGCCTTTATTTACTCAAAATAGCTTTCATTTTTAGCACTTTTGACCCCCAGAGTTAGCCTTTAATGATCTTGAAGGTTTAAATAAACACCGTTAGGCTTTTGTTCGGTTAAAGGTTACCCGAATATACTAGTTTCTTTCGTTGACGCTTTTAACCCTTATTCTTGAAAGTTTGCACAATTATCACAAAGCGATATCGAAACCCTGTGAATTTATTATCACGTATTCTCAAGAGTATAATCGAACATTATGAAGCTACAGGTTCGTTAAAAGGTCACTCAGAGGTA
Organism: Helianthus tuberosus; assembly: GCA_030545235.1. Classification (NCBI taxonomy): domain Eukaryota; kingdom Viridiplantae; phylum Streptophyta; class Magnoliopsida; order Asterales; family Asteraceae; genus Helianthus; species Helianthus tuberosus. The sequence continues at coordinate 179,669,325 of CM060409.1, forward strand.
AGAATTAACATGTTGACACGTTTAACCCCTTTATCTTGTAAACTTTCGATTTCTTTCACAAACGGCTTCTTACGTCCGACAATTTACTCGTTTTAGAATACTTTTATCATGTGTGGTCAATCAGAGGCATAAGTTTGGCATGTTGACACTTTTAGTCCCTTCGCATACATCTTTTCACTGTTTGTCAACTTTAGTCCTTGTAACTCAAACTTTTACATGTTTAGGGTTTAGAACACGTGCCCACACATAATTGGACACGTTTTTACGAGGTGTTACATTTTTGGAAGGATTTAAAATGAAGGAAAATTACTAAAGTTTTCCTTTCAGCTCTCTTCATTTTCTTGCTTAAAAAAACTCTGAAACGCGATTTTTTTTAAAAAACCCCTCCAAATCCTTTCTTTTCATTCGTTAAATGAAACTCGGAAACACAACGTTATTCTATTCAAACCAAATTTTCCTGCCAAAGCGTCCTTGGAAAGGAATCAAAAGTAAAACACAAATTGTTAAAATCAATCCAAGATATTCGAATATTGCCAACCAACACCACCGTTAGACTTTTTTCTATGTTAAACAACCTTCGAATGGCAAATTAGACTATGGGCATGTTTGGCTAAAGCTTTTTGAAACAACTTATTGACTTATTGGAAAAGTCAGGATGGAGTGACTTATTGACTTATTAGCTTTTTCCCCTCACATACTCCCTCATTGCCAAACATCATTTGGAGCTTATGACTTTTCAAAAAGCCAATAAGTCAATAAGTTGTTTTAAAAAGCTTAGCCAAACATGCCCTATTTGTTTCAATTAAAGATTTAAATTATTCAATTAATAATCGGTTCAATTATTTATTAACAAGCCCTTACCTTTTCATTCCATTCCAAAAACAACATTCAAGAATCAACAAAAAAGCACATTTATTGATTACAACTTTTCTCTTCTCAAACAAGAGTAAGCACACACAGTGATATCGAGAGAGGGAAAATGGCGACTCCCCCAAAGCCATGGAAGGCTGAATATGCAAAATCCGGAAGATCTTCGTGTAGAACATGCAAGACCCCTATCGACAAAGAAATCTTGCGTCTTGGCAAGATGGTTCAGTCCCAACAATTCGACGGTTTCATGCCTGTAATCCCACTTACGTTTCTTGCTTAAATTTATATGCTTTTTAGGGTTTCTTGATCTTTAATTGTTTGAAACTGTCTCATGGTAAATGGGTTTGTTTCAGTTTGTTATTTGATGATTGAATTGTATTAGGGTTTTTGTTCTTTTCAAATTTTAGTTGTTATATGAGTGTAGTTGTAAAGTTAACATCAACATTGTTTCCTAAAGATGTAACCCTTTTGATATATGAAGTTAAATTGATAGTGTACTACTTAGATGAGTCTAGTTGTAAAGTTAACATCAACATTGTTCCCTATGTGATTATTGTGATATTCGTAATCGAAAACAGTCTGAGCCGGCCGGATAATCAGTTGATAACTTGATATATTTGTGCATTTTTACAAACTAATTTTTTCCCTTCCATTTTCGGGAGTATAACGGATATAAATGTATAATGGATTCTTGAACAGATGTGGAATCATGCTCGGTGCATACTGAAGAAGGCGAAACAGATAAAATCGTATGGATTCTGTTACTTTTGTAGTTTTGTTGTTATGAGGCTTCCTTTTTAAGAAATATATTTCTTATTTATTTATTTATGTATGTTATTGTTGTTGTTGTTGTGTTTTTAGCTGTGACGATGTGGAAGGCATTGAAACACTTCGTTGGGAAGATCAGCAGAAAATAAGAGAATACGTTGAAAGTGGAGGAGCCGGGTCCTCAAGTACACCTGCTCGTTCTGCTGCTAGTAAATGTGCAATTGAAGTTTCGAAAACGGCTCATGCTACTTGTAAGATCTGCAGTGAAAAGATTTTGACAGGACAGGTGTGTAATTGTTTTTAGTGGTGGCAAGACGTTTTCCGGGTGGGTAAGGGGTCAAAACGGGTAATTTTGTGGGGGTTCAGTTGACCCGAAACATTTTATATCCAAAATATAATTTTCTTTAAACAATTTTTATGTTTAGGTTCGTATATCTAGTAAGCCGGAGGGTCAAGGTGCTCGAGGTTTAGCATGGCATCATGCTAAATGTTTCATGGATTCTTCTCCAACTACTCAACTTGAAACGTTGGACGGGTGGGAAAGTCTGCCGGATTCAGATAAGTCAACTGTTGGTTCAATGGTTAAAAAGGTTTCAACAACCAAAAAAGGTAGTTTCAAATTTAGTAAATAGCAACGCACTTTTAGTTCAAATTTATGTGACCATTTTACTTGTTCTTTATGGAAAAGATGAAGTGAAGGAGGAAAAGGAGACTCTAAACGGAAGCTCTAAGCGTAAAGGAGCAGTTGACCGTGACCACAAGTCAAAGATGCCTAAGATTGAAGACTCTCCTTCGAATGCAAAAACATCAGTGGACGGTGAATTGGACCCGTCTAAATTGCGTAGTCTATTAGAGGCCCAAACAAAAGAATTATGGGCTCTGAAAGATGATCTCAAAAAACATGTATCAACATCAGAGTTACGGGAAATGTTGGAAGCTAATAACCAAGATTCATCAGGATCGGAACTCGACCTGCGTGACCGTTGGTAAATTTCTTTTTGTTTTAACTCTTACTAGCTATAAATAAAAAAGTCTCAAACTTTCTTTTGTTACATGAATCTTTATTGATTAAAAATCGTCTGAAAAAAACCCTATTTATATTTCTAATGATTAGAAGACATTGTATCGTTCATGATGTCTGTCAATAGGGTGCAAATGAACCGAATGTTCATCGAACAATTGGTGAACTGTTCGGTGGGAAATTCGTTTATCATCATCCGTTTGATAAATGAACGAACACGAACACGAACTAGAAATTTCGTTCGTTTAGTTAAATGAATGGACATGAACATAGGCCGCATTCGTTCATTTATGTTCGTGAACATTCGGTAACGTGTTCGTTTATGTTCATTTGTGTTTGATAGTTCCTTAGGGTTTTTAATTTTTATATTTTATTTTATTAAGTTTGTGAGATATTATTTATGTTAATTATGTTTATCATGATTATGTCAAGTATGTTTGGATAATCAGGTTAGTATATTTTGCGTGGATCTACATACGGTTTGTGATGAAAGATGCCAATTTTATTCGAAATTTAATATATTTGTGTTCGTTTATGTTCATGAACACTTTCACTTGTGTTCATAAACGTTCGTTTGTGTTCATTTGCATTCGTTACCTAAAATTAACTAACGAACACGAACACGTTCATTTCCTTAATGAACAAACACGGACATAAAATCTCGTCGGTAAGTGCTCATGAACACATTTATTTTCTTAACGAACAAACACGAACAAGGCCTTGTTCATGTTCGTTTTGTTTGTTTACTAGGGGATGCTGTATGATAACAATCTTTTTTATGTGCATACACGGTCATTAGCATATCATGAAGACGGTTTTAACGTGTTTCCAAATTTTCTTGAATCAGTGCTGACGGGATGCTATTTGGAGCACTTAAACCGTGTGAACTTTGTTCCGGGCCTCTTCACTATTCTGGCGGTACGTATAAATGCAAAGGGTTTCTAAACGAATGGAGCAAGTGCGCGTTTTCCACTACCGAACCTGAACGCGTAAAAGGAAAATGGAACATTCCGGAAGAAACTAAAAACCAATATCTGAACAAGGTATTTTGGTAAATTTACACCTCTACTTCGATAAATCGGTGGCATATTTGATTATTTTCTAATTATGTTTTTAATTAACAATCATCAGTGGTTCAAGACACAAAAGACGAAAAAGCCTGTTAGGATAATGCCTCCACCTTCATCTAGCACTCCTGGAAAGCAAGCTAGTACTGTAACGACTCAGTCATCTCACAGTGAAATATTGGGAGATCTGAAAGTGTCGGTTATCGGTTTCTCATCTAAAGCTATGGTACCATTTCCAGTAGATTTGCTTTATCGTGTTTTCTTAAATCATACAACTTTTTAATAATAGTGTCGTGCAGGATGAATGGAAGAACAAAATTCAGAGCGAGGGAGCTCAGTTTCATCCGAAAATTAAGAAAGGTATGTATTCTTTAGTCTTTACTTGAGACGTGAATTGGAATCTATTCATTTACTTATGGGCCGGTTGATTTGGGTTATGCTGACCTATGCAGTTAATATCAGTGATATATCGGTTTTCGGTCCCCATGTAAAATATCGGTCAGAATATCGGTACCGATATTATTGGCGATATTGACTGATATAACCGACATATCACTGATATTTGACCGATATAACCGATATATCACTGAATTTTTAGTGTTTAATTGCTATATACATATATAAATTCTGCATGATATTAAATTACCGATATCCCACCGCGATACCCGATATTTTACCGCATTAACTGCATAGATGTTGACACAGACTATTTTCAATGCATACTGCCTCATAAACCTCAGTTTTCTATATTTGAAATACGTTTTACCGCATCAACTGCGTAGATGTTGACATAAAGATTATTTTCAATGCATAGAAATACGTGATTATTGCGTTGGTATTTTGTATGAAGATTTAAAATGTGTGAAACTAATATGATGCCTTTTTCATGTCAATATATGGCAGACACAAACTGCTTAGTTGTAAGTGGAGTCCCAGATAATCTGAATGCTGAGATGAAGAAGGCAAGGTAGTCCATTTTTTAACCTGACCCATTTACATAATACGGTTTTTTTATGTAAAGTTGGCAACTTTCTTTACTTTTCATTTCAACTCAAACAGATGAACAAAAAACTAAAAGTTGCGTTTTCTTTTGCTTACTCCATGATGACCTAAATCTTTAATACATAGGACCTGACCCATGAACTAGTTGCACGTAAATGACTCCTGAAAACAAGTTAAACATGACCCGCTCCTCTATTACTTTAAAACAATAACAAACTAAATAAATGTAACATAAATAAACAACTGTTGACCCATTCCAAACGATCCACATAGGGCTGCAAACGAACCGAACGTTCAGCGAACAGTTCGTGAACCGTTCGGCGGGAAGTTCGTTTGTGTTCGTACATTTAATAAATGAGCGGACACGAACAAGATATTTCGTACGTTTAGTTAAATAAGTGGACATGAACAGAGGCTGCGTTCGTTCATTTATGTTGGTGAACGTGTTCGTTTGTGTTTGATACTTCATTATTTTTTCTAAATATTATATTTTATTTAAATACTTCAAAATTTCAACAAATAAAATATTTAATAAGTATTAGTGTATTATATTCTGTTCGTGAACGCTTGTTTGTATTCGTTTGTGTTCATGAACATTAGTCTGCATTCGTTTGTGTTCATTACCTAAACTTAACAAACAAACACAAACAAACAAGAACACGTTCATTTCCTTAACGAACATGAACAGAAAATCCCGTTCGGTAAGTGTTCATGAACAGTTCGGTAACACATATGGAAGTATTAATATAATAAAGTATTATAATGGGTTATATTCTTGAAAATTGTGCTAATTTGATCATGACAGGAGGATGAAAATACCTATTGTGAGGGAGGATTATCTGGTCGACTGCTTTGAAAGAAAGAAAAAACTTCGTTTTGATTTGTATAAACTCGAAACCAACGAAGAGGCTAACAAAAGCATGGTCACCGTAAAAGTCAAAGGGCGGAGCGCGGTGCATGAAGCATCCGGTTTGCAAGATACGGGTCATATTTTAGAGCACGGAAAAAGCATCTATAATACAACTCTTAGCTTATCGGATCTATCCACTGGTATTAACAGGTGGTTCTTTCAAATATTTTAAATATTTCCATTATTTTTTTAAAGAGTAAAATGCCATTTTCGTCCCTGAGGTTTGGCTACTTTTGCGACTTTCATCCAAAGGTTTGTTTTTCCGCATATGGGTCCAAAAGGTTTGAAATCTTGCCATTTTCATCCAACTCGTTAACTCCATCCTTTTTTTGACGTTAAGTCAGCGGTATTTTCGTCTTTTTAGACATTTTTGTGATGATTAAAGGGTTGGGTGGAGGAGAAAGTCAACAGAGGTGGATCTTTATTTCTTATAGTGTTTTTTAATTGAATAAAAAATGTCTAAAAAGACGGAAATGCCCCCTCATTTAAGGGAGAAAAATGGATGGAGTTAACATGTCGGATGAAAATGGCAAGATTTCAAACCTTTTGGATCCAGATGCGAAAAAACAAACCTTTGGACAAAAGTCCCAAAAGTGGTCAAACCTCATGGACGAAAATGGCATTTTACTCTTTTTAATATTTCCTTTTCACTTTTGTGTTTATACGTGTTACGTGTTTTTTTTTTGCATGAAGTTATTATATCCTTCAGATTATCGAAGATGATAAAGGCTCAGGCTGCCATGTATTCCGAAAGTGGGGTCGTGTTGGCAATGAAAAAATTGGTGGGACCAAGTTGGAAGAGATGTGTAAAGAAGACGCAATTCACGAATTCAAACGGTTATTCCTTGAAAAAACCGAGAATTCATGGGAGTCTTGGGAAAAAAAGACACTTCAAAAACAACCCGGACGATTTTACCCCTTGGAAATTGTATTCTTTATCTTACCTATATACTTTTGTATAGAAGTGGGTATGTGGCAAGATGGGTGGGTTGGGTAACCTGTAAATAGGTTTGGGTCAACACAAGTAAATTTTACAATTTCGGTCGTGTCGGTTGACCTAACAACACCGTTTTGTCCATTTTATCGAGTTTTGTAACTATTCAATGTATTAAATATGATAATAATCTAGTTTTCCAAAATAAAGCTATCACTTTTGGCAGATGCTGATCTGTTTCAGTTTTAGTTAAGATTTTAAATCTTCCACCAATTGACCCGTTGGAGGGTGTTCAACGAATCGAATAACGAATTTTCGAATTAATCGAATCGATTTTTTTTTACCTGAATTCGTATTCGATTCGAATTTTATGCCCAATTCGAAATTCGATTCTATTCGTATTTGAAACTCAAATTCGGTTTGAATAAACTTGATTTGATTCAAATTTACCCTAAATAATAAATTATTTTACTTTTATTTTTAAAACTACTACAAACTAATTGTAAGGGCTTTTAGAGTTTTGCCCAAAGTTAAAAGGTTTTTCCATGTGTGTGTGTGTATGTATATTCATGTATATATAAATAGAAAAATATATATATGTATAATTTGAGTTTGAATTTCGAATCTAATTGAAAATTATAAATTCGTATTCCATTACTTAACTCAATTTTGAATCGAATCGAACTTGAATATTTGAAAACCGAACTCGAAGCTTGATAATCGAATTCGAATCGAGTCGAATTTTGAATTTTTCGAATCTGAATCGAATATTGAACACCCCTACGTTGGAGATAAATACAGCCTAAATCGATCTGTATTATGTAAACGGGGTGAAATTGCCAACATTACTTTCCCGAGTCACATTTCATTAGCTTTCGCTAACGAGTCGAATGCTTGATCTTGCAGGATTATGGTGTGAGCAAAGATTCGATTCAGAGAAACAAACTTAAAGATGCTAAAAGTCAACTTGCTCCCCCGTTAGCAGAGTTGATGAAGATGTTGTTTAACGTGGAAACATACCGGTAAATTCAATTTATAATTTATATATGTACTTGTATTCTTAAAGGAGGAATCTTTTTATATATATTCAAACTTTGCAGAGCTGCAATGATGGAATTTGAAATAAATATGGCGGAAATGCCCCTTGGGAAGCTTAGCAAAAGCAATATACAGAAAGGTAATGAAAATTGCTAATGTCTATTGGAATGTTATTATCTTTTCCTTATTATAAAGTTTTGTGTTCTTGATTTTTTTCCTTTAGGTTTTGAAGTATTGACTGAGCTTCAGGATCTATTGAACAAGTCAACTGACAACCCTGCAGTCAAAGAAAGCATGATTGTTGCTGCCAGCAACCGGTTTTTTACCGTTATTCCTTCTGTTCATCCACATGTAATCAAAGATGAAGATGACTTTAAATTGAAGGTAGCAGCGTTATTAATATTTTATTTTAGTTAACTTTAATAGGTGTTTATAAATAATTAAATAAAGATGCCAAAGTTTTGCTATGTTGGTTGGTTGTTATTAATATTTTATTTGTAGGTTAAAATGTTGGAAGCGCTTCAAGATATCGAAATAGCTTCAAGGCTAGTAGGGTTTGATGTCGACAACGATGATTCCCTTGATGATAAATACAAAAAGCTTCAATGTGAAATGGTCCCGCTTCCTCACGACTCTGAAGATTATCGGTTAGTTGAGAAATATCTCCAGACAACACATGCCCCTACACATACGGTGCGTCTAATTCTCTCTCTATATCTCTTAAATGGTTTGAAATGTTTCACGGGCATTTTGGTCTTTTGACATAATAACACCTGTTCTGAAATTTTGATCTTTTTTTTCAGGATTGGGCACTTGAACTTGAAGAAGTTTTTACAGTTGAACGACGAGGGGAGTTTGATAAGTTTTCTCCGTATAAAAATAAACTCAAGAACAAGATGCTCCTTTGGCACGGTAGGTTTAATTAAACCCCTTTGACACGTTTGTTTTCAAGCTACATTTTTTTTAATTCTTCCCTTAACCGTTTCGTTGATAGGTTCTCGGTTGACAAACTTTGTCGGTATCTTAAGCCAAGGATTGCGAATAGCCCCTCCTGAAGCTCCTGCAACGGGTTATATGGTTCGCTCTCTAACACACACATACTTGTATATAGAGGCCGCCTTATCGTGCGATGCGTACACGAACATCTCAACCGCACATCTGATCTAATCTGGGCCTTCAATTGAACGCGGTGGCACAATAGTAATTAACCTTGCATAATTACACACGTTATAATACATGATTACGCACATTATTTGCGTACGCATGGGTTGGGCTAAACCCTAATTACGCACGTTATTTGCATATTTACGCATGGGTTGGGTCACGTTATTTGCATAATTTCGCACGTTATATTGGTGGTCGCATACCATCGCACGTTAAGAGCCTTTTGTATTTGAACCTTTCACTATATATATATGTGCAGTTGTAATAATCTTTTTTGATGTGTAGTTTGGCAAAGGGATTTATTTTGCTGACTTGGTGAGTAAAAGTGCTCAATATTGTTTTACCGACAAGAAAAATCCGGTGGGTTTGATGCTACTAAGTGAAGTCGCTTTAGGGGAGATGTACGAGCTAAAGAAGGCCAAGGTCATTTTTTTACAATTACATTTTTTTTATAAAATTGTTTTTGTTAAGTGTAATTAATATGTTTTCATGGTCGTGAAACTTTTTTTTTATTTGTTATTTTAGTACATCGACAAACCTCCAAAAGGGAAGCACTCGACTAAAGGGCTTGGCAAGAACATACCTAATGCGTCGGAACACCTTAACTGGAAAGATGATGTCATCGTGCCATGTGGCAAACACGTACCGTCAAATGTTAAGGCGACTGAATTGATGTATAATGAATACATCGTCTACAACACTGATCAAGTAAGTTCTTTAATATTCTTTTATTCGTTGTCTACAAAACTATTATTGAAGTATATATCAATTTTAAATATTTCTTTATCGAGATTATATATTAATATTCTTTTAACAGGTTAAGCTGCAGTTCTTGTTGAAGGTGCGGTTTCATCACAAGAGGTAAGACGGAAAAACGCAAGAACTGTACAAATATGGTAATGTTTTGTTTTTCGAAGTTTAGCAGCTAATTGCTTAATGATCTCGTTTTGTGGTTTGTTTGGAGATCTCAAGCAAAACTTATTAGTATTGTAGTTGCAAATACTTTTGAAACTGTAGTGACTTCTAAGCTGCCTATCTATGTTCAAATTCCGTGAAAACGGGCCAGCTTTTGTGTGTTGTCGGGAAAGGTGGTAAGATGGGTTTGGTAACGGGCTGGAATTGAAATGGGTCGTTGTTTGACATATTTATCTGTTTGAGATAAAAGAGAACATATACCATAACGACCCATTCAAAGTAAACGAGATGAAGTTCCATCTCTAGTTGTCGGGTTTGTTTTATGAATTTTAGTAGTGTTTATAGCCATCGCCTATCGCGTATGGACACATTGATTAGTGTCGGTTTTGCATGGCGTTGTCTTGTTTCAAGGTGACGAATGCTAGATACGCTCACATGATTTGCCGATTGTGTTTTTCTCAATTCGTTATGTTGGTTTTCCAAAGATAATATATTTCACGGTTTTTTGGACCGGTTCGCATTGTTCTTCATTGAATGCAACAGATTTTGACAAATGCGGAAATATGGTTGATGTCAAATGTATATTACTAGTTGATGCTCCGCTCGCGTTGCGGGACGATGGCCGAATAATTCTCAATCAATTAAAAAAACACTATTATAGTTTTATTAGGAAAAAAAACTAAAACGATGACAAGACCGTAGTTCTGAGCTCAGGGCAAAACTGTAGTTTGTCAGGATTAATGAGCGAGTGTTAGTCAGCTCCTTGACATGGAAAAAATTAAATCCAGTCAACCAATTAAAAAAAACACTTTTATAGTTTTGCTAAAAAACTAAAACGATAGCAATACTGTAATTTGAACTGAGGGCAAAGTTGTATTTGTTGACTTTGGTAAAATCGTAATTTGCCAAAAGTTAAAGTGATGGCAATACTATAAATTTGAACCAGAGACAAAATCGTAACATAACTTTGCACCAAGTACAAAATTGTAATTTTAAGCTGGGGGCAAAACTATATTTTTAATTTTAACTGGGGCAAAATCGTAATTTTGAATTGGGGGGCAAAAGCATACTTTTATTTTGAACCGGGCAAAAACATAATTTTAGACTGAAGGCGAAATCATAATTTTTGAAACGGGGCGAAAATGCAAAATCGTGATTTTTAGTTTGGGGCAAAAGCAAAAATTTATTTTGAACTGGGACGAAAATTGTAAATGTAATATGGGGATAAAATTATAATTTTGAACCCATGGCAAAATCGTAATTTTGAGCGGGGGACAAAAACATAATTTTATTTTGAAGTGGGGCAAAAACGTAATTTTATTTTAAATTAAGGACGAAACCGTAATTTTAAAACGAATATAAAACAATAAAATGGGTGGTCGAATATCTGCGTGGCACTATTCCCCTTTTGTATATGTGTTGTTTCCCTAACTTGCTTTTGTATATGTAGGGAATATGATATGACATCATGATACATATTTTTGGGGTGAGATATTTATAAAGTAGTCATACTTTAATAAGGTTATGTAGCGTATACATTTTGGTGTGCGAATGTTTTTTTTATTATAAGCTAGGTTAGAATCTCATGTATTGCATGGATTAAATAAATGTAATTTCATGTACTAAATAATAAAACAATATATATTTAAAAACCCTGTTTATTACACCGGTTAAATGAATATAATTTTGTATATTAAATAATAAAAAGATTATATCTTTAACACGTGTTATACATCGATTCCCTTTATTATATAGTACTAGGTTAGAACCTCGTGTAATACACGGGTTGAATAAATGTAATTTTATATACCAAATAATAAAAAAATATATCTTTAAAAACCGCATTTATTAAACGGGTTGAATAAATGTAATTTTATATACCAAATAACAAAACAATATATCTTTAAAAATCTTGTTTATTACATAGGTTGAATAAATTTAATTTTATATATTAGATAATAAAAAGTTATATCTTTAAGAACCCCGTGTATTTTACGGGTTGAGTAAAATTAATTTTATATATTAAATAATGAATAAAAGTTACGTTTTTAAGAACCTCATATATTGTATGGGTTGAGCACATGTAATTTTATATCCCAACCAATAAAAAGTTATATCTTGTTATATATACCACATAATAAAAAAAGGTATATTTTTAAAAACCCGGTATATTACACGAGTTGCATAAATGTAATTTTGTATAGTAAATAATAAAAATATTATATCTTTAAAAACTTCGTTTATTACACGGGTTGAATGAATCCAATAAAAATTATATCTTTAAAAAAAACGAACGGATATACTCGATATATGATGGATGAGGTGATTGCGGCGATAGTTCTTATAAATGTCACGTAAACATAGTGAATACTAGTGATGCACAAGAAACCCGAACCCGGACCCGAAAATAAAACCCGAAACCGGGTATTATAAAACCCGGGTTTTTTATACCCGAACCCAAACCCGACCCTACCCATAGGGTAGGGGTTGGGTATGCATTTCTGTTATAAAACCCGAACCCGGAACCGGGTTTTTTTATACCCGTTTTCAACCCGGGTTTTACGAGTACCCGGTTTCAACCCGGAACCAAGTTTTTTCAATACCCGGTTCGGGTTTCCCAATACCCTGTTCAGGTTTTTTTCGTTTTTTTGTGTTTTTTCGAGTTTTGTACCTTGGTAACGGCTATATAGCCGTTAAAAAGTGTATTATGATCATTTGTTTGGTTTACATTGTATCTCTATACCCTATAAAAGGTGTCTTTGATGACGAACAATAAACGAAGACTATCAAGTTATTCGAAGCTATCTATGTTCATCATCTTATTCGATCCGGTTCAATGATAATTTAGGTGTCATGTATTTCTATGTTTTATGAAATAAAAAGGTTTTGCATTTTATATTTCTATGATTTATCCAAAAAAATGAATACCAGAGGCATACCCGAACTAAACCCGAACCCAACCCGATCCATACCCGACCCTACCCGAACCCGAAAATAGGGTATTATAATACCCGGGTATTAGAAAACCCGACCCGAACCCTACCCGAACACGGGTATACATTTTTTTATATAAAACCCGGACCCGACCCGGGTATTGTCAATACCCGATTTTGTAGAACCCGATCGTACCAGAACCTGGTTCCATACCCGGAACCGGGTATTCAGAAAACCCGATTTGTGCACCACTAGTGAATACCGTATAGTTGAACACGAAAATAAAAGTATAGAACCAATAAACATTGATTGATGTTTTTGTTTACCCCTTATAAACATTTTTGAAATAGGTTTTACCCTTAACTACTTTAGTTTAATAAAATAAATTGAACACGAAAATAAAAGTATAGAACCAATAAACATTGATTAATGTTTTTGTTTACTCCTTATAAACATTTTTGAAATAGGTTCTACCATTAACTACTTTAGTTTAATAAAATAAATAAATCATTTAAATTATATTAATTTATATTTAATGTAAGTCTTTTGTTAATTTCAGGATAAATAATTTTGAAATCTAATAAATATTTCAAAATATTATATTATCTCCTATACGAATTGTTTAAATTTATATTAAATTTAATTTTATAATTATCTTTTAATTAATATTAATTATCTATAATTAAGTAGGATAGAGAGGAAAACACTAAAAAATAGATGGCTCCAATGAATGACATGTTTCCTTTAATTGGTTTCTTTTATTATATAGTACTAGCGGTAAGACCCGTGTGCAAACACGGGTCGTTTCTTAGAAAACTATGCATAACACATTTTATTAGTTGATGAATGACTAAACAGTTTTTAAGGTTTAATTAAAAATGGATTATAAAGAAAGGGAACATCATTTAAATAACAAACATGGTTAATAATTTTAACACAATAAAGCAAAGATTAAGTACAATCGAGCACTAATGCTTTATAGAAATTTTACATAGCCCATTTTATTAAACAACGAATCACTATACAACTTTAAAAGTAGTTAATCTAGTTACAACCAACTTTTTATAATCATCATTGGTTTTACTCATCGATATCAGAAAAATCGATGATTACAAAGGTTTCGGATACACCGCCTTTTCCGTTAGTCACTCGACCCTGCCTAGAAAATTTATTGGCTCTAGCCATGATACAAACCAACCATGTCCCTACAAAATATTATGTACACAAACTTGTTAAATTATAACTCGCTTGTTAAATAACTTGTTAAATTATAACTCGCTTGTTAAATTATAACTCGCCTTTTCCGTTAGTCACTCGACCCTGCCTAGACTCGTTTTCATCCCTAAGGAGAGCAGCCCGAAAATGGTCATGACCTTGAGGTGGCGGTGTCCAAATCCGAATCCGAATGCCGCTAACAAACAAACTTATATATAAATATTTACTAAAATTATAACAATAATTATAATAGATAATAAAATCAGCTAACAATACATACCTCCTTGTAGTAGTCTTTAGACTTGCTGAACGTAATCAGATCGTCCAATATATCCTTCTTCTTTTTTGGATCCATCGCAAGCGTATCAAACGTAGATGCGTGCTCGAATATGATACGACTCCAAATTGTATTCCTGTAACCATGCCAATCGTATGATATGGCTCGAATATGATCAGGGATGGTATTCAGTTAGCATATAAATTAACCTTTATGAAACACAATACGATTATAATTCAGTTAGCAGCAACCTCTGTTGAAACCTCTGTTTTTAAACCACTGTTTTTAAAACCTCTGTTTAGCTAAAAATTCATCCACTGCTGAAAGGTATCCTCTGTTCTCATAACCTCTGTTTATCCTAACCACTGTTTTCTATCTACAGTGGTTAGGATAAACAGAGGTTATGAGAACAGAGGATACATTTCAGCAGTGGATGAATTTTTAGCCAAGCAGAGGTTTTAAAAACAGTGGTTTTAAAAACAGAGGTTTCCTAACATAAATGGGGTTTCCAACAGATGTTTCCTATTAGTATAAACGAAAAAACATTCAAAAAACAAATCTAAGAATTCGAAATACAGATCTATTAAACTTATTAAACTCGTACCAGATGTTCGAGGCGTTGGAACAACATAAGCACCATACACTCTTGCACGCGTTGGAGGAATATCAGCCTTATTAAACTTCACAGAAATTGAGGCTTGGCTTTAAGCCCGTGGCTCTTAATTAACCGTATTGTAACACCTCGCAAAATCACGACTAATAAAATAAAGACACGTGTCATGGACTTAAACGTGTAATGGATTGATCTGGAGGGACTAAAATTGTCAAACAATGTAAATATGTTAGTAAAAGGATCCAAAGTGTCAACATGCCAATCTTGTGCCTCTGATTGACCTCACACAACGTTCGTATTCTTTGATGAATAATTTGTAGAACATAGAAAGTCGTTCATGCTTAAATTAAGGATTCTACGAAGCATAGGGGTTAAAAGTGTCAACATGTTAAATGTTACCTCTGAGTGACCTTTTAACGATCCCAAAAGCATTGTAATAATTATATATTTTTCTCTCAAGAATAGTGGATGGTAATTTTATGGAGTTTCGTTGAAAACAAGACTTTTCGGGTGATCTTACATCTAACCGGGAGCTTAACGAAGTTAAATAATGACCCAAGGCCCTTAATAGTTAACTATGGGTAGGGCTGTAAACAAACCAAACGTTCGGCGAACAGTTCGTGAACCGTTCGGCGGGAAGTTCGTTTGTTTATTAAACAAACGAACATGAACAAGAAATTTCGTTCGTTTAGTTAAATGAACAAACATGAACATAGGTCGCGTTCGTTCGTTTATGTTCGTGAACGTTTGGTAACGTGTTCGCTTGTGTTCGATAGTTTATTAGCGTTTTTAGGTTTTATATTTATTTAAATATATCAAAATTCTGACAAATTAAATATCTAATAAGTGTTAGTGTATTATATATTTTGTTCATGATCGATTATTTGTTCGTTTGTTTCCATTTGTGTTCAAGAACATTAGTTTGTGCTCATTTGTGTTCGTCAAAGTTCGTTGCCTAAAATTAACAAACAAACACAAACGAACACGAACAAGTTCATTTCCTTAACAAACGAACACAAACATAAAATCTCGTTCGATAAGTGTTCGTGAACGGTTCGTGAACACATATATTTTTTAACAAACGAACACGAACAAGGTCTTGTTCGTGTTCGTTTGGTTCGTTTACAACCCCAACTATGGGGGTCATAAGTGCAATAAATGGAAGTTAAATAAACTTAAAATGGACCAGGGACTGAAATTGCAAAGTTTAGAAACTTTTTACCAGATTTCCCCTTTGTCGCGGCCCGCGTAGACTCCTTATGAGTCTTACGCGGCCCGTGTAAAAGTGCCAGTGACGGAAAAAAAGGACAGCTGCATGTTGCAGCCTGTTACACCGCCATTGCATGGCTGATTTCGATACCAGGGACTGAGCAAATGGTTTTTCATACACTAGGGACACATGGGAACATCTGGTAGCAACATAGGGACATATGGATTGATCTTGGAGACTCAAAATTCCTATATAAGGCCCTTGTGGTTCTTGTGTTCATTTGCACACTTTCAATTTTCACTCAAACTCAGTCTCTGGAGCCTCCTAGCTTTCAAGGAAGCTTTCTAAAGTTCTAAACTCGTGCTAAGTACTCTAGTAAGTGTTCTTAGCTTCCTTAGTTAGAGTTTTATTAGCTTAATGACCGAAAGTCAAAGCTATCGTAATTAAGCTTTGACTTGGTGATTAATCACTAACGGTCCAGCCATTATTCAAATTGAAAGTGGCTATGAGTTGGTAATTATGTAGGTAATAAACCCTTAAAAGGGCACCTACTGATTATCACTTTTACTTGGTCAATTGTCGGGTCAAACTATTTAATAAAAAGTCAAACGAGTCCATTTTCACAAAATAATTCATAACTGATAATGTAGAAGTTATGGAACATGTTTTAACACTTAAATAACTTGGTAAATAATATAAGAACATGTCTAGGCATGTTCAACCCGACAATTCTGAGTTTAGGCTCGGTTCGGAACCGAAAGTCGCAAAAGTAGACTTTTGCTTTGACTTTCAGTTCTGACCCGATTTAGCTTAGTTTAGATATGCCTTAGGGTTCCTTTGGGACCACATTACTTGTTAGTATAACCCTCTGAGATTATACTATAAGGTTCCATAGAAATCTGATTCATATGCATGTTCCCGTTAAATGCTTAAAATGGACCATTATGCCCTTTTATCAATAAAACGAGATTTTTGAAAACCTGAGAGGACAAAAACCTTTATTACTGTTATTTAAGTATGTCCTAAAAATTTGACCTCAGTTCATAGTCTAAAATGAAAGTTATGCGCGATATCGTAAATGAAAGCCTTTTTGTTAATTAAATGGCATTTTTGACATAAATCCTATTTAAACCCAAATTTTTACACCAAACCTTTTACCCACTGATATAATATAACATTTAGGGATTTTTGGAATTTTTTTTCAAATTTTATACTGATTATATTATAGAGTTTTAGTATAAATTCGGTATTGACGAAATTGCCCTTTTCTTTGATAAATTGAGTTTTACATAACATTTTGATACCAAACCTTTTCCTACTGATTTTATATGTTAAACAAAGTATTTTAAACAGTAAAGGCTGATCAAAATCTCAGATTCCCATAAACAACCCGAATATCGTCAAATACCGACTTTTATGCGATTTTAGCGCATAGTATGGTTTAAAACTATATTTAACACCTAAGACTTATTACCTAGTGATGTTATAATTTTTTTTTATACTTTAACAGTAAGTAAAAGTTTTGAACTAAGATTTCCAAATTTGACCCTTATAACATATGTGAAATGACCAAAATGCCCCTACGATGCATAGTTTGGCCATAAATGATGAAATTCACATATGTGTGATATCTTACTGATGTAACTTGTTAAAATAAATATTTTTACTGATTATTTTAGACCAGAACCTCAGATTACCATTTAACCTCTTTTATAAGCTCTAAAATGACCAAAATACCCTTACGGGGCTTAAATTGGTTTTAAATTTGTTTTGTGCATAATGGAAGATATCCTACTGATATCATAACTTATTTAAAGCATATTAACTTGTGGAACCTGTACATGATTCATTTGGTTACCCGTTATGCATATTCGCGTTCGGTACGGTTTATGTAACTAGTTTGCATAAATTAACCGAAACGGGTCAAACCTTATCATTTTTACTTCAAAATCCAGAATGTGTTTAGTTTACCCATTTTATACAAGTCTTCATACTTTTCGGGTCTAAATCACATTCTAATCCGATCTTCGCTTAATCTTGCGTTTTGAACCGTAAACCTTTCATTAAAACTAACCGGTCTAAGTTAAGACTTAAATAAGACCGTTTAGGAATCTAATAGGTTATTAAAACCTTCGTTCCAGATTAGGAGCCCAGTAAAAGCTATTTGTACTTGCAGATTGACATACGGCTGAGGATAAAATTATATTTTTGCTCAGGTAAATACTTTTAACTTATTTTCCGTTATACGGGCTTGGGATACGGTATTATAATAATACCGCTTGGTCGGGTATTGAATGTTTAATCGTTAGTGGTTAAGCTATTGAAATAACCCGTTTTAATCTGTCTTGTTTGATGCAATGCCTTTGGGGGGTTAATGACCATGTCCTGGATATCCTCGGCTCATTCATTAGAAATGGCCACGGCTTAAGCACGGGGTGTAGGCATACACCTGACAGTTGCGTATGTATAAACGGTATCTCACTCTCTTGTGGGCCTATACTTGTGGTGTGTCTATTAATCTTATCTGACTCTTCTAACCGGGTCCTAAATGGACAACAAACATGTAAAACTGTATACAAGATTATTTTTAAATAATTGTCCCAGGTTATAAAAGATTTTATGCCTTGTGCATCCAAATCAATTTTTTTAAATGTTTTCAAAAGAGTCAGTTAATTGTATTTACCAGTGTAAACTGACGTATTTTTCAAAAATGTTAAGTGCAGGTACTACGCGTAATGGGCTGGCTACTCCTAGTATGAAATAAAAAGTCTTGCAAGCTTTTGATGCTTAAACCTGTTGAACAATATTTCTTTATGTTTTAGATCCGCCTGTGGATCCACTTACAATCCGTTGTGTAATATTTTATGTTACTTTCAACTCGGTTTGTATAATTTACTTTTAGACTTCTGCTGTGCATTTAAACTGTGATTATTGACCATGATGATATCAACTACGTCACGATACTCCCCACCGGGCCCACCGGTAATACGTGGAAATATCGGGGCGTGACAGGTTGGTATCAGAGCCAACATTGAGTGAATTAAACACTAGCATTTTGTGTTTAATCTCAATGACACAGTTGCACATTCCTTGACTTCCGAGTCTAGGCTAATGACTTAGGACTAATCCTAATCTTATTGTTTTCTTTTTGTTGGTTTCTTTTGTTTGTTTTGGCAGGAACAAGACAATGCCGCCACGTTTCAGAGGAAGAGGTGGAAGAGGCAAAGCACCAATGATTGCTCAAAATGACCACGAGGTCGGGCCGTCACACCGGCTAACTCCTTCAGCAACTTTTAGCTCTAGTCCCCAGGAGGATTGGAGAACTTACCTGGAGCCAGCGAGACGCTCAGTCTCCCTCAGTTCCTCACCGTCATATCACGACTCATTCGGGCTCCATCAAAACAACGAGTCCGACCACTCGCACCACCCTTTCATCCCGTTGCAGCGATCGGGTTCACACCGGGCGTTCCAGGACCCGACCCCATATTTCCAAAGCAGGTTCAATCCAATGAACCAGGTTCAAGAACCAGAGGGTCCAAACCCTTTGGGGCCAGATGACCACTATCCTGAGATGCAAGATATGGAGATGGACGATGATCCAGATCCCGAGATGCCGCCAAGTGGGACGCCGACGCATCCCATTGAGATTTTAGGCGGATCATCATTTCATGGTTCGCCTTAAAGGATGGGCCACATACCACTGGGAGTTCACTCCCCCTTTCAACCCACCTCAACAACAGCAGCAGGATCACTCTGAGGATTCGCGTTTCTAGGCGGTTACTCCACCGCCACCGCCGCCGCTAGATCAACAGCTGCCGCCAGAATCTCCGAGGCGAAGAAGATCAGGTGCACGGATGTCCGTGCAAAGGGGGGATTTCCACTTCAGCACCCCCCAACACTCTAGTGGCAGCCACTACCCGCCACTGTATGAAGAACCGCAAATGGGTGGGCCTTCAAACCCAGTTTCTGAAGTCGACTCTGCGCCAGTCGCACCACCACAACCACACACACATGGGTTATGATAACCCAATTCCTTCTTACGCCGGTGCAGCGGCGTATAACCCTTTTGAGCAGCCAGCTTATCCTGGCTACAACTACTACAATGCCCCTGCCGTCGACCCGTACCTCGAGGCGGCGAACTACAATGCTCTCCACCCTGAGGGACCCTTCGCAGCTTCATACCAGTCTGGGTACCAAGCATATGGGTATCAATACCCGCCACCTCCTCAACCTCCGCAGCAACAGCCGCCGTAGCCGCCACCGATCCAACCACCGCAGCAATAGGAAATTCTTCAAAGGTTGAACCAGGTGGAACGAGAGGTACAGGAGGAGCGTAGAAGCCGCCGGGGGCTACTTAAGGTTTTGGCAGACCTAATAAAGGGGAAGAAGAAGATGGATTATTGAAAATCCTTATTTAATTGTTTTGTAGTTTTTAAATTTCAATCAAGTCCCTGCGTGGACATTTTTATTTATGTAATAGGTCCCTGCGAGGACTAGTATTTATTATTTTAGTCCCTGTGTGGACAATGGTATTTCCTTAAAGTCCTGTCTAGGGCAATTATGTACTTCATTTAAATTTATTGGAATATTTTATTTAAAATTTCATTTGTCATCATATGTATGAATATATTATATGAAATAAATCAAAATATCATTCCTTTTTGTAATTAATCTGCCAATACATATTGAAAGAAAATCTTGAAGGTATAACCTAGCCTATATGTCATTTTAGACATGGCCCTAATGGTAAAACCTTTTTAAGATTCAAATCCCTGTTAACATCTGAAAACATGTTAGCACTCCTGAAAACAGTGATACGATAAAAATCACACTTGTCATCCTTATAATGGGAGTTTCCAATCCCTTATCTAGCCTAATGATCTAGAAATCATGGGTTCAAATCATCAATTAAGATGATCATATATGAAACATCCATTAGTGATGAAGTGCATACGGGCCATATTCATTGTCTTATAAGACAAAACACAGTTGTAGTCTATGACCCCCTGTCAGAAAAGGTGATGAACTATGTTCAAACCTTAATGCCTCAATCTTGTAAGATCATGGCTTATAATTTTTAAAACTGTCCTTGTGACTAGGCCTTTTGTGCCACTTTAATATCTTTAATGATTAATAACTAAGGATAAATGATAACCCTAGACAAATATGACTGACAAAATAACCAATATGGTTTGTATTTACCATGGTTAATGAATTGTCAAAATGACAATTCCATAATAAGACTTTTGAATAAATTATTGTCATCATTTTTATGTAGCAATCAAGCTACATGGCAGAATCAGAAGAGGTTAACTGTCACCCCATGGAGAGAAATGATACCACCAGAGTAAATGTAGCTGGTGCAGATCTTCAAGCATTGATAGACAATGCTGTTACTAGAGCTCTTGACAGAAAGTTCAAGGAATCAAGTGGTACCCGCACTAAGACTCAATATGTGGCTCATAGTAAGCCCCCTTCTAAAATGCATGATCAAAGAAGGACGATGCTCGTCACTCATCTAATCAGAGAAGTGTTCCATCCAAACAAACAATGTTTAATCAAGAGCCACGTGTTAAGACCTGTTCTTATAAATATTTCGTCTCTTGCAAGCCCAGGGACTTTACAGGGGAGAAAGGAGCCATTGATTGTATGACTTGGCTCGATGAGATGGATACTGTGGTTGATATTAGTGGTTGTGCAGAACAGGACATTGTGAAGTTTGTTTCACAATCTTTTAAAGGTGAAGCTTTAGCTTGGTGGAGGTCCCTAATCCAAGCTACAGGAAAGATCTCGTTGTATAACATGACTTGGGATCAGTTTGTTGCATTGATCAAAGATAATTTTTGTCCCCAGCATGAGGTGGAAAGGATTGAAACCGACTTCTTGACCTTGGTCATGAAGAACTTGGATTGTCAGGCATACCTTACAAGTTTCAACACCATGTCCCGATTGGTTCCTTACTTGGTCACACCGGAACCGAAACGCATAGCTTGTTTTATTGGAGGTCTAGCTCCAGAAATCAAGGCAAATGTGAAAGCGTCTAGACCTACCACTTTTAGGTCAGTGGTTGATCTGTCCTTATCTCTTACTCTCGATGCAGTTAGGCAGAGATCGCTTAAAAATTCCGACGAATGAAAGAGGAAACGTGAGGATGAGAACTCACGTCGTTCTAATAAGAAACGAAAAGGGAACTCAGATCACAAGAAGAGTTCGGGGTTTAAAAAGGATAACCAGCAGTCGGGTGAGAAACCCAAGTGCAAGACCTGCCAAAAGCACCATTTTGGGAAGTGAAGGTTCGAAACAAAATCTCAGTCACAGTCGTAGTCGCAGCCTAGAGTTTGTGGAATCTGCAAGTTTAAGGAGCATAAGACCCTAGATTGCAAGAAAATGAAAGACGCAACTTGTTACAACTGTAACGAGAAGGGGCATATCAAGACTAATTGCCCCAAATATGAAAAGAAACCTGAAGAGGTTAAGAAGACCAATGCCCGGGTCTTTCAGATGAATGCTCAGGAAGCCATTCAGAACAACAACGTGATAACAGGTACCTTTCTCATCAATGATGTTTAGGCTAGAGTATTGTTTGATTCGGGTGCAGACAAGTCTTTTGTAGACAATAAGTTTTGTAAATTGTTAAATCTACCTGTTAAGACTCTAAGCATAAAATATGAAGTAGAATTGGCCGATGGTACTATAGAGGCTGCTTCGATAATTCTATATGGATGTTTTATATCCATTAGGAATCACTCCTTTCCATTGTCCTTGCTTCCGTTGAAATTAGCGGGATTTGACATAGTAATAGGCATGGATTGGTTATCACATAATCAAGCCCATATCGTTTGTGATAAGAAGCAAGTGGTTATTAAGACTCCTTATGGTGAACCGCTTACAATACAAGGAGATACACAGTACGGTTTGCCTAAGCAAGTATCTATGCTTAAGGCATCAAGATGTTTGAACAAAGGTTATGTCATTTATATGGCACAAGTAACCATTGATGAACCAAAGCCCAAGATCGAAGACATCCCCGTTGTTTCTGAATATCCAGATGTTTTTCCTGAAGAACTACATGGATTACCTCCAGATAGGCAAGTGGAGTTCGGAATCGATATCATTCCTGGAGCAACACCAATTGCAAGAGCACCTTATCGGTTGGCACCGACTGAGATGAAAGAGTTAAGGACTCAGTTGGATGATTTGTTGGCAAAGGGTTTTATTCGACCTAGCTCGTCCCCTTGGGAGCTCCGATTCTATTTGTGAAGAAGAAGGATGGCTCGATGCGTCTATGCATCGATTATCACGAGTTAAACAAGGTTACAATCAAGAACAGATATCCATTGCCCAGGATCAATGATCTATTCGATCAGCTTCAAGGGGCAAGTTACTTTTCAAAGATCGATCTAAGGTCAGGTTATCACCAATTGAAGGTCAGAGACGAAGATGTGCATAAGACCACATTCAGAACACACTATGGTCATTAGGAGTTCTTAGTGATGCCTTTTGGGCTCACTAATGCACCTGCAGCGTTCATGGATCTCATGAATCGCGTTTGCAAGCCGTACTTAGACAATTTTGTCATTGTCTTCATTGATGACATTCTTATTTACTCGAAGAATCAAGCCGATCATGAAAAACATCTCCGGTGTATCCTTAAACTTCTGCAGCAAGACAAGCTCTATGCCAAGTTTGCAAAATGTGAGTTTTGGCTTCGGGAAGTCCAATTTCTTGGACATATGGTAAGTGAGCGTGGTATCCAGGTGGATCCCGCTAAGATTGAAGCAATTATGAATTTGCAAGAGCCTAAGACTCCTACAGAGATACGCAGCTTCTTGGGTCTAGCAGGATACTACAGGCGTTTCATCGAAAATTTTTCAAGGATTGCTGCACCCCTAACTTCGTTGACTCTCAAGAATATAAAGTTTGATTGGGGTCCAAAGCAGCAAGAATCCTTTGATATTCTTAAGAAAAATTTAAGCAATGCACCTGTGTTGACATTGTTAGAAGGAATTGAAGAATTTGTGGTTTATTGTGACGCATCGCACACATGTATTGGATGTGTGCTTATGCAGAAGGGCAAGGTTATTGCATATGCATCCCGTCAGCTAAAGGTACATGAGAAGAACTACACCACCCATGATTTGGAATTTGGTGCCGTTGTATTTGTACTGAAGCTTTGGAGGCACTATCTTTATGGGACAAAGTGCGTGATCTATTCTGATCACAAGAGCCTTCAGTATCTGTTTAATCAGAAGGACCTTAACATGAGACAACGCCGATGGATGGAAACATTAAATGATTATGATTGTGAAATTCGCTATCATCCTGGCAAGGCGAATGTTGTAGTTGACGCTCTAAGCAGAAAGGAAAGAGTTAAGCATATTAGAATCAATGCCAAGAGCATTGAGTTGAAGAACAGCTTGAATGAAAGGTTGTTAGCCGCTCAAAAGAAAGCTGTGTTAGAAGCTAACTATCCGAATGAAAAGTTAGGTGTAACTGCTGAACAATTATCATATGGCAAGGATGGAATCCTAAGATTGAATGGTCGAATATGGGTTCCAATTTATGGAGGACTTCGAGATGTGATTCTTCAAGAAGCTCATAGCTCCAAATATTCAGTTCATCCTGGCAGTGATAAGATGTACCAGGATTTGAAGGCAAATTATTGGTGGATAGGTTTGAAGAAATCTATAGCCACTTATGTAGCTAAATGACTGACGTTCGCACAAGTTAAAGCAGAGCATCAAAAGCCGTCAGGTTTGCTTCAATAACCGGAACTTCCCACATGGAAATGGGAAATGGTAACCATGGATTTTATCACCAAGTTACCAAAGACAAAGCATGGGAATGGTACTATTTGGGTTATAGTCGATAGGCTGACCAAGTCAGCCCACTTCTTGCCTATTAAAGAAACTCACAGCTCCGATAAGCTAGCTCAATTATACATGGATAAGATTGTATCTCTCCACGGAGTGCCAGTATCTATTATCTCTGATAGGGATACAAGATACACATCGCACTTTTGGAAAAGCTTTCAGCAATCCCTAGGCACTCGTCTAAACTTCAGCACTGCTTATCATCCTCAGACGGATGGTCAAAGCGAGCGTACAATTCAAATGCTTAAGGATATGTTACGAGCTTGTGTTATTGACTTAGGTGAAAGTTGGGATGGCCATCTTCCGTTGATTGAATTTTCATACAATAATAGCTATCATTCGAGTATTCAAGCTGCGCCTTTTGAGGCTTTGTATGGAAGAAAGTGTAGGACGCCAGTTTGTTGGGCGGAAGTTGGAGATGTCCAACTGTCAGGACCTGATATAGTCCTGGAGACGACGGACAAGATTGTCCAAATTCGTGATCGTCTGAAAGCTGCCAGGGACAGGCGGAAAAGTTATGCTGATATGAGGCGTAAACCCTTAAAGTTTGAAGTTGGCGATAAAGTGCTACTTAAGGTATCACCTTGGAAATGGGTGATGCGTTTTGGCAAAAAGGGCTAGCTAAGCCCAAGGTACATAGGACCATTCGAGGTCATCGAATGTGTCGAAACTGTAGCTTACAAGCTTAATCTACCCAAAGAACTTAGTGGAATTCATAATGTGTTCCACATTTGCAACTTGAAGAAATGTCTAGCCGATGAGTCGTTAGCAATGTCACATAAGGACGTGCAGATTGATGAAAGTTTGAAGTTCGTTGAAAGACCTTTGTCAATCGAGGATCGACAGGTCAAGAAGCTTCGAAGAAAACATGTACCGATTGTGAAGCTAAAATGGGATGCCCATAGAGGCCCAAAATACACTTGGGAGGTTGAATCCACAATGAAACAGAAATACCCTCATTTATTTCAGTAAATCTCGAGGTCGAGATTTCTTTTAAGGGGGTGAGGATGTAACACCTCGCAAAATCATGACCAATAAAATAAAGACACGTGTCATGGACTTAAACGTGTAATGGATTGATCTGGAGGGACTAAAATTGTCAAACAATGTAAATATGTTAGTAAAAGGATCCAAAGTGTCAACATGCCAATCTTGTGCCTCTGATTGACCTCACACGATGTTCGTATTCTTTGATGAATAATTTGTCGAACATAGAAAGTCGTTCATGCTTAAATTAAGGATTCTACGAAGCATAGGGGTTAAAAGTGTCAACATGTTAAATGTTACCTCTGAGTGACCTTTTAACGATCCCAAAAGCATTGTAATAATTATATATTTTGCTCTCAAGAATAGTGGATGGTAATTTTATGGAGTTTCTTTGAAAACAAGACTTTTCGGGTGATCTTACATCTAACAGGGAGCTTAACGGAGTTAAATAATTGTAACACCCGTTCTTATAAATTAAGGTTTAACGTATCATTTACGAAAAACAATCATGTAATTAAGATTACATATGCATTGGAAATTATGAGTTTATTAAAACTTTTTACAATTTAAAAGTATACAACATATCATGTGTACGTTTGTCGTTTAACATAATAACGATACATAGTGCGGAAGCTTATTTCGTGATCGTGTTCGGTTCTTGCTCGTCGCTTGATCTTCATCCGTGCACTCTTGGCATTCACCTATGATCAAAACCAACTTAAAAGTTAGTTTTGATAGTCAAATATTAAGTTCAAACAAGTACAGGGGTTAAAATGACAAAATTCTAAAAATTTTCGGAGTTAGGGGGCTTCGCGTGACGCCAAGGGCCTAGGCGTCACGCCTAGCCCTGTTTTTCACAGCCTGTTCCTTCAGCTGGTGCTGTACATACCCAGCACGACCTGATTTCACGGAAACGGCCATAACTTCTTCGTTATTGATCCGTTTTACCCGATTCTTTTTCCTACGCGTCCGTAATTTAATCCTCCATCTTATGGAGTTAAAATCCTACATCAAACATAAGAAATTTTGAGACTTCTAAGCCTTCGACTCGTTACCTTTTTATCGAATTTTAACCCGTTTATGCATTTTATCAAACAAACGTATTTATTTGATTCCTATATTTCATACACTTCTTCAAATTAATGTTACCTACTATATTAGGTTCTAATCATAGGTTTATTACACAATTTAAACCCGTTTTCGCTCGTATGCTTATTTTGACCCGTTAAGGGTATTTAAGCACTTTAAAGCTTGAAATCGCTTTGATTCATTTCTAGCATCTTATTCCTACATTTCTTATCAAGTAATCTTCAACTACAACTCTTTGTGTGTTGGATTTCAATGTGTATATCTATATGTTCCGAATTTTACCCTTCGGATTGTTATTTTACGGCAAGACTCAAATAGAGCTATTTGACTAACGTATTACATCTTTCAACTTCTTCACTTATTCTAAGTGTTTATTTAATCATGAAACTCGTTTCCAAACAACCTTTAAGGGTTGTTTGTTCAATTTAACCTACAAGGGTATTTTGGTCAATTTTAGTCCTTCTTTTACGACAAAGGACTTTCAGATACTTGTTTGACCCAAAAATTCGATCTTTTAACTATAACCTTGTTTAGAAGCCATTATGTTTCTAAAACACTACAATTATAACTTGAATTATTCGGTTTATCTTTAAGATAACCAAATTTCCAATTTGACCTTGTTTAACTCTTAGAAAACCTCAAGTTCTACATGATGAATTGAATCATTATACATACCTGGCTCGGATCAATATATTGACCCGTT
This sequence comes from Helianthus tuberosus, assembly GCA_030545235.1. Classification (NCBI taxonomy): domain Eukaryota; kingdom Viridiplantae; phylum Streptophyta; class Magnoliopsida; order Asterales; family Asteraceae; genus Helianthus; species Helianthus tuberosus. Next base: position 179,696,915 of record CM060409.1, read on the forward strand.
TCAATACCTTGACTTAGTAGCCGCTAAGCAATAGCGATGTGCGTATCCATTTGATATTTATTCCTATAAACATGTAACTCGACAAACCATTAGTCGATATTGTCAAAGGGTGATAATTTCACCTTTTGACCCGTTTATTTACCTAGTGATCTTCGTCACTTCTACTAGATGCCAATTTCATGTATTATGCTAATTTAAAGTCTACTAACGAAAATACGAAATCAAGCATAATGTAACGGAATCGTAGTTACGTACCTTTTAAGCATCCTTTTTCAACGCGTATTTCCACCGGCTTGTCCACTTGACGATCCGGATTCCTCGCCTAAAGAGTTCAATTCACAATCCGTTTAGAACCCTTTTTATAAGTCTTAACGCACAATTTTCCATATCCATCAAACATGCGTTTTTGTCCGATTTTTAACTTTCAAGCCTTCTTTGAGGCATTTTTACAAACACTTAACATGCAGAATTTTATATCTTTTATATTCTAATTCATGGCTTGTCACTTAGCCTAGATTAACAAACATTGAGCTATCATTTATAAAATTAAACATCATATTTTTCAGAATTCAGTTTCTATGAATCAATTTGCACTAGAATAGTCTTCTAAACCCTAGTGTTCATCATTTTCTCACAAAACCCATGAACCACCTTCAATGTGTTCATGAGATTTCCTGAATTTAGACATTATTTCACATGTTGTTGTCTAGGTTTTACTCCTAGACACTATATCATCCCTATTCCATCCACATAGCAAACATGCAACATCAGATTTCTACTTTTCTAAATTCATGAGAATTTCAAGTAGTGAATTCTTGTCAAATTTTACATACCTTATGATCTCCTTGCAATGGGGATCACTAATCTATGTTCGATTTTCGCTTATAACTTGATTTGAACCTTCAATTTCTGAGATTTGTGAAGTTTTTGGGTTTGAAGAACCCTGGTCGCCCTTCCCTTGCCTGGGTCAATCCTCACACAATATGTATTTGGGTTTTAATTTTCTTGTTTTATGAAATTAAGTTTCAAACTTAGCAACATAAGCCCCTTATGTTTAGTTATTTATTAAATCAGTCACAACCTTCTTGTTTTAAATCCACATTCCCTCTTATTAACTAAACCAAACATTTCTAGTTAACTTAGCGGGTTCGGGGATATTTACGACTAAGTTTATTTTAGGTCCCGTTAACTCAGACCTTTTATAAACTTTATTTATCCATAGACCTTTATTTATCTTTTTATTAAATATTAGGTTTACTTACTTAAAATCCTAATATTCACCGGGTAAATCTTACTACTAATGGTACTTTACCCGTCTTTTAGTATTAACGGGGTTTGATTACCAAACCCGTTTTCGGGGTGTTACAATAATGACCCAAGGCCCTTAATAGTTAACTATGGGGGCCATAAGTGCAATAAATGGAAGTTAAATAAACTTAAAATGGACCAGGGACTGAAATTGAAAAGTTTAGAAACTTTTTACCGGATTTCCCAGTGTCGCGACCCGCGTAGACTCCTTATGAGTTTTACGCGGCCCGCGTAAAAGTGCCAGTGACAGAAAAAAAGGACAGCTGCATGTTGCAGCCTGTTACACCGCCATTGCATGGCTGATTTCGATACCAGGGACTGAGCAAATGGTTTTTCATACACTAGGGACACATGGGAACATCTGGTAGCAACATAGGGACATCTGGATTGATCTTGGAGACTCAAAATTCCTATATAAGGCCCTTGTGGTTCTTGTGTTCATTTGCACACTTTCAATTTTCACTCAAACTCACTCTCTGGAGCCTCCTGGTGTTCAAGGAAGCTTTCTAAAGCTCTAAACTCGTGCTAAGTACTCTAGTAAGTGTTCTTAGCTTCCTTAGTTAAAGTTTTATTAGCTTAATGATCGAAAGTCAAAGCTATCGTAATTAAGCTTTGACTTGGTGATTAATCACTAATGGTCCAGACATTATTCAAATTGAAAGTGGCTATGAGTTGGTAATTATGTAGGTAATAAACCCTTAAAAGGGAACCTACTGATTATCACTTTTACTTGGTCAATTGTCGGGTCAAACTATTTAATAAAAAGTCAAACGAGTCCATTTTCACAAAATAATTCATAACTGATAATGTAGAAGTTATGAAACATGTTTTAACACTTAAATAAATTGGTAAATAATATAAGAACATGTCTAGGCATGTTCAACCCGACAATTATGAGTTTAGGCTCGGTTCAGAACCGAAAGTCCCAAAAGTAGACTTTTGCTTTGACTTTCTGTTCTGACCCGATTTAGCTTAGTTTAGATATGCCTTAGGGTTCCTTTGGGACCACATTACTTGTTAGTATAACCCTCTGAGATTATACTATAAGGTTCCATAGAAATCTGATTCATATGCATGTTCCCGTTAAATGCTTAAAATGGACCATTATGCCCTTTTATCAATAAAACGAGATTTTTGAAAACATGAGAGGACAAAAACCTTTATTACTGATATTTAAGTATGTCCTAAAAATTTGACCTCAGTTCATGGTCTAAAATGAAAGTTATGCGCGATATCGTAAATGAAAGCCTTTTTGTTAATTAAATGGCATTTTTGACATAAATCCTATTTAAACCCAAATTTTTACACCAAACCTTTTACCCACTGATATAATATAATATTTAGGGATTTTTGGAAATTTTTGTCAAATTTTATACTGATTATATTATAGAGTTTTAGTATAAATTCGGTATTGACGAAATTGCCCTTTTTTGATAAAATGAGTTTTACATAACATTTTGATACCAAACCTTTTCCTACTGATTTCATATGTTAAACAAAGTATTTTAAACAGTAAAGGCTGATCAAAATCTCAGATTCCCATAAACAACCCGAATATCGTCAAATACCGACTTTTATGCGATTTTAGCGCATAGTATGGTTTAAAACTATATTTAACACCTAAGACTTATTACCTACTGATGTTATAAACAAATTTTTATACTTTAACAGTAAGTAAAAGTTTTGAACTCAGATTTCCAAATTTGACCCTTATAACATATGTGAAATGACCAAAATGCCCTACGGTGCATAGTTTGGCCATAAATGATAAAATTCACATATGTGTGATATCTTATTGATGTAACTTGTTAAAATAAATATTTTTACTCATTATTTTAGACCAGAACCTCAGATTACCATTTAACCTCTTTTATAAGCTCTAAAATGACCAAAATACCCTTACGGGGCTTAAATTGGTTTTAAATTCGTTTCGGGCATAATGGAAGATATCCTACTGATATCATAACTTATTTAAAGCATATTAACTTGTGGAACCTGTACATGATTCATTTGGTTACCCGTTATGCATATTCATGTTCGGTACGGTTTATGTAACTAGTTTGCATAAATTAACCGAAACGGGTCAAACCTTATCATTTTTACTTCAAAATCCAGAATCTGTTTAGTTTACCCATTTTATACAAGTATTCATACTTGTCGGGTCTAAATCACATTCTAATCCGATATTCGCTTAATCTTGCGTTTTGAACCGTAAACCTTTCATTAAAACTAACCGGTCTAAGTTAAGACTTAAATAAGACCCGTTAGGAATCTAATAGGTTATTAAAACCTTCGTTCCAGATCAGGATCCCAGTAAAAGCTATTTGTACTTTCTGATTGATATACGGCTGAGGATAAAATTATATTTTTGCTCAGGTAAATACTTTTAACTTATTTTCTGTTATACGGGTTTGGGATACGGTATTATAATAATACCGCTTGGTCGGGTATTAAATGTTTAATCGTTAGTGGTTAAGTTATTGAAATAACTCGTTTTAATCTGTCTTGTTTGATGCAATGCCTTTGGGGGGTTAATGACCATGTCCTGGATATCCTCGGCTCATTCATTAGAAATGGCCACGGCTTAAGCACGGGGTGTAAGCATACACCTGACAGTTGCGTATGTATAAACGGTATCTCACTCTCTTGTGGGCCTATACTTGTGGTGTGTCTATTAATCTTATCCGGCTCTTCTAACCGGGTCCTAAATGGACGACAAACATGTAAAACCGTATACAAGATTATTTTTAAATCATTGTCCCAAGTTATAAAAGATTTTATGCCTTGTGCATCCAAATCAATTTTTTTTAAATGTTTTCAAATGAGTCAGTTAATTGTATTTACTAGTGTAAACTGACGTATTTTTCAAAAAGGTTAAGTGAAGGTACTACGCGTAATGGGCTGGCTACTCCTAGTATCAAATAAAAAGTCTTGCAAGATTTCAAAACGATTAAGTTCAGTCGATTTTTCAGTCATTATAAGCAGTCATAAAATCTGTTCGAGGTTCGTGTTCGTTGCAGTATCAGCATAAATCACAGACCCGAGACTAACAAATTTGTTATTCAGCGCTTATCACGAATCAGAATTGCAGAATCGCAGAGGAACATATATAGTTGCAGAACCTGTTCAGCCGCAGGAAGTTATTACATTCGCTGAAGTCTGTATTCATTATTCGTTTATAATCTGATTTTGATCTACATAGAATACATTTGCTGAAATCTTCATTCGCAGTCCATTCGTTGGTTGTTCGCTGAAACATTGGTTTTTTGCAGAATTACGTCGCAAAATTGATTCGCACAATATTACAGTTCATTCGTTGTAATTTTTCATTTGTCGCTGCAGAATTATCCGTTTGCAAGAATTATTAGCAGAAACGAACATTTGCGCAGAATCTGTTCAGCGACAGTATTTGTCCATTTGAACTGATTGCACAAATTCAGTTTATACGACTTCAGAAACATTCACATTCACTCAAATTGATTTAAGGTTCATTCGCTCTGAATTAAGTTTAGTCCTTGCAATCCTATTGATGTCAGTTCAAACTCTCAAAACTACAACTGTTTCAATTTCAAGAAATAATAGGCAAGCTAGCAAAAACACTTCAAAGAATCATGTGGTCACGTATATTTACCAATTCAAAGTACAATTTTATTAAAATCAAACACAATAAGCAAAAGAAAAATCAAAAAGTTACCATTGAAACCAAACTGGCTCAGGATCAACTTCTCAATTTTGAGCATACCGTTTGATGTTGAGGCTAAAAATCTCTGCACACGTTTTCTCAAATGTAGCCAAAAGATGCTCTGGAGCCATCTGTTTCAATAAAGAAAGATATATTAAAACACTTCAAATGTCAGATTAACCTTTCTAGCTCGCACGATTGCTAGGGTTTCTCTTCACAAATCTCAATCCAATAGCAAGCAAGGAGACATAAATCAACAGTTACAATTAGGGTTTCACTTCATTCGATCTATCTACACATCTTAATTTAACCTTTTTGTATGTTAATTTATATCAATGGATGCTACTTCATGCATAGATGACCTCAACACGCTCTCATCTTCATCATTACCTTCTCAAATCCATCAAAAGTGAGCTTTCACTCTTTGATTCTTCTCAATTGTGTACAATTTGAACTCGATTGAACATAGATGTTATAGAAATTTGGTACTATGAAACCCTAAATTAGAGGATAATGAGGAAAATGGTGTGAACCTGATGAAATTAAAGAGATGAAATTAAAGATCGATTAAATTAGAGGATAATGAGGATAATCAGATGAAATTAAAGATCGATTATATAATTAGATTAAAATTATATATAACTGTAATTATGTCATACCTGGTAAGTCCTTGAGGCCAAGACTTTAGGATCTGTAATTATGTTACCTCTCACCGAATCAAGCCGGAGTCGGAGCAAGAGTCGGTCTTCTCCATTTTTCAGGTTGAGATCTGAGTTGAAGATGGTGTGAAGATTTTGGATTTCATCCGATGTGGAGGTGCTCTAGATTTGAGGATATGAGAGAGGGATTGAATTTTGAATGTGGAACCAGAATCATGAATGTTATATATGTATACGGTTTGAATTTTGAATCTGGAGCCAGAATTTTAAATATGGGTAGTGGTTTTAATTGCAGAGGTTTGAATTTATAACATATGTTGAATTTTGGAGATGGGCGGTGGTTTGATGGCAGACCTTTGGAATTTGAATATGGGCCACCTTTGAATTTTAAAGTCTTTTAATATTAAGGTTTATGATGTAAAAATGACATAAGAAAAGCCTTGTTAGACAGCCTCTCTGGCTGACGCATCAGTTTTTCTTATGTCATTGGGATTTCTCCTTTTATAGAAAGTATAGATAGATATGGATATGGATTCTATGTACTTTTATTCAAGGTGCAAATGATTTTCATTATTCATATACTAGTGGGAATGCCCGCGCGTTGCTACATTTTTTTTAGTTTTTTTTACGCACGAAATTTTTGGCTTGGTTGTTGGAAACTGTGTTTAAAAATTCTTCTAGCACTAACGAACGTGTATGTGTTCCTTACGTGAGATGAAGTTTTGTCATCAAATTTAAAGTCTACACGGACCCCCAAAAAACACATTAACCATACCCTCACCACCACCATGCACAAACAACATCGCGCTATCCTTCCGGTGCAGATAACTAACTGGAGTTTAGCTAAGACATAAGGCTGGAATAAAATAAAATGTTGTTGATGAAAAGTAAAAGAACCCCAAATATATCAAAATGCAAATCCAAACACCATATTAACATGTATTCTATGATGAAGATTGTTTTTTTGCTATGTAATACATTAGCTTGTATTGTAACAAGTCTTATTAAAAAGTTAATTTCACAAAATGTCGTTATATTTTTCATAATTTTAGTTACTATACATAAAACAATACAAATGCTTTATTAAAAGCATATTTTATAGAAAGTTACTGACCACTACCACTAAAAATGTCGATCGAACAATGCTACCTCTTGAACTCGAGAGTCGTCCCTTTAATAGAGCTTCGTTGTAAGCTAGTGATGTTGCGTGCAAAATAAAGTGTGTTGACTTGAATTTTAAAATTTTACAAAAGAGAGATCAAGGAAAATAAACGTTGCCTCTAAACTGTGGAGAAACTGAGGATGTTTATAGTCGTTGTACCGCTAGTAACCTGATCTGCCATAGATGCAATGACTGTGTACAATGACAAGTAGACCTGCATATGTATAACGCATGTTATTATAGGTATAAATGCAAAACACAGAAAATTTGGTATATCGAGGGAGGTTCAAATGAGACCCATTGTATAATTATGAACCACTTTTTAGCCCTTATATCATATTTAAAAAAAAGTTGTCATTCCACCCACACATGGCCGATTAGGATCGGAACACATGATGTCATGATCTTAGTAACTGAGAAAATAATGCCATTGAAACTGATTTGCCATGAACTATCTCCCCTAATATACAAACGATTGTGATATCTGGTAGAAATTGTTTCAATATTTATTATATTTTGAACCGTTAACGTATGGTAGCGTTAGTTCTGGTTATGTTTTATCTTTAACGGGTCAAACTAATAACATCAAAGAATTAACTTTGTTGAGAAAAAGTTATCTAACCCACCGGACCTTGCGACCTTCAACAGAATGGCTCCCTTGTACAACATCAACATATGCATTAGATATCGGGCCTGTCCACAAATGTTGCAGCATGTCTCTGGCTTGAAGCCTCCCAAATTCAACACCTGCATTCCCGTTTTCATGACCCAAAAAAGAACATAATAACAAAGGAACATCAAACCTGAATAAAGAAATTTGAAAATACCTGGACACTTGTAGTTCCAAACAAGTGATGTATCCCAAAGCTCGAAATGTGATCGAACACGTGGTGTTCGTTCAGTGAAGTACTCAAAGACATGATGTCATAAAGATTACAACGTTAGCAAGAATCAGGTAACTAACTTAATATTTATGAATACAGAAACAATATTATTATAGAACTATAATCTAAATGTTTGAATAGAAATACAACCTTTACACTATCAACCCATTCCATATTAGAAACACTTTCCACTCGCTTTGACATATTTCCCTCACCTGCCATCAAAAGTTGCCAAATAGTATATAAAAATCCTAACAACGACAATGATCATGTTTGAAATGTTTTTTATCCTATACTATAACTATCAAGTGTTCATAGAATCTATTCTACAAAAGGAAAAAAAGGATAAGATGTATACATACCCCTTGCCATGGTTGTTTCCCATTTTCTCCTTTACCCTACAAATAGAACAACTTCATATTAGTTCATACTAAACTAAGAATCACCCATGTTCACAAAGGCAAATCTAGAAATTGTTCTTTTTACCACTGTTCGCTCGATAACTTAGTATAGTTGGTGACGTGTTGATGGAGACAAACCGGGTTGCGGCTGGTTGGCGACAACTGATTATGATTCAAACCGGTGTGCGGGGGGGGGGGGGGGGTGGCTTTGCGACTGTGGTATAACAGAAAGAGAGAGGGAGGTGACGATGTTAATCGTAGGCAAACCGATGGTGGTGGCTATTTGCTGATGTCTCCTAATGGAATGAGTTAATTATGAAAGAGTACCAAAGGGTTTTGAGGTAAGGAATATGAAGGTTGTGAACACCCCCTTTGCCGATTAATGCAATAACCTTTGGCAATTCAATTATTAATTTCTTTTACTACTCAAATAATGGCCATTTAAGGCAGGTCGGTTATCACTTGAGAGGTTACATAATAATTACTAATAAATCAAGAAGCTAGAGAAATAAAAGATATTAATTTTCATATCATCGTTAACTATAACACATTAATTTTGGAGACATACTTTTATCTATAATATATTAAAAAGGAAAAGTGATGTACACACATGTAATTTTACATCGTGTCCAACTCTAAAAACAATATATACAACTAAAAAATGCTTGTTTTGTGAGGGTAAATTCGTCAAGAGCTCAAGATTTTAAGACACTAGGAGGGTATAATAGTAAATTTTACCTACACCCATACTCACACAATCAAAATTCTTTCATTTTCTGCCCTCAAGAAACCTAACAGACATCCTTAAAATCATACCCCCTTCCTTTGATTATCTCCGCATTTAGGGCATGTTTGGCTAAGCTTATTATAGTTAAAAAGGACTTTTGGAAAAGAACTTTTGGGAAAAGGACTTTTTGAAAAGGAGTTTTTAAAAAAAAGTGTTTGGATTAGCTTATTGATGTAAAATGACTAAAATGGGCATTCTTTTAGATATAAGGGGGTAAAGAAGGGGTATATTGGTAATTTGTAGTTTGAAAAGTTAAAAGCTGGCCAAGAAGTCACAATATTGTAACTTCTTGAAACCTCTTTTTTCTTCTTTGCAAAAAGCCATTTCTAAAAGGACTTTTGGCTTAGCCAAACACAAAAACAACTTATTGGCTTTTTGATAAGTCAATAAGCCAATAAGTTGTTTTGAATTCCAAAGATCAATCTCTTTATTTTTCTTTTCTCCAATATTACGATGTTTTGGATCTCCTGCTTCCCCTCAAAACTGAAAAGTAGATATTTTTTTGGAACCCTAGCTTCTTCTTTAGCCATTCGCATAATCTGCCACCGCTTCCACCGACGACGGCAAATTTAGTGAATGGTGACGGTGGTGATAAAAACCAGGGTTCCGGCTGAACCTTACATTTTCTCTACAAGCCGATTAACTTCTTCAGATGAGTCTCTTGAAATTTTTGAATTTGTGCTCTTTTAACTTGTTGATTTCGTGTTTGTATCTAACTATTTGTGTCGTTCTTTCAACAATAGATGTGTTGTGCCTGGCTGCTTTTTGACACTATATTAGGATCAAACTGGCTGTTAATTTTGCCATTCATACACGAAACAGGTTTTCAGATTTTGAATAACAGAATTGTTAGTCTCATGAGGCAAAGTATCTTCCAAAGCGATGCATCAAATGGCCAAGTAATCGGCACCAGACAAACACCACAGTTAACCAAGGTAAAAGCACAAGAATATTTTTATTAGAGGTGGTAAGATGTGGGCATGATGACTTTTAACCTGCTAGGTCCATTTGATCTTTTTTTTTTTTTTTTTTTTTGTGATTTGGCACAGCCCAATTCAACCTTTATCTAAACAGTTTTGAAACTGGCACCTTTAATTTTTTATCAACTTATTCCATCATATATACAAAAGTAACTTTTAGGTGACCTGACCATTTTTTTTCAATTACAGCCTTGTAAAGGAATTTTACTTTTTGGACCCCCTGGTGGTAAAATGATGCTTGCAGCTTGTGCAAATTTTACTAACATATCATTGTCAACCATTATCTCAAAGGTGCACATTATTATCTCTCTCAGTAATAATTATTAGTTTTATAAATATTGATTCATTTAAACATAATAATTTTTCCACATGATTTTTTTTTGTAGTGGTTTGGTGAAGGAGTTAAATATGTTATAACAGTTTTCAGCCTGCTAGCACATAACTCTTTGACTAGAGGTGGCGAAGGTAGCATCTTGTCACATTAGCTAAGCTTTCTAAAAGTGACATAAGTGGAGTTGTCATTTATAATACTCCCTCCATCCGATCAAAAGTGCATTTTCCACTTTAAGGTGGTGTGTATTAACCGATTGGTTGCTCAACCATAGGATTTTAGGTTTTTATGTATCATGCTGCGCAAATGTTGACTTTAAACCCATGACCACTCGATTTGGGACATATAACTCTACATAGCATCTTTTGATTGAGTTATGCATTTGTGTAATTAACTGCATCACCGGCTATACTTTAAAAAAGTTTGATAAAATGACAATTGGGCTTGGTATTCTCTGGCCAACTTTTATAAAGGTGAGGGTTCGATGTTCATAAAGAAAGTTTTGGACTGTTATGCGGCTGCAAGGAAACGGAACCCGTCAAGTCATTTAGATGATAGCGACAAAACGGACGAACCCGTCGGAACTCGTCAAGTCATTTATTGTAAGCATCAAGTCATTTAGATGATAGCGACAAAACGGACTAACCCGCCGGAACCCGTCAAGTCATTTAGATGATAGCGACAAAATGGACGAACCCCGCCGCAACGCACGGGCATGAGTTCTCATGCTCACACAACCAAAGCAATATGTTTTGAAGAAATTCATTAATTTTTTTCTCTCTTTGCAAAAATTTCATCATTTTTATTATGAATTCAAGCTAATGTAGTCACGAGTGTTCAAGCTTTTGGTTTATTTTGTGTAGCTTTTAAATGTTTGTATTATACTGTTTTGCTGAATGACCTTGAAATCAGGTGGTGTTGATGCTGTGCTAGTGATAAGGGTACTTTGGGAAAACTACTTGACACTGGTGATGAAACTCATATTGACCACAATGACTATCATATGCTTATTTTTAGTAACTAGATTATATAAGTTTTTTAGCATGCTCATGTGATTGCCTTTATGGTCTTGTAATCTAGGAGCCATATCAACTTGTGGGGTCTGCATTTTCTGACCCGTTGGACGAGTACAAAAGAAAGGTGGATTTAGCAGCATCTAAACTCAGGGGAAGGTCTTGGGTTCGATCCCGAGCAAGTTGATTTAGAGGATGATTTACCGCCAGGGCGCATTGCCGGGTTGCAAGCTGGGGAGCACGCTCCCGGGGTTAGGGATACCCTGCACATATCCTTTTTTTTTTTTAACTCAGGGAACTCGGGTCATCTGAATACTACCCTTATTTGATTAAAAGGCCTGTATCAATAACCATGGATAGGCATGACATGGAGAAAGAAAAGCTCTTTATTCTGATGCCATCAGTTCTAAACAAATCAAGCAAGGCATTTTCATATTTTCATGCTTCTTGAGTCTGATGATGACCTGGAGGTTAACATACTCGATACTGGCCAGTAGGCATGTAAAGGATGCTACTGGTAAACCATATATGTGGTTGTTGCTGAGGAACAAAGAGCTAATATACAGTTGACAAAAAGTATGTTATTCTAACAATAATATAAGTTTTTATGGACTTGATATAAGAGGTTTTTATGCATTGAAAATACACCATTGGGGACTTTTGATTTATTTAACCAATTTCATATTTTGCAACTTTTTATTTTAAATTTACCCTTCTAACCTATTTTATGCATTAATAATCTAATCAACCCATCCATTTAGCTTAGATGCTTGACCCGTTTGTCATTGGATGGGGTCGATTGAATGGGATGTTTTCAGCCCCCGCCCCCCTCTATCGTGTGCCGTTTTGCGTTCCATCAAGTGAAGGAAAGATGTTGGCCAGACATATATTGTGATCGATGACGAGAGATTTGTTTGCTAGAGGATTCAGGAAGAAATGTTCATAAAGGTATGCCTATTTTCGAATTTCATTTGATGTAAGTGCATCTTCTACGTTCTTTTCGTTTATATAGTTCATTAAGTATTGGGACCATATCAAACCATGCGTTTTTTTAATCTGACCAAGTTAGCTTAGTTTAGTTGTAACGCCCAGAAGTTGAAAAATACCAACATTGGGCTGCCACCCGAAGTTCCGAACCTGAGCTTAGACGGGTGAACTTAAAGCGAAAGCTCGAAGGTAAACTTTTAGTTTCTGTCAAAATGGGTCGTTTTGACCCGTCAACATTTTTTTAGTTTTTATTAAAATAATAGACTAAATCCTGGTTGCTATATGAAGACTTTATGGTATCACTAAGTTCGGTACATCCAAGATGGCAACATACAATTTTAGAATTCCATGAAGGCTACAAGGTAACCTCTACTTTATAAATCATTTTTTTTATTTATAGTTACTTACAGAAATGGTGCCAGTTGTGTTCATTTAGTTGCATATATTTATACACAGTTACAAAATTGCAATAAGGTTTAACTCATTTGTTTTTTTTTTTTCCATAAGTGTATAATAAGTTGATTTATGGATGAAGCTATAATGATTTAATTTGCTTTGCTTTTAGTTTAGATGATTTCCAATTGTTAATGATCGGAGGACAGTGATTTAAGTAAGCTATGGTTGTCTTGGATTTAAAGTGGGTAATTTTGTATGAGTTGATCTTTTAACTGTTTATCAACTGTTTATTTTGTTTGTCCAGATGTTGGCTTGGGGTTGAAGTGTAGATTACAAGCTATAGGCTACATCACTTTGATAATGTATTTTTGTAGTTAAGTTGGGAGTTTTAAAAATATTTTGTTACCATTGTCTAATATATCATTTGTCTATTTTGTTATCATCTTTTGAACATTTTTAACCTTAGGTTTTTTTGTTATAAAACGGTTGATGTGTTTTGAAAGTTTAGATGATTGTTTGTTTTGTCTATATATAATACGCATGCACAATACATACATGTGTAAACTAAGTTCGAGCCGCCGCAATCTCCCATAACATTTTCGCTTTGTTGACCACCTGATTGACTGCGAATCGTGTTTACACCGCGTACTGTCGACTCCGCAGCAACGCGCGGGTTTTCCACTAGTGTTATGAAAATTCATTCTAATTTTTCTAATTTGTGGAATTAAGTTAGACTCTTCACATGTCACATTAACATTATAGGTTACAAAGGTGCCAAAATTACTAAAATACCCCTAAAGTGTCTCAAATTTTTGGACAAGGGGCAAGTTTACCCCCTCTAAAATAGCTTGGCTCTCTTATACCTATTGCTTGAATATATGTACACAATGTAAAATTACCAAAAGGGTATAAATCCTAGTTCTCTTAATAAGGTAGTATAGATATGATGATTATTGGAGGTGCACAAAAAATCTCGTACCTGGAACCAGACATGAGAAAAAAACCTGGAACTAGTATTTTTATACCCAGGCATTTTAAACCTGAAATCAAACCCGACCCTACCCATAAGTAAAGTAAGGTAAGGACAGGGTATACGTTTTGAGCGCAATACCAGGGCCCGAAACCGTGCTCGGTTTATACTGTAAATACCCAGAACCGGTCATACAGTCATACCCTATACTTGAGTCCGGTTATACTCTATACCTGATACCCCTTTTTTTTAAAACCTGATAGAATACTTGAATTTTTAAAGTATTTTTATGTTTACAACTTTTATATTTAAGTTTTTTTTTAAATGCATATTACAAAGCATATAATTTGTACTTGAGTGAATATATGCTATTGTAATTCATTTTAATTATTTTTATAAATTACAAACCAAATTTATTTTTTAAATGAATTTATTTGTGTAAAATAATTAAAAATATATTTTTTAAAACCGAGTATTAAACCCGGATCCCTACTCGGTTGTACCCAAACCCGATCATATCCTATCCGGGTACACAAGGTATGGTTTTCTCCTCAGTTTCCGTACCCAGGCCCTACCCGGTTTCTGTGAATACCTGATCATGTCCGGAACTGGGTAATATAAAAACCTGATTTGTGCACCTCTAATGATTATGCTAGTAATCGATGGTTTTCTCCTCAGTTCCCGTACAAGTTTTGGGATTTTGGTGTTTGAAAACCATGTTGGAAATAGTTGGATAAATAACGCAGTAACACAACGATTTTTTAGAATTTCTCACAACTTTTTTTTTGTTTATTAATAAAGAACGAAACACAACACATGCATTGGCCAACTTGACCCTTATTTATAGTAGCAAAACATTTTTTTTAACTGCGAAAATTCTATGATAATAAAACGAGGGCCAAATACAGACTACTAAATACTGGGAGATAATTGCTAGCCAATACACAAAACAATCTTAATTAACAGGTTATTAAGTTGTAGCTTTTTTTAGAAAAAACTCAAAGAAACAAAAGAATTATTCTTTTGTCTTCTTTTCTTAATTAACAGGTTATTAAGTTGTCCGTCTACCTTCTGTTTTGATGCAATTAAAAAATGTGAGTATTGTTTTTAGAGTTAAATGCCATTTTAGTCTCTGTGGTTTGGACTATTTTGCCAGTTTAGTCTAAAGGTTTGAAACGTTGCCATTTTAGTCCAAATAGTTTCAAACGTTGCCATCTTAATTCACTGGGTTAACTTTATTCATTTTTTCAGTTTATGAGAAGGACAATACGGTCATTTTATATGGCCGAATTGCCCTTCTAGTTAACAAAATTACATAAAAAATTCCCGAATTGCCCTTCTTGTTAATAGAAAAAATGGATGAAGTTAACCCAGTGGACTAAAATGACAACGTTTGAAACTATTTGGATTAATACGGCAACGTTTCAAACCTTTGGACTAAATTGCAAAATGACTCAAATCACATGGACTAAAATGACATTTAGCTCTTGTTTTTATCTTCTTATTTTATTCATTCTAAATCCAAGAACACATCCTTTTTATAAATGTATAACACATTTATTTTTTAATGGGTTAATGGATTTAAACACCCCCAACTATGGCCATTTGGCCGATGGCACTCTCAACTTTCACTTTGGCTCAGACCACTCCCAACTTAACACATCGATTGTCATGGCACCCCCTCGTTAAATATTCACTAACCAGGTTACTAAAATTAGCCTATATGGCAATTTAATCTGATGTGGCATTTCATACGTGTCAAGTATACTCATTCACCTTCTTTAAAACCCCCAATCCCTAACAAACTCATTCTGTAAACCCTAATCCTAACTCATAGAGCAAATCAGACGCACCTTGGAACAAATCCATCATCAACATACGATCCGGTCGATTTCCGTGAAGAACAAGCCCTAATCTTGAATCAAAATGAGCTCCTCTTCTACGTCTTCATCCACAGTATCCAGAAACCCTAAATTGTTTAAGGTTGATTTGGAGGGTAATGTGTACTGCCATCATGATGTTGTAGCAGTTGTTCGAGTTGTTGGACGGAAAAGTGTGCGGCAAGGTCAACAATTCTATGGATGCTCTCATTGGCCGGTATGTTCCACCTTAACTCCAAGTATTTTTCTTGAATTGAATTGATTGATTAACTGAGGTGTTGTTGGCTTTTGCAGAGATCAGACTGCAAGTTCTTCTTATGGAAAGAAGACGTCGACAAAATGTTCAACCAACATGTATCCCAGTGCAGGTTCAGTTCAGAAGACCTGAAATATGAAAACATGGTCTTAGTAGAAGAGAATAGGTGGTTGAAAGCAAAGATATCTGGAACAGAGTCGAAATGGAACAAGCAATATGTGTTAACCTTGTTTATTGGCATTAGCATAGTGTTGTATATGTTTAGGTAGTATGAACTGTGTTCTTGTTGTAATTGTACACTTTTGATGAAATTTAATGCAAAATCCTAGTCCTTGATTGCATATATCTGCACATGTATTGATATTACCAGATTAGTCAACATATCCAAACTGTATTTTGACCAACAAATGTCAAAGGTCATGATATAACAAGAAACGTACCTGCAAGTGTCTGCACATATGGGTCAAAACTGTAAGTGTGCAAACTGCACAATGCATAATGGGTCAAAACTGCAAGTGTCCAAATTGCACAATGCATATGGGTCAAAACTGCAAGTGTCCAAATCTGTGTATGTTGTCCAAGCTGTAATGACCAAATCTGCACTATGTGATGACCAAAACTGCATAGTATAATGACCAATCAACCAAAATGCATAAAGACCATAAGCAAGACTTATACCATTACATAACCAACAGTTATAACATTACCAAAAGTTACCCTAAAGAGTTATAACATCACCACAAGTTATCCTAGAGAGTTATTACATAACTTAAAGTTGTCCAAACAGCCAACAGCACAAAAAGGTCATAAAGACCACAAAAAAGTCAAACATGTCCATTTATCACAAAAAAGTCAAACTATGACTTTTTAACAGCTGCCTTGTATGTTCCCTTTCCATTTGACACTTGACTTGACAGTTGACTTTTTAGCTGACTTCTGGCTGGAAATTTTGCTTCCCTCCTGGGTAGATTGCTGAGTTGTTCCTTGTGAAGGTACTGGAGTAGATTGCTGAGTTGTTCCTTGTGAAGGTACTGGAGCAGATTGCTGAGTTGACTTCTGGCTTGACTTTTTTGTTCCCTTCTGTCTCTTTTTAGCAGACCCTACAACATACAAAACAAAAGTAGTTAAAGCCTACAATATACACAGACAACTGTCACTAAAACAAGTAATTCACCTGCAGTAGATTGCTGATTTCCATGTTCAGTACATTTTCTCTTGTTGTGACCTCTACCCCCACAATTACCACAAGTCATTATCACCCCATGCTTGGTAAGTTTCCCTGGTCTCTTTGGATCCTCATGAGGATCCCTCTTTCTATTCTTCTTAGGCCTCCCAGGTTGAGATCTTATTGGTGGTGGATCCATAGGGTGGTGAATCTTGGGCCAATACCTTTCACTAGGTATTGGAGGGATTGAATTCACCATAACATCATTATCATCCCCAAAAAACTTGAATTCACCAGTATCAGCATTTAATCCATACATGTAAAAATCCCTACTTTCATAACACCCAGAATCCATTGCATACTCTAACAACTCAAAGTATGCAATGTGATCAACATCCATACGTATCAACTTTGATTCACCTCCAATATATTGAGGTTGATCAAAACTAAAATCCAATGTTCCACCATACCATAGCATCACATCGATAACCTCCATCAGTGCAATCAGTGAACAACACCAATATATTGAGAGAAAACGTACCTCTGATCGATTAGGGTTTGATCGCCATTGATGAACTTGAGAGCTTCTGATATGTTTTGATCTTGGTTTGAGTGAAGTGATACTGTGTTTTGGGGATTATAAACTGATTGAATGAGGGATTATCCACATCAGCTCATGTATGACACGTATGAATGCCACATCAGATTAAATTGCCACATAGGCTAATTTTAGTAACCTGGTTAGTGAATATTTAACGAGGGGGTGCCATGACAATCGATGTGTTAAGTTGGGAGTGGTCTGAGCCAAAGTGAAAGTTGAGAGTGCCATCGGCCAAATGGCCATAGTTGGGGGTGTTTAAATCCATTAACCTTTTTTAATTGATGTATGAATCAATATCATAAACTTTCACTTAGATTTAGAAACCTAACGATATTAGTGGTGTCTTATAAATTAAATACAAACAAGAATGCGATAAAGTTGGCTGCACAATGACGTTATCTTTTATATTTATTTATTTATCACATTGTTTAACGAAGCATTGTGAGACCAAAATCTATCAATATCAAGCTTTACAAAAGCAATGCTTTTAGTTTCTCTTCTATGTTAACAAACAAATAGACACATGTAACGATTTCTTAAAAAATAGACTATTTTGAGAGTCGTATAAACACATATATTTTTCTTTAATTGCAACACATATAAATTTATAGTAACTTGAAAACAAATCAAATTCGAATTTTATTGAATCAAAACCAAAGTTTCTATTGATTCATTGTTTGCTCTTTGACATGGAGATTTACAAACCAAACGCGATCAAGTTCATAATTTAGTCTGATCTGACCAAATCAAAACTAAACCGAGCTTATAGTTTTGTTTCGAATATCCAAACCGTGCATTGAACCGTGCTCATAGCTAACTAATCTAGGAAGTAAAGTTATAAACGAAATTTATATACTATTATTTTGCAACACATGTGTGTATTTATAAGTTGTACATGTTGCTTTAGTGGTTTTATATGCTAATTTATTTATTTATATATTATTATTTTGCAACACATGTGTGTATTTATAAGTTGTACATGTTGCTTTAGTGGTTTTATATGTTAATTTATTTATTTATATACTATTATTTAGCAACAAATGTGTGCATTTATAAGTTGTACATGTTGCCAAGTGTGTGCATCTATAAGTTGTACATGTTGCTTAAACACGGCGCAACATTCGTACGTGGTTAAACGTTTTTACGTCGTCTATTTTTTCCCGTTTGACAGGTTCGTCGTAACGCTCGGGTCCTATATCGACTTAGTTATTTTTTATATGTTTTACGTTTTGGTTTAATTTCTTCGTATTAACACACTGCAACTTTAATGTTAGTGGTCGCTGATAGTAGTGTGGCATTGGTATTTGCCCCCACCGCAACACATGGTTGGTTAATACGAGTTTTTATTTATTTATTGAGTATATGATAAAGATAATACGAACATACACAAGATTTTAGTTAGTTTACCTAGATGAATAAACAAGAACAAAACTTGTTCGCTCTTTTAGGTTAGTGATAGTTTAAAAAAGAGTAAATTACAAAAATCGTCCTTTATGTATGTCACTTATTGCAGACTGTGTCCTTTGTCTTCAATAATTACAGAAAACGTACTCGATGTTTGCAAACCCTTGCAAGTTATGTCCTTTAGCCTTAACTTAGTTAATTTTTTTGTGGTTAATATGACCAAATGGACCCCACATGAGGGTATTTTGGTCATTTTACTGTCATGTGGGGTCCATTTGGTCAAATTTAACCACAAAAATACCCTCATGTGGGGTCCATTTGGTTAGATTTAACCACAAAAATTAACTGAGTTAGGGTTAAAGGACATAACTTGCAAGGGTTTGCAAACATCGAGTACGTTTTCTGTAATTATTGAAGACAAATGTCACAATTTGCAATAAGTGACATACATAAATGACGATTTTTGTTTTTTTTTTTTTGAACGGCCGACATAAATTTATTTTATTTATCGTAGCAAGATGCTACCCACCATACATACATTCAAACAATTTAACACCACATCTATACAAATTTCACGACATCTAATCAACAAAAACTAAACCGACTCCATTCTTCCCAAGATAATGCCACCATTTTTTGTAATTTACTCTTTAAAAAACTATGTATACGTTGGCATTCGTTGTTTTTAAGGAACAATAGTACAATGCTTACATTTGTTTATATTACGATGATTCGATGAAGATAAAATAAACTTTATTTTCTTAACCAATCAAACATCAACCTATTAATTGCATGGATTATGAATTATAAACATATATATTTTTTTTGTAATTTGAGTTTCACCCACTATAGTTACTTGAAACAATATACGTTTTTAACCTAATCGTTTTTCATTTAATTTATATTTTCTTTAATAACTTGTGTTCGTTAATTCTCTTAAAAAAATAGGTAGATGTGTTTAATTTTTTTACCTTGACATTTTGGTAAAAATTTTGTTGAAAACAAAGTTTTATCCAAATAAAATATCTTTTAGGATCATTAGCTACAATCATTGCCTGTATCGTAATGAAACGAACCAATAATCCAATACCGATACCGGTACCAATATTAGTATTATCAGAAACTGTACCGATATCCGTTTTATGATTTTCAGTCGATAGAAAACACATGTTGATATCCTTTAAACCATATCACGACTTTATTTATTTGGTTATCTCTTTCAGTTGTTATACTGATTTGACATTGTAAACCATACCAAATACTAGTATCGTAACAAATCGAATCAATATTGAACCAAACTGAATCTCCGGATTGTGCACCGAATCGTACTAGTTATAACTTAAAATCTTGTACCTAAGTCTATAAATAGTATATATTTTTCGAACTCCAAAAAGACTATATCATTTCTTTTTTAAGTTTTCAAAGTCAAACAAACGACTTGACCATTTTCTTTTTGTTGATAATCCCTAATATGAGGAAATACCAGCGAAAAGGGTCGGGTTCCACCAAATCTAAAAAATGGGTCAAATTTGTAAGTTAGTGTTTATTAACGTCATAATCAGCTGCAAATCAAATAAATTGGACACGTCATTAGTGGCAACACGACAACAAGCACCGGTTCCCAGGTGCGGCGTCGTTCGGCGGAAAAGTATTTCTTTAAAACCCCTTTTAAATTAATCAATTTACACATGGACCCTATTCTTTTTCCTTTCCTTGTCGCTCATAAAAGTTGACTTTAATAGTTTGTTGCATTATTAGATAAATTACTTATTAGGCCATGTGTAGTGGTTAAACAAAATAATGCCCCCACCATGGGGCATTATTCGACACGTGGAAGTCCAGTCAGCATGGGGCGTTATTGCGAAAGTGACGTAGTGGGAATAATGCCCAAATAATGCCCCTTCCAATCATTAAAAAGGATAAAAAAAAAAAGAAACTTACACTTGGACCACTCCCATTGGCCAGTCAAACATGTCATACTCATGCAATTGTTTGTTTGAGCGTTTTAAATAAAACGCTGGTTACCAATTTTTTCAAAAAAGTTGCCAAATAACGCCCTATGTAATGGGAGGGGAGGCGTTTTTGGGCGTTTTTTTTTAAATTAAAAAAAAAAAAAACGCCCCACTACACATGGTCTTAGCATGCTTTTATGATCTTTAATATATGTTAGAAAATAATGTGTATGTGTATTATTTTGTGTGTTAAGTGACCTTTAACTAACGTTGAGTTCCCATGTAAAATGTGGAGTAAATTAGACTTTAACGTCTCATAACATTGCCCACGGGCGTTAAAGGGGGCACCATCAGAGAGGACATGAGCATGTTCATGGGAACGAGAGGTGGGGGCTACCCCAATGCACCAATCATGGATTTTCTTTTACTTAATTATTAGTTAAATTACAACGTGACAGATAAAGAGTCAGCTAGTTAAAGTCCATAATCTACGTGATAGTGATGTGGTGAGACATTATACTAAACCACAACGCATAGTGTTAGAATGGAGGGTATCCACCACACTGAGCGGGTTCGGTCCTTGAACTGAGCGGGTTTACCTCACTGCACTGTCGTGCCTTCGGGCGAGTGTTCACTCGCTTTGGCCTTAGGTGAGAGTTTTCCCTGGTTCGGAGGTGAGTGTATCCCGATGTGGTGAATTTCGCCAGTAGCCTATTTGAAGAATTCGTTTACCGTTAAAAAAAAAAGAATGAAGGCATCAACATTCTCCAAATGACACATAAGCGCCACATAAACTTTTTCCCAAACTCACCAACTTGGAGGGTGTGTGTGAATGAATTCGAGAAAAACTCCCCATTCTTGAAGATTGAAATTGGCCTCGAATTGGAGGAAGTAGTGTTCCTGCATCGCCTTGAGCATCTTGTTTTCTTTTCCTGAGCTCTATACCATATACTCTTAGGCTGGGGGATGTGGTATAAAGCCTCTAGGGGTTTTATCACGTCACATCAGTGTCATGTCACATAAGGGGCTTTAAAGCCCATCTCTTTAACTTGCTTGCAATGGTTTAAAGCTCTTTAAAGCCCCATATTAAACAAAATACAAAAAAAAAGTTAAAGAGTTAATTACTGTTTTCGTCCCTATGGTTTGTCAAAAATCACTATTTCAGTCCATTAGTTTAAAAATTGTGATTTCAGTCCCTGTGGTTTCACTTTCGTAACCATTTCAGTCCACAAACTTAACTTCATCCATTTATTCTGTTAACTTTCGGTGAAATGACCAAATTGCCCCTATGGTTTAATTAAAAAAGCGCTAGTCACAGGTTTCGAACCTGTGACCTTTGCTTTGAAATGTGATTGTTAAACCAATAGGCCATGTATCAATATTATGATTGAATTCAAATTGTTTTCCTTATGACATAGCCTATTCATCAAAATAAGTGACAACATTACCATGACACCCCTTAATCAAACTCACCAGAACTAAAATCTTCCAATTTCACTTCATTTCCGATCAATTTCACACCCAGACATGTATAAAAACCAGCTGCAAGAGCTCTCACAGAGGAGCTGCTTCAACTCGCCGGAACTATTGCACGACACTGAGACAAGCAGAGCATTCTGCTGCTGAGGTTTTGGCGTGTAGCGGAGGTGTGGTGGCGTGTGGCGGAGGTGGTTGTGGTGTGGTGTGGTGGCGGAGTGACGAGGATGGTAGTGGTTAATGGTTACTGTTGCAGTTTCAATTGTGCGGCGAAGGTGGTGGTGCCGGAATTACTGTTGCAGTTTCAATTGTGACGCGGAGGTGGTGGTGTCAGAATTGAATTGCGGAATTGCCAGAGAAGATGGTGGTGTGCGGCGGAGGTGTGGCGTGTGGCGGAGGTGTGGTGGTGTGTGGCGGAGGTGGTTGTGGTTGTGGTGTGGTGGCTGTGTGACGAGGATGGTGGTGGAGATGATGAAAGGTGTGGTGGCTGCCATTGATAAAGATGGAATGTTTGGGGAAGATGATGATGAATAGGCTATGTTATAAGGATAACAATTTGAATTCTATCACAATCTTGATGCATGGCCTATTGGTTTAACAATCACATTTCAATGCATAGGTCACAGGTTCGAAACATGTGACTAGCGTTTTTTTTAATTAAACCGTAGGGGCAATTTGGTCATTTCACCCAAAGTTAACAGAATAAATGAATGGAGTTAAGTTTGTGGACTGAAATGGTTACGAAAGTGAAACCACAGGGACTGAAATTGCAATTTTTAAACTAATGGACTGAAATAGTGATTTATGACAAACCACAGGGACGAAAACAGTAATTAACTCAAAATTAAATAAAGAGAAAAGATTTGATTGGTTGATATCATATGGGCCCCACCAGCTTTTCCCTTTAACACTCGTTAGCACGCTGGCGGGGATGCCATTGCGCCTCCTTGTTAACGATGGTGGTGTGGTTGATGACGCCTCAGAGCGCTAAAATGGCTGGCATGGCGGGGTGATGCTAAGCCACACCATATGGCCGTAGAAGTATGTTAGATGAGCGTATAGGATGTTTTAAGAAAAAGCTGAAACATATCATTATGTTTTAACATGATGTAACAATCTCATATTGATTTTAGTAATGATGATAAATAACTTGGTTTATATAATGGTGTTGCTAAATAGACACCACTTCCATTTCATTAGTACACCATCTATCACATCATACAAGATTTATGAGTCAAACACACTTTTATGACATGGCCGAAAAAGTTCATATGGGCCATATGAGTTTGTCCATGGTCACATCAATTACTTTTTGCTAGTCAAAGCATCATACGAGTCATTTGATTTGGCCATCATATGACTCACACAAATTTTTTCCATGTCACATGACCCAATCCCATATGATTTGCTTAATGTCATACGACCCATATGAACCATACCACACATATGACACATCAATAGTGTGTTAATAGTGTATTAGTTATGTTTCTTTAGCTGTCCCCTTATACTATACGATGAAATTGAAAATAATTTCATATTGATTAAGAAATGGAACTAGAATTGGATCAGAAATGATATGTTCTCTTAGAACATAAGTAGGTGATTAAAAACTTGTTATTTTATTTTATTAGTATGTGTAGGAAAACGTTACATATCTACGTCACTTTATCTATTATATTATCTTCGACCCATAAAGAATGTTATACTACAGTTGTTGCAGTGAAAATTTTGAAACATATATTTGTTTCAAGAATGTGGAACAATACTTGCAAGTTATTATTTTGGAATAGCTATAGAACTTTACATTTAGTCATTAGACCATGTGTAGTCTCTTGTAAATTATAAGGGTTATGTTACATGTGGCATCAAGGCATTCTCTTCAAGATTAAGTCTCTCAATTGTTTTTACTGGCGTTTTCACAATCACGCCAACACCAATTTTTTGAAGATCACGCCTAGGGGGGCGGTGTACGGGGCATTATGACGCGTGATCTTTGCCACTTCACCCTAAACACATTATCCACTACACATGATCTTAGGCCATCCGTAGTCATAAAGCCCCTTTGTGGGCGTTATGCGACACGTGTCGTGCCACGTCACACAAGGGCTTTATGGGACGTTATATCAATAGAGCTCGTAGTCATAAAGCCCCTACCCATTATTACCAAATTATTAATTTTCAATTTTATTAATTAATTATAAAAACCCTTAACTAGTTCTGATTGGTCAAACTTTGAAAACCAAACACATATAGCGCCGCTATATGCATGGCGCCACCCACCAAAAAAGCTCCCATAATGCAGCCCGTCGTGGTGTTCGGGGCGTTATGGGAGAAAAAAATCAAATATCACGCCCCACTACAGGGGGTCTTAGGGGGCAAGGGTCGCTTGCCCTTTCTACCCTAAAGTCTTCCAATCACATCTCGACACGCCTGATTTGGTGACACCACTATACTAAACTACCTGATTTGGTGACACCACTATACTAAACTACCTGATTCGGTGGACCCCACCAGTTTACCTCACTCTCTCTCTCTCTCCATACCCATAACTCTGTCTATCTCTCTCCTATCCTCACACTAACGACATGCGGCAACCACCCAAACCCAACCCTACCCGTCGGGCACCAAGCGCATGACTGGCGGCGGTGTGGCCTGAGCTGGTATAGGGTACCCGCTACCCTAAAACATGCACCTCACCATTTTACCTCTCTCCGTACACACAACTCTCTCTATCTCTCTCCTACCCTCACACTAACACCATCCACATAGACCCAACCCTACCCACCGGGCACCACACGCATGACTAGCAGCGGTGTGACCCGAGTGGCCCCATAAAAATGGGAAGTATTTAGCGACTAGGTATACATTATGTAATTGACAATGATAAGGCCTGGAGTGTTAATATGATGAAACTAAGTCAAGTTGTATGCATTACCTAAATGTGGGTGGTGATCTCAATGGGTTAAATTAGTTATATTTTATAGAAACTAGTAAGTTTCCCTCGCGCTTTGCGGCGGACATTCAGTCGGTATCGATTTGATTCGTTACGGTACCAGCACTCACTACAATAATCAAAAGAGGAAATCTTACATTGATCGAAATATCGATACCTGCACTAATGTTGTTTAGTTGATATAAGTCCAGTGTGTTCTATGTTTATTTTTTCCACCATTGTGATATAAATTTTATTGAAAATGAATAGTGAATAGTGTGCCACTATGGTGCCAAATCGAACTGAAACCGACTCAACAACATGTGTATCGAAACCTATATTTATTTTCATCAATTTTGCTTTCGATAAACTGATACTGTATCGTTGTCATACCGTGCCGAACATTAGTACTGGTATGTAATCATTTTCATGGTTTCTTGTTTGACAACGGATACCGTGCCAGTAGTGAACCGAAACGGACAACATCTGTTTTGGTACCGGTATTTATTTTTATTGGTTTTTTCTTTTGATAAATAGACATTGTAACGATAAAAAAAACATAGGTAGCGGTACTGGTATTGATTTTTATGGTTTTCAGTTTCGAAGTTTTTTGATTTATACAACTCTACCAAGTGCATGTATTGTACAATCAGTGTAACAAACTGAACCGATACCGATCCAATGTTTGCGGTAACGTACCGTCAAATGTTCAAAAATAAAACATAGATGTGGAATTAGTTTTTTTTTTTTTTTTTTTAATTTAGAATCAAAGTAGTTAAAATACTATTAAGATTTAAAAAACAAATACCTAAAAATTGGAGTTATTTTAATTTTAAGTTCAAATAAAATTAATTAAATTAAAATTAAAATGCTATTAATTAAAATTGAAAAAGCAAATAATTAAAATAATTATAGTCACTATTAATTAGCACTTTGTAATAATATGTATAACTAGTCGATTTCCCCCGCGCTTCACGGCGGGATCTCGATCGGTATTGATTCGGTTTATTTCCGTACTGACACAATACATGCATTCGGTATAACAATCAACATCTGCTCTACATCGACCGAAAACCATAAAACGAACACGGTGCCAATACCGATGTTGTTCGGTTCGGCTCAATATGGTACAATACAGTACAGTATTGATACAATATCCATTTATTGAAACTAAAAATATAAATATAAATACCGGTACCAAATATCGATGTTGTTTGTTCGGTTTTACGTTCGGTACAATAGCGACACGGTGTCTACTTTCAATAAGATTTATCGAAAACCATAAATATGAATAGTGGCACTTATGTTGTACAGTCGATTTTCTTTTCGGTATGGTAGCAACACGGTATCCATTTTCAAAAAGATTTATATCAGAATGTTGGAAAAAATACATAGATGCGTATTTAGATTATTTTTAAAAAATTAACGTACGCAAATTATTAACAAAATTATATTAAATGAACAATACTTAAAACAAATACTTTAAAAAGCTATTTTTTATTCATGGTCCCTCTACTTTAATATATAAATAATATATATATATATATATATATATATATATAGTTAATTACATAGCTAGTCCCTGTGGTTTGCACAAAGTAACATACTTAGGTACTAATAGTTTAAAATCACATTCTAGGGTATTAACTTTTCATTTTGTAACGTTTGAAGGTATTAACGTTGTTTTTAGGTTTAAAATCACATTCTATTAGTACCTAAGTATGTTATTTTATGCAAACCACAGGACTAACTATGTTAATACCCTAGAAGTTAATACCTCCAGACGTTACAAAATGAAAAGTTAATACCCTAGAAGGTGATTTTAAACTATTAGTACCTAAGTGTGTTATTTTGTGCAAACCACAAGGACTAACTATGTAATTAACTCTCTATATATATATATAATAAAAATATCTTTTAGTTGAATTAAAAGATTATAACAAACTAAAATAAACATATTTAGTTTAAATAAATAATATTTTAAGAATTGAAGGTTTGAAATTTAAATACAAAATAAAGAATTAAAACACCAATAAAAACACTATAATAATTATTTATTTATGTATTACTGTTCATCGAGACTTTCCTTTAATATGTATAATATGTATAACTAGGGGTTGACCCGCCGCGGTGCGGCGGGGTGTTAGGCCGAACCGCTTTTTCACATTAACATGTAGAAAACCATGTAATCAATATTGTAAGAAGCCATCATCTAACATTGCAATTCATGATTTTCAAATATGCTGCTACATTACATCCTTTAAATGAAAAAATCATATTAACTTCGAGTATACAAGAAACGACCACCTAAGCCATGTCCGCAACTGTCTTTTGTATAAGCTACGAATCAGTGGTTCAATTGAGCAAACATGTCGGGTGATGTTTTCGTAGCTTTACCCTGCAGTGTTCCCATAAGCATTCTAGAAAGCATGAGTCAGGTTGGTTTTTTATCTTTAGGTAGCTATAGTGCTCCCCAAAACTTTGGCGAAAACTATTCAAGTAAGCAAACGGGTCAAGTTGGTTTGGGTATTTTTAGCTTTGGTGCTGCAAAAAACATTCCAGGTTAAAATCATGACCATTCTAATCAAAAGCCTAGTTAAAAAAACCATAATTAACCCATTTAACACCAGGTTAAAATTTGAGTACTTTCAAAAGTTAACTAAACAATCTACAACACACCAAACTGCACAAACTCATTGAAAGGTGTTTTAATCATTGAGATTCAATACCAATAACATTAATAATAATTTGAATTTTCAAAAGACTCCAGATAGACCCAAATGCAAAAACTGCAAAGATACATATATTCATAATCAATCTAATCAAATTCAACATTGAACCGAAGGGAAAAAAACTTACTTAAAATATCTTTCAATTGTTCAATACCCTCGGCATCTAGAACAACTAATGGGTCACAATTAGCAAAACCTCCTTACATGCATCATAAAGCTTATAAACAACTACAACTTTTTTATGTCTAGTTCTCCTTTTCTTTCTTTCACCTGCCATTTTCTCCATGCCCATTTGTCAATTATACATACACATGGACTCAAACCACCTAGCAAATTGATATGGGTATCTTCAAAAACACACACCAAACCAACCAGTAATGAATGTATACCAGAACCTTAAAAATCGAAAAAAATAAAAAAAAGACCCACCCATATATTTGTTAACCTGAGATTCGTTTAATAAGTTAAAAGAAGGTTAAGCATTAACAAATAGCCACTGGTCCGCATCTATGCAGGAGAGTGTTTCACAATAGTTGAACAACAAATTAGGGCACAAAATCAACAATGGTAGTGACACAAGGCAAATGGGTGAAGGTCATCATCTTCTTCAACATTACCCAAATCTAACAAAAAAACTCAATTCGTTCAAAACCTTTTCCAACGATTCTTCCAAACGAACACTCAAAGTTGAAAACAGTAACCTAAACGTAACTGGAATTGGAAACGTAGTTTACTGAAGCGTACCTGTTGGAGCCCTAATCGTGTGACGAAAACCGTCACTTGGGTTGTGGTTGATAGAGTAGATAAAGCAGCGACCTTTCGATTTGGTGGTGGTTGTGTCGCCAACGTCGATTTGGGGCAGAGCGGTGTTGATCGATGTTAGTAGGCGACGTTGATACAGAGCATAGAGGTGGTAGTAACTGGATGTGGATGTCGCTAGAGCTGGATTTCGGGCAGGGTGGTGGTGGTTGGTGGTATAAACGGGTAGGTGAGATGTTGTGTTCTACTCTGTATAGAGATGGTAATTACCGGCATATGTAGGTTGGCAAAACATGGAGACCGAAACTGTAGCTAACATCCTACCCAAAATGTTATATAGTATAATGATTGGTTTTACAAAAAGTTTGTACACATGGTGGGTTTTTGAAATATATTTTAACAGTGGTGGGATCGTTGCGAATTCAAGCTTCTAGAATTTGGCCCCAGTTGAATATATTTTAACTACCGCACTTTTTTTGTTAACTTATGAAATTAGCGACAAAATTGACGACGGTTAACTAGTACAACAAGCTTTTTATCATAAAACCTGTTAAGATCTGAGTTTCTTTAGATTGTGTTGTTTAATAGAAATGGAAGATGAAACATAAATTAATGTGCAGCGGAAATGGAAATAAACTTTAGCACACAATCAAGGAAAAATAGTTTTCAGCAAACATGATTTCATTTAGTCGAAAGATTGCTTTGATTACAAGTTTCAACTATGCATGCATGCATGCACTAGACTCCCCCTCAGCCTGAGCTCACAGATTTGTTCGTACAAGATGACTTAGTGTGAAAGAGCTAATGGAACATTACTCTGTACTGTTCTATTTATAGTACAAACGAAACCACTAAGCATTTTTTCTGACGTCACCATGAAAGTGACATCTAACCTCTTAACAAACTCTAAACACTGTTACATATAAACACTGATTACAATAGACACTGATTACATAAACTACTAATTCAGCTATCCACTGTTATATCCTAAGCACTGATGTTGAGTATCAATGCTTTCTTCAAAGGGTGATCAGTCCTTGAATGGGCAGTGCTTTGGTCTTCAACAGTGCTTGGGAGACATCAGTAGATAGAGCTTCAGTCTTCACTCTTCATCAGTACTTTGGCTTAACAGTTGTTGAGATGATCAGTGCTTGGAGTTTTTCAGATGCTAGAAAACCACTGTCAAGGGGAAAGTCTTGAACAAGCTCTGCTTAGGATGATCAACTGCTCTGAACCAGTTTTGGCTTTCCTTATCATCTGTTCTTCTGGGCTTGAATGCATGGGCCAACAATCTCCCCCTAGAACAGATGATGCAAAAACATTTCATTATTTTTTATCTTTATTGTCTCATCAACATTTCCCTAACTTGGCCCTTGAATTGCAGTTCAAAGTTAAGGGAATCTTCATCATCCTCATCCCTGCAAAGTTGAAGTTCTAAAAGATCTTGGAGGTCAGCTACACTCAGGCCTAGTGTATCCTCCCTTGATATGTGTTCAACTTCTCCGCTGGACTTGAGCAAAGTCAATACATGGGTCTTTTGATCAGACTTTCACTTTAGTATTTTTGAGTTCAGTGGGTTTCTTGGGAGAGTTTTATTTTTGATGAGCTTGGTGATGGAGGCCTGCTCATAAACCTTTTTGTAAGTTCTTGTAATTTTGATGAGTCAAGATTTTCTTCAATCATTCTCTTGATGGCCACTTTCATAATGTCAGCTTCTCTTTGTGCATCTTCTTCATATATCTGCTTTTGCCTTTTTTCTTTGATTCAAGGCAATGATAGAAGTGTCAGATGATGTGAACAGAGGTTTTAGAGAGAGGGCCTGCTGCTGTGACTCATCAGCTTTCTTATTCTTGTATGCTGGTTTCTTTGGAGCTTTAGGATCTGTCTCTCTTAGTTTTTCAAGCTTCTCATAAATTTGATCAATGTATTGCCTAGACCATTTTGATATGGCCTTTGCTGATCCATATTTTGCTGCAACCAACTCAGCTCTCTTCCTCTTGTATTCTAAAGTCAGTTCTACAATGGTCTTTTTATACTTATTCCAATCTGGTGCAGACCTTTCCATCTGAGGATCATTCTTTATTCTTTCAGTTCTGTTGACTTCAGCTTTGAGAGCAATGAGTGGCCAGTCTTTGAATTGTTCAACTTTTGTAGGATAAAACTTTTCACTCATGATCAGCTCTAAGAGATCCTTCCTTAGCTTTTTCTGTAGATCAACATTTGGTGGTAAGTTGGACATCTCTTTGCTTAAGTCTCTTGCATAGTTTTCCAATTTCTTGACTTTACTAAGCCCATGCTGCATTCGACTTGAGATGTTACTATCACCTTTCCCTTGACCTTCATACTTGGCTTGCAGTTCAGCTTGTCTGACTTTGAGTTTTAGATATTCATCCATGTTCTTTGGAGGTCTAAAGCCTTGAAGGGATGAGAATTTTCTTTTTGCTGGATCATCCTCTGTGTAGAATTGCTTCATTTCATCTTTCACTGCATGCAATTCCAAAGGATAATTCACAGCTAATGGAATGTCTTGTATTCTTGAAGGATCCTGTACTTCAAGTATTTTTAGGTCAGTGAGTGGGTTTGATGATGGTGATGGTGGAGGAATGAATGGTTCAGGGTTGGTTTGAATGAAAGGTTCAGATGATATAGGAGTAGGTGCAGGAATGTCATCATCATTCACCTGGAACTTTCTTTTTCTAGTGTAGACCTTTTTAGGAGAAGGGGTGTTTGTTGAAGATTGGGAAATAAGAATGAGTATGGTTTGGGAAGGGAATTGGAATGTGGTGATTGGTTGACTAACAACTGATGAAACAACTGGTGTTTCAACTGCTGTTGTCTTAACAACTGTTGAAGTGTCAACATTTGTTGCATTGTTGGATGGTATTGGTGAGGAAGGTTTTGTTTTTGGCTTTTTGGTAGGTGGTTTTTGTGGTGGTGGTGTTGGTTTGGATGTAACAGTGGGTTGCCTTTTACCAGCAGTGGTTTTGAGACCATTAGTGGTTGAGTCTGGTGGTGAGGGTGATCTTGAAAATGTAGCAAGTGGTGGTTTGTTGTGTTTGTGGGATTTGCTTCTTTGTGAAGTGCCAAGACCCTTTGTTTTAATTTCCCATTCCTTCATTTCCTTTTGTTCCTTCTTCCACTGCCTTTCCTTTGTCTTATTCTGATTCTGAATTATCTTTCTGTTTTTCTCCACTTCATCTGCTAGAAGATTTAGGGTTTCATCAACTCCCTTTTTCCTTTCATTTGCAGGTGTTTCAGCAGTGGTTTCAGAAGACTCCTTTTCAGCAGTGGTTTCATTTCCCTTTTTCATTGGCTGCCTTGGAGTAGGTCTGCTAAACTTTTTCATATCATGTTTCTCCCCCTTTTTGGCATCATCTTGATCATCATCATCATCATCTTTGTAGATAGATGCAGGGGTAGTGCCAATCAATTTTGTCAAGGCTTCTTTGACAGCCTTGATATCTGCCTGAGTGTCTTTATATCTTGCATCAACCATAGTTCTGAGGAGTGCCATTTGATGGTTGTGCTGAGTTTCTGCAAGTTCCGTTTGAGCTGTAATAATTGGCTGAACTGCATTCCATAGCTCTTGGGAATATTGTTGTGGAGTGGGTTGACTTTTGGAAGCTTCAACTAGAAACTCAATGGATGTGTGCATTTTTGTAACAATTGTTTCCATAGTAGAAAGCCTCTCCGTCAAATATTAGTATTTTAAACCATCACCCAATTTAATGGGATCATCTGATGCCCCTTTGTCTTGGTACTGGGGACCTCCCTCTGCTGTAGTTACCTTGGAAATCATACCAGTGGCTAACTTGAACACACCAGTGGATACCTTGATAGCATCAGCAGTGGATACCTTCAAGGGAGTCTGACTTATGTAACTACTGTCCAGGTGTAGATCAGTGGATCCAACACCTTTAGTAGCTGCTCCACTCGAACTACCAACTAGAATTTCATAGAAATCCAGTGGTGTAACCTCCTCATCTGTTTGTGGGATAACCAATTGAGTTGGTTCAGACACAGCCATTGTTGTGGTTGTACTCTCAGTAATGTGTTAGGGGCTGTTTTGTGTCTGAAGCTCAATGGCATCAAACAATGTTTTGATGGATGGTGGAATTGGTGAAGTGGGGATAGGTGTTGAAAGAGAATTCGCCCCGGGAGGAGGGCTGTTAAGCATATTCTCAAGTGAGGATAATACTTCATGATGTGGTGTCCCTGTGCTTACAACCTGTTCCTTTTGTGAGGAAGCAGGAGGAGTTAAGGCTTTGGGTGGAGATCTTTCCAACTGTTGTGAGGAAGTAGCAACAGTGGTTATTGGTGACTTTTGTGGTGTCACTGGATTAACTTATGGGATCTCATCTTACAGAAGGTCCTTTTTAGAGGGTTTGGTGGGTTTTTTGGATTTCCTTTTGGTCTTTTTGGGAGTTTTTGGTGGGGGTTGCACAACAGTGGTTGTGCTGCTGTGGTCACCATGAGCAGTGGGCTCAACAACAGAAACCTGAGGAGCAGATGTGGACGCATCTAAAGTTTGCTCAGGCTCCTCTGTTTGTGTTTTGGAAGGTTTTGACTCTGACAACCTTGTAAAAGTTTTAGCAGAAAGACTATTTATTTGACAAGGAGCACCTTGGACAAGCACTTGTGCATTGTCTTTTGGTATTTTCTTCTGTAAGTAGTAGCTTAAAAAACTTAGAAACAACAAAAATGGTTTCTTCTTTTCTTTGATATTATTAACATTTTTGACCAAATCATTGAAAATCTCTTGGGAGTAATTGAAATCAGTTTCTGCCATTATGGCATATCCCAAGTATTGAATTTTCAAAGTAATTTCATTGAAAGCCGTTGTTTTATTTGAAACACAGGTGAGTAGGGTATGAAACAGGAATTTCATGGGAGGTGGAAACCCTCCCTTTTGCATTGTAGCTTTTGTGAGTTGTACTGCATACCCTCTTTCGATCAAATCTATTTGATACTCATCCTTTGAGAAATAATTTTTACCTGTGAGATCGTTCATCTCAAAAACTTCTGATATGGATTAGGGTGTGATGGAAACCAGAATTTCTCCTACTTTGGATGTAATAGCCCAAGGCTTTTTGTCTTGAACTTCCAATTTTGCATTTTTCAGAAATCTCGTAGGGTTTCCTGGTAGATAGGTGCGTTGCAGGTCAACAAAGTTTTGTATTTTGAAGATGAAAGAGCATCGATGATTGAGTGGAAGTCTTTGTTTTTACTTATTTTCTCAAGTGTACAAAGGTAGTTGTGTGGGTTTTTGAGAGCGAGAGCCATGGCGATTTGGAGAAATTTGCTAGTGGAAGATGAATGGAAGATGGAAACCGCTTTTGAAGGAATTTTGCATTCGATACGGCAGTGAAAACTCTGTTTGGGGTTTTAATCAGGGTTTTAGAAAAGTGAAAAGTGAATGCTGATGTGGCAGCGGTTACAAAGATCGGACGGTTAAGAACTGTCCACGTGACAACCTCTGATGGAAAGTGGATGACAGTTGTGAAGGGGTAAGGTCCCAAAAACCTTATGACAAGTACTTGGGACCATACCACGACTTGGTCAATTAGCCTTTCTGACCTTGCGCGGCCGCGCACTGGTCCTACAAAAAAGGCTTAAAAGACAGCCGACACTTGCGCGCCAAGAGGAAACCATAAACCCTTGCGCCTTTCTCTACAAACAAAGGATGAAAATCCTAAGAATAAACACTTCCGCGTAATATCCAAACTTGGATATTATTTACCCAGACTTGGAACTTATTTATCTGATTCCACACAATAAGGAACCACACCAGATTACAGCAGTAATCTTCTAGAAGGGTGTCAATCGTGCACCACCAAAACAGTTACAACCGTCTGGACACGTGTCACCATCTCAGGCTTTCCTGAAATCACAACGATGGCATGCAATTGGAGAGTAATCTCCACTTAATCACTTTACACATGGCAAAACCCCAGCCCTCGATCTAAACCACGATCCGTGTGCATTCACGTCGGATCGAGGAGCTGGACGGAAGGAAACGTAACCAATTACGGGATTAGCATTTTCCGTTATCTTTTCACTAACGGGTTTTCCCGCCCAAAAGACTCCCGGCTATAAATATGAGAAATAACCCAGGTATGGGTTCAAGTTACACACACTTCTCAAATACATCTTCTTCTTCATTACCCATACTTATTCTCACACCGGAGTTGGGTCAAGGAGAGAACCCTCTTCTCCCCTTGGAGAGGCTAACGGTACTCTTTTTTGCAGAATCATCGGAGAAGAAGATCGGTTGTACCTGAATCGATCGAGAGGAAACTAACCTTTTATGCGGATTCAAACCCCCTAGATATCTCGGTTCCGACCATTTATCTAGTGTTTCTTCATTGGCGCCCACCGATTCCTCTGTTTTTTCAGTTTTCAACTCGTTTCGATTCAGTTCTTTTCATTCTCTGTTTTCACATGGCAGAGAATTCGTTGTCTCACCCATCAGGTCCTCGATCTGAGTTTAGGGGTTCTACAACCCAGAGTACCCAGATCGACGGAATCATAGGAACAAACAGTCATTCAGACAGAAAAAATTTCTCTGATCCAGTCATAGAGAAATCCCCAGAATATTGGCTTAACAGATGCCAGAGTGCTTTAAACACAATTGTTATGCAAATTGCCAGATCCGAGTTTCCAAATGTCAGATCTGGTGAAAAAATCGACACTATAGTATTGGATCCACCAACACCTTGTCGGAGGGACATCCAATCTAGTCGAAATATCGATATACGTCAACAATCCAGAAGTAGCAGCCACCAGAAAGCTAAATCAAAACAAATAAACATGGTTCAAGGAGGTCCATCACGAAGGACCAACAAACGAAATCATGATCAACATTGGAAGGAACAACAAGTCGTTTTCCCTGTTGTCCCTGGAGGCCCCCAGGAAGAACGACCAGTAATTATTACTGGCATCTTCGGCCATTACCGAACGGACTATATGTTTATAGATCCGGGAAGCTCGATGGACATCATATACGAACAATGCTTCAAACAACTTGACCCAGAAGACAAAGCACGCTTAGAACCGGTCGATTTTCCCCTCACCGGATTTTGCAATGAAGCTGTCTTCCCATTAGGGCAAATAGCCTTTCCTGTGACTCTATCCGATGGCGAGCATTCACGAACAGTCACAGTAAATTTCATGGTCATGCCGGCAACATCACGCCATGATGTCCTGCTCGGAAGAAGATCACAAAGAGAATTCAGCATGATCACCTCTATCCCACACGCCGCATGCGGATTCCCAACGGAAACCGGAGTTGCAATCCTATACTCAAGAAAAGAGGTCATGTACATAGATGACGAGCCACCGGAAAAGGTAGCCAAACCTTCAGCATCAAATGAACCAGAGAAATGGGTCCTGAACAACGAATATCCAGAGCAGACCATCCTGCTAGGACATGCCATTTCACCGACAACACAGACACAATTAAAAGAATTATTGTCCAACAATAAAGATATATTCGCTTGGTGCCCAGCAGACATGACTGGGGTTCCACGCGATGTAGCGCAGCATTGCCTGAATATCAAACCATCCGCAGAACCTGTGGCCCAAGGGAGGCGTAGCTTCAGTGAAGAAAAAGCAAAGGCCATGGATGAACAAGTAACAGAGCTACTTAACGCAGGAATCTTGCGCGAAGTGAAATACCATACATGGGTTGCCAATCCAGTGATGGTACAAAAACACAGTGGCGGATGGAGAATGTGCGTCGACTTCAAAGACCTGAATAAAGCATGTCCAAAAGATTGCTACGCGCTTCCTGAGATAGACAAAAAAGTCGACTCTCTAGCGTCATTTCGGTGGAAGTGTTTCCTTGACTGCTACAAAGGATATCATCAGGTCCAGATGAAAGAAGAAGACGAAGACAAAACTGCATTCCGCACAGATAAAGGCATTTTCTGCTACACCAAAATGCCCTTCGGCTTGCGCAACGCAGGCGCAACATACCAACGACTAATGGACACGATCTTCCGCGGAGACATCGGAAAAACAGTCGAAGTATACATGGATGACCTCATCATCATGAGCCACGAGGAAAACACAATGTTAGCAAACATTCAGCGCACATTCGACTCATTGCGCAGCGTAAACTTAAAACTAAACCCAACAAAATGCTCTTTCGGGATGGAAGAAGGGAAGTTCCTGGGTTTCATAGTAACACGCGACGGGTTTAAAGTAAATCTAGAAAAGTTGCAGGCCATCCAACTAATGCCATCACCTGCAACGATAAAAGAAATGCAAAGGCTCGCCGGACGCTTAGCAGCCTTGAACAGATTCTTGGCCAATCATGCGGCAAAGTCTTACCCATTCATCAGCACACTACGGAACTGTGCTAAGAAAACTCACTTCCAGTGGACACCTGAGGCAGAAGTCGCTTTCAAGCAAATGAAGGAATGTCTCATTCAGCTAC
This sequence comes from Helianthus tuberosus, assembly GCA_030545235.1. Taxonomy (NCBI): domain Eukaryota; kingdom Viridiplantae; phylum Streptophyta; class Magnoliopsida; order Asterales; family Asteraceae; genus Helianthus; species Helianthus tuberosus. The sequence continues at coordinate 179,734,072 of CM060409.1, forward strand.
CAACGCTAACAGCACCTCGCGAAGAAGAACCGCTGATCTTATACTTATCTGCTGCAGAAGTAGCGGTAGGAGCAGTATTGATGGTAGAATGAGAAAACGTCCAGACTCCAATTTATTACATAAGTAAGATGCTCACTGGCCCAGAAACTCGTTACTCAATGATCGAAAAACTAGTCCTAGCACTAGTACACGCATCACGATGCTTACGTCGCTACTTCTCGGGCCATGTCATCACAGTTCTCACAAACTACCACTTAGGTCAAATTTTGTCCAAACCCGACGTAGCGGGAAGATTGGCTAAGTGGGCCATTGAGCTGGGAGGATACAATATCCTGTACAGACCAAGACCAGCAATCAAAGGGCAAGTTTTAGCGGACTTTGCCACAGAAGTCCCTATCGACAAAGTTCACGAGTGCTAGGCAATCCAGAACCCTATTCCTGTTTTCGATGATAGAGTCTGGACTCTGCACACAGATGGAGCTTCCAATGATGATGGAGCTGGCGCAGGACTTCGATTGGTCAGTCCTGATGACCACGAACTAACATATGCCATACGTTTGGACTTCCGGAGCACAAACAATGAAGCTGAATACGAAGCATTTTTGGCGGGTCTCCGTCTAGCACTCAAAATGGGAGCCAGGAACCTTGAAGCCAACGTCGATTCAAAATTGGTAGCTGACCAGGTTAATGGCCATTATGACGCAAAGGGAGAAGCTATGGCATTATACCTAGAACAGGCGCGGATGTTAATCAGCCAATTCCAGACGTTCAAGGTTAACCATATAAATAGAAGCGAGAACAAGCACGCCGATGCGCTCAGCAAATTGGCTGCTACCAGCTTCAAACACTTAGCAAAAGAAGTACGCATCGAAGTACTCTCCAATCCTTCCGTACATCTCAAGCAAGTAAACGTTATAGAAGTCGGAAATCCATCCTGGATGTCTCCGATCATCTTATACTTACAACACGGAAAGCTTCCGGAAGAAAAAGCGGAAGCTCGAAAAATCCAGCACAAGGCGATAAACTTTCAAATGGCAGATGGCGTTCTTTACCGAAAGTCATTTATGGGACCATTACTACGCTGTGTTGACAAAACAGACGAGCAATATCTGGTAAGAGAAATCCACGAAGGTTTATGCGGCATACACGCAGGGCCGCGCATGGTCGTAGCAAAAATAATGAACGCAGGATATTACTGGCCAGGAATGCACGTTGACGCAGTTGAATTATTACGGAGATGCGCAGCTTGTCAGCACAACGCGCCAAAGACACTCCGACCAAAGAACCCGCTCGTACCAGTCACTTCCGCTTGGCCTTTCCAACAATGGGGCATTGATCTTGTCGGACCATTTCCTGACGCGCCAGGCACAGTAAAATTCATTATTGTGGCGGTCGACTACTTCACAAAATGGGTTAAAGCTAAAGCGTTAGCCTCAACAACCGCAATGGTAATCCGCAAATTCATATGGGAACATTTTATTTGCAGATTCGGATTGCCATTGCGCATTATCTCCGACAACGGCACAAATTTCGCCTCAGAAGATCTTCAGAAATGGTTCAAAGAAATGAAGATCGAGCATAACTTTGCCTCCGTCACGCATCCGCAAGCAAACGGCCAGGTAGAAAGTGTTAACAAACAAATCGTCGACGGAATAAAAGCGCGACTCGGAACAGCGCGCAGAGGATGGGTCGACGAACTCCCTAGCATCTTATAGGCACATCGCACCATGCCAAAGACCAGCACTGGAGAAACCTCGTTTAGCCTGGTCTATGGGTCAGAGGCGGTAATCCCAGCCAGAATTGGTCTTCCATCACCACGCATGCTAGCTATGGAAAGACAAAACAATGAGCAAGAACGAAGAATGGATTTAGACCTTCTCGAAGAAAGGCGCGAGAACGCTGCCATCACAGAAGCAAGGTACAAGTCCAAACTTGAAAAATATTACAACGCGCGCGTACGCGTATGTACCTTTGTCCCCGGTGATTTCGTCCTACGCGATAATGAAGCGTCAAACGCTGAGAAACCGGGCAAATTAGCGCCAAAATGGGAAGGACCATACATCATCAATGAGGTCCTAGGAAAAGGGGCATATACCCTAAAAAGAATTGACGGGACTCCAGTTCCCCGCACCTGGAACGCGCAGCAGCTGCGCAGGTGTTACATATAGGACAAATCATTCACAGGCAATGTATTTCCTATCTACACTTGTATTACAAGCCTTGCGCTTTATTAATACAAACATTATTTTCATACTTGTTACTGTTTGTTACAAATTGCATGAAATTCTTTTGGTTTACGCGAAAACAATATGGTAAACGTTGTACACCTCATGAACAGTCTGAAAAAAGCGCAAACAAAAAGCGCATATTCTGGACAAACGTTCACACATGAGCACAATACCATCTCTCATTCGCTCTACCTGATCAAAATAATTGACATGCAACATATTGTAATCCAAACAACCCCTACAGGGATAGTAACACACCAAAACATATATATCATCAAAGCGTAGCATAAACGCTTAACAAGCTCTTGATAATGATCTTCAAAAAATTTTAGTACCGAAGCTAAAAATATTCACAATAACTGTTCACACACAATCACAACGACGATCTCCAAAAAGAAGTCTGGTAGCAAAACCAACATAAACATCAAAAGGAATACACTGTTCCTAGGGCCAAAACCTAACCAGCAACAGGATCATCTTCAACACTTAATCACACCGCCGGTTTTTCCGGCGTCGATACACCAGCCGACATCCTCCTTTCTGGATCATCGAAAAACGAGCCATCAATCCATCGGCATCCAACACGGTACCACTGTCATCAGCAACCCTATCTTGCCGGAAAACTTTATCACCAGCACCGGCAACCATTAAAGGGCCAACAACGACAGCATTTTCTTCTCCGGTAAACATCAACGGCGAAGAATTAGCAAGAAGGAGTAGGGCTTCAACAGCATCACGAACCCTTAAGATATCTGAAAGTCGCCGAGAGCGAACGGTACTTTTCCCTTTCATCCTTTCCAAACTAAGGCAAATAGGCATCCAACACATGTATATATATAAAGGGACAATACTCCGGGATAAGATAAAGCTTGATCGTCATGATTAACTGTCAGACAACATCACATCTAAACGGCGCTACAGTAACTAGGGTCATATCCCCATTAATGAAGACTGACAAAGCACCATTACGTATCTCGATGTAAGAAGACAAACCCTCGCAAATACGAATTTTTTATCACAAACTGACGTCAGCAAACGTCAGATCATGATTACAAAAAATCCAATTTTCAGTAGAAATCGCTTTTTCAAAAATAATAATAATATGTCTATCGCGAATCTTCCCATAGAAGACTCCTCATTTACGCCAAAAAACACTCTCTCTCATAAGTCTAGTGCTCCACTTACTTGCATAAGAACAACACTAGACTGGGGGGACTTGAAGGGGTAAGGTCCCAAAAACCTTATGACAAGTACTTGGGACCATACCACGACTTGGTCAATTAGCCTTTCTGACCTTGCGCGGCCGCGCACTGGTCCTACAAAAAAGGCTTAAAAGACAGCCGACACTTGCGCGCCAAGAGGAAACCATAAACCCTTGCGCCTTTCTCTACAAAAAAAGGATGAAAATCCTAAGAATAAACACTTCCGCGTAATATCCAGACTTGGATATTATTTACCCAGACTTGGGACTTATTTATCTGATTCCACACAATAAGGAACCACACCAGATTACAGCAGTAATCTTCTAGAAGGGTGTCAATCGTGCACCACCAAAACGGTTACAACCGTCTGGACACGTGTCACCATCTCAGGCTTTCCTGAAATCACAACGATGGCATGCAATTGGAGAGTAATCTCCACTTAATCACTTTACACGTGGAAAAACCCCAGCCCTCGATCTAAACCACGATCCGTGTGCATTCACGTCGGATCGAGGAGCTGGACGGAAGGAAACGTAACCAATTACGGGATTAGCATTTTACGTTATCTTTTCACTAACGGGTTTTCCCGCCCAAAAGACTCCCGGCTATAAATATGAGAAATAACCCAGGTATGGATTCAAGTTACACACACTTCTCAAATACATCTTCTTCTTCATTACCCATACTTATTCTCACACCGGAGTCGGGTCAAGGAGAGAACCCTCTTCTCCCCTTGGCGACGCTAACGGTGCTCTTTTTTGCAGAATCATCGGAGAAGAAGATCGGTTGTACCTGAATCGATCGAGAGGAAACTAACCTTTTATGCGGATTCAAACCCCCTAGATATCTCAGTTCCGACCATTTATCTAGTGTTTCTTCAAGTTGTTAGAGAAACCACTGATGGACAATAACAGTGGTTGACAGTAATGAGAATGCGAGCAGTGGCTGATTTTAACTATCAGTGGAGAGGCATCAGTGATTGAAACACTGATGTTTGGTCAATAGTGGTCAACAAGAAGAATGAAGGAACAGAGGTTGTCTCTCAGCAGTGGATAATTTTCAACAATCAGATGTTTGAACTAAACAGTGGTTTTAACAGACTTTTAAGGAGTAATGAAAAATTTCATTTTTAACTATTTTTAAGGATGGGTTTTTGATTTTCTGAAAACATTTTAATGCTTTTTATTCATAGAAAAACAAGATTTTGCTTGTTATTCCATGTTAAGCATGCCAATCCTAGAGATCAAGCTTTCAAAGGTGGATGTGTCTAATGTTTTTGTTAGCACATCTGCCAGCTGATCCTTAGTTGGAACATGATGCAGAGAAATCAAACCTTTTTCATAGCAATCCCTCACAAAGTGATGTCTGATGTCAATGTGTTTGGTGGTTGAGTGTGAAACTGGATTTTTGATGATATTTTCAGCTGCTTAACTATCCAACATGAGGGGTGTCTTTAAAGAAGTGATACCAAAATCCAGCAGTTGATTTTGAAACCACAATAGTTGGGCTGTACAACTTGCAGCAGTAATGTATTCTGCTTCAGCAGTGGATGTGGAAACAGTTGCTTGCTTTTTGCTTTACCAAGACACTAAGCAATTGCCTAGGAATTGACACCCTCCTGAGGTGGACTTCCTTGTTGTGTTACATCCAGCAAAGTCACTGTCTGAGAAACCTGAAAGCTTGATATTTCCATCAGCTGGATACCAGATACCAAGTGTGGGAGCACCTTTTATGTATCTGAATATCCTTTTTACAGCAATAAGATTAGACTTTCTAGGGGCCGATTGGGATCTTGCACAAACACATGTTGCAAACATGATGTCTGGCCTAGATGCAGTTAGGTACAATAAAGACCCAATCATGCTTCTATAAAGAGTTTGATCTAACAAATCATCCTTCTCATCAGACATGACTATCTTGGTGGTTTCCATGGGTGTACTACATGACTTGCAATCATTCATCTCAGATTTGTTTAAAAGTTCTTTAGCATATTTTCTTTGATGAATGAAAGTACCATTTTGCAGTTGCTTAACTTGGAGACCAAGAAAGCACTGGAGTTCACCCATTGCACTCATCTCAAACTCAGCTGTCATGAGTTATCTGAATTTTTCACACATTTTATGACATGTGCTTCCAAAAATGATGTCATCCACATAAATTTAGACAATCATCAAATCTTTTCTTCTCCATTTTAAAAACAGTGTTTTATCAATTTTACCTCTTGTGAAACCAATAGAGCTTAGAAAAGTGCAGAGATTTTCATACCAGGCTCTTGGTGCTTGTTTCAAGCCATACAAAGCTTTGTTTAGCTTGTAAACATGATTTGGATTAAATGGATCCTCAAAGCCAGGAGGTTGACAAACATATACCTCTTCTTGAATCTTACCAAAGAGGAAAGCACATTTGATATCCATTTGAAACACCTTTATGTTGTGGTTGACAGCAAAGGCTAAGAACAGTCTGATAGCTTCCAATCTTGCTACAGGGACAAAAGTTTCATCATAATCAATGCCCTCTTCTTGTCTAAAGCCTTGAACCACAAGCCTAGCTTTATTCTTGACAACAATACCCCTTTCATCATTTTTATTTTTGAAGACCCACTTTGTGCCAATAGGACTCACATCCTCTGGCAGTGGTACAAGTTCCCATACTTGTTGTCTTTTAAACTGTTGGAGCTCCTCTTGCATGGCTTCTACCCAACTATTGTCTTTTAGTGCCTCTTGGTACTTGACTGGTTGATGGAGTGATAGAAAGCCAGCAAAAAGACAAATGTTTTGGGATTGACTTCTTGTGAGAACCCCTTCATTGATGTTGCCAATGATTTGATCTGGTGGATGAGACTTCAGGAAGATTAAATCTCCCTTGTATGGAACAATGGTATCGAATGGTGAAGGCTGCAGATGTGAATCATCTGAGCTAACATCTGTTGGTGACTTTGATGATCCAACATCTGTTTGAAATGGAGGTGGAGGGATAGGAGGAATGGGTGTGACACGATGTTGATTTTTATCCATTGTTGGTAGATTTTTATCAACAGTGGTTGAAGATATGGTGGCAGAGGTTGAAGGGCTACTTTGGTCAACAACTTTTGATGCAGCAATGGTTGAGCTTTGACAGGTGTTTTGAACATCTGCTGCTCTGGTGATGGATGTGAATTTTTGTTGTGGAAATACAACTTCATATCCATTGTCTGGTGGTGGAGATCGTGGTGTACCTGCATGGTTAGTCTTGACAGACACATCTTCAAAAGTGAATTTATCTAAATCAAACAATTCAGCAGGGTTTGCTGGGATTTTCAGAGATGAAAGTTCATTGAACTTAACATTCAAAGTCTCTTCCACACACCTAGTCCTTGTGTTAAATACTTTGTAGGCCTTGGCAGTGGTTGAGTATCCCAGATGATAACTACAATCTACTTTGGCTGCAAATTTTGAAATTGAATCTTTCAAGTTTAAAATGAAACATGGGCAGCCAAAGATTTTGAAATATGAGATTAGTGGTTTGATTTTATACATAATTTCATAGGCAGTCTTTTGATGCCTGGGGTTGATCAAAACTCTGTTATGCACATAGCAAGCAATATTTACAGCTTCAACCCAAAAAGTTAAGGGTAAACCTGAATCTGCAAGCATGGTTCTGGCAGCTTCAATCAGTGTTCTGTTTTTCCTTTCAACCACCCCATTTTGCTCTGGTGTTCTTGGGATGCTGTACTGCCTTACAATCCCTTTTGACACACAGAACTCATCCAACTCCCTATTCCTGAATTCTGTGCCATTGTCACTCCTAAAGACTTTTACTGGCTAGTCAAATTGCTTTTCAACCTGTTTAACAATGTCTTGCAAAATGCCTGCAGTCTCATCTTTAGAATGTAAGAAATAAGTCCATGTAAACCTAGAAAAATCATCTATAATTACCAAACAATATCTTTTATTTTTCAAGCTCATGATTTTTACTGGGCCAAATAAGTCCATGTGCAGCATTTGCAAACATTTGGTTGTTTTGGACTCTTCAATGGACTTAAATGAGCTTTTATGTTGTTTGCCTTTTAAACAGGAAACACAATGCTCAGGACAGGTGAACAAATTTTGTGGAAGACCTCTTACAAGGTCTTGTTTGGACAAAGCAGTGATTGTCTTGAGATTTGTGTACCCCAATCTTCTGTGCCATAATTCTGTCTCATTGTTAGAGGCAGCTGAGAACAGACATGCATCAGTTATAGGACTCTCTTTTGACAAATCAACTACATAAACATTGCCACTTCTTTGAGCAACAAGTTGGGTTTTTCCATTGGCTATTATTTCTTCAATCTTTTTTACCATTTCTGGTCCAACAATCTTGCAACTCTCCTTAGTAAAGAATGACCCATAGCCTTTGTTACTCATTTGTGAGACACTAAGGAGGTTGGATTTCAGATTGTCAATGAGATTAACATTTTCAAACTTGACTTTTCCAGACTGAACAGTTCCAGACCCCAAAATCTTACCCTTAGAATTGTTACTAAAAGATATATCACCCCCTCCATGAGTTTTGAATTCTTTGAGTAGGGCTCTACATCCAGTCATGTGCCTGGAGCCTCCACTATCTACATACCAAAGACTATCTAAGCATGCAGAAGCTCCCTGCACATCAAGTAAACAATTAGTTCAGGAGGGTCTCCAAAGCCAATAAGGCTTTGGATGGGGTTACAACAGTGTCAGTGTCAAGTCCAGGAACATGGACAGTGGTTAGCTCAGGGATTTGGACAGTTTTTGAAACTTGTTTTTCTAACCACTGTTGTGGACCATTTCCTGTCAGATGTTGAAACCCATAAGGATGCCTATTCACTTTTGGTTTAGGGGGCCTTTCGTAGGCCTCATAAACATGTAGGACCCTTTGGTATGGTGGTTGACCTTTTCCTCTTTGGAATTGGTTGGCAGGTGGTGCATCTGTCACTTGCAAATTTCTTGGAGCAGTGTTTTTGTTCAGCTGTTTTGTAACAGCTGTTTGGACAGACACAAATGGTTATTGTTTCATGATAGGTTGTTTTGATGAACTCATGGGTGTTTTTGAGGTGTACTCTTTTCTTTTAACCTAAAAAGTTTTGAGGTACACACACTCATGAGTGAGATGGTTGGTTTTACCACAAATGGTGCAGTGTTCTGTAGGCTCTATTATACTTGTTTTGTTGATGTCATATGCTTTTAAATGAAAACAATCCTTTGTGGAATGGTTTTTCTTTTCACAGAAATCACAAAACAAGTTTTTGATCTTTTCTCTTTTCTTTTTCTTTCTCAACAAAGTTTTTAACCTCTGTTGGGATGTTTTTAGAGGAATGATCTTAGCCTTGGGTGCTTTGACCCCCTCAATGGTGGAAAAACCCATTGGTTTAAGGTTTTCAAGGATGTCACATTCATCTGACCAGGTGGGTTTAAATTGATATTTTTCTATCTCTTCAAAGGTTGATGACCCACCTGATTTTTCCAAGATGATTTTGTTACCACTTTTATCAGTGATTTTGATTTCTTGACCATCCTTGTTTGTTGGGATAATCTCAACAGAACCAGACTCATTTACCACAGTGTTTTCAACTTGGTCATTTTTCCTAAAACCTATGCCAAATTTTACATAGCTTTTGATCTGTTTTTCCAACATAACTTCATAACCTTTGTAGTGTTACACCCTTACTTTTGCGAAAGCGTGGTTATTGGTGTGACTTCTTAATACCATAGCATTCAATCATAACAATGCTATATGATAAAGACATGCGATGTTCATCCATTAATTAAGTTTAGGAAATACCACAACATACTTGTCTTGAAAACATTGACACCAAATTAAGTTACAAACCATGACATGTTCAACTGAGTTCATAAAGACTCCACAACAGACTTTAAATAAAACCGGAGTTTAGAAACATGTATCCCGTCCAGGAATAGGTTACACCCCCTAAACTCGACGACCATGGATAACATCTTTTATTCATGACGCAGCTTGAAGACACACGCATACACCTGCCAGATCCACTAGTTCCCTGAAATACATGTAGTTTAAAAATATCAACAAAAGTTGAGCGAGTTCATGTGTTCGTGAGTATGTATAAACCTTTGTAAACAACTGTAAGTATGAAAATCCCGGTATGATAGCAAACAAGGAAAAGATCACCAATGGTTTGCAAGGCCACTGATATGTGTGACGGTGTAGGAAGACTCAAACCTAGCAAAGTTGCACCGGGCTTCCGGCTGGAAGGCATAGTCACCACTATGGGCCACCCTGGCCTCATGGGTGTGGGCTCACTACACCCAAATAGATCTATCACTCATGCCCCTTGGTCCTTATACGAGGATTAATGGTCCCAAGTATCCGCCTACCCTATCACACGATCTATGGTTCTTTCCTAGGCTAACCATACCAATAGTATTGTATGTAATCCATTTGTAACATGTATTTCACCCCCGAAGTAATAAACAAAACAGTTTAGAGAAAAGGGGGGACATGAACTCACAGTATTGCGTCCTCAGCTCGTAACTCAAACTCTGTCAGCAACCACGACTACCTACAGTGTACTAACGTCTATTAGACGAACGGGTCGTGCCTTTGCTTAGTATTAATGTTTTGGAGTTACGTTTCTGATGTTTCCCAATATTATTCCAAGTTATAATCACTTGTTAAAATAATAATTATTTTAACTTTAAATTAAATTTAATTTTTGGAATAATCGTTAAACAATATTTCTGTAACAATACTACTCAAGTATTTTCCTTCCCAAGGATGGGGGTATCTTATACATGTATTTTTGCATTATTGTATTTGTAGTTCCAAATTAATATATTTTCAAGTCCCACTTTAGAAAATATATATATAACTTATTTGTCAAGAATAATGTATTCCAAGAAAATATATATTTTTCCCAAAATCATATATCTTCTAAATATACTAGGAAAATATATTTTTATCTCCCAAAAATAATATATTTTCTTTTTGTTGGAAATATGATATAACTTGGTAATATGTACAAAAATCATATTTTCACTTCTTTCGTTTCCAAAATAATATTTACCAAAAATATATTGTAACGGTATTTTCCGGAATATTTTGTAAGTTACGTTTTATCGTTCGGTTTCACAAAATCAAGTGTGTAACTTATATATTTATTCCTTGATATACTTGGTATTGTTTTGGATAGTAAATTTTCATGGTATTTGTTAAGTTATATTATTTTACCCTAAAATAATATAACTATTTCACAAGGTATACAAATATTCACACAAGTGTCTTAATGTATATATATATATATTCTAAATACATATTTATCCATTTTTATTTATAAAAACCCACCTCCAATACTTGTATTTTTGTTACAAAAATTATGGCAAAGTTTATATTGAAAACCAAAGTTAAAATATACTAGTAAATATTTGTTAGAAAATATTTCTTTAAGTGTTTATATTTTTAGAAAATTTTGCCATACTTTCCCCTAAAAATGGAGGTGTCCATGCTATTTAAGCATATCGTTTTCTTTTCAAAAATCACCACAACAATCAATAATCAATCCTTAAACCACTTACACTTCCCAAGTGCAAAAACTATACACTTTACATAGCAACATGAACTTGATCTTTTATTAAAAACTTGTAGTGACTTGGTAAAGTGTTTAGTGGGTTTAGTTAACCTTTAAAGTGTGTTTATTCCTTTAAAAATCTCATTCTTAAAGAAACTAGGTGTTTACAACTTGTAATCATATTTTACAAAAATGTTTATTTATTAGATCTTCTTGTTTCATAAGTGTTTATACACTTGTTTTTCCACCAAAAATAGTGTAGGTTTAAGTAAAAGCCATGATCTTCCAAAAATCATAGTTTAAACTTGGTTCTTTTGGAAAATCATTAATAAGTCTTGGATTCATAAGGTTACTAACTCACTTTGTTTATTATTTTACAAGAAATCTCTTCATTCATCAAGTTCATGTTCATACAAGAAGATGATCATCTTATGTTGTTACATGATCCTCCTCTCTCTTGCTAGATCATGTGTTTAATCATAATCTAGCAAGCTCTATGTGATGATCAACATCATATTCTTAAGAAATCAATAAGAAAGTATTATACATACACTAAACAACTTTATTTCATCAAGATATCATCATATGTTAAGCTTTTGTTCACGATTCATGTTCATGTCTTTTAATGTTCTTATGATTAACAACCTATTGCATCTATTAACCAACTAAAATAGAAGTATCAAAGGGTTACAAGGATCTTACTACTAGCTCTAAGCTAGGGAAGAAACAATGTAACATCCCGAAAATACAAATTCTTAAATTTGCAATTAAGTTGCAAATGAATTAGTAAAATAATCTAGTTAGTAATGACACTAACCTAGTTAGTTTATCACTTATGAGTAGTTAAAAAAAACATAGAAATAAAATAAAAGGAACTAGAGGGACCAAAAGTGTTAAACTTGAAAATAGTTTTAATAAAAACATTTTATTAAAACACAACCCAAAAATGGAGTACGGGGATCGACCAGAATCAAGGGAGGGGCGACCAAGCTTCTCAAAACCCTAACATTCACTAATCTCATAAATTGAAGGTCCAAATCTGATCCAAAACGAAATCCGAGCTGAGATTTGTGATCCTCATCGCAAGAGGGTTATAAGATATGTAAAATTTGATGAGAATTCTCTACTTGAAATTCTCATGAATTTAGGAAATCTGAAATTTGATGATGCATGTTTGTTATTTGGGTAGAATAGGAATGATATAGTGTCTAGGAGTAAAACCTAGACAACAATATGTGAAATCATGCCTAAATTCTGAAAAATTTCATGAACACATGGAAGGTGATTCATGGGTTTTGTGAGAAAATGATAAACACTAGGATTATAGTGGTTGTTCTAGTAAATTTCGACATATGTGAAGTGATTTCAGAACTTTAGAGGGTAAAGTTCATGTAAGGTAGTTGATTGATGAAAATTTAGGGCTATATGACAAGTTATGAGCTTGATAATATATAGTGTAAGTTTCTGCCCATAAAGTGTTCGCATAAATGCCTCAAAAAAGGCTTAAATCTGAAAATTTGAGTTAAATCGCATGATTGTGATGTTTCGGCAAAATATGCGAACTATGAATTAGAAAGGAGTTCTAAACATGTCTTGGTTGAACTCTATAGGAAAGGATACTGGAGCTCCAAGCGGACAAGCCGGTGGCGACTTGCGTTTGAAGGGCGTGCACTAAAGGTATGTAACTTGATTCGTTACATTGGGTAAAATTTGATAATTTGCATAGATATAATGAATGGTAGAATAAAGGTTATCTTAATTTAAAGCAATAATGTTCGCTATATTGATTAATAAGACCAGGATTGGTTAGAACTTGTTGGTAGTCATCATAATGGAGGATTCCGTAGATGAGCCAAATGGGTCGAATAATCGATTAATGCGTGGCGAATGCTTCGTGATATAGTAAATTGGTCTTTTGTCATTGATGATGAACGACATATTAGAATACGGGAATTTAACATGTTGGTTGTGAGGACGAGAAATCCGAGAGTTTGGTTGGGCTAAATAATCAATTCAGTCAAAAACATAAACATTCAGTGACTACCGTAAGTTACGGTATCCACCGTAACTTATGGTAGAGATCAAAAGCTTACGGTGGTTCCCTTCTGATTTACGGTGGACCAGGATTATCAAGTGACTACCGTAACTTACGGCAGATACCGTAAGTTACGGTAGAGCCTGGAAATTTTTGTTAATTTTTGCGTATCATAGTTAATCGAATCCGTTTCTAAGCGCAGTTTCGATTAAGCAGTAATTCCAAGAACTTTAAAATTATTTTTGTTAAATATTTCCAGTTTCAGGTATTGCAAGAATACGGATGGCGGTCAAGCGAGTTTTGAAGAACCGAACACAACTTTTGAAGCTTCCGCGATTTCATAACTTTGTTAAACAATGTTTCTATTTCTTTTGAATGTAAACAATTTACTAATCAGGCCATGAATGTTTTTAACTAGTAGTTTGTTGACTAGTTATGATTACTTGGAACTTTGTTTTGATAACAATGATTTAATTTAGACATCTTTTATATAAATCGTATGAAACCTTATTATATTCAAGTAATAATAAGACGGGTGTTACAAGTTGGTAATCAGAGCTTAAGGTTGTCAACAAGTGTTCGGTTCAAGCTTGATCGATCGTCCGGTAAGAATTAATTCATTATTTTAGTAGATCCTACCTTATGTATGAAATGAGATGTAAATTGATGTGCATGGGAAGGGTGTCTTAACACACTCAAACCCGAAAAGTGCACCAAATGTGAACGGTAAAAGCAAGTCACACACTTGGCTAAACCAAAGCAAATAAAGCTATGTTATAAATGAAATGCTTAATGTTTAATGTAAACATTTCAGTTTCAAGATGTCGAAAGGAAACGATAATGATTCGGTGCCGACAAACACCGAACAAATGAAAGAGATAATTGCCGAAGAAGTGGGAAAGGCAATTGAAGGTAGTCTATCCGGGTTTATAGACAAAATTCAAAACACGGTGTTGTCGCTTGTCGAAGAACGAGTCAAAAGGTTGGAAGATAGTATCAACCTTATAAAAGATAAATCGGGAGAACGTAAGGGATGCTCGTACAAAGAGTTTATGGCGTGTAAACCGCCAATCTACAACGGGGAGGTTGACCCGATAATATGCCAAAGATGGTTGAGTGACGTTGAAGGAGTATTTGAAAGGACCCATTGTGATGAAAGTGACTTTGTTGCTTATGGAACGGGTCAGTTGAGAGGTCAAGCCAAAGATTGGTGGGACAATAAAAAGAATGAAATAGGGGCCGGAGCGGCGAGGGCCATGACATGGGAGGAGTTTAAGACGCCGTTTCTTAAACATCACAGTCCCAAGGCGGTCATTAATAGAATCAAGGAAGAGTTCATGCAACTTAGGCACAAGGGCGAGACCATAGACAAGATTACGACGACGTTTATGGATAAGATGAAGTTTTGTAGTGAATTGGTGACGAACGAAGAACAGAAGATATACTACTACTATAACATGTTGAGCACCGAGTATAGGGAGTTTATGACTCCTTCAAAATACGAGACTCTTACCGAGATTATAAATGTTGCTCGAGAACGTGAAATCGAGTTGAAGAAGCAAGTTGAAAGGGGTGAGCGAAGGGCACAGGATTTGAATCCAAGCCCTACAAAGAAAGCTCGAACAGGGGAATCGGGAACGAAGGTTGATGCTAAAGGCGGGTCGCCAAGTTGTAAGGTGTGTGGAAAAGGGCACAAAGGAGAGTGTCGGTTCAAAGACAAACCGTGCCCCATATGTAGTAAAACGGGGCACACGACGTCTCTATGCCCGGGTAAAATCTTGGTGTGCTATAAATGTTATCAGCCCGGCCACAAAAAGTCCGAATGCCCAGACTTAGTTGGAAGGAGAGACGATAAAGAATCTCCAGCAGAAGCCCTTAAGGCGAAGGCTAGGTCCTTCCAACTTACCGCGGCCGAAGCAAAGATAGAACCCGATGTGGTCTCAGGTATATTCACTATTAACTCAATTCCTGCACGTGTATTGTTTGATACGGGTGCGAATAAATCCTTCATTTCGCATGGATTTATTCGACATCCTTCATTTGTATTGACAAAATTATCTGTGCCCTTAGAAGTTGAAATAGGGGACAACAAAAGTTTTATAGTTTGTGATATTTGTCGAGGCTGCAAATTAAGCATCGATGATGAAGAATACCTGATAGACCTAATCCCGATGTCAATGGGGGAATTTCAAGTAGTCGTTGGGATGGATTGGCTATCTCAGCACCACGCAAAGTTTGTGTGTTTTCGTATGGAGATAAAGCTAACATCTCCGAGCGGGAAACACGTTACTATCTATGGCGAAAAAGGAGGTAACCCCATAATATGCTCAATGATGAAAGCTCACAAGCTTATGAAGCAAGGATGCAAGGCATTTATGATATACGCGAATGAGCCTGGGAAAGAATCACCGAAAATTGAAGATGTACCGGTAGTACGGGACTATGAAGATGTGTTTCCGGAGGATTTACCGGGGATACCGCCTGAACGGGAAATAGAGTTCGGAATCAAATTGATTCCGGGCGCGAAACCCGTAGCTAAAGCACCGTACCGACTTGCGCCATCGGAATTACAAGAGTTGATGTCCCAGATTCAAGACCTGCTCGACAAAGGATTTATAAGGCCGAGTGTGTCTCCTTGGGGCGCACCGGTACTGTTCGTGAAAAAGAACGACGGAAGCATGCACATGTGTATCGATTACCGGGAGTTAAACAAACTCACGGTAAAGAACCGATACCCGCTTCCGAGGATAGATGATCTATTCGACCAATTACAAGGTGCGAACTGGTTTTCAAAGATTGACCTTAGATCGGGGTATCACCAACTAAAGGTCAAAGAGGAAGATGTGCCGAAGACGGCTTTCCGCACGCGATACGGACATTACGAGTTCCTCGTGATGTCATTTGGGCTAACAAACGCACCCGCGGCTTTCATGGACCTTATGAACCGGGTTTGCAAGCCAATGCTGGATAAATCAGTCATCGTGTTTATCGACGATATTTTGGTGTATTCGAAAAGTGAAGCTGAGCATGCACACCACTTACAAGAGGTGTTAGAGACACTTAGACGAGAAAGGTTATATGCGAAATACTCGAAGTGCGCCTTTTGGTTACGAGAGGTGCAATTCCATGGCCACATCATAAGTGCCGATGGAATATTGGTGGATCCGTCAAAGATCGAGGCCGTGTCGAAATGGAATCCCCCGAAGAACCCTTCGGAAATTAGAAGCTTCTTAGGGCTTGCGGGATACTATAGGAGATTCATTCAAGATTTCTCCAAGATTGCGATGCCACTAACAAAGTTAACCCGGAAGGAAGAGAAGTTCATTTGGGGTGTTGAACAAGAAAGGGCGTTTCAAACGCTAAAAGAGAAGCTAACTCAAGCTCCGGTATTAACATTACCGGACGGAGTCGAGGACTTGGTGGTTTATTCGGATGCCTCATTATCGGGGCTAGGATGTGTTTTGATGCAACGGGGCAAAGTTATAGCTTATGCCTCGAGGCAATTGAAGATACATGAAAAGAAGTATCCCACGCACGATCTCGAATTGGCTGCGGTGGTATTTGCGTTAAAAATATGGAGACACTACTTATATGGGGTAAAGTGCACCATATTCACCGACCACAAGAGCCTAAAATACTTCTTCGATCAAAAGGAGTTAAATATGCGCCAGAGACGATGGTTAGAAACGGTCAAGGATTACGATTGTGAAATACACTATCACCCCGGGAAAGCCAATGTAGTGGCTGATGCGTTGAGCCGAAAGGCAGATTATGCCCCGATACGAGTACAATCATTGCAGCTCATTGTGACCTCGGGCTTACTTGAACGAATCCGAGGAGCACATGATGAAGCAGTAAAGACGGAAAACTGGAGAAAGGAAAGGATTGTTGGCCAAGTTAAAGATCTTGAAATAGGCAACCACGGTTTGAAAACACGTTACAATAGAATTTGGGTTCCTAACACATGTGGAGTTAAAAAGCTTCTACTCGATGAAGCTCATAAGTCCCGTTATTCCATCCATCTGGGAGCGACCAAAATGTATAACGATTTAAAACAGAACTATTGGTGGCCCAGAATGAAAAGAGATGTTGTGAAATATGTGGAAAAATGCTTGACATGTCTACAAGTCAAGGCGGAGCACCAAAAACCATACGGTAAACTCCAACCGTTAGAAATCCCGGTTTGGAAATGGGAACATATCACGATGGACCTATTAACCAAACTACCAAAGACGAACCGCGGTTACGATGCTACATGGGTAGTGGTGGATAGATTGACGAAAAGTGCTCACTTCATTCCGATTCATGAGACTTATACGTCAGAAAAGATGTCAGAAGTTTACACTAATGAGATAATAGCACGCCATGGAGTACCGGTATCCATCGTGTCCGATAGGGATACCCGGTTCACTTCAAATTTCTGGCGAGATTTCCAAGAGCAAATGGGAACCAAATTGTTCATCAGCACTGCGTACCACCCTCAGACGGATGGACAGAGTGAAAGAACAATACAAACGTTGGAGGACATGCTACGGGCATGTATAATCGACTTTGGAGGAAGTTGGGATGTTTACCTACCATTGGTCTAGTTTTCGTATAACAGCAGCTACCATGCTAGTATTGGGATGGCACCGTACGAAATGCTCTATTGTAGGAAATGCCGAACCCCGGTATGTTGGGGTGAAGTGGGCCCACGTGAACTCGCCCACCAAGATATAGTACGAGCCACTAATGAAAAGATTGATGTGGTTCGGGCACACTTGAAAGCGGCTCAAGATAGACAAAAGGCGTATGCTGATAAAAGGAGGAGGCCGATTGAATTCTAGGTTGGCGACAAAGTCATGCTCAAAGTATCCCCATGGAAGGGGGTTATCCGGTTTCGAAAAAGATGAAAACTAAGCCCGAGGTTTATCGGGCCGTTTGCGATCGTAGAACGGGTAGGAAAGGTAGCTTACCGCCTTGAACTACCGGAAGAACTAAGCGGAATTCATAGCACATTTCATGTGTCACATCTCCGGAAATGTCTAGCGGATGAGACAACTTATATTCACTACGACGATATCGAAGTGGATGATCGCTTGAATTATATTGTAAGGCCCATAGAAATTTTAGATCGAAAGATTAAACACTTGCAAAATAAACAAATCGATAAAGTCAAGATCAAATGGGAGCATAGGAAAGGTTCGGACACTACATGGGAGTCCGAAGAAGAGATGCGACGTCTCTACCCTACACTATTCGGTACGTAATCCGGTTTCGGGGACGAAACCCCTTTTAAGGGGGGTGGACTTGTAACATCCCAAAAATACAAATTCTTAAATTTGCAATTAAGTTGCGAATGAATTAGTAAAATAATCTAGTTAGTAATGACACTAACCTAGTTAGTTTATCATTTATGAGTAGTTAAAAAAAACATAGAAATAAAATAAAAGGAACTAGAGGGACCAAAAGTGTTAAACTTGAAAATAGTTTTAATAAAAATATTTTATTAAAACACAGCCCAAAAATGGAGTACGGGGATCGACCAGAATCAAGGGAGGGGCGACCAAGCTTCTCAAAACCCTAACATTCAACAATCTCATAAATTGAAGGTCCAAATCTGATCCAAAACGAAATCCGAGCTAAGATTTGTGATCCTCATCGCAAGAGGGTTATAAGGTATGTAAAATTTGATGAGAATTCTCTACTTGAAATTCTCATGAATTTAGGAAATCTGAAATTTGATGATGCATGTTTGTTATTTGGGTAGAATAGGAATGATATAGTGTCTAGGAGTAAAACCTAGACAACAATATGTGAAATCATGCCTAAATTCTGAAAAATTTCATGAACACATGGAAGGTGATTCATGGGTTTTGTGAGAAAATGATAAACACTAGGATTATAGTGGTTGTTCTAGTAAATTTCGACATATGTGAAGTGATTTCAGAACTTTAGATGGTAAAGTTCATGTAAGGTAGTTGATTGATGAAAATTTAGGGCTATATGACAAGTTATGAGCTTGATAATATATAGTGTAAGTTTCTGCCCATAAAGTGTTCGCATAAATGCCTCAAAGAAGGTTTAAATCTGAAAATTTGAGTTAAATCGCATGATTGTGATGTTTCGGCAAAATATGCGAACTATGAATTGGAAAGGAGTTCTAAACATGTCTTGGTTGAACTCTATTGGAAAGGATATCGGAGCTCCAAGCGGACAAGCCGGTGGCGACTTGCGTTTGAAGGGCGTGCACTAAAGGTATGTAACTTGATTCGTTACATTGGGTAAAATTTGATAATTTGCATAGATATAATGAATGGTAGAATAAAGGTTATCTTAATTTAAAGCAATAATGTTCGCTATATTGATTAATAAGACCAGGATTGGTTAGAACTTGTTGGTAGTCATCATAATGGAGGATTCCGTAGATGAACCAAATGGGTCGAATAATCGATTAATGCGTGGCGAATGCTTCGTGATATAGTAAATTGGTCTTTTGTCATTGATGATGAACGACATATTAGAATACGGGAATTTAACATGTTGGTTGTGAGGACGAGAAATCCGAGAGTTTGGTTGGGCTAAATAATCAATTCAGTCAAAAACATAAACATTCAGTGACTACCGTAAGTTACGGTATCCACCGTAACTTATGGTAGAGATCAAAAGCTTACGGTGGTTCCCTTCTGATTTACGGTGGACCAGGATTATCAAGTGACTACCGTAACTTACGGCAGATACCGTAAGTTACGGTAGAGCCTGGAAATTTTTGTTAATTTTTGCGTATCATAGTTAATCGAATCCGTTTCTAAGCGCAGTTTCGATTAAGCAGTAATTCCAAGAACTTTAAAATTATTTTTGTTAAATATTTCCAGTTTCAGGTATTGCAAGAATACGGATGGCGGTCAAGCGAGTTTTGAAGAACCGAACACAACTTTTGAAGCTTCCGCGATTTCATAACTTTGTTAAACAATGTTTCTATTTCTTTTGAATGTAAACAATTTACTAATCAGGCCATGAATGTTTTTAACTAGTAGTTTGTTGACTAGTTATGATTACTTGGAACTTTGTTTTGATAACAATGATTTAATTTAGACATCTTTTATATAAATCGTATGAAACCTTATTATATTCAAGTAATAATAAGACGGGTGTTACAAACAAGTGTGAAGATGGAGTGGATAAAAGTTTGTGTGAGTGGTCCTTTAAGATCCAAGAGTTCCAAGCTTCGTGAATCACCTTCTTACACCTCAAAATGATCTTGGAATGGTTAGATGATGGGTGAACAATGGTGGTGGTGGTGGCTCTATGTTCGGCCGAGAGCAAGAGAGCAAGGGAGAGAGAGAAGTGTGGTGAAGATGAAGTGTAGATGCTTGTGTTCTTATAACCAAGTTAGGGTGTTTGTCCATTGGGTTTTATGTCTAAGAAGTACACTACACAATCCTCATCAAATCCAAGGGAGATTAGCAAGAGATTTAGGAAGATTATGAAATCTTGAGGGTGGGGTCCTTGTGACCGTAAATACCAAGGGGGGGGGGGGTGGGTAAATGTAAGTTTGAATGATAATGTAAGTAATTAGTGGAGGTTAAGTGTAAAAATCTAGTGTTTTAAGTGTAGGATGTATTATGTAGTGTATTAGGGTGTTCGGGAACCATAACTAGCCAGGAAATAATAAAACAATGCTTCTAGCAATATTTTGGTGTTTCGGGTAATGTCCGGTTGTTCGGTTAGATACCGGTTCGTTAAAGTGCTAAGTTATACCGTATAGTGTCCTTTATGTAACTTTTTGTGACCCTTTTAATTCCCGACACTTAGGAAAGCATACATGACCATTTAGTCATATTTTTGCATGTAACTAGCTTGTTAAAAAGCTGAATTTTGCTGAAATGTGTAGAATTCTGCACTTTTAGTGGGTTTTAGGCACTTTCCGGCACTTAAACTATCACCTAGTGACGCAGTTTTATGGTCCTTACTTCCCTACACACCATACTAGTGTAGAACTTGGTTTCTGGCTCATACTGGGTCTCAAAACACTGTCTGTCTATGTACTGAACCCCGTCAGCATATTCCTGTTTTATCCGCTTATTGTGCTAACTGTGCTTTGTGCATCGTTTATGTCACTAAGTGTTTGTATGCAGTAATGATGTGACAGTATGAAATGTGATGCACATGTATATATGATACAGAAATCAGAAAGCAGTTTAAGTCATCAGTTGTAATTAAGCACAATCATTAAGCACTAATCAATATTAATTAATTGTACGGATACCTGGATTTTTGAGGGTTGTCACATGTAGGATTCCACCCATTTTTCACAAGTGATTTGGGTGGATTCCAACTCCTTTTTACAAGCATGATATTTTTCTATCATGGCTTGAAGTTGGTCCTTGGTTATGCTATGTTCATGTTTAAGACTGTAGATTTCACTTTCCTTTTCAAATAATTTGTTTTTCAGTTCTTTAACAGACTTTTCAAATTGTATTTCATCCTTTAGGATCTTGTCTCTAAGGTTTTCATTCACCTCTTTAACATTAGCAAACGCTATGATGCATTTTTCTGAACATAGGTTTTTCAAGACCTGAGGTGATACCTTAGCTGCAGCCATCATGGCACAATCACAAACATTCTCACAAGCACTATTGTTCTCCTTCTCTTTCTCTTCTTCTTTACACCATGGGTCAGCAGGAGGTTCTTCTAACAGTGGTTTGATTTCCTTCTCCATCAGATGTTCACCAACAATAGCAGTAACCACTGCTTCAGCAATATTATCCACTGGTTCAGCACTGGTTTCTCCTTCTTCAGTTTCCATCCCTTCAGGAATTTACTTTAATGCTACAAAACAAAATTCATCAATAGGAGCATCATTCTTAGCAAATAGAGCAAAGTTTTCATCAGTTAATTCATCAGGCATGTGACAACTGGCACAAAACCGGTAATTTCCGTACTATTTTAATATTATTTATTAATTTCAATTGTGTGCTTAAACGTAAACATTATGTGATTACTTGCTTGACATATGAATTCATGCATGTTTTATACTTCAAATATTGCTTAGTGCATTACTTTAAGCGTTGCGTCAGAAAGACTAGTAACTCACCGGTAAGACACACTGTGTCAACACTTCTGCAGAAAGAAGTCAAACAATCGATTTAGGTCCTAGGAGTAGGTCCAACATCTAAAATACATTAAAACCCAAGTGTGGATACAAGGGTTAACATATAAACTTTCCGGGAGCTAAACTATGCACTAAAAGACACCCGAAACTTACCTAAAATGCCGAATTCTGCATAATTCAGCAATAATTCAGCTGTAAACAGCATTTTAACACTAAAATATCATGCAGAATTTACGTTTTAATGTCCAGAATAACTCACAAAGTGTTGGGAATTGAAACTGCCACAAAAGGTGCTTTATACTTAGTGAAACTGCGCAATTTAGCATTTTAACGCACAGTAACGAAACGAATAACTGGACACTATCCGGGACATCAAAATTTGACTAGAAGTAATGTTTTTATGATATTAAGCTAGTATTGGTGGTAGAACACCTTAAAAATCATAAAAACACCTAAACACACTTAAACTAACTTAAACCTTCTCGTTTGCACTTTAAACCCTCAACTTCCAAAACTTGACACTTTACCCCCCCATCATGTTGCAACCGGCCCCATGGGCCCCACATACCTTTTGATTATTTTAATTTTCCTTGTCCCCTTGATATTGTGCTAAAAATCTAAAGGAAGATTAGATGTTGGAGGATAAATAGACTTAAGAACCATAAGACTTTTCATTATCATTTTCACCCAAAATTTCATCTTCTTTCTCTACTTCTCCTCTCTTGGTCTCGGCTCACCATCACCACACCACCACCTCCATTTTCAAGCTTCAAACTAACATTCCAAGGTCACCACAAGATGTATGGAGGCTAACTAAGGAGGCTTGAAGTGCTATAACTTGAAAGACCTCTTTGTGGAGCCTTTAACCACTTAATTTCTTCCATCTTCATCTTCATCCTTCTTGTGCCACTTCCCTAGCCATTAGAGCTAGTTGTAAGCCTCTTGATCACTATATTAGTTCATGTTTATGTCATGTACAAGTCTCACCATCTACACATCTAAACTTTTAAAGATGTAAATGAGAAGATCTAACATATTCATGAAGAAAACAAATGATTATAGTAATTTTTGGTGTATGTGATGAAGTTGTTGATGTTAAATCTTGTGAATATGTTTAGATCAAGTATGTTAAGCTTGTTAGAAGCTTAGATCTAACAAGTCTAAGCATGGATCTTGAAGGATCCATGGTTAAACTTGAAGATGAATATATGAAACACTTATGTAAACTTGAAAAATGAATTTTTATGCATAAACTTGTAATCTTGAAGTAACAAAGTGTGTATAAAACTAACTTTTGAAACAAAAATCTATGAAAAGTTTGTTAATGGTTTTCAAGAAGCATGTTTATGAAAGATCTAAAGATGTTAAGCATGGATCTTGAAAGATCCATGGTGAAACATGATGTTAAACATAATGATCTTTCTAATGAACATAAAAGTGGTTTTAGAACATGATTTACAAACTTTGAAACCATAAAACTCATGGATGATTGAGTTAGTAAAATTAAAGTCTCCTAAAAGGTTGTTTAAAATACTCAAGAACACTTGTTTTTGGAAAAACCATTATATGTTAAGTGTAGATCTAAAAGACTACACATTTTTAACAAGAATAAAGTTCACCATGATGTTTCATATGAAGAAATTAGTGTATGTTGTTGTTGAAAATTGTTGGAAATTGGTTTTGGTATTGA
Source organism: Helianthus tuberosus (assembly GCA_030545235.1). Taxonomy (NCBI): domain Eukaryota; kingdom Viridiplantae; phylum Streptophyta; class Magnoliopsida; order Asterales; family Asteraceae; genus Helianthus; species Helianthus tuberosus. Next base: position 179,757,858 of record CM060409.1, read on the forward strand.
AAAGAAAATAAACACATGTTTTGAAAACATAGGAAACCTTCATTTTTAGGGGAAACTATGTTAAAACTTTTATACAATTTTGACACTTAGAAAAATATAAGTCTTGGTGAAACTTAATCCCCAAAAATTCACCTAAAAATATTTACCAAGGTTTTCTAATTTTTGTAAGAAAATTCAAGTTAAGAAATGATGATTTCTTCAAGTTAAAATTAATATTAAGTATGTATATTTTTAGGAAAAAATATATATATTTAGTGATCACCAAATTTTGTGCTAAGTGTATATTATGTGTATTATATGTAGTAGTGTATTAGGGACTTGAAAATACACTAAATACTCCCATGGAGTATAAATACCAAAATACACATACAAATACTTGGGAATACTAAAGTATACAAATACACAAAATTCCTCACAAGGAAGTACATGGATAAATACAAGAAAATATATTAATGAAAATATATTCCTTAACATATTATTGGACTTGGACAATTTATGGACACGTATGGACTTAAATATATATTTTTGGACAAATATATAACCATTACCAAGTAATGGAAATTATACAAAAATCGGGTGAATAACAAGAACAATTATATATATTTTATGGCATGGCAAAATATATATATTCCCTACAAGACTTAAAAATACATTATTTTTATGAAATATAATTCCGGAAAGTAATAAAAATCAAAGTATTGATTTTTGGTGAATAATACAAAATACAAAAGTATTTACATAAAATAAAAGTATACTTTCCTAAGTATACTTGTACAAAAATAATATTGAAAATATTATTTCACAAAATACTTATATTTATTTTTGGGAAATAATATAAGTGACATATATGAAAAGTTAAAAATATAATTTATTTTTAACACTTATTACCTTGAAAAAGACTACATAAACATATATATATTTGAGAGGTAAAATATATATTTACAATTAAACATTGCATATTCAAAGTACAAGACACAACGTACGGGCAAGACCCGACCAACAAGGGCACGACCCTCACAAGAGTTGAGCATACAAGGAACAAATACATATGCTAAAGATGGTGACTTGTACTTGTGTGATACAAGTCTAGTGAATAACGTAAATAGAACACATATAGGTCACGACGCTCACAAAGAAAGCCCGGTGAAGTTTACGACGCAGGATACGCAAAATTGTGAGTTCATGTCCCCACTTTTAAACTTTTACTTGTTTTCTAAATTTGGGGAAAATACATGTACAATGGTATGTAGAACACAAAACTAAGGAATGACACATAGATCATGTGACGAATAGGGTACCATAAGCGCCATTAATCAACGTATACATTTAGACCGGGGAACAGAAAGGTTAGATCTAATGGGTTTCAGGCAACCTCACTCTTGGCCTACTTCTACCAATGAGTGCTTTTGTGTCTCAGTCGATCTTGACAAAAATGCCTACGTTTGGTGGCTTCCTATGTCGTGACATATGTTACTGTCCTCGCGAAACATTAGCGATCTCGTATTCCTTACATTTACAGACACAACACAGATACGTTTTACAAATTACATACCATGTTTTCATACAAGTATATAAACATTCTATACAAAAACTGCATGAATTCACACCAACATTATGTTGACGATTTTCCAAAACTTACATGTATTTCAAGTAACTAAAGTGGATGTACGTGCGGTCTCACCCTTGCTCAAGGATGATGTTATGTTTTTAGTTATGTCGTGTCAAGAATCCAATGCCTATTTTGTGGGATTTGTTCGTTATATTCCACCACATGTGGTGATATAATGATCAAAACCTTGATGTTTGTCTTTGGAATAAGTTGTAAACTTTTCAAACAATTATCTATCGTGTGATGTAAACACTTAACTCAACTTATGTTTTGAATATTTAATGTCAATGGCATCTTGGAATTTGTTTATTGATCATGTAGTACGTTTACCGTTCGTATGCAATGAAAACCTTTCAAGATCACACCTCGTGCTTCCGCCTTAGAAATGCGTGTGACAGATTGGTATCAGAGCTGCGATTGTAGTGAACCAGGATTCCTTCTCGAGTCTAGACTACAATCTTTAGGATCCTCTCACAAAAACAATTTTTCAAAAGTTTTCATTGCATAAAACTTTCCACAACATCCACTACCTGAACTTGTTTTCAAAGAGTCAAGTAAGGACACTACGAGGCTTAGGGTGCACAGGGGTATCACTTATCTTTAACTAGGAATTACTTACAACAATGTGTATAATTATTTATATATTAATTAAGAAGTAGTAATTAATATATACCTATACCATGAATAATATGTTACTGGTACACATGTCTTCGTCTGAAAGCAGCGGCCTACCTGAAGAACGTGACCCGATGATGATTGTCTCTGACGACGAGATTGCTTCAGCTCTGGAGGTTTTCACGTCTGACTCCGAGACCGACCCTGAGATGATATCCGATGATGATGACCTTGATAATTTTCAGCCTTTCGCTCTACCAGACTTTGGTGATGATGTCTCTTTCATTGATGATTTCTTAGCTTTACCCTTACCCTTCCATGACCAGCTGATCATCAGACATCCCGATGGTGAGCACCTCGTTGAGCCTATTCCCATTCATGCTATTCCTTTTTCCACCATCCCTGACGGGGACTGGCCTTTCTTTGATGATCTGGATGATGATGTTGATGTCCCAGTGATTGAGGTGGAGCACCTCGACGACGACCTTGGCGGTGGAGAAGTGTACGACCTCGCTATCCTAGAGTTAGCGTCTCCTGTTGTGTCTGTTATCGATATCTCTTCTGACACTGATCTTGAGTCTGACGCCGAATCCCTTGATTCAGTGACATCTTCGGCCCTGTTTGCTGCTGGGCTGAGAGTTTACCCGACTGGTGATGACCATGACGCTATGTCTGTTGCGCCATCTTCTCCTGTTCATGTCTCTACACCCACTCATACACCTCCTTACACTCCTACTCAGGTCAGCTCCCTCATCCGTCAAGTTCATGAGCTCGAGGATGAAGTGACTCATCTTCGTAGTTTGATCTTCCCTACACCCCCACCCTCTCCACCTGCCCATTAGGTTTTTCTTTACAGGTACCTTGATGGAGCAGTATTTTTGAGTAAGAAGACTACGGTCAAGTTTTGGGTACAATTTGAAACAAGGACCGCCAATGTGAAGGAAGATATTTTGACTTTTATATGTATTAAACTTGTACTATTGGGTGATGTAACCCTTATGCATTTTGTTTCTTCACAAACAATGATGTAACAAGTTGTCCTGATATATATAAAAGCTCGGTGAATATCTTATGACACATCAGTATTTATCTGTTTATGCATACTTGTTGCTGTATGAATTGATTTATATGTGGTGGATTGTTTGATATGGCTTATGTGTATATATTTATGCGTATATATACTACTACTATCTTATATGATGGTATCAAACAAATGTCTAAACCTGTTGTGTTGTGTTCTGGCAGAACATGGCACCCAGGAAAGCTGTGAACACTCGAGATTCTGATCAACCACCTCCTCCTCCGATGCCGAGTACTGCTGAAGAATTGAACTCTCTGCTGGAAGAAAGGATTTCCGAAGCTATCGCCCAGTACGAGGTGAACCGTACTGAGCACAGCGGAGGATCAGGCAGTACTAGACGAAATGGAAATGGAGATTCATCTGGAGGAACCCTGACTCAAGGTAACCTTAAACTGATTTGCTAAAACATGATGAAATTTATGAACGGTCTTTGTTTCATTGATTGCTCAAGTGTGAATTGGTTGGATAAATTCCAGGCTGCACCTTCAAGCAGTTTCTCGACTACAAGCCACTAAATTACGATGGCACTGGAGGTGCAGTGGCTTTTGTGCGCTGGATGGAGAAAACTGATTCCACAATCCGCATGAGCAAGTGCATAGCAGACCAACAAGTCACTTTTGTTACTGGGTTGTTCGTCGACGAAGCTTTGACTTGGTGGAATTTGCAAGTCCAAACTCTGGGTGATGATGCTGCGTATGGAATGACTTGGGATGAGTTGAAGGAAAGAATGAGGGAAAAGTATTGCTCACGTGCTAAACTCCAAAGGCTGGAGACTGAGTTTTGCAACCTGTCCATGGTTGGTGCGGACATTGTTGGTTATACTCAGAGGTTCCATGATCTATCAAGAGTGATCCCCTATCTAGTGACTCCCGAATTTAAGCGCATTGAGCGCTACATCTGGGGATTGGCTCCGGAATTTCGCAGCTTGGTGACTGCGGCAGAACCAGCAACGATCACTCAGGCTGTAACTCTGGCTGTCAGCCTTACTGAAGATGCTGTCCGTATGAAGAAGTTATCACTGAAAACTACTGAGAAAACAGAGACGCATACTGAGTCGTCTGGTGACAAGAAAAGGAAGCATTCAAATCTGAGCCAAGCGACCCGCAGCAACAACAAGGGTTCAAACAATAAGAAACGTGATACTAACCCGCCTAAGGAGGCGAAAATATTAGCAGCTGCAAGTGACACTGGGGCAAAGAAGTATCAGGGTACTCTCCCCAAATGTGACCGATGCAAATTTCATCACGTGGGAAATTGTCGCGTTGGGAGATGCGAGAACTATGGAAAATCAGGTCACCGTACCGAGGATTGCTGGGGAAAAGGGATTGGAGGCCGTAATGGTAATGGAAATAGGAATGGGAATGGTACTGGAAACGGATCTGGTAATCGCAATAACAACGGCGCTGGTAATCGAAATGGAAATGGGCAAAACCAAGGATGCTTTGGTTGTGGTAGCAAGGAACACTTCAAGAAAGACTGGCCGAAAGAAAACACCGCTCAAGCTCGAGCATTTGTGATAGGAGCAAGGAACGCACGCGAGGACCCTAATGTGGTCATCGGTACGTTTCTCGTTAACAATCACTTTGCATCCATACTATTTGACACTGGTGCCGATTATAGTTTCATGTCTGTGGAATTTCAAGGTATGCTTAGAATAGAATCCAGTAGATTAGACATTCCTTATTCCATAGAACTAGCCGATGGCAAACTGGTTGAATCAGGCGAAGTTGTTAGGGGATGTACATTAGAACTTAGTGAGCGAAGGTTTAGTATCGACCTCTTACCTGTTCAATTGGGCAGCTTCGATATGGTAGTTGGAATAGACTGGCTGTCCAAGAATAAAGCCGAAGTTGTTTGTCACGAGAAAATCATTCGCATCCCTCTCGCGAATGATGAAACACTCATAGTGCATGGAGAGAAAAGAGACACGCCCTTGCGAATCATCAACTGTATGAAGGCGCAGAAATGCCTGCGAAGAGGATGCATTGCCTTCCTGGCACATGTGGTAGATAAGAAGATCGAGGAACCGAAACTTGAGGATATTCCTGTCGTGAAAGATTTCCCCGAAGTCTTCCCTGAAGACTTACCAGGATTACCTTCGCAACGACAAGTCAAATTCCATATAGACTTGGTTCCAGGCGCCGCTCCTGTGGCCAAGGCGCCCTATCGACTTGCGCCATCCGAGATGCAAGAATTATCTACACAACTCCAGGAGTTGTTGGATAAAGGATTTATAAGGCCGAGCTTCTCGCCTTGGGGAGCTCCAGTTTTGTTCGTAAAGAAGAAGGATGGAACCCTGCGGATGTGTATCGATTATAGAGAATTGAATAAGCTTACTGTCAAGAATCGGTATCCACTACCGAGGATTGATGACTTATTCGATCAGTTGCAAGGATCGAGCTACTACTCCAAGATCGACCTTCGGTCTGGCTATCATCAGTTAAGGATCCAAGAGGAGAGCATGCCAAAGACTGCGTTCAGGACTCGTTATGGGCACTAAAAGTTCCTCGTGATACCATTTGGTTTGACGAACGCGCCAGCAGTGTTTATGGATCTGATGAATCACGTATGCAAGCCATATCTCAATAAATTCGTGATTGTATTTATCGATGATATTCTGATTTATTCACGAACTAAAGAAGAGCACGAGCAACACCTCAGAACCATTTTCGAACTACCGAAGAAAGAGAAGCTTTATGCAAAGTTCTCAAAGTGCGAATTTTGGATTCGCGAAGTACAGTTCCTTGGTCATGTGGTGAACGAGAATGGTATCCATGTGGATCCAGCAAAGATTGAAGCGATAAAGAATTGGGAAGCTCCCAAGACACCGATTGAAGTTCGACAATTTTTGGGATTAGCGGGATATTACCGCAGATTTATCGAGAATTTCTCCAAAATAGCTCAACCGCTGACTTCCCTTACTCAGAAAGACAAGAAGTATGATTGGGGAGACAAACAGGAAGAAGCCTTCCAGCTACTTAAGGACAAGCTATGCGATGCACCGATACTATCTCTACCCGAAGGCACTAAAGACTTCGTGGTATACTGTCACGGCCCCCGACCCGGTTTACCCGGTTCAGGAGCCGCGGGACAGAAAACCCGTGGTATTTGATTCCTGACAGCGGAAATTTTTAACAGGATCTTTTAAAACTGAAAATACCCGATTATTTTATTTCAAGTTTCGGGATAACCCCCGTAGTTTACAATAAAGAAATTTCACTGGGAAATTCCCTAGTTACAAAAACATATTTATTTATTTACTGAGCCACTTTCTTCAAGCTGTAGTGTTACGAGGCATTTTTCCTGGTTCACAGTAAATCACCTGAAACATGTTTAAAAAGATTTTTATCAGCGGGGAAATACTGGCGAGTCATTCAATTTGTACAAAACGACACATTGTTATCATTTACAGCATTAAGAGTTTTCACATTTGCCCCTATCTATTAATTAGCTGGTCCAGTTGTCACTCGACCGGACCTATGACTGTGGACATATCACTAAATTAGGCTCGCCCACCTAACGTGATAAATCATTAGTAGTAATGTGCACAAAACCCCCATATACTGCCAGTAATTAAAGATTAGCAAAGACTTAATCACTGCAAAGTATAACTGGAAAACATTTAGGGTTTTGTAAAGAAATTTGATAAAAATAGAATGACTCACATTGCAGGTTTAGTTGGACAGAGTTTTGCCTACTGATTAAGCTTGGTAACCTAGTTAAATAACAATGCACACGAAACTAGGTTAGTAACTTAATACAACATTTACGATAAGCTCACGAAATCAAAACCCTCACGACGAATGACAAAGTATAGCCCGGATTCGGGCAACACTTAAACATCCATCGGATCGGTTTCAATCGATCGGGCATTGTATCGTAGCAGTGATTGAGTTATTATCCTGTAATCGTAGCAGCGTTTCCCTACTTAAACACCTGATTTGAACATAATTTGGACGTTTTTAAAAGAAGTTTTCGAACACAGATGAAAGCCCCATGCACGTCCTATTTATAGCTAAAATTTGGGTTTTACACGGCCCGCGTAAGCTTCGAAGAACATCTACACGACCTGCGAGGGCCACCCTAGCTACGGCTAGGGCTGCCGTGTCACGGTGTAGGTTTGCCACGTGTCTGACACGTGGCCTGAAGCTTATCCGGAGACTCACCAAGTTGTCGCACCCTGCGTAAGCTTTCCTTAAGTCTTACGCGGCCCACGACAGACCTATAAATTTTGAATTTCTTGATTTTTCATGAAATTTAGGGTTTTAGGGGTTCGGGTTTCTACTTACGAAGTGTTGTGGGACATTTTTGTAGCTCCTTACATCCTCCCCACCTTATTTAAAATCTCGTCCTTGAGATTTACTGAAACAGGTATGGGTACTTCCGTTTCATTTCCGATTCCAGTTCCCAGGTATACTCAGGTCCTCTTTTCTAATCCCACTTTACTTTGACCAGTACAAGTCTTTTATGTTTAAGGAACTTAACCTTTTTGTCTTCTATTTGAAGTGGGTTTTCCACAAATTTCAACTTTTCATTTACTTCTATATCCTGAAGAGGTACTACCAGTGATTCGTCAGACAAACATTTCTTGAGATTGGATACATGAAACACATCATGTACCCCGGCTAATTCTTCTGGTAGTTGTAAGCGATAGGCAACTGGTCCGATTCGGTAGGTAACTATGAATGGTCCTATGTATCTTGGACTTAGTTTTCCCTTCTTACCGAACCGAACTACCCCTTTCTAAGGAGAAACTTTCAAGAGTACCTTATCTCCAACTTGGAATTCTAACGGCTTACGTCGATTATCTGCATAACTTTTCTGGCGATCTCGAGCCGTTTTCAGTCTTTCCTTGATTTGAGTTATCTTGTCGGTGGTTTCCTGTACAATCTCGAGACCTGATAATTGACTTTCTCCTATTTCTGCCCAGCATACTGGAGTTCTGCACTTTCGTCCATACAATGCTTCGAACGGGGCAGCATTAATGCTTGCATGATAACTATTATTGTAGGAGAATTCGATTAACGGTAAGTAGTCATCCCAGTTTCCACCGAAGTCTTTCACACATGCCCTGAGCATGTCTTCAAGGGTTTGGATCATCCTTTCCCTTTGTCCATCTGTTTGGGGATGGTATGCAGTACTCAGATTCAAGCGCGTCCCCATAGCCTCTTGGAAACTCGTCCAGAAATGCGAAGTGAAACGACTATCCCTATCTGACACAATGGAGAGTGGAACTCCATGTAAGGATACTACCTCTTCTACGTACAACTTAGCCAATCTTTCCATGCTAAATGTTTCCTTTATTGGTAGGAAATGAGCTGATTTGGTTAACCGATCCACAATCACCCAGATTGCATCGTTACCTTTCCTGGTATTGGGAAACTTAGTAACAAAATCCATTGTTATTAGTTCCCATTTCCATACAGGAATTTCTAGCTGTTGAAGTAAACCTGAAGGTTTCTGGTGTTCTGCCTTAACTTGTGAACAAGTTAGACACTTAGAAACGTATCTAGCTATGTCCTTTTTCATTCCTATCCACCAGAAATTATTTCTTAAATCTTGGTACATCTTATTATTACCAGGGTGCATTGTATACCTAGATTTATGGGCTTCCTCTAAAATCTTATCTCTCAAATCTCCTTGCTTAGGTACCCAAATCCTGTTCTTATGGAATCTCAAAATTTCATCAGTCCCTTGCTCCAATTCCTTTATCCTTCCTTTCATTCCTTCAGCATCATCCTTGATGGCTATTTCCTGAACGTTCTTCAGTTGTTCCATTAAATCTAACTGTAGATTTAATCTAAGAGCACGAACTCGTCTTTATTTCTCCTGATATTTACGACTTAGGGCATCTGCTACTACATTCGCCTTTCCTTCATGATATTGAATATCACAATCGTAGTCACTTAGAATTTCCATCCATCTCCTTTGCCTCATGTTTAATTCTTTTTACCCAAATATGTATCTTAAACTTTTATGATCTGTATAGACTATAAACTTACTTCCGTACAGATAATGTCTCCAAATCTTAAAGGAAAAAATTAACGCTCCAAATTCTAAGTCATAAGTCGTATAATTTTCCTCGTGTTTCTTCAACTGCCTTGATGCATATGCAATTAACTTTTTGCGTTGCATTAGCACACATCCAATCCCAATTTAGAAGCATCGCAAAATACTTCAAAATCTTATGTTCCCTCTGGTAAGGCTAGAATTGGGGCATTTGTTAGTCTTTGCTTTAATATCCTAAAGGCCTCTTCTTGCTTAGGTCCCCATTCAAACTTAACAGTTTTACAGGTTAGTTTAGTTAAGGGAACAACTATCTTAGAGAAATCTCGTATGAAGCGCCTATAATATCCGGCTAACCCTAGGAAACTTCTAACTTCCGTAGCTGATTGTGGGACCTTCCAATTTATGATTGCTTCTATCTTTGAGGGATCTACGTGAACACCTTCGTGATTTACCATGTGTCCTAAAAATTGCACTTTCTGTAGCCAAAATTCACATTTCGAGAATTTGGCGTAAAGCTTTTCCTTTCTTAACAGAGTTAAGAGTGCATGTAGGTGTTCACAATGTTCGCCCTGACTTTTGGAATAAATAAGTATATCGTAGATGAAGACAATTACGAATTTATCCAAATACGGTTTACAGATCCTGTTCATCATGTCCATGAATGCTGCAGGAGCATTTGTTAATCCAAATGGCATGACTATAAACTCGTAGTGACCATACCTAGTTCTGAAAACAGTTTTAGGTATGTCTTCTTCTTGTACCTTCAACTGATGGTATCCGGAGCGTAAATCTATCTTAGAAAAATATCTAGCTCCCTGAAGCTGATCAAAAAGATCATCAATTCTAGGTAATGGGTATCGATTCTTAATTGTAACCTTATTCAATTCCCTGTAATCGATACACATTCGCATCGAACCATCTTTCTTTTTCACAAACAACAAAGGTGCTCCACAAGGGGATGAACTCGGTTGTATGAATCCTTTGCTTAATAATTCATCTAGTTGCTTTTTCAGTTCTAACATTTCGGTGGGTGCTAATCGATAAGGTGCCTTAGCTATTGGTGTAGTTCCAGGAATCAGATGAATTCTAAACTCTACCTCCCTATCAGGTGGTAATCCAGGTAGTTCTTCTGGGAATACATCTGGGTATTCTGATACTACTGGGATTTCCTTAATTTCCTTACTTTTAGTGTTAATGATTACCGAAATCATATACACTATTCCTTGATTTCGTTCATAACTGGCAACTTTCATTACTGAAATGAACTTCATTGGTTTACGTGGTTTATCTCCTGTAACCACAACTATTTCTCCTGCTGGTGTATGAATTTCTATGGAATTCTTATCACAGAGGATTCGAGCATGGTTGGCTACTAACCAATCCATTCCTAACACGACATCGAATTCAGCTAAATTCATAGGTAGCAGGTTTACAGAAAATTTATGGCCTGAGAGTTCTATCTTTATTTCTTGGAGAACCTTATCTATGCTAACGGAATTTCCATCTGCCGTTTCTATCGTATATATCTACTTAAGTTTGGTTAAAGGTTGCTTGAGAGCTTGGCAGAATGAAGTATTTATAAAACTTTGGTTTGCACCAGAGTCAAATAATACTTTTGCGTAAACGTCATGTACAAGAAACGTACCAGCTATCACATCTGGAATCAGATCTGCTTCTTGCGTTGTCAGCTGGAAGGCTCTTGCATTCTTCTTATTAGTTCCTTCAGCAGGTTTGGCCTTGTTATCAGCTGGCTTGACCAGTTTAGGGCATTCTGGTCTGAAATGCCCTGTTTCTCCGCAATTGAAGCAAATCATGGATTTCTTCTTGCAATTCTCCTCTAGGTGGCCCGGTCTTTTGCAGAAATTGCAATTTTCCTTACATTTTACAAAATGTTTCTTTTTGCAATCCCCGCAAAATGACGGTATGGAAGGTTGCCCGGTTCCCTTTCTTTTGAAATTACTATTATTACCCACACGAAATCCTTGGGTAATCTTTTGGGCCAATTCCCTTTTTCTGTTTTCTTTTCTTGTACGTACCAGCCCGTCGGTCAAGGTATTAGCCAATTCAACAACATCGTCAATTGTGCGGGGTCTCGCAGCTTTGGCGATATCACGAATTTCGCTAATTAAACCCCAAATATAGCGAGAAATAAGTACCGGTTTTGGCGAAGCCAGAGTTGGTACAATTCTGGCATACTCGAAGAATTTTGAAGTATACCCCCGATAATCTATATCCACCATCCGGTGGTTCAAGAACCTATTTGTCATTTGTTCCTTTTCATAGTCGGGACAAAATTTCCTTTCAACCAATTGCTTAAATTCTTCCCAATTCATGGCATAAGCCATATCACTTCCCTTGGCTTGCAACATCGTATTCCACCATTCTAACGCCTCTTCCTTGAAGAGGTGAGATGCATACATAACCTTGTCTTCCTCTGCATATTTACTTATTTTAATTACTGCTTCGGTCTTTTCCAACCAACGTAGTGTGGCAGTTGCTCCTTCATTGCCTGCAAATTCGACTGGCTTACAAGCAAGAAATTCTTTATAAGTGCAACCAGGTGTTGCAACTTTCATTTTCTTAAGTATTGGGGCTTGAACCACATTATTATCATTATTGCCGCCTCCATTTACGCTGTTACTGAAATTATCCTCCCGAGTGCGTTTGCTGTGGTTGGCTTGTGAAGGTTCAGCAGGATTTTTAACAGCAGCGACAATTGCCGGGATAGCATTGGCTATTCCCTGAGCAACGATATTTTCTATGTCTTGCCGATTAAGAAAATGATCTTCATTATTTTGTTCAGATTGGTTAACTTCATTTACCGGTTGGTTTTCCACGTTTTCCATCTGAATCATTAACAATATATATAAATTATTGGCACCAAATTGATAATAATTAAACATAACAAAGCAATCACACATAGTTAAATTAACACGTATAGCCAAAATCGTCGAGTTTGCGACCTTTATATATATTTTTATAATATTATGCATCCGTACACACCAGGTATTTACAGATGTTTTATTTTAGTTATTATTATACAAAATTATATTATATTATATTATATTATATTATATTATTATTATTATACAACCACATAACCACAGTTAGCTGGCCCTTCAGAAATGACGCTCCTTCTCGTCGTATATCCATGAGATCTTTTCCCCCACATCACGAATCCGGTTTCCCGCATCCACCAACTCCTCGCCATAGCGGTGTAATTCGGCAAGGTTCTCCGGGTTCATGGGTGGAAATGGTGCAGGTTCAGGATCAAACTGGGGGAAGTAAACAATAGGGTTATTCATGAAATTCTGAAAATGCCAGTCGCTCGTCCACCATTCCTCTAATTCTCCTGGAAGAAGTTGAGGATTGACAATTGGGTCCGGGATAGCGGGTTCCAAATTGATTGGAAGTTCAGATTGGGCAGGGAAATTGAAAAGGTTTTCATCGGTAGGTCCAATGAGGTCACAGTTTGCAAGTTTGCAATCAAGTTCTTCCCAATGTGGCATCTATTGGGCCTGACCCGAGCTTTCCCCTATCTCCTTTCCCTTCCCTTTGTCTTTTGGGTCCTCCGTCTTTTTCACCTTTTGGGTAGGTGGCTTCTTCCTTCGGCCGTGTTTCCAGTCCAGGATTCTTCTCCTCTTTTTAGGCTTAGGTTTCTCCTGGGGCTGGGCCTGGAACACTGGTGGCTCCTCAATATCCGCTTGATAGCCGGATTGAATTCCTGTGGTATCCATATCGGGGGTATGGATAGTAAAGTTTCGGAGTGCCTCCGACAGTTCATTCATGCTGTTAGCACACATGAAGAAACACACAAAATTCAAGTTAAAATCTTATTTGTTAATATTAAATTTTCACATAATCACAGAATGGCAAATTAGAAAACTAAGTATTTTTCAAATACTTAATTGGCTTAAATCAGTGGCTCTGATACCACCTTTTTCTGTCACAGCCCCCGACCCGGTTTACCCGGTTCAGGAGCCGCGGGACAGAAAACCCGCGGTATTTGATTCCTGGCAGCGGAAATTTTTAACAGGTTCTTTTAAAACTGAAAATACCCGATTATTAAGTATGTATATTTTTAGGAAAAAAATATATATATTTAGTGATCACCAAATTTTGTGCTAAGTGTATATTATGTTTATTATATGTAGTAGTGTATTAGAGACTTGAAAATACACTAAATACTCCCATGGAGTATAAATACCAAAATACACATACAAATACTTGGGAATACTAAAGTATACAAATACACAAAATTCCTCACAAGGAAGTACATGGATAAATACAAGAAAATATATTAATGAAAATATATTCCTTAACATATTATTGGACTTGGACAATTTATGGACACGTATGGACTTAAATATATATTTTTGGATAAATATATAACCATTACCAAGTAATGGAAATTATACAAAAATCGGGTGAATAACAAGAACAATTATATATATTTTATGGCATGGAAAAATATATATATTCCCTACAAGACTTAAAAATACATTATTTTTATGAAATATAATTCCGAAAAGTAATAAAAATCAAAGTATTGATTTTTGGTGAATAATACAAAATACACAAGTATTTACATAAAATACAAGTATACTTTCCAAAGTATACTTGTACAAAAATAATAATGAGAATATTATTTGACAAAATACTTATATTTATTTTTGAGAAATAATATAAGTGACACATATGAAAAGTTAAAATATAGTTTATTTTTAACACTTATTACCTTGAAAAAGACTACATAAACAAATATATATTTGAGAGGTAAAATATATATTTACAAATAAACATTGCATATTCAAAGTATAAGACACAACGTACGGGCAAGACCCGACCAACAAGGGCACGACCCTCACAAGAGTTGAGCATACAAGGAACAAATACATAAGCTAAAGATGGTGACTTGTACTTGTGTGATACAAGTCTAGTGACTAACGTAAATAGAACACATATAGGTCACGACTCTCACAAAGCAAACCCGGTGAAGTTTACGACGCAAGATACACAAAATTGTGAGTTCATGTCCCTACTTTTAAACTTTGACTTGTTTTCTAAATCTGGGGAAAATACATGTACAATGGTATGTAGAACACAAAACTAAGGAATGACACATAGATCATGTGACGAATATGGTACCATAAGCGCCATTAATCAACGTATACATTTAGACCGGGGAACAGAAAGGTTAGATCTAATGGGTTTCAGGCAACCTCACTCTTGGCCTACTTCTACCAATGAGTGCTTTTGTGTCTCAGTCGATCTCGACAAAAATGCCTAGGTTTGGTGGATTCCTATGTCGTGACATATGTTAATGTCCTCGCGAAACATTAGCGATCTCGTATTCCTTACATTTACAGACACAGCACAGATACGTTTTACAAATTACATACCATGTTTTCATACAAGTATATAAACATTCTATACAAAAACTGTTGAGCATACAAGGAAAAAATACATAAGCTAAAGATGGTGACTTGTACTTGTGTGATACAAGTCTAGTGACTAACGTAAATAGAACACATATAGGTCACGACGCTCACAAAGCAAACCCGGTGAAGTTTATGACGCAGGATACACAAAATTGTGAGTTCATGTCCCTACTTTTAAACTTTGACTTGTTTTCTAAATCTGGGGAAAATACATGTACAATGGTATGTAGAACACAAAACTAAGGAATGCCACATAGATCATGTGACGAATATGGTACCATAAGCGCCATTAATTAACGTATACATTTAGACCGGGGAACAGAAAGGTTAGATCTAATGGGTTTCAGGCAACCTCACTCTTGGCCTACTTCTACCAATGAGTGTTTTTGTGTCTCAGTCGATCTCGACAAAAATGCCTAGGTTTGGTGGCTTCCTATGTCGTGACATATGTTAATGTCCTCGCGAAACATTAGCGATCTCGTATTCCTTACATTTACAGACACAGCACATATACGTTTTACAAATTACATACCACGTTTTCATACAAGTATATAAACATTCTATACAAAAATTGCATGAATTCACACCAACATTATGTTGACGATTTTCCAAAACTTACATGTATTTCAGGTAACTAAATTGGATGTACGTGCGATCTCACCCTTGCTCAAGGATGATGTTATGTTTTTAGTTATGTCGTGTCAAGACTCCAATGCCTATTTTGTGGGATTTGTTCGTTATATTCCACCACATGTGGTGATATAATGATCAAAACCTTGATGTTTGTCTTTGGAATAACTTGTAAACTTTTCAAACAATTATCTATCGTGTGATGTAAACACTTAACTCAACTTATGTTTTGAATATTTAATGTCAATGGCATCTTGGAGTTTATTTATTGATCATGTAGTACGTTTACCGTTCGTATGCAATGAGAACCTTTCAGGATCACACCTCGTGCTTCCGCCTTAGAAAGGGGTGTGACAAGGCATGCTACTCCAATCAACAAAGCCTTGGGTAAAGAAGCTTTGCTGACTGGCCTCTGCTGGAGTAGATGTTTGTGCAACATGTTGTGAAGGTTGTTGCACTTGGACCTGAGAGACTGGGGCTTGGACATACTGTATTTGAGGAACAGTGGTTTGAACATATTGCACTGGAATAGGTGTTATAGGGTGTGCATAATGAGCAGTGTTTACATAAGCAGTAGGGGTATTTTGGTAATAGTGCACAGTGTTTTGTGTGTTTTGTGGTCTAGGGCTAGGATGTGTTATGATTAGTCCACTGTTTTGGGTTCTACACTCTCTAGCAAAGTGTCCTAGCCTGTTACACTTGTAGCACTTTAACTTTGATTTATCCAACCCAACTTTTAAGTTCCCATGTAACCCTAGAAATTTTCTCCTTGTTCTTTTATAAAACTTGCTGGTTCTTACACTTAGCAGTGCCAATTGATGCAATATGTCCATTTCCTCCAGATCAGTGGGATCAAAATGCTGGAGATCATTGAGTTCAAAGGATAAGTTGTCAGAACTCTGGTTTTCACTACTAGCTGTGGAAGATTAGTTAGTTGAGTAAGAATCAGAGTTGTTCAATGCTCCACCAGCAGTTATGTCAATGTAATGATCATAACTCTGATCCTTACTACTACCAGATTCCTCTTGACCAAGAAGTGCTGTGCTACCAAATGTATAGTCATCAGCAACCTTCCCAGACTCTTCTAACTTCTTTTTCTGGTTCAACTCTCTCTCATAAGTGAGAAGTCGACCATGAAGTTGAGTCAAACTTAGCTCTTTGTATCCAACGGAATTTCTGGTTACAAAAGAAATTGTGTCCCATTTTTCAGGAAGTGACCTTAGAAACCTAATATTTAGAGTTGATTTTGCAAATTCAACATTAACAAGTTTCAATTCACTAATGAGACAACTAAAATGTTCAAACTGTTGTGTTAGTGATTCTCCTTTCACATGGCAAAATGTTTCATACTGCTGTTTCAAAACCTCTCTGTTATTTTCAATGACCTCTTCTATTCCACCGAACTGCTCTTTGAGAGCATCCCATAGCTCTTTGGCACTGTTACAATGTAACAGTCCAGCATAAATATCATTAGGGAGAGCTGAGGCTACTATGCTAAAAGCCTTTGGGATCTTCAGCACTAGGCACCATTGGAACATGTGGTCCAAAGATGACAGACTTCTAGCATCCGGTGTTTTGCTGTGCTAATACGTGACCCATCCTACGTTACCAGATATTATACTCGGATCTGACAAGCATAGGTTGTTTGAAAAGTGTTTCGGTGTTGTGAGGATCGTGTGAATGTGAAGCCATCTTGGTTGATTTTACAAAAGTTTTTTTTTGAATAATCAGTTTTGTAGGTGATTACCCTTTACTCTGTTTTTTCAACTAATACGAACAATTTTAAGTATCAATGAATTTGAGCTGAAATTTTATGTCAAATTGATTGTTAGATCCAATTTGACAGTCCTATACTCTGATACCAATTGTTAGGATCTGAGTTTCTTTAGATTGTGTTGTTTAATAGAAATGGAAGATGAAACAGAAATTAATGTGCAACGGAAATGGAAATAAACTTTAACACACAATAAAGGAAAAATAGTTTTCAGCAAACATGATTTCATTTAGTCGAAAGATTTCTTTGATTACAAGTTTCAACTATGCATGCATGCACTAGACTCCCCCTCAGCCTGAGCTCACAGATTTGTTCGTACAAGATGACTTAGTGTGAAAGAGCTAATGGAACAGTACAGAGTACTGTTCTATTTATAGTGCAAACGAAACCACTGAGCATCTTTGCTGACGTCACCATGAAAGTGACATCTAACCTCCTAACAAACTCTAAACACTGTTACATATAAACACTGATTACAATAAACACTGATTACATAAACCACTGATTCAGCTTTCCACTGTTATATCCTCAGCACTGATGTTGAGCATCAGTGCTTTCTTCAAAGGGTGATTAGTCCTTGAATGGGCAGTGCTTTGGTCTTCAACAGTGCTTGGGAGACATCAGTAGATAGAGCTTCAGTCTTTACTCCTCATTAGTACTTTGGTTTAACAGTTGTTGAGATAATCAGTGCTTAGAGTTTATCAGATGCTAGAAAACCATTGTCAAGGGGAAAGTCTTGAACAAGCTCTGCTTATGATGATCAACTGCTCTGAACCAGTTTTGGCTTTCCTTATCATCAGTTCTTCTGGGCTTGAATGCATGGGCCAACAAAACCATCTAATTTATTTACAATCACAAAAACTATTAATAATTTTAAAAATTATTATAATACCGTAAGGTTATGATTTTCATTGATTATAGATGAAATAGAGATAAACATGGAATAGAATTAAAGATAATACAATAGGGAGCCTATTAATAAGGAGATAAATATAAACTAAATATTGCGAATATTCTTTACCCCCTTTAAGTTGGAGTATAAGGATCACGAATCCCTAACTTATTAAGCAAGAACCGCAATTGTTGAGCTCCCATGTATTTTGTCAGTAAATCTACAACTTGATTCTTGGTATCATCAATATGTAATGGCAAGATTTCTCTTAACTCAACTCTTTTACGAACGAAATAATAGGCCATCTCTACAAGCTTGGCCCGTTCGTGAAATACAGGATTGTTGGCAATAGGTTTAGCAACAAGATTATCATAGAACAGAGTCGTAGCATATGTTGACTTGACATTTGAATCTTCTAATAACTAAGGAACCCATAAGCCTTCACTCAGTTGTTGCTATTGCACGATACTCGCCCCAGCTAACTATTTAGAAACAAAAAAATTGTTTCCTTGTCTTCCATGCCACCAAAGCTCCTCCTAATAAAAGTAGGTAATCAGTTGGAGACTGACTAGTGTACGTACATCCAAACTGGTCAGCAAAACAGTAGGCAACTAAATTCAAACCAACGTCTTGTGGTAAAATAATGCTTTGCCCTAGAGTGGATTTCAAATAACGAATAATGCGAATGGCGGCTTCCATGTGTTCCTGTCGAGGATCCGAGACAAACTGACTTAATATGTTAACCGAATATGCAATATATGGCCTGGTTGCTTGAAGAAACAATAATATTCGAATGAGCCTTTTGTACTGCTTGGCATTTGTTTTTTTTTTTTTTTTTGCTTTCACTACATTCATCAAGCTTGAAATATTGTTCCATGGGAAGAGAAATAGGTTGGCATCCCATCAAAGTGCCTCAAAACGAACCCATCCTGAGTTCTTGCCACTTCAATCCCCATAAAATACTTTCAAGGAACAGCGTCTTTAATGCTAAAACTTTCGTTAATATATTCTTTTGATTGCTTGATTTTCTCCACATAACACCCTGTGATGATGACATCGTCTACATAAATAAGCGCAACCACAAAAAATCATTAGCCTTGAATATAAATAACGAGTGATTGGCTTTTGACTGCTTGTACCCAATGTCAAGCAAGGAAGTGATAAAATTTTGGTACCAATTACGGGAAGCCTATTTTAGCTCGTAAAGTGATTTTCTAAGACGACAAACTTTGAGTTCTTCTTCCTCAGAGAATTCATCTGGAATCTTCATAAATACCTCTTCCTCAAGATCATTGTGGAGCAATGCATTGTTCACATCTAGCTGATGAATCAACCACCCCCTTTAGACACCAACATCTAGAAAAGTTCTTATCATGGCAAGCTTAGCGATCGGGGCAAAGCTGTCATGAAAGTCAACACCTTCTATTTGAGTAAAACCTTTGGCCACATGACGAGCCTTGTACCTTTCGATATTGCCATTCGGTTTATACTTTATCTTATGAGCCATTTTGAATCAATGGCCCGTTTTTCATCTAGTAATTGTTCAAGCATCTATGTTTTATTATCTTTGACTGCCCGGATTTCATTCTTCATAGCATCTATCCAACTTTTATCCTGCATAGCTTCATGGAATTTTTTTTGGCTCATTGTTGGAGTAACGACTACCAAATATGCCTCATCAGAGTTAGAAAATTTATCATAAGGAATGTAATGGGTGAGATGATGTACTGTCGAGGAAGACCAATCTTGTGTGGTACGCGTGTGGTCTAAGGATGGAGGCAAGTTGACATTAAGATCATGGAGCCATTTGGATTGTGTTATGGTCCTCTTTTCCATTGTATAATTGTTGAGACCATTTTCGTTTGGTTGGACATTCTACTCCTCGGTATAAGTAGGAGGCTCTTCTTGGAACAGGCTCATTGATTTCATCATTTGATTAAACATTTACCCATTCTAGAGCAGTCTTGATATTCATAAACAAGTTTTCATCATTTAAAGGCATTCAAAGATACCTTTATCATGTACCTTAGGTTTGATTATCGTGAATGGGAAGTAACTTTCTGCAAACTTTACATCCTGCGAAGTTACAAACTTCCCATGTTTCGTGTCAAAGATTTTGTAGCTTTTTGTTCCTAGCAGTAACCCAAGAGCACCTCTGGCCTCCCCTTGAATTCGAACTTATCTCCCATTGTCTATGTGCTCCGGTAATAAATAAGCCATCCAAGAACTTTCATATGACTGTAACATACCATTTTTCCAAACTTAACCTCGTATGGTATTTAGTTTCCCATAACCTTTGATGGTAATTGATTTATTATATATGCGACAACTTTTATGAATTCTCACCAAAACCTTCTTGGTAAGCTTGCTTAAAACATCAGAACACAAGTTGTCTCTAAGATATCGATGCTTTCATTCAACCACCCTATTTTGTTCAAGTGTGTGGGGGCATGTGGTTTCCAACAAAATTCTCTCCTTTGCATTGAACTCCATCATTTTGTTTAAACCCTTGTTATTATACTGAATTCTTTTAACTGGCTTTCCAAATCGAGGGTTCACCATTTTTTGAAAATAAACAAAACACTCGCTAGCATCACTTTTGTGTCTAATAAGGTAAGTGTATACCACTCTACTAAAATCATCAACAATCATAAGTAAATAACTAGCGTGGGAAATAGGGCTGGCAAATCGTGTCCTAGCAGGTTTAATAGGTATCTGATAACGTGAACAACAAAAATTTTAAACATGAATACGACTTGTTTAACTACTTTATATCCAATGTCTATAAGACAGATGTATACTTTATGCACCTAGAAGGAGAAATAATGGATCCTAACTTTCAAATTTTGATTATTTTTAAAAACGTAAAAAATCACATGGTGTACTTTTCTATTATGTGTCTTAGCAGGTTACCTACAGGTTACCTATTGCCAGCCCTACTGGGAAGTAGAAGGCTTGTGGTATTTGCCTCGAACATCACAATGAATCAAAACAATACAAGCACCAATTTTAGTAGAACTTTTAGGAAAAGACGAATCTGTATGTTTAGTTGTAACACGAGCATAAATAAATATCCTAGAAACTAGAAGAAAAACTTTCAGAAAAATCTAACACGACATAATTTATCGAATGAGACATAACCTAATCTTTTGGGCCACACTTTGGCATCTGTCTTGGACATCATAACTTCTTTTCTCTCAGTACCATCTCCATCCAATATAGACTATTCACGTATTCACCCATACCAATCAACTTCTTTGAACGTAAATCCTGCATAAAACAAAAAAGTGGAAGAAATTTTACCGAGTGTGAAGTAAATTGCAATTGAAACTAGGTATGTAAAGAACTCTTTTGATTTTGATCCTCATGGTCAATGTATGCTCCCTTTGGCCTTAACTGAGATGCTTTCACCCTTTGGAATGACAACATGTCTCTCAGCTTAACAGTCAATATAGTTTTCAAGTGAGTTAATTTTATGGATTATGTGTTCCGTAGAATCAAATTCATATATAGTCCATTCATCTTAACTTACCAACCATGTTAGCTCTAGGTACCGGGTCACCTTTATTTTCTTCTTTAGCTCCTACAAAGTGTTTAATATGAGTTTGGTATTCCTCTTCACTTAGCAACGCACTTTAGCCTTGCTTTTCTCACGTTTCGTGTCACCCATCTCGGTGGTGACCTACTTTACCACAATGAGTACAATGATTGCCTCATTACGGTTTCCTCAGTTAGCTTCCTTTGATCCTTTTCGTATTTATACTAATTTGTCATCCCATCACATCGATTTATAGAGATGGTTTGGAACACTAAGCCTTCAATCTGTGGCCTCTTCATTTCCGCAATGTTTCTATGTTCCTCATCTTCAGGCACCGGTCAATAAGCCCCCCCCCCCAAGGTTAGGCTTGGCCTCATCGACAGAAGTTGTGTTCGTATGGTGCCTAATTCACTGTCAAGTCCCATGAGGAATTTAAACAAGCACTCATTTTCTTGAAAATCATTCATCCTTTTCCCTATGTCACATGAACACTTACTTGAGATGCATCGTAGTGGTGGTAGAATCGTTTGTATCTCGTTCCATAAAGAACGAAGTCTTGTATAATATGTTGAGATTGATGCTCATTTTTGTTAGGTTACATTGAGAGTCTGCTTGAGCTCATAAGTGCGCGCTGCACTTTCTTTTCCAAACCTTTCCTTGAGATCATTCCAAATCTCTGCTGCTGTATTTGCGTATTTCACGCTATATTTTTTCATCATCATTGTTACCCACCCTTTTATCATTGCATCACACCACATCCAAGCCATATGTGTTTCTTCTGTTGCCTCGAGTTTTGGAATTGACTGATCAATGAATCCCATGTTGTTTTTGGCAGATAAGAAATTCGTCATCTCTTGGAAGCAATCACTGAAGTTTCTATTAGTGATGGCATCATTCACCTACATCTATCTAGGGTAATCGGAGGAATGGATGTAATATGGTAAGCTTAGATCGATTACCTTGGGTTCGGTCTTCTTACTGCCGCTTACGTCATCTCTGACCATCGAAGGGTTTTAGGGTTCGTAGGAGCTGAGCAATCTGGTCTGATACCATAAAAATTATGATATCACAAGGTTATGATTTTCATTGATCAAGAAACAAATTTAAATACAAGAGATGGAAGGTAGATAACATGAATGGAATCAAATATAATAACAGGGTACCTAACAATAAGAAGATAAATATAAAACTAAATATTGAGAATAATCTTTAAATTTACCATGTTTGTTTCCATTGTAAACTTAGGCCTTAGAGTATAATTTAATCCTCTTCAACTCCACCTAGATGCCACATCACCACCTTTCCCCATTTTACTCCGCTTCACCCCGAGGAAATGGTTTAATTCCGTTAATTTCACCTAACCCTATATTTTAGTGGTTTTTGGTTTAAAAAAGGGGAAAATAATTAAATCTTTTAACATCCCGTTAAAATATTAACAAATAACCCTTTTAACACCTTTAACATAAGAAGGGAGTGGTGTACATTGTCAGTTAACATGCCATGTCACCCTTAACGCCCTAGGTGTTAGGGTACATGTCACACCCCAACCGATGGGGGAATCATCGGGGCACGACACTAAGCGAATCAGATTGCTCAAGAGAATCCACAACGACTAATTTAGCGACAATATTTAACAAATTTATTATCCCATACTAATAAACAAATATTTCACAAAAAGTCATACAGATTTCATATCTCTCAAACAATACAAATCCGACAACTTAGAATTTTAGGTGTGTTTCTAAAGTAGCCTACTCTTGATTCATGATAACCTGTGTTAACCTGCAACATCTGTCAAAATAATGTCAATACAAAAATGTATTGACGAGTATACAGGTTTGATATAACAGTAAAGTAGATAAAAGCGTTGCGAATTTCCACATACATAAACGAGATACACTCAACATATATACTAACTAGACAAATACTTCCAGCTAAGTCCCGAGATGACTGCGAAGGAGCGGTGCGAGTTATTCTTAACTAGACCCCGTCGGGTGTGAGTCGAACTATAGTACTATACTAGCTAAGGTGGAACGTCACGAGTAAGAGTCCTAGCACATATGTATCAAGCATCACGTGTAAATATGTACGTCAGTTATTCACATGTGATAATTAGTTTAAACATGTAGTGCGTTTTGATAAGTGAGTTTTGATATGAACGTATGTTACACCCCAAAAAGGTGCGTTTAAAGAGAAAAGGGGTCAAGTATACTCACAGTGCGTGTTTACAGATAAACACGGTCGGGATTGGATTTGAAGGGAGCGCCGGATCAGCCTACGTACGGGAACAGAAGCATAAGTCTTCCAAGTGCTGACATGGTCAAAATCAGAGTGTCGGGTGGAATTAGGTGTTCCACAGTCCATTCGAACGGATGGACATAGTCCATACGGACGGATGGGCCGGGTCCATTCGGACGGATGGGCATTGCCCCTTCGGCGGATGGGCTTAGTCCATTCGGAGGATGGGCTTAGTCCATTCGGAGGAGGTGCTTAGTCCATTTGGAGGATGGACATTGTCCATTCGGAGGATGTTCTTGATTTGTTTGGAAACCATTGAAATTCGTTAAAATGTTTTTAATTAACGGAGACGGGTACGATAACGGAAACAAAACAATAGTGAAGACCGGGTCAAGTCCATTCGGCGGATGGGCATAGCCCATTCGGCCGGATGTGTTGTTCTTGATGGAATTCCTTGTCTGACCCATAAAATCGGACCATCTCCTTGGTGGAAATCAACCCTAGAGTCGGCTCTTCGACAATGTGAGGTGCCAAGAGTCTGACGGGCCTCCGATTCCACCAATATTGCATAAAAACCAAGAAGGAGTTTGTAGAGAAGTTGTAAAACGTGAAAATCCTTTAGATCCTGATCCAATCTCGATTGAATGATGCTCCACAGCAGTTTGCCTAGGCAAAACGAGTGGAAACCATCTTCGAGGTGCTTGGAATCAAGGGTTTTGAGAGAAAGTTAAAGTGTGTGTGTGTGATTTTGATGAAATAAGACAGAGTAGAAGTAAAATAGAGATGGAGATTTAAAAAGATTGAAGGAAAAAGCTTACAAAAAGGTCTTGAATCACAGCTGAAACTTGAGAGCGGACGAGAGAACCAAAGGTGTTGAAATGGAGACACAAGGCTTCTATTTATAGGAGAGGGGTGAAGGCTTACGTGTGTTTGGATGGCCAATATCCGGATGGTTCCATCCGAATGGATGAGTCCATTCGGAGGATGAAGTTCGCGTTGGTTAGTTTCCCAACTTTGATTCGTTTGCAAGTGATATCAAGTGTCGCGTTGCGTTTTATTGTCTCGATTCACGTGGATAATAATATAATATATATATATAACTAATACTATAATATAACAAACGTAAGTAACTTCGTCTCGAGTTTGCGTTGCGTCTATGTGAGAGCGAACGAGTAGTTTAGATACTCACGTGATGTAGTAGTGTAAGCGTATGCGTTGTGAAGTGCGATATAGCGTATGTAATAAGCGATGTAATGCAAAAATATGCGATGTAGCGTAGTAAGCGATATAGTTTACATTATGATCTGAATCTCTGGTGCTAGGTGTAACGAGGGTAACGAGCGCGAAAGTGCGGGTTGTTACAGTCTCCCCTGCTTTTGGAAATTTCGTCCCGAAATTTATTTGAAAGGAAGACTGTGAGAATTGACACGAATAAATAGCGATACAAGCGTTAGGGAAAACTGAGGATGAACGAGCGATCGATCGAGGTTTGACGAGTGAGAGCGTCTCGGTGGCGAGGGAAAATCGATGAGAAAAAGCGATTTGCTTGACTAGGGAATAGTAACTCGCGAGTTGACGATCCATAAATGCTTTAAATTCTTGAAAAGTTTGTTAAGTTATTACAAAAAGGTTTTAAGGAAAACCTGATTTACGAAAATTTTATTATGACGTGGTGTCTAATTGGGGTCGATGTTTAAACCAACGTTGTAAGAAAAGTTTTGTTTGTCCAAAGATTTGAATTTAATTTAAAAAAAAAATTCAGAAAATTTCCCATTTACTTCCAAAACATTCGGTAAACAAATAAGTTTCATTTATTTTTCAAAACATATGGTAACAAATAGGTTTTAGTAGTATCAAAAAGTTTAATTAGCGTCGAGCCCCACATGGCATATTTCCACGAAAGTTTGTTAATATGGCTAAAACACTTATATATAAGAAGTACCAGCGGCGTATCCACCATGTTTTAGCCATATTGCCTCCATCCCGTGGAGCGATGTCATCTGTGTCGACATGGTATGGATAGGTTTTAGTATCCTTGGTCCAAACGGTAAATGGTTAGACCAAGTTCGAAAGGAAGATCAAGTAGACTGAGCACTGAAGTTGATTGCAAACTTAGTTAGCGATAAGAGCGTGCGCGAATGGTTCAGCGAATTAAAACATCGAAGCAGTGTGAATGATAGGTGCGATAAGCGTTAAAGCGTCGAGAGGGAAAAGTGGTGAGAGTATCGAAGCGATGAGATTGATAGATGCGATAAAGCGTTAAAGCACCGGGAGAGATAGTGAGGGTGAAGCAAGATAGATTTCAGCGAAGGTGCGATTGCGTTGTTGTAGACTTACGAAAAGTCTAGCGATGATGTGATTGAGATGCGATGAGATGTTATGCCTTGCGAAGGAGTTTAGCTTGTTGAAAATAGTCTCAATAATATAAGAGGTATAATAACGTTCAACTCCACATGGCATTTTCTTCACGAGAATTTGTTAGCATGACAAAGCATTTATATATAGGAAGTACCAGCGGTGTATCCACCATGCTTTGACCACACCTCCTCCGTCCCTTGAATAGATGTCACACTTTGTCGACAAGGTTTAGACGCTTATATATAGGAAGTACCAGCGGCGTATCCACCACGCTTAACCATGCTTTTAACGTTATGACATCATTGGAACTTACTACGATCTCCGTGCACTTACCAAAATAATCCCGTGTGCACCCCGTGATTAAATCGGTCCTTGCATGTTTATCGTAACTTATTCCAAAGACGCATAGTCGGGGTTAAACATATTATATCGTGATATAGTATATCGTTCTAGGAATAGAATCTGTGTGTGATCCTAGACTAAGTGTGAGGACTCGAGAGAGAGAGAGAGGGGGAGAGAGAGAGAGAGGAAGAGAGAGAGAGAGGATGAGAGAGAGAGAGAGAACGTGTGTCGACATCGCATATCGAGGCGACATCAAATGATAGGACGATTATAAAGTACAAGTACTAACGTCAAGAATAGTACCATTAATTACGTCGTTCTGTGCCTGATCGGTGTTGATGTTGAAGACTCCTGCTTGGGCGGCGGTTGCTGTTGGAGTTTCTGCTGCTGGTGCTGCGGTTGTTGGTGCTGCGGTTGCTGGGGCTGCAGGTTGCGTCGGCAGTGCTGGAAGTGCTAGCATACCTTGGTGTCGCGGTCCTGTGCGGCAGTGGCTGGTGAAGTGACCAAACAGTTGCAATTTATGCAATAGCGGCAGTTGGCTCCAGCCTGGTGGTGATAAGTACATTTCTGACACAGGGGGAGAGTTCCGGTGTAGTTACGCCTTGGGTAAAGCGGGACTGCTCGGAGATGTTCGGATTTAAGCGGTGCGATTGCTGAGCAATTTAGACTCGAGCTCTTTCTCTGGCGGCTAGTCTAGGCGGTGTCTTGTGGCAGTGCGTCGTCATCGGATGCTTTGGTGGTATCATCGGATGATTTGGTGGTAGCTTGGTTAGCCTTCTTGGTAGGATCCTTGGTGAAGAATCCAATCAAGACTCGCTTGTCGTTGATCTCTGTGGCCAATTGATAAGCTTCTTCGATGGTAGCCGGTCTTGCAGCTTCGACAAAATCGCCCACACACTACGGCAAAGAACGCATGTACTTCTTAATGGCCTTTTTGGGAGTGTCGAATTAGCTTGGGCAGATGATGCTAAGCTGTTTGAACCTTGTTGTGAGGCCAGCGTTGTCACCTTCAACTTGCTTAATATCCCAAAATTCGTTTTCTAGCTTATGGACCTCGTGGGGAGGGCAGTACGAGGGCTCATCCCAAGAGAGTGCGTAGGCTACATCGTTCCCACATTTGTTACGCTCGGCTGTCCACAAGTCGAGGGCTCTTGATTGAAATACTCCTGTAGCGCAAGTAGTACGAAAATGCTCGGGGCACCCTCTCTGACGGAGGGTAACCTCAATAGGATCGAACAACTGAAGTAGTTGAGATAATCCTTTGTCGCCTGTGAAGACCATTCGGTCACAAGCTTTGAACTCTTTGTAGGAGAAAGTAGACCTTGGTGCATCGGTCTTAGAGTCTTCCGTGGTTTGAGAGTTGCTGAGAGATTGAACCTGCGCGACGATTTAAGGAATAACCTTGGCCACTTCCTTGGCCACGAGCGAGGAGATCCTCTTATCGGCGTTTCTTCTGGCTCTTCTCCTGGCTGTACGTCGCGAGGTGGAAGCGTTCGAAGGCATCTAGACAAAGAGACTTGGAATGAGATTCGATCGTAATGATTTTGAAATTGCAATGTGATTTAGCACGTTAAAACATGTTATAGTTGATATAGTAATACGTATTCACATAGGAGGCACGAAATTCCAAGGTTCTCACGTATTCACATAAGCATATATGTATGTATATATGTAGTATATGGTTACATGTGCTTATATACATAGAGCGAGGACGCGTTGAAGAGAGTTGTTACGGTTTAGTTTTGTTGCGGATATTTAGCTCTTGTTTTAGATTGCGATGGCTGTGCGAGTTGTGCAAATAAAAGCGGGGAGCGAAAAGCCGTAAATCGAGAAATCGATAAATTCGATGGCGCGTAAAATCGGCGATTGCAGGCTTGAAAATAGATAGAGTGTCTTGGGTTTTAAACATCGACTATCCAAAGTGATTCAACTATTCCCAACGGCTTCGAGTACACGTTTTGGCCTAATAGACTATGCTCTAACCGTAATACGACTACCAGCATACATCCTTCCAGTTACTACGTGACTCGTGTCATTGGAACAGTCGAGACTTTGGTGAGATCTTTGAAAAACATATTAGGGAGTGGAACGGGTCATTAAGATGCGGGTTTCACCCATAACTTAACAACTTCGCTCCTAGCTGTGGTTGTGCTCAACGAGTAAATTCGGGAGTTCCACTAGATAGAAACAGAGATTTCCGTTGAGATATGGATGTCACTCCTAACTCAACGAAAGGTTCTCGTGCTAAGAATAATGCGCTGAGTGAGCGATCTTATCGAGAGTTCTTGGTTTTGACACCTAATCTCGACACAATCATTCGGTTGTGTTATGCGAGTTTTCGAACATGTATATTATGTTAGCCTTAGTAAAGCCAAAATAAGTTTTCAACCTTAGGAAAGGCTCCCTTCGTACGAGGGTGTAACATTTTGGGTTCGAACAAGAGATACAACATATAGGTTCGTACGAAGCCACACTAGGTGGGTTCGTACGAGAGGGCCTGTTTGGTACTTAGACTATAGACTAGGTCTATTTAGCACGACTCGACGTAATTCCCTTTAGTTATGACTCTGATACCAATCTGTCACACCCCAACCGATGACGGAATCATCGGGGCGCGGCACTAAGCGAATCAGATTGCTCAAGAGAATCCATAACGACTAATTTAGCGACAATATTTAACAAGTTCATTATCCCATACTAATAAACAAATATTTCACAAAAAAAGTCATACAGATTTCATGTCTCTCAAACAATACAAATCTGACAACTTAGAATTTTAGGTGGGTTTCTAAGGTAGCCTACTCTTGATTCATGATAAACTACGTTAACCTGCAACATACGTCAAAATAATGTCAATACAAAAATGTATTGGCGAGTATACAGGTTTGATATAATAGTAAAGTAGATAAAAGCGTTGTGAATTTCCACATACATAAACGAGATACACTCAACATATATACTAACTAGACATATACTTCCAGCTAAGTCCCGAGATGACTGCGAAGGAGCGGTGCGAGTTATTCTTAACTAGACCCCGTCAGGTGTGAGTCGAACTATAGTACTATACTAGCTAAGGTGGAACGTCACGAGTAAGAGTCCTAGCACATATGTATCAAGCATCACGTGTAAATATGTACGTTAGTTATTTGCATGTGATAATTAGTTTAAACATGTAGTGCGTTTTGATAAGTGTGTTTTGATATGAACGTATGTTACACCCCAAAAAGGTGCGTTTAAAGCGAAAAGGGGTCAAGTATACTCACAGTGCGTGTTTACAACTAAACACAGTCGGGATTGGATTTGAAGGAAGCGTCGGATCAGCCTGCGTACGGGAACAGAAGAATAAGTCTTCCAAGTGCTAACATGGTCGAAATCGGAGTGTCGGGTGGAATTAGGTGTTCCACAGTCCATTCGAACGGATGGACATAGTCCATACGGACGGATGGGCCAGGTCCACTCGGATGGATGGGCATTGCCCCTTCGGCGGATGGGCTTAGTCCATTCGGAGGATGGGCTTAGTCCATTCGGAGGATGGACATTGTCCATTCGGAGGATGGACTTGATTTGTTTGGAAACCGTTGAAATTCGTTAAAATGCTTTTAATTAACGGAGACGGGTACGATAACGGAAACAAAACAATAGTGAAGATCGGGTCAAGTATATTCGAGCGGATGGGCATAGCCCATTCGGCCGGATGTGTTGTTCTTGACGGAATTCCTTGTCTGACCCGTAAAATCGGACCATCTCCTTGGTGGAAATCAACCCTAGAGTCGGCTCTTCGACAATGAGAGGTGCCGAGAGTCTGACGGGACTCCGATTCCCCCAATATTGCATAAAAACCAAGAAGGAGTTTGTAGAGAAGTTGTAAAACGTGAAAATCCTTTAGATCTTGATCCAATCTCGATTGAATGATGCTCCACAGCAGTTTGCCTAGGCAAAACGAGTGGAAACCATCTTCGAGGTGCTTGGAATCAAGGGTTTTGAGAGAAAGTTAAAGTGTGTGTGTGATTTTGATGAAATAAGATGGAGTAGAAGTAAAATAGAGATGGAGATTGAAGAAGATTGAAGGAAAAAGCTAACAAAAAGGTCTTGAATCACAGCTGAAAACTTGAGAGCGAATGAGAGAACCAAAAGTGTTGAAATGGAGACACAAGGCTTCTATTTATAGGAGAGGGTTTGGATGGCCAATATCTGGATGGCTCCATCCGAACGGATGAGTCCATTCGGAGGATGGACATTGTCCATTCGGAGGACTGAGTTCGCGTTGGTTAGTTTCCCAACTTTGATTCGTTTGCGAGTGATATCAAGTGTCGCGTTGCGTTTTATTGTCTCGATTCACGTGAATAATAATATATAATATATATATAACTAATACTATAATATAACAAACGTAAGTAACTGCGTCTCGAGTTTGCGTTGCGTCTATGCGAGAGCGAACGAGTAGTTTAGATACTCACGTGATGTAGTAGTGTAAGCGTATGCGTTGTGAAGTGCGATATAGCATATGTAATAAGCGATGTAGTGCGAAAATATGCGATGTAGAGTAGTAAGCGATATAGTTTACATTATGATCCGAATCTCTGGTGCTAGGCGAACGAGAGTAACGAGCGCGAAAGTGCGGGTTGTTACAGTACACCTGAAGACCTTAGGTCGCTTTTGCTTTATTTGCAGTAGTTCTATTGAAGATAAGAACTAACCAAATCGAATGTTAACCGCAAATCAATATAAACCGATTTCGTGGTTAGAGGTTAGCTTTAGATTTTTAGGCAAACAACATGTTTCTTCAATTTTATTTATAAGTTTAACCGATTCCAAAACCTTTTAATATATTATGAAGTGCTTTTAAAAACAAAAATCCTATCACAAAATCTATATTTAGGATGTCAATATGGTCTAAGCCCATTGAAAAAATGGTCCCGAAAATGGCATACGCTACAAGTAAGTGTCACTTTACAACCCTACAAACACACCTTCTTTGTCTCCTCTTCCTCTTCCTTAAAACCCCTCAACCCTCACTCATTATTCACCATTTTCTAGTCTCCCCGTGTGCCTCATCTCTTGTGTTCTCTCAGCCCTTTAAAACTCTTTTCACTTTCACCATGGCAACTGTTGCTGCTGGCTCTGGCTCTCCTTGTGGTGCCTGCAAGTTTCTAAGGAGAAAATGTGCCGCAGATTGCATCTTTGCACCCTATTTCTGTTCGGAACAAGGACCCTCACGGTTTGCTGCCATTCATAAAGTGTTTGGTGCAAGCAATGTCTCCAAACTATTGCTTCATGTGCCCGTGGCTGACCGCTGTGAGGCCGTTGTAACCATCGTTTATGAGGCTCAAGCTAGGATCAAAGATCCTGTTTATGGTTGTGTTGCACATATCTTTGCCTTGCAACAACAGGTATGTATGATCATATAGTTCACATGTAGAGTCAGTATTTTATTAGAACTACAAGTATGCATGTTGACAACAATTAGATTCACTACATCAGCATCTATAAATATGGTAGAAAATTTGTAATTATCACAAAAGTTAAAGGCTTACTCAAGGGACTAAGTGGTGATTAATAGTTGTGATCCTTTTATTAGGTTCTTAAGCGAACACCTGACTATACATGTATTACATGTTGTGTACGTAAACAAAAAAACAAATTTACCCAATAAAATCTCGCTCATAGAGTGTCTCGGAGGCTTGGATCAGGACAAACCTTAACTCTATCTCAGGAGATGGAGAGGCGTATTACACATTATGTATATATAATCTATTAGTTGGTTCTTCACTAATTTAATAATATGACAATTGCATGGTAGGTTGCATGCTTACAAACACAGCTGATGCAAATGAAAGCTCAAATGGTACAAGGACTCTACAATTCAAGAAATATAGAGACTCAATGGCCAGGATCAGAAGTGTACCAAAATTATCCACCCTTTACTGATTTTATAAACGGAAACATATCGCCTCAAAGCTCACTCGAGTCCATAGATCACAACAATGAAGGAATAGGGGTTCAAGAGAAACAAAATAGAGATGATCATGATCATTATCATGACATATCTTATCAACAATTTTGCAAAAAGAGACCCTTCCCAAGTGATTTGGGTGAGCTTCAAGAACTTGCTGTTAGAATGATGAGGAACTAACTGATCATTCACTTTCTATACTTAGTAACCCTCCAGAGCCAGTTTGCATCTTATGATCATCATGTTTATTCATCTTGTCGATCATCATATATTACGCTTTGCAGTTAATGCATGCTTTTAAACCATATATGTATAATGTATATAGGGTTGAGGTAGATCTTAAATCAGGCTTCAAGAAGTTCCATATATGCTATAAAGCCTTAGTTATGAAACCTTTTTTTTTCCTATATCTATGCATATCTATTGGGGCTAGATAGAGTTGAAAAATTGATAATAAGGACAATAATATCGGGACACATATATCATATCTTTGACATTTTAGAAGAGAAACCCTCGTTTTTTGGGTCATTTTGAAATTTATCATCTACCAAGCTAGATCGTACGTCAGGAAGAATAATCTATGTACATAGTTTTTTGTATTTATCTAAGATAAACGTATGGATAATTGGAGTTTGAACCCATATTGGTGTCTTCCCCAGGATTTTTATTACTCCTTCCCTATGCATATATACTATAAGGCTGTACGGTATTCGTTCTGGTCCGGTGCCGGGCCAAACACCGCGCCGCCCCTCCCGGCTTAGTCCTCGCCGTCTTTTTCCAGACGTTGGTGCCGGTCCAAAAAAGGACAAAAATCATCCCTCCCCCTCTCTCACACACCTATACATACAATATATACATATACTTTTTAGGTCCATCCCCCCATTTCCATACCTCCATCCTCTTTGCCCCATCCTCATGCCCATCCTACGTGGCGCTTACGTAGCACACCATCCTCCAAGAGAGGACCATCACCATACCGCATAGCCTAACAATAACTTTTAGTCTGAAACGTTTCGACAATATTATATAAAATAAACATTCTAACTGGTTTCTATATCTTCGCGTGATCGATAACAAATTATACAAATGAAGATTATATGACCCTTTGGTCAGTACTGGACTTGTTCGGATTTTTGTTACAAAATCTAGCTAAGAGACTTTCAAAAAAAAAAAAAAAATTAGTTTGATCCCTTTGCTATAGTCGATAAAGAAAATAACTTTTTTCCAGGTAAATAGTTTTGGTTCACCTAATGTAAGCTAATTAAGTAAGTAACTAATATCATTTAATCCAATAATATATACGACCTTTGTACTCCTACAGACAGACAAAATGTCCCCTCCAACAAATATATTACGAGTTTAGTAGCTTTCATAAGTTCCATTAATCTAATTAATTTAATTTGTTTGGAAACCTTAGCTTAATCAATTCATATCTAAATCATCTGAAAAGAACAAGATCAATAACTATTAAATAAAAGGTATTCATTTTTTATAAGGAGCTAATTTTATGTAGAAAAATAAAAAACACCAATTAACTAGTATAACACGAGTGGCTGATTATTCAATGTTGATTATTAAACAAAAATATAGTTTAATCTAACTTTTCCTGAATATATAATTAACATCTTTTTACCAAATGTTTTTATAAAGTGTTTAGTATGTAGCTCGACATTTTAGTTGTTCTCTGATCTAATGTCTAAATAATTTGAACTTAATTTAGAAATAACTATGGGTTTTAATTATTTAAAGTTTTTTACTCACTCCGTCCTAAAATTATGATTACTTCTTATTGTAGTTTCCTTTGAAATAATTATTCATTATTTACATAAAACCACCATGAAATCGCATGAGTCTTATATAAATTAAACAATGTTTATATAAAAAGGCTAAAATAAACTCGGTGTTTTTTCTCGGCTATAAATTTCGGTTGCTTTTATTTATCCCTTTTAGTAGTGAGATAGCATTTTTTACTTATTGTTATTCGACTTGTATTATTAAAATACTTAATAAAAAACTACACTATATATTAATATGCATCATTTCATTTGATGTACTTTTCTAAAAGCTTAATGAACTGGTTATTTGTTTCTTGAACGTAATTTAAAATTTTAAAATCGAAAATCTTGACCTTGACCCAATAATTACACTTTATTCATTTAATTATCATCAACTTGAGGGACTCAAAGTCCAAAAAGATAATGAAAAATATCTACAAAACAAATCATATCAAAGTAGTAAAGGGACTCAAAGACCCATTAACTATTAAATCTTTATGTACTTCGAGCCCATGACCCCGAACATATTTATTATAGTCAAAAGGTTGTCAAAAATTAAAGCGTGAGAACTGACGAACGGTCTAAGAACCCATCTTTAAGTTATCTAAACACAACAAAAAGGATAACATTTATGTAATAATATAATTTTTTAATAGTCTTATCATACATTATTAGTGTAGATCTCTCTATATTAGTGTAGATGCCGGAGTTAAATGTAAATTTCATTTTCCTTGAAATTAAAAGGGATTTTGAACTTAAGTAATTTGAAAATTACCATACTATAAATTTATAGCATGTTGGTGCTTTGTTAAGTTGTACTCTAAGGTTGGGGAGTTTTTAAAAGAAAAAATTAAAAATTGAGTTTTCACTTTTAATCCAAATGTTTTCATTTTTTGCATTTTAACATTTTTGGTTTTTTTTTTTTTACTTTTAACACAATTTTTTCTATCTTTTGCAATTTAACCCAACATATTTTAATTTTCAACTTTGATCCCTTTATTTTTCATCTTTTGCAAATTTTTCATTTTACGTTTCGTTCGAATTTTGTGAGTCAACACGTCGCAACGTGCGTGTGGGTTTCAACATTTTTTCGTCTATTTTTTCCCGTTTGACAGGACTCTCACAACGCGTCTATTTTTCCCTGTTTGACAGGTTGGTCGCAATGCGCGTAGTCTTAGATCGACTTAGTTATTCTTTTCTATTTTTACGTTTTAGTCTAATTTCTTCGCATTATCATGCCGCAACGGGTATGCGTGATTCAACGATTTTACATATACTTTTCGTTCAGTGTTATCTTTTCCTTTTTGTTTATTTTGTTTTTTACGAGCTTTTTCGGTGTTGTTGGTCGCTGGTAGTTGTGTAGCATTAGTGCTACTTGGCACGGTTTATGCCCCTGCCGCAACGCGAGGGCACTTAATACTAGTTATAACTATCTGAAAATGATGGGGAGGGTAAAAAATATAATTTGTTTTTTCAACAAATTTTTTAATCTAAATTTTTATATTTCATTTTTTTTATATTTTATAGCATAATCGTTAATAAAAGCAAAGTAGATATATTAAAAAGTGAATTTAAAATTAAAAAAATGTAATGTATTATCGTACAAACATTGTGTCTAACCAATTTAGACGGTGTATGTGTGTATATATATATATATATATATATATCATTTTACACAGTTTGGATATACGTAACACAATTTAGACGGTGTATGTGTGTATATATATCATTTTACACAGTTTGGATATACATAACATATTTGCAGGGTGCATATGTGTGTCCAGGTATGTAATGGATTTGATTACCCATTAGAGTGTGTATTCACCTTATTTTACATGCTACGAATGCATGAGCGAGATACTTGCGTACATTAATTAATGGACACAAATAACTACTGCCCATAAAATTCATGCACATATACATGTCATCTCCATATGACATCTATGGTTTTTGCAAAAAGTCGCATACACAAGGCGTTCGACTCAATTAATTGGAACTGCATCATGTCAATTATGGTTCAAATGGGGTTTGGCAGCAAGTGGTGGAGCTGGTGTTTAGTAGCTTGAACTCGAGGAAGGCTTAAGTTCTACTTAATGGGTTGCCTACGTGAGAATTTCACATTAAAAGAGGTGTGAGACAAGGTGATCCACTTTCACCCTTTCTCTTTAATATTTCCATGGAAGGTCTTAACGCTTTAATGAAAGCGAGTGGAGTGAATCAGATCTTTAATGGTGTTTCGCTTCCAAATGGAGGTCCAACGATTTCCTATGCTATGTTTATGGACGATGTTGTGTTTTTAGGATATTGATCTCTCAATTTTTTGGGGCTCAAGCGTATTTTTAGATGCTTTCATTTGATCTCAGGTTTAAAAGTTAATTTCATAAAAGTAGATTGTTTGGAGTCGGGATTGAGGACAGGGAAGTCGGTAGAATGGCTAATATCTTAAATTGTGTTACCGGGTCTCTTCCTTTTATTCATCTTGGGCTTCCTATTGGGTCTAATATGAATTTGTGCAGGCATTGGAAGCCTATTGAAGACAAGTTCTCCTCAAAGCTTAGTGCTTAGAAGGCAAATCATCTATCCTTTGGGGGGTAGACTCACTTTGGTTAATTTGGTTTTAAGTAGTCTTCCTCTCTATTACTTCTCGATATTCAAAGCCCCTTCTAAAGTCGTGAATAACTTGGATAAAATCAGGAATATGTTTCTTTGGGGAGGCATTGAGGGTGGTCGGAAAATTCATTGGGTTTCTTCAGAGGTGGTAACAAAACCAAAATACTTGGGGTGGTTTGGGGGTATGTAATCTCAAGATGCAAAATATCCCTTTATTATCCAAATGGTAGTGTAGAATTTTTAAAGAGGACCAGGAGCTGTGGGCAAGGAGTATTTTGGTCATTCATATTATTAAATTTCCATCCCCTGTTGTTCTATCCAAAAACTCCTTTTTTGGGACGTGGTGCGGGATTGTGAAGATAGTTGAAGATTTAAAAAAAAATCGGAGTTCGGATTACAGATTTTTCAGGAAGCAAGTTGGCGACGGTAATAAAACTCTGTTTTGGAATGATATTTGGTTTGGAAGGGCCTACTTTAGAGAGATTTTTCTCATTTGTATGCCCTAGAAGCGAATAAAAACTGCCTTGTTCCTCAAAGAGTTAAATGGGATGTTAATGGTTTGATAAGCCTTTCTTGGAATTGGAACACGAAGCGTCTCGATTCTGACATTCAAGCTGATATAGCTGATTTTTCTGATATGGTATCCAGCTACGGTTTCTTTCCGAGGGGCGACAGATGACTCTGGGGCCGGATCCTAAAAGTTCTTTTTGGATGAAGGAGGTTCGAAAATTACTTTAAAACCACCAAGAGGTTGTTCTGCAAACTAAAGATTTCATTTGGTTAAAGTGGTTTCCAATTAAAGTTCTTTGTTTCAATTATAGGTCGATTCTTAACAAGATTTTGATGGGTTCAAACCTGATTAGGAGGGTGTTCAGGCTGGTTCACCATTCTCAAATTTTGCAAATAAGCTAAGCCTTATTATTCTCAAGATTGTTCACTATTTCAAAAATTGAAAGAGTGAGAAAGGGTTGGGTGGGGGTGGGCTAGGGTGTTAGTGCATATTTTGTATGCCCGTCACTATGTGAATAGGCTAGATAGAGCGTGTGTTAAATATTGTATAGATGACAGTAAAAGTTCGATAGATTAACATAACAAAAGGTCGGAAAAGCTTGTTTGAAGGCCTTTCACACGAAAGAGTCTTTCGTGCGAAAGGACCTTAATTGCCCTTTCGTGCGTGAGGACCCAGTTGTCCCAATGGTTTCGTGTGACAGGCACATGCCTATAAATAGGGGACTTGGGTTTTTCATTCAGGACTTTTGGTTCCCAGAGGGGAAACGCTAGTGAAATTTCTCCAGAATTTCGCAAACTTGTAAAATATGTAAACTCTTTCGGTATGAATGAAGCATTCAACTTATGGCTAACTATTCTGCTTCTACTCCATTCTTAGTAATAATATTCTACTGAATTAGTCCTTTCGGAGCCAAACTTCCGTCTAATCCCGCCGGATCCTGGACTCTCAATTGGTATCAGAGCTACGGTACCGATTCAATGGATCTAACAGTTGATTGAATCACCTACGCCCATGAATTATGGAGTTTTAGGGGTTTTAGACGTAAAACATCAATTTGAAGGTCAATTCACGAATGGATTTTGAAATTGAAGACATCATTAGATTCAGAATTGATTTTCGCACATATATATGAAGTATCATCATGAAATTCACAGAAATAAAGATTTTAGATCGAAAAATGTGATTTGAAGTGTTCGAACAAAGGAACCCCATTCGCACGAAACGATCAGCCTTTCGCACGAAGGGATATGTCCAATCGTTCAAAAGGTTTTTCGTTTTAAAATAAGCTCATTCGCACAAAAGGACCTACTCCATTCGCACGAATGAGCCAAATGCCTAAAAAGGCTTTTTTTGATCGCAGTGACGAGACGAGTGTCCAGAAAAAATTTGGTGATTGAATTTTTTTTCGAGATTTTAACGACCAATATGGGTTGTTCGGGGACACCGTCGGGGGCTTCAGAGAACGGATATAATGATGCGATCATAGAATGTTGGAGTTAGTGGGGTAGTCATGATACCTATGCAGAATGTTTATCATCTGGGTTTTCTGACTTTTTAATGGGCCTTAACGAAAAAACGCAATGATAAAAAACGCACTTTTGTGGGCCAAAATGACAAATTTTCCGCATAGTGGAGTTTTTCAGAGATAACAGAGGACTGAATTGCCAAGTTTGAGGGGGAATTCAGTGATAAGAAGTCAGAATTTGCAAAAATGAGGGGGAATAAAAATTTCATAGAATATATTGAAATTCTGGCATTTTTAAAATTCGTAACATGCAACAACATTCGGGTGGTTCCGACTTCAGATTGTCCGGGGATCCATAGGATCTGGATTCGCTAGTTCGTGATCATAGGAAGTTCAGATTCTACATATCATGTTTAGATTGATGTCTTAGGGTTTGAGTCCCGGGTCTTCGTCAAGCCGGTCAGCAGCATTTGTATTGTCGATACTTATAAGATTTTATAGCTTTGTGATAGTCTAAAGTGTCAGAATGGTTAATCTTCGAGCAGAGGAATTGTTTTTCGGACTAACCGTCGGGGAATGACGATGTTTGTTGATTAAGTTGCTGCCGGAACTAACAGAGAGTACTATACATCTGTTATCGTGACTGAAGAGGAAGAATGTGAATCTGATCGTGGAAGAATGGGATCTGAATGTGTTACAAGATGATTTGTTATCTGATGAAGATTTACTGATTGTGGAGATTACCGTTTACACTGATCAATCATTCAAGAGTGTGCTTAAAGGTGATTAC
Organism: Helianthus tuberosus; assembly: GCA_030545235.1. Lineage (NCBI taxonomy): Eukaryota > Viridiplantae > Streptophyta > Magnoliopsida > Asterales > Asteraceae > Helianthus > Helianthus tuberosus. The sequence continues at coordinate 179,797,489 of CM060409.1, forward strand.
GGAAAACGGGATTTCTGATTTTCGTGGGTATTCATAGACTTGAAGTTAACTGGTGTGGTGGTTCGAAGTTTCTATCAATTGTTGGTTGGGTTTTTGAAGATTAAGAGATTGAGCTGAAATGGTAAATCAAAAACCGAACACGGATGTGGTTCAAGTCGATATGGAGAGATCACATTGTGTTATTTCAAGTTGGTGATTATTCGTGAAGATTGCGATATAGCAAATCAGAGGATGTTGGAACTGTGCAAACAAAGACCTGAAGATTCATTACAGTGGGAATTTGTGCATAATGAAGATAATGTAAACCTAAATCATCAGTCATGGGGGGAATCAATTGAAGATATCAAGATGCCCGATTGAAGTTGCAGAATAGTCAAACACGACTCTCGCTTTCAAAGATCAAGCTTCGACAGTGACGACCAAGGGGGAATTTGTTAGTGCATATTTTCTATGTCCGTCACTGGGTGAATAGGCTAGATAGAGCTTGTGTTGGATATTGTATAGATGAGACTTAAAAGTTCGATAGATTAACGTAACGAAAGGTCCGAAAAAGCTTGTTTGAAGGCCTTTCGCACGAAAGCGTCTTTCGTGCAGAAGGACCTCAATTGACCATTTCGTGCGTGAGGACCCAGTCGTCCCAATGGTTTCGTGCGACAGGTACATGCCTATACATAGGAGACTTGGGTTTCTCATTCAGGAATTTTGGTGAAATTTCGCCAGCTTTTAAAAGATGTAAACTCTTTCGGTATGAATGAAACATTCAACTTATGGCTAACTACTCTGCTTCTACTTCATTCTTAGTAATAATATTCTACCAATTAGTCCTTTCGGAGCAAAACTTCCGTCTAATCCCGCCGGATCCTGGACTCTCATAGGGTAAGTAGGTCTTATTTTTTTTAAAGTTATATATATGCACTTTGATGGGAAAAGACAAGAATACCCTCATATGAGGTCTATGTGATCTAATTTAACGAAGAAGATTAACTAGGTTAGGGCAAAAGGAAATAACGTGTAATATTTTAAAACATTAAGTACTAGACTCTTCAATTTTAAAGATAAAGGATATCGTCTGAAATTAGGTATAAAGATAGAGGACATAACTTATATTTCACTCTTAACAAAATATTTAACTCTAGAGAGATCAGTTCTTAAGATAAAAAAATGGGTGGTACACATTGATTCTTAGAGTTTTTAAATTCCCCACGTTTTCTTAAGATTTCACCCTATATATATAACAATAACTTGTATCTAGAATAAATTTTGTACTCGAATTTAACTTAAAGGAAGGGGTAGGATCAAATAAAAATTTGATTTTGTTTAAGTTGGAAGAATGAATATTAATCTTTCATTTTTCAAATCAATGGTTAAAATGAAAGTGTAGGAAAAAAGATGAGTGTAAGGGTATTTTTGTAATAGCCAATTTGTTGACTTTCGCTCTTCACATGCAAGATACATGCAATATCCTCTTATATTTTTTAAACGTTCATAACTTTTTTAGATGACATTATTTTTTTTTAATTACACCTTAAAATCGAGCATCTTTTTATATTTAATTTGAGTACCATATTGCTATATAAAACACGAGATCTAAAAAAAACCCAAACAATTGTCTTAGATTTCTATGTTGTATAACATTTTTGTTCTGAATTTTTTGTACTTGATTTTTCTGCTACATTATTGTGCTGGATTTTTTTTTTGTGTTGATTTTTTTGTACTGAATTTTTGTTATGGATTTTTTGAGCTACAATTTTTTGTGCTAAATTTTTTATACCGAATTTTTTGTGCTACATTTTTTGTACTATTTTTTTTTGTAGAAGATTTTTTGTATGTATTTTAAGAAACGGGTGAGAGTTTGTGTTTTTTTTTTAAACTTGAACTTCATTAAACAACGACGACCGCTTGATCCCCAAGGCGAGGACCAAAAATTACATCACGTCACAATTACACCATTCTTTCAAAGTACATTTTGTACTTCTATTCCTATTGTTATACCACAAATAACCATAAGTTTTCACATCCGAAATAACCTCATCAATCTTTGTGTTCTTGTTATTGAAAATGTGATCATTCCGAGCCTACCAAATTCTCCAACATCTAATAATCATCAAGCCGTGATAGTGAACCATATTCCTTGTAACCGAGTTGAGCCGCAGATTCTTGTACATACTCGTAAGATCTTTTAAACCACACACATAAAAACCGGAAATCTACACCATTTCGCAATAGCCTGCCAAAGAATAGTCGAGAATATACAACCTGTAAAAATTTGCTCTGCCGTCTCTGCTCTGTCTTCACAAAAGCTGCAAATGTTATTTTCCACTTGAATGTTCCTCTTGATCAAAGCTTCTTTCGTCGGTAATCTTTCAAGTCTCGCCCTCCACATAAAGATGTTGCATTTCTTAGGAAACCATTGACACCAATCAAAAAGGGCCGCCATATTTGTACACTAGTAAAAAAGAGACATCTAATATGACAGTTTTTCAATCAAATATGACGGTATATTAATCGTCTTAAAAGACACCGTCATTTTTGGTCATTACCGTCATATTTGGTATTAAAACCTTTTAAGACGTTTCAATAGACCGTCATATTTGATATGTTTTAAGGTTCCATATTAAAGCCTAATATGACGTTTGTGTTTGTTACCCGTCATATTTAATATATATAAAGCGTCATATTAAAGCCTAATAAGACGGTTTGTGGTGTGTTAATAAGACGGTTTCGATGTATTAACCGTCATATTTATAAAGCAATATATTAAAGCGTAATAAGACGGTTTGTGGTGGAGCTAATAGCCGGTTGGTTAGGTGGTGCATCCATATATTTCACCCAATTCATGTTGATTCATGAGATTTACAAACACATATATGAAAATGATATACCAAACAATGAACCGTTTTATAAATAGCTAAAGAATCCATCTTGACCCGTTAGTCTAAAGCATTCAATTTAACAAAGAAAAAACATAAAAAAAACCATCGAATCATTCAGTTTTACAACTATGCAAAAAACACTTCAAAAACCTTTGACTTTGTGCAACTTCCTTCATCCACCACAAGCTCTAAGTAACACCAGCTAATCAGAATTCCTTTGCCACTGATCAAAACAAATAAAATGTCTATCAGCTAACATTTAGGATTAAAATAAAACACGATCCCAAAATTAAGAAAATTTTAATGCATAAGTCATGGCAACTATAGTCAACATTAATACAAAGCCATGTGTTGCTCCTAAGAAACCCTAATAATATATGTGTGCCTAGGCCCTTGGGGTCAAATAGACGAACGGGTCAAAGTGACTTAACCATCTTTGCAATTAATTCTCAATATAATGAATCAAAAGACTATGTTCGGAGGCTCACTAAAGTGTCCTAAACAAATATTTATAAAAATGTAGAAAACTGAAAAAAATACTATGAATAGATTCGCATACTAATACACTTACCTTCATTGATCCTTCTCATCCTCAACGTCACCAAAAGATGATATAAACACCTTTAAAGTACGCTCTACAAATTCATCAATTTCACCTTGACGAACCATTTTAGTTTTATTTGCCAACTAAAACATAAAGATAGATAAAAGTTAGGTTAAAGTTTAATACACATTGTTGTTAAACGTATATAAATAGGAATGTATAAATATACTTACCATATGTTCTCTGTTACGAATCACAAAATCATACATAGCCAACATAACACAATAACCGCATTCCCATCCATTAGGTTGTAGACGACACTAAATAGTTAATTGAGCTTACAATTAGTTAACTAAAATCTAAAAATAAACAAGCTATAGAAAATGAATCATAACTTACTTTAACCTTAGCCCACGTCATATTTTCTTCTATGGCCTGTTCGAATAATGTTGTAATCTCATAACATGAATAATCATCATCATCTTTACCTTTACGTGAATCAAATATGTAACCCTTCCAAGTTTTATATACCGGATGATGTTGAAGTATAATTAGTACCCAGTGTTTCCTGCATAAAATGGTCTGATTTAAGAAACACTTAATAAATAAAAACGAAAACAATATTCTAACATAACTAAAAGAAGGTTGAAGCTTTAATATAAATGATCTTGATATGAAACAAATTGAATACCCGGCTATGTATGGTGCAATAAACCATTGTTTGTCTTTATGAAAAGAGATGACCTTTTTGATATGGTCAATCACAAAGTCACCATTATCTGAGACAAGTTCACCTTCAATATAACGGGGATGAAAATATGCAGTGTTATTTAAACCCTCCCGTTCCCCAGCTGCATATAAATACCTGACATAAAAGTAGAAAAAATGTGATAAGATTAGGAACCCTCGATTATATTGTAAAAAATACTACCATAAATATTTAAATAAAAATTAGCGGAACATACATTGTGAACCAATGCACAAAGCAAACATCCGCCCAACCGTTGACACATAACTGTATAACCGCCTCAAATTCAACCGTCTCTTGAACACGTTCCTCATACATCCCAGTTGGCGAAGTAAAAACCGTAAACAAGGCTTTTTCAGAATGAAGTGCCACTTTTTGTGCTAATCTATATATGTTTTGAGGCCTGGATCTCGCCATTTCTAAAAGTTCTAATACTTTTATTTTTTCTTTTGATACTTTTATTTTTTCTGTTGAAGGTTTAGAAGCAACAACAGTCGGTTTAGTATGCTGGCAATCACGAATGGGCTCGATAGATTGATTAGCATGAACGGTCTTCGTAGGTTGATTAGCAATAACGGGCTTGGTATGTTGATAAGCATGAACAGGCTCAGTAGGTTTACGAAAAGAAACATGCTCGGCCGTTGTATTCTCAGAAAACTGTTTATCAATGAAATACATCAATCAGTAACAATGTTATTAGTAAACAAATATATATAGAAACACAAACCACATATGTATATATATAAATAATGTGATTACCAATTGATTAAAAGTCTCATCATCTTGTAGTGCATAAGAGTATATTTGATAGTCGTTTCTTTCATTTGGAATCGCTTGTTGTTGGTCAGCAGGAGTTGCCTCAAACTACAATGGCAAAGCAAATTGTTTTTTAATATCAAGTAATTAAAAAATAATAATATATATTAAACACAACCTGTGGCCTATAAGGTGTACTTATAAAATGGTGACATGGTTCTACAGTTTGAGGAGAGTCTTTATTCAAAATTTGTACGTTGTAAAAAATATTAGTATACCAATAATGAAATCAATATACAAATATTATTCATATAACATATACCTTTATTAATTTAACAGGCCATTGAATAAAACTTCCTTTTGCATCTTTCAAAAGTTCTATTTCACCATAAATACATGACTCTGGCAAAAGACGAGTCGATCCGCAACCTTCTACAACTCTATCTATTTGAACTTTGACGAAACCATCTATTATTAGGCATCCATGTACAACCCTATCATCAGTAGGATGAACACGGCCAATTGCTACAACCTTAAGAGCACCTTGGTCGTCAAGATGCAGAAGTTCACATTTTTTAATAGACTGTAAAAGGTATCTTTTAGTATATATATCTAAAATAAATAAATAAACAAACTTTGATATTATATTACCAAGATTTCTGACGAACTACCGGCCGCAAGGCCCATGCCAGGACTACCAAGGATCTCCCTAGGCGTTGTCTCTACAGCCTCGCTCTTGTTTTTCTTTGTGGAATAAGATCCATCATCCTTCAGTTGTTTTTGTTTTTCTTTTTTATCCTGTTCAAAAAATGTGACGGTTAAAATTTTGATCGCTATAAATTTATATAATAATTATATAAATACTTACCAATAATTCAAGTAATCCTGTCAAATCACCATTTGATATAAGGTTTTCTCTAAGTTCATATAACTTTGTGACCGGATTAAGACGTGCTTTACTTACTGTATTCCTTATAGAGCTAGGATGTTCAATAGCATCTAAATGTGGATAGCTTGAAACAAGTTGATTCCATCTACTTTCAATGTGGGGCTCCAATCCAACAAAACCACATCTCCCTACACACGCGGGGTTAATGTTTTCTTTTACGCTCTTCTTTGCTTTTTCACTTATTTTCTTCAAAAAATATTATAATAAGTGTTAATAATAATAATAACAAATAAATAAATAAATCACAAATTACCTTCCACTCTTCGGTATCAACACTTGCAACGAAAGACTTCCATGGTTCCCCGTCTAGATAATCGTAATCTTCAAAGGGAGTTTCGCCTTTCTCTTTAACGGGGTTTTTATTTTTATCTTTATCGGAAGATTCTTCTTTATAAATATATTTTTTTCTAAGTTCGTAACGAAATTGCCTCATTATCTTCTTCCCCTTTTCTAAAGTTTTTTTTTCCCGAGGTCGTTAGGAATATCCCAAATTTGCTACATATTAAAATTAACAATCAAACATTAGCAAGAACCATCATGGTGAGTCCAGCAAGCAATTAATGGCTATAAGCCCAGTAGTGTTAATAAATCCATTAAAAACATTAGCAAGAACCATCATGGGAATCCTACTAGCTAAAAGAAAAAGGAAGAAACAATACCTTAGCGTATTCCCAAATATCTTCGTATTTTTTAGGGTTTACTTTTCTGGCACGTTTATCGTACGGGATCTTTCTTTTACACTCGACACCAATCCAAGACATAAAGTTCCCTGCATTCTTACCGATCGCTATACCCTTCTCATTAAAATCAACTTTAGATTGATCCGGATTTGAAAGCTTCTTTTTGCATTTAGAAACTCCCCTCTTTTTCTTCTCCGACATTTTTAAACTTGGTTTCTAAAAAAACATAATATGGAAAGTGAAGTGTTGCGTGTAACAAAGAGACAAGTAGAGGTCAAATAGATTATGACTCTTTAACACTTTAACAATCTAACTAGTAACTATGGGATTCTGTTGCGGTATCAAACCTGGCACAATGGGCTACAAAATATAATTAAGATATCAGAAACTTTTGTTAGGCTTAGATCATCATGATCTACAAAGTGGTATGTGACCACCATGTAATGGATATGAGTCTCTGATATGATGTCCACAAAGCTGTGATGATTCCCACACCACACAGTATCTAACAAATTCTAAACTTCTTTCGTTATAACTTTGTAATTTGAAAAACAATCTTATGTATAAGATGCATGTGTGATCTTGGTAAATCTTGGCAACTTGTGGGCCATGATCATATGGGAATAAGCTCTCTCATCTTAAATATGTCTGCAGCTGTTTTTCTATGTGGTACTGTTTCTGCCCAATAATTAATGATATATAAGGCTTTTTTATGGCCACTAAGTAGTAACTTGACTATATGTGTATTTTTCTAGCTCGTGTCATTTGGTATATTGGCTTTCAATTTTCAAATAATGCACTAAAGTATAAATTTTGAGTGTGTGGCACTAATATACTGAAAGAAAGGGGTTTGATCTTTGATGATTTTTCAAGGGTAGATCAATTCGTTTTAAAAACAGTTATTCAAGGTCAAGGAAAAGAGTTGTAAAGACTTTATGCTTAAAGACTTGTCTAAGACTATGGGGTATGGGGCGTGGGTTGGGTACAAACGCCCACGTCACCACCCCGGGTGGGCTTGGGTTTGGGCGTGGCCCCTTGGGCGGGGGTTTCAGCCCGGGCGTTGGGCGGGGCTACCCACATGACATGGCGGAACCTCATTGGCCAAGAGCACTAGCCCTTTGAAATTGGCTTTTTTTTCCACGCCACCCAACCCACGCCCCACCATACCCCTTTGAAATTGGCTTTTGGTCTTGGGTGCCCCTTAGTCCACGTGCCTCACCATGCCCCCAACCCATGCCCCACCATACCCCACGGTCTAACAGTCTACTTTAGAGATGACATCAATGGACCAATTGACCACTTCACACTTCAAGGTAACACTTATGATAATACTTTTTTTAATTTATTATTTAATGAAATCACTAATTTAAGTAGTTTTGTACATGTATCGAAACCAAGATGGCAAAAAGTCAAAAGATCTTTTGTCTGCAAGTAATATAATAGATTGTTGGTTGTGAAAAAACAAACTCGTGCCTTATTATAAAAATTGTTAACTTAGGAAGTTGAGGATCTGCTTTCTTAAAAAGCAATTTGAGAATCACACTAAGTTTCATTGTTTTAATAATGAATATTTTGATCGAATATTATATTGTGTATACCGAAAATAAAACTGAAAGAAAGGGGTTTGTCCACTTCAAGACTTTATGAATTAATGTGTATTTCGATATTGGACGAACTTAAACAACTGTCATGTTCCTTACATCAGAAAAGGTTTTATGCTTAAAGACTTGTCTAACAGTCTAATTTAGAGATGACATCAATGGACTAATTGACCAAATACTCTCTCATTGGTTCTTCTACTTGAATGAATACATGATCAGTGGTGCCAGTAAACCCTCGTTTGTTAAACAACAACGCAAATCACACACATAGTGACACGAACAACAATAAACCCTAGGTATGATATCAAACATAGTAGGAAATAGAGATTAATGTTGTAAATGTCTAGAAATTAAGAAAAGCATGAAGATCTTACCAGATAACCAGATCGAGAAACAATGGGGGGGGGGGGGGGGGGGGATGCGAATGAAGTAATGGTGGGAAGATGGAGGATTTTGGGGGTTTTGATTTGGGGAATAAGAAATTGGGCGGGATTTGCAACTTTTGAGGGTTTTTGTTTTCTTCCCTCCAAATTACCATTATTTAGATAAAATGATGAACATTAGGTATGGAATATGATTATTAACTTTGGAATAAAATTATGAACATTAGGTATGGAACATGGTTTTTGACTTTTCGTAATTGGTTAAGACCCATTTTCTTTTTTAAGTGAATATTTTTCATAACTAAAAGTTACAAACTAATACTTCACTATAGCAAAATGTTCATTTTTATCTTATGAATATTAACTATAGTTGTTTCGAATAGCTTTTAGGGGTATTTTACCCAAAAAAAAAAAAAATAGTGCATCATTCTAAAAGGCTTCTTATAAAAACAATGTATTAAGCCTAGCAAGCTAAAAAGCAGTGAAAGTGTTACGAGTAAACTCTTGACATTATCAAACTGTTTATTTGTCTAAATAAATTTTGAAGGTTTAGTTTGTTATTTAATTTTCAAAAGGTTTTGTTAGATTGTAATCGATATGTAAGTTACTACAGATATTTACTTTGCTGCATTTCATAAAAAATGTATATATTTACTTTGATGCCTTTCATAAAAAATATATATTTAAGTAAATGCATAAGTACGAAAATTTAAGTAAATACGTAAGTATGAAAACAATATCATAAGTTCATAAATTCATCAAAGAAAAACATAGTTGTAGACTAAAAACATGGAATATAACTGGTTTATCTACAAACATCTCTTCTTTGTGCTCATATCGTAAGTGTTCATCATTGTTTACCCTGTAAAAAAAAAACTTTTGTTATAACTTTAGTTTAGTTTAATTATTTATATAGATAGAATATGTGTGTATATATATATATATCAAACAGTGGCGTCTCCGAGAATTCACGTACCCTGTTCGAGCTCGAAAAATGGGCCCTTATGCTTTAACGATAAACGACATAATTACGAAAAAATGACAAAAATTGTAGTATTTGATAAACAATGCAATTACGACAATTACAAAATCATAGTATTCTAATGAGTTACATACCGTAATAAATAATAAGTTAATAGCTAACCAATGATTCGTGCAGCCCTCCTTGCGTTCTTCATAGCAAATTGTTGGATCAACTCTTCACAATTTATATTATCCAAGACTTTGTTCTCGATAGCTATCATCGCCAACCCACTAAGTCTATCTTGAGACATTGTGGATCGTAAGTAAGATTTTAACAACTTCAACTTTGAAAAACTTCTTTCTGCAGATGCCACAGTGACTTGAATAGTTAACAATATTCTATATGCAATGCATGCTTCTGGGAAATAATCATCTTCTTTCATATGCTCCAAAACATCTACATGGTCGCTAAATTTATTGGTTAGTGATGCACGAAATAAATTAAGCTCCATATATAGTGCCTCGGCATCAATATCTGAGCTCCCTTCAAACTTGAGTGCATCTTCAACGTCTTCTTGTTGATTTTCAACATTAACTGTAGGTGGATTAGGCGCCAAAAACTTTTGCATAGCACCGGCTTGAGACTTCACCAATTCATCCGCTTGTTTCCTTTTTTGACGTTTTTGCCATCCGGAAGCTTGTTTAGGAGCCATTATTCATTAACGCCTAAAAAAACGACAACACTTAATCAATACGACAATACACGATACGGGTTCTGATGTTAAACAAAATAATAATCAACATCAACAATTAAACTAACAGTTCTGTAAATATGAAATTATGAATATATGATGATCAGTTCTATCAAAGTTTCAACAATTAAAGTATTAAACTAACATTTATATAAATATGAATATGAAATTATGAATAATAATCAACATCAACAATTCTGATGTCACAACTCATCTCATAACTTTCACTGTTCAATCAAAGTTTCAACTTTTACAACAATATTCTATAAACGAACTTACGAACAGTTAATCAATAATCAGAAATTGAGAACCAAAGTTTCAATATATCAAAGTTCAATCGGAAATTCACCTGATCTTCTGCCGTAGTGCCTTCGTGTCGTTCGATTTCCTGCTGCGTATTCGGTATCTCGAAGTTTCGTCCGTCCAGTTTCCAGGCCCTGCGTATTTCTTTTTTTTTTAATCATTTTAGTATTGGATTGGGCCCAATAAACCTATTGTTAAGTTGGGTAAATTATAAAAAATACAAATCTTTTGATAATGGGCCTCTATATTGGATTTGTTATGTGTGTACAATTTTTTTTTTAAAATAACATATATATATCGATTTTTTTTTTTAAATCTCGTGCCCCTAAAAAAACGGGCCTTGTGCGCAAGTCCTCCCCGCACACCTAAAGAGCCGCCCATGATATCAAACCTTTGACTTCTTGGTTTGGGTTGGTTTTTCTATAGATATCCCGTCGTCGTGGTCAGATCGTCGTAAGTATGAGGTGCCAACGGTGATATAGTCGTTACCATGTTGAATACCGACAGAAAATGGTGGTAATTCGTCAAACTGGTTGTATTCTTCCTCGTCGTCAACATCATCAACACCAAGAATACGTCGCTTACCTTGCAATACTATATGGTATCTTGGATTGCATGGGTCTTTGACAAAAAATACTTGTGTGGCTTGAGTTGCGAGAATGAATGGTTCTGATTTATACCCATCCGTTGTAAGGTCGGCAAGTGTAAAACCATGTTCGTCAACTTTAACACCTGTGCGATTATTGACCCACTTACATCTAAACAAAGGTATTGTGAATGAATCATACGATAACTCCCAAATTTCTTGTATGACACCGTAATATGATTCTTTGGCGATTATCATTTTGTCACCCTTTGTACTTGAGGCTATTTGTGTGACTCCGCTATTTTGCGTTGCACTTTTATCATCTTGTTTTTTAGTGTAAAATGTATAACCGTTAATATCATACCCTTGGTAAGATATTACTCTAAAATCTGGCCCCATCCCCAATTTCTCCACAGTTTTATCAACATTTGGTTCACCATAAGTTTCCTCCACCTTTTTCTTCAACCAATCACAAAACCCCTCGTTATGTTGTTTGGTCAAATTTAGTTTGTTCTGTTTCTTTTTAGCAGAATCTTTCATTGTTAAGTTCCGAGTTAATCAATTTCAAACTGAAGCCAACTTATAATTCGATTTAAGTTATTTACAAATAAACAAATCACAACCCAATGTAACATGAGTAACACAACACCATTGGTATATGAATAATTAACGCATATTAGTCCTCTTTAAAAAAAAAGCTGACCCGACCCGACCTGAAACCCGTTCTGACCTGGACCCGTTTCGACTCAGACCAAAACAACCCTTTTGTATAATTGACCTGTTTTGACCCGAACCCATTTTGACCCATGGCCCGAACCGACCCGAACCGACCCGTTTGCCAGGTCTACTTTCCCGCAACTGCAGTGAAGCTTTTACGAAACACAATTTTAGGCGAAACAAGAAAAAAAAACTATATATGTGTAACAATAATACAATACATGTACAAAACCACTTAAATTAGTGATTTAATTAAATAATAAATTAAAAAAGTATTATCATAAGTGTTACCTTGAAGTGTGAAGATCCACAATGAAGGAAACTAGGATTGAACAACTTGAGTAGGAGTGGTTTTAATGAAGAATGAACTCTATCTTGAATTGATTTGGCTTGAACTTGTTGAGAATATGAACTTTAGAATTTGCAATATGATCTTCTATTCTTATAGAATAAATAATGATAAATTTTTTTGTTTAAATTTTAAAAGTATTATCTTTGTTTTTGTTTAAAGATAAAAGGATTAGTATGATTTTTTGTTTAAAGATAAAAGGATTAGTATGAATTTTTGTTTAAAGTTAAAAGGATTAGTATGATTATAATATTTCAAAATAATTTTCATACATTAAACCGTCTAAAACCGTTGCAATAGCTTGGAAAGTTTTGGTTTTAGTGGCATTATAAGTTTGACTTTACTTTTGTATAATTGTTGTTAAAGAAACCATCATTTGTTTATTATATAAAAATAATTAAAATTGGTACTTTATTTAGCTGAATGATAAGCTTTAATGAGAAATGGTTTCACAAATTGATAACATCTATTTATAAACGTAAATTTAATGAGAAATGGTTTTACAATTTGATAACATCAATTACAAGTGAAAATATAAAAATAGTGACATTTGTTTATTATATAAAAAAACCTTTAATATATGTTAGGCCTAATATGACGGTTTACATAATAATATATAAAATTTTAATAATAAAATGAGAAATATGACGGTTCCATATAATAAAATAGGCCTAATATGACGGTTTAATATATTAGGTCTAATATGACGGTTCCAAATCTCAAATATGACGGTTTCATTTATCAAAATAAGACGGTCCAATAAAATAGGTTTAATTCCAAATCTCAAATATGTCGTTTTCCATAAAATCGTCTTAAAAGCCTTTTCTAAACCGTCTTATTTGCTCTTTTTTGTACTAGTGGTAGCTTCGGTTAATGAAATCCATGCTTTGAAATTCGCCACTGTAAACTTAGAACCGGTACCATGCCACAACCATGAATCTTTCTTAGAAGAAAGCTTCACAGTCGCAAGCACATTAAAACAATCCGTCAATCCATAATCCTTTTTAAACTATTTAAACAAAAATAACCTTCCATCCTACCTATGACACATGTCATTTCCATAATCCTTTTTAAACTATTTAAACAAAACCTACTTTTTAAACGATCTTTCCCGTAACTTAACTTAATATATTCTAGATTGCACATATGCATCGCTCATCACCCAAAAAATTACTATTTTACCTATGCATCGCTCATCACCAAGGAATTATCTAAAAGTTTTATAAAAGGAATATATATTTTTTTTAAATTGAACTACTAGTCGGTGATATTTTCGTTAGTGAAACTCAGTTTCCTACTTCCCTAGTAGTGATTTTAAACATCATATTAACAATGCATTGACAACTAATCCATCTATACTAAATTTAAAATTCAAAACATTATACGATTAAACATTAATTAATGATCTTTTAACTGATTAATTAATTAATTAGACTTTTAGTATGTCTGATACAACTAGTTAATAGTTAATAGTGAATACGTCTAAGGGGCTGTTTGTTTACATATTAAGGAGGCTCTTAATGGTTCAGACCTCTTACTGGTTCAGCACTTAATGGTTCAGACTGTTTGTTTCACGAGCAGATGTCTGAATGGTTCAGACATTTGCCTCTGAATGGTTAAGATTTATACAGAGTCTGAATGGTTAAAATCTCTAATCTGAATTAGTCAGACATTTGCCTCTGAACGGTTAAGCATTATACATGCTCTTAATGGTTCAGACCTCTTACTGGTTCAACACTTAATGGTTCAGACCTCTTACTGATTCAGCACTTAACCATTCAGATGTTGCCAAACAGCCCCTAATACAACTAGTTAATAGTTAATACGTCTAATACAACTAGTTATTATACTAATCCTTAAGAGCATTCACATTTGAACCTTTATACTTGTCATTTCTTTATAGTATAAAGGAAAAAATAAAGAAGACAACTAAAGCACTACTACAATGGGTTCTCTATAATAGCGAATACTTTAAAGAAAACTAAATTATACCTCTATATTTAGAGGCTTATATAGTACGCCTCTATCCTTTTTAGAGTGTATAAAAAAGAGAAAAAAATTATAAAATAAGTGTTTGCGAATATGATAGAGATAGAAAGTTAGATATGAGAAGTTTTTATGAAATAAACAAAATTTAAAGAAAAATGTGTTTTTTTTATTAAATAATAGATATAGATGAAGATGCAGGTTAAAATGTGAGTACTCTAACTTCACATATAAAATTGCAATGTAGACGAGTATTTACATCCACCACTAACATAGCCAAACACCATACCAAAATTTAGTTAAAGCACAAAACAAAAGGTTTGTTTTGATTTATTTTTGAGAAATTTAGTTATTGTATTTAGTTACGCCTGTAAAACTAGATGATCTTTGTCAAGCTAAGGATTTGACCTAATTCTTGTCAGCACTCAGCTGCTTATATATCTTTGAAATCGAATGACTAGTATGAGATCGGTAACCATTGGGTGACAGCCCAGTGGCCACCGACACCCGCTTAAAACCGGAACGAGGATCCTGAGAGGTCTCGGGTTCGATACATGTGTCGGACCCCTCCTTGATGGTTATGGGGATTTACTGCCAGGAAGCCTTGTCGGGTGGTGACCTGGGAGGGGGGATCCCCTCCGCGGTCGGGGTTACCGTGCAAATTAACCTTTTTTTAGTATGAGATCGGTGTAATTCATGACTTGTACCCTCTAGCTTCAGTTTTACAAAAAATTAAAAAGTTACTTTGTCGTTTAAAAAAAAAAAGAAATTCTTGTCACTCTAGATTGGTTAACCAATTGTCTTAAAGGGCTTTAATCAGATATAACTAGGTTAAGAAAGTGGCTTATGAATGACCTGAACAGGACTGTTAATGGCAAAAAAACTGAAGCACACTAGTAGTTGATGTCGAGGAGAGGTACCTTACCACCACACCAATCCTAATGTAATACGAAACCAATTAATGTTTATACCGATAAACATAAATTCCAAATAAACTATAACTTAGGAATTTAAATAATATCATTTTTCTTGGATCATTATCTCCTCGCTTGTCTCTTCTATCAAAATTATTCCAACAATGACTGAGTATTATGTGTAAAGAGGCAAATTATCGGAACTTTTAGACATACACGTACCATCTTCAACTACGCAAATTATAGGAATTTTAGACAAATATATATATACAAAACTCAAAGACTGGCATACACGTACCATCTTTAACTAACTAACAATTTGCAAAACCCTTGAGACACTTTAATACAAACAATTAGCATTTTTCCACATCATATTAAGTTCATATGGCTGGAAGATGCACCCACGTTTATGCCATGTTTTTTTTTTTCTGCAAGTGTATCCAGATCATACTATGGGATTTACTAATGGTAGCACAAAATAGTTTTACAAACTAAACTAGACCAACATGGGAAAGGTTCAACCAAGACTTGAACCAACATACACACCCACCCGGTCAAAGTTCCATAATTTCCGCATTTCTGCAAGAGGTTGTCTTCATGACTTTAACTCGTGACCACCATGTCCATGTGACCTGGAGGTCTAGGTTCGAGTCATGAAACAACCGTTTGCAGAAATGCTGGGTAAGGATGCGTACACCAGGCCCAAGTTGACCCGGCACCCACTGACCCGCGCTTACAAGATTCAAGAGCCTCATATACTGGGTTTGCCCAACCAAAGCTGAATAAATCAAGACATGTGCTTAGTTAAGGATCTTAAACACCCAACAAAAACACAGAAGGTTTTCTTAAGAAAATGCTACATCAAGAATACACCTATTATACTGGTTCAGGGGTTTTCTTCTTCTATTCTATTAATCAATTATAAAACTTTTTACCTTCAAGTAGAATTGAGTGAAGTCCAATGAAAATACTTGCCTATCGTATAGATCGATATGATTGCGAGATCCCACACCATGATCAACGACTGCAGACCCAAGAAGAAAGAAATATAAAACAAATTCAAGCAAGATAGCACCAGTGATTAACTTAGCATGTGCTAAATATATATACAAACATATACGCACAGAGTAAAACACTGTTAACTAAAAGGCAGGGCAGTTAGAAGACACATCCCAGCACATATATATACTATATCATACCTAGGCTAGCAACAACCTCCAGCTTTCAAGGACAACACCTGATTTTTTCTTTACAGGTGTTGATCATATAAAAAAAGAGAATTAATTATTATAAGCTATAAGCTAAATTAATAGCTAGGTCATTAAACATAGCTCACAATTAAACAGCAGATTTTCTTCTGATCAAGACTTTATAAACTAATATTAAACGGATCATATCCAAAGTTACACAAAATTTAGGGTTCCAAACTTATGAACATATTCTAGGGTTTACTAGGTGGCCTATTTTAATCTTATTATATAATACTTTAGTGGATCCAAAGCTGATCTTGAGATCTTTAATCGGGATCTAACTAATGGTGAACATAGCCGAAGGCAACCGAATGAAGGTCTTCGGTATTCTCTTGGAAAGCCCATTCTTTGTTGTTGTGACTTATTTGCATGTCCAATGAATCAATGGAGTAACTTGAACCTTCTTGGAAGCTGGAAAATGATCCTTCTTCTTCTTTGAGATATGTATTCTCGTAGTTTTCGCCCATGGAGTTGAAATTCATGTTGTTGAGGCTAGTTTTCTGATCAAATTGGGGCATATTTATGCATGAATTTTCAAACTGTTGAAACCAACTGTGGATATCTTGCGGAGGTGTGTAAGAAGGATAGTTTGATCCGGAACCATTGAGTACACATCGAGTTGCAGCTTGTGCTTTCAAAGAAGCTAGTTGGGATTGTAAGCTAACCACCTGTTATAAGAAAATATCAATTAGAATAGTATTAATATAGCTAGCTATATAATCAAGATTAGGGTGTTATATTTGGAAGATGTGTGTACCTGTTGTTGAAGTGCAAAAATATGTGAAACACAGCCATAAATGGGATCTTGAAGCCTTGCTTGAGCTTCATACGCAATGGTAATGGCTGCTTCGCGTCGACCGCTAAGAGGCAGGCGAGCAAGAAGTTTAGAGACATTGCTAGCACCAAAAACCCTATGAATGGCTGCAAAATGGGCAGGACCTTGTTCATGGCAAAAATAAGGGGCAAAAACACAACCCCTTACACATTTTCTTCTCAAGAACTTGCAAGCACCACAAGGAGAACCTGATCCTGACATGATTAATATGATGTTTTAAGTTTAATTATCAAGAAAAAAATGATTGTTGAAATGTTTAATGATGAGATATATAATCGTGTTTATTATGATCTTTGATGCAAAATTGTCATCATGTTAATTTATAAACACGAGAAGGTGAGGGTTGGATCATAGTGTAATGAATATTTTAACCACAAACGGTTCCCTTAATGGCCTACAGTTATTATTTAATTTCTATTTGAAAATAAAAACAAAAATCTTTTTGCTATTTCACCCCACACCCAACCCAACCCAACCCAACCCCACAGGCCCACATCCCTTCGTAATTTGTTTCCTTAGTTTTATTTCTAATACTTTCCCCTTTAAGATTCCATCTCAAAATCCTTATAACAATGCAGGCCTCACACACCCCTCTAATATGTACGTTTGATGGTTTGCTGACTGTATTTTGTTTTCTCATATGACTAGTTTAATAATGTCTTTAAACGCACAAACTTATACATACATATATGTGCACATCCATACATGCGTGTATACATACATACATACATACATACATACATATATACGTTGCATGCATATATGTCACTAATGAATATATTTACAAGTTCAAAATATTTCCTATGATACATATTAACTTGTTTGATGAGTTTTTAGAAAAACCTAGCATGTTTTCTTTTGAAAATGGTTGTTGATATTGGAATGGATGATTCATGAGTTACAAAGCCTAAAAGTTAACCTTTATTGTAATCAACTCACAGCACAAACTTATAATTAATGATCAATTCAATATTTCAAACCGTCCAAAATAACTACAACCATGTTAGTGTATTTTCCAACAACGATATGTAATTTAATGGGTTTATGTAAAGGGTGATACCTTTTGACCTTTAAAGATGATCATCTATAAATTAATGGGTTTATGTTAAGATTATACATTTTGACCTTAAAGATTGTCATTTGTAAATTAATGATTTATGTTAAATGTTATATCATCGAGGAGGCTAAGGTTTCCTTGATGTTGTATCGAATACTTTTCTTATCCATTCTATATGTACTCGCGTGTTATTTGACTAAGGTATGAGTTAGTCCTTCGTTTCTTTCGGTACTAGAAAGAAGTTTCCTTCCACTATTAGAAAATAAGAGAACATTTGGAAATTTAGATAGCTAATAGCAAAAGGTTTATTGTCTTTGATGTATATCCTAGTTTGGGTTGGAGATTAATAGTGACTCACACACTAGTTGATCTAAACCCAATGTTGATGGTCGCATTTAAGGTTGTTGGCAATATGAACAGTCCATCACAACACCAACCATTGCGTGCAACAAGAAGATTGCCCTGACTACTAGATTACTGCATTTCAACGAAAGACATATTCTCAATCACAATGTAACGAGTGAAAATTTTCCTAAATGTTCAGTGATGGATGTATTAAAGTACTTGATGTGTAGACGTTCGAGCTTTCTAGCCTGTGTGGTTTACATTAACAAAGAGATGAATCATATTATTTTTTAGTATGATATTGGGTGTGATTTCTCATAGGTAAATTGTCACACCCTCAAATTCCACATGCGGGGTATCATCGCGAGGCGTGTGACTGACCAGGATCATGTCACCAATACATAATGAACAGTTATAGTAATAGTAAAATAGTTTCGCCAAACCACTATGAATTGTGACAATTTAGAGTTTAAGTCCAAAGCTTTGAAGTTCAAAACAGTTTAAGTAATTAGCGGAAGCATAAGGAGAATAGTTCAAACAAAAGTTCATAGTTCAAGATTATTTAAAGAACCCAACACACGGGTTAATACGTCCACTACACATCCCCAAGTAGCAAACTCAAAAGTCACTGATTACCTGCAAAGCATGCAGTAGGGTGTCAACATAAAGTTGGCGAGTTCACGAGTTTGTCCAGTTTTAATTTCCACAAACTTGTTTCAGTAGTTAATTTACTCATTTATATCATGCCATGGGGAGCTACCCCATATGTAAGCTACTAAACTGCGTTATACCGAATACTCTGCTACCTCTGTTTGTTTGCCCCGCATTGTCAATGTCTATCATCATTGACGGGTTTTGCATGAGTCTATTTGTTCACGCCCGTCCTCTACAGGTATGGTGTGAGGTTGGTAAGACCTAGATAGCGCTATCAACTACTAACCCGTTCGCCAGGCCCCGGCGACTAATCGGTATCATGAGTAGGGACTTTCGTGATAGAGTTTCGTTTAATCTTGCTTGTTGCATCTAAGATAAATAGTAATTAACTGAGCGTCCCACACAAGGAGAGAAAAGTATGTTTGTACCCCCACACAAGGAGGTAGCGTTGTTTGTTCCGTTTCCCAACCACTGGGAACGCATGCTTTTAGTAAAAGTTGTGAACTCACCTCGGTTTGCTCGGCAGACAGTTTACTTGGTCAAGTGTGCTGGTCACCACGTCCTAATATGGTTACCAGTATAGGTCAGGTTTGAGTACAGATAAGTCACGTATATCCTACACGTAACTAACACATGGCATACATGTCGCACTAGTATATATATGTTATTGGGCCTGTCCTGACACACAAGCAGTTAAACAGTAACAACAACCCACAGTTAACAGCAACACACAGTCCAAAACATGACATCACATAGTACGGCCCAATAACTAAGTTAAGCAGCCCAGTCGAAACCAGGTGGTCTCGACTCGAGATCATGAGGTCTCGAGTCGAAACCAAGAGGTTTCGAGTTGCAAGCAGAAGGTCTCGAGTAGTGCATACATGAGTCGAAACCTTAAGATCTCGAGTCAGGTCTCGAGTCGAGATCAGGAGATCTCGAGTCGCAACCTAGCTGGTCTCGAGTCTCCTGATGTGTATGCCCTGGTCTCGAGTAGTCGTTTAATGGTCTCGAGTCGCAGCCTCAAGGTCTCGACTCATAACCACTGATGTAGGCATTGCTGGAATCCTTCTAGAACATTCACCAACTTTTGTACTATCCAATCAGATTTCATGAGTATGTACTGTCCAATCAAAATTCACTAACATGTTTCCAATATTCCACACTAATCAAATCAGATCAAACAACGGGTTTTTCAAATATTCATATCATCATTCATACGGTTCTTCATCAGGGGTTTTCACATTCAACATCACATTCATTCTAAACACCTTCATACTTATTCAATGCACAATTTATGAATCATCAACAGCCCCTAATAACAAGCACACATTTAACCAAAACAGGAGCATGTATACATATAAGCTAGATGCTATAACAACCTTGCATACCATCATCAAAGCAATATTTGTCCTACACAACCTAACATGAATCAGCTGGTCATAAACATACTAAGCTATTCACGTCTAAAATGTCCCTCGGTTTGCATCTTTTAGCAAGGAAAAACATTTATAAACAAGTTGCACATCATCAATATTTAAACA
Organism: Helianthus tuberosus; assembly: GCA_030545235.1. Classification (NCBI taxonomy): domain Eukaryota; kingdom Viridiplantae; phylum Streptophyta; class Magnoliopsida; order Asterales; family Asteraceae; genus Helianthus; species Helianthus tuberosus. Next base: position 179,818,275 of record CM060409.1, read on the forward strand.
TTCAAAACAAGTAGCGTCATTAAGCATTTATAGTCACCTAAACATCTTAGCAAACATTAATGCACTAACCGGCTCGGAATTAGAAGTGTGAGGGTATGGAGGATCGATGAAGGAGCTTCCGAATGATGATCACAAGCTTGAACCGAGATTCCTTGTTGTCACCGGTTGATCCGAGAGAGAGGAGAAGGATGCTTGGTTTAGGGTTTTCTTTAGAGAGAGAAAGGATGAGAGGAGAGAGAGAGGATAAGGAATGTTTAGGGATTAGTGAGGAGATGATTGTTGTCCCAAAAAAGGTATTTCGGCTAGGTTAAAGGGTTATATACCCACCTAAATGTGCCGCATACATACTAGGCCCTGAATGGTCTCGAGTGGGCTCTGGTGGTTTGGGCCAGTACGTGTGAGTGGGTACAGCCCACTTGTTCTAAACCGAGTAGGTCCCGAGTCGTGACTAGGCATTCTCGGGTCGAGGCTGTGGTTCCGAGTTGCACATTTGCACACATATATACATATAAGTTACACATAATACATTTATCACAAATAAAGAACTCACAAAATGCATGGACTTTCATTTAATAATATATATATATAAAGGTTTTGTACAATGAGGTTGCTCGGGAAACCCGAAGTGTCACATTATCCCCATGTTTTAAGAACTTTCGTCCCGAAAGTTAAAACACAACCACTTACAAGCTAGTGTGTACAAGAATGTTTTGCGGGGTGTCACATTATCCCACCGTTAGTTTGGAATTTCGTCCCGAAATTCTGTTGTAGCTTTAGTGCTGGGAGTTTCGTATGCAAACAACTGGGGATACTTGCGCCTCATCTGGTCTTCCCGTTCCCAAGTAAACTCTGGGCCACGGCGCGAGTTTCAACGAACTCGTGCAATAGGTATCTTGCTACGCTTGAGGGTCTTGGTCTCTAGATCCATGATCTCAACCGATTCCTCAATGAAAGACGCTGTGCACCGCACGCAGCTCTTCAGGCAGGTTCAATCTGAAAGCTACCGTACCGATCCTCTCGGTAATTTCGAATGGTCCAACATATCACGGATTAAGCTTGCCCCGTTTACCAAAACGCACCACACCCTTCCAGGGTGAAACTTTAAGTAAAACCCGGTCCCCGACATAGAATTCTAGAGGTTTCCTATGCTTATCAGCGTAGCTTTTCGTAAAGCATAAATGTATAATAAAAAACCACCATAAAAGTAACAAATGATTATACAGAATGCATATCACTAAATAAAAAATAAAGTAAACTCTAAAGCATTTGTTTTGTAGAATCTGAAGAGCCCCATGAAGCAGAAAGTTATGATCTTTAAAACTGTCTCATTAAGTGATAAAAAAAAAACTAGATTTGTAAGGATGTCAAACCCCAGTTGAACAAAAAGACCCATTTTGAACAAAAAATTGCAACGATGAAATTTTTTTGACCAAAAAGCCCTTATCTATAACTTTAGCCATATATTTATAAATAAAAGAACACAGATGCAAATAAGACATTTAACTTTTAAAATTACTCAAACTAAGCACATTTAATAAACAAACTTCGGTAAGAAGCAACATCTAAAATAGTTTATACCTTGAGTGAAGATCGATTCATACAATAAAACACAAAATTATGATCAATGATCATCTTCTTTCGAATACCACCGTGGCTGCTGCCGTGCACCAACATGGCCGGTCGTCATGGGTGCCGTTGTGCACCACCATGGTTGTATTAATGAATGGATCTGTTGTTGATGAATGGATCTGTTGTTGGCGAACTGGTTGTATTGATGATGAATGGATCTGTTGTTGACGAATGGATCTGTTGTTACCGAACTGGTTGTATTGATGATGAATGGATCTGTTGTTGACGAACTGGTTGTGCACCACCTGCAACTGCCTTCACGGACATCACCATCACCGTCATTAACCATCAACCACCTCCACCTTCATTGTCATCTCCGGCGACTGCATCGTCTACCATCGTCATCATCATCGTTCTAGTACGGTTGTCGATCAGGGGTAGTAGATATCGAGCAGGAGATGGTTATCGGTCGGAGGTAATAAATCAATCGGTGGTGGTTGTCGTGGTGTTGTTGTTTGTATCGATAAGGGGAGAGGGAAATCGAGCAGGAGAGAGAAACAATAATTGATTTGAATTTATGAGATTTTAATATAATGGAAACAATTTAGGTTTCCTATTTGAATTCTTTTTATTGTGTAATTACACATATACCCTTTTGTATTTAATTAAATAGAAAAAATTAACCAAATAATTACCATAATGCCACTCATTTAAATCTCAAGATCATAAAAATCAAGGGTCTAGATCAGTTCACACAACTCAAAAACAAGGATGTTGTTCACTCATGAACCTATATATATATATATATCTCAAGATCATAAAAATCAAGGGTCTAGATCAGTTCACACAGTTCAAAAATATCTCAAGATCATAAAAATCAAGGGTCTAGATCAGTTCACACAGTTCAAAAACAAGGATGTTCACTCATGAACCTATATATATGGTAGGGTTCATGCAAGAACCGCGAGAACGAATGTGAACACAACAAAATAAACCTACTACACCACAAAAAAAAAACCTAAAAAAACCCAACCCCCACCCCCTCCCCCTCTAAAAACCTACCCCCCCAAGCTAAATACTAAAAGCTAAACCCCCTCACCCCACCCCCCCCCCCCCTAAAAAAAAAAAAAAAAAACTAACCCCCCAAAATCCTAAACCCCACCCCCCAAGCCAAGCTAAGTGCTAAAAACTAAACTCTCAAAAAACCTTAAAAAATCTAAAAAACACACAAAAAAAAATTTATGTTTAAATCGCTACTTTTAGTAGCCAAAATTTTTTTTTATTTTTTTGTTAGAAAGTTTTTTTTAATAAAGAAATCTACAATTTTTCATTAAAAAATATAAAAAAAAAATTGTGTGTTTTTTAGCTATTTTTAGGTAGTTTTGGTTGTGTTCGCATTGGTTCTTGCGGTTCTCGCAATAAAGGGCGGTTCCTAAATGATCCTTCTCCTATATATATAGGTACGGGATCAGGAGAAAACGCCCTAAAGTGTGAGAACGGATCCTGGCCTAAAACATGGCACGCGATATAGTGAAGGGCGGAGGGGCTTTTTTGTCCTTTTATATTCTTTTTTTAAACGCGTCTCACAACACCTCTCCATTTTTTGGCATTTAACAAATACATGGCGTTTTTATTTTTTTTTTAGATCAGGAGCATAGTAAATATCTTTGGCGTTATATGTGCGCACCCCAAATTGAATAAAATCATTTAGTAATTATAAGTTATCTTCCTCCATGGCGTTTCCCAAATTCATTAGGCGTTTTTGTAAATTTCAACAGTTTATATAGGTTATCAAGGTAAATTTCTTAGCGTTCATGGCGTTTTTAAATTCATTAGAAATTTAAAAGAATACAGCTAAGACGAAATCAAACAAAAACTAAAAGTCTTCTGTGGATGGTATAACATCTGAGATGTAACCATCGCTTTGTTCATCACTCTTCTCAGACTCATCATCATCACATCTTGTTCATTGGCGTATAACGCCATAATCTCGTCTCTTCTTTGTTCCATCCTATACTTGAATGTATTCACAAAGCTGGATCTAGCATTGTTCGAAGGTGCTAAATCATAGAGCTGTTCGATAAGATGTAGTCTATCTGTGTTCAGCAGTTTGTCCATTATAAATGAATAATCCCCCCCCCCCCCCCCCCGTGTTGAAAGCTCACCCTCACCGTTCTTACTTGTTCATCCAGAATCAGTAAATTTCTTGATGTGAATAATCCCTCCCGTGTTTTTGGCGGTAAAAAACATCAGTAATTTTCTTGATGTGTATTTTTTTTTTGTCAATTGTTGTGCCATGTAGGATGCAAGCCTATAATGTGACAGGCAATTATGGCATTTTGAAAAGATAAATAAATTCAATTTCCCATGCAGTGGCTTTTAATATAATAAATGTTTAGCAATAATGTTCCCGTCTCCTCATTTTACTGTTTGCAATTACTGTTTCGTTTAGTTTCATCTGTCAATTAGTGTTGCTTTCTAATAATACATTGTTTGGCATTTTTTGGCGTTTTATATAGCAACAATATGCTTCGCTAGCATCCGTTCTCACAGTTTTCATACTATCAGGCGTTTTGGTATTTGTAGTTTTTGGTGTTTTATACTCAGTTTTTTTATTAGTAAAGAATTAGATAAGAAAACAACAGAGAATTAGATAACAAACAATAGAAAATGAAAAAAAAATTAAAAATGCTAATCTAATTTCTCATTCAAATCTTCACTGTCATCAGCCTCCTCTTCTTGAACCTTTTTGGCATTTTGAACCTTTTTGAATACCTTATATAACAACCCTCCTAGAACCCTTAACGTGACCCTAAAACGTTCCTTACGTACCCCGTACGTGAAAAACGAACCCGAAATACCTCTGTACTTGTGAAAAAAAAGAAAAGCAAATAAAATGAGCCGCTCGCGGGCCGCGACCCAGACAGTCGTAGGTCTCGCGGGGCGCGAGCCCCTTTGTTTGCAGGACAAGGCATTGCGCCACGTGTCCTATGCGTGTCAAGTCTAGTCTGCTGACTAGACTAAGCTAGTGCCGCCCTTCAAGCTCTCGCGGGCCGCGACAGGCTTAGCCTGGGGCTTCGTGGGGCACGACAAGGTGTCCGATCAGGCCTATAAATAGAGTGTTCGAGCTCATTTGTCAATCGTTTAAATTCAAAAACTCTCTCTCACTTTCTGAATAGCAAAAGTAATACCCGGGCATAATACCTACTATAAAGCGAGGTTGTGCCTCGTTGAAAGTACTATAACCCTGCTATTATCCTACACGATCGATTTAGGATTCCGTAACGCATGTCGGCTCTGCCCGACTCAGTCGTTGGAATTATGTCTCGTGTTACACCCGATTGATCTAGGACTCCGTAATGCATGTCAAGGCTCTGCCTGACTAAGTCATTGGAGTTCCGTCTCGAGTTGTACGGTTAATGTGATTTAGGTTATTTTACTAACACGTGTGCATGTTTAATTTTAATAGATAATAACCAGGAGATTCCCAGGAAGCTTCAGTTTTACATAAATATACAATGTGAGTCATTCCCCTTTTATAAACTCTTTTTGTAAACTGTTTTTACAAAACCTCAAATGTTTTAAGATATAATTAACAGTGATTGAGTCTATGTATTCTACAATTACTGCTGGTATGTTGGGGTTTTGTATACAAAATGTGAAAGATGTTACCATTGGGCAACGAGTTAGCCAATGAGTAATATGACCCACAAGTCTGGTGTGGATAGTACTGAATGAGTAATTGTGTAGATATAAAATTGTAATCGCTCTCAATACTGTGAAATTATAAAAGCTGTTTTGATTAAACTGGAATGCACTCGCCAGTATTTCATTCTAATAAAATGTTTTTAAAAGGCGTTTCAGGTAACAAAATGTGAAAGCCAATAGAAGCCAGCTGGAGAGCACTGAAGGCTTGGAAAAGTGGCTATAAAAGTTACCTCAATAAAAATGAGTTTTTGTTTTCAATAATTAGGGTTTACTCCTACAAATGTATTGTCAAATGAACTTGGGTTTTTATCCCAAAGAGTTATTATTATAAAAGTTTGGTGTTTTACTCTGATCAAAATATTTCCTAACTACGGTCCTGATGTATTCCGCTGCCAAATCAATAAACATCGATACCACCCATCTGAGCTCGCAGCGCCCGCTCCCGGGGTAGGGGTCGGGGGCTACGACAGAGAGTGGTATCAGAGCTACAGCCACTGGTTTAAGCCAAAGAAGTGTTCTACTGACACTTAAATTTTAATTTCTGTGTTAGGAAATAATTTATGTGTAAATATTATTTTGTGTTATTTGACTATTTGTTAGTTTACAGTATGAGTGAGCAAGGAACTTCGGATGCTTATCATCATTTAGATAGTTCACCAAAAGATGAGGGAACATCATCTCAACCTGATCCCTCAGGATACTCAGTCGATACTGAGGAAGGGATATTTATATTTAAGGCACAGTCTGAGGAACCCTTTACTACTAAAAAGAGAGGTTGGAGAAGAAAGAGAATGAAAAAGTTATAATAGCAGAGAGCTATAGTCAGAGCTAATAGGGAGGCGAATGCACAAACTAAGGAAACAGTCAATAGGCCACCTTGGGAAGAAGAACTAGATAGACAGCTAGCCGATTTCCATATGTTAGCCACTACATCAGTAGATGCTAACCTAAATCAATTAGCCGAACCGCCACTGTTACCTTTATTCCCAGACCAACAAATGCTAGAACCCTGTTAGGATCTGAGTTTTCTAGATTGTGTTTGTTAAAACTAAATGAAAGATGAAACAGAGATGTATTGCAGCGGAATTATGAAATAATCTTTGAACACACAATCAATGGAAGAAAAGTTTAAGCAAACATGTTTATCATTGAATGGAATGATTGTATTTATTACAATAATCAATTACAATAGCATGTATGCACAGATCTCCCCCTCAGCCTGAGCTCACTTGATTGTTGTACAGAATGACTTAGAAGGAAAGAGCTAATAGAACAGTACAGGGTACTGTTCTATTTATAGTACAAGACAACCACTGAGCATCTTTGGCTGACGTCACCATGAAAGTGACATCTAACCGCCTAACAAACTACAACCACTGACCTATACAACCACTGACTACAAACTACTGATTACATAACAAAGCATAAACAAAACACTGATTCTTCATTCCACTATTGTAGCTTGAGCAGTGCTTAGGTCGTCAGTAGTACTTGAATCACACCAGTAGATTGAGCTTCAGTACTTTATCTTCATCAGTCTTTAGGAAAGCAACAGTTGTAATGGGCAGTGTTTTGGAGTCTATCAGTTATTACAGCCACTGTCAAGGGGAAAGATATGTACAAACAACTGCTTATGAAGGATCCACTGTTCTGAACCAGTTTTGGCTTTATCAACTGTTCCTTTGTAGGGTTCAATCCCAACAATCTCCCCCTGGAACAGATGATGCCAAAACACTTCATTATTCAAGATCTTTATTGCCTCATCAAGAATTCCCTAACTTGCCCTTTGAATTGTAATTCAAAGTTCATGGAATCTTCATCATCCTCATCCCTACACAGTTGAAGCTTAAGGAGATCTTGCAAATCTTCTAAACTCAGGCCAAGTGCATTCTCTCTTGATATGTGCTTAACTTCACCACTGGACTTGAGCAGAGTCAATACGTGGGTCTTTTGATCAGACTTCCACTTTAGTATTTTTTAGTTCAGTGGGTTTCTTGGGAGAGTTTTTATTTTTGATGAGTTTGGAGATGGAGACCTACTCATAACCTTTTTGACTATTTCCTGTAACTGTTCTGAGTTAGGATCCTCTTCTATCATTCTCTTGATGGCTTCTTTCTTGTAAACAGCTTCACTTGCTACATCTTCAGCATCAGTCTGTTTTTGCTTCTTCCTTTGATTTAAAACAATAGTGGAAGTGTCAGATGATGTGAATAATGTTTTCAAGGAAAGGGCCTGCTTCTTTGATTCATCGATTTTCTTGGTTTTGTAAGCTGGTTTCTTTGGAGCAGTGGGATCTGTTTTTCTTAGCTCTTCCAGCTTTTTGTAGGTCGGATCAATGTACTGCTTTGACCATCTTGATATCTGCCTAGCTGTTCCATATTGTGCTACAACCAACTCTTCTCTCTTCCTTTTATACTCCAAGGTAAGATCTGCAATTTTCTTATTGTATTTGCTCCCGTTTGGTGTTGATCTTTTCATACCTGGATTATTTTTTATTCTTTCAATTCTCTTAAGTTCTGTCTTGAGAGCAATGAGTGGCCAGTCTTGGAATTGTTCAGCTTTGGCAGGGTAAAACGTTTCACTCATGATCAGTGCCAGAAAATCTTTTCTCAGATCTTTTTGTAAATCAGCATCTAGAGGCAAGTTAGACATCTCTTTACTCAGGTCTCTTGCATAGTCTTCCAATTGTTTAACTTTGGTGAGCAAGAACTGCATTCGACTTGAGATGGCATTATCACCCTCCCCTTTGCATTCATATTTGGCTCTTAATTCAGCTTGCCTGGCTTTGAGTTTTAAGTATTCATCCATGTTGTTTGGATATCTAAAACCAACAAGAGAAGGGAACCTTATTTTTGAAGGGTCATCCACTGTGTAGAACTATTTCATTTCATTCTTTACTGCATGCTATTCTAGTGGATAACTGGCTGCTACTGGTATAACATCAGCAGGATTATATCCTTCAAGTATTTTTGGATCTTTGATTGGATTGACTAAGGTTGGAGGAATGAATGGTTAAGGTTTGATTACATTGTAAGGTGTGGATGATATTGGAGTTGGTGTTGGTATGTCATCATCATGAACCTGAAACTTTCTTTTCCTTGTATACACCTTTTTGGGAGAAGGTGTTTTTGTTTGATATTTTGGACCAGAAAGGATTATGTCTTGGGTAGGAGTGTTTGAGGTGATGGGTGACTGACTAACAGCTGTTGAAACAACTGGTGTCTCAACCACTATTGTCACTACAATTGTTGATGTATCAACTGTTGTCTTCTGCTTTTTGGCAGGTGGATTTTGTAATGGAGATGTAGTTTGTGGTGTAGCAGTGGGTTGAATGGTGGTTGATGAAATGATGAGGGCAGTGGTTGAAACAACATTTGTTGAAACCACTGAAGTATCAACAGCTATTGATATAACCGGTGTCTCAACATCTGTTGGCTTAGAGGTTTGAGGTGAGGAATTTTTGGGGATTTTAGGAGTGGGTTTAGTGGTTTTGGAAGGTGTGGTTTTGGGTTGGCTAACCTTTCTGGTAGTCTTTCTTCTATTTGAAGTTCCCTGTTCTTCCTTAGCCATCAAAACCTTCTTCTCCTTTTCAAATCTTTTAGCACCCTTTATTTCCATTCTCTCTTTTATGTCTGCTTTTTGTTCAGCAAAGGCATTAAGAGTCACATCAACCTTTTTAGAACCATCTGGCCTGGGAATCTCTACAACTGGTTTAGCCATTGGATCAGGTGGTAAATATAAACCATCCTTCCCTTTTTTTCTGTAGGATCGTTTTCGGACCCAAACGAGTTGATCAGAAGAGTAATTCACCAATACAAAAGGCGGAAACAAGTGTATTAGTGTTATTTCAGCTGGATTCACTTTAAAACTGTATTTGTATTGATTCTGGAACGATTACAATTCAGAAGACACTTCGACAGAGTTTCGCCGTCGGAAAACTCTCTGCTAATTCCGCTCCAAATGACAACGTACATCACATATATATAGCCCACCTGATTTCGCTTGAAACAGCTCCAAGCAGGATCTGATTCCGCTCTAAATGACTTCAAGCGAAATCAGCATGTAAGCTCAAGCGGAATTAAAACATCTGATTCCGTTTGAAATGACCTAATGTCATTTCAAGCGGAATTACCTCTAATCACACTTTCTTGATTTTCGTGCCCTAATCTAACTAGTTTTATACAAGACTCGATACAAGACGAAGTCGACAGACGCATGCACTAACAGACTCCCCCTCGGATGTTGACGAGTCTTAAGTGTCGAGTCTTCGGTTGTCAAACCTTCAGTCTTTATCAGTCTGCTCGCTCTTATCAAAGATCTTCCATTGTAAGCATCCTCTATCTTTCTCTCTCTTTATCTCTATCTTTTACCAGGATCAGACACTGGCTCTAATCACTTCCACTTGAAGTCTTCAGACTCCCCCTTTCAATGTACTGGGATCGCAGTCTGGAATTCACCATCTTTACAGGATTATGATTGAAACCTGGCTTTTATCCAACTCAGGTATCGGAACCTGTCTAACCTGCACACATCTCTACCTCAAAATAAATTTCACAGATTTAAAGATTTATCAAATTTAGAAATCACTTGCAGGTATAATTCAAAAATGATTTAATCTTTAATGATCACTTGTAAACATAACTTCTTCATACACTCTCTCCCAAACCTGTTCATCAAATTTAGCACTTGGAATTTTGAAAATCAGCTTTTCTCTATCAGTTGTCGAAAATCTTTTTGAAATTTTCAAAATTTATGCTAAAACACACTAAAATATTTTTGGATTTTTATAGAAAAATGTAGTAAAAAAATATTTACAGACAATATTTTTGAGAGTTTGTGTAAGAGGATCATATCAGTTTCTGAGACAAATCACAAACACCGCTAAGCTTTAAACATTTAAAGTTCTAAACGATTCACGTTGATTGACGATATTGTTGTCCTCTTAAACTCAATCTAAAAACTTTCGAAATGCTTACCGATACGTTAAGGTATATTAATTTCGCACTAAATTCTTATGGACCCCACAATCTCAGCATATCCCCTCATCATGCAATACACTAACTCAAGTAATGCCTTTAAACTTTCATCAACTGTGATTTGTGCGAAAACAACTCAGAATGTTTAAACATTAACAATCAGGTCGATACTTTCGTATACGCAGAGAAAGTCCAATGTTTAAACAAAATAAGAAAATAAAAACAAGTTGAAATTGTTTAGGCTTTAACCACCAGTTCGATACTCCCGTATACGCAGAGGTGATCCAAAGCTTAAACGAAACACCAAAGAAAATAAAGCAGAACGTTTAGGCAATAACATCCAGGTCGATACTCACGTATACGCAGAGGATGTCCAATGCTTAAACAAAATAAAGAAATAAAACAAGTTTAAATCTTTGCAAAATAAAATGCACAATCACAGTGATTTTTCAGCAAAGTTGTGAAAGTTCACAAACTTAACCAGTTTTATGTCTTTAGACAATCAGCGATTACCGAGTAGGCACACAATCAAGAAGGACAAAACTAAGTAGTATGCTTTTGACCATGTTTCCCACTAGAACTAGGCTTTTTCATTTAAGTTTGTATCGTTATCGCAAATCTACTAGTCTAGCTGAGCCTATCGTCACATCTTTAGTGAGACCGTATATCACATTTCTAATTTCCAATTCTTTAGCATGCTGTGATCGTCCACTGATGTACTATCATTTCCTCTTTTTCACAACAAAACTCATTTTTGAATTTTTCAATGTTTTTGGATTTTTCAAAATTTTCAAATGTTTTTGGATTTTCTGAAATTCTTACTCCCCCTAAAATTCAAAATCATTAAAGAAATTTGAAAACAAACTATACAAGTAAATTCACAACTGATATCGAATCACTTCAATTCGCCATCCTCTTGGCATAAACAATCAAAACTCCCCCTCTCAACAAACTATTTTCCCATTGTGATTTCAAAACACTTCAGTTTGTTTTAATCAAATGGTTTTTTCGGAAAATTAGTTTTGTTGATTGATTTTACCACTTGTAGGTTAGGGGATCATCATATTGTTTTGTAAGAATGGTCTAATCAAGATCAACCTAATGACCTTGATTTTACCACTTGTATCACAAACTTCTTTTTCATCCACGTGGTTTACCAACCAATACCACATGTAGATTGAATTCTCAAGATGCCGATTCCTACTCCTCACTTACCAACCTGGGAGTTCCGGCAATTCCAGCAGTATGACTTACCAAAATTTAAACATTTTCAAAAATATTTTGAGAAAGATGCCGATTCATGCTCCACAATTACCAACTTGGGAGCTCCGGCAATTCCGGATTTTAAGTAAAGAACACTGACACCCAAGCCTGACCAGCTTTAGGTGTAACCTTCTCAACTTCTCCAGGGGTTTGAACATTTCTTTTTGTTTCATAAAATTCTTTCTCCCCTTTAACCTTCCCATCGACCATTTTACCAAAAATCTTTTTAACATTCCCATTAAACACTTTCTCAACATCAAATTCTTTCTTTTCAGAATAGAATTGATTTGAGATCTCGACTTTTCCAACTTTCTTCTTAAAATTTTCAGCCCGCAGTGGTGGAAAGTTTGCATCATCCACAGTCGGTACTGATTTTTCAATCTTTTTCATAACAACTTTTGGTTCCTCTGATTTTGTGAAATCAGATTCATCACCAGAACTATTTCCTGAACCCTTAACCACCCATTTTTGAGTTTTTAAATTTTCTTTTCTTTTTAAAACATTCTTTGAACACTCTCCAACCTCAAATATTGAGTTTTCAAAACCATTAAATTTTCTGGTTGGAAGTTCAGTTTCCTCAACAACTTTTTCTTTCATTTTACCAGAGACTTCCTGTTGTTTGTTAATTGCCTTTGTACAATTCCTGGCAATGTGGCCAACTATTTTGCAGTTAAAACAGGTTCTCGTCTCCATTTTCTTTTGAGCAATCCTTTTCTTCATTTCATCTTGCTTCTTGGCAAGGAATTCTTTGTTGGTCTGCTTCCAGAATAAACTCTTTTCTTCTTTTTCAGCAAAAGTACCTGAAACAAACACAGTTTTTGGTTTATAAGTTTTCTCATTTTTATAATTTTTCGGGGGTATAAATCCAAGTCCTTTCTTTTTGAAATTACCGTTATTGTTTGGTTTCTTTTGAAAACCTGAACCAGAACTGTAACCTTTTTTCTTATTTAAACGTTGTTGAACTCTTGAGGTGTAAGGTTTAGGTTTCACTAAAAGATTTACATCTTTTATTTCAGAAATATTAATTTCTATTAGTTTGAAAACCTTTTTAATCATTTCTGGTTTAACACCTCTTATTGGAAAAATCTCATCAGAATATAATTTGTCAGAATCTTTCAAAGTATATGCTACTTTGATCGGTTCATCATTCAAATTAGATTTTGATAGCAAAAATTCTTTATCATAAACCCGTTTATCCTTTTTGACTGTTGACTTTGACGTATCGAACTCAAACTTTGACCCAGATTTGGACTCCAACTTTGACTCCTCTGTGTCATCTTTATCTAACACCTGATCGACCACACTTTTTATTAACTCGGACTCATGATCAGTGTCAGACGATGTGAACGTGACATCAATATTTTCTGGTAAGTTATCAGACGACTCAGACTCCCATTGTAAGTTTGTTGCCTTTTTGACTCTTTCAGAATTTGGATTTCGAGGAGAATATCCATTTTCGACCGGGGGTGGACATCTATTATAGACAACACTTGGTTTCTTACCAGAAATCTTCACTTCATCATCTTCTTTTGTTTCAGACTTTTTCTCTTCCGAAGTCTTCTCTTCTTCAAACGTCTTCAATCCTTCCACTATGGGATAAATCCTGTCAACAACAAAAGTAGAACATGAGTAACTTTTTAATAATCTGTTAACTCTCTCAGTTTCAATTCTCTGAGTTTCCAGTTTCAGCTCAAGCTCAGCACACTTTTCAGTGTAATAGTTAACATTGTCAAGTTGTCTCATGTATGCTCCTTTGAGTGTATTCATTGCTACAGCTTGTTCACTGTTCGACTCGGTGTACTTATTCATTTCTCTGTTCAAAACATCATACGATTCTTTCAGTCTTTTTATATTGTGTAGCAACTCATTGTTTTGCTTTATCAGAGAATCACAATTCATACACTTCTCAGGAACTTTGACTGCATCAGCATCTGTTTTGATTTCAAATTCTGAAACTTCTTTGACTATTCTTACTTGAACTTCTTCTTTAGCCTTTTTCTTTTTCTCAGCTTCAGCTTGTTCCTTTTCTTCTTCTTCTTCTTCTTCTTCATATTTCTTCCATTTCTCTTCTTCCGCTTTCGCAATTTTTCTGTATTTTTCTGCCCAATATTCATCAGAAGCATTAGCAACACATCCTTTAGCTAGTAATTCTTTGTCTGGGCAATAATTGTCCCAACTGAAACCTTCTGCCAATTTTTCATCTTCTTGATCTACCAAACATGCTTTACTATCTTTTGGAATGTATTTATCCCAACTAAATTCTTCTCCATTATCTTGATTACCAAGACATGCTTTCTTTGAATCTTCAATTTCTTTTCTACCATGAGCTGTTTGTGATTGTTGTTGTTGATGTGGCTGTTGAGAAACTTGATGATATATCGCTTTTCGATAGTAGTCATTGTTTCCAAACGGATTTTGAGCTCCACTTGCTTCACGATTTGTGCACTCCCTCTTGAAATGCCCTTTTTCCCTGCAACGAAAACAAGTAACTTTAGATTTATCAAATCCTAAAGTTGAAACATTTGCATCACGAAAATCATCTCTGCCTGTAATTTGTTTAAACTTTTCTGCTCGTCTCAACACGCTAGCCATACACCATTTTATATCCATCAATTTCATCTCCTCAGCATCAATTTGATCATAATACTCTTTCGTGAGCATTGGATTCCCGACCCGTCCTGCAACTAAACCTCCATATGATTCAAGAACAGTTACCAACAAGGACATGTGACTTTTAGCAACTTCCTCAGTATAATTCTGATCCTTTTCAAGGTTTAAAGCAATGTTTCATTGAAGAACTTTGCCACTCTTTGTTGTAGAAAAATGTGGATCAAATGTTGGAAATGAAGTAAATCCAGTTTTGCTGCTTGATCCCTGAGATGAACTTTCAGAATAACCTTTTGCATTAAAAGCAGTTTCAACCTTTGGAAAAAATTGGTCTTATCACTAACACCACTTTTGAAATACAATCCGATGTCTTGTTCTCCATCATAGTTCTTCATCCTAGCAATCTTTCTTTGCTCCATCTCTTGAGCTTCTAGATGTTTAATGAACTCACCCAGTGTTAGCTGTTTCTATTCCTTTCAATTATTCCTCAACATCATCAGATACGTTCCCCAAACATCATGTGATAATGCATCAGCAAGTTTCTCAATCAACTCATCTTTATCCTTTTTGATGCCCAATTTTGTCATAGTTTTCACCAAGTTACAATATATTTCAATAATCTGCTTGGTGTTTTCTGTTCTCAAACCACGAAATAGATCAAATTCTTTCTTCATAAGTGACATTTTGTTCTTGAGCATATCATCACTTCCCAGAAATTTTGCTTCTAATTCATTCCAAATCGAATACGCACTTCCGTCATGTTGAAGAAGAATCAATATGTCCTCTTTAATCGCTTGCTGTAATAGACTAACCATCAATTTCTCATCTCTATACTTCTTTTTCTCATCAGCACTCATTTCTCTAATTGGCATTATCTGATTATTGTTCTTTGTTGGTCTTTCATATTGAACTTCAGTATGTTCCCAAGCATCCAAATGATAAGCTTCAACCCAGTTACCAAAACGTTCGGACCAACCATTATAATCATCAATATCCAAAAGCTTAGGCGGTTTTTGTGATGTCCCCGTCTCATTTTCAAGCAATGTACTTTGAGTCACAGTCATTGGAATAGCAAAAGCATTATGAAACTCGTTATCCATGTTTCGGTTTTCAAAGTTCACAAACTGTTTGTTCAAGCGGAATAAACCACAAGACACCTTTAAGCGAAATCCCAATTTCAAGCGGAATACTCTTGAAGCGGAATAGTGATTCAAGCGGAATCAACAACACTTTTCAAGCGAAATCAAACACAAAGTGTACTTTCAAGCGAAATCACAGAACAGATTCAAGCGATATACCAGTTTCAAGCAGAATTATACCCTGATTCCGCTTGAAATGTCAATGACGTCATCATTTCGAACATGTTTTCAAGCGAAATTACGAAAATGTCAAGTTTTAGATCGATTTTAATTCTGAAACTTTCCAGGGTTTGTTAAAACATGATTGCGAACAATATGTG
Source organism: Helianthus tuberosus (assembly GCA_030545235.1). Classification (NCBI taxonomy): domain Eukaryota; kingdom Viridiplantae; phylum Streptophyta; class Magnoliopsida; order Asterales; family Asteraceae; genus Helianthus; species Helianthus tuberosus. The sequence continues at coordinate 179,833,857 of CM060409.1, forward strand.
AGAATTTGAGCCGATTTTATCCGTGAAAATTTTTTCAATTTGAAAAAGAAAGTGTAGAAATCAGAAAATGCAACTGAAATGGTAAGAACTCTTCCTCCTGAGCTCTGATACCACTTGTAGGACCGTTTTCGGACCCAAACGAGTCGATCAGAAGAGTAATTCACCAATACAAAAGGCGGAAACAAGTGTATTAGTGTTATTTCAGCTGGATTCACTTTAAAACTGTCTTTGTATTGATTCTGGAATTATTACAATTCAGAAGACACTTCGACAGAGTTTCGCCGTCGGAAAACTCTCTGCTAATTCCGCTCCAAATGACAACGTACATCACATATATATAGCCCACCTGATTTCGCTTGAAACAGCTCCAAGCGGGATCTGATTCCGCTCCAAATAACTTCAAGTGAAATCAGCATGTAAGCTCAAGCAGAATTAAAACATCTGATTCCGTTTGAAATGACCTAATGTCATTTCAAGCGGAATTACCTCTAATCACACTTTCTTGATTTCCGTGCCCTGATCTAACTAGTTTTATACAAGACTCGATACAAGACGAAGTCGACAGACGCATGCACTAACACTTTCCTTTCTCCCCCTTTTTGGCATCATCAGGGTTCTCTACAAAAATAACTGTTGGAGGAGAAGTGCCAGTGGTTTGGAGCAAATGAGCTTTGATGGCCATTATATCAACTTGAGTATCTTTATACCTAGCTTCCATCATATTTATGAACATCTGAAGCTGAATTTCATGCTGTTAATCAGCATATTGCCTTTGTTGATGAAGCATAGGTTGAAACAAGTGCCATAGCTCAGTGGGGGATGGAGCAGATGTTGAAGCAGTGGATGGAGCCTTTTGAGATTGTAACAACTGTTGCAGCATATTCTTGATATCTGCCACAGATGTTTCAATTTTATCAACTCTCTTCGTCAATTCTTGATATTTTAAACCATCACCCAAGTGAATGGGATCATCTGATTTCCCACCAGCAGTGGTTGTATCAGTAGTTGATCAAGGAAAAGTTACCCAAAAATCATCCACTGATGCCCCTTTGTCTTGGTACTGGGAACTTCTTTTCTCAGCAGTGGTTACCAGAGTAAACACACCAGTGGGTATTGGATACACACTAGTGGTCACCTTGGTTCCCAATGAGGAAATTGCCTTCAAGGGAGTCTGACTGATGAAACTACTGTCCAGGTGTAAATCAGTGGATTCAACACCTGTAGTAGCTGCTCCACTTGAACTACCACCAAGTGTTACATGTAACTCATGGGGTGTAACCTCCTCAGCTGTTGATGGGTTAGCAAGGGTAGAGGAATCAGACTCAGTCACTTGTTGGAGTATATTCTCAGTGATAGGTTTTTGAGAAGAACTGATTTGTGTCTGATCCATATCCAAAGCATTCAACAGAGGTATAATAGATAGTGGAATTTATGGAGTGAGGATAGGTGTTGAAAGAGAATTTTCCTCAGGAGCAGGGTTGTGGAAGATGGATTCAAGTGGATCTAGAGCTTCATAATGTGTTGTCCCTGTGTATACAACCTGATCCTTTTGTGAGGATGCAGGAGGAGTTTCAGGCTCAGGTTGAGATCTTTCTACCATCTGCTGTGTGGAAGTAGCAGCAGTGGTTGTAGGTGACTTTTGTGATGTCACAGGGATTACTTCTGGGATCTCATCTTCCAGAAGATCCTTTTTGGAGGGTTTGGGGGCTTTTTGGATTTTTTTTCTTGATTGGCTTTTTGGTGATTTTTGGTGTGGGTTTCACAGCAGTGGGTGTGCTGCTGTGATCACCAGGAGCAGTGGGATCAACAGCAGAAACCTGAGGGGCAGATGTTGTCTCAGCCAAATTTTGCTCAGGTTGCTCTGTTTGTCTTTGAGAAGGTTTTGACAGCCTTGTAAAAGTTTCAGAAGAAAGGTTGTTTATTTGAAAAGGATTACCTTGGATAAGCACATGTGTACTATCCTCTGGAATTTTCTTTTGTAAATAAAAGCTTAAAAACCTTGGAAACATCAAAAGGTTTCTTCTTTTCTTTTATATTATGAACATTTTTAACCATGTCATTGAAAATCTCTTGGGAGTAATTAAAATTAACTTCTGCCATGATAGCATATCCCAAGTATTGGATTTTCAATGGTATTTCATTAAAGGCTGTAGTTTTATTTGAAACACACAAGAGAAGGGTATGGAATAAAAATCTCATGGGAGGTGGAAAACTTCCCTTTTGTAAAGTGTCTTTTTTCATTTGTTCCTCATACCCTCTCTCAATCAAGTCAGTTTGGTATTCTTCCTTTGGGAAAGAATTTTTACCTATAAGATCATTTATTTCAAAAACCTCAGATATTGTTTGTGGTGTGATAGCAACTTGAATACCCCCTACGGTTGAAGTAATAGCCCAAGGCTTTTTGTCTTGAACTTCAGTTTTTGCATTTTTCCAGAAATCACGTAGGGTTTCTATGTAGATGGGTGCGTTGCAAGTCAACAAAGTTTTGTACTTTGATGAAGAAAGAGCATCTATGATTGAGTGGAAATCAGTGTTTTTGCTTGTTTTTTCAAGCGTACACAAGTAATTATGAGGAATTTTGAGTGCGAGAACCATGGTGATTCACGAATTTGAGAAGAAGAAGATGAATGAAAGAAGATGGAAACCATTTTTGAAAGGAATTTTGAATTCGATTCGACCGTAAAAACCCTGTTTGGGTTTTGATCAGGGTTTTATAAAGTGAAAAAATGAATGCTGACGTGGCAGCGGTTACAAAGATCTGATGGCTAAGTACTGTCCACGTGACAACCTCTGATGAATAATGGATGACAGTTGTTTAGGAAACCACTGATGATCAATATCAGTGGTTTACAGTGGTGAAAATGAAAACAGTGGCTGATTTTTAACTATCAGTGGATAGCCATCAGTGGGTTAAAACACTGAAGTTTGACAACAGTGATTAACAAGATGAAGGAACAGAGGTTGACTTTCAACAGTGGATGATATCAACAGATCGGATGTTTGAACCAAAACAGTGGTTATGACAGACTTTTAAGGATTAATGAAAAATTTCATTTTTAACTATTTTTAAGGATGAATTTTTGATTTTTCTGAAAACATTTTAATGCTTAATTCATAGAAAAATAGGATTTTGCCTGTTATTCCATGTTCAGCATCCCAATCCTAGAGATCAAGCTTTCAAAGGTGGATGTGTCTAATGCTTTTGTTAGCACATCTGCCAGCTGATCTTTAGTTGGAACATGGTGCAGAGAAATCAAACCTTTTTCATAGCAATCCCTCACAAAATGATGTCTGATGTCAATGTGTTTTGTGGTTGAATGTGAAACTGGATTTTTGATTATCTTTTCTGCTGCTTGACTATCCAACATGAGTGGTGTTTTCAAAGCAGTGATACCAAAATCTAGCAATTGATTTTGAAGCCATAACAGTTGGGTTGTGCAGCTTGCAGCAGCAATATACTCTGCCTCAGCAGTGGATGTTTAAACAACTGCTTGCTTTTTGGTTTGCCAAGACACCAAGCAATTGCCTAGGAATTGGCACCCTCCTGAAGTGGACTTCCTTGTGGCGTTACATCCTGCAAAGTCACTATATGAGAAACCTAAAAGCTTGATATTTCCATCAGCTGGATACCAGATACCAAGTGTGGGAGCACCTTTTAGGTATCTGAATATCCTTTTTACAGCAATAAGATTTGACTTTCTAGGGGCTGATTGGGATCTTGCACAAACACATGTTGCAAACATGATGTCTGGCCTAGATGCAGTTAGGTACAATAAAGACCCAATCATGCTTCTATAAAGAGTTTGATCAACCAAATCATCATTTTCATCAGACATGACTATCTTGTTGGTTGCTATGGGTGTACTACATGGCTTACAATCATTCATCTCAAATTTGGTTAAAAGTTCTTTTGCATATTTGCTTTGATGAATGAAAGTGCCATTTTGCAGTTGCTTTACTTGGAGACCAAGAAAGCACTGTAGTTCACCCATTGCACTCATCTCAAACTCAGCTATCATGAGTTGTCTGAACTCTTCACACATTTTAGGAGATGTGCTTCCAAAAATGATGTCATCCACATAAATCTGGACAATCATCAAGTCTTTCCCTCTCCATTTTAAAAACAATGTTTTATCAATTTTCCCTCTTGTGAAACCAATAGAGAGTAGAAAGGTGGATAGAGTTTCATACCAGGCTCTAATTGCTTGTTTTAGGCCATACAAAGCTTTATTTAGCTTGTAGACATGATTTGGATAAAAATGGATCCTCAAAACCAGGAGGTTGACAAACATATACCTCTTCTTGAATCTTACCATAGAGGAATGCACATTTGATATCCATTTGAAACACCTTTATGTTGTGGTTGACAGCAAAGGCCAGGAATAATCTGATAGCTTCCAATCTTACTACAGGGGCAAAAGTTTCATCATAATCAATACCATCTTCCTGTCTGTAACCTTGAACCACAAGCCTTTCTTTATTCTTGACAATAACGCCCCTTTCATCAGTTTTATTTTTGAAGACCCGCTTTGTGCCAATAGGACTCACATTCTCCGGCAGTGGTACAAGTTCCCATACTTGTTGTCTTTTGAACTGTTGGAGCTCTTCCTGCATGGCTTCTACCCAACTGTTGTCTTTTAGTGCCTCTTGGTACTTGACTGGTTGATGAAGTGATAGAAAGCCAGCAAAAAGACAGATGTTTTGGGATTGGCTTCTTGTGAGCACCCATTCACTGATGTTGCCAATAATTTGGTCAGGTGGATGAGACTTCAAGAAGATTAAATCTCCTTTGTATGGAACAATGGCATTTAAGGGTGAGGGCTGCAGATGTGAATCATCTGAGCTAACCACTGTTGGTGACTTTGATGATCCAACAGGGTCTTGAAATGAAGGTGGAGGAATAGGAGGAATTGGTGTGAAAAAATGTTGATTTTTATCCACTGTTTGAAGATTTTTATCAACAGTGTTTGAGGATGTGGAAGTAGGGGTTTGAGGACTACTTTGGTCAACAACTGTTGAGGTAGCAGTGGATGAGCTTTGACAGCTATTTTGAACATCTGTTGCTCTGGCAATGGATGTGAACTTTTGTTGTGGAATGATTACTTCATATCCATTGTCTGATGGAGGAGGTTGAGATGGACCTGCACTGTTAGTCTTAACAGAAACATTTTCAAAGATGAATTTATCAAGATCAAATAACTCAGCAGGATTTGCAGGGATTTTCATTGAAGAAAGTTCATTGAACTTTACATTCAAAGTCTCTTCCACTGTCTTAATCCTGCTGTTAAACACTTTGTAGGCCTTAGCAATGGTTGAGTATCCCAAATGATAACCACAATCAACTTTGGCTGCAAATTTTGAAATGGAATCTTTTAAGTTTAAAATGAAAGATGGGCAGCCAAAGACTTTGAAGTATGAGATCAGTGGTTTGATTTTATACAGAATTTCATAGGCAGTCTTTTGATGACTGAGGTTTATCAAAACTCTGTTCTGGACATAGCAGGCAGTGTTTACAGCCTCTGCCCAGAAAGTTAATGGCAAACCTGAATCTGCAAGCATGGTTCTGGTAGCCTCAATCAGTGTCCTGTTCTTTCTTTCAACAACCCCATTTTGTTCTGGTGTTCTAGGAATGTTGTACAGCCTTACAATTCATTTTGACACACAAAACTCATCTAACTCCCTATTTTTGAATTCTGTGCCATTGTCACTCCTAAAGACTTTTACTGGAAGGTCAAATTGCTTTTCAACCTGTTTGACAAAGTCTTGCAAAATGCCTGTAGTCTCATCTTTATAATGTAAGAAATAAGTCTATGTAAACCTAGAAAAGTCATCTACAATCACCAACCAATATCTTTTCTTTTTAAGACTCATGACTTTTACTGGGCCAAACAGATCCATGTGCAACATTTGTAAGCATTTGGTTGTTTTAGACTCTTCAATGGACTTAAATGATATTTTATGTTGTTTTCCTTTTAAGCAAGAAACACAATGCTCAGGACAGGTGAACAATTTTTGTGGAAGACCTCTTACAAGGCCTTGTTTTGACAAAGCAGTGATTGTCTTGAGATTTGTGTTCCCCAATCTTCTGTGCCATAGTTCTGTCTCTTTGTTAGAGGCAGCTGAGAACAGACAGGCATCAGTCATGGGGCTCTCTTTTGACAAATCAACTACATAAACATTGCCACTCCTTTGAGCAACAAGTTTGGTTTTTCCATTTTTTATTATTTCTTCAATCTTTTAACCATTTCTGGTCCAACAATCCTACAACACTCCTTAGTAAAGAATTATCCATAACCTTTGTCACTCATTTGTGAATGTCACACCCTGATATTTCTACGTATTACCGGTGGGCCCAGTGGGGAGTATCGTGACGTAGTTGATATCATCATAGTCAAATAATCACAGTTTAATGCACAGCGGAAGTCTAAAGTAAAATATTACAAACCGAATGAAAGTAACATAAATTATTACATAACGGTTGTAAAGTGGATCCACAGGCGGGTCAAAACAAAAGAGATATTGTTCATCAGATTTAAAGTGATAAAAGCTTGCAAGACTTTTTATTTATTCACTCAGGAGTTCCAGCCCATTACGCTTAGTACCTGCACTTAACCTTTTTGGAAAATACGTCAATTTACACTGGTAAATACAATTAACCGACTCTTTTGAGAAGTGTTTATAAAATTGATTTAAAAGTACAAGGCATAAATATTCTTTTATAACTTGAGATAATTATTTAAAAATAATCTTGTAAAAGAATTATATGTTTGTCATACATTCAGTAGCCCGGGTTAGAATTACCTGGTTAAAGATTAATAGACCACCACATGATATAGTCCCGCGACGAGTTATTCTCAACAAGCGGTTATATCTTCTTTACATACGCACCGGCAGGTGTATGCCTACACCCCGTGCTTAAGTTATGGCCATTTCAATGAATGAGCCGAGGATATCCAGGACACGGTCATTAACCCCCCAAAGGCTTAAAACAAACAAAACAGATTAAACGGGTTATCTCAATGTTTTAACCATTATTCGATTAAAGATTCAATACCCGACCAAGTGGTATTATTAAATACCGTACCCCAAGCCCGTATAAGGGAAAATAAGTTAAAAGTATTTACCTAAGCAAAAATATAATTTATTCCCAGCCGTAAATCAATCAAGCAAGTACAGATAGCTTTTACCGGGCTCCTAATCTGTAACGAAGGTTTTAATAACCTATTAAATTCCTAACGGGTCTTACTTAAGTTTAAACTTAGACCGGTTAGTTTTAAAGAAAGGTTTACGGTTCAAAACGCAAGATTAAGCGAAGACCGGATTAGAATGTGGTTTAGACCCGACAAGTATGAAGACTTGTATAATATGGGTAAACTAAACACATTCTGGATTTTGAGGTAAAAATGATAAGGTTTGACCCGTTTCGGTTAATTTATGCAAACTAGTTACATAACCCGTACCGAACGCGTAAGATGCATAACGGGTAACCAATTGAGTCATGAACAGGTTCCACAAGTTAATATGCTTTAAATATGTTGTGATATCAGTAGGATACCTTCCATCATGCCCAAAATGAATTTAAAACCAATTTATGCCCCGTAGGGGTATTTTGGTCATTTTAATGTTTATAAAAGAGGTTGAATAGTAATCTGAGGTTCTGGTCTAAAATAATCAGTAAAAATATCTATTTTATCGAGTTATATCAGTAAGATATCTCACATGTGTGAAATTTATCATTTATGACCAAACTATGCACCGTATGGGCATTTTGGTCATTTCACATATGCTTTAAGGGTAAATTTTGGAATTCTTAGTTCAAAAATTTTATTTACTGTTAAAGTATAAAAATTTATTAATAACATCAGTAGGTATCAAGCTTTAGGTGTCTAATATGGTTTTAAACCATACTATGCGCCTAGATCGCATAAAAGTCAGTATTTGACGATATTCGGTTTAAATAAGAAAATCTAAGATTTTGACCAGCCTTTATAGTTTAAAATAACTTATTTATTATATAAAATCAGTAGAAAAAGGTTTGATATGTAAAGGATGTGTAAAACTCATTTTATTAGCAAAAAGGGCGTTATCGTCAATTACCGAGCCTATGCGAGAACTCTATGTTATGATCAGTTTAAAATTTAATAAAAATTTCCAAAAATCCCAAAATATTATATTACATCAGTAGGTAAAAGGTTTGATGTCAAAATTTGAGTTTAAATAGGATTTATATCAAATATGCCGTTTAATTAATAAAAAGGCATTCATTTACGATATTGAGCATAACTCTCATTTTAGACCATAAACTGATGTCAAACTTTTAGGACATACTTAAATATCAGTAATAAAGGTTTTTGTCCTCTCACATTTTCAAAAATCTCTTTTTAATATCAAAAGGGCATTATGGTCAACATTTAAGCAATTAACGGAAACATGCATATGAATCGGATTATTAAGGAACCATGTAGTATAACCTCAGAGGGTTTTACTAACATATAATATGGTCCTAAAGTAACCTTAAGGCATATCTAAAACAAGCTAAATCGGGTCAGAACTGAAAGTCAAAGCAAAAGTCCACTTTTGCGACTTTCGGTTCCGAACCGAGCCTAAACTCAGAATTGTCGGGTTGAACATGCCTAGACATGTTCTTATATCATTTACCAAGTTATTTTAATGTTAAAACATGTTCCATAACCTCTACATTGCAAGTTATGAATTTATTTGCAAAAATAGCTTATGTTGACTTTTTATTAATAAGTTTGACCCAACAATTGACCAAGTTAGAGTGAAAATCACTAGGTGCCCTTTTAAGGGTTTGTTACCTACATAATTACCAACTCATAGCCACTTTCAATTCGAATAATGGCTGGATCATTAGTGATTAATCACTAAGTCAAAGGTTAATTACGATAACTTTGACTTTTGGTCATTAAACTAATAAAACTTGAACTTAAGAGGCTAAGAATGCTTACAAGGACTCTTAGCACGAATTAGGAGCTGAGGAAAACATGCTTGTACTCCAGAAAGCTCCAAAGAATGAGTTGTGAATGAATTTTTGAGAATGTGCAAATGAACTAGCAAACAAGGGCCTTTATATAGGAAATTCCCACTTCATTTGATCAATCCACATGTCCCTATATGATCCCTGATGACTCCAGGTGTCCCCTATGCATGAAAATCTGTTGGCACAGTCTCTGGTATCGAAAAATGGCATGCAAAGGCGGTGGAACTGGCTGGACACGCACCTGTCCATTTTTTCTGCATCTGGCACTCATACGCGGCCCGCGTAAGAGTTGGCCTTGGGTCTACGCGGCCCGCGTGAAGGGCGATCTCAGGTAAAAAGTTTGCCAAGTTTGCAATTTCAGTCCCTGGTCCAAATGAACTTTATTTAACTTTCAATTATTGCATTTTGGACCCCCATAGTTAACTTTTAAGGACCTTGGGTCATAAACTAACTCCGTTAAGCCCCCGGTTAGTCGCACGATCACCCGAAAAGTCTTGTTTTCATCAAAACTCCACAAAATTAATACCCAATATTCTTGAGAACCAACCATTAAATTATTTACAATGTTTTAGGGTTCGTTAAAGGTCACTCAGAGGTAACTTTAACATGTTGACACTTTTAACCCCTATGTTTTGTAAGATCCTTATTTTAAACACAAACGACTTCCAATGTTCGAAAAATTATTCATTAAAGAATACGAACACCGTATGAGGTCAATCAGAGGCACGAGAATGGCATTTTGACATTTTGGATCCTTTTACTAACATATTTACATTGTTTGACAAGTTTAGTCCCTCGGAAACAATTCCTTACACGTTTAAAGTCCATGACACGTGTCTTTATTATATTGGTCGTGATTTTACGAGGTGTTACAGTGAAATACTACGGAGGTTGTATTTTAGATTGTCAATCAGATTGACATTTTCAAACTTAACTTTTCCAGACTGAACTGTACCAAAACCCATCACCTTTCCTTTACTATTATTACCAAAAGATATATCACCCCCTCCATGAGTTTTGAAGTCTTTGAGTAGGGCTCTACATCCAGTCATGTGCCTGGAGCCTCCACTATCTACATACCAAAGACTATTTAAGCATGCAGAAGCTCCCTACACATCAAGTAAATAATTAGTTCAGGAGGGTCTCCAAAGCCAATATGGCTTTGGATGTGGTCACAACAGTGTCTGAGTTAAGTTCAGGAACATGGACAGTGGTTAGATCAGGGGTTTGAGCAGCTTTTGACACATTCTTTTCTAACCACTGCTGGGGACCATTTCCTATCAACTGTTGATATCCAAAGGGATGCCTGTTCACTTTTGGTTTAGAATGCCTTTTGTAAGCCTCATAAACACGTGGGACCCTTGGGTATGGTGGTTGTCCTTTTCCTCTTTGATATTGATTGGCAGGTGGTGCATCTGTCACTTGAACCTCTCTTTTAACAGAGTTTTGGTTCAGCTGTTTCATAACAGCTGTTTGGATAGGCATAAAGGATGGTTGTTTCTTGATTTGTGAACTTGATGAACTCATGAGTGTTTTTGAGGTGTATTCTTCCTTTTTGACTTCAAAGGTTTTAAGATACACACACTCTTGAGTAAGATGGTTTGTTTTACCACATATGGTGCAGCTTTTTGAAGGCACAATGGTACTTGTTTTGTTAATATCATGTGCTTTTAAATGAAAACAGTCTTTTGTCAGATGATTTTTCTTTTCACAAAAGTCACAAAACAAGTTTTTAATCTGTTCTCTCTTTTTCTTCTTTTCAGACTCCTTTGCAACAGAGTTTTGAACCACTGTTGGGATGTCCTTAAGAGGAATTACCTTGGCCTTTGGTGCTTTTACACCATCCACTGTGGTGAAATCCATTGGTTTAAAGTTTTCAAGGAGGTCACACTCATCAGACCATGTAGGTTTGAATTGGTATTTCTCAAGCTCCTCAAAGATTGAGGAATCCACTGATCATTCAAGAGTGATTTTGTTGCCACTTTTATCAGTTATTTTGATTTCTTGACCATCCATGTTAGTGGGTATGATTTCAACAGAACCAGATTCATTAGTAGCAGTGTTTTCAACTTGGTCATGTTTTCTGAAACCTACACCAAATTTTACATTGCTTTTGATATGTTTCTCAAGCATAACTTCATAACCTTTGCAGGATTCCACCTATTTCTCATATGTGATTTGAGTGGATTCCAACTCCTTTTTACAGACATGATATTTTTCTATCATGTTCTGAAGTTGGTCCTTGGTTATGCTATGCTCATGTTTTAGGCTGCAAATCTCATTTTCTTTTTCTGACAATTTGATTTTCAATTCTTTTAAAGATTTTTTAAATTGTATCTCATCATTCAACATTCTATTTCTAAGGTTTTCATTCACCTCCTTGACATTTGCAAATGCTATGATGCATTTGTCTATACAAAGGTTTTTAAGAACCTGGGGTGATACCTTAGTTGCAGCCATCATGGCACAATCACAGACATATTCACTTTCTTCTGGCTTTTTCTCCTCACTTTCTTCTTGCTTCTTCTCTTCTTTTTCAACAAACCAGGGGTCAGACAGTGGTTCTGTCAGAGATTCTGAATTTTCTCCCAACAGTTGTTCATCTACCACAGCAGTAACCACTGCTTCAGCAATTGTATCCACTGTTTCTGCACGGGATTCTCCTTCTTCAGTCTTCAGCCCTTCTGAGATAGTCTCTAATGTTACAAAATAGAAATCATCAGTAGAAGCATCATTTTTAGCATATAGAGCAAAATTTTCATCGCCTAATTCAACAGGTAAGCTACTCCAATCAACAAAGCCTTGGGTAAAGAAGCTGTGCTGATTTGTTTGAGCAGATGTTTGGGTAGCTTGTTGAGGTGCAACTTGTTGCACATGAACCTGAGGAGCTGGGGCCTGGACATACTGTATTTGAGGAGCAGGGGTTTGGACATAATGCACTGGAACAGGTGTTGCAGGGTGTGCATAGTGAGCAGTGTTTACATGAGCAGCAGGGGTACTTTGGTAATAAGGCACAGTGTTTTGTGAACTCTGAGGTCTAGGACTAGGATGTGTTATGATTGGTCCACTGTTTTGTGACCTACACTCTCTAGCAAAGTGTCCTAACCTGTTACACTTGTAGCGTTTTATCTTTGATTTATCCAACCCTACTTTCAGATTCCCATGTAACCCTGGAAATTTTCTCCCTGTCCTTTTATAGAACTTGCTTGTTCAGACACTCAGCAGTGCCAGTTGATGCAAGATGTCCATCTCCTCCAGATCAGTAGGATCAAAATACTGGAGATCATTGAGTTCAAAGCATTGACTGTCAGAGTTCTGGTTTTCACTACTAGCTGTGAAAGCATAGTTACTTGAGTAAGAATCAGAGTTATTGAAAGCTCCACCAGCAGTTATGTCAATATAATGATCATAACCCTGATCCTTACTACTACCAGAATCCTCTTGACCAAGAAGTGCTGTGCTGCCAAATGTATAGTCATCAGCAACCTTCCCTGACTCCTGTAACTTCTTTTTCTGGTTCAACTCTCTCTCATAGGTGAGGAGTCTACCATGAAGTTGAGTCAGTGTCAACTCTTTAAACCCAACTGAATTTCTGGTTACAAAAGCAATTGTGTCCCATTTTTCAGGAAGTGACCTTAGAAACCTACTATTTAGAGTTGATTTAGCAAATTCAACATTAACAAGTTTCAGTTCACTTATGAGACAGCTAAAATGTTCAAACTGCTGTGTTAATGATTCACCCTTTATGTGACAAAAGGTTTCATACTGTTGATTCAAAACCTCCCTATTATTTTCAATTACTTCTTCAGTACCACCAAACTGTTCCTTAAGTGCATCCCACAATTCCTTGGCACTGTTACAGTGTAACAGCCCAGCACAAATTTCATTTGGGAGTGCTGATGCAACTATACTAAAGGCCTTTGCATCTAGTTCGATTTTTTGGAAATCCTGATCGGAATAGTTTTCAATTTTCTTAGGTTCAAAGGTTTTTGGATCTTCAGCACTCGGCACCATTGGAACGTGTGGTCCAAAGATAACCGACTTCCAACGTCCTGTATTTTGTTGAGCTAAGATGTGACCCATCCTACGCTGCCAGCTGTTGTATTCGGATCTGACCAACATAGGTGGTTTGAAAAGTGAGCCAGTGTTATGAATGTCTTGTTGTTGTGTCGCCATTCTGGTTGTTTTACAGGTACTGAATAATCAACTTTTGTACGTGATTATATCTTACTCTGTTTTTCAACTAAAAACGAACAATCGAAAGTATCAACGAAATTGAGCCGAACTTTTACGTCAAAATGATTGTTAGATCAAATTTGACTGTCCAAGCTCTGATACCAATTGTTAGGATCTGAGTTTTCTAGATTGTGTTTGTTTAATCTAAATGAAAGATGAAACAGCGATGTATTGCAGCGAAATTATGAAATAAACTTTGAACACATAGTCAATGGAAGAAAAGTTTAAGCAAACATGTTTATCATTGAACCGAATGATTGTATTTATTACAATAATCAATTACAATAGCATGCATGCACAGATCTCCCCCTCAGCCTGAGCTCACTTGATTGTTTGTACTGAATGACTTAGAAGGAAAGAGCTAATATAATAGTACAGGGTACTGTTCTATTTATAGTACAAGACAACCACTGAGCAACTTTGGCTGACGTCACCATGAAAGTGACATCTAACCACCTAACAAACTACAACCACTGACCTATACAACCACTGACTACAAACTACTGATTACATAAGAAAGCATAAACAAAACACTGATTCTTCATTCCACTGTTGTAGCTTGAGCAGTGCTTAGGTCTTCAGCAGTACTTGAGTCACACCAGTAGATTGAGCTTCAGTACTTTATCTTCATCAGTCTTTAGGCAAGCAGCAGTTGTAATGGGCAGTGCTTTGGAGTCTATCAGTTGTTAGAGCCATTGTCAAGGGGAAAGATATGTACAAACAACTGCTTATGAAGGATCCACTGTTCTGAACCAGTTTTGGCTTTATCAACTGTTCCTTTGTAGGGTTCAATCCCAACAAACCCAACCAAGCAAACCAATTCCCAATACCTGCATTTAACCCCAACGAGTTACCTAGAATCCTGACTCCACAACCTTTACAATATGATCCATGGTTTGACGACAATAGGTCATACTCTACCCTATTTCTCTAGAATGGCCATTCCATTAACTAAACTGACCTGCAAATCAGTTAAGTTTGAATGGGGACCAAAACAGGAAGAAGCTTTTAGGATTCTTAAGCAAAGGTTAACCAACGCACCCATACTCGCATTACCAGAAGAAACTGAAGACTTTATAGTCTATTGTGATGCGTCTAAGTTAGGATATGGATGTGTGTTGATGCAATGTCAAAAGGTTATAGCTTATGCCTCTAGACAACTTAAGAAACATGAAGAGAATTACACAACCCATGATCTAGAACTAGGAGCCATAGTTTTTGCCCTTAAGATTTGAAGACACTATTTATATGGAAATAAATTTGTGGTCTTCAGGATCATAAGAGTTTAAGGTATATTTTTGGGCAAAAAGAATTAAATATGAGACACAGACGCAGGATGGAAATCCTTAGTGATTATGATTGTGATATCCAGTATCATGCTGGGAAAGCTAATGTAGTAGCTGATGCTTTAAGTCGAAAGTATCATGAAAAGCCGAAATGAGTACGTTCTCTCAGATTAAATCTACAAGTAGATTTAAATGAGCAAATTAGAGAAGTACAAGAAACAGCAATCAAGGATGATGCTGAAAGATTAAAAGGAATGATTAAGGAATTAGAACAAGGAACAAATGGAATTTGAAAGTTCCACAAGAAAAGGATGTGGATCCCTAAACAAGGAAACCTACGCCACAGAATTCTAGAAGAAGCTTATAAATATAAGTATACGATACATCCCAGAAGTGATAAGATGTATCAAGATCTAAGAAAGAATTTATGGTGGATAGGAATGAAAAAGGATATAGCAAACTATGTTGCAAAATGTCTAACTCGTTCACAAGTTAAAGCGGAGCATCAGAAACCCTCAGGATTATTGCAACAGTTAGAAATGCCAATATGGAAATGGGAATTGATAACAATGGACTTTGTTACCAAATAACCCAAGACAAGAAAAGGAAATGATACAATCTGGGTGATTGTAGACAGATTGACCAAATCTGCTCATTTCTTACCAATGAAGGAAACTATCAATATGGAACAGTTAGCCAAGCTATATGTAAATGAAATAGTTTCATTACATGAAATTCCTTTATCTATCGTATCCGATAGAGATAGCTGTTTTACTTCTAATTTTTGGACAAGTTTCCAAAAAGCAATGGGAACCAGGTTAAATCTAAGCACAACTTATCATCCACAAACGGACGGACAAAGCGAAAGGACAATTCAGACGATGGAAGATATGCTTAGAGCCTATGTAATTGATTTCGGAGGAAATTGGGACGACCATTTACCATTAATAGAATTTTCCTACAATAACAGCTATCATACTAGCATTAATGCTGCACCATTTGAAGCACTTTATGGACGAAAGTGCAGAACTCCAGTCTGTTGGGCAGAAATTGGAGAAAAGCAATTATCTGGACCAGATATAGTGCAAGGAACGACGGATAAGATAATTCAGGTTAAGGAAAGACTAAAAGCAGCACGAGATCGTCAAAAGAGTTATGCAGATAACATACGAAAACCTTTAGAATTTCAAGTAGGAGAAAAAGTATTATTAAAAGTTTCTCCATGGAAAGGAGTAGTCAGGTTTGTTAAAAGAGGAAAGCTAAGCCCCAGGTATGTTTGACCTTTTGAGATTATTAGAAGATTAGGACCTGTAGCCTATCAGCTACAACTGCCAGAGGAAATGGTAGGAATACATGATGTGTTTCATGTATGTAATCTCAAAAAATATTTAGCAGACGAATCATTAGTAATACCTCTTAAGGACATAGAGGTAAATGAGAAACTTAAGTTTATCGAGAAACCCGTTCAGATTAAAGATAGAAAGATCAAGAACCTCAAACACAAGAGACTAGTTCTGGTCAAAATGAAATGGGATTCCAAGAGAGGACCAGAATACACTTGGGAACTCGAATCAGAGATGCAAAGGAAATACCCACACCTGTTCTAGTAGACCTCGAGGACAAGATCTAAAACAAGGTGGGGAGGATATAACAACCCTCCTAGAACCCTTAACATGGCCCTAAAACATTCCTTACGTACCCCGTACGTGAAAAACGGACCCGAAATACTTTTGTACTTGTGAAAAACAAGAAAAACAAATAAAATGGGCCGCTCGTGGGCCGCGACCCAGACAGTTGTTGTAACACCCTAGTTTCTATTTAACGGTTTTACATGTAAATACCAACAATTAGATGTGTAGTTAAGACTACCCATACTATAAAAATATGGATTTATTAAAACTTTTCGCAAATCGAAAGTTATTCGACATAACGTGATCAGATTCGTCATTTAAAATTTATGACGATGCAATGTGCGGAAGCATGTATCTATATCGTGTTCGGTTCTTCGTTGAGCTTGATCGTCTTCCGGCATCCAAAGAGTACCTACATTTCATAAACATGAAATGCTTTAGTCATACGGGGTTTAAAACGTATCTAAACGAGTCCGGGAAACAAAACTGATTAAAATATATTTTTGTACAGGGTCCACCGTAAAATACGGTGGATACCGTAATTTACGGTAGCCCCTGTTTTGATATGTTTCCACCGTAAGTCAGTAGAGAATTGGCGTAAAGGTTCCAGCCCCACCGTAACTTACGGTGGCCACCGTAAGTTACGGTGGCCCCTGTATCAGATTCTTCCATTTTGCCGTTTTTGACACGAAAACTTTCGTATCTTTCAATCTGCTTGTCCGTTTGACCTACCGTTTCTTCCTACGTGTTTGTAATTTGATCCCCCATCATATGGAGTTAAAATCCAACATCCGGATTAACAAAATTTAAGACTTTTAAGTCTTCGGCTTATTACCTTTTTTACCAAATTTTGATCCGTTCGTGATTTCATCTAACAAACTTGTTTGTGGCCCTTGTTTCTTTTGTAAACATATTATTATGATTATTTCCTATTGTACAAGATTCAAATCACGGGTTATTACACATTCTTAACCCGTTTCGCTAATACTTCTATTTTGACCCGTTAAGGGTATTTATGCACTTTTTAAACTTAATTTACGTTCGTTCCTTGTATGCATCATAATTCCACCCATCCATATTAATTGGTTGTCCACCACAACTATGATTGTGGTGGATTTAATGTGATAGGCTATTTATTCCTAGTTCTATCCTTCAGATATGTCATTTTACGGAAAATACTCGTTTCAACTCGTTGGACACTAAGGTCCCATATTATCCCTTTTTATACTTATCCTAAGGATTTAATCTATCAAAACACTTATTTCTAACAACCTTTAAAGGTCGTTTGCCCGATTTACCCATCAAGGGCATTTTAGTCAACTTTGGCCCCTCATTTACGACGAAGGACATTTGCTACTAATTTGACCCAAAAATGTATGTTTAACCACAATCGTATTTATACGTACCTGGCTCGAGTCAACCTAGTGACCCGTTTCGACACCTTGCTTTTATTACCGATATTCTATGGCGACGCAATTACCCAAATTACTATTCGCTCCTGTAAACACATGACTTGACAACCACATTAGTTGATTTCGTCAAATGGCGTTATCCCCACCATTTGGGCCGTTCGGCCTATATAGCCCAACATTTTCATATGTAACAAAACATGGGTTTTAATTACCAATCACACATCCGACCCATTTCAGATTTTCTCACTAGATCCCTTTTCTTCTAAAGTCATTTCTTATATTTTTAACCCATTCGGCTTACGCTATGGGTGTCCTTTGAACTTTAATTGACTTTAGTCGATACTTGACTAAATTTCCAGTTTTACCCATTTTCCCATTACTAGTTACGCTATAAGGTAACTTTAAGAAAAACTCATTAATTCTTAACCAACTCATGACTAATTTACCATTTTGCCTCTTTCATCATTAATCATGGTTTAAAACATTTTTATTCGTTCCGACCCATTTCGTTTCGTGTCGGAACCCATAATTCGAACCTAATCCTTTATCGTATTCATCGCTTATAAAATAAATACATATACTACAAGTGGGTATAAGTGTTACTTACCTCGCATCCGAACTACGCTTTTCCTTTCCTTCTTGATTCGTTTGACCCGCTCACTCATCAAGCTTCCACCTAGCTCGTTAGGCGTCAAACTATCATCATAATTCACAAGGTGGTTAGATTAGTCATTCAAGATCATGACCTTCACACCTTATGAATCTTTTACCACCATTCTTAATGAACCTTATCATAGGTCGGTTTGACTTTTAAAAGTCAAACCACCAATTTACAAATATGGATGCACTAACAAGTTCACATGACTCAACTTAGGCACATTATCAACCACTTAGTGAGCGTCATCTTTTGAGATGCTACATCTACTAACATGTTATCTAATTCATACCTCAAGTAACCATAAATCAACATGTAATTTTAGTCATTGTATGCACATATATACTTTGACCATCATAACCATGGGTTTAACTCTTGTGTCAAAACCCACTTCTAATCACTTATGAACTCTTAACAACATCTCTAATTTGTTCAAGTAGTTCATTCATATGAATTAATATGATGTTTATACACATCAATACAACATCAATTTCATCAAATCAACAAAACCCACTTAGCTCATACTTGGTTATTTGGATTAATCACTAGTTTATGGCACAATTCTACAAGTTTGCGTCTAGGGTTTGTTCCTAGACTTGTACCCACACTAATATCACTATAACATTGAACATTCATGCAAGAATTTCGTTCATGCAAGTTCATCAAAATTTCGAAATATTACTAAACATCAAAATTCAACATACCTTGTGATCCCCTAAGCTTGGTGATCACGATTTTATTAAAAGCCCCAAATTCTTGGCTTGATTTCTCCTTGATTTTGATCAATTTTGTGGATTTAGGGTTCACTTGATAGAACCCCTTTTTAGCTCCTGGGAAATGTCGACCAAACACACACTTGAAGTGTGTGTTTTGGTGTTTAGTTTTAATTAAATAAAACTATTTTCAATTTTGTCATGTTTAGTCCCCTCACTTGTTCAACTTTTTATAAAGAGTATTATTAATCAAGTTTCATTGGCATTTTAACAACATTTAATTAACTAGGTTGATATTCCTAGTTACTTGGCGGGTTCAGGGAAATCACATCCTGTTTTTACTTTAAGTCCTGTTAACTCGGGCCTTTTATATACTTTGTTTTCTCAAAGTATTTATCCTCCTTTTAATTAATATTGGATTTATTTATTTAAATCCTAATATTTACCGGGTGAATTTTTACCACTAACGGTATTTTACCCGTCAGTAATATTAACGGAGTTTGATTACCAAACCCGTTTTTGGGGTGTTACAGTCGTAGGTCTCGCGGGGCGCGAGCCCCTTTGTTTGCAAGACAAGCCATTGCGCCACGTGTCCTATGCGTGTCAAGTCTAGTCTGCTGACTAGACTAAGCTAGTGCCGCCCTTCAAGCTCTCGCAGGCCGCGACAGGCTTAGCCTGGGGCTTCGCGGGGCACGACAAGGTGTCCGATCAGGCCTAAAATAGAGTGTTCGAGCTCATTTGTCAATCGTTCAAATTCAAAAACTCTCTCTCACTTTCTGAATAGCAAAAGTAATACCCGGGCATAATACCTACTATAAAGAAAAGTTGTGCCTCGTTGTAAGTACTATAACCCTACTATTACCCAACACGATCGATTTAGGATTTCATAACGTATGTCGGCTCTGCCCGACTCAGTCATTGGAACTCTGTCTCGTGTTACACCCGATTGATCTAGGACTTCGTAATGCATGTCAAGGCTCTGCCTGACTCAGTCATTGGAGTTCTGTCTCGAGTTGTACGGTTAATGTGATTTAGGTTATTTTAGTAATACGTGTGCATTGTTTCATTTTAATAGATACTAACCAGGAGATTCCCAGTAAGCTTTAGTTTTACATAAATCTACAATGTGAGTCATTCCCCTTTTATAAACTCTTTTTGTAAACTGTTTTTACAAAACCTCAAATGTTTTAAGATATAATTAACAGTGATTGAGTCTATGTATTCTACAATTGCTGCCGGTATGTTGGGGTTTTGTATACAAAATGTGAAAGATGTTACAATTGGACAACGAGTTAGCCAATGAGTTATATGACCCACAAGTCTGGTGTGGATAGTACTAAATGATTAATTGTGTAGATATACACATTGTAATCGCTCTCAATACTGTGAAATTATAAAAGCTGTTTTGATTAAACTGGAATGCACTCGCCAGTATTTCTTGCTGATAAAATGTTTTTAAAACGCGTTCAGGTAACAAAATGTGAAAGCCAATAGAAGTCAGCTGGAGAGCACTGAAGGCTTGGAAAAGTGGCTATAAAAGTTACTTAAATAAAATGGAGTTTTTGTTTTCAATAATTAGGGTTTACCCCTACAAATGTATTGTCAAATCAACTTGGGTTTTATCCTAAAGAGTTATTATTATAAAAGTTTGGTGTTTTACTCTGATCAAAATATTTCCTAACTACGGTCCTGATGTATTCCGCTGCCAAATTAATAAACACCGATACCACACATCTGAGCTCGCGGCGCCCGCTCCCAGGGTAGGGTCGAGGGCTGCGACAGAGAGTGGTATCAGAGCTACAGCCACTGGTTTAAGCCAAAGAAGTGTTCTGCTGACACTTCAATTTTAATTTATGTGTTAGGAAATAATTTATGTGTAAATATTATTTTGTGTTATTTGACTATTTGTTAGTTTACTATAACAACTCTCCCAAAACCATTAAAATACACCTACACGTCCTAAAATATACCCCGTATACGAAAAATAACCCAAAAATACCTTTATGTTAATAAAAATCAAATAAAACAAATTTTAGTGGGTCCTCGCGGGGCGCAACCAGGTCAAGCCAGGCCGTCGCAGGCCGCGACCTAGTGACACCAGGCCGCACCCGGTTCCGCCACGTAGCCATACGCGTGTTGAAGCTAGTGGTCTTACTCGACTAAGCTAGGGCCTACCCTAAGCTTCTCGCGGGCCGCGAAAGAAACAAAGGAGGGCGTCACGGGCGCGAGCCGCCCTTCGACCAGACCTAGAAAGAGGGGCCTCAGGCTCAATTCGTCGTCGTTCAATTCTTTTCTCTCTCAAAGCCCCTATAATAGCAATAGTGTTGCTAGATATTATAATCCTAAAAAGCGAAGCTCTACCTCGTTGTAAGTATTATAACCCCCGGTTACGTATTAGTTACTCTACCCGATTGATCTAAGGCTCCGTAACGCATGTCAAGGCTCTGCCTGACTCAGTCGTTGGAGTTCTGTCTCGAGGGTATGGCTAATGTAAATTGGGTTATCTTACTAACACACGTGCATTGTTTAATTTTAATAGATTATAACCAGGAAGTCACCAGAAAGCAGTAGTATTATCTAAAATAGCAATGTGAGTACATCTTATTTTTGTAAACTATTTTTACAAAACCTCAATTGTTTTAAAGTATAATTAACAGTGATTGAGTCTATGTAATCTACAATTACTGTTGGTATGTTGGCGTTCTGTATACATTACTTGTTACTATACTGTGAGTAGTAGCATGACCACAAGTCAGTATTGACAGTACCATGGGTGGTAATTGGGTAGATATAAACATTGTAATCGCTCTCAATACTGTAAAGATTTAAAATCTTGTTTTGATTAAACTGGGATGCACTCGCCAGTATTTCTTGCTGATAAAACTTTTTAAATCGTGTTTCAGGTAACTTAATGTGAAACTTATAGTAGCCAGCTGGAGAGCACTGATGGTTTGGAAAAGTGGCTATAAAAGTTACCTAAATAAAGAAAAAAGTTTTATTTCAATAAATTAGGGTTTATCCCTATAAACATATTGTAATAGAAACTTGGTTTTTTTTTCCATGTATTTGTTATTTATAAAAGCGTGGTGTTTTAACTTTGATAAACTATTTTCTAACTACGATCCTGATGTTAATTTCCGCTACCAAATTAATGAACACCGATACCACTAATCTGGATCTCGTGACACCCGCTCCCGGGGTAGGGGTCGGGGGTTGCGACGGAGAGTGGTATCAGAGCTACAGCCACTGGTTTAAGCCACAAAAGTGTTCTGCTGACACCAAGATTTTTATCGGTTATGTTAGGAAATAATCTATGTGATTATGTGTATACATGTATATTATAGTTTTGTGTTATTTGACAATCTGTTAGTTTACAGTATGAGTGAGCAAGGTACGTCTGACGGCTATCGTTATCTAGCTAGTTCTCCCAAGAATGAAGGAACTTCATCACAGCCTACTCCTTCGGGGTATTCTGCTGATACAGAAAAAGAAATTTTCATCTTTAAGGCGCAATCCGATGAACCATTCCCTACGAAAAAGAGAGGATTGTTTAGTCGGGGAGCACATGAGAGGAGAAAACGGATGAGAAAGTTACAACAACAAAGAGCGTTAGCAGCAACCAATAGGGAAATGAATGCCCAAACCCAAGAAGCAGTTAATAGGCAGTTGGCAAAATTTCATATGCTAGCCACCACTGCAGCAGATCCAAACCTAGATCAGATAATTGCACCACAACCATTGCCACTATTCCCAACCCAACCAATGGAGATAGAACTTAACCAAGGAAACCAAATTCCCATACCAACATTTGACCGTAACGAGATACCTAGAATCCCAGCACCTAATCCTCTAGCGTATGATCCATGGGAGGATGACCATAGGGAATATCAGGAACTCTATCCACATGGAGAACCGATACCAAATCCCATAGCACAGTATACCAACCTTAATCCTTTAGATCCATATTGGAGTGCCGACCAGTATATCCAGGATGTGTTAAACAACCCGTACCCATATGGAGAGCCTATACCTCAATATCCTGACCTAATACCCGCACCATTGCCATCCATGAGTGAAGAAAATGTGTAGGAACTCCACACGTATGGTGAGGAATTAGTAGAGGAAGGAGAGAGAATAAAACAGATAGGAGAAAGCTCATGTGGAAATATGACGAGCGAGAAATGCAGTTCTGGAGGAACAACCCCTAGTAATAATATATATATATATATATATATATATATATATATATATAGGACAAAGATCCGTTAGGAACTACCCTTTATTGCGAGAACCGCGAGAACCAGTGTGAACACAAACAGTCATTCCTAAAAAAATATAAAAAACACCCAAAATTTTTTTTTTTTACTATTTTTTTTTTTGAAAAAATCGCTATATTTTGTAAATAAAAAAAATTTCAAAATTTTTTTTTTTTTTTTTGAGTAACAGTTATCCATGCACATGTGCATATGTATCATTTCTTTGTCAAATTCCGTAATTCATTACAAATAATAGTCAATTGCACTTTCATTTTCACTACCACGTGTAATACACTACTTTTTACGTTAACAATGTTAGAAATGCACATGTGCATGTATATGTATCAACATGAAATAAGGTGTTTTGGTACACTATTTTCTCTTTCATCTATCATTCCATCCATAATACACAAGCATGCACATGTGCATTTTTGTCATTTCTTTGACAAATTCCGTAATTCATTACACATATTAGACAATTGCACTTTCATTTACACTACCATATGTAATACACTACTTTTTACATTACCAATATTAGAAATGCACATGTGCATTTATATGTATCAACATGAAATAAGGTGTTTTGGTACACTACTTTGAATACACTTTCCCTTTCATCTATCATACCATCCATAATACACTACCATTACCTCCTACCATCCATAATACAATACCATTACCTCCTACCATCCATAATACAATACCATTAACAATATTTTCACTTTATTACATGTATGTAAACACCATTTATACCATCCAATCAACATATTACATCAAAAATTGACAACTATAACCAAACCATCAACCACTAGATATAACTAACCAAAAAACATGTATATGGGTCTACTTCTCCATTCAAAATCACAAACTTTTTGTACCAAAACACGTTATATCATGGTTATACCTAATGATGCACATGTGCATTTTGAATATTGGTAATGTAAAAAGTAGTGTATTACTAATGGTATTGTAAATTAAAGTGCAATTGTCTATTCCTGATAACGTATTACCGAATTTATTGAAGTAATGATACATATGCACATGTGCATGGATAACTGTTACTCGAAAAAAAAAATTATGGTAACGAAATATAGCGATTTTTTTTTAAATATTAA
Organism: Helianthus tuberosus; assembly: GCA_030545235.1. Lineage (NCBI taxonomy): Eukaryota > Viridiplantae > Streptophyta > Magnoliopsida > Asterales > Asteraceae > Helianthus > Helianthus tuberosus. Next base: position 179,858,162 of record CM060409.1, read on the forward strand.
AAAAAATAAAAAAAAATTTGAGTGTTTTTTTTATTTTTTTTAGATTTTATTTTGTGTTCACATTGGTTCTCGCGGTTCTCGGATGAACCTTACCCTATATATATATATATATAAATGTGTGTATTTTGAAAAAAAATCAACCAAAATAGATAACCTAATATCTATCCATGCATAACTATTAGTGTGTTTACATTTCAGTTGTAGATTGTAACAGATATATATATATGAAAAGAGTAAAAATCGCAATGTTCGACGTTTTTGGTCAATTTGTTTGCGTGATTGTTTGCATTAAATCTTATTCTGTGATATTAATACCTGATAAATATTTATAATCCAGATGAACAACGAAGTAAATCAGGAAAACCAGAATAATGATAATCATGGAAACCAAATAGATAACAGTGTCATCCAACACATAGTAGCACAAGGAATCATAGACGCCATGCCATATGTTATCAAGACTGTTAAAGAAGCAGAAAATAATAAAACTAACAGTGGAAGTAAACGAACACCTACTGAACCCAGTCACAGCGTGAATAATGGACCACTACTCCAATTACCTATTCCAAAAAGAAGAAGAACCATGTCATATGGTTGTTCTTATAAAGAATTCTGGTCTTGCAAACCAATAGAATTCTCTGGCAATGAAGGAGCCATTGCAGCCCTATGTTGGATAGAAAAGACAGAAGCAGTCTTGAAAATAAGCAAATGTGCCGATGAAGATAAAATTTTGTTTGCTTCTAATCTTTTTAAGAATGCAGCTCTAGAGTGGTGGAATACCATTCTCCAGTCTAGAGGAAGTGATAGAGTTTATAATATAGAATGGACTGACTTTAAGGACTTAGTTGAAATAAAATTTTGTCCTCCTCATGAAAAAGAACAAATCGCTAATAAGTTCTTAAATCTTAGAATGACTGGAATAGACTACAAGAGTTACACTAGCATATTCTTCGAATATGCTAGAATAGTACCAAACATAGCCTCACCTGAACCAGTATTAATCTCCCACTACATCTAGGGATTAATCAGTGAAATCAGACATGTAGTCAAGGCAGCTCGACCACAAACCATAGAAGAAGCAGTAGAACTAGCCAATACATTGACTGATGAATTAGTACGTACGCAAGAAGAAAACTAGAGAAAGAACCTAGCCCAAAAGCTTACCCAGAAATTTCGCTACGGTAATTCCAACCGTGGGAAAAATACAAGTTCTACTTCTGCACCTTACTGTAAGTACTGCAAGAAAAAGCATTCAGGAAGATGTTCAATATACTGCAACTTCTGCAAAATGTCTGGACACAAGGAAGAAGACTGCAGGAAGAAACCCAGCAATAAGATATGCTTCAACTGTGGAGAGACGGGGCATATCAAACCTAACTGTCCGAAACTAGCTCTAGCAACAAACAACAAAACTACTAAGAATGCCAGAGCATTTGTTCTGACTGCTGAAGAAGCCAAGATGATTCCGGATGTGATTGCCTGTACGTTTTTAGTTAATGATATTTTTGCTAAAGTATTATTTGACTCTGGTGCAAACCAAAGTTTTATTAATACTTCATTCTGCAAACTTCTCAATCAACCATTAACTAAACTTCAACAAGAATGTCTGGTAGAAACGGCGAATGGAGAATCCATAAGATTACTGAAATCTTGCAGGGAGCAAGAATAGAAATTTTAAACTATAATTTTATTGCTAACCTTTATCCAATGAATCTGGCTGGATTTAATATCGTATTAGGAATGGATTGGTTAGTAGCTAATCACGCCAGCATTCTATGTGATCAAAAGTCAATACAAGTAAGTTCACCAAAGGGTGAAAAGATCACAATTAAGGGAGATAAGCCAACCGGGTCCACAAAATTCATCTCTGTGATGAAAACAGCAAGCTATGCAAGGAAAGGATCACTAGTGTATATGATTTCCATAACCATTAACACTAAAGGAAAAGAATTGAAAGATATTCCCATAGTGTCTTAATTCTCCGATGTTTTTCCAGAAGAATTACCTGGATTACCACCAGATAGAGAGGTTGAATTCAGAATTCACCTACTACCAGGGACAGCACCGATTGCCAAAACACCTTACCGTTTAGCACCAGCAGAGATGCAGGAACTGAAGAAACAATTGGACGAACTTCTGGAGAAAGGTTTCATATAGCCTAGCTCATCACCATGGGGAGCACCAATCTTGTTTGTTAAGAAAAAGGATGGATCAATGCGTATGTGCATTGATTACCGAGAGTTGAACAAGGTCACGATTAAAAATCGGTACCCACTACCGAGAATCGATGATCTGTTCGATCAACTTCAAGGAGCTCGATTCTTTTCTAAGATCGATTTACGCTCAGTATATCATCACTTGAAGGTACAGGAAGGGGATATTCCTAAAACTGCTTTCAGAACAAGGTACGGTCATTATGAATTTACAGTCATGCCATTTGGTTTAACCAATGCCCCAGCCGCATTTATGGACATGATGAACAGAATATGTGAACCATATCTGGATAAATTCATAATTGTCTTTATAGGTGATATTCTAATTTACTCTAATAGTAAAGAGGAACATACAGCGCATCTGCATACACTTCTGAATTTGCTGAGAAAATAAAAGCTTTACGCTAAATTTTCAAAATGCGAATTTTGGTTAGAGAAAGTGCAATTCCTTGGACACCTAGTTAATCATGAAGGAATTCATGTAGATCCCACAAAAATCGAGGCGATTACCAAGCGGAAAGTCCCTGAATCACCGACGGAGGTGAGAAGTTTTCTTGGACTGACAGGTTATTATAGACGTTTTATTCAAGATTTTTCTAGAATAGCCATTCCCTTAATAAAACTGACTTGCAAAACAGTTAAGTTTGAATAGGGACCAAAACAGGAATAAGCTTTTAGAATTCTAAAGCAAAAGTTAACCAACGCACCTATACTCGCGTTACCAGAAGGAACTGAAGACTTGATAGTCTATTGTGATGCTTCTAAGTTAGGTTATGGATATGTGTTGATGCAACGTCAAAAGGTTATAGCCTATGCCTCTAGACAACTTAAGAATCAAGAAGAGAATTATACAACCCATGATCTAGAGTTAGGAGCCATAATTTTTTCCCTTAAAATTTGGAGACACTAACTGTATGGTAGCAAGTTTATTGTTTTCACCGATCATAAGAGTCTAAGATATGTTTTCGGGCAAAATGAATTAAATATGCGACAGAGACGCTGGATGGAAATCCTCAGTTATTATGATTGTGATATCCAGTATCATGTAGGAAAAGCTAATGTAGTAGCTGATGCCTTAAGTCGAAAGTATCATGAAAAGCCAAGACGAGTACGTTCTCTTAAGTTAAACCTGCAGACAGGTTTAAATGAGCAAATTAGAGAAATACAGGAAACAGTAATCAAGGACGATACTGAAAAATTAAAAGGAATGATTAAGGAATTAGAACAAGGAACAGATGGAATTTGGAGATTCCATAAGAAAAGAATCTGGATACCCAAACAAGGACACCTACGCCACCGAATTTTAGAAGAAGCCCATAAGTCTAAGTATACGATACATCCTGGTAATGATAAAATGTATCAAGACTTAAGAAAGAATTTCTGGTGGATAGGAATGAAAAAGGATATAGCAACCTATGTTGCTAAGTGTCTAACCTGTTCACAGGTTAAAGCTGAACATCAAAAACCCTCAGGTTTACTACAGCAACTCGAAATGCCAATTTGGAAATAGGAATTGATAACAATGGACTTTGTTACCAAATTACCCAAGACACGAAAAGGTAATGATACAATCTGGGTGATTGTAGACAGATTAACCAAATCTGCTCATTTCTTACCGATGAAGGAAACTTTCAATATGGAACAATTAGCCAAGTTATATGTAAATGAAATAGTTTCATTACATGGAATTCCTTTTTCTATTGTTTCTGAAAGAGATAGCCATTTTACTTCTCATTTTTGGACTAGTTTCCATAAAGCAATGGGAACCAAGTTAAAACTAAGCACAGCTTATTATCCTCAAACGGACGGACAAAGCGAAAGGACAATTCAGACAATGAAGGATATGCTTAGAGCTTGTGTAATTTATTTCGGAGGAAATTGGGACGATCATTTACCATTAATAGAATTTTCCTACAATAACAGCTACCATACCAGTATTAATGATGCACCATTGAAGCACTTTAAGGACGAAAGTGCCGAACTCCAGTCTGTTGGGCGAAAATTGGAGAAAAGCAACTGTCTGGACCAGAGATAGTACAAGAATCAACAGACAAGATTATTAAAGTCAAGGAAAGACTAAAAGCAGCTCGAGATCGTCAGAAGAGTTATGCTGGTAACAGACGAAAATCTTTGGAATTTCAAGTAGGAGATAAAGTATTATTAAAAGTTTCTCCATGGAAAAGAGTGATCAGATTCGTAAAAAGGGAAAGCTAAGCCCCAGGTATGTTGGACCTTTTGAGATTATTAAAAGAATAGGACCAGTATCTTACTAGCTACAACTGCCAGAGGAAATGGCAGGAATACATGACGTATTTCATGTATGTAATCTCAATAAATGTTTAGCAGATGAATCATTAATGGTACCTCTTAAGGACATGGAGGTAAATGATAAACTTAAGTTTGTAGAGAAACCCCTACAGATTGAAGACAGAAAGATCAAGAATCTCAAACACGAGAGATTAGTTCTAGTCAAAGTGAAATGGGATTCCAAGAGAGGACCAGAATACACTTGAGAGCTTGAATCAGAGATGCAAAGGAAATATCCACACCTGTTCCAGTAGACCTCGAGGACGAGATCTAAAACAAGGTGGGGAGGATATAACAACTCTCCCAAAACCATTAAAATACTCCTACACGTCCTAAAATATACCCCGTATACGAAAAATAACCCTAAAATACCTTTATGTTAAAAAAAAATCAAATAAAACAAATTTTAGTGGGTCCTCGCGGGGCGCGACCAGGTCAAGCCAAGCCGTCACGGGTCGTGACCCAGTGACACCAAGCCGCACCCGGTTCCGCCACGTGGCCATACGCGTGTTGAAGCTAGTGGTCTGACTCGACTAAGCTAGGGCCTACCCTAGGCTTCTCGCGGGCCACGAAAGAAACAAAGGAGGGCGTCGCGGGGCGCGAGCCGCCCTTCGACCAGCCCTATAAAGAGGGGCCTCAGGCTCAGTTCGTCGTCGTTCAATTCTTTTCTCTCTCAAAGCCCCTATAATAGCAATAGTGTTGCTTGATATTATACCCCTAAAAAGAGAAGCTCTGCCTCGTTGTAAGTATTATAACCCCCGGTTAGGTATTAGTTACTCTACCCGATTGATCTAGGGCTCCGTAACGCATGTCAAGGCTCTGCCTGACTCAGTTGTTGGAGTTCTGTCTCGGGGGTATGGCTAATGTAAATTGGGTTATCTTACTAACACGCGTGCATTGTTTAATTTTAATAGATTATAACCAGGAAGTCACCAGAAAGCAGTAGTATTATCTAAAATAGCAATGTGAGTACATCTTGTTTTTGTAAACTGTTTTTACAAAACCTCAATTGTTTTAAAGTATAATTAACAGTGATTGAGTCTATGTAATCTACAATTACTGTCGGTATGTTAAGGTTTTGTATACATTACTTGTTACTACACTGTGAGTAGTAACATGACCACAAGTCAGGATTGACAGTACCGTGGGTGGTAATTGGGTAGATATAAACATTGTAATCGCTCTCAATACTGTAAAGATATAAAATCTTGTTTTGATTAAACTGGGATGCACTCGCCAGTATTTCTTGCTGATAAAACTTTTTAAAACGCGTTTCAGGTAACTTAATGTGAAACTTATAGAAGCCAGCTGGAGAGCACTGAAGGCTTGGAAAAGTGGCTATAAAAGTTACCTAAATAAAGAAAGAAGTTTTATTTCAATAAATTAGGGTTTATCCCTATAAACATATTGTAATAGAAACTTGGTTTTTTTTCCATGTATTTGTTAGTTATAAAAGTGTGGTGTTTTAACTCTGATAAACTATTTCCTAACTATGGTCCTGATGTTAATTTCTGTTGCCAAATTAATAAACACCGATACCACTAATCTGGATCTCGCGACACCCGCTCCCGGGGTAGGGGTCGGGGTTGCGACATTTACAGTATGAGTGAGCAAGGAACTTCGGACGCTTATCGTCATTTAGATAGTTCACCAAAAGATGAGGGAACATCATCTCAACCTGATCCCTCTGGATACTCAGCCGATACTGAGGAAGGGATATTTATATTTAAGGCACAGTCTGAGAATGAAACCCTTTACTACTAAAAAGAGAGGTTGGAGAAGAAAGAGAATGAAAAATTTACAATAGCAAAGAGCTATAGTGAGAGCTAATAGGGAGGCGAATGCACAAACTCAGGAAACAGTCAATAGGCCACCTTGGGAAGAAGAACTAGATAGACAGCTAGCCGATTTCCATATGTTAGCCACTACAGCAGTAGATGCTAACCTAAATCAATTAGCCGAACCGCCACTGTTACCTTTATTCTCAGACCAACAAATGCTAGAACCCATTCAGTGAAACTTCATTCAGAAGAATACTCAATATAGAATAAACGAGGTTTCCCATCTGTAGTTTTTTTAACTATTTTTTTGGCGTTTTTAAAGTGAGTGGTTTCTAGGAAACATGGCGTTGTTTTTTGGGGTGTGATCAATTGATTGTGCAGAGACGTCTCTCTTATAGGATGTTTATGGCGCGTAGCTTAGGCAAGATTTTAATATAATAAGTGACATTAATAAAGTAACCGTCTTTTCAGTTACTGTGTGTATAAACTGTTTTGTTAAGCTTTTTATGAGTTTAGGGTAATAGACGTCCCATCTTCCAAGTTTGGCGTTTTTTTTAAAGGCGTTATGTACTTTTTCGCGTTTTGTATTTTTAATATGGTTTAGATAAAGATGGCACTTTGTTCGATTCTCTTCTACCTTGTTTTAATAATACCTGTCCAAAGTAATTTTATTATAGTTTGGGAGTTTTTGGCGTTTTATGGCATGATGGTGTTTCACAAGCATTTTGTCTGTGTGGCGTTTATATTAAAATAATGTATTTTGTTGTTAGCTGAAAAATACATAACAAACAACTGAAAAAGAAAATTAAAAAAAATAAAAATAGAAACAATTCATTTTCCAAATCTTCACTGTCACCAATCTCTTTCTTCTTTGAAACATCTTCACTGGCGGTTTGACTTTGGTATGCTTCATTTTCTTTTTTTGTTGTTGAAGTAGCCTTTTTGTCGCCGTTTGGAAGCACAAATGACGTGAGTTTTTTGTTTGAAGTTTATCTTTATCTTCATTTTTATCTTCAACCCACTCATCAGTGCCATCCGTCTCTTCATGCCATTCAAATATTCATCAATAACAAAGCACAGAAAATGACATAAGTCTGACATCAGCATCTTTTTCTTGAAGATTTGTCCATCTCATACAGCAAAATGTTATTGTGTTACACACCCCTCAGCTAAGAATGCATTCTACAAAACTTCGCGTAAAACAATATTGAATATACAAGAAACGATGTTTGCCATTTTTGGCGTTTTAGTGAGAAAATAGTGTATCTGAAAGAAACGTCGATTGGATTCTTTGATGTTTGGGTTTTCTAGCGTTTTCTAAGATGATTGGTATATAGTAAAATATGATGTTTTGAGTTTGGTGTGTTTGATGTTTTTGGGTTTTTTGGCGTTTCTATTATGAATGGTATATAGTAGTAAATATGGCGTTTGAGGTTCGCGTGTGTTTAATGAATGTCTGAGATGTTCGTTTATATAGAATGTGTTTGGCCCGTAATGGCGTTTTATTCATGAGTTTGGCGTTTTGGGTAGAGAAGTCTAAATACCCTTTTACCCTTAATGAAGCGTGTCCACTTAATAGAATTTCTGTTATTTACGAAAACGCCCCCGCGCCAATCTAGTCCATAGATTGTTTTGATCGGACGATCATAACCGTTCTCACTGTTTTCACACTCTTCACCATTTTCTATAAATCCTGACCCTATATATATATATATAGGATTAGGTTCAAGAGTGAACGACTTCTTAAGAGTGAACTGAGTGAACTAATCTTGGTCCTTGATCATTTTTTAGATTAAAAGGGCAAGATTGACATTAGCCAAGTATATTTAATTAAAATCCCTTAATTTTCTCATTTCTTAACTCTCTCTCTCTCTTCATTTTTAATTATAACTCCATTATTTCTTTATACATAGATTTTGTTTTAACTTTAACTTGAATATTGTTTTTTCTTTTATTATCCGTATATACAGATATCATAATATATTGTTTTTAACTTTTTATAATTTTCAATAAATATTGAAAAATTTATTTGAGATTGAAATTGTAATTATTTTTGGGGATTAACTTTTTTTTTAATATGTGATGAAGTTATTTATTTTTGCATGCATAATATACTATATGTTGTTAATATACACATATGTAACCATTTTTGAATCTACTTGTGTGCATGCATAATATACTATATGTTGTTAATATACACATATGTAACCGTTTTTTAATATAATAAACAGGTGTATAAAAGACTATACACATGTGTATAAACTAACAGTTGTGTATCTTGTATAAACTGATAGTTAGCGAGACTGTACACATGTGTATAAACTAACAGCTGTGTATATTGTATAAACTGATAGTTAGCGAGACTGTACACATGTGTATAAACTAACATCTGTGTATCTTGTATAAACTAATACTAGCGAAACTGTACACAGGTGTATACATTGTTGCAGAAATCGGCCTAGGCGGCCGATTAATCGCCGCCTAGGCGCTAGTCGGCTACTAATCGCCTAAATTTGAGCAAATCGGTCAATTAATCGGTCCAGGTCAAAATCGGTCCTAGTCGGTCAAAAGTCGGTCTAGTCGGACTAATCGGACCATGGTTTTTTTGCTCAAAATCGGTCCTGGTCGGGATTAATCGGTCCTAGTTGGTCAAAAGTTGGTTAATTTTTGAATTTTTATGTGAATTTTGAAGTATTCATGTGAATTTTGAAGTATTATTTTTATATTATTGGGTATATATATATAATTTTGAAAAAATACATATAAAAATCCCATTCCGATTAATCCCTAGGATGTACCTCACCGCCCGACTAGCGCCTAGCGCCTTCTACAACATTGGGTGTATACACTAACAGCTGTGTATCTTGTATATACAGAAACTAGCGAGATTTTAGGGATTTTGATTATATTGTTTAATAAATGCAATTTATAAAAGACGCAAATACCCTTCTGTCAATTAATTTAAAAGGAAGTTACAACATTATAATTACAATCTTGCCATTGTTTAAAAATCTATAGATGGTGTAATCTAATGGCCCAGATTAGTTCACACAGTTCACTCTCAACCTAGTGTTCACTCTAGAACCCTACCATATATATATATAGGGAGCCGCTAAAATGAAAACCACCTCCAGTTGTAAGAACCGCGAGAACCACTCTCAGCCAATCAGAAGAAGGGGTGTTTTAGTCATTTACCCCAAATGTCAAATCCACCTCTCTCTTCATTTAATTCTCTGAATTTTTAATTACCTCTCTCCTCTCTCATTTAAATGTCATCTCTATCTCTGTGTTTCTTTTTGAGCATATATTGAAATCCTCTCATCTGGATCTTAAAGGTGAAACACCTTATCTCCTTCATCTCCTTTTTCTGTCACAAAACCACCGCCCAAAGCTCCGATTTGGGGTAATTGTCACAAACCCACCGCCCAAAGCTCTGATGCGTGGGCAACTGCCACAAAACCACCGCCCAAAGGAGAGAGAAAGTCGAGATGCGTGGGCAACTGTCACAAAACCACCGCCCAAAAGCTCCGATTTGGGGTAGTGAGCTCCGATTTGGAGTTTAGGGTTAGATGGTGGTGGTTTGACGGTGAACGATGGGACTTGTGTTGTTATCTCCGGCGGTGTTTTTGATGTTGATGACCTGTGTTGTTATCTCCGGCGGTGGTGGAGTGTCGATGGCGGAGGTGGTGGGTGCTCGATGACGGCGGTGGAGTGCCGATGTCGGAGGTGGTGGGTGCTCGATGACGGTGGTGGAGTGTCGTTGTCGGAGGTGGTGCGTGCTCGATGGCAGGTGGTGGGTGCTCGATGTCGGAGGTGGTGGGTGCTCGATGATGGCTTGAGTTGGGTCAGTGAAGGTGGGTTTTCAATTTTGTTTTGGTTGGGTTTCTTTGATTTTTTGTCTGATGAACTCTGTGGACTATGTGGGTTTGATGGTTTGATTTTTTGGTTGGGTTTCTTTGATTTTTTGCCTGTGTTCTTGTTTATCTGGTGATTTTGATCAGTGGACTTTTGTGGGTTTGATATGTTGGATGTGGGCGGCGATGATGAAAAAAAACGCCGATTTTGACGACGATAGCGCGGCAAGGACGGTGGAGGGTAGGTTTTTTACACATGCAACCCCTCTTTTGCAGCCTTTTGATTATCAGTTAATCTGAGCTAAACCCCGTTTTTTTTCGAGATAGACTTTGTTTTGATGTTGTTGGTTTTTAATTTTTCCCCCTAGTCGATGATGATAACGATATATCTGAGACATCTCCCGAGTTTGCGATTTCTGGGTGCGTTCGTTTTTGCGTAAAGAAGTTTTTGTAAAAAAAAAAAAGTTAACCCGTAAACTTTTTAACGTAAAACGTAAAACGTAAAAAGTTTTATGTAAAACGTAAAAAGTGTTCACGTAAAACGTAAAAAGTTTTAAAGTAAAACGTAAAAAGTTTTACGTAAAAACGTAAAAAGTTTTTCGTAAAACGTAAAAAGTTTTACGTAAAACGTAAAAAGTAAAAAGTTTAACGTAATACGTAAAAAGTTTAACGTAAAACGTAAAAAGTTTAACGTAAAACGTAAAAAGTTTAAAAAGTTTAACGTAAAACGTAAACTTTTTAACGTAAAACGTAAAACATAAAACGTAAACATTTTTCTACGTAAGTTGTAAAACGTAAAAAACCGTGTGATAAAACGGCGCCTAAACAAGGGGCGTGAATGTGGCACATAAAAACGCCGCGAAAAAAAACGGGACGTAAAAAACGCCGCGCTAAAACGGGACGTAAAAAACGGCGCGTTAAAAAAACTACGCTTGAAAAGTCGAGCGTAAAAAACGGCGTGAAAAAACGACCCATTAAAAAACGATGCGTAAAAACGGCGTGCAAAAACCGGCGCGCAAAAAAATTGTCTTTGTTAAAAAAATCTGAATTTAAAAATGTTTTTAATAAAAAAATCTTTTTAAAAATTAAAAAGTAATATAATAAAACTAAAAAGTAATATAATAAAATAAAAAAGTAATAAAAAATAATAAAGACAAGAACACAAAAAATAGTTATTTTACTAAACTACCCTTTTAGATTAAAATATTAAAGATATAATAAGACAAAATGTATTTAATATTAATTTTTGTTACTTTTAATCTCATCCATCCATCTTGTTGATCTAAAGGCTAGAAAGTGGTTCCCATTGTTCTTACAATTAGAGGTGGTTTTCATTTTAGCGATCCCATATATATATATATATATATATATATATATATATATATATATATATATATATAATCTGGTGTTTTATTATGTTGTAAACTAACACTTACAAGTGTTGCTTTTGTTAGAACTTGGTCAATTTTGATCCAGAGTGGTAAATTTAAATAAATTATATTTCTGAGGCTACAGGGTGTGGTCATGACTCTCATAACCATCATGACCTTTTACGTCAGTGTCATGTCACACACCTCTAATCCACCATCCAAAACAAATACCCTAAGGGGGGAGGGGGTGGTCACTAGTGATAGATTTCTATCACTCCCAATATCCAATTAAATCATGCCATGTCATCACCCAATATTCTATCACTAGTGATAGAATTGTAGTGGGGGTGGTCATCACTAGTGATGGGATTCCAATGTACAAGTATTAATACACAATGTACAAGTCATACACATTCCTCAATAATTCTTCCACGCGTTATAGTTTCAACGCGTTTTGTTTTTCACGCGTGATGGTGGGTGCGGCGGCGGTGTTCGTGGTGGTATCGCTCGTTATGGGGTGGCCATAACGGATCACCCCGCCTGCTCTAAGGGTGTGGTCATGACCCAAACCATTATCCCCTTATTTATTTTAATTTATCTTTGTCTAAAGAAAAAGGAAATGATTTCTTGAAAATGGAAAGGAAGACCATGGTTGCCATGGTTTAATCCATGCAAACCATGGTGGATCATGCAAGGGGGTGGTGTAGCCTTCTATTCATGTTCTTACGTGGCGAATTATGTCCCAATCATAACCCCAACACCCTTTAGCCTAAGGTTATAGGGTGTGGTCATGACTCTCATGACCACCATGACCCTCTACGTTAGTGACATGTAACCCACCTCTAATCCGCCATCCAAAACCACTATCCTAAGGGTGAGGTCATGACCCAAACCACTAGCCCCTTATTTATTTTAATTTATCTTTAAGAAAAAGGAAATGATTTCTTGAAAATGAAAATGAGGACCATGGTTTAATCCATGCAAACCATGATGGATCAAGCAAGGGGTGGTGTAGCCTTCCATTCATGTTCCTAGGTAGTGAATCATGTCCCAATCATGACCCACACCCTTTAGGCTAAGAAAAATTTATATTTAGAATGATGATAACCACTACCAAAATTGTTTAGAATAGTGAACACTGATAGAAGTTTTTTGAGACACATGATTAAGATTAAAGATTTTTTGGGAGGCATCCATATTAGACTTTTTTGCTGAAGGGAGGCGTATTACATCTTTTTGCTTAATTATGTCCAGGAGTCTTGACATGTCCTACCTATTTTAGCTACTTTCTAGGATGTTCGTGTCCTTTCTCATGGCATCCCTTTTTCTTTCTTCTTATACTACTAAGTATGTACTTCATGTTTTTTTGGATTTTTATTTTTAAAAAGAAAAAAAGTTTGATGTGTTGTGAGTCTCGTCGGGTGAAACCTCTCTTTCTTCTAGGTTTGTCTTCATCTCACTCTTTAAGTCCCTCACCAAAAATGAGACTATACTGGGTATTTGGTTCGGTTTGCGTGTGCAATGGGTTCGAACTGACCCGATAGGGACTAGAATAATCCTAAATTCCACAAATATGTCTGAAACAAAGACTAGACGGTAAGGGCTTAGTCAGTCTTGGTCAGGTTAGATCAGACTGGTCTTTTAAAATAGGGTTTAGCTTTGTCGGGCATGCAATATATGGCTAACAATGGGATGTAACTCTCGTATTCTCGATTTTGCTTGGGTTTCTCTCAGATTTGCACTGAACCAAAACCGATCACATACACGTTTTATGACCGAGGACCATACCAAATAGGTGAATATAAGTTTGTATTGGTCTCCATGGTCGATCCAGCTAGGTTGCTCAGGTTTAAAGCATCGTTACAATCTTACATTAGAGTTTATACCTTTTTGTTTAGTTTATAAAAGTTAACACTTTTTTAAAAGTTTAAAACTTTAAATTCTTATAAAACCAAATTTTACAAATTCTTATAAATACATAAAATCTTTTTAAAGTTCACAAAATTTTGAAAAAATTAAAAACACTTTAAACTCTATTAAAAAAATTAAGGATAGAGTAAAAGGAAAAAAGAATAGTTGTCACAAATTTTCATCTACAACCATAGACGAACAGATCCGTAAAAAACACTCACGAACGTGGCCACATAATGTGAGTCCATGGCTTGCCCGCCCATGGCCACCTCAAGACCTTTTTGGCCATTTGTCGAGTGTCCACTGCGGATGCTATTAGCGCCGTAGGCTTTTCTAGAAACAACGTATGCTACACATTCCCTAAAAAGCACTAGTGTAACTAATTGCCAAGGTGCAAAATATTAGTGGGCCCTACAAGCATTAAAAATAAAAAAAAAATGTTCACTTTGCCGACTAAGGTGGGCCATAGCGGCATTAAAAATTAGAAACTTTACATTTTGCCGACCAAATTGAGTAGTAAGGGTATCCGGGGCACCATGCGGGGACTTGTTCGGTGACCCCAGTCCCCGATCGGGAACACCGCCGCCATCACCGCGGGGACCCAAATCGGGGAGGGGAATCAGGGTTGGTTCACCGCGTTGAATTGCACATGGATCGAGGAACGGTCGACTTTTCCAACGGTCAAATTTAAAAAAAAAAATCAATTTAAACTAATATAAATAACCAACTTCACTATTTTTTTTACCACACCCACCACTCTCAAACTTTTATACTCTAAAAATCTATCAAATACAACAAAAGCCAAACCGAGCAATGGAGAACCAACCCCGCGAAGCCAAGAAAAAAACTAAGGGACGGGGCTCGCAACCGTCTCGTGGTGGTTCGAGCGGTGCAAGTGCACAACCACAACCCCCTTTCGGATATACTTCACAACCACCCCTGTTTTTTTACCAACAACCTTCACACCCCTCCTTTTACAACACCCAACCACAACCCACTTTCGGCTATTATCAAAATTTGTTATCAATGGATCCTCCTCAATCCCCCGCCTTCGACCCGTATGGTTTTCGTTCCCCACAAGTTCCATATACACGAGAAAATGTTGAACGTCCGATGGGGCCCGATGATGACGAAAATAAACTTTTTCAACGGCCTATACCAACATCGTTGGTGGAAGTAACCGGACCGTGCATCAAGTACGGTCTAAATGGGGCCCGATGATGACGAAAATAAACTTTTCAACATGTCGAGGCATGGGAGGTCGTTCGAAAACACGACAAATGGGCCCAAGTCCCATTGTTGGGTGAGGAAGGGGAAGGTTCGGCACAAAAAAGAAAGCCCGTTCACGTGGACCCTTCCATACCCGATATGAACGAAGACCCCTCGCCACAAAGAACACAACGGCGAGACAAGCGTCAAGCGACATCGTCCGAGGGCTCGGCCGAGTTGGCGGCACAATTCAAAGAGTACACCGCCAAGAAAGAAGCGAAGCACGCGATTGAATTGGAGGCGATTGAATTGAGGAAGAAAAGAGAGTCGGAGGCTCGCGAGCTCATATCGGAACAACGCGAGACGATGAGAAACTACAATTACGATCGAGATATGAAAACATTCCTCAAGCCGCACGACGATGCTCCGCCGGAAATGTTGCCGTTCATCCTCGCCCGAAAGCGCGACATCGCTAACAAGTACGGGTGGCCGTGCAATTTCTAAAATTTTTATTTTCTAGTTTGAATGTAATTTTTATTTTCTAGTTTGAATGTAATTTTTATTTTCTAGTTTGAATGTAATTTTTATTTTTATTTTCTACTTTGAAATGTCTTTTATTAAATTTTATTTATTTTTTATTAATATTTTTTTAATTTATAAACATGCATAATTACAACAAATAAAAAAAACAAAAAAAAAATAAAAAAAAAAGTCCCCTAAGAGGGGAGTGCCGCCATCAAATTGGGGTGTGAGGGGAGTTTAAGAGGGGAGTTGACGTGGCATAACCTGATTGGGTGTGCGTAAGAGAGGGGACTCCCCTAAGAGGGGAGTGCCCCTCTCACCCTAAGGGTGTTCGGAGCGGAAGTCGGCAAACCTCGGCAAACCTTTTTGCCGAGCGGCAAACACCGCCGCTTAGTTTTTGCCGACGCGGCGAAGCATGTGGTGCGGGGAGGGCATGCCGACTCGGGAACAAATGATTTTTTGACCGTTGTGGGTTTTCAACGGTAATATTACCGTTCAAAGGTAAAAAAAAAATTATTTTTTTGTTTTAGAAAATTAAATTATAAATACCAAACCAAATACCTTCAATCTCATCCAATTTTACTACATTCCACTCTCTTTTTTTTTAAATCTTTTCAAAAAAATGGAAGGCTCAAACAAAGGTGAAGGCAAGAAAAAAATGGTAGGGTCCGGTTCGAAGTCGAGGGCTCAAGATAAACGTGGTTCGGGTGGTTCTAGTGTCCCGTTTCATCCGCACCTTGGGTTTGCGAATCAAACCCAACCTCCATTTTATTTTAACCAACTCATGCATCAACCTTTCGGTTATGATACCCAACCCATCCAAAATTGGATGCAACAAGGTCCGACGATGACTCGACCCGGTTATTATGATTACTCCTTTGAAGCCCAAAATGCTTTTGACCCGTTTGTTTTTCAAACCCCAAGCTCACTATCACCGAGACCTTTTCAAACCCCAATGTCACAATCACCGAGAGACGTACAAGATGACTCCGATGAGGAGTTCGTGCCGGAAACCCAAGAACAAGAGTTAGATGAGGATGAAGATGTTGCGGTTGAAGAAAATGTAGCCGAACCGGAAAGAAAAGGAAAAGCGAAACGGGAAACTTGGACGCCTAGACAAGAAGAGGCGTTGGCAAAGGCTTTTGTTCATTGCACTTTGAATAAAAAGAAAGGCAATCAACAAAAGGCGGATGGGTTTTGGAAGAAAGTTATAAACCACTACAATGAAACGGTCGGAGGAAGTAACCGAACCCACCACCAAGTTCACTCAAAATGGATGACGATGCAAACAAAAATTAACACATTCAACGGTCTATATCATCAAGCGGTAAATTTTTTTTATACGGTTTATTTTTTAACGAAATATTTGGATTAAGTTGTTGATAATTTATTATTTTAGGATCGTTTACGTCTTAGCGGGGAGGACGATGCTTATGTAATGAAGCAAGCGCTAAAGGATTACAAAATCAAATAAAAAATTGATTTTGCTCATATTGCGGCTTGGGAGATTGTTAGAACAAATCAAAAGTGGTCGCCGGTACCTTTGTTGAATGAAGAAAGCTCCGGCTCGGGTCTAAAAAGAAAGTCTTCGGATTCGGGAAATTATACACGAGGATCACCGAATGTCGAAATTTCGAGCGGATTCGCTATTCCCGACATAAACGAGGATCCTTCACCACCACCAAGACGACAAACGAGGAAGGAGAAAAAGGACAAAGGGCCGTCTTCAAGAAACGATGATCCAAGAGATATAACACACAAATTCGAAGAGTACAAGGCCATGAAAAAAAGAGATAATGGAAATTAAACGTATACGAGAAGAAAAATACTTGACCTTGGCGGATGAGCAACGAGAGGCGTTGCGACAAACAATGTTCGACAAGGACTTGGAGACGTATAATCGGCCTACCGACAATGTTCACCCTGCTATGTTGGAAATCACACTCGCTAGAAAACGTGAGATCGCAAAAAAATATGGATGACCTTGTGATTTTTAGTTTTTTTTTTTAAAGTTAGATTTTATTTAAAATGTAATGTTTTATTTTTATTTAAGATGTAATGCTTTATTTTTATTTAAAATGTAATGCTTTATTTTTATTTATAAAAAGTTTATGTTTTTTTCCATTTTATCTTAAATTAAAAAAAACAGAAAATAAAAAAAAAGTTTGCCACTCAGCAAGTGTTTAAACCATTGCCAACAATTTTCAGCAAAGTTTAAACACTTTTGACTGATTGACATGGCGCGCTCTGATTGGTCAGTTTTTTGGTTTGCCAC
Source organism: Helianthus tuberosus (assembly GCA_030545235.1). Lineage (NCBI taxonomy): Eukaryota > Viridiplantae > Streptophyta > Magnoliopsida > Asterales > Asteraceae > Helianthus > Helianthus tuberosus. The sequence goes on from CM060409.1 coordinate 179,875,604, forward strand.
TCCAAAGTGTTTAACCACTCCTTACACCCTAACATGTGGATTTTGTGCTCCTATACATGCTTTCTAAATGCAGAAATGAACATTATAAGTAAGAAAAGTAAAAGAGAAGAAAAAGAATTCCTAGAAGCACTGTTGCAGAAATCGGCCTAGGCGGCCGATTAATCGCCGCCTAGGCGCTAGGCGGTCACCAACTGATTAATTATAAGCTAGTCGGTCAATTAATCGGTAATCGGTCAAAGTCGGTCGTAGGCGGTCCTAGGCGGTCCTAGTCGGTCCTAGTCGGTCAATTAATCGGATTAATCGGACGACATTAATCGGACAAAATCGGTCCTAGGCGGTCCTAGGCGGTCCTAGTCGGTCAGAATTGGTCAAAATCGGTCAAAATCGAACCATACTATCTGAAACTTGAAGTATTTATGTGAATTTTGAAGTATTATTTTTATATTATTGGGTATATATATATAATTTTGAAAAAATACATATAAAAATCCCATTCCGATTAATCCCGGTTAATCCCGATTAATCCCTAGGCTGTACCTCACCGCCCGACTAGCGCCTAGCGCCTTCTACAACATTGCCTAGAAGAAAGTGTTGGAAATTATTATGATAAATGAGATACAAAACTAACGAATTCCTTTAGTTAAAGGCAAGGAGTTAATTACACAGACAGAGTTAATGATTTATGAAAAGTAACACATTTGAGTACTAAGTATTTTTTTAATAAGGTTTTATAGTTTCAGTTTTGTAACACTTTGGGATACTAAGATCAACTTCATTAAAATTTTAGTTAAGTTGAAGGGCATTTCAGTCATTTAACATCTAAAAGACTAATTGTGTAAATTACTAAGATTGTTTGATAGTTTACGGACTGTTATGTATGAGTTAAATGTCTGGTTAGTTCATGTGGTTTGCAATTTTTACAGAGTTGGTCCTTAGATTTCAATAATTACATAAGTGATTCTAGTAGTTGCAATTTTTAAAACTCGGGTGATCCTTATCAATAACTTGTGTTAAATTTCTCAGTTAAATGTGTGTAAAATGACTAGATTACATTTGAATAATTAACAAAATAAATAAATAAAAGAGATGTGCCCACCCCTGATCTTCTTCCTCCTTTCTTAATCTATCTCTCTCTAAAACACCCTACCACCACACAAGACATTATCCCCCCTTCTCCCTCCCCCTTCTCTCTCATCTTTCCCCTTCTCTCTAAGAACCAACCGGCTTGTGGACTTTGAGGTGATGACGATGACTTGAAATGTCGTGTTCCACAGTTGTGAAGTTTGAGGTGGTGATGATCGCGAAGTGGTGCTCCGGTGTAGTGGTGAAGACGGAGGTGGTGGGCTAACGATAGTTGACGGGTAGCTGGTTTGGCTGGCGTGGGTTTGATATGAGGGTGGTTGGGTGGTGATGGATGTAAGTAGTGAATGGTTGTTGCTAGGATGTTCAATGATCGTTTGGGATTGTTGGTTGTTTAAGTCTGGTTGCAGGTTGGTGACGGTGTAAGACTACTCGGTGTAGGGAGCGGCCTAGGGCCGGCGACGCCCCAGCACACCGCTCCCCATGCCCCATCCCCGTCCTCACCGTCTTCCCCAAGACGTTCATGCCAGGCCGCTTTCCAAGTTTTATAGCCGTTAGAAACGACTAGTTTTAAAAAAAAAATAAGTTTTTCTTTCTCACTTTATAAATATATACCATTTATTCCCCCATTTTAACCCAAATCTTTCCAATCTCTCTCACATTTTTATACACAACCTTAATTTTTATAAAGTTTTAGGCATGTCCTCTTCTTAATTGTGGTGTTCGTCATCTTTGGGTGTGGGCGATTTTTTTTTTTGCGAACATCGTAATGCTGGCAGCACTATGATCAAGGAGGAAGAGGAAGGTAGAGCGATTTGTGAGTACGACGAAAACGCGCGTAACGGGAATTCTGTTCCGGTAAGTGTAGAACAACAAGATTTAAACGGATCCTCCCTACGTAACGAGTACACACATCAAAACCTTCAAGCAGATTTGGTGGAATACATTTGGAACAACGCACGAAAAGAACCCAATAACGACATACCCGATGAAGACTAGTAATTTTTTTAATTAATTTTTTTAAGTTTAGGTTGGTTTTTAATGTAATGTAACAATTAATAATTTTTTAGAGTTTAAATTAATTTTAGTTATATATATATATATATATATATATAAGGGAAGGTTCTATGCATAACACAAAATATTGCGAGAACACGAAGAACACAATGAATCACCTATTTTTTCAATCCTAAAAACCTAAAAAGTAAATGAAAATGTTGAAAATGTAAGATTTATTGTTTGTTACACTAGAATTTAAAACAAACTATGAAAAATTTTCACTTTTTCTATAACCTACACATATGTAGGTTATGTGTAGGTTAAATTACCAACATGTATGTAAGCTACGTGTAGGTAAAAAAAATATGGTTTTTATGTATATATAATACACATATGAATGTAAGAAACATAAAATTTAAAAAACATGAAACTTAAATCCCAAAATTTAGTGTTTTAGAGTTGTTCTTTTTGTTCTCGCAATAGTTAGTGTTCTGTAATGATCCTCATCCTATATATATATATATATATATATATATATATATTGTATATTTAATTTGCCAAAATTAAAAAATATATATAATAAATGGAGGAGACTCATCCTCCATCCTCCTTGTCCATCCTTGGAGGCACATCCTCCTTGGATGTTGTGGGGGGGGGGGGGGGGGGGGGGGGCATCCTCTAAAGATTTGCCTCCTTTACACCTTATAATCTAACCTAACAATAGTGTTTATATAAGGTGGTTCAAAAATACTTAATTAAAGGGTTTCAATATATAAGGTCATGGGCTGTACTCTAACATTTAGAGTGTTAACAATGACATGGCATGTTAACTAACATTGCAAACCACTCCCTCTTTATGTTAAGGTGCATTAAATGAGTTATGTGTTAACATGTTAACCCAATGTTAAGAGATTGAACTAATTATTATTTTCTTTTTTAGACAAAAACCTAGTGTTAAAGTGCATTAAATGAGTCATGTGTTAACATGTTAAACCATTTCCTTAGACTAGAGGGTATGGAGAGCCCCATCCTCAAGAGGATGGGCCGCCACGTCACCGCCACGTAGGAAGGGTTTGATGGTGATGGACCTAGTGGGGTGGAGGATGGGCCGCCACGTCACCGCCATGTATGTATGTATAGGTATATGTGAGAGAAGGAGAGAGGAGAGAGGCACGGCGACTTCGGCTGTGGGGAGCCGGGGACGACGGAACGGAAGGGAGGGGGGTGGTGTGGGGGACCGGCGCCGGGCCTCGCCGGGCCTAAGCCGGCCCCCATACCGCTTAGTCTTATAGTGGGACAAAGTGAAATGAGGAAAAAAAGTTGATGTGTCACTTAGGTGGAGTTAAGTTAGGTTAAAGTATACCTTAAGGCCTAAGGTGGTTCAAAAGTACTTAATTAAACGGTTTCAAATACAACAGATTGGTCTGATTCCAAAAATACTACTTAACGTGAAAATAAAAAAAAAAGTACATGCAATAGAAATGTTGTTTTCGAAAAAGTTTACATTATTATCTAAAGGTGATTTATTATAATAATTTTAATTCTAAATTATTTATTCTTTTTGTCCCCAAGATTACTCATTCTTTCCTGGTGAAGTGGCCAACAATTATGCATGAGTGAAAGCTGTTCGTTCATGAAAATAGTGTGACAAATTAAGAAAGAGATAATGGTTTCCAGGAGGGAATATTGGCATGCGATAACTACGTAATAAATTTGTTGTTTTACGTCCAAATTAATTAGGCTTCTAGATTAGGCTTGTCAGTTGTCACTAACCAAGCTACGTACCCTTATCCCAATTTAAATTTGACCAACACGTAACGATAATAACCGAACAGAACTTAGACCGGAAGGTATGGAGGAGGCAACTCCTCCAAGGATGGGCCGCCACGTCACCGCCACGTAGGAGGGACTTGAAGGGGATGAACCTAGGGGGGTGGAGGATGGGGCTAAATATATATATATGTATGTATGTATAGCTTGGTGTGTGGAGGAGAGGCCTGTCGACTTCGGCTGCTGGGCGACGAAGAAGCCGGAACGGGGCAGGGGGCGGTGTGGGGGACCGGCGCCGCGCCTCGTCGGGCCTAAGCCGGCCCCCATACCGCTTAGTCTTAGTGCCTTAGTGGGAACCATCTGGGAGCCTGGTTGTGAAATGTAGGGGTGTGCATGGGTCAGTTTTGATCAAAAACCATTACCATAGCTATAACCGATCGGTTGGTTATGGTTATTCGGTTTTGATGGTTATAGCGGGTCGGTTATGGGTGGTTAACCGTGTATTTAGCTTAGCTAAAAATGACTTAATTTTTTTAACATGGAATAAATTGTTATTGCATATTTGTATATATTAGTATATTACATAGCATTAAAAAAATACATATAATCTATAATATTAATATCACTTATTATCAAATATTAAAATAAAGTGATATGATACATTCTATAAATTCAAATAAACATTCAAACAAAACCACAAAATGATATGAAAAACCAATAAGTACTAAAAATCTTCAGTCGAAAACATCAAATATTAAAAATATGGTGAAAAGTCATAAATCCTACAAAGATTTATTACATGCCGGTCCGGTTCGGTTATGGTGGGTATGGAAAAAATGATAACCATAACCGACCCGCTACATTCGGTTTTCAAAAAAACCATTAACCGACCCACCGGTTTTTTATTTGGTTAGGTTTTTTCGGTTCAGTTTTGTTGGTTAATTCGGTTAAGGTTCGGTTAATTCGGTTTTTTGCACACCCCCTGGTGACATGTATGAGGGTTAGACGTATGTAATTGTCATAGGGAATTAATAAAACCATACTCTGAAATCTTATTTTCAAACCTTTTATACGGGTCGTATAACATTATTCGGCTAGTATAGAATATTCTGATATGAAAAATATTGGGTTGTATAATGCTATACGGCTCGTATAGATGGAGAAAATATTGGGTCGTATAACATTCTATACGGTCGTATAACATCATATGGGGTTTGGGTCGTAAAGCATTATATGGACCGTATAACATTTTATACATGTCGTATAATGCTATACGACACATATAGTTGAGGACAAAAAAACATTCTCTAACATTTTTTTTTGTAACATTATTTTGTTTAGAAGTAGAGGTGTGAAAATAGATTTTTTTGAATGCATGAATATTGGAAGCCTTGTTATATGGTAACAAATAGAATAATCACGTGTAAAATAAGTTTAAAAAGAGGTAGAAGAAAAAAATGTTTTCTTCAAACTGTTGATACTTGTGCTCTTCAAACTTTTTTACTTAATATAACCGTTGTTTACTTTTTTCACTTGATATACTTTCCCATTTGATTTGTATTTACATTTATCTTGTCTTTTTACTTTATAATAATAACTAGTGGGATTATCCGCACTCTGCAGCGGGGTTCGGTCGGTATCAGTTAGATTCGATACGTATCGGCACTTGGAATAACAACCGAAAGAGACACCCGCAATAAGATATCGACACGTGTTACATCTATTGAAAACTACAAAAACAAATACCGGTACTGGTACCAATGTTATCTTGTACCAGTTCAGTTTGTTATGCTAAAGTTACTCTAGTACAATACCGGCACGCCTATAGCTTACGGTAGAAAAAAAAAATACCCTATTAGACCACCCGTAGTGGTGTATATTTCGGGCGTTTTTTTGCCTAACAACGCCGGAGCACGCCACCACCTCCCCCCTCGTGGGCTTTTTTTTGGTCCAAATCAGTTGAGGCGTGCTATTTTCCACGCCCTTGCCCCCATTTGTTTGTCCAATCACCCTTCACCTTCATATTCTTTGTCCAATCAACTTTTTTTATGTTTTTTTTATTTATTTAATTCTTTACACCCCTATTAACATCACATTTGCTGATTAGGACGACACGTGACGAACAACGCCCAAGGGTGGGGCATTATTCACCCCAACCACTACGCATAGTTTTATAAATACAACTCCATTTTTAACAAACTTTCTACCACCATATCAAGAAAACCATTAAAACGAAAACATTACCAATGCCGATAATGTTGTTGTTCAAACAATATCAGTCAGGTTCCTCACGACAGAGAAATTATATTTAATTCGTTCGAATAAAGTTATAAATAAAAAAAATATACTCAAAAGTAACTATAATAATAAAAAAAAAACAGAACAAAATATAATAAAGAAAAATTAATAAAATGGTTTTAGTAAAAGTAAAAGTTAAAAAATTACCAACAATAAAATAAAATATTGCTATATATAATAAAACTAAAATAAAATAGTATTATTACGTCTACTGTTCATCCATTTGACATTTGTTAGTAACTAGTTTTTGCCCCGCCCGCGTTGCGGGGCAATAAGGCAAATATTTCTCTCTCATAACATGTATGTCTGTACAGAGGGCAAAATCAGAATTATATTTTGAACAGGAGGCGAAATCATGATTTTAAACTGAGAGCAAAATCATAATTTTGAGCTAGGGGGAAAATATAATTTTATTTTGAACTGTGGGAAAAAACGTACTTGAGCTGAGTGCAGAATCGCAAATTTGAGCTAGAGGAAAAAACAACATTTTATTTTTAACTGGGGGCAAAAACGTAATTTTAAACGGAGGGTGAAACCGTAATTTTAAACTGGGAACAAAATTAAAAAAAAGTTTTTGAACCGAGGGCAAAAGCGTATTTTGAGCTAGGGCAAAATTATAATTTTATTTTGAGCTGGGGGCAAAAACGTAATTTTAAACGAAGGACGAAAGCGTAATTTTAAACTGTGAATAAAATGAAAAAAAAAATGAGTTGGTCCAATAGGGAAGTGACAGGCAGCTAATAATTTTGAGCTAGGGGGAAAACATAATTTTATTTTGAACTGGAGGCAAAAACGTAATTTTGAGCTGAGGGCAGAATCGTAATTTTGAGCTAGAGGGAAAAACAACATTTTATTTTGAACTGGGGGCAAAACGTGATTTTAAACGGAGGGCGAAACCGTAATCTTAAACTGCGAACAAAATTAAAAATGAGTTTTTGAATCAAGGGCAAAAGCGTAATTTTGAGCTAAGGGCAAAATTATAATTTTATTTTGAGCTGGGAGCGAAAACGTAATTTTAGCAGGGGCAAAATTATAATTTTATTTTATAGCTGGGGGCAAAACCGTAATTTTAAACGAAGGACGAAAGCGTAATTTTAAACTGTGAATAAAATTAAATTAAAAATAAGTTGGTCCAATAGGAGAGTGCCAGGCAGCTGCCTGACACTATTCCCCCAAGCTTGTAAATGCATATATGTTGGAAATTGGAAACTAGTTTTTGCCCCGCCCGCGTTGCGGGGCAATAAGCCGAATATTTCTCTCGCATAACATGTATGTCTGTATTTCGGTTACTTATACATACTACTCATAACACGATCTAAAAAAAATTACATCGAGTCAACCAATTAAAACAAAAACATTACCATACTTTTACTAAAAAAAATAAATTAAAACGATTGAAAGACTATAATTTTAAACTGAGAGCAAAATTATAATTTTTTAGGACAAATGAGCATGTACCATGCATGCATGGACGAATAAAAATTACACTTATGCCCGCCTGCGTTGCGGGGCGTTAAATTGAATATTTCTTAGTTTCATAACATGTATGCATCTATTTAGTTTACTTGTATATACTACTTATAACACGATCTAAAAAAATACATCGAGACAACCAATTAAACAAAAACACTACTATAGTTTTGCTAAAAAAAAATAAAACGATGACAGGTCTGTAATTTTGAGATGGGGTAAAATACTAATTTGTCAGGACCAATGAGCGAGTGTTAGACAACTGCTTGACACAATAAAAGTTACATTGAATCAACCAAGCAAAATAAAACACTACTATAGTTTTGTAAAATAAAAGGTAAAATGATGGCAAGATAACAATTTTTAACTGGGGGAGAAATCGTAATTTTTGAAATGAGAACAAAATCATAACTTTGAACAGAGGGCAAAGTCGTAATTATATTTTGAACTGGGGGCGAAATCATAATTTTAAACTGAGCGCGAAATCATAATTTTGAGCTATGGGCAAAAACATATTTTAATTTTAAACAGGGGGTAAAAACGTAATTTCAAACGGAGGGCGAAACCGTAATTTTAAACTGGGAAGAAAATAAAAAATGGGTTTTTGAACTGAGGGCAAAATCGTAATTTTAAACGAAGGAGGAAACCGTAATTTTAAACTGTGAATAAAATTAAATTAAAAATGAGTTGGTCCAATTGGAAAGTGCCAGGCAAGCTGCCTGACACTATTCCCTCAACTCCTTTTTGTATATGTAGGATAACTAGTGGAATTCTCGCGCTTCGCTGCGGGCTTTCAGTTCTTATTGGTTTGGTTCGTTACTATATAAGTACCGGTAACTATGTTGTTTGACACATTAAGAAAATCATTAAAAATGAATATGGTATGGGTACCAATGTTATTTGGTTGTTATTGGTTTAGTTTTCAAGAAAAGTACAAAACAATAACTATATTTGATATGTTCAAATAATTTTATCTTATCCTGGATAAAAATAAGCACATCGTAACAAATATTCGAAATTTATAAAACATTATATTATTTTGCTAAAATAAAGAAGGTAAATCCGTCACTTTAAAAAACTAAATCGCAACATAACGTTGATGACATGTACGCATGTGTTTTGAGCACTTGTAAATTATTATTCACAACTCGATTTTAAGTATATCATAATGACATATTTAAAATTTTATAAAACATTGTATCTTAATAGTTATAAGAAAAAAAAAACAATATGTTTAAAGTAATTTTAGTATAAAAATTATTAAAAAAAAGATTTAATTTAAAATAGTAAAATAAAAGCAACAATAAAAAAACATTTTTAAAACCTTTTCCTTTGACACTTGTAAGTAATATATATTTCACATTGTACCTCATGTTTAATCAATTGTAATTTACTTTATATGTCCTTTGCATTTATTAGGATATATAATAATAAAATAAAATAATAATAATAATAATAATAATAATTTTAAAGGTTAATATCTAAAGTAATTATTTTCTTTATAGTTTTAATAAGTCTTGGTTTCATCTTTTATACTATAAATAAAATATGCTTTTTAACTCATTTAGATTTTAGATAGTTTTGATTTTTCTCTAATTACTTGTGCACGCTAAACTTTTTTTAAAAGAAGTTAAATACGCTGTTGTGTTTAGTTTTGTTCTTGACATTATTGAAATGGAGTTGTATTTAAAATAGATTATTGTTTGTATCATAAACTTTAGCGAGTGTCAAACCGAACCGATACCGACATCGGTACCGGTATTAGTATTATCGAAACTAGTATCGGTATTCAATTTTATGATTTCAATTGATGTAAATAAGTGTCAATATTCTTTTGGATATATCATGACTATATTTTATGGGCTTTCTTTTTCAGTTGTTATATTGAGTGTCGGTACCATACCGCTACCATAACAAACTGAACCGATATCAATCAATTTCCCACCGCATCACACATGGAATCCCATAAGTTATTATTCTTGTTGTTGTTTCATTTTCGTTATGTGTTTTTTAGCCATTTGTGTTTATTTAAATTACACCTAAAATCATGTTTAAAGTTGCATGAAAAATAAAAATGCCAGAAAACCATAATATATTATGATAATATATCTATTTCTATTAATAATAAATCATCTACACATATATAACCACCAATGATTGATTAAATTGAGTAGTATCATCGTTTGCGTTCAAGTCCAATAATCGACATGAATAAAAGAAATTTGTCGTTAAAAAAAATCATTGTTTTCTCATAACTAGTTTTCAAAGCTTTTTTTTTCAAGTTGATTTAATTGTTTATTAATCAATCTATATACATGATCATGATCATACAACAACAATAGTAATAGTGATTAATGATTGATTAAATTGAGTAATATCATCGTTTGCCGTTCAAGTCCCACAGTCGACAGGAATAAAAAAAATTTGCGGTTCAAAAAAATCATCATTTTCTCAGAACTAGTTTTCAAAGCTTTTTTCAAGTTGATTTAATTGTTTATTAATCAATCTATATACACGATCATGATCATACAACAACAACAATAGTAATAGTGGATACTAACAACAACAACAACAATAATTGAAAAAGTCCATCTAGATTCTAGACTAAGCCTTTCATTAATGTCAATTGGCACGGATTTAGGTGAATATTTTACTATTAATCATTATTTAAGGAAGTTGATTTTTGAAAATGTTCTTATCAAAAGATAAATTGACCTTTAAGTGTGATTTTAAGCTTTTTAGGTTTTCAGAACCTGATCACAAGCCTAGTTGTACTTTTTTTTTTGGAAGGAGACTTTCTGTACAAGACCGATTGGTCTCCGGGGACATGTCTAAGACATTCCCCGTCAACCCCGCAAGATTAAATAAACATATAAAGTAAATATCCACCAAATGAACTTGTTTAATTATTGGATCAATTTTTTATGTATATATATAACTAGCACCCGACCAAGCTGAAATTGGTACAGTGACCTAAAAGTTGTTATGATGCCACCATCTCAAAAGAAATGAATTAGGTTTAGGGCAGTACATATTGTCCGTTGATCAACATATGTCACAAGGTTTAATGTTTTTAAAACTATCCAAATAGGTTACTTTATTAATATAAAACTTTCAAATAGAGTAGCTCCGCCCCTGACTATAAATAGATTTAAAGAATTTCTTTGTGGCGAAACAATTTGATATTTTATTAAATATTATCGAGTTACAATTAAAAAAAAAGAGATCTAAAGAGTTGAAATGTAACAACTGGAGTGGGATCAAATACAAACACTTATGTTTGTAAGAACCGTAAGAACCAACACATAATTGACAAGTGTCACTCAATAAAAAATTAGTTTAGGGATAATTTAGACCTTTTCACCATATTTATTTATAACTAATTAAAAATAATTATTAAAACATCCCTAAATCCATGCAAGTTTAATTCAAATCAAAGCTTGAATTTTTTAACATATCCATGATCTAGTAACTCTCCATGATCAAACCAACATGTAGGAACCACCACAAAAAATATAATCAGCACAACACTTTATAATTAGCATAACATCCTTAATCGTTCTCCATTATCAGCACATCGTCCTCAATTGTTCTCCATTATCAACATAAACGACATTAGCACAACATCCTCAATCGTTCTCCATTATCAGCACATCAGATGTGCTGATTATATCTATTTTTGGTGTTTGTTTGTATTATATTGTAATTAACACATAATCAACACATTATCAGCACAATTATAAAACAACTTTTGATAACTTTTTTAAAAGTTACTTTTATAAATAAAAAAAGGTATAACAATATGGTATTCATATTAAAGATAAAAAAATACTTGATTTTCTGGTATATATTTTTTTTAAATAATGAAATATATAAAAGTTATTTTAGTTTAAAAAACCTTGGTGGAATTTGTATTTAATTGAAAATTGTCAAATAACTAGCAATTTTACAAAATTACCGCTAACTTGTTAGTACTAATTTTTAATTATAAGGACTTTATTTATAATCAACCACAACCCTTGATTTAAACTATCAATGGTTCAGATCTGTTCTTACGGTTCTTACAGTTAGCACTGTTTGTATAGGATCTCAATGGTTCAATCAAAAACCAGTTCAACAATACAAAAATATCATGATAGGATCAAACTCAGTTTATTTCTTAAATCCTTAGTCTCCAAACCAAATCGACTGCGTACACATTGATGATATCTTTCTAATAAAATGATTTTACGAAGTTTAGGAGAAACCATTCGTAAAGTTAATACAATACAATACACTTCAAAATAAACTACAACTAGTGATTTTCCCCTCGCGCTTCGAGGCGAAAATTCGGTTGATATCTGTTTGGTTCGTTATGGTACCTACACTAGCTATAGTGATCGAAAGAGAAAACCTTACATCGATCGAAAATAAACGAATTTTCATATCAGTACCGATGTTTTTTTTTTTTTTGGAATGGCAACCTCTGGTCTACTCTATTCACCAATAATTCTAATATTTATCACCCTTGCCCAGGATTGAACCTGGAACATCTCCCTTAAAAGGCATATGCCTCTACCAATTGGGCTAGCCCCACATTGGCAAAACATAGAATCGGACACAACAACAATCGAACTTGCGTCAACTGCTTGCAATACAATGCATCAACCCTCACAACACATCATTTGATTAGTATGTTGTTCAGTTGATATCAGTTTGGTTGGTTTGCATTCTATGTTTATTTTTTTCAACGTTGCCATATAAACATTATGGAAAACGGCTATTGTGCTGCTATCGTACCAACCCAAACCGAAACAGACTGAACAACATTTGTATCATTAACGAGATTTATTTTTGTTGTTTTTCTTTTCGATAAACTAAGATCGTATTGCTATCATACTGTACCGAACTGAACAACATCGATACCGGTATGTATTAATTTTTATAGTTTTTTGTTTGATAACATATATCGTGTTGCTATCGTAGTGATCCGAATATAAGTTATTATAAAAAATCAAACTAAATGCTAACAAAATGCAACTAATAAAAAGAACAAATACCTAAAAATTATCTTATTACTAAACAATTAAATGAATAATTAATAAAATATTACTAAATAAAAATAAAGACTTAAAATATTTAAACTATTGTTCATCATAGCTTTATGTTAATATATATAATAAGGAAAGGAAAAAAGAAATAGTGTTGGTTACAACTTAGAGAAATAAAGAAAGACAAGAAAATAATACAAGGCAATTTTGGTTGAGGTTTCATGTTCAAAATGGGTCTTTTTTTTAACCCTAATTTTCGCTCCTCCTATGGCGATTTTGGCGACTTCTTCTTACTCTCAATCCTAAACTGATCTATGTCTAATGATTATGGTGTTTGTGTTCAGATTTAATCTCTGATTATTGTCTACACACAAGTCCTATAATCACCAAGATCCAATCGGATTTCTCTTGTTTTTAGTTCAAAATCGCTAACCTGTGAATCCGTAGGAGTTTCTGATTTATTAGGAGGTGTGTATTGATCGCGGTTAACTGATGTTAATTTAGCTAGATTGATACGAACCTTTTAATAGATTAAGGATTGATAACTGGTTCTAGGGTTTTTAGGAGTTAGGGTTTCCTGTTTCTTTGTTCTTGGCTTGCTTGTTCGACGTGGTTTTGTTGCATGGTGATTCTGTTTACGTGATTATGGAGAGAATGGATGAATCTGACGGGGGTGGGAAACATAATCCAACCGAGGATGTTGAATCTACACCGGGAACAATTCCGGTTCGTGGTATTGGCCTTAGGGTTACGAATATAGAAGGCAATCCGTTGATCCCAAGGCGAGGTATGTATTCGACCAACAATGTGTCAGTTATCGATGATTTAAAAGCTATATCCAAACCTGTTAATCTGGAATATAAGGGGAGTGGGGGATTATTTCATTCAAAACCAGTGGAGGATTATGCGGCTGAATGTTACCCAGCTTATTCCCATGCAAACCCGGATATAGGAAATATAAGTCTGAATGCGAATGAGAGTAGTTCAAATCAAATGGATGACCGAGGTAATAATGCTGTTAAACCTATGTCATTTGCTAAGGTTGTTCAAAAACAACCGGAGGTAACTAAAGTGAATTTTTGACCGATGGAATATGTGGAGAAAATGGAAGGGGTAGATGTTGTCATACCACTTTCGTCGGTGAAAGAGGTTAATGACATATTTTCTAACACTTTGCATCGATACTTCCTAGGGAAACGGCTTGCTTTCCCGATGGTTGATTACTTTGTCAAGAATGCCTGGGTGAAATATGGATTAATGAGGATGATGATGAATTCGAAGGGCTTCTTTTTCTTCAAGTTTAAAACAAAAAGGGGTATGGAACAATTGCTAGAAGATGGTCCATGGACGATACGTAATGTTCCAATTATACTGAATGAATGGACTCCGTCGACTACATTGGTGAAGGAAGATATTACGGCTATACCAGTTTGGGTGAAGATGCATGATGTTCCGTTGACGGCGTTTACTGAGGATGGGCTAAGTTTGTTGGCATCTAAAATAGGTGTGCCGAAAATGTTAGATTCTTATACGTCTCCGATGTGTTCCGAGTCGTGGGGAAGGAGTAGCTTTGCGAGGGCCCTGATTGAAGTTCAGTCGGATAGGGACCTGATGAGAAGTATAACAGTTGCGGTGCCATCTTTGGAAGGCAATGGGTACTCTAAAGCCGAGATTAAAATAGATTATGACTGGGAGCCGCTAAGATGTTCAGATTGTTGTGTGTTTGGACACGACGATAAGACGTGTCCAAGGAAGCCGAAGATAACTATTCCGGTTACATCTAACACAGAGGTATTTCAGGAGGCCAAAGGAAAAAAACAAGAAAGGTGGGCAACAAGGTTTCCCAATGAAAAATCAGAAACCGAAGATGATGGATCGGCCAGTTACAAAATCGAAGTCAAATGGGGATGTTGCAACATCATCTCATGTTCATGTTTCAAATTCTTTTTATGTGCTTCAGGAGGGAGATGTGGAACAACAAGAGGCTGCCACGATAGAATTAAAAAAAGGATAAGCGGTCGAAAGATCTGAAGGGAGATTCTAAAGGAGGTGAAGGAAGTATGGAGGAGGTCATTCCAGAAGCTGTTGAGATGGATGATCTTTTAGATGAAATACCAAAATTTACGGATAGAAAAATTGATAATAGAGGTTCTGAGGGTGCAAGCACACCCGGTAACACGGTTTCTAATGGGTAGTGTCGCTGCATGGAATATAAGGGGGTTGAACCGCTCCCTAAAGCAAAAGGAGGTTCGTCAGATGATCATAGATAATCACATTCAGGTTTGCGCTATTATGGAAACGCATGTTAAAGCTTCCAAAGTCTATTCTGTGTGCAATAAAGTGTGTCGGAATTGGAGTTGGGCTTCGAATGCTAGTTGTTGCTCTAAGGGTACTCGGATCATGGTAGGTTGGGACTCTAATTTAGTAGATGTAGTGATTCTGTCGCAAACAGATCAAGTCGTGAATGCTCAAATTATTTTTAAGCTAGATCAAAAATCTGTCTTTTGCTCTTTTGTTTACGCCGATAATCATTATAAGAACAGAAGATGTCTTTGGGCGAGTTTAACTCTTCATCACGGGTATGTCCATGACAAACCGTGGGTTATTATGGGCGACTTTAATACATCTTTGTTCCTGGAAGACAACCTTTCGGGTTCGTCTAATATGAATATTGGCATGACAGAATTCAAAGATTGTGTTAACAAAATTGAGGTGCTTGATATAAATAGCTCGGGGATGCATTATACATGGACTAATAAACAACAGAAGGGGAGAGTTGTGTTCAAAAATATAGATCGGATTCTTGGAAATATGAAATTTATTGATGAATTTCCGGCTGCTGCGGCTTGTTTTCATCCGTATAGGATTTCCGACCACACCCCATGTATTCTAGTTTTGCCAAATATCCAAAGAGATAAACCTAAGCCATTTAAGTTTGTCAATTTGCTGACTCAAAAAACGGGATTTATGGAGGAGGTGAAACGGGTCTGGGATAGCGATGTGTATGGCTTTTACATGTATCAGGTGGTTAAAAAGCTTCAATTACTAAAGGCCCCTATGCGCAAATTATTGTATAAGCAAGGTAAATTTCATGAAAAGGTTAAAATGGCTCGAAAACAGTTGGATGAGTGCCAGCAAAAGATTGATGCGGAGCCTGGGAATGATGAGTTAATGTTGCAGCAGACTCATTTACTCCAAGTTTATAAGGATGCAATTTATGATAAAGCTTTGTTCTTACAACAAAAGTCTAAAGTGGATTGGCTCTCTTTAGGTGATTCTAATACGAAGTTTTTTCATAATGTTGTCAAAGCTAAAAACCATCGTAGTAGAATTTTTTCTATCAGAGACATGGCTGGTAAATTGTATGAGGGGGGCATGGCACCTCAAGCTATGGTTGACCATTTTACGAAGTTTTTTGGGAGTGTAGGGAATGTAAATTTGCATCCGACTCCAGACTTGTTTCGCAATGTGTTGACAACAGAAAAGGCTGATCATATGGTTAGGGAGGTTACGGATGACGAGGTGAAAAGAGCCATGTTTTCTATTGATGGGAACAAGACGCCTGGCCCAAACGGTTATACGTCGACTTTCTTTAAAGAAAATTGGAATATAGTTGGTGATCATGTGTGTTGTGCTATTAAGGATTTTTTCCGTAATGGGAAGCTGCTTCAACAACTGAATCACACAGCCATCGCGGTTATTCCTAAGGTGAGTACGCCTGTCACACCCCCAAAATACCGCATGCGGAAACCCCTGCGAGGCGTGTGACGTACCTGGATCTAGAATCTACTTGTGCGAATGAGTTTTGGGCTTTAAGGCCCAACACCATAATAAGGTTCAAACAGCTGTGTGTGGCCCAAGACTTGTGCGATCGGCACTGCCTTGTGCGATCCACATGTCTTGTACGATCATGCAATTTCTAAGTTGTACACTGTGCTTAAACGGTTGTACCCAACCTTGTCAGACTGTATTGTGCGACCGGGGCTTGTGCGATCAGTATTAGATTTCCATATTTTATGGAAATCAGTTACACTTTCCATTTACCTAATCCATTCTAACAATTTCCGACTTTGCAACAATTCGATCAAACTAACAGATTTGCCAATTAATTTGTATGAACCCTAATTAATCCTAAACAACTCATCATCATCACACCGAATCAAATAGCATGATTAACATCAAGATCCTTAATTCATCATTCAATAACACAATCCAAAACTTATAATCCATCCGAATCCAAACACATATGGCCGATTACATTCATTCGGTTCTAGATCATTATTATCATCACACGATTATCAAACCCTATATTGAACTAACATATTACACATGTGAGCCGATTTACATGAACACTAACCTCAACAATTTATACCATAATCAATCATATATCATTCGTAAATCATTATGTAGGAACATATAAATCACAATATCATCCAACGAAACAATAACCATGAAACACTAACCGGTTAGATGGTAGAACAAGGATGATCCGAATCAAGAAAGCTTCGAGGAAGAGGGGATGTTGCCGTCGAGTTCAAGAGAGAGAGGGAGAGAGATTTAGGGTTTGCTAAACTTTGTGTGTTTTGATAAAGTGTAGGATTTATACTAACACCCTAGGTGTTATACGAGCTAAGAGAGTGGGCCGAACCCTTCATGGGCTGCCCTTGGGTTTCGAGTACAAAGAGTGTGGCCCGAATGAGCTTGTACGATTGGACTAGTGTTGTGCGACTACATTATATACATACATTACACACATTCACATAACATGTAACATTTATTCATTAAAACCAACATATCAATTAGTCACATAGAGTTCATACACGTCACATTAAACACAAAGATAGGTTCTTAAATACGAGTTGTCACATCATCCCCAAGTTGAAAGACTTTTACCGTTTGCTAGTTCTACAACATGCTTGGTGTCTAAGGGAAATGGGGTACGCTTAAGCATTTGACTTCCTTTTAAGGACACATAACTAGTATCGGCACCCGAATCGAATAAAATAGAAACAAAGAAATCATCCAGTAGGAACTTACCCATCACGACATTGGGATCGTTCCTAGCATCACCCTGACCAATCACAAATTCACGTCCCCTGGCACCATTGTCATCGTTGTTACCCCCATTGTTGTTTCCATTTCCCTGGTTGTTGTTGTTGTTCTGATTCTGGTTCAGCTGTGGACAGTTCCTTTTGAAGTGGCCTTCAGCCCCACATTGAAAACACCCTTTATTATTACCTTGTTGTTGCTGCTGCTGCTGGTTCTGTGGAGCTTGTTGCTGCTGCTGACGATTCTGATTCGCAGGATATGGGCTCCTGCAATCCTTCGCTGCGTGACCAGGTTTGTTGCATCAATGACAGTGACCCTTGTTACACGGCCCGCTGTGGTGCAAGTTAAAACGGTTACACTTAGGTTGATTTCCCTTGTACCCTCCCTGTTGACCAGGGCTCTTGTAGTCGTCAGTCCTTCGCTGCTGAGACTGAGACTGAACAGAAGCTGAACCCTTGCTTGAATTTCCATCCCACTTGCGCTTGTTGTCGCTAGGAGCATCAGAAGTAGCGGTAGCACTAATACACTTTGGCAATCTGTTCTGCTCGACTGCCTGGTCAGTGAGACGGTGGGATAGTCGTATGACCTGCTGAATCGTGAGAAGGTTAGCTAAGGTCACCATACTCTGAATTTCTGGCACTAATCCCTTGAGGTATAGCTCAATACGTTTGCAAGGAGGATCCACCATAGTAGGACACAAAACAGCTAGTTCATTTGATCTCTTCGTATACGCCTCGATTTCTGACCCCGTCATCTTTAGGTTGTGGAACTCCACTTCTAACTTGTGAATGTCATCACGATGACAATACTCTTCCTTGATCAGATCCTTAAAGTCGTTCCATGGGGTGGCATTAGCAGCTGCCAACCCTAACATTTGAACCTCAGTGTTCCACCACGTGAGCGCACTACCTTCAAGAGTTCCCAGAGCAAACTTCACCCAACTAGCAACAGGGCATTCACACATTTCGAAGACAGATTCGATCTTCTCGAACCAGTGGAGAAGACCTATAGCTCCTTCTGTACCACTGAAGGTACTAGGTCGACAGTCCATAAAGGTCTTGAACGTACACACAGGAGGGTGAGCATGTTGACCTGTCGCGCTAGAAAGAAAGACTAGGTTAAGCACGAGAGTTGGTTCGCGAGAGTAGGATCTAAACATCCTAGGATAGGTCGAAATGGCAGGTTATACCTCCTATTGGAGCTGTTGCGAGTGCCTCAGCAACTCGTTCGTTGATTAGAGCCGTCAGCTGGGCTTGAGTCAAGTTGAGCCGTCCGCTCATGATCTTCACATCGAAGGAAACACAAGTAAGAAAGGTGTCGTGAAAATGCGTAAGTATGGGATGACAGAAGAGAGCAAGCACACAGGGTTTCAAGCAATAATTGTTACGCTAACCAAGCATACCATGATCAATCCACTACTTTAACTAACAGACAGACAATACAAATATAAACCATATCACCTATTGTGTTGAGTCTTGCACGTGGAGCGAAGTGTCGTTGTGGATCGTTGAGCACTTTATAGGTTATAGTCTGGTTTTGTCAAAAAACTTTTTCCCTTTTTAAAACCAAGTTCACTATAACCAATGGCTCTGATACCAATCTGTCACACCCCCAAAATCCACAAGCGGAGTATCACCGTAGGAGGCGTGACATGACCAGGATCAAGCCACCAATCATATTGAACAATGTATTAAAGTAAATATAAACCAACCATAATATAATTGGTGTCCAAAACAAATTAACTAAGTTCAAGTTATCAGCGGAAGCATAAAGTGTAAAACCAAAACATAAGTTTTAAAGTTCAAATGTTTAACATGGAACTCAACAGTCCATGCCCCACAACGACCTCTCCTTCTCGTGCAAGCTCCATCTAAGCACCTAACGACCTGCAAGGCATGTAGCAACGAATCAACAACAAAGTTGAGCGAGTTCACAGTTGGTTGTCCATTTTAAGGTTGTTCCAAAATCCATAAGTTCTTTCGGAAACCATAAGTTAATCAGTTCCTTGTTTCCCAAACCATAACCAGTAGGGGGCTACCCCATGTTAACCACTAGACCCGTTACCATATCGACCACTGACTGAAGACATGTTTATGTGCCCTGCGCCAATGTCTATCATCATTGACTAAGTGCCCAGATCCATTAGTCCACTCCCGTCCTCTACGGCACGGTGTGAGGCTTGTCAAACCTAATTGCGCTATTTAACTAATGACCCGTTCGCCATTGGCCCGGCGATTAAGTCGATATAAAAATGAGGGACTTCATGATAGAGTTTTGTCTAGTAAGTTATATGTTGTCATCCTTCCTACGGGGGATGGAGGTACGTAATCTACCCAAGGAGATTACGCAGGCTAAATGTTGTCATCCTTCCCATGGAGGATGGAGGTACATATTCTACCCAAGGAGAATATGCAGGTTTCGTTTTAGTTACTTAACCAATTCCCAAACCACCGGGAATCCCATGCCTTGTAGAAAGTGTGAACTCACCTTAGGTTAGCTCGGCAGATACACGAAAAGGTCACTTGAGCTATATGTGGTCAACCACGTCCAAATATGGTTACCATACAAGTCAGGTCTAGGTTCAAGTAGTGCACGTAGGTTTACACATACGCTAATAGGTTACGAACACGTAATGATCATGGCAAACACGTAAAACACATTAACAGTCAAGTACACATCATGTCCAACTTTTGCGACTCAGATGATTGGGCTTGCACAAGTTCAACGGCCCAATCATCTTGTGCGATTCAATAATTTGAGCCCACTAAACCTTCGGCCCAACCTGTTGTGCGTCCAGCACAATCTTGTGCGACTCACAATGGGTTGTGCGACTGAAACCAAACCCGGCCCAATAATAATTGAAATCCATACCCCATATGGCCTAACATATAAACCGATAATCAACTTGTGCGGTCCATTTAATCTTGTGCGACCCATATTAACTTGTACGATTACAAATGGCTTGTGCGACTAGAATCTACTTGTGCGAATGCGTTTTGGGCTTTAAGGCCCAACAACATAATAAGGTTCAAACAGCTGTGTGTGGCCCAAGACTTGTGCGATCGACACTGCCTTGTGCGATCCACATGTCTTGTGCGATCATGCAATTTCTAAGTTGTACACTGTGCTTAAACGGTTGTACCCAACCTTGTCCGACTGTATTGTGCGACCGGGGCTTGTGCGATCAGTATTAGATTTCCATATTTTATGGAAATCAGTTACACTTTCCATTTACCTAATCCATTCTAATAATTTCCAACTTTGCAACAATTCGATCAAACTAACAGATTTGCCAATTAATTTGTATGAACCCTAATTAATCCTAAATAACTCATCATCATCACACCGAATCAAATAGCATGATTAACATCAAGATCCTTAATTCATCATTCAATAACTCAATCCAAAACTTATAATCCATCCGAATCCAAACACATATGGCCGATTACATTCATTCGGTTCTAGATCATTATTATCATCACACGATTATCAAACCCTATATTGAACTAACATATTACACATGTGAGCCGATTTACATGAACACTAACCTCAACAATTTATACCATAATCAATCATATATCATTCGTAAATCATTATGTAGGAACATATAAATCACAATATCATCCAACGAAACAATAACCATGAAACACTAACCGGTTAGATGGTAGAACAAGGATGATCCGAATCAAGAAAGCTTCGAGGAAGAGGGGATGTTGCCGTCGAGTTCAAGAGAGAGAGGGAGAGAGATTTAGGGTTTGCTAAACTTTGTTTGTTTTGATAAAGTGTAGGATTTATACTAACACCCTAGGTGTTATATGAGCTAAGAGAGTGGGCCGAAGCCTTCATGGGCTGCCCTTGGGTTTCGAGTACAAAGAGTGTGGCCCGAATGAGCTTGTACGATTGGACTAGTGTTGTGCGACTACATTATATACATATATTACACACATTCACATAACATGTAACATTTATTCATTAAAACCACATATCAATTAGTCACATAGAGTTTATACACGTCACATTAAACACAAAGATAGGTTCTGAAAAACGAGTTGTCACATCATCCCCAAGTTGAAAGAAATTTCGTCCTGAAATTTAGCACGTAGTTACTGAGGAACCTAGTTTGGTTGCGTGGTTTCCTGGTTTTCTTGGGGTGTCACAACATAATCTATAACCTGCGAGCATGCACATAAGTGTATCAGACAACGCTGGTGAGTTCATAGTTTTACGAAAACGTTAGTTACCAAGTGTTTAATTCCGTTCATTGATTACAATGTTGATAATACCTCGGATACAAGACGGCTCCTGATGTATGTTTTTGCCCGTTCCCCAGTGCTCCTATCAAAGCACTGGGCATGACTGGGTCATTAGTTCACACCCGTCCTCTCCGGTACGGGGTGAGGGTGCCAAACCTAAGTAGCGCTACCAACTAATACCCCGTTACCTCTCCGGTAACAAAAAATGGGACTTAAAGGTGATAGGACGAGTGTATTATACAACATTCCAGATTTCAACCACAGGACGTATCCCTCTCAGGAATACCCATTTGATTTACCCGAAAACCCATCCCTCTCAGGGATACCCAATGATTGTCCCAACCACCGGGACGCATACTCAAGAGGAATGAACTCACCTTAGATTGCTCGGTATGTTACATTACATTACCCGTTCTAAGTTGGTCAACCATACCCTACCGTGGTTACCAAGAATAGTCAGTTTTGTAAACACATATCCAATTCACGTATTCAACAAGTCACATGTAACAGTCATTGTCACGTAATACATAACAAGCAATTAGATCTCATGCACGTGTATAACACAAGTTAACGTTTCCAGTAATGGTTACCAATATCAGTTTTACAATCAATTAAGTTATCACTTTGACACAGTTGGCATCACAAGATCACCTTATGTTGCACATCGAGTACTCATTTGTTTCAATAACTTACAACAGATGGCTTGGCTACCACGTAAATCCAAATCAAAACCCTCATATTCAATTAATATTACTATTATACCCTAACAGAAAGTCACAGTACATAAAATACCACTGATCTACTGTTCTGACAAAGCACTACCTCGGCGAATAACCAGCTTGCGATGAAATATGTAGTTTTTCATCATGACCAGTTATGGACGAAATATGTATCTTTCGTCGTGACAAGATTCGTCGAAGCATTATGTGTTTCATCATGGGTCACTCTTCGTCGTCCCTTACCAGGTAATGAAACGGTTACACTCATATGATCCCTAACAGGAGTTAACAACTTAACAGTTTCATCAAATCAACCAATCATTTCCATTAACATGCAACAATCACGTTCAAACCATGGATCAAATAATGTGATATATCTCTAAACTTGAATAACCAGTTGACCGAATAACACTAAACCATGATTCTCCACTAGGGAGAAGGATACGCAAAAAATTTTTCTCACAAGGTATATCCGCGCAATCTCTGGATAACCAAGCCACACTAACTACTGCATCGACACCATCAAGGATAGCAGAGGAAAGGTCGATGTCGAACACTTGTCCCACAAGGTCGAGTTTGCATCCCAGTAAGCATATGAGGTTTCGATTGGCTTGCCATCAGCCGATCCCACAGCAGGTTCAGATTCATGAAGCATCAGGGTTAAACAGAACAGAGACGAAGTGATTAGCTACTCATACTAGCTACCATGTTGCTATTATGCCTGGCGTCGCTCACACAAATCCTAAATGCCCTTCCACCAGCACCACTACCAGTGTTGTTACGGTCACGTGGATTCCCAGTACTGTCATCGTTCCCTTGGTTGTTGACATTTTGACTCAATAACAGTCAATCCTTGTCGAAGTCACCTTTGTTTCCATATGGTAGGCTACGTTTACGAGTACCTTGATGTCGCCTTGACTGTTGCCTCTACTGTCGTTGCTCGAGACGGAGCCCTAAGATCTTCCACCAACAGGGTCCATCATTTCACATTCCATGCCACGTCCTAAAGCGCTACTCATCATGCTGACAGTTACACATTCCACACCATGGTCAATTGTCATCGTTTATATCCCGATTAACTCGTAAGAGTTGACTCCCATAAGTCGCTAACCCGGGTTAAAGATTCGACTAGAGTCAAATTGATGATGTTCGTTGCTGGTAATCAGAGTCGTCCAACTGCTAAAGTCGGTAAAGTACTACGTTCATCCTCTTGTCCATCGATCTAGCAAGTTGATTATGTAATACACGGTATGTTGTGCGAGAGTTGCGGAAGTGATCACACTTCGGGATCTAGGGCGTCAATACATTAATTTCTAGCAAACGAAGAAAAGTGAGAACAGTATAGACCAATCATTTGACGCCGCGACATCCAACCCAGGGACGTTCATACAAGCACCTAGCATTCTACACAGTTCGCTAGGTGTTCAGATGGGTGTTCAGGTAACACTCGATAGCATCGAGATTCGAAAGGGTTCAGAGAGGAGTGAATAGATCACGTTCGAGCAGGAGACAACCACTACTATGACTCCTATAGACTGTTGGGTTTCACATCGATCAAATAACGGAACGGAACCCCTTTTTCACTTGTTAAGCCTCACTGGGACTCGCATGCACCCCACATTGTTATTATGTGTGCACCCACAATAATATTGCGATTTGCATGCTCATCTCAGTTCCTCCTAACTCATGTCAAATGGTTCCTCAAACTCGAATGCCAAACAGAGGTTTTCAAAACAATAAGATTACAAGAATCTAAGGACTATGGCATACTATCAACGCATCATAAAGTAAGCAAGCAATCCATGCCATCATGCTATAGTGACGAGTGTGTGCTCGTATGCTACATCATAAACAAGTGTACACTAGCCATGCAATGTATATAACAGGTGAAAAAAAAAACGAACCTTGCAATCTAGAGCTGAGTGTCATGGTCGTATTCTTGTTTTCAGAACTGTTCGGTTATAGTCTGGTTTTATAAAAACGTTTTTAAAACCAAGTTCACTATAACCCGTAGCTCTGATACCAAACTGTAACAGCCAAGCGTAACCGCACCATGATATTGTCCGCTTTGGCGGCCAGCACGCCCTCGGCGTCCGCCCCTCACGGTTTTCAAAACGCGTCATGATGGTGAAGGTATCCAGCCCCTTATAAGGAAGCCTTTGTTCCCCTTCACAACCGATGTGGGATGTCACAATCCACCCCCCCCCCCTTAAGGGGTCCAGCGTCCTTGCAGGACCTGGCACCACCGGTCCGGCCCTGGCTTTGATACCAAACTGTCACACCCCCAAAACACTGCATGCGGAAACCCCCGCGAGGCGTGTGACGTACCAGGATCTAGCCACCAATCACATTGAACTCATACATGATTTAAGTAAAACTTTCATTTATTAAGGTAAAGTATTACATTACATAGAGTATAACTCATCGTATTCAGCAGAAACATAAATCATTTGTTAAGTGTTACATAAACCGTTTATACAAAAATCAATAGACTTATCTCACGATCCCATGCATTACGACCCATGACCACTCCAGCATCCCAGACAGCAAGTTCCACGATCCACATAATCTATAACCTGCGAGCATGCACATAAGTGTATCAGACAACCCTGGTGAGTTCATAGTTTTACGAAAACGTTAGTTACCAAGTGTTAAATTCCGTTCAATGATTACAATGTTGATAATACCTCGGATACAAGAAGGCTCCTGATTTATGTTTTTTTCCCGTTCCCTAGTGCTCCTATCAAAGCACTGGGCATGACTGGGTCATTAGTTCACACCCGTCCTCTCCGGTACGGGGTGAGGGTGCCAAACCTAAGTAGCGCTACCAACTAATACCCCGTTACCTCTCTGGTAACAAAAAGATGGGACTTAAAGGTGATAGGACGAGTGTATTATCCAACATTCCAGATTTCAACCACAGGACGTATCCCTCTCAGGAATACCCATTTGATTTACCCGAAAACCCATCCCTCTCAGGGATACCCAATGACTGTCCCAACCACCGGGACGCATGCTCAAGAGGAATGAACTCACCTTAGATTGCTCGGTATGTTACATTACATTACTCGTTCCAAGTTGGTCAACCATACCCTACCGTGGTTACCAAGAATAGTCAGTTTTGTAAACACATATCCAATTCACGTATTCAACAAGTCACATGTAACAGTCATTTTCACGTAATACATAACAAGCAATTAGATCTCATGCACGTGTATAACACAAGTTCGCGTTTCCAGTAATGGTTACCAATATCAGTTTTACAATCAATTAAGTTATCACTTTGACACAGTTGGCATCACAAGATCACCTTATGTTGCACATCGAGTACTCATTTGTTTCAATAACTTACAACAGATGGCTTGGATACCACGTAAATCCAAATCAAAACCCTCATATTTAATTAATATTACTATTATACCCTAACAGAAAGTCACAGTACATAAAATACCACTGATCTACTGTTCTGACAAAGCATTACCTCGGCGAATAACCAGCTTGCGACGAAATATGTAGTTTTTCGTCGTGACCAGTTATGGACGAAATATGTATATTTCGTCGTGACAATATTCGTCGAAGCATTATGTGTTTCGTCATGGGTCACTCTTCGTCGTCCCTTACCAGGTAATGAAACGGTTACACTCCTATGATCCCTAACAGCAGTTAATAACTTAACAGTTTCATCAAATCAACCAATCATTTCCATTAACATGCAACAATCACGTTCAAACCATGGATCAAATAATGTGATATATCTCTAAACTTGAGTAACCAGTTGACCGAATAACACTAAACCATGAACATTGAATCCGACCAAAATCATAATCATTCTTAACAGTTAACAATCATTAACAAGCAATTAACCACAGGCGTAATCTAATCCGATTGAACCGTTACCACAATTGAACCCTATTGACCCGAACCACTCGCCTGTTCGTCGAGATCTACATTCAATCAAACACATGATTAGATCAAACACATAATTATTGTGCCACCCTAGTTCATCGGTCATCACTAGTTCTAACAATTACCGAATTCAAAACAACCCCAAGCACAATCACAATCACTCACAGAATTTCGAATAACATATAGCGACATACTAACCAGATTATGAGAGGTTGAAGAGAGTCTTGGAGCCGAGAAGGGATCTTCGATCGTGAAGGAGGGCTGCCATCGGTTCGTAGCGAGAGAGACCTAGGGTTTTGTTGATTAATTCCTTACGTACGTTTATGTGAATATAAGGTAAATATAACTACTTTGTACTTGGGCCTCACCTGGGCCACAAGCCCACACGGCGAAACACTCTCCCGGCGAATCAAGGTGATGGCGAAACTCTCATGTTTGGTCGAGTATGGTTTGTGGCAAAACACCAATGTTTCGTCGAGTATGGCCTTAATTTTTAAACAGTTCAAAAGTTTATATATTAAATTTATATTAACTAACCAACTCATAAAGCAACACATACACAAACAACTTACAAAAACAGAATTGTAACAAGTAACGTGTCGAGGAAAACCTAGAAAACTCGGGTTGTCACAACGCCAGCTTTAATTACTGATTACGGACCTATCTCATGCTGCAACACTCTATATAAGTGTATTAGCAAGATAATCACGAATCTGATAAAAGAAGGTTTGGCCGACATTGTCAGTATTAATCAGTCAGCTTTTGTTCCTGGTAGAAGAATTTCGGATAATATCCTTCTAACCCAGGAACTTATGCATAATTATCATCGAAACATAGGACCGCCCAGATGTGCCTTTAAAGTTGACATCCAAAAGGCTTACGATACGGTTGAGTGGAGTTTTTTAAAAGAAAGTCTGATCGGATTTGGGTTTCATTCGAAGATGGTCAATTGGATTATGGCGTGTGTAACTTCCACCTCTTTTTCGATGGCTATTAATGGGAGTTTCTATGGTTATTTTAAAGGGAAACGGGGTTTGAGACAGGGGGATCCAATGTCTCCGTATTTATTTACGTTAGTTATGGAGGTGCTTACAATGATTCTTCATAAACAGGTCTCCTTATCGGTGGATTACAGGTTCCATAATAAGTGTGAAAAACAAAGAATAACTAATCTTTGTTTCGCTGATGACTTATTCCTATTTGCTAGATGTGATCACAAATCCGCCAGAGTGATTATGGATGCTTTAAACTGTTTTAAAAATATGTCAGGGCTTGTTCTAAGTTTGACGAAAAGAACTGTGTTTTTTGCGAATGTGACGGATGCTGTAAAGGCTCGTATTATGAGTATCACTCAACTTGAGGAAGGTGAGTTACCTGTTCGGTATCTAGGAGTGCCTTTAATTTCATCTCGATTGCACTACAAAGACTGTAAACGGCTGATCGAAAATATGGATGCTCGAATATCTGACTGGAATAACAAATGCCTTTCATTTGCGGGAAGGCTTCAACTTATCCGTTCGGTCCTCTCTTCTATGCATGTCTTCTGGGCGTCGGTATTTATTCTCCCAAAATGGATTATATACGAGCCTGAGGATAGGATGAGATGTTTTTTATGGTCTCAAGGAAACAACATTAAGGGTAAAGTGAAAGTGAAGTGGAAGATGGTGTGCTTGCCGAAATCGGAAGGAGGTCTAGGTGCTAGAATTGTGGGAGATATGAATAATGCTCTCATGGTAGCACATATTTGGAGTCTGTTATCTCATCGTGAATCTCTATGGGTCAAATGGGTTCATTCGTATCGTATTGGACATAGAAGCTTTTGGGATATTCCGTTAAAGAGTAATATTTCTTAGAGTTGGAGGAAAATGCTTGCCCTTAGAACGATTATTCGGGACCATATTTGGATCAAAGTGGGCAATGGAACTAATATGTTTGCATGGTTTAATAAATGGGATGAGGTGTGTCCGATCATTGGGGTTCTTACACCAAGGTTAATAGCGAATGTTGGGTTTAATATGAATTCAAAATTGGCAGATGTCTATGTTCATGGAGAATGGGTCTGGCCGGTTGCATGGATTACCCGTTTTCCTGTTTTACTTCAGCTTCGTAGCATACAAATGGATCAGACTCGAGATGACAAAATTGAATGGAGAACTAAAAGGGGGTTGGAAGCTAAATTCAGCACATCATCAACATGAGATGACATTCGGTTTAGTCAAGATAGTGTTCCTTGGGCGAATTTGGTTTGGTTTCCTCAAGCGATTCCTCGTCACTCGTTTCTCATGTGGCTTATGGTGCAGAAAAGGCTGAAGACTCAAGATGTTATGAGTAAATGGAACTCGTCGGGTAATATGAACTTTAATCTGATGTGTTGCTCCTTATGTACCTCATGTCCTGATTCTCATAAGCATCTGTTTTTTAAGTGTGGGTTTGCGAGTAAAGTTTAGGAAGGAGTCAAAGATAAAGCAGGTATGAGTACTATTCAAAACAATTGGAGTGCGATCTTTAACTATCTATTGGGGATATCGGCGTCTAAAATGGTAAATCATGTCATAGCAAAACTTATAGTGGGTGCCACGACTTACTTTATCTGGGATGAAAGGAATAGGATACTATTTTCGAACAGGAAAAGAACTGCTAATGATCTCGTGGAGGTGATTTTGTCGACGGTGCGGTTGAAGTTGCATACAATGAGATTTAAGACTTCTATCCACACGATCCATGTTTTGCAAGAGTGGGCTCTGCCTCGTGGTCTCCTGGATGCGGATGATGACTGCGGCTAGGATTGTTTTGTGATTTTATTAGTTTCCTAGTCGGATAGTTTTCTTTGGTGTATGTGTTTACGTTTGTTTGTTGGCGTTGTTTACTTTGGTATGGCATGTCATACTAGAGAACTGAGGGGGATCTTGCCCATCACTTGTTCTGTTTTGGTTTGGTTGGTATAATATTCACCGGGGTAACCCTTTACCCAAAAAAATGGGTCTTTTTAAAATATATTGTGAGTCTCACCTTAGAGAAACTCATTTGTCTTATAGGGTCCAATAACGGAAGCAATATGTACTCCCAAATAAAAATTGAGTGCCTGAAATTGTATCCAAAGCGATCATCAAGAACCAACTGTTGGGAAAATTAGTGAATGTATATTTAGTTAATTTATAATTGAGTGAAATTATAATTACTAATTAAACTCCTTCATATGGTGAAACTCTTGAGTAGAGTTTTATGTCACTTGATTAGCTTTTATTAGAGTTTTTATGTCTCTGACTCTAATTAAATCACTAATTAAGTGAAACTTTTATTAGAGTTTTATATCTCTAATAAAATCACCAATTAAGAGAAACTCTTCACCACCCACAACTCTTGTAAAAAATGGTAGGCTTTGTGACTCGTTGGTGTAATGAGAAAACTACAAGAGAAAGATAATATGTATGAAGAATTCTTGGAGAAGTGGTGAAGACTTGAATATCCATATGTTGAAAATTATAGAGAGATAAGTTTTCTCTACTCGATTCCATCACCTTCGTATCATTATTTTCCACAAGTTCAAACACTATAATTCTATTTGGTGTAACCTCAGGCGCGTGGCCATTTCCGGTAGTACAGACTGCTTCGGCTGTTGTACCCTGGGAGACAGACGCGTCGTCTTTAGTAGAGGCGCGAAATCTGTTTTAACGGAAGCTTGTTGAACACGTGCCTCAACCAAAATCGTCAACGTTTTAGTGTGCTCTTTGTTGCAATCAAGGAGTATTCAGACTCAAGATGATGAATACTCGAGTCTAGGATGCTATCAAATGCGCGTGAAGGACCCAACCAGAGATGCGACTTGAATCAAGATTGGTATATATAATTATATTTTATATTCTTTTTATTTAGTTATTGCAACCGGTATTGTACTATGATATTTCCTACGAATAAAGAGAGTCTCGTTATTATATATTTTGTAATTATATTTTATAAAAGGTGAACCTAGTTCCTACAAACTTAAAACAGATTTCGTAAGATTGTTGCTACAATCTTAAAACGTTATTTATAAGGATTTTGGGTTCACGAAAGGATTTACAATAAACAAAATTTTTTTAGAGATTATGATCTTATATATATTTTTTTTGGGAAATATGTAAGTAGTACAACTTGTTGTGTTTGGATTTATTGAGATTAAGATACAATCCTAAATCCTATAGAGTGGTACAAAACGAATAGTTTTGGTTTTGATACGATTTTGGGAATCGTTAATTTTTTCTAACTTTGTGTTAGATCGGGGTTATTAGTGTAAACCATACATTTTTTTCGTAAACGTTAAATTCTCGAACATGTGTGTTAGACAGGAGTTATTGGTGTAAACTATACGTTTTTTTTTTTTGTAAACATTAAAATCTCTTGAGTAGAGTTTTTATGTCTTTAAATAAGAGTTTTATGTTACTTGATTAGAGTTTTATGTCTCTAATTAAGTGTCTATTTAAAGTAGTCTCTTCATCCACCCATGGATTGACATGAACAAATAATACTTATAATGATTTTTGAAATCATTTGTCTTCTAACATGTGTGTTAGAAACATTCATGGAAAGCGTTAATTTGGAAACAATTTTTAATTGTTTACTTTCTAACGTGTGTATTGGAAATGACTTATTTATTTGAACCATATATGTGTTTATAGCAAGTCGAATTAACATTTGTGAAAATGTTAATATTTCTAGCGTGCGCATTAGAATTTCTTTCATTTTAACATGATTGTTAAAAATGGTTAAAATACAAATGCTTTGAAATGTTTTATGTAAACATTTTATATAAGTAATTTGTTATAGCATTGATTTTAATGAATATAAACAATTATATTATGCTTTGTATGATTTAGAAATAAAAGGTCATACATTGGAGTTGATGTTTGATTGGCTTCAAGAATTAAATCATCATAAAGTGATGGTGTTGGTATTTATATGAATTTAATGAAATTAAAATCATTTGCTAGACTCTTCATATGGAAGATAAACTCTTAGGTAGAGTTTTATGTCAATTTATTAGTTTTTATTAGAGTTTATGTCTCTAATAAAATCTCTAATTAAGTGAGACTTTTCTCCACCCCATGTCTCTTGTATTAAAAATAGGTTATGTGTCTAACTTAATGAGATTGAAAAACTACAAGAGGAAGAATACAAAAATTAAATCACCATAAAGTGATGGTGTAGTTGTGTGGGATTTATCACCAACTTTAATTTGTGATTTCTAAATCTAAATGGTCATGTTTTATATAAAATGACTTAAATTTTCTAACACGTGTGTTAGAAAATGTTTATCACAAATATAAGGTTAGAGATTGTACATTGTATAAGCCATAAGGATTGGAAATGTTTTATGTAAACATTTAATTGCCTATTTTGCATAGTTTTTAGAATTCAAATGGTTTGCTACTCTTGCTAGAAGTAGCATTTGTTGAACAAAGTAACAATCTCGTGAATATGATTTGGTGGAAAACAACTTGGTGTTGTTGTGAACAAATTTAATTGTTCAAGTTTGCTACTTAAATGTAGTCTTTGTAACAACTTGGTGTTGTTTTGAGCAAACTTGTCCAAGTTCAAAGTTTCAAGATGAAATGGGAAACTTGTACTTACAAGTGTATGGAGTCTTATTGAGGGAGTACCTCAAGACATGCCATGGGACGATATCAATGATTTCGGTCAGATTATAAAGTGTTAAAGATATAAGCACTTTGATATTTGATGTCTACATATCGCCTATGCACCCGTTTAAATTTCAAAAGTGTTTGACACTTATGATTTAGTTTATAATGTATTTTATTGTTTTGTGTTCAATATCTTCGGATAACACATGAAATTATTTTTTACAAAGAAATAAATCACTAATATTTGTGGCGTATACATTATTTTTTAGGAAAGTAGTTATATCTTCAACTATACATTGTTTAAAAGAATATGGTTTTTAAACGGATAGTACATGAAAATATTTGGACATAAACAACTTGAGAGTTGTTGCATTGACTAAAAGTCAAAGACGAAACATCAAATGTATAACCATATCTTGAGAGATCAATGAAAGAAGGTACTGAGTGTATTGAGAAGAAATACACAAACGAGATTCATGTCAGAATACTTCGTTAGAAGTCACAGGAAAATTCACAAGTGTGAATTCTAACGTACTGATAGTAAAAGTACTATATGTTATTGTATACCTTTAATAAATCTTGCGAGATTTGTTCCAAGTGATCTATACGTAGATGCGTCTACCACTTGATTATTGTTATGACTATATGGAGAATTTACCTTCATTTGGGAGAGCATCCTAAATATACATATCTTCTAATGAATAGCAATAGATGTGTGCAAATCACTTATGGCAAAATTATGAATGCCATGTTGTTGAGTTTCGATCTAGTTGACTTTATCTCACATATAATAGTGATCGTGGACGAGGAACATTCATCGTGTTGGTGATGAATGTGTTCACCAAGTGACTTGGATTATGACTTATGTTTAAGTCCTTATGAGTCAATGGTAAAGCGCTGGAGATCAAAGGTAAACAAGTTATGTTCCTTTATTGAATGATAAAAATTAGCTATGTGCTATATACAATAATTTGTGAGACCTTCCTAAATATTGATGTTTTAGGATTATGAATAAGTCTCATTATTTTGTCTTAACAAGGGATGAATGTTGCAAAGAGATATTATGATATCCCTAGGGCTGTGAAGAATAAGAATGATGCATCTTCTGTTCACATGCTAAAGTATTGTAGTCTAAAGCATGCTAGACTAGTACTTGGTTAATTATGGGTCTTGATGGAGACTAATTAACTCTAAACATTCATAAGTGTATGAACACAAAAAGAATTTGTGTTCGGACAAAGTTGAGGGAGAATTTTCATTCATTATAAGGAAAAGACATGTAACTTTTGAAGAGTTTGTTCGAAAAGCTAATGAGGAAAACTCATTGTCTAGGCTTATTCTAGGTGTCAAATTAGAATTATTCTAAGTTGGTGACAAACTTATGACAATGGTATGCGTTGCTTTGGTTAGCTCGGAAGCTTATGTAAGCTAATGCAATATGAGTCGAATTCACTGATACAATGAGGTTGATCTTGTTCAATCATATGTGTATAAATGTCGTCATAAGTGAAGTTACGGAAATGTTGATCAAATGGCAAGAAATGTGGGGGAGGATCCGTTTAGAAACTGTAAGTCCCGATTAACCGGATCTTTTAATGATATCAAACAACACCAAGTTTGTGCGGAATCCAAACTTGATGTGATTCAAGAATAAACACGAGAAACTGAAAATACGAAGAACACAATACTGAATCACTTTCAACACTTGCACACGATTCTATTACTTGAAAAGCAAAACCGTCTAGTACAAGTGCTCACAACCAAATCGCCTCCCACTCTAGCTTCTCTAGGAATTCTGTAACTTGGAGGTTCCGAAGGTTCAAACCCTAAAACAAGTCAAAAACTTGTTTATATACATAGACAAGCCCATCTCCCACATGGGCTCCCCTTGGGCCTGCTTGGCCCACATGGCCTAAAGCTTGGCCCAAGTGACCTATAAAGGTCCACAACCTAATATAAACTAACCCGGTAAGACCCAGTTCGTAACCATCGCCCGTTGTATTAATTTGATGCGCCAGTCTCACACTTTAGGGCCTAACAATCTCCCCCTAGACTGATGCCATCAAATTGTCTTCATAACATGAAATCAGCAACGTCTTCAACGAAGTCTATGGATGTCGCTATGCTGCAGAAGTTGTGGAAGTTCTTGACTTCTGAACTCTCAGCACTGGGTCTCTTTCTTCAGCTCTTGTGGTTAGCTTCATATCAGGATCTCGATCAGCATTTGCTTGAAAATCTTGTGAAAAGAATGTGAGAGGAGGATTCTCAGCAGCTCTTTTCTTCTTCAATCTTTGTCTTTCAAGCAGGTTCACGGTACTTCTTCAAATGCACTATCACTGTCAGACGACGTTTCGTATTCGGTTCTTCTGACTCAGGTACATCTTGTTGTTGTGCTGCTTCAGGCTTCTTCAGCAACTAACAGCATCTCAATCTTCATCAACCCCTGTTCTTGATTGAAATCAAGTTCTGCACATGCTCACAAACTCATAAGCAAACATTTCTTATGCGACAGGGAGAGTACCATATGAACACTAGGTACATCCAAGTATTTGTACTCGGATTTCACAATTTAAATTCTTTCAACTTTTGATAATCAGTCAACTCTTCAAGAACGGTTACAATTTTTTAATTTTAAGAAAACAATAAACACTCTATTTTTGTATTTTTGAATTTTTGAATTTTTGAATTTTTTTATTTTTTTTAATATTAAGAACTAGAAACAAATAAAAACTCAAAATATAAACAACTACCATAATATATAATTACAATTGCAATGGGATCAAAATTCGTTCTCAGGCAAACTAAGGAACACTTTTCAGTACGAGCCTAATCAAACTGGTCTATGCGATTGCCAATATGTTTGTCCACTTAAACTTTAACGCTCAACTTTCAATTTTTCAACTTCGTGATATGCTTTAGGTAATATTATACTATTATACCCGTATGTCCCATTCCAAGGCATACCCCCGCGATCAAGGTAAGCACAACAATTCATCGTAGCAGGTGAGTATACTGATGTCATCCTTTAAGATATCCTGACTGTGTCTAGGTCTGCATATAATCTGTTTTATCATGTTTTGATTTCTTAACAATGAACACCCAAATAAATACTAATCAAATCCTGGAAATATAAACAGCACACTCTATCATGCAAGTATCTTCCCTACCACATATTTCACAAGTCCAATCCAGATTTCTGAAATCTTAACTGGGAATAGGTTGAGAAGAGAACAGAATAGATCTTAAGCAGAGATGGTATAATATACAGATCAAATGAGTTTTTCTCAATTTGATATAGGTTTCTTGGGTTTCTTTTGGGCACTTGAGGGCCTCTTTCGGGTGTATTAGATCTATAGCGCGACAACGTACAGCTAGGTCAGCATGTATCTGGATGCAGCAGAAGCTGTCGTTGCCTAGCACCTCCAGGTCAGCATATATCTGGATGCAGCAGAGGAGGTGCACGACTTTTTTCAGAGAAGATTTTAGAATCAGATCAAAATTGTGTGTATCGGGACAACATACAAACATTCAAATAGAAATGAGCTAATTCCAAGTGACTTTCTTTCCTGGGGTCATGTACAATTTTAGTTCTGAACAGAAGAACAGCCAAGATATCCCCGGATGATTCAACAACATAAAGACCCGAAACCTCAGATGTTGGCTATCTATCAACGC
Organism: Helianthus tuberosus; assembly: GCA_030545235.1. Classification (NCBI taxonomy): domain Eukaryota; kingdom Viridiplantae; phylum Streptophyta; class Magnoliopsida; order Asterales; family Asteraceae; genus Helianthus; species Helianthus tuberosus. The sequence continues at coordinate 179,911,471 of CM060409.1, forward strand.
AAGATTTAAGACCATAAAATCATACGCCGTTGGTATGTTACCCACATGGTACATAGTTCGTTATATTTATAACACTTAGTATCTTTTATCATTTTGAGCGTCAAGCCTATCGACATATCGCAGTAGATCCTAGTCTTTTCAGCTATGGCACCTTACATGTGTTAGTCAAAACCCTTTAACACGAACATTTATTTCACTTCCCATATCATGCAATCTTTCTTTTTGGCTTTTTCATTTTTCTAATGTTTTTTGTATTTTTCTCATTTTCTCCCCCTAAAACAATGCATATATATACAGCAAACTCTTTTTGTGTTTTTCTTTTTCTGAGTTTTCTCCCCCTTAAACTCTATATCTATCTATATGTCCCTCTCCCCCCCTAAATTTGTGCATAAATCTTGTATTTTTGCGCAAATTTACCATTTACTAGAGAAAGGACAATTTATATATAAAGTAATGAACTAAGAAAGAGAAAAAATATTTTTGCTTAACCGTTCCGTCATTAGATTGAAGACTAATCAAATTCAAATCAAAGTACTGAAGTTAAACGGTACCTTTTGCTGATCATTTTTTACTTCTCTAATCTCCTCCAAAGGAAACATATCATCTGAAAAAAAAATTTGAACTTTTTGCAACAGTGAAATGTTACCCGTTTTTATCTCTGGAACAACCACTATCAACATTCCAGAGATTGTCAACAACTCCTCCTTGGTTGTTCCTGAAAGGTAAGAAGATTAGTAAGACATGGGTACCCAGGCCATCGTGGTCCTGGGATTTCCTGAAGCATCAAAATAAGACACTTCTTTTAAACATAAGTCCCCTTTAGATTCAAGAATTGGAGACGTTGCTGCTTTGGATTTGGGTTTCCAAATCTGTTTCGATTTAACAAACGTGTTTGTTGCCTTCGGTTGAGCAACTCTAGCTGTTTCAGGTTTGTTAGTTTTAGAAACACGTTTTTGTTCCTGAACAGCCTTGCGTTTGTTTTTAGCAGCGTCCCAATCCCCATCAGATGGTTTAACCTTGGGATTCACATTCTTCATTGCCTTAGGTGATGATACCTTCATCGGCTTGGAATGGTAGTTATCCTTTGATGTAACCCTCTGATTTTGCATATAATAGGGTACATAGGGACGATGTGTGCAATTTCGAGCAATGTGACCAGCAATGCCGCAATTGAAGCATGTTTGTCTCTTCATGTAGAAAGCAGTCTGATCAGTTGGATTTGCTCTTGCAGGCCCTGAAGGATGAACTGGTCCTTTCTGTGCTTGTTTTTGTTGCACATTTCTGACAAACGAGGATGCATTTGGATGTCTATACTTGTCGTTTGTAGGGGCCTTCTGTGGTGGAGATTTCTTTTGATTCTTCTTGTTTTGTTTAGACTGCATGTCTTGTTCAAAAATCTCACCAGTCTTTTCGAAAGCTTTGTTAGCACAGTCAAATGCATATTTCTCACATCTGCCATTACTGACTGGCTTAACAAAAGCATTTTTCACATCACGGGCCTTTTGAGGACTATTGCTGCCCGTTGAGGACTGTGGAGAGCCTGCTTGTCTTTGATGTTAGGCTTCTTCTTTCCGCGTCCTTTACTTGCTTGCTTCGGCTCTTGTTGCTTGATCTGAACCTTTTCATCACTAACAGAAGGTTCAGATTGTTCAGCTTGCGCACTTGGAGCCTTGTTCACGTCAGTCTTCTCTTCATCCTTCATGTCATCAGCTTTGACAGAATTGGAGAGTTCAGGTTTATCGGATGAAATACCAGAAACTTTAGCAGAAATTTCAGCTGAAACATTTGACGAATTTTCAGCACAAGACGGTTCTGCACATGACACCTTTGAGCTGAATTCACTAGAATCAACTGATTCCAATTTCTCAGAATCAGCTGCTTCAGGTGATTCGTATTTGGAATCAGATGGTTTAACTGGCTCATTCGTTTCGTTTGCCGATTCAGTCTCTGTTACGCAAGCATCAACGTTTTCGCCCAAATCATCAGGCCTGACATTAATCATAGAGTGAAAAAATGAGCCAAAAATGTCACACACATGAGAACTTGATGCTTGTTCATCTCCAACGACACCTTCAACTTTAACTTCATCTGCAGGGGAAGACGAAGCATTAGGATCAAAAGTACCCTTTGAAACAAAATTTACCGAAGGAGTCGCTCGTTTATCAACAGGTCTGCTGTTGATTGATGACTTATTGTTTTGGGGACCATAAGTCATTCTACTCTCATTCATCATCTCCTCCTCAGTCATGGGTAAATAAGTATAATTGTCATTATAAGGAGGAGGAGCCTGATTAAAACCCAAACCACGCCCTTTATTTTCCTTGTATGCGAGCTGTTGATCACACAAGTTTTTGACTAATTTGCTGGAAGAATCAAATTTCTTAATATTAAGCTCATTTATTTGATATCTATCTCTGATATCTTCCAGTTCCTTAGTCACAGCACACAGCTTCTCCTGAACATATAAGAGTTGAGATGATTTCACACTTACATCATCATTGAGTTTGACGATGTCTTTTCGCTGAGCTTCAATTTTTTCTTTATAAAGTTTCTCATTTTTCGATAAAGTAAAATTTTTATTTTTAGGGAAATTGGTATTTAATAAACCAACCTTTGCCCAGTTGGAAAATAATAATCCAACCTACAGAATTGGTATATAATAATCCTACCTATCAATATGTTGGTACTCAATGAACCTCCGTTAGTTTTTTTTAACTGAAGTTAGTTTTTAAGTTTTATTTATTACACAAACAATCCCTGTAGTTATAAGTTACTAGTTTTAAGTTTTATTTATTACACAAACAGTCCCTGTAGTTATAAAAAAATCATAAAAATCCTAAAAAATCAAAAAAATTCTAAAAAAATCAAAAAAATTCTAAAAAAATCTAAAAAATCAAAAAAATTATAAAAAAATCTTAAAAAATCAAAAAAAATTATAAAAAATAAAAAAAAATCAAAAAAAGCAAAAAAAAAGCAAAAAAAAATCGAAAAAATTATAAAAAAAAATAAAAAAATCCATCACAACCACAATCATCTTCATCTGCAAACTCTCTTTACCCTCACAAACTCTCTCCCTCTCTCGAGATTCTTCATCCTAAACTCTCCAAAATTCAAACTCTCCAAACCTTCAAAAATCCATCACAACCACAATCATCTTCATCTGCAACAATCACCATGATTCTCACATAAAAAAAACCCTAATTTCGATTGCTCACTGTACAAGTCATCTGTCAATTCATCACCACAATCGCTGCCTGTCAACACCCTCTTCATCGGTGGGTAATGGTGGCAGTTTGGTTCGATTTGCAGGTTTTTAGGCGGGTGATGGTGGTGGCGGCGGCTTGGTGGTATTAGTGATGGTGGCTTTGAATGGGAGAGAGATGGCGAGATGGTGGTGATGTCAGGCAAGTAGCGGCTGGATGGTGGTGGTTGCCGGTTAGAAGAGGGAGAGAGGTGGTCGGTTAGAAGACGTTTGGATGGTGGTGGTTGCCGGTTGATGGTGGTGGTGTGGCCGCGATAGTGGTGGTAGTACCCATCTATTTCGCTCAGATCTGTTTGTGATGGTGGCGGCAGCAATTGGCGGTGGTGATGGGGTTAGATGGTGGTGGGTAGGCGGCAAGTTTATAGAGAGATAAAGTGAATGGTGTGGTTCTGGTTAGCTTCGATTCAGGTCCGGTTTGTTACAAATTTGATTTGGGTTTACTTGGTTTCGGGTCTAGTGGGGTTTGTTTGTTTAAGTTTCATTTTAGTTTTGTATAAATCGTATAGATATTTAATACTTCATTGATTGTTACGTTTTGAATATTATATCGACAACTTGTGTTGTCGGGGTCGTCCAAAAACAGAGGAAACTCTGCCCGTTTTTCGTAAAATTTCCGTAAAGCGAAACACGTTAATTTTATAAATCGATTTTTTTGATTTTTTAGAATTTTTATAATTTTTTTGATTTTTTAGATTTTTTAAATTTTTTAGATTTTTTATAATTTTTTTGATTTTTTTCGAATTTTTTTGATTTTTTAGAATTTTTTAGGATTTTTATGATTTTTTTATAACTACAGGGACTGTTTGTGTAATAAATAAAACTTAAAACTAGTAACTTATAACTACATGGACTGTTTGTGTAATAAATAAAACTTAAAAACTAACTTCAGTTAAAAAAAACTAACGGAGGTTCATTGAGTACCAACATATTGATAGGTAGGATTATTATATACCAATTCTGTAGGTTGGATTATTATTTACCAACTAGGCAAATGTTGGTTTATTAAATACCAATTTCCCTTATTTTTAATATCATTGTAATCTTGAATTAGCTCAGCATTATGTAACCGATATGCCTCATTTCTTTCTCTACACTCAGGAGTGCAAAAGACAGAAAGTATCTCTTCACGTTCTTTAGTAATTCCTTGAGCCAGGAGTTTGTTAAACATAAATGATGAATTTTGTGTGGATGAACAAACTGCAGCAGATGTGTTGCCTTGAGTAGACTGTTTGTCAGCATTGTCATATGATTTGATGATTGAGATCAGCTCATCCGGCTTCATTTTGTAACAATCGGTTGTCACTATTATCTGATTAACATTGGTAAACCAGCTACAGTTTGCCTGATCTGGAATCTCTTTTATAGCATCCAGAAGCTTTCTATTACTCGTGTGAGTAGACACCATTATCTCTGCCTTCTCCATTTCAGAGAGCAGTTCAGCAAACCGGCCTGTAAGTGCTTCTATAGATTCACCATATGAGTATCTGAATCCTTGGAGTTCCTGCTCAAGCACCTCTCTCTTAGAAGACATTTTTAAGATGTGATTTCTCAAAAATGTGATCTTTTAACTTCAACACAAGCCCAAAGCGAGAACCTGTGTACTCGCTAACTCAAACCCTTTGCAGGCGAAAGAACCCGTTTTCTGAACCACACCTCAAAAATCTGTCAAAAGCCGTTATCACAAACAAACAAACCTTTTTTTTAATTAATAATAACCCTTTTTTTAATTAGAATATAATAAAAAAAATTATTATAAAAGAATACTTATTATTATTTTATTATAATTAATGATTAATGATTATGTAATGATTACTAAAAGATTAATTAATATAATTAATATATTAAAATCTAAAATATTAAAAAACTATATCTGTACGTCGTCTTCTTCGTTAACCCAAATATCCAAAACCCTAATTTAGCCTCAGCCGCCAATGTGATTATCTGACGAACGAAGGTGCTCGGAGACGGATAATAGTGAGCGAGAAGATGAACGGGGAAATTATGATAAACGACGAAGGTGTTACGGTGATGACAGATGGTGAACGAGCAGGTTGTGGTGGAAGATATGACTGACGATGATGGACCAGAGGTGAAGAAGGGTAGAAGGTGATAAACGATGGTGTTGCAGGTTTCCGGCGACTCAAATATCCGTGACTCGAGACCTTTGAAGATTACGACTCGAAAACAAAACAAGATGACTCGAGATCTCTGATGATTGCGACTCGAAAACAAAACGAGGTGACTCGAGATCTCGGTTGCGACTCGGAACCGTGGTTGCGACTCGAGACTGTGAAAGTTGATGAGTCGAGACCTTGAGGTGATGAGTCGAGACCGTGAGGTGATGAGTCGAGACCACACGGGAGAAGATGACTCGAGACTGCTGAAGAAGAATGATGAGTCGAGACCGGCTGATGAGGGACTCGAGACCGGCTGATGAGGGACTCGAGACCTCCTTGAGTCGAGACCAGTGACTCGAAACTGTGTGTAGTAGAAGCGATTAACTCGAGACCGTTGTGGATATGTTGACGATGATTCAGCTGTGGCGTAAATAACTCGAGACTGTTTAGATGAAATTTTGAAATTTAAAATAAACAAATTTTCAAAAGATTCTGTCAAATCAACAAATCACCGAAAATTTGTGGAAATTTTTAAAATCAAGATATTTCCAAAATTTAAAAAATTTCGTTTAATTCTTTTAACAGCCCTTTTCAAAATCAAAAGACCAAAATATAGTGATTTTTTATCAAATTTCGATGAACACTACGAAGAACGCGAAGAACACCGAACCAAAAATAACGAAAATCTTGAATCTTTGATATCACACCGAGCCTAGAAACAGGTTCTTTGGCTCTGACACCACTTGTAAGTCCCGATTAACCGGATCTTTTAATGATATCAAACAACACCAAGTTTGTGCGGAATCCAAACTTGATGTGATTCAAGAATAAACACGAGAAACTGAAAATACGAAGAACACAATACCGAATCACTTTCAACACTTGCACACGATTCTATTACTTGAAAAGCAAAACCGTCTAGTACAAGTGCTCACAACCAAATCGCCTCCCACTCTAGCTTCTCTAGGAATTCTGTAACTTGGAGGTTCCGAAGGTTCAAACCCTAAAACAAGTCAAAAACTTGTTTATATACATAGACAAGCCCATCTCCCACATGGGCTCCCCTTGGGCCTGCTTGGCCCACATGGCCTAAAGCTTGGCCCAAGTGACCTATAAAGGTCCACAACCTAATATAAACTAACCCGGTAAGACCCAGTTCGTAACCATCGCCCGTTGTATTAATTTGATGCGCCAGTCTCACACTTTAAAAAAGGGTAATTGCACGGTACCCCTGACCGCGGAAGGGATCTCCCTTCCCAGTTCACCACCCGATAAGGATCCCTGGCGGCAAATACCCATAGCCATCAAAGAGGGGTAAGAAACATGTTTCGAACCCGAGACCTCGAGTGTCCTCGGTCCAGCTTTAAAGCGGGTGTCGGTGGCCACCAAAGTGGCACTAATGGGAATTGAACTTGGGTCTCCATTGGAGAACCCAAGTCACTCCACCACTAGGCCACTTGTGGTGGTTCAGTCTCACACTTTAGGGCCTAACAGAAACAACCCTATAAGGGTATGTAGAAATGGTTTTCATTACCCCGTCTGGATGATATCCTATAACACTTAAATGTGAGGGTGTCTTGCATTTGTATCATAAAAGTTTGGCAATAAGGATTTTGTAATCCAATCTAACATTGCAAACAGACGACTATGTGGAGGACACAAAGGTCGTAGTGCATAATAGAGATGTGTTTGCCTTAAATGATAAGCGTATCTTACAAAGACATATATTATAACCAGATTCAGATGGCCACTGAGGTTATAGTCTTAGAAGTTGACAATAGGTAAAATTAACTTACGAGTTAAGAACACATCATGACAACTGATCTCAAATACGCAAAATTATTTGTTAATGTTATGGATCCAACAACCTGAGGGTTTATTAGAGATCAAGTTGTGGAATGAGACTGAAGCCCATGAAAAAAAGGGTATGTGAAGGACACCTAACTTAGTTGACTGGAGATCCCATTATCTAAGTTCAATAGGAAAACTAACTCATATGCCTAAAGGTGGTCACTGTGGGGGCATAAATGATATGCATAAGCTAGTATATATGGTTATACATACCCCCAAAGTATAAAAGGGCGTTTAAATACGTCCTAGTCTATTACTATGATATTCAGTGACAAAGAGTGAGGCTAAGCATAACATGTGGTAAATGATTTGGATAAATCACGATAACCACAATGCTTTTAACGATCTAAGGAGAATCACCTATGTTAGAGAGAAATGGGGTCGCTTCGAATGGAATTGATAGCACAATTCCTAGAGCTCTCGCAGAACCAGGAAAGTGTTCCACAACCATTATTGGACACGACTATGAGGAGATGACCCAGCTAAGGAGAGTCTTGTGTGAAATGTATTGTCGTCTACACAAACGGCCGACAAGTTCAAAGACATCGAGATCTACTCAGAGCTAGTGGGCTAAGTGCATTTCATGAGCGAAGGTTCAAAGGATAACACCTACCTATCGTATGCAAAATTCAACTGTCGAGGTTCCATTGGAAATTTTATGTGTTTTGAACAATCTCCATTCACGTGGGGGATTGTCGGGAAAATTAATGAATAGATATTTAGTTAATTTATAATTGAGTGAAATTATAATTACTAATTAAACTCCTTCATATGGTGAAACTCTTGAGTAGAGTTTTATGTCACTTGATTAGCTTTTATTAGAGTTTTTATGTCTCTGACTCTAATTAAATCATTAATTAAGTGAAACTTTTATTAGAGTTTTATGTCTCTAATAAAATCACCAATTAAGAGAAACTCTTCACTACCCACAACTCTTGGAAAAAATGGTAGGCTATGTGACTCGTTGGTATAATGAGAAAACTAAAAGAGAAAGATAATATGTATAAAGAATTCTTGGAGAAGTGGTGAAGACTTGAATATCCATATGTTGAAAATTATAGAGAGATAAGTTTTCTCTACTCGATTCCATCACCTTCGTATCATTATTTTCCACAAGTTCAAACACTATAATTCTATTTGGTGTAACCTCAGGCGCGTGGCCATTTCTGGCAGTACAAACTGCTTCGGCTGTTGTACCCTGGGAGACAGACGCAACGTCTTTAGTAGAGGCGCGAAATCTGTTTTAACAGAAGCTTGTTGAACACGTGCCTCAACCAAAATCGTCAACGTTTTAGTGTGCTCTTTGTTGCAGTCAATGAGTATTTTTCAAGACTCAAGATGATGAATACACGAGTTTAGGATGCTATCAAATGCGCGTGAAGGACCCAACCAGATATGCGGCTTGAATCAAGATTGGTATATATAATTATATTTTATATTCTTTTTATTTAGTTATTGCAACCGGTATTGTACTATGATATTTCCTATGTATAACGAGAGTCTCGTTATTATATATTTTGTAATTGTATTTTATAAAAGGTGAACCTAGTTCCTACACCAACTTCAATTGTTGGGCGTTGATGGGTGTTTTCGTTGTGATATTTGGCGTCTGAAGATGTCTTTAACTAAGGTTGTACCCTTAGTAACGTTGATATCATTGTAACGTTGATGGGTGCACTTATCTAATATGTTACTCCATCTTATTTCCTAAAATAAGGATTAAATTTAGAGACTAACTTCCTATCCTTATATTTAAGGATGAACTATTCATTTATGGTCCCCTTTTCCCTATATTTTGTAAGCGGATAAAATAGAAAATGTAATAAAATATAATTATCTAATTAAATTGAAATAGCAATGGGGAATGATATGTATGAGATAAGTTAACCAAAACTTAGAGGTAAAGATGTTTTTTTAGATAAATTACAGGGAATGGGATGAATAATCCATTGTAAATGCTCTAAACAATATCTAAAGAAAACTCTTATATATATAGAAAAAGTATATCGTACATTACGGCTTAACATACTTCACGTACAACAACGTGCGTGATTTGTTCTATAACATGCGTGATTAATGTTTTCAATATGCGTGATTATTGTGTTTCAGCATGCGTGATTTTGGATTTTTGAGTTATAACGTGCGTGATTTTAAAATAAACGTGCGTAATTACCTGTCGTACGTGATGTACGTTAAGCCGTAATGTACGTTAACCTTCCTCTATATATATATATATATACGATTCTAAGGTTTAACGCTCCTCACATGCGAGACAAGTTCCTACCTATTTTGTTCACAACGTTTTCATTTCAAAATCACAACATTAATCATTGATATCTCATTAATGTTAGCTTTATTTTTGACAAACTTTGATTTGTTAAGAAACTCTAATAGAGGAGAATGCAAACCTAGTGAATAATAATTCAATTGACTAAAAATATTTTTTTTGTCCAAAGTTAAAAAAACCTATACTTTCTACTATGTAAAAACACTATATTCACTATTTGTTCTAACATTCTTTCCATCTTAAGCCTTCACAGTTTCACATGTTAGTTACAGGTGATCGGCCTATATGCAATTCCTGAGACGATGATTGGTTTGATTAACTCATGATATCAATGACCATATATAAAGGTGGGATCTATAACATGTGTTTTGTTTGTTCATTAGGGGGATGGGCATTGCGCGGGTTGCATGTTCCAGGTTTGAACTCGAGCCAGCACAGTGCCGTCACCCTCGCGTGTAGGTTTGGCGGATTGTGTTTGCCAACACGGGTACCCGCATGAGAGGTGTGACTTTGTGAATGTTTTGATTGACCTCAATACTCATATGACCGTTAGAATAAAAAAAATATTTTTATTTTATAAACTTTATAAATAACCATCTCTCTCAACCCATATTCACTTATAACCATCTCATTCTTAAGAAGAGTTGGGTATTTACTTACCGCCAAACGATTACGAAGATGATTTTTCTACCGATAGTAGCCTACTTTTCTTCGTGGAGAAACTAGAGGAGCTCGAAATGGCAGAAGCGACAACGTCGAGGAGGAAGACAGTGTGTAGGAATTATTTATTTATTTATTTATTCGTTTGTGTTGAATTATGCATTTTTATTTTAAGTTAATGAAATTTATCTTCTATAAAACATTTGACTTTATTTAAATAAAAAAAATTAAAAAAAAAGTTTACATGGGTAGGCGCCACCACCACTTACTAGTTAATGGGTACTTGGTGCATTTTTTGATGCGACGATTGATGGTTGGTCGGGGCTAGGGTACTTACCCTAAAATGCCTCTTCCTCCATTGTAAGCGATACCCACGTTCATTGGTACATTCACATTCTACACATAAAAACCTTATGGCCACCCGTAGTGGGGCGCCATAACCCGGCCAAAGAGAACATAGCGCCGCGCCACACCGCTACGGCGGGCGGTATGGGTGCCTGATTTCGAAAGCTCGTGAAGAGCATAGCGGCGTGAGGGGGGACATTTTCAAAAAATTGACCGTTTGCAATGGTCATATACTTAAATAAAAAAATTCCTAAACAATCTATATATACCATTTATCTTTAACATTCACCTCAACCAAACCTCAAAAAACTATCATTCATCAAAATAATACTTCCACTTCTTTTAAAAAATAATGGGCTCCCCATCGGAATATTCAGTCACCGATATTTACCGAAGATTTTTTTCACCCGAAGAAATCACGGAGGAGGAATAAGCGGTTACGAGTGCATGTGCCCTCGCGATACAAGCCATGCAACACGTTAGCTGTTCTCCTCTACGCCCCATTTTGAGGCGCACTTTTATCTTGCGAGACCGTGAAGCTGCAAACGAGCGTTTAATGAAAGATTATTTTGATCCCACACCAGTTCACGGGCCCGATGTTTTTAGACGGCGGTTTAGGATGAGCAAAGGTTATTTTTGCACATTAATGATGATTTGGAAGCTAAGTATGACTACTTTAAGCAAAGAATGGATGCGAGAGGATATTAGGGTTCACCTCAATTCAAATGGTAACTTCTGCTTTACGTATACTCGACTACAGAAACACGTACGACATCAACGACGAGTATTTGAAGATGGGGGAGAAAACAACACGAGATAATGTGGAACATTTCTGCTTTGGTATTTTTTTACTCACTTTTATATATTCAATTTTATTTTAAAGTACAATACTAGTAAAACTTTTATATTAAATTTTTAATATTTAGGTATATGCCAGTGATATGGAAAACGTTACTTGAGAAATCCCATTTGGAACAACCTTCAACAAATATACGAGGTCCATTTATAAAAGCAGGGAATACCCAGCATGATTGGTAGTTTGGATTGTCGTCATTGGCGTTGGTATAATTGTCCAACTGCATGGTGAGGTCAACACACATGCGGTAACCAGAAAGGACCAACTTTGGTTTTACAAGCGGTTGCGTCATACGACATTTGGGTTTGGTCGGCTTTCTTTGGTGTAGCCGGGTGTATGAACGTCATTAATACCTTCGAGTGTTCACCATTGTTAGAGGGCTACATTTCTGGCACGATGCCGAAAGCCGGTTTCCATGCAAACGAGAACGACTACGAGCATGGATACTATTTGGGTGATGGTATATACCCGGAGTATTTGAATATTGTGAAAACGTTTTCTGAAACGCTCGATGTGAAAAGGCAATAATTTAAAAAACTACAAGATCTTCGCGAAAGGACATCGAGAGGTGTTTCGGGGTTCTTAAACAACGATGACAATTTATTAGAAATCCTTGTCGTATGTGGGATAAGGATAGAATTCGAATGCTCCTGTATGCTTGCATCATAATGCATAATATGATTATAGAAGACGATGGAAAAGTAATATGCCAAAACTATTTTCCAGAAATGTCGTTGAAGGAACGCAAGCAACAATGGAATAGATAATCTTAAATGCTCAACTATTGCGATCTAAGGAAATACATAACGCGTTAAAGGCGATTCGCCTAATTCGACACGATGGCGACGTCGAAGAAGACTACGTGGAAGAAGAAGTAGAAGAATTCGAAGCTGGGAACTTTGTAGACGGAGGTTTGGATGATAGAGAAAACGAATAGGAAGAAGGAGAGAACGACGATGAAGGCAAAGATTAAATGTATGTTTTTTTATTGTAATGTTTTTTTTAATTTAATAAAAATGTTTTTTTTAAATAATTTAGAGATCAAATGAAAAAAATAGAAAATTAATGATTAGGTAATGATGAGTATGTGGCTTTATGACTACACCCTCTTGTGATATAAAACCCCTCTCTTACACATGGTCTAAGTGTTGTTTCTTTACCATTATATAAATACTATATATATAGGGTCAGGATTTAGAGAGAACGGTGAAAAGTGTGAGAATGGTGAGAACGATTTTGGAGTTGACATGTGGCATTGATGCTAAATTACACTAAGGGGTAATATTGTCAAAAAAAACCCACACACATGAACCGGGTGTTCAAATAAAACGCCATAAAAACACCAAATTCAAAAAAACACCATGAAAATACCCAGTTAAAACGCCATAAAACACCAAATTCAGAAAAAACGCCATGAAAATACCCAGTTAAAACGCCATAAAACACTCAGTTCAGAAAAACGCCATGAAAAACTCAGTTTAAAAATAAAACACTCAGTTCAGATAAACGCCATGAAAATATCTAGTTAAAACGCCATAAAAACACGTAGTTCAGAAAAACGCCATCAAAATAACTAGTCTAAAACGCCATAAAACACCCAGTTCAGAAAAACGCCATAAAACCCATTTCATTTTTTTTCGAAAAGTATATCAATAGTATACTCGTTGGAAAGATAAAAAAACGCTGAGTTTTATGGCGTAATTTTTTTAGAAAAATAATCACGTATAAAAAAGTTATTGACGTTTAAATATGATGGGGGGAAATGGCATGTGATTAGCATGTGCACCCTTCTTTGGATCTTCTAATTTTACCCCTCCTGGTACTTATAAGGTTTCCATTATTTACAAAAATGTCACCGCATCATCTTAGCCACAAATCACAAAGATCAATGGCCGAAAATCGTTCTCACTGTTCTCACACTTCAAATCGTTCTCTCATGATCCCGTTCATATATATATATATATATAGGACAAAGATCCGTTAGGAACCACCTCTTATTGCGAGAAGCGCGAGAACCAATGTGAACACAACCAAAAATGCTTAAAAATAGCTAAAAATCACATAATTTTTTTTTTAATATTTTTTTATAAAAAAATCGCTACTTTTCGAAGCAAAAAAAAATTTTAAATACTAAAAGTAGCGATTTTAACATAAAAAATATTAAAAAAAAATTTTAGATTTTTTTTTTTTTTTTTAGATTTTTTTTAGATTTTTTTAGGTTTTTTAGGGGTTTAGTTTTTTAGCATTTTAGCTTGGGTTGGAGGGGGGGTTAGGTTTTTTTTAGGTTTTTTGGAGGTTTTAGTTTTTAGCATTTAGCTTTGGGGGGGGGGGGGGGGGTTAGGTTTTTTGGGGTTTTAGTTTTTAGCATTTAGCTTTTGGGGGGGGGGGGTTAGGTTTTTTTTAGTTTTTTTTAGCTATTTTAGGTTGTGTTCACATTGGTTCTCGCGGTTCTCGCAATAAGGGTGGTTCTCGCATGAACCTTACCCTATATATATATATATATATATGGTCAGGATTTAGAGAGAATGGTGAAAAGTGTGAGAACGGTGAGAACAATTTTGGAGTTGACATGTGGTATTGATGCTAAATTACACTAAGGGGTAATATTGTTAAAAAAACTCACACACATGAACTGAGTGTTCAAATAAAACGCCATAAAAACACCAAATTCAGAAGAAGAAAAAAACGCCATGAAAATACCCAGTTAACACGCCATAAAACACCAAATTCAGAAAAAACGCCATGAAAATGCCTAGTTAAAACGCCATAAAACACTCAGTTCAGAAAAAACGCCATAAAACACTCAGTTCAGAAAAACGCCATGAAAATATCTAGTTAAAACGCCATAAAAACACATAGTTCAATAAAACGCCATAAAAATAACTAGTCTAAAACGCCATAACACACTAAGTTCAGAAAAACACCATAAAGCCCAATTCATTTTTTTCGAAAAGTATATCAATGGTATACTCGTTGGAAAGATAAAAAAACGCTGAGTTTTATGGTGTAATTTTTTAGAAAAAATAATCACGTATAAAAAAGTTATTGGCGTTTAAATATGATTGGAGGAAAATGACATGTGATTAGCATGTGCACCCTTGTTTGGATCTTCCAATTTTACCCCTCCTGGTACTTATAAGGTTCCCATTATTTACAAAAATGTCACCGCATCATCTTAGCCACAAATCACAAAGATCAATGGCTGAAAATCGTTCTTACTGTTCTCACACTTCGAATCGTTCTCTCCTGATCCCGTTCCTCTCTCTCTCTCTCTCTATATATATATATATATAAACATTCTTGACGAAAGACGATTAATGGTAACTTTATTTTTATAATAATATATAGTTTTTGTTTTTCCTTTATTTAATATATTATAATAGTTTATTATTATATTTACTTTTAATAACATATTTTTTATTTTTTCCCTTTTTTCTAAACCATATATTCCCTATACCATTTTTTTAATAATTCTTTTTTTTTTTAGAACATATATTATTTTATGGATAAACTTGATACTTCTTTAATAATTTACGTTTATAACTTTTTTCTAAAAACTTAAGTACGTAGTTGTGCTTGATTCTTTCCCGACATTCTGTTATAATGTGAATAATACTTATCTCTACTGAATTTCTCTTGGAAACGTCATCCTGGATAGGAGACCTATCCAGGTTTTCCAAGTTTTGTATTCTATATGCAACTGTCATTCACTATGTATTTGTTGCATATTTTTGTTTATGCTATAAGTTTAAGACGTGTACCTTGTAGATACTTGCCCTGATAAACTTTCCTTGTTGTTCGATCTCTCATTCAAGATCGTTTCTCCATTCAGTTTTTAGCGTGTATGACTTACTTGTCATACTTCAGACCATTTCTTTATCGTATCAATAACTCTTTATACTCTCGTCATCTATAGATACGAGGGTCCTTCAACTAAAACATATACATATGTTAGTAATGATGACATTAACAAGCGCCCGTATTATAATACAAGGCTTTCTACGACACGTGTTAACACACGTAATTCGTTTAACCATATCGGTCTTTTATCGCTTTCTTTGGGGTAACGTGTTTTACACGATAACCCTATGTGTTGTTTTCAACACTTTACATGCTAGACCGTTAATATACAGAATAACTTACCGGATTTTGCGATCAAGTCTCGAATCGAACACTAATCTTTATCAAGAGCATAAGGTTTAAGTTCAAGCATAGTTTTTCCCCACCATACTTGAATCTCTTAAACCAGGGCTCTGATACCAACTTGTAAGACCCTTAGTCCAATTATACGATTATTATATAAATTTCGACTATAATAGTGTATCTACGATTAACCATACACTAAAAATACAGGTTCGTCAAAACATTTTAAGAAATAAAACATTTCCACATTTTATAAAACATTCGACGTTTAAAACGTGACGACGAATCATTTCGCGGAAGCTTTGTTCTTTATGTGTTCAGTTCTTCGTTGAGCTTGATCGTCCTCCGGTAACTCAATTAGTACCTACATTTCATAAAACATGAAATGAGTTAGTCATATAGCGCTTAAAACATGTCTAAACGAGTTCGCAGCTGCATTTTAACAACCAGCACACTTTTGCAGTCATTTAGGTTGATCGCGGGGCGCGACCGAGATGGGTCTCAGCCTCCGTGGGCCGCGAGGGCTCTAGTTTAACCCCTTTCTAAATAATGTTCACCCATCAGTAGGAATGTTCATTAAATAGTAGTAGTGTTCACTGAATAGTAGGAGTTTTCACTGTACAACAGGAGTGTTCACTGAACAGTATTGGTTTTCCAAATTATTCGACCCGTTCATGCATTTACCAAACAAACAAGTTTGTTTGACCGCTATTTCTCATGAACCTATTAAATTCAATAATGTTTATCATATTAGGTTCCAATCACGGGTTCATATACATTCTTAAACCCATTTTCGCTCATATGCTTATTTTGACCCGTTAAGGGTATTTAAGCATATTTTAAGCACGAATCGCTTTCATTCGCTTCTAATTTCATATGTCCACATTTTTTATCAAATGATCTCCCACCACAACTATATTTGTGGCGGATTCAATGTGGTGATCTATATAATCCGAGTTTTACTCATCGGATCGTTATTTTACGGCAAAGACTCCTATAGAGTCATTTGACCAAAGATTTACATCTTTAGCTTTTGATACTTATTCTAAGTATTGATTTACCTTATAAGGTAATTATTCAAAATCATTATTTATTAACCATTGCATGACTAAATAATCGTCTTCCTCTTTTTAACCATTTAACATGGTTTATCATTATGGTATTTTGTTTCGACCCGCACATGTCGTGTCGAAACACTCTAAGTCAAATATGACTTTTTATTATTCATAACCTATAAACCAATAGGTATTAAATAAAAGATGTAAGCTTTGACTTACCTTGCATCCAGATTATGCTTTTCCTTCATTCCTGATTCGTTTGACCCGCTTCATTTCCAAGCTTCCCCCTAGCTTGTTAAGCGTCAAACTATCATTGTAAGTTGTAAGATTGTTAGACTAGTCATAATCATTCACGATTATTCCATCCTATGATCTTTATGTCGAATTTATCATTCGATCATATAATTGGTCAGTTTGACTTTTTAAAGTCAACTGCCTGTTGACCTAATTAATTACACGAAGTAGCTTAACTACTCGTTTAATTACTTGGCCAATTATCCGGTAAACATCATTCTTATGTTACCGAATTACTACTTGATGATATTAAACATCATTTAACATGAACTTATCATCAATTTTCATCATATCAAACTAAACTCATATCTTTGTAAGTATGATTATATTCTCAAACACATAATTTGTTTAAGTATTTCCTGATTCCTATCAGATATGATGATTCTAATCATAATTATATCATCAAATTCATCATATGATTAATACCCAGTTATCCTAGTGTGGTAAATCATCAAATCATTCAAGTCATAGCATCATATGTATAATTTTCATTTAGGGTTTGATTCCTAAGCACATATACATCAATAATTCAATCATAGCTTCAATAATTCATTCATAATTCGCGATTATGATGATTATCCAAATTTCACAACTTCACAAATCATCAAAATTTTACATACCTTATGATCCTCTAGCTTGGGTGATCATTAATTCACATTCAGTTGTGAATTTGAGCTTCAATTGAGCCTTCAATTTGATGATTATGTTGAAACTAGGGTTTAGAAACTCCTGGGGAGCTTCTGGTCGATATACATAACACACCTATGTGTGTGTTTTGTTTACATGTTCTTTTTATTTAATAAACTTTCAAGTTTATCCATATTGGCCCCTCATGTTTGGTTAGTTTATTAAGTAAGCCACAACCCACTTAATTTCTAACAATTATTCCCACTTATTAACTAGGTTAAACATTTCTAGTTAAATTAGTGGGCTCGGGGAATTCATGACTAAGTTTATTTTAAGTCCCGTTAACTCAGGCTTCTATAAACTTTATTTTCTCAAAAGCATTCTTTTCCATTTTTATTAAATATTAGGTTTAGTTATATAAATCCTAATATTTTCCGGGTTAATTTTACCACTAATGGTACTTTACCCGTCTTTTAAATATTAACGTGGGTTGATTACCAAACCCGTTTTCGGGGTGTTACATATAAGTTTTGTTAAAACGAAGTTGTACTCTAAATAAAGTATTTATTGTAACTTTAATTTAATAACAATATATAATTTTTTTTTGTTTTTTTATTTAATATATTATAATAGTTTATTATTATATTTACTTTTATTAACATATTTTTAATTTTTTCTATTTTTAAAACCGTATATTTCCTATACCATTTTTTAATAATTCTTTTTTTTTTCTTTTTAGAACATATATTAGTTTATCCATAAATTTGATACTTCTTTAATAATTTACGTTTATAACTTTTTTTCTAAAAACTTAAGTACGTAGTTGTGCTTGATTTTTCCCCGACATTCTGTTATAAGTTTTGTTAAAAACAAAGTTATACTCTAAATAAAGTATTTATTTGGTATCATAAAACGATACGATGATAAACTAAACCGTTCTAATGGTTTGCCTTTCTAAACAATATGCTTTATTTTCAAATTACGTTTGTTTTACATTATCATTTGATCGGTTTCGTCGCAACGCGCGATTATATTTAACGTGATTGATTGCTGAAAATGATAAAAGACCAATCATGCCGGCAAAAGCGTGGTCATTTTTTTAGAAACAAACTAAATCAACTTGGTAGAAGAAACAAAAATGCGGTACAAAAATCAAGCAAGAAAAAATATCAAACTAAGGGACAAACTTGAAAGTTGTTGTATAGTAGAAGGGTAGTGTTGTAGATTCAAGTCCCAATATGTGACACAGAAATTCGCTAAGCAAAATTCCCGCACGAGTGGCACCCACGATAAATTCTTCTGCTTATAATACACACGTGTGGCGTTTTCTTATACTAGATACTCTACCTTTGCCAACTCAACGCAACGACTACAAGGTACAAACCCCCATTTTCACGGATGTTATCTTAACATATTATTTTTGGTTTCGTTCAAAAGTTGATATTACTATCATATATAAATATTGCAGAGCACCATGGTCCTTTTGACTGTTGGTAAAATTAAAACAAATTTATAGCTTTCTTCGCTAGAGTTGCTCGTTGCAAGCCAGACGTCGTCTCATTGCCAGACACTCGAATATTGGTAGCTCATCTTCCCTATCGCCTGCAGGGGCGGAACTATAGTTATAGGAGCCGTAGCACGGGCTACAGCTCAACCCCGTACTCGTGGTTTTTTTTTCGGTTTTATATTAAGATACCCCTAAAAAATACGAGGATACCCCCAACAAAAAAAAAAAAAAAAAAAAAATAGGATACTTGATATTACTAAAATCCCATTTTTCTATGACCTCAAACATTTTTTACAACCTGAAAACTTGTAGAATGATTAAGCCCGAATAATAAAATAAGCCTATAAATCATAAATGTTTTATGTTTAGATAAGTTAAATTTAAAAAAAAAGTTATAGTTTCCAGTTTTCTTTGTTATTTATAAACTAGCTACTGAAGGTTGATTACTCGAATTCCTTTATTATTGTGCAGTCGAAAAAGAAACTTTTGATAAAGTAAAAA
The DNA here is from genome assembly GCA_030545235.1 of Helianthus tuberosus. Lineage (NCBI taxonomy): Eukaryota > Viridiplantae > Streptophyta > Magnoliopsida > Asterales > Asteraceae > Helianthus > Helianthus tuberosus. The sequence goes on from CM060409.1 coordinate 179,930,979, forward strand.
ACGACGATGTTATGGAACGATTTCAAGCTATGAAAAAAAGAAGATGACAAATCTAATAGATATTTGTTTTACTTTATCTATTATCGTTTTTTTATTATTATATGACTGCACGGTAAAAATAAATTCGGGATACCCCTAAATTAATGGGCTAGCTCCGTCACTGTACCTACCTTACAAGAAACTTTTAAAAAGACAGGATATTGTCACGATGATGATGAGACTTGTATATACTCGTAACATACCCTCTATTAATTGTTTACGTTGCTCCGTGACTTCAGAAGTCAAGGGCAAAGTAAAGGTCATCAAGTGACTTTCCCTTGGGAGTGGCTTAAGAAGTTAAGATCTGGTGTAAGGTTCGAGCTATTGTTGCATGTTAAATCCCACACTTTGGGTGGCCATTTTTAGGTAGTTAGATGCATGAGGCTTACACTTTGAGGTAAATTCATATGTTTAGTAAGGAAAACATAAAGGTTTCGTGCGTTCAGGGCGCAGCTTTGTAGGGGCCGGAGGGGGGGAGGGGGCGACCCCCGAACATTTCGCTCAGTAGTGTCCGGTATGTAGTTTTCGTATAGAATTTTTAGGTATATACGTTTTCGACCCCTAGTTTTTTTAGGTATATACATTCTCCACTGCGTGCATTTGAATAGGACATGGAGATGTATCGTGTTTTTTAATGCCTATAGGACTGGTCAACGACCCGACAAACAAAGTTGCACGTGGGGCCGATGCACGTGTATTGGATGATTACTTATGTATCTAACCATCTTTCATTGAATCTTCTGTATTTATTTATTCAAGAAATAACTATTCCATTATAAATATTCGATCTCTCGTAATCGCCAAGAGACATTCAACCAAATCAAACCCATACATATTAAAATATCCGTTTTCTAATATCCTGTATTTAAAATTGTATAAATCGATTGAAAGAGTCCATTTTCATAATTAACTTTCTTTGTTAACTAATACCCTTTTAAATCAAAAGTAAATGGTCGTAACTTATTATCAATTTAAGGTATTGTGATTTTTATTTGCAAAATAGGAATTGCAAAAACACGGATCATAAAACGTCTCATAAGGATAACTTCTGGGTTCGATCCTAGACATGATGATTTATTGTAAAATTGTGGATCTTTAATCCCTTCTCCTCATTCAAATCAATATATACGAAGTATTACAATCCCATATTTTGGGAAGAAAAGCAACATCTTTACCATGGTGAAGTATGAATAAGAGGCATCACATTTACTACGGTGAAACCCCAATGTGAGTACATAGTCAGTGAAGCGTTGGTACCATGCCCGGGGTTCCTGCTTTAGACCATACAAAATTTTCTTAAGTTTACAAACATGATCAGGAAATATATTATCTCTAAAGCCCATAAGTTGATACATGTAAACGGTTTCATTTGGTTGATAAAACCGACCAAGATTGGAAGATGGCAATAAAGAGGACTGTCTGAATTGTGGCGGTTTAATAACTGGACTGAATGTTTCACCACAATCTATGCCCACTTGTTGTAATCAACCATCACAAACTAACTGTGTCTTGTACCTTTCAAGACTACCATCAGACCTAAATTTATGCTTAAACAACCACATGCTCCATAAAACATTTATATGTGGGTGTCGTAGCACCAATTCCCAAGTCTTGTTTTTAATAAGAGCATCAAACTCATTGGTCATGGCATTATACCATTCAGGTATGGACAAGGCATCAACTTGGTCTTTAGGGATGGGAGTGATGGTAGTAGTGTTAAGGTTTAGTTTTCTTTTTGGCTTTATGATACTATCCATGGTGCGGGTGTGCATGCTGTAGTTAATGATAGGGGCAGAGGTGGAATAAGTGCCTGAATATGGTAAGGTGGTGATGTCGAGTTACTATTGAGGGAGGAAGTGCTTAGGTTGGGTGTATGGACTAGTATAGTAGAAGTGTGGGGTTGGTTTTAGGTCGGCGTGCTTGGGCATTGGGCCAAGGGAGGGGTGTAGCTTGATGAGTGGGGCGAGGAGGTCGTGGAGATATGTGGCGAGTGAGTAGGAGGTGACAAGTGGGATGTGCATGGAGATTGGGCCAAAGATGGGGGTGAGAGGTGGGTCGTAGATGGGTGTGTAGGGTGGGTCGCGTGTTGTGTAAGAAAGACCTGCACAAACGGTCAAAGAAACAATGGGAAGGAGGCGGTCATTCATTGGATGGAGGGGGGTTGGGAAGGGAAATGTCATTTCATCGAAAATGACATGGCGAGAAATATTTTTTTGTCGCGTTTGACGCTTCAAGCATTTGAACCCCCCGATGAGTAGGCGGGTACCCAAGAAAGACGTAAGGAAAACATCTATGGTCAAGTTTATGGATAGTGGTGGAGGGGCTGAGTAGGTAGCAAAGACAACCAAATACACGTAAATAGTCATAGGTTGGGGTTCTATGATATAATAGTTCAGTTGCGGTTTTATTTTGCTTGGTCTTGTTGGGTAAGATATTTATGCGATAGGTGCCAGTTTCTAAGGCATGATGCCAAAAGTTGTTGGGAAGTGAGGCATGGGCAAGGAGGGTGTGAATCATGTTATTTACAGTACGAATCTTTTTTTCATCTTTATCGTTTTGAGACGATGTGTGTGGCATGAAAGATGTAATAACATGCCATTTTGGTTAAATAATTAATTAAAGGGTGAGTTCACATATTGTTTACCATTATCTCATTGAAAAGTTTTAATGTGAAAGTTAAATTGGCTGTTAATCAGTTTATGGAAATCACTAAATATAAAAAACGCTTGAGATTTTTTAGAAAGAGGATAAGTCCATAAAAAATTAGTGAGATCTTCAAAAAATAATATATAGTATCGGTAGCCTTCGGAGCTTAGGATGGGTGAGGTCCATAGGTCATTGTGTATATATCAAATGATTGAAAAGTACTTATAGTAGAATTAGCAAAAGGAAAACAAATACTTTTTTCGAAAACACACGATTGACAAACATGTTTATCCAACTTATCAAAATCAATAGAACAAGACGTTTTTAAAGAATGCAATAAAGGATGTCCCGGGTGACCAAGACGATATGCCATAATTGAGAAGAGATAGCTGCAAAGGTGGATAGTGTTGTTGTGTTCCCGGATCAAATTAGTAGGGGATAGAGATCATCGCTACTGTTGCACCAAAGGATATGGATATGGGTCTTGTAATCCTTTATAAGAAAACCAAAATGGTCAAAATCAACAGAAACATAGTCGTCGGTGGTGAACAAACGGACAAAGATTGAATTTTTATTAGTTTGGGTGCATATATGACATCTTTTTTTAGGATAATCGTGGGAAGGGAGCAGGTAAGATTTGGGTGTTTTGTCTAATAAATGGGATTGTTGAGCCATTTCCAAAAATTATAGTTTGTGATATGCTACTATTAAAAAAAGACTGAAAAATACCTGAATTTTTTGTCATGTTGCCCGTTGCTCCCGTGTCCATGTATAATATCGGGTCCAGTTGATTGAGTGACATAGTATATAAGGCTTGTTCAATGTCAATAGGTGAATAGGCAGTTGCATGGGCTTGATTGGGTCTTAGGCCTAGAATACCAATTCCACTGTTGTTGGGCCTAGTGTTGGCAGTAGGGTATGGGGAAGGTGGAAGATCCCATAATGGCCATTGATTAGTATTTGAGCTGGCCCAAGGTGGGTTTTGAGGTCATTGAAAGCTTGGTGGAGTGGGCCAATAAGACCAGCCATTTTGCTGGGCTAGTGCGTAGCCAGTAGAAAGGTTTTAGTCCCAGCCCCACGATCCGCGCCCCCTGTCGCGTCTTCGGGACCTACCCCTGCCACAAGTATAGTCTAAGGTAGTCTCATTGCGGCGATGATTATTGCTAGTAAGAGGTGGCGGCTAGTTTTTAAAGAAGTTGGTGACGACGGTAAGAGCGGTGCCGACTGACTGAGCGGAGTGGGGGGGCTTGTTCGGCATTCTTGGTTTCAACCATAACAAGTTTGGAATGTGCATCATAGAATGAAAGAAGGGGATCCTGTTGTTAGATGATGGTTGCTATGCGCTTATAGTGTACATTGAGACCATATAAAAGTTGTAGAACTAGCCTTTCGTTGTCAACAAATGACCCGACGTTAGCCAATTGATAGGTGAGGACCTTAAGTTGTTTGCAGTAAGCAGAGATGTTTGGAAAGCTATCCAAACGTGTGTTAGAGAATTTGTAAAGGAGATGGATTGCCCATGAACTTTTGTTGTCTAGAAGAATATTCTCTAGTGCGATCCATGCTTCATAGGCGGTGTTATATATTGTAACACCCCCAAAATAATAAAAAATATATATGTACAAATATTGTGTGTGTGTATATATATGTATATTTAATTATGATTCTAAAATATAATGACTAGGAACAATTAACCTAGTTAATTAAATGTTAATAGTTAAAGAAACAATGGATGGTGGTACCTTTTTAACAAAACCAAACACGAAGGACAATGAGAAAACAAGTTTTATTAAAAAGAAAAATAAAACACAACACACACACATGTGTGTGCGTCGGCCAGGAAAAGGGAGGGAACCCTCGCTCTTAATCAATTGACTACAAATCCATCCAATTCAACTAAAAATCAAAGTGATTTTGGAGCATGTTTGATGATTTAGAGTCTACTACATCATCTCATCATAAGGTATGTCAAAAATCTAGTGTTTGGTGAAATAGAGAATTTTTGATGAACCTTATGATGTGCAATTGAAGAATGGAATGTAAAATTTATGATACAATTCTTAGTGCCTACATGATTAGAGGCAAACCCTTGATGATAATAGTGAAAACAAATGCTATGATTAAGTGTTTGAACTAATACCCATGTATATGTAGTGGGTTTTTAGTAGTAATATGAATATGAGAAATTTTGATGGGTAAATCATGTAATCGATGGGTGATAAATTGAACTCTAAGTGCTAAGTTGAGCATATTGACCATATTGAATTGATAAATTGTGAACACATGGTTTTATGTTGTTTAGTAGCCTTTTTAGAAGTAGTATGAGACCAATGCCCACAAGGTGTTTGAGAAAATGCTTAAGCAAAAGCTAAATGTTTGTAAACTATGACAAAAATCTTGTGATTGATTAATGGCAAGTTTATATGTTATGAAATGAGCTACAAAGTCCTAATGATAAATAGGAAACTCAAGTGGGAATTCAGGAGCTCAAGTCGGCACAGACACGCGCTTAAAAGGGAAACTTTGAGGTACGTGGTTAGTGTTAGGGATAGAATTTTAGTGTTTATGGATCACGTATCCTTAGTTTGGCCTGGATCAAGGATCCTCGGGAAATGGTGCAGGAAGGCTAAGGATTGAGGATCCTCACTGGTTTTCTTAAACTAACAATTGTTTCCATTACCCTTTGGCTTTATTTTGCAGGTGCACTTCGAAGAGAACTTATTCCAACTGAGATTCAAGGGGAACATGCTCTTTATTTTGGCACGTGCATGAACTAAAGACCGTTGGTGGTGATCGTGGGAAGATGACTGAAATTTCAGATAGTTGGTTAAGGATATTTTTGGCTAAGTTTAATAGGGTATTGAGCTAAATTAGAAGGCATTTGCACTCTGGTTATTGAACAACACTTCTGCTACACTCTCTGGAATACACACACACTAGAATTCATTGTAACAAGCTCAATACTTCCGAAGTTGTAACCTTTTTTGTTCAATATAGTTGATAGTGATAGTTTTCACTATCCGAAGTTTTTTATGCCGGAGATCATACATTGATCAAGGTTTTTTCCTCATACAAATCATCGTGTTCATTGCCATTTTCTTTCAATTATTGTTCATACATTAGTGCATTTAACCAAGCATCCAACCTCACAAAAATCAGATTTGGTTACATTATCCTTGTGTGATTTTTTACCAAAACAGTTTGGCTCCCACCGTGGGGCAATTGGTGCTTCATCCTTGAAAATTTTATTCATTTCATTCATTTTTGTTCATTACCTTCAACCACTGGCTTCTCAGGGGAAAACCACTTCAAGCTCCATGTCGGCGATCACCTCATCACAGGGCATTCCACCATTGCCTCCTGTTCCTTCTGCATCTCAGAAGAATGCTGAGAATGCTGCAAAGAAAACAACCCCTATTTTCACAAAAGCAACTACTGTTGTTTCTTCCTCTACACCTACTAACAGTGATCTTTACTCTTTGATTTTGCATATTCTACATGCAACAATAGGATGAAACTAATGGCAGGATCCTTCGTGAGATTGATGAAATCAAGAAATTGAAGAAGTCAGCGGAGGATCACTCTCCATTGATGCCTAGGTCGTTGGATTTCACTACTCCACCAACAACCATCCAGCATTCCAAAGCATCAGGTGTCCAGTATCAAGGAGGATCATCAAGTATGCAATATGGATCATCAGCTATGTCACAGGCTCAAGGATCCTACTTTCAGCCTCAAGGATCCCCTTTTCATCATCAAGGATCCTTCTCTAGTTCGGGAGGATACATGGGGACACTGTCGGCTCAAGGATCCTATTTTCAGCCTCAAGGATCCTCATCACAGGTTTGAGGATCCATGGAATATCCTCCAATACCTTAAGTTCCAATGTATCCTGGATCCAACATCTTCCAGGATCAAGGATCCTCGGGGAGTCAACAACCCAAAAGTTCTGAGATTCATGTGGGAGACTTCATTCCCATGCAGACTATTGCTTCATCTGGTCCCACAATTGCACCAGAGCTGCCTCACTTTGGATACACCTCTGGGTTTCCAATTCCAAACGAGTCAGGAGGTAACACTTTCAATACATCTTATGGTACTAATCATGGTCTTATGCAGGAACTAGGAATCAATTAGGCCATGGCTAGGGAGTTTCAAAAACTCAAGGATATGATAGCCAGTGTCCCAGGGGTGGTCAAACCCATTCCTAAGATACCGGATGGAAGTCACAAGGTGTCTCGCTTTGCACCACCCATATGTGATGCTGAGATACCAAAACGGTTTCAAACACCCAATATGAAGCTATATGACGGTACCACTGATCCAGAAGAACATGTGGCATAATACAGGGAGAGAATGGAGATCAACCCCACTCCAGAAAGGTTAAAAGAAGCCTGCCTTTGCAAGGGTTTTGGATCCGCATTGACTGGATCAGCTTTGAAATGGCTGCTAAGTCTTCCTCCTTATTCAATTACTTCATTTTCTAATCTAGTTAACTTGTTCAATAGTCAATTTTCATGTAGTATGAGATTTAAACGGTTGACTAGTGATTTATAAAGGGTCACCCAAGGTCATAATGAATCACTAAGGGATTACATAACTAAATTTAGTAGAGAATCCTTAGAAATCCCTAATTTAGATATTTCTACTGCTGTTGAAGCTTTTAAAATGGGTTTACTAAAAGATTCTCAATTCTATGACGATCTTGTTATGACACCTTGCAAGAACCTAGATGAGGTAAGAAACAGGGCCCTTAGGTTCATCTGTTTATAGGATGACAAAAGGATCCAGGAGAGGTTGTCAGGATCCTCAAAGCAAGACAAACAAGGATCCTATTTCAAGAATAACAGATCCAAGTCATACACTAAACCTGAAAACCAGAATGTGCATGATGTGGAACAAGAGGAAGATGATGAGGATTATCCTCCTATTTCTAAATATTGTTTTGCTGCTGTTAATAGTGAACTAATCCTTGATATGCATAACTTAGGTGACAAAGCTAGGTGGCCGAGGAAAAGTGACAAGCCAACTGCTACCAAAGATAAATCAAAGTGGTGTGCTTATCATGAGGACTTTGGTCATCTCACAGATGAATGCATAGCATTAAGGAAGGAGATTGGTTATCTTTTGAGCAAAGGATACTTGAAGGAGTTATTTGGAATGAAAAAGTCAAGGATCCAGGATTCTGAGAAAGTCCCTGAAAAAGCTCCTCCTCCACCAGCTGATACTCAAATTATCCATTTCATCTCTAGAGGCTCTGATATCTGTGGCACTTCATTCTCAGCAGCTAAGAGACATGCAAAGGAGACAAAGATGGAGAATGGGGACAGACCTGTTCGAATTTCCATTCTTACCCAGGAAAAAGTCATATCCTTTGATGAGGATGACCATGTAGACATACAGGATCCTCATCACGACGGTCTAGTTATTACATTATTTATCTCTAACAAATTTATTCGTAGGATTCTCATTGATGGGGGAAGCTCAGTGAACATAATCCAGTTGGATGTCCTCAAAAGAATGAATATCCCAGAATATGATATTGTCCCAACATCATATGTCCTTATGGGATTCAGTGGAGAGACAAAGAATACATTGGGGGACATCAAACTTCCTATTTATATAGAGGGAGTGAATTCTGTTAAAAAATTCTATGATATTGATTGCTTATCTTGCTGCAATGTTATCCTTGGCAGGCCATGGATACACGATATGAAGGCAGTCCCCTCAACATATCATCAATGTGTGAAGCTCCCTACTCCATGGGGTGTGGTGAAGATCGAAAGTGATCAGCAAGAAGCCAAAAATTGCTACACTTCTTCAATGAAACCAGCCTCAAAGCCTAGGGAGGCATAGCAATTAAAGTGTCCTCCAAGCGACGTCATGGAGGCAAGAGAGCAAGTCATCAAGGATATTCTGTTGAACCCTGAGGATCCTGAATCCAAATTTTTTATAGGATCCGGGATCCTTGCAGTATTGAGCATGATTTAGTATCCTTCTTGAAAAGAAGAAAAACTACCTTTGCTTGGAAACATGAAGACATGACAGGTATATCTAAGGATGTTATTACTCACAAACTTGGTATTGACAGGTCTTTCAAGCCAATACACCAGAAAAGGAGGAAATTTGCACCCGAAAGAAATGCCATTATCCAAGAAGAGGTAGACAAATTGCTCAAGGCAGGTATGATCAGAGAGGTAAAGAATCCAAGATGGCTAGCCAATGTGGTTGTTGTTCAAAAAAAGAATGGAAAGTGGAGGGTATGCATTGATTTTACTGACTTAAACAAAGCATGTCCCAAGGATCCTTTCCCTTTACCCCACATTGACTCCATGGTGGATGCTACGGCGGGTCATGAGTTGTTAACTTTTATGGACGCTTTATCTGGATTCCAACAAATTCAGATGGAACCATCTGACCAAGAGGACACAACTTTCATGACCCCCACTAGTATATATTGCTATATTGCTATGCCTTTTGGACTAAGAAATGCAGGTGCCACATATCAAAGGCTAGTGAATATGATGTTCAAAGAACAAATTGGACACACAATGGAAGTCTATATAGATGATATGGTGGTCAAGTCCAAAAAAGCTGAGGATCACCTAAAAGATTTGGAAGAAGCATTCGATATCCTTGACAGATACAACATGAAGCTGAATCCTTCCAAATGCCATTTTGGAGTTAAAGCTGGAAAATTTTTAGGATACATGGTGACAAAGAGGGGAATAGAGGCAAGTCCAGAACAAATCAAGGCTATCGTGTACATCAAGTCTCCTGCCAATGCTAAGGATGTGCAAAGGTTGACAGGAAGAATCGCAGCCTTGAACAGATTCATCTCAAAGTTCTCAGAAAAGTGCAAAGAGTTCTATGACATCCTGAGGAAGAATAAAAAGTTTGAATGGACTGAAAAGCATGAGAATGCCCTCAAAGACCTCAAGGATTACCTATCCTCAGCTCCAGCTCTAATGAAACCAGAAAATGGGGAAACATTATCCTTATATCTGGCTGTTTCCACAAAGGCAGTAAGTGCGGTCCTAGTTAAGGATCATGAAGGCTCTCAACATCTGGTATACTATGTAAGTAAAAGTCTACTTGATGCTGAGTCCAAGTATTCTCATTTAGAGAAACTTATTCTTGATTTAATCATGGCATCTACTAAACTCCAACATTATTTTGAAACTCATCCTATTGTTGTTAAAACTAACTTTCCTATCAAGAATGTTCTCAGGAAACCTGAAAGGTCAGGAAGGATGGCAAAATGGGCAGTCAAGCTTAGTGTATATGACATTAAGTATGAACCTAGGACTGTCATCAAGTCCCAAGCATTAGCTGACTTTGTGGCTGATTTCAGTAGTGATCTACAAAGGGAAGCTGAATTGGAAGTTCGACAACTTGAAGGGACCAAGGATCCTTGGACACTCTTCACAGATGGAACTTCAAATGTCAAGGGAACCGGACTAGGCATACTACTAAAATCGCCACAGGGAGACATTATACCCTAATCAATTGCTTGTGAATTTCAAACCACCAATAATAAGGCTGAATATGAGGCCTTGATAGCAGGTTTGCAATTAGCCAAGCATATCAGGACCAGGTATCTTGAGGTACATGTAGATTCTTTGTTAATTACTAACCACTATATTGGTTCTTATGCTGTCAAAGGTGAAAGGCTAATCAAGTATTTAGAAATAGTCAAGAAATTGACAGATTCTTTTGCTTCTTTTAGTTTAACACAGGTACCCAGAGAAGAGAATGTAGAAGCTGATGCCCTAGCTAATCTTGGATCATCATTGAAGATTCCAGAGGATGTAAAGATACCCATCATCCATGTTTTAACCCCTGCTATTGAGGATAACGTAGCAATGGAGATAGTGGAGGATTCCGCAATTGTACCTAGTGACGGTGCACAGTCAAATTCAGGATCCTAGATCCTTCCAATTCTGAAATATATACAAAATGGAGAAATACATGCTGGAGAAAATCCTAGAGCCTTCAAGATTAAGGGATCTCAATTTACCTTATTAAACAACATCTTATATAAAAGGTCTCTTGCAGGTCCATATTTAAGATGCATTGAAGATCCAGAGATTCAGGAAGTTCTAAAGGATTTTCATGAAGGAGATTGTGGGAATCACACTGGGGGCAGAGCACTATTTTCAAGGATCCTTAGAACAGGATATTATTGGCCCACTGTCACACCCCGATATTTCCACATATTACCGGTGAGCCCGGCGGGGAGTATCGTGACGTAGTTGATATCATCATTGTCAATGCACACAATATAATAGCACAGCGGAAGGCTTGGTGAATAAACTATTACAAACCATAATGTATGAGTGTTCGTCAAAAGAATATACAGACTAGATTGTAATAAGATCCACAGGCGGATCATAAATAAAATACAAGAAACTGCAAATAACAGACTCCAGGTATCTAGGGATTTGCAAGATCCTCTTATATGACACCTAGTAGCTCCAGCCTATTTACGAGAAGTACCTGTCAATCAATCTTTAGAAAATACGTCAGTTTACACTGGTAAATACAATTAACTGACTCTTTTGAAAATATTTATGAAAATTGATTTAAGTGCACATGGCACAAATCATTTATAACTTGGGACAATTATTTAAAGATAATCTTGTATACAGATTTACATGTTTGTCTTACGATTGGGGCCGGTTGGAAGTCGGTCATGATTAACCGACTCACCACTTATAGAACCCACAAAGGAGTTATCCCCAACATGTGGGTTTATATTTTAGCATTTGCATCTGTCAGGTGTATGCCTACACCCCGCGCATAGGTCGTGGCCATTTTCAAATGAAATGAGCCGAGGATATCCAGGACACGGTCGAATTAACCCCCAATGTTTATGTTATCAAACAAGACAGATTAAAACGGGTTATGTTAATTTATTAATCACAATCCGATTAAATGATTTCATACCCGACCAAGTGGTATTATTATAATACCATATCCCAAGCCCGTATAAGGGAAAATAAGTTAAAAGTATTTACCTGAGCTAAACGTGAAAAGTAACTCAGCCGTAAAATCCTAAAGGTTTATGATGGTACCTTCTACTGGATGCTACTAATCTGTATAGAAGGTTTAATAACCTATTAGGATGCTAACGGGTCTTTAGTTAAGTCAAAGACTTAGACCGGCTAGCTAGGAAGAAACTTTATGGTTCTAAACGCTAGATTAAGCGGAGACCGGAACAGAATGTGGTTTAGGCCCGACAAGTCTTGGATACTTGTATAATATGGGTAACTTAAACACATTCTGGAATTTGAGGATTTAATGATAAGGTTAAACCCGTTTCGGCTATTTTATGTAAACTAGTCACATAAACCGATCCGAACGCATAAACGCGTAATGGGTAACCAAATGAATTATATACAGGTCTTAAATGTTATTATGCTTAAAATATATTAATACATCAGTAGGATGTTAACATATATGCCCAAAAAGTGATTAAAACCAATTTAAGTCCCGTTAGGGCATTTTGGTAATTTTAATGATTATAAAAGAGATTTTAAAATAAACAGATGTTCTGGTCTTTTTAAATCAGCAAAAATATTTAATTTATCTCATTACATCAGTAATATATTACATATATGTGAGATTTACCATTTACGGCCAAACTATGCCCCGAAAGGGCATTTTGGTCATTTCACATATGCTTTTAAGGACATTTTTGGAAACCTGAGTTTACAACTTATACCTATTGTAATAATATTGAAATTTGTTTTAAAATTCAGTAGGTTACAAGGCTTAGATGTTAAGTATGGTTTCAAACCATACTATGCACCTAAATAGTGTAAAATTCGCTAATTGACGATAATCAAGATGTTTATGTAAATCTGAGATTTTGATCAGTTTTAAATGCTCAAAATAATTTACTTAATGTATGAAATCAGTAGGAAAAGGTTTGGCATTCAAATCATTTGTTAATCTCGTTTTATGCTTAAAAGGGTATTATCGTCATTAACCGAATTACACAAGAACTCTAAGTTTTAAACAGATTATAATCTGAACAAAAATCTTAAAATTCCTTAAAAATAGTATCTTAACAGTAGGTAATAAGTTTTGGTTCAAAATCCAAGTTTAAACAAGTATTATGCAAGATATCGCAAATTAACTAATAAAAAGCTTCTAATTACGATATCGAGCATAACTCCTAATTGAGACCAAGAACTGATGTCAAATTTTTGGGACAAGCTTGTATATCAGTAACAAAGTTTTTTGTCCTCTCATATTTCTAAAAATCTCGTTTATGTATCAAAAGGGCATTTACGGCATTTATAAGCATATTAACAAACTAGAGCATATAATTCAAACCAATAAGGACCAAGCAATATAACTCCAGGAGGTTACACTACTATATAATATGGTCCTAATGGAAGCTTAAAACATGAAATAATTAAGCTTAAACGGGTCAGAACTGAAAGTCAAAGCAAAAGTCAAGCTTTTATGACTTTCGGTTATAAACTGGCCTTAGACTGATAATTGTCGGGTTAGGCCTGATTAAACATGTTCTAATATTAATTACCAAGTCATTAGAATGTTAAAATATAATTTAGGACCTCTGTTTTATTAATTTAAATCATTTTTAAATTTTCTGTCCAGTTTGAGTTTTTGTCAAACTAGTTTGACCCGACAATTAACTAGTCAAACGAAATAATTAGAAGGTACCATTTTAAGGGTTAATCACCTACCTTAATATGGTTCCATAACCACTTTCGTTTCGGTCAGTGGCTGGACCATTTGTGATTAAACCGAAAGTCAAAGCTAAATTACGATATGTCTGACTTTTCGGTATTTAAGCTAATTAAAAGGACTAAGCAGGGATTAAGATTCTTACTAATGGTCCTTGCTATCTTTTCTACACTTCTAAGTCTTCTCCTATTGCTTGCAAGCTCCAGATGTGTGTCCTTTTGAAGTTGTTGCAAATGAAGTGCATATTAACACAACACTAGTGCTCCTTATATACTAAATTCCAAGTGTCTAGATCATTTGCAGCTGTTAAGGAGGCTCCTAGGATCACTCCAGGGGTCCTAGTGGTATAATAGAACCGTTAACATGCCCCTGGTATCGAATTGGAAGAGATTAAGTCGGTTAAAGATGATAACCTGCTGCTGTCCAAAATTTGCTGCCCAGATACAGGCTTTACGGACCATAAGCCTAACCCTTTACGGTCCGTAACCGATATTGGAATGTATCGCCCGGGTAGCTATCTTACGGACCGTAAGCCTTGGTCCTTGCGGTCCGTAAGAGGTTGATCAGGAACATGGTTTCTTTTGATCTTGACATTTTTCACCTAAAGTCTTGAAAACTTGTTTTAACGATCTCGAAACTACGTGAAATTTATACCACTTATTCTTGAGAGTATATTTGAATATTTCGAAGCCTCGGGTTCATTAAAAGGTCACTCAGATGTCAGAATTAACATGTTGACACGTTTAACCCTTGTAGTTTTATAATCTTCCGATTATTTTCACAAACGACTTCTTATATCCAATTAATCACTCGTTTAAGAATATATTCTTCACGTACGGCCATTCAGAGGCTCAAGTTTGGTACTTTGACACTTTTAGTCCCTGTGGTTTCATAATTCCACTGTTTGACGACTTTAGTCCTTCTAACTCGAACTTTCACACATACAGAGTTTAGGACACGTGTCTATACATAATTGGACATGTTTTTACGTGGTGCTACATCCTCACCCCCTTAAAAGAAATCTCGACCCGAGATTTACTGGAATAAGTGAGGGTACTTCTGTCGCATAGTGGACTCAACTTCCCACGTATACTCGGGACCTCTACGGGCATCCCATTTAACCTTTATTATAGGCACGTGCTTCCTTCGGAGCTTCTTGACCTGACGATCCTCGATCGATATAGGTTTTTCCACAAACCTCAGGCTTTCATCAATCTGTACGTCCTTATGAGACATAGCTAATGAGTCACCAGTTAGCCATTTCTTTAGATTACAGATGTGGAATACATTGTGAATTCCACTCAGTTCCTCAGGCAAGTTCAGCTTATAAGCCACACTGCCGACACATTCGATAATCTCGAATGGTCCAATATACCTAGGGCTTAACTTGCCCTTCTTACCAAAACACATCACACCCTTCCAGGGTGATACTTTCAGTAAGATTTATCGCCAACCTCAAACTTTAGAGGTTTTCGCCTTTTGTCAGCATAACTTTCCTGCCTATCCCTGGCAGCTTTCAGGCGGTCGCGAATCTGGATAATCTTGTCCGTCATTTCAAGGACTATATCAGGTCCTGATAACTGAGCTTCTCCTACTTCTGCCTAACAAACTGGTGTTCTGCATTTCCTACCATACAATGCCTCAAAAGGCGTAGCCTGAATACTAGTATGGTAGCTATTGTTATAGGAGAACTCGATCAAGGGTAGGTGATCATCCCAACTACCTCCCAAATCAATAACACACGCACGAAGCATGTCTTCCAAAGTTTGAATTGTACTCTCACTCTGTCCATCTGTCTGAGGATGGTAGGCAGTACTAAAATTCAAATGAGTGCCCAAAGATTGTTGGAAACTTTTCCAAAAGTGAGAGGTGTATCTAGTATCTCTATCAGAGATAATAGACACCGGCACTGCGTAAAGAGATACAATTTTATCTACATATAACTGAGCTATCTTGTCAGAGCTATAAGTCTCCTTGATGGGTAAGAAATGTGCTGACTTAGTCAGTCTATCAACTATAACCCATATGGTATCATTTCCGTGCCTTGTTTTAGGTAACTTAGTTATAAAGTCCATAGTTACCATTTCCCACTTCCAGATGGGAAGTTCTGGTTGTTGAAGTAGACCTGATGGCTTTTGATGCTCTTCTTTAATCTGAGCACAGGTCAAGCACTTAGCTACATGGGTGGCAATAGATTTCTTCAACCCTATCCACCAATAATTAGCTTTTAAATCCTGATACATCTTGTCACCTCCAGGGTGAACTGAATATTTGGAGTTGTGAGCTTCTTGGAGGATTACATCTCGAAGTCCTCCATGAATGGGAACCCAGATTCTTCCACTCAGTCTAAAAATTCCATCCTTACCAGGTGTTAACTGTTCAGCAGTTACACCTAACTTTTCACCTGGAAGGTTAGCTTCCAAAATAGCATCTTTTTGTGCAGCTAATAGCCTTTCATTCAGGCTATTCTTCAGTTCAATGCTCTTAGCATTAATCCTGATAGGTTTGACTCTCTCCTTTCGGCTTAGAGCATCGGCGACTATATTCGCCTTGCCGGGATGGTAGCGAATTTCACAATCGTAATCATTTAAAGTCTCCATCCAGCGGCGCTGTCTCATATTGAGCTCTTTTTGATTAAATAAGTGTTGAAGACTTTTGTGATCCGAATAGATCACACATTTTGTTCCATACAAATAGTGTCTCCGTAACTTTAGTGCGAATACAACGGCACCCAACTCCAAGTCGTGGGTGGTGTAATTCTTTTCATGCACTTTTAATTGTCGTGATGCATAGGCAATCACCTTGCCCTTTTACATAAGTACGCAACCCATACCGGTGTGTGATGCATCACAATAAACGACAAACTCTTCGATTCCTTCGGGCAATGTCAACACTGGAGAATTGCTCAATTTCTGCTTAAGAATCTCAAAGGATTCTTGTTGATTTGGACCCAATCAAATTTTACATTCTTACGGGTCAAGGAAGTCAATGGTGCAGCTATTCTTGAGAAGTTCTCAATGAATCTTCTATAATATCCAGCTAGACCCAGAAAGCTGCGAATTTCTGTTGGCGTCTTCGGTGCTTCCCAATTCATAATGGCTTCTATTTTGGCGGGATCGACTTGGATACCACGCTCAGTAACAACGTGCCCAAGAAATTGGACTTCATGGAGCCAGAACTCGCACTTGGAGAATTTAGCATACAGCTTCTCCTGTCGAAGCAATCCTAAGATACATCGAAGGTGCTTCTCATGATCAACTTGATTACGAGAGTAGATAAGTATGTCGTCTATAAAGACAACGACAAACTTATCTAAGTAAGGTTTGCAGACTCTATTCATGAGGTCCATGAATGCTGCCGGTGCATTAGTGAGCCCGAAAGGCATCACTAAAAACTCGTAATGTCCATACCTTGTTCTGAATGCTGTCTTTTGTACATCTTCGGTTCTAACCTTGAGTTGATGATACCCAGATCTTAAATCAATCTTCGAGAAGAAGCTCGCTCCTTGGAGCTGATCAAATAAGTCGTCGATCCTGGGTAAAGGATAACGATTCTTGATCGTTACTTTATTTAGTTCACGATAATCAATGCATAAGCGCATTGATCCATCCTTCTTCTTCACAAACAATATTGGAGCTCCCCAAGGCGAAGAGCTAGGTTGTATGAAACCCTTTTCCAGTAAGTCGTCCAATTGAGTCCTGAGCTCTTTCATTTCAGTAGGCGCTAGACGATAAGGAGCTCGTGCAATTGGTGCAGATCCTGGGAGAATGCCTATCCTGAATTCAACTTGCCTCTCAGGAGGTAATCCAGGTAGTTCATCAAGAAAAACATCAGGATACTCAGAGATAATTGGAATATCTCCTATCTTGGGTTTCGGATCGTTTACTGACACTTGTGCCATGTAAATGATGCATCCGTTCTTCAAACACCTTGATACTTTGAGAATAGACACATTGCTGGGCAAACCATACAGTGTATCTCCTTGAATAGTGACGGATTCAACAGAAGGGGTTTTGATAATAACGAGCTTCTTATCACAGGCAATCTGGGCTTGGTTATACGACAACCAATCCATGCCCAAAACTATATCAAACCCAGCCAATTTCATTGGCAAGAGGGATAGCGGGATAGAATGACTCTTAATGGATATGAAACACCCATCAAGAAGAGTCGAAGCTGCTTCTAAGGTACCATCGGCAAACTCTACCTCATATTTTATGTCTAGAGTCTTAATAGGCAGATTCAGTAACTTACAAAATTTATGGTCTACAAAAGACTTATCAGCACCTGAATCAAATAAGACTCTAGCATAATTATTATTAATGCAGAAGGTACCTGTTATGACGTTTTCGTCGTTCACCGCTTCCCTTGCATTCATTTGGAAAACCCTTGCTTTGGTTTTCTTCGCCTCCTCGGGCTTCCTAGCATTCTTGGGGCAATTTGTCTTGATGTGCCCCTTTTCGTTGCAACCATAACAGGTTGCATCCTTGATGTTCCGGCACTCCACAGACTTGTGCCCTTTCTTTTTGCAAATCTCACATGGCTTGGCTTGTGGGTCTTGGTTGCACTTTCCAAATTGCCTCTTGTTGCAGGTCTTGCACCTGGGCTTGTCACTGGACTGCCCTTTCTTATAACCCAAGTTCCCTTTGTTCTTCTTGTTTGATTGAGGGGACTTGTCTTCCTCCCTCTTCCTCTTCTCATCATCGGTAGCTTTCTTTACCCTACTCCTCACAACATCAAGAGTGAGGGACAAAGATCGATCGACAGCAGATCTATAAGTGGCTGGCTTAGAAGCCTTAACA
The DNA here is from genome assembly GCA_030545235.1 of Helianthus tuberosus. Classification (NCBI taxonomy): domain Eukaryota; kingdom Viridiplantae; phylum Streptophyta; class Magnoliopsida; order Asterales; family Asteraceae; genus Helianthus; species Helianthus tuberosus. The sequence goes on from CM060409.1 coordinate 179,949,188, forward strand.
TTCCCTTTCACTTCAGGGGCCAAGCCATCGATGAAACGCGCAATGCGTTTGGGTTCAGGGGTGACCAAGTAGGGTACAAGCCTTGACATCGAGTTGAAACTGGTCACATAGGACCTACAATCCAGATCCTTCATCACCAAGATGAGGAAGTCAGTTTCAATCCTCTCAACTTCATGTTGAGGACAGTAAGTGTCCTTTACCAGATCAACAAACTTGTTCCAGGAAAGGTTATACAGATGAACCTTTCTAGTGGATTGTACCAATGCTTTCCACTAAGTGAGGGCATCGCCCTTGAAAGATTGAGACATAAACATAACTATATCTTCCTTAGCACATCCACTGATGTCAATCACAATCTCCATTTCGTCTAACCATTTCATGCAGTCTATCGCTCCCTTTTCTCCTTTAAAATCCCTCGGTTTACAGGAGACGAAGTACTTATAGGTACAACTCTTTTTTGTACTTAGGAGTCTGATTCAACTCCACTTTCTGAGACTCAGATTTCTGGTTGGATGAATGCTGAGATTCATCCCTTTTTAATGCATGCGACTGTGACAAGGGTTTCGTATGAGTTTTGGACCGAACATTACTCGGTTCCTTGAATATTTTATCCACCGCTTGAGCAACCATGGTGTCAATCATTGCTTGCAGTTCAGCATTTGTAAGATTGATTCTTGCTTCATTATTGTTTTCTTCCCGCGGATGACTGTTTACTTCATCAGATCCAGCCATAGCTTGGGTACTAAAATTTAACAATAATGTTATATTTAACTTATGTAATAAATCATCACATTTGATGATTTGATGGTCACGGTCTTATTAAACCATATAGACCATTTTAGGAAATAAATAACAATCGATGGGATATAATTCTTTATATTTATTAGACAGGAGAATATAAATCACATCTGTCAATGTCATAAAAGACATTTTCATTTAGCACAAGGCTCGTCTCAAAGGACATTTAGATAACGCAAGAGGCCATGTCACAGGGACGATTAGAATATAACCAATCATCTCTTGGATCGGTGATCCTTTAAAGTCGAACAAGGTTCATAACCTTCTTGACAAGGAGTTCATAAAATAGAACTATCAATGTCATTGTTATACCTTTGCTTATAAGCATACATCGCAATTGGATGTTTTAGGTATATACATCATATTGATGTTTATTAGTCATGATTCATATTGATCATATAGGCTATGAAAGTGACTTGGGAAGGTCCAAGTACATTTGGAAGTTTGTGTGGTTTCTCGTACCGCACAACCAGGAATGTTAACATGTTTTCAGATGTTAACAGGGAGTTATTTTCTTAAAAAGGTTGTACTATCATAGACATTAATATTTTGGCTAGGTTATACCCTTAAGAATTTCTTTGGCAGATCAATTTAAAACTGAAATGATATAGCAGGATGATGTAATAAAATACATATTTAATTTCTAAAAAGAAAATTCATTAAATCATAAAACTAGTACAACGATGCCCTAAACGGGACTTGAAACAACACACTGCCCACGCAAGGGCTAAAAAAATAGAAAATAAGTCCTCGCAGGGACGTGGTACAAAAATAAAATAATGTCCTCGCAGGGACTTGATTAAAAGACAATACAATATAAAATAAACAACTTCCTACTTCTTTTTGCCTTTAATGAGATTCGCAAGGCCCTTGAGAAAGCTGTTATGCTTCTTTTTGGTTTCATCTGCTTCACGCTCAACCCTATCTAACCTCTGCAGTATTTCTTGGGTTTGCTCCTGTTGAGGAGGAGGAGGTTGATGGTAAGGTGGGTATTGATACCCTTGAACTGGATATCCAGTTGGGTAAACTGGAGGGTAAGAAGAATGATAGAGTGCATTATGCTGTGCAGCAGTAAGATATGGATCATGGGTTCCATAATCCGTTGGGTACCAGATGGGTTATACCCAGATGAACCTGGGTATGTTGGTATTGGGTTGTCAAAACCCACTGGCGGTTGTGGTGGTGCATGAGATACTGGCGGGGGATTAAGTTCCGGCACCACATGTGAGGGTCCACCCATTTGTGGATCCTCAGGGATTGGAGGGTATGTGCTCGAAGCTTGAGGGGAACTAAACCGTGGTCCCCCACGCACAGACATTCGTGCGTTCCTCCTTCGCCTAGGTGGCTCGGGAGGTGGTTGAGGTGGTTGTTGCGGGGGTTCCTCGACAGGAAGAGGTGGAGGAGTGACAGCTTGAAGGTAAGGCTCATACAAAGGAGGTTGAGCCGGGGAGTTGTGATATGAAGGGGTGAATTCCCATTCATACTTTGACCACCATTCTTTAAATGGATCAGGCCCTTGGTACGGCGATCCTTGATACGGTGAACCGCTAGAGTTGCTGATTGGGTGACCCGGTGTTCCGGTTTGCAGCTCAGGATCAGGGTCGTCGTCCATTTCCATCTCCTGGGATAAGTGATCTTTGGGTCCTAAGGGATTGAAATAAAAAAGGTTGTTGACATAATCGTTGGGATTGAACTGAGCTGGGGAATAGATGGAATCGGAGTGATGGAAAGAATGGGAGTGAAGAGAGTGGTGAGATTGGTTCGAATGGTGTGACTCTAGAGAGTGATGGGAATGTTGGGGCTCATCGGGAATGGGTAGCCCAAAGTATGGAGGGTCGGATGGAGAGGATCCTAGCGAAACAGAATGCCTCGCCGGCTCGAAGTTATGACTCCAATGGTCCCGAGAGTCGGAACTAGAGAAAGTCGCTGACGGGGTACGCCGATGGGAGGGTCCCGCGTGGCCCGATGGCCATCCTCTCATTGGTCCCTTTCCTTTGCCTCTCACACGTGGCGGCATTTTCCAAGAAGTTAACCTGTCAAAACAAGTAAATATTATATAAACAATAAAAGGAAAGTTAAGAATAAATCCTAGGTCATTAGCCTAGACTCGGAAGTCTAAGGAATGTACTTATTGTGTCATTGAGATTAAACACAAAAGGTTAGTGTTTAATTCACTCAATGTTGGCTCTGATACCAACCAGTCACACCCCGATATTTCCACATATTACCGGTGGGCCCGGTGGGAAGTATCGTGACGTAGTTGATATCATCATTGTCAATGCACACAATATAATAGCACAGCGGAAGGCTTGGTGAATAAACTATTACAAACCATAATGTCTGAGTGTTCGTCAAAAGAATATACAGACTGGATTGTAATAAGATCAACAGGCGGATCATAAATAAAATAAAAGAAACTGAAAATAACAGACTCCATGTATCTAGGGATTTGCAAGATCCTCTTATATGACACCTAGTAGCTCCAGCCTATTTACGAGAAGTACCTGTCAATCAATCTTTAGAAAATACGTCAGTTTACACTGGTAAATACAATTAACTGACTCCTTTGAAAACATTTATGAAAATTGATTTCAGTGCACATGGCACAAATCATTTATAACTTGGGACAATTATTTAAAGATAATCTTGTATACAGATTTACATGTTTGTCTTACGATTGGGGCCGGTTGGAAGGCGGTCATGATTAACCGACTCACCACTTATAGAACCCACAAAGGAGTTATCCCCAACATGTGGGTTTATATTTTAGCATTTGCATCTGTCAGGTGTATGCCTACACCCCGCGCATAGGTCGTGGCCATTTTCAAATGAAATGAGCCGAGGATATCCAGGACACGGTCGAATTAACCCCCAATGTTTATGTTATCAAACAAGACAGATTAAAACGGGTTATGTTAATTTATTAATCACAATCTGATTAAATGATTTCATACCCGACCAAGTGGTATTATTATAATACCATATCCCAAGCCCGTATAAGGGAAAATAAGTTAAAAGTATTTACCTGAGCTAAACGTGAAAAGTAACTCAGTCGTAAAATCCTAAAGCTTTATGATGGTACCTTCTACTGGATGCTACTAATCTGTATAGAAGTTTTAATAACCTATTAGGATGATAACGGGTCTTTAGTTAAGTCAAAGACTTAGACCGGCTAGCTAGGAAGAAACTTTACGGTTCTAAACGCTAGATTAAGCGGAGACCGCAATAGAATGTGGCTTAGACCCGACAAGTCTTGGATACTTGTATAATATGGGTAACTTAAACACATTCTAGAATTTGAGGATTTAATGATAAGGTTAAACCCGTTTCGGCTATTTTACGTAAACTAGTCACATAAACTGATCCGAACGCATAAACGCGTAACGGGTAACCAAATGAATTATATACAGGTCTTAAATGTTATTATGCTTAAAATATGTTAATACATCAGTAGGATGTTAACATATATGCCCAAAAAGTGATTAAAACCAATTTAAGTCCCGTAAGTGCATTTTGGTAATTTTAATGATTATAAAAGAGATTTTAAAATAAACTAAGGTTCTGGTCTTTTTAAATCAGTAAAAATATTTAATTTATCTCATTACATCAGTAAGATATTACATATATGTGAGATTTAGCATTTAGGGCCAAACTATGCCCCGAAAGGGCTTTTTGGTCATTTCACATATGCTTTTAAGGACATTTTTGGAAACCTGAGTTTACAACTTATACCTACTGTAATAATATTGAAATTTGTTTTAAAATTCAGTAGGTAACAAGTCTTAGATGTTAAGTATGGTTTCAAACCATACTATGCACCTAAATAGTGTAAAATTCGCTAATTGACGATAATCAAGATGTTTATGTAAATCTGAGATTTTGATCAGTTTTAAATGCTCAAAATAATTTATTTAATGTATGAAATCAGTAGGAGAAGGTTTGGCATTCAAATCATTTGTTAATCTCATTTTATTCTTAAAAGGGTATTATCGTCATTAACCGAATTACACAAGAACTCTAAGTTTTAAACAGATTATAATCTGAACAAAAATCTTAAAATTCCTTAAAAATAGTATCTTAACAGTAGGTAATGAGTTTTGGTTCAAAATCCAAGTTTAAACAAGTATTATGCAAGATATCGCAAATTAACTAATAAAAAGCTTCTAATTACGATATCGAGCATAACTCCTAATTGAGACCAAGAACTAATGTCAAATTTTCGGGACAAGCTTATATATCAGTAACAAAGGTTTTTGTCCTCTCATATTTCTGAAAATCTCGTTTATGTGTCAAAAGGGCATTTACGGCATTTATAAGCATATTAACAAACTAGAGCATATAATTCAAACCAATAAGGACCAAGCAATATAACTCAAGGAGGTTACACTACTATATAATATGGTCCTAATGGAAGCTTAAAACATGTAAGAATTATGCTTAAATGGGTCAGAACTGAATGTCAAAGCAAAAGTCATGCTTTTGTGACTTTCGGTTATAAACTGGCCTTAGACTGATAATTGTCGGGTTAGGCCTGATTAAACATGTTCTAATATTAATTACCAAGTCATTAGAATGTTAAAATATAATTTAGGACCTCTGTTTTATTAATTTAAATCATTTTTAAATTTTCTGTCCAGTTTGACTTTTTGTCAAACTAGTTTGACCCGACAATTAACTAGTCAAACGAAATAATTAGAAGGTGCCCTTTTAAGGGTTAATCACCTACCTTAATATGGTTCCATAACCACTTTCGTTTCGGTCAGTGGCTGGACCATTTGTGATTAAATCGAAAGTCAAAGCTAAATTACGATATGTTTGACTTTTTGGTATTTTAAGCTAATTAAAAGGACTAAGCAGGGATTAAGACTCTTACTAATGGTCCTTGATATCTTTTCTACACTTCTAAGTCTTCTCCTATTGCTTGCAAGCTCCAAATGTGTGTCCTTTTGAAGTTGTTGCAAATGAAGTGCATATGAACACAACACTAGTGTTCCTTATATACTAAATTCCAAGTGTCTAGATCATTTGCAGCTGTTATGGAGGCTCCTAGGATCACTCCAGGTGTCCTAGTGGTATAATAAAACCATTAACATGCCCCTGGTATCTAATTGGAAGAGATTAAGTCGGTTAAAAATGATAACCTGCAGCTGTCCAAAATTTGCTGCCCAGATACAGGCTTTACGGACCGTAAGCCTAACCCTTTACGGTCCGTAACCGATATTGGAATGTATCGCCCAGGTAGCTATCTTACGGACCGTAAGCCTTGGCCCTTGCGGTCCGTAAGAGGTTGATCAGGAACATGGTTTCTTTTGATCTTGACACTTTTCACCTAAAGTCTTGAAAACTTGTTTTAACGATCTCGAAACTACGAGAAATTTATACCACTTATTCTTGAGAGTATATTTGAATATTTCGAAGCCTCGGGTTCATTAAAAGGTCACTCAGAGGTCAGAATTAACATGTTGACACGTTTAACCCTTGTAGTTTTATAATCTTCCGATTATTTTCACAAACGGCTTCTTATATCTAATTAATCACTCGTTTAAGAATATATTCTTCACGTACGGCCATTCAGAGGCTCAAGTTTAGTATGTTGACACTTTTAGTCCCTGTGGTTTCATAATTCCACTGTTTGACGACATTAGTCCTTCTAACTCGAACTTTCACACATACAGAGTTTGGACACGTGTCTATACATAATTGGACATGTTTTTACGTGGTGTTACACCCACGATGAAGATTGATGCTGTGGAATATGCAAAGAAGTGTGATGCTTGTCAGAGACATAGTAATATCCTTCATCAACCGGTAGAGCTTCTGCATCCTATATCCTCTTCTTGGCCATTCATGAGATGGGGAATGGACATAATTGGCAAACTTCCTAAGGCACCAGGAGGAAAAGTGTTTATGTTGGTTATGACTGATTATTTCTCCAAGTGGATAGAAGCTGAAGCCTTTGCACAAGTTAGAGAGAAATAATTTATATCCTTTATCAAAAGAAATATCATTACTAGATTTGTCATACCTTCTGAAATTGTTTGTGACAATGGATCCCAATTCATTGGGAGTCGAACTACTAACTTTTGTGACAGCTGGGGGATTAGGATGATAACATCAACACCAGTCCACCCACAAGCTAATGGTCAGGCAGAATCATCCAACAAGATCATCATCAACAACTTGAAGAAAAAGCTCGGATCCAAGAAAGGGAAATGGGCAGAAGAGCTACCATATGTATTATGGGCTGATAGAACAACTCCTAAGAATGCTACTGGTCAAACTCCATTCTCTTTAGTCTTTGGAGCTGAATCTGTGATCCCTACAGAGATGGTAGTCCCTACTGCAAGAACAAGCATCTGTGATCCTGAAGGAAATGCTGAAAACTTAACTCAAGACCTGGATACTATAGAAGAACTCAGGGATTTGGCAAGGATAATGTTGGCTAGCTATCAACAAAGAATGGTTGGAGCCTACAACAAGAATGTCAGGATCAGGAAGTTTTAAGTTGGTAACATGGTATTGAGGAAGGCATTCCAAAATACCACAAATCCTGCTGATGGCAAGCTAGCACCAATGTGGGAAGGCCCCTATCTAATTGAAGCTGAGGCAAGAAAGGGGGCATATCGTTTATTAACAATGGATGGTGACCTCCTACCAAAAGCTTGGAATGCTGTCCATCTAAAGAAATACTTCATGTAAGAAGGATCGAGGATCCTTAAATATCCTGATACTTAGTTCATGCTGAGGATCCTCAGAGGATATATGATCCTCATTCTGGTAATGATTTACTTATTATTTCATAAGTTCTTTAAAACAATTTATTATGAGAAAAGGGTGTTAGATTTATAACATCCATTTTCATCAAGTTTTAAGTTTTGCAGAATTATATACATTTTTGAAAAAGGATCAAGGGGTTGGCCACCTCTCCAAAGTTTTTGGGCTTATCCCCAGTCTAAGGTATCTATTTCCTTCTACGAATCGGGTTTCAACACCCTCGCCAATTGTGCACGATTATCCAAATATAGTTCGAGGCAATGAGACCAGTACCCGCTTTAGGGGCTGACAATTTCATTGTTGTTGGCTATATGCAGGATTCTAAGTATAATGGTAGACGATCATACATCCGTTCCTAAGGTTTCTAACGTTTTCACGTTAGCTAAGGTTTTGGCATTTTCATGTCACTCATGATGGGATAGTCTCCAGTTTGAGCCATACTCCAGTTTACACAAGTATATTTGGGCTTGTCCCCAGTTTTTTTTGGGCTTGTCCCCAATTTTTTTTGGGCTTGTCCCCAGCTTGTTGGGCTTGTCCCTAGTTACTAATGATTTTCTCATGTGATGTATGGCTTAGTCCCAAGTTATGTATTGTTACAAGTTCTCAAAGTCAAACAGTTAAGGTTCCAGAATCCTAACTTTCTACTGGTTCTTATGTCTTATTAGCATAGTTGTAAGTGTTAAGGATATAGAATCCTAACTTGGATTCACTAGTATGATCCTTCATTTGCCTTTATTTTATTTTATTTCTAGTTTATTAATGTTGCCCTTATCCTTTGACAACAGGATATGTGATCCTTTATCATATAGTTTTCAATCTTTTGACATGAATTGGTTTTGACACATGTTTGATATTCTTTTTGATAACTTGTAAATTTTAAAGATCAAATGCTGTAAAATTGGCAAATAAATGTAAACATAATAACACACAAGAGTAACACTAAAGATAGTCAAAAAGTTAAGTTTATTTATTTAAGAACCCTTTTAAATGTTGTCAAAATTGCCTACCCAAGTTTCTACCAGCAAAACGTGGCCCGTCCACTTGGGTTGGCAAAGGGTGTCCATATTAACAGTTCATAAAAGTGCAGGAAATAAAAGGCGAGGGACATCAAAGGCTTCATCCTCCATAAACAGAAGGATCCATTCAACTTTGCTACCCCCTATTGTCCAAAGGATCACGGGTCCTTAACCCTAAAAACTGTTGTTCAAAGTACAGACCATAATTGTTCAGAATAAAAACATCATCAACCAAAAACCACCACAAATCCTAAAAAAAAATGGGCTCCGGCCTCATCTATAATATCCATCATCGCCCATTTGTCACATCCTATGCCTTGGCCGCATCATCCACCTTGGCTTCACCACCTGCACCACTGCCTCCAACATCAGCCGCATCCACAGGATCCTTGCCACCACTTCCACCAGCCTCAATGGTCAGCACCTCCTCAGCATACTCGTCATCCCCAAGCTCATGCAGCCTCTGCTTCCAAGCAGCCACATCCTATTCAGTCCTGTCAAAGGAAGGATCAGCAGCTTCCTTGGCCATCTGAAGCCTGATCTTCAACGTCACATAGCAGCAAAGTTCTTAGCCTCGTCAATGATCTCCAACCGCTCCTTGTTAGCAGTGAAATCAGCAAGAAGGATTTGCTTTTGCAACGTCTTGTTCTCATTCTCCAAATGAGCAATCTTCTTATCCTTGGCAGCTGCGATGGTCTGGAGGTTAAGGATGTGCTCTTCAGCATCAGCTAAGTGTTGGCTTTGGAGGATCTGGAACTCAGCAAATTTTTGCAAACAAGGAATCATGATTCAGGATCATTTACCCTTGGATAGGATACAAGTTTTAAGATATGTGATCCTCACCTCAGAGACTGCTTCATGGAGTTGCTGTTCGATTAGAGGAAGATCACTGGTGGACTCGGAGGGCTTCTTCCTTTTGTTCCCACCTTTGGCCCGGGTGCTCATGCCTTTGCTCTCGGGGATGCTTTGGCTTGCAGCCAGCTCTTTCTTGATGGATCTGGGGGAGACAATATCCTGGATGTCGCTTACACCAAATTTGGAGGCAGATTTAGATGATTTTGCAGCGCCTACGAACACATAAAACAGATAAGTATTCATTACTCATTTTTCAATTAAATATTTACATAAATGGATACTTACTTGACATGGTGTAGGAAGTGGAAGAAACTTCTTATGAATCCTTTATCCTTGGCTGGAATATTCTGACAGCTGGATCGAGATTCCAGAAAGCACTGATTCTTTTAGGAGTGGCAGGTGAATCTTATATGCTTGACAAGGTGATAGCTTCACAGACAACAAAGATAAGCATCAGTTATCCTCTATGAAAAAGAAAAGATCTTTCTGTGGTCCTAGCCTAAGGATCCTATATCCTACCATGGGTGTTCCATTTTTTGGGAAGAAAGTTTCCATCTGGAATGGAATCTCTCCTCACAAAGAACCGATTTCTCCAATTAGTGTCGTTCTTGGTGACTTTTAGGAGTGGATGAGGCTTTTGTGGCTTATGTTTGAAAAGGAAACGATGAGACCCATGGCTAACCAGGTTGTACAACTGGCTAAGTTCAGAAAGACCTATGTCTATGCCCTCATGCTCTATGATTTGCTCGAGTGTGAAGAGGACTCTCCACAACATTGGCATGGCTTGTATGTAGCACAAGCCACTCAAAGTAAAGAAACTCTGTGTGAATGCCGGGAAAGGATAGTTAAAGCCTATCTGAAACGAAGCAGCAGGAAAGGTGACCCAAGCATCAGACTGACAATCACTCTTGATCGAAGAGTCGATAGGCCGGAAGATCGTTCCATCAGGGAAGCAATGACGCAACTAATCAATCTCTGGATCAGTGGAACGACAGAGTGTTGGTACACTTTATGTGGACGCGACTCGACTCAGTTAGATTCGGTTCGGGTCGACTCGGTTAGGTCCGGCTCAAGCTCGACGTCACGACATTCCTCAGTCGTGCGCCCCAGAGTTCGACACGCGAAGCACGAAGCGCCGTGACTTTTCCCGCCGACACATCACCATGACATCACCTTAGTGATGTCACATAATTGTCTTATGCATATAATGGTGAAAGTTGTCAACAGAAACATCCTCTGGGTCGTTTCTTCTCACATGGGCCAAAGACTTGGTTTGGGCCTTTGACTTTGAAGTGGGCTCCTTTTACAACTCGACGAAACAGGAAAGGATTAGGAATATATGTATGTCGACGAAACAGAATGTGTTTCGTCGACTTTAGTGTTTCGTCGTGCCTTTATGCGTTTCGTCAGTCTGTGTCTGTGTCTAGTATAAATACCCCTCTCAGTTTCTGTGTGAAACTGATGAGCACAGAGAGACTTAGTGAGAGTCCTTTAAAACATTGTTTGTATATGTTTGTGGTTGTACTCATCCCTAATCAATAGATATTGAATCTTTGGTTACGCGTGTGTTTTACACTTTGTTTGGTTTGCACCGTCACGGGGATTCCGCACCCGTTACCGTGTTTGTGATAAACAAGGATAGGTTTACGTTATCGATCCACCGAAAAAACGGGACCTACACAGAGCTCCAAGGAAGGATTTTTGGTGAGGACCTGACTCCTCGGAGGGCTGTTGTTTTCAGGATTCTTGGTTGGGGAGGACCGGGTTATCATCTTGGCCATGGATTTTTTGGAGGAACAGAGGATCGAGACTAAGAATTTTAGAGAGAAGGGAAGAGATGTACCTGATGAATCTTCGAATGAGTTTTTTAAAGGGAGAGATCTTGAATTTAAATGGAAAATATCATCCCTATCTCTATCCAATTTATAATCATTATTTGTTGCAGGGATGATCCACGCTGACGTCAAGCCTGTAACGTCTATATCTGCAAGTAACAGCTAGTCCGAAATTCATTGAAACATGACTTATCCGATTAGAATCCAACCAGTCATGTTTGGGGGAAATTGTTAGGGATGGAATTTTAGTGTTTATGGATCACGTATCCTCAGTTTGGCCTGGATCAAGGATCCTCAGGAAATGGTTTTCTTAAACTAAGAATTGTTTCCATTACCCTTTGGCTTTATTTTGCAGGTGCACTTCGAAGAGGACTTATTCCAACCAAGATTCAAGGGGAATATACTCTTTATTTTGGCACATGCATGAGCTGAAGACCGTTGGTGGTGATCATGGGAAGATGGCTGAAATTTCGGATAGTTGGTTAAGGATATTTTTGGCTAAGTTTAATAGGGGTATTGAGCTAAATTAGAAGGCACTTGCACTCTGGTTATCGAACGACATTTCTGCTACACCTCTCGAATACACACACACTAGAATTCATTGTAACAAGCTCAATACTTTCGAAGTTGTAGCCTTTTTTATTCAATATAGTTGATAGTGCTAGTTTTCACTTTCAAGGTTTTTTTATGTCGGAGATCATACATTGATCAAGGGTTTTTTCCTCGTACAAATCCTGGTGTTCATTGCCATTTTCTTAGTGCATTTAACCAAGCATCCAACCTCACAAAAATCAGATTTTGTTACATTATCCTTGTGTGATTTTTGACCAAAACAGTTAGCTTGTTGATGCTTTTAATGGGAAAACCTCCAAGTAAACCAATGAAAAGCTTTACTTTTTAAATCCTAGATAAAAGTGACACCCCTATTTATAGGGATGTAAACGGACCGAACAAACACAAACGAGGCGTTGTTCGTGTTTGTTTGTTTGTTAAGAAATGAGTCTATTCATGAACTATTCACGAACGCCTACCAAACAAGATTTCTTGTTCGTGTTCGTTCATTAAGGATATAAACGTGTTCATGAACTTTTCATGAACACTTATAAAACGCAAATGAAATCAAGTTAAACGAATGTTCATGAACATAAATGAACACAAATAAATACACACGAACATATATTCATTTTAGAATAAACTCTGCATTTTTAGTCATAATGATTACAACGAATCCACAAAAAAAAAAATAAGCACTTAAATTAATTATCCAAACACAGTTTACATAGTTATTAAAAACAAGGTTAACAAAAAATTAAAAAGTTTGTCAAGCATTATTACAAACGGAAATTGAAATGGTCAAATGAGGGATTTTGGGGGAGACAAATAGTATAACTAGGGTTTAACATCTTTTAAAACTAAAAATGAGCGAACATAAATGAACACATAACCGAACGTTCATGAACATAAATGAACGCAACCTCTGTTCATGTCCGTTCGTTTAACTTAACAAACGAAGTTGCTTGTTCGTGTTCATTTATTTATTAAACAAATGAACATAAACGAACTTCCTACCGAACGGTTCACGAACCGTTCGCTGAATTTTTAGTTCGTTTACAACCCTACTTATTTAGTTATGTATTTCTAACACTTCTCTCGGTAAATGTTGAAACAAAATTGAAGAGAAAAACAATTCTTTTATATGTAATTAAAAGCGGTGGGGACAGGGGAGATTGTTGCAGGTAACAGATTGGGTAGTGGAGTAGGCTTAAGTGACCTGATTTTTGATCGAATGGCCATTGGGTGAACTATACTAGTTCGTGTGGTTGGGTTCGGTTGGACCTGTGTATGTTGTTGGTTATGCGAGGATGTTGGGCTGGAAAGAGGGGCCAAATGAGTAGCAGGGTGTTCGGTTTGGGTGGAATGGGTAGGTTTCGGACGACTAGTGTGGGTGATGGGGAAGGGTATAACGACAGGCTGAGCGGGTTTTGGTGGTGGCTAAGACCTGAATGTGAACAATGGTGGCACCGGGTCGTCTAGAAAATTATATGAGGCAGCTGATGTAGGCAAAGTATACGGAAAACATGTCTCACCAAAAGTTACATGGCGTGAAATATGTACTCTGCCCGTTGTGGGATCAAAACACCAGTATCTACTAAAATCGGGTGGGTAGCCGAGAAAGATGCAATAAATAGATCGAGCATGCAATTCATGAGGCTGGGTGGCTGAAGTGTTAGGGTAGCATGCGCCACCGAACACTCGAAGATGGTCGTAAACCGGATGTCGCAAATAAAGAGCATAGGTGGGTATGTAAAAAAATTAATCTTTTGGTAGGAAGAATGTTGTGAAGGTAAGTGGTCGTGTGAAGAGCCTCGACTCAAAACACAGGTGGGAGATTGGCGTGAATGAGCAAAGAACGAATGATATAATTTAGTCGACGAATCATCCTCTTAGCTCGACCGTTTTGTGATGAGATCTGTGGACACGAGAAGCGAAATAGGCGACCCTGTTGTTGAGTAAATTTTTTAAACGTATTGTTGTCAAATTCACCACCTAAATCGCATTGGAAGGTTTTAATGTGGCAATTAAATTGTGTTAAAACAAGGCGATGAAATTTGATAAATGTTGGAAAGGTCTCAAATTTATATTTTAAAGGGTAGACCAAAACAAAGTGGGAAAATTGTTAATTAAGACCGTGTAATATTTATGAGCAGTTTTGCTTTACATGGGTGTTGTCCACAAATCACAATGTATAAAGTCAAAAGGTGAAAAAGTAAGAGAACTGGACGTATGAAAAGGTAATCTTTTACTATTAGATAATTAGCATGAATGACAAAGTTTAGACGAGACTTCTTTATTACATGAATTATGTAAAGTACTACTAAGAATATATAAAACTTGAGCGCCAGGATGCCTAAGACGATCATGCCAAGGAAGGTTGGTAGTTGTGAAAAAACAGTCCTATAACGGAAGTTGTGGTGGTGTAAGCAGGTAGATGTCCCCTATGCTATTGTGGCGGGAAAGCGTGCGGTCCAGTTTTGAGATCCTTCACAAAAAACTAAAGGGGTCAAACTCAATGGGAAGGTTACTGTCACGGGTAAAACGTCTTACCGAAATAAGATTTTTTTATAATAGATGGGATATAAAGGATATTGGGTAGGATCTATATTTGGTTGTGTATTTTATGAAAGCTAGTGCCAGAGCCATGAATTGGAAGACAATGACCATTGCAAACAAGAACTTTAGTATGTACAGGAACGGTAGAAGGGATGGAATTTTACCAGGTTCCAAAGTTAGATGTGAGCCGGCACTAGTGTCCATAATAAAATGATTTTGCTGGTTCAACTGCATAGCGGAAAGGGCGGCTTGATGATCCGTTGGAGACAAGGCGTCACATCCAGGTTGGTGATGGAATTGGGCCTGGGCTAAGGAACCGAGCTGGGTGTAGAACGCAGCCGGAGGTATTGGGCCGTTATTTTGGGTCGGTTGGTTACCGAACTAGGCTGACCCGTGGCTGAACCATTCCGGGCCATGAGAATTGGGTCAGGTAGGGGCATGGTGGTGTATTCCACCAAGCCCATGATGGATACCCCATGTTTTGCGTGTTCTGTGAAGGCCATGTGTTGTTTCCTGGGGATCATCCTCCTCCACGTCCTCGACCGCCACCACGGTTGTTCTGGTTCCACTGGTTTGTACCACGTCCCCTTCTGCGACCACCATACGGCTGTTGATTATACAATGGTTGTTGGTTGGTTTTTGGGTTGGTCTGAGGAGAAGGACGGCTTCTCGGTGCCACCAAGATCATTAAGTTTGGGTTTTGGCATCCTTCAATACGTATAACTTCATCATTCAACATCGTACGTGCATGATCCTAGTTTGCATTATTGGAGTTGATTAGTGAAGCAGTTGTGTCATATTCTGCGGGTAGGTCACGTACTAGTTGAAGTACGAGACGGGATTTTGTCACTGGTTGGTCAATATCTTCAAGTTGGTTGGCGAGTTCCTTGAGTTTTTACAGTAATAATCAAGGGAAGAGCAAGCATTCAGAGTAAGTGTGCATAATTTAGTCTCTAAGGCAGCAGCGCGTGCCTTTTTGTTGCTAAGAAAGATCTTTTCTAGCTTTTCCCAGGTGCTTCGAGTTATGGAATCGGCTTCCAATACACGGATCAGGAGGTCGTCGAATATGGTACTGTAAATCCATTCCAATACCAGGACATCTAATTCTTTCCAAACTAAAAAGGTTTCATCGGACTTTGACGAGGATGGTGTGTTGTTGATGTGATTCAAGACTTTATAGGCAACGACATGGAGTTTAAACAATTTCAACCAAGATGAATAAGTTACATTGGTTCTATCAAGGGTGCAGATTTTGGTTTGAATATTGGTTACTGAGTATGTCGGGTGTAGAGCTGTCATAGTTGCTAGTTTAGAAGACTCGGGTTTATCGTTCGTCATGTTCAACGAATTGAGGATGGGTCAGATCGGAGATCTGGTGCGACGACATGTATGGCAAAATTGACGATTAGGGTTTCTAATGGAACCGAGGCTCTTATACCATAAAATTGTTTACGGTATTATATATTTGATAATCAATAATGAATACAGTGACCCTTTATATAGGGGAGAATCTTAACCATACTCTAGCACCTGAATAGGAATAGATAGACCTAACTTATAATACAAGAAATATCTATTCTAAATATAATACAAATCTCGTGCTAATAGTAATATGCCGTTTCAATTACCATGCTTTTCTCCCAACACATCGTATGGGTTGGCACAAAGATGTTTTAGTCATCGTCATATCATAATATGCTTCACAATCTATAATAAAACCTTTTACAGGTTGTCCTCAAAGAACATAGTGTGGTGGTAATGTGTCTTCTCTCTATTATAGAGGTAGAGGATTCAAATTCTGCAAGATGCAACAATAAGAGTATTTAGAAGTATGTTAGTTTGCAGTTAGACTAAAACCTTTTATATGCAATATGCTTTTTAGTTTACTCACTTTTTCTCCCAACACAACCTTTGGGTTGACACAAGGATCAATGGTTTGGTTGTCATTATTAAACCATTATGTCTTGTCACAACATAAAATAAACGAAATTTTTGCAAGAATGGTGGCTTTTGGAAGTTCGTGTAGGAATAGGCTGCGTATAAAATAAATTAACACATTTTTAATAAAAGAATTACATTATAGAATTGAAAGGAAAGATGTAAATTATAGAACTGAAATAACCAAAAGCAATAAAGAAATTACGAGACAGATTGCTCAGGATCGTGCTGAACACGGGTCCCTTAAACCAAATTTCGAGTCTCCCAAACGCCTAAGCTGTTGAACTGACAAAGAAGACCTCGAAAACCCGAAGATATTCTTGAAAAAGAAAGATCAGAATAGATAGATAGAGTTGGAATTCTTTTCAGAATGCTCTGTGTTTCAAGGTGTGTTTAGATACTAAGGAACCTTTAGTATTTATGCTGAAATTGAGATGATACAGGTCTGCAAGGTTTAAATGAAACATTGAATGCCTTCAATGCATTTTATTCTATCTGAATACCTTTAACCATAAAATGGTGTTTGTTTCAGCTTAAACAACTAATCAGTACATGAAACAATTGATCTTGAATAACCGTTGTGGAAATTGTTATTGATAAACAGCTGGTCTGGAAATGTTGTTGATAAATAGTTGATGGAAATGACTACTGAGCAAAATTGATAGTCAGGAATAACTGATCACTTAAACAACTTATGGACTAAACTACCCCTCAAACAACTAACCTGTAAACGGCTGGTTAGACAACTGACCATCAAACAACTGTTGGTTCGAAGAATTGTTGCTGGGCTCAACAGTAGTTGGTGATGTTAACAGTTGTATCTGCTGACATCATTAGTCGTTTCTGACCCGGTTCATGGACCCAACCCACGCTCCTAACCTGATCCAATTAACTCAAACCAGCCATCAAAAGTACTAAGGCGCCTCTCAAGTGGCTCGCTGTGATGCATGTTTGCAAAGTGCGCCATCAAAGTGCCCATGCCACGCGCGTGTAGGGTCCTTATTATCTTTTGCAAACCCACTAGAGTAGGGTTCCATGAAACAATAAGGAATGATTGTTCTCTCTCTCTCTCATACACACACATATATATGCCACTCAATTTTTGTTTCCTACCCCTAGGTGGTACAAGTTCCCATTTTCCCCCATATTCCATATTCCATCTTCCTTTCCCAACTTGTTTGTGTTCATGTCCCAATTTTGAGTATCGATTACTTATTCGACTTAGCTACGATTTGGACGTGGTTTAGTTCGTTGTAAAGGCATCTTAACATACAACACAAACCCTACAAAATAATACTTATATTAACCAAAGGTAATATATATATTTTTGTCCAAACTTTGGGAAAATTACGCATAACACTTTAGTGAAAATACTCATATTTTCACTAATTTTTCCAACAATTCCCCAGATGAATAGAGATTGGTTTTTACTTTCAAATATCAAAATACAAATTCAATGGTTGAGTATGGTTGAACTGGTAGGTGTTACCCTTTAAACTACCATTTGTGAAGCATACTTAGCCTACTAATGGTTTGTAGATGCGATGTCTTTGAACATACACTCATTTGTGTAAACGACAATACATTTCACACAACAGTTCGGTCAAATTCTGCAAGGTGTAGGTTATGAGTGTTTATAAGTATGTTAGTTTGTCATTAAAATCCTTTCATATGTTGTCTCCAAACGACATGGTATAGTGGTAAGGTGTATCATTTCTATCACAGAGATGGATGATTCAAATCTTACAAGGTGCAACTATAAAAGTATTTAGGAGTATGTTGGTTGGCAATTAAAAAAAACCTCTTGTATGCAATATGCTTTTTAATTACTTGCTTTTTCTCCCAACATAACATATGGGTTGACACAAAGATCAATGTTTTAGTTATCATTAAATCATAATGTCTTGTCATAATTTTGCAATAACGGTGGCTTTTGGAAGTTCGGTCAAATCCTGCAAGATGCAATTTTATGAGTGTTTAGAATATGTTAGTTTGTCTTTAAAAAAAAATCTTTACATACATTATGCTTTTTAATTACTCGCTTTTTCTCCGAACATAACATACGGGTTGACACAAAGATTGATGTTTTGGTTATCATTAAATCATAATGTCTTGTCACACCGTAAAATGAACTAAATTTTTCCAAGAACGGTGGCTTTTGAAAGTTCAGTTAAATTCTGCAAGGTGTAGATTTAAGAATAATTAGGAGTAAGTTTGTTGTTAAAGATCGATGTTTTAGTTATCATTAAATCGTAATGTCTTATCACAACGCAAAATAAACTATAAACTAAGTTTTTCAAGAATGGTGGCTTTTGAAAGTTCGGTCACACAATTGGTTTTTTTTTAATTGTAAAAATGGTGTAATCGTTCGAATGAATCAAAAGAGACCGATATTAAAAAGAAAAGATAATGTTGGTATTGAGATCAAATCTGAAATTTCAAATGGTAATCGAAGATGTTAAGGTAATGGGCTATCTTTGGTTGAAACATAGAGAAGACTCGGTTTATTAGTGCGGTTCAATTGATGTAGTTTTAACGTTATAGAATTCATTTAACCAATTTTTATAACTTATAATTTTTAATTGTTTTTCCGTTATGATTTTCGAATTATGTTTTTTTTTTCTCTTTTACTTTACTCTTGTTAATAATTCTGAGTAACCTAAATTTGGTTAAGGAGAATAAATTATTCATGTGTACTGTTATATATATATTGATTTCGAGGATAATGAATAGTAACTTTATTTTTATAAATTTTTATTATTTTATTATTAATATATTATAATAGTTTATTATTATATTTACTTTTAATAACATATGTTTTTTTTATAGAACATATATTTCCTTTACCTTTTTTTTAATAATTGTTTTTTTCTTTTTTTAACATATATTAATTTATTGATTAATTTGATACTTCTTTAATAAGTTACGTTTATAATTTTTTTCTAAAAACTTAAGTACGTAGTTGTGCTTGATTTCTTTCCCTGACATTCCGTTATAAGTTTTGTTAAAACGAGGTTATATTCAAAATAAAGTATTTATTTGATATCATAAAACGGTACGATGATAAACTAAATCGTTCTAGTGGTTTGACTTTCTAAACAACATGCTTTATTTTCAAACCACGTTTGTTTTACATTATCATTTGCTCGGTTTTACCGCAACGCGCAATATAAAAAAAAAACTAGTGAAATTTAAAGTTTGTTCGATAATTATATATAAGAGTTCTGTTAGAGCATACACAACGCTAAATGGTGGTACAAATTCAGACTAAACCACCACCGTTCCAAATCCCATTTTTTTCTCGCAACACTAAACCATTTCAAACCACCACCTCATTATTCACCTTGTCACCAACTTTTCCTTTTATTTAAACTAGTTGATTTTCCGTACGCGTGTTGCGTCGGGGATCCAATGTCTGCAAAACGCGTGCCGACAACAGCAAGCTGATACCGAATATCAAAATATAGATAAAAATGACGTAGTAACGATAGTTAATCCGTTCTAAAAAAACTAATTTTAAATGACCTAATATATAATAGTAGGACCCACATTTACTACATGTTGGAAATTCGGTTGTTTTCAATTCAGTTATTACGGTACTAACACATTAAAATATGGATGAACTCGGTACCGGTAACGGCACCCAAAGTACCGATCACCAAAATCATTGAAATTAGGTACCGGCACCGAAATGCTCGGTACGATACGGTATGGTATTTGAAGGTAAAAATCAGGAAATACAAGTATGGTGCCAAACCGGTGTCGAATCGAAAGTAACAATTCTGAAAATGCCAAAAGGTCGGTACCAAATTGGTACAAAAAATGATTTGGTATAGTAAATTTGGTACCGATACGATACCGGTTTGATTACAGGATTTGATACCATTTGTTCATCAATAATCTAAATATTCAAGTTAATTTTACATACTACAATTCACCATTACAAAAAAAGACAAAAAGGAAAGCAAAAGAAGTTGTTTTGTATATATAAAAGCTCATTCAAACGAAATACAATTTACTTACCACGTGTATGAAAAACAATCTAAATGTGTAATTACTTGCGTTGGTACATGGCATAAGCTCAAAGGTGATGTTAGGGATGAGCTCGGTACCAACCGGTACCGAAAATCCCAAAAGTGGGTACCGGTAACGACTATACTCGGTACGGTACCGGTACGGTACATGTATTTAAGGGTAAAAAATGGTGCCGAAAATGTACCCGTTTTGGTAAGTTCGGTACCGGTTTAATACCGGTATCCGGTACCATTTACTTATCCACCTATATGTTGTTACTGTTCATTAACTTCTAATTTTAATATATAGGTAATTATTTATAATCTATTTTTAATTTATTTACTTAATTGTATTACTTATTTTTTATTAAAATATAAAAAAAATTCATAACAATATAATTTATTTATTAGTTATTTTATATTCATTTATTTTGTTATCTAATATTTTTCTTTAATAACAAATTCATATAAAATAGTAAAAAAAGAATATTTATTTCTTACAACGGTTTTTTTTTTTTTTTTTTTTTTTTTTTTTTTTTTTTTTTTTTTTTCCTGAAGGCTACTTTTGCAATGGCTAGTTTTTACCAACTATAAATTCAATTTGTATTTCAAGCAACATGTGCACTTCTTAACTAATAATTCTCTACAAAGATTTATAAAAAAAATAGCAAGAAACCCTTGGACCGAAGAAGAAGATGGCTCTGGTCAACTATTGGATGAACTCATTCGATAATAGACGAATAGCCAGATCAATTAAAGAACCCTTATTTGAAGGATTCCGTCAACATGTAGGAGACCAATCGCTTTTCGAACGTCACTTTGTCAAGGTTTCATATTCTGTTCGGGAAGGTTCGGCGCATTTCATGCATTTTTCAACCACATGATGGCTCAAGGTGACGGCATAACGGAGGCACAAGTTTTTGCCCGGGCTCGTCGGGAACACAAAAACATACACATTAGAAGTTTCTTTCACATGGTAGCCTCACAATTAATAAGAAACCATCCCCGCATACAACTTGCTCCGCCTCCAGATGCCGACTCTGACTGTTTAGGGGTTAATGATTAAGTTTAGTTATCTGCTTTGTTTATATTTAATTATTTGGTTTGTTTAGATTTAATTATCTTGTCTAGTTTCGGTTTAATTATCTGGTGTGTTTAAGTTTAATTATGTGGTTTGTGTAATGTTTTTAATTTTAATAAATTTGTTTTTTTAGTTTGTATTATTTTTATATTTTATATTTGGTTTTTTTAGTTTAAGTTATTTTAGGTTTTTTTATAGAAATAAAACAATTTTAAGGCTGTTTTTATTTAAACAAGGGGGTTCCACACCTCCACGGCTCCACCCCAAACCCTCATTTGCTCTACCAGACCAACATCCTAGCTGACCATCCTAGTCACCATCTCCAACTCCCTCCTCGTCCGCCCTACCTCATCCAAAATCCGGACCAGATCACAGGACTTAGCGATATGGATGCTCTAAAAAAGCTAAAATCGTCAAACTAATAAAGAGTTTATAAAAACACTAGAATGTAGGTTTTTTATTAAAAATAAATAGTTTATAAAAACACTTGAATGTAATTTTTTATTAAATAAAAATATTTTCCATAATTAAGTACAAGAAACGACACTGCAATGAAGCTCTCGAAGCACTGAAAGTCGAAGTAGAATCAGCATTTCTTGATACAAACGACAAAAATGTTAGCAACTAATATATATCATTGATTGATATGGAAGGGACAAACTTAGAAACTCTCATTTTCAAGGTTTGCTGCTTAGAACAGTTATTTAATTTATTAAATAATAATTTATACTTATAAGCCAAACTGAATATTTATATTGGAAGGTTGTAGTTTGAACGGCAGGCCATTGTTCAAAGTCCAAACCATAAAATAGGGATGTAATTTCTTCATATTGATAATTATGTTACCATTCTATCATATGTATATGAAAGCAACACACAAAATATATACAAATACTATATTTATGAGATGGTGTGTTTTCGGTTTTAATCAAGGGTCTAAATCGTGTGAGGTTTCAGGTTGAACTCGTCAACCCTAACCCGATTCGCATACTTATTTGAATCCACTTAAAATGGTGTTGTGTTCTGATAGTGCTTCGGGTCGACCTTTATTATCGAATATGAGTAATAGTTAGTGGCTTAGTAACAGTTTAAAAAACTAATTAATTTGATTAATATGATGTTGATCACTTATGTATGTACATAATAGAAAATATGTAAATTGTGGACCTGTTATAGTATTCAGGCTAGCTATCAAGTTATTGATGCAGACATCGAGGTAGACATAATTGTTAGCTTGATCTGGTTCCCGTTTAGGATGTATATTATTGATGGGAATTACGAGTTCTTGAGATGATGAACTTGTTAGTTTTGGAGAGAGAGAGAAAGAGGGGGGACGGTAATTCTTGATGTTTTATGTAGAGTCTAATCCTTTAATCTCTCTAATAATCTCCTTAAATACATCCAAGGGGAAACCCTTTATTTATTAAGGGTAATATGGTCTATTAACAATTACCAACTAATATTATAATAGAGTTAATTACATAGTTAGTTCCTATGGTTTGTCCAAAGTAACATACTTTGGTACTAATATTTTAAAATCACATTCTAGGGTATTAACTTTTCATGTTGTAACATTTGAAGGTATTAACGTTATTTGTAGGTTTAAAATCAGATTCAATTAGTACCTAAGTATGTTATTTTGTGCAAACCACAGGGACTAATTATGTTAATACCCTAGAAGTTAATATCTTCAAACGTTACAAAATGAAAAGTTAATACCCTAGAAGGTGATTTTAAACTATTAGTAGCTAAGTATGTTATTTTGTGCAAACCAAAGGGACTAACTATGTAATTAACAAGGTATAATTTAATATTTTGGTTTAATAAAATATATAAATAATTATAATAAACACTTTATTAAATACAATTAATATATTTATTCTAACTTTGCTTTGCAATTTGTATTATTTTAAGTGTTTTTGTGTATTTATCTCTCATTCCCAATTAATAAACTTGAGTTTATATATTTAGCTCGGCATTAATTTTTTTTTTTTTTTTTTTTTGAAAGGAATACTTCAATAAAAACACCAAACGGAAAATCCCCAAGACGGAGATAGCCGCGACAAAACTAACTTACTTCGTGTCAATCAAAAAATAGTTCCAACCTATCCAATCGATAACCACATCTTTACCCCTACCTCTATACCATAGAAAGCTCAACGATTTTACATCCGAAACCACTTGATAAACACTCCTCGTTATGTTTAAAAAAACCTTCTCGTTCCGCGTTTTCCAAATTCTCCAACACGTTATAATGAAAATCCCATTCATAATGTCTCTTCTAACCTTAGAACCTCCCACTTGCTCGGCAACCTTGAAAATATCTTCGGTGGAGAACAATATCATCGGTGGGATTTTGACCCAAGAAGCAATACCACTCCACTCTCCATCTGCAAACCTACACGCTGTAAATAAATGCTCTGCTGTCACGTCCGTCTCTTCACAAAAAAACACAGCTCCAATTACCAACCGCGGTATTCCTTCTTCGAAGCACACATTTGGTAGGAATTCTGTCAAGTAAAGCTCTCCACATAAAAATATTACATTTACTTGGAATCCATTTACACCAATCAAACTGTTGATTTCCTTCCTAAGACCCACTACCTTCCACTCTTTGACCTCTCTCACCACATACTCCTTCGAGTCGCCCACGTTCCAGATCCACGAATCATGAGCCTGAGACAACCGAGTCCCACATATTAATCTTTGACACTCAACTGCTTCAACCAACTCTTGATCTGTGGCTGGATATCGTTTCCAATCCCAAGTAACCAAAATGCCATCATTATACGACTCCATTCTATCCGCCAGTTTGCACCAAGGATCCGACTCGAGACGGAACAGATTTGGAAAACGCTGCTTAAGAGGCATGTAATCGATCCAAAACCTTATATTCGAACCATTTCCCACACACCCTTTTATCATACCTACAAACCTTATATTCGAACCTTATATCCAAAACCTTAGCTCGACATTAATTAGCGAACGAAAATAATTGGAAAGTGGGCAATGAAATTGTTTGAAGCAAAAACTAGATATAAAAAGTTAAAAAAGGAGAGACATGAAATTCAATTTAAACGAAATTAATTTAAAACATGAACACTTTTAATCTCTAAGATCAAAATATCAACTTTTATATAAACTCTTAAACAGGTTAACAGATCAATCAACTTTTTTGTGTTTGAGCTGGCCCAATTTTAAACTAACACTATGTTCTCGAGTCTCATTTAACAGGGAGAGGGGAAGGAAATTTTTCTCTCCTAATCTCTCCAATTTGGGAGGATGAATATATGGTCATATTTTCTTCCTTTTTCCCTCCTTTTCCTTCCCCTCCCCCTGTTAAATGAAACTCGGGAACATGGTTTTTCATATTTTCATCTATTTTCTCTCCCCTCCCCCTGTTAAATGAGACTCGGGAACAGAGTGTAAGTGTTTGAGTTGAGTTGATCTGTTACTGGTTTAAGAAAACAGGTTGTGTTAGCCGACCCGAAACCCTTTTTTTCATGTTGTGTTATGATTGTGTCAAAAAGTGCCACCACTAGTTTTAATTACATAAAGTAGTTGTGAATGTTTGTAGATGCGTCTCCTAGATCTGAGTTCGTAGTAGGACACAAACTCCCACCTGTGTACTCTTGATAGTACTGAACTGGACGATAAGGAAATCATCCATCATGAAATCGAAGATAATACGACATTCCTATGCTCGCCGGGGATATGTCGCTAATTTGAGGAAAAGATTTACGTCCAGACTATTCAATCGTTTGTCAATGAGGGCACTATTGCCAACTGAAGATCCATTGGTGAAGTTGTCAATTGTCATGGCAAAAGTCTCTACTCTTCGTGGGCAATCCGTCGCTAAATGTCACGACGATGATCCCTCTGTAAGATCAGTCGGTTATCTGTCAGAAACCGGATTACCCATGCCCAATGACTATCACCAACGCATTACCTATTTTCACCAACGGATCATCAACAGATCTGTCCATCGATGAAAGTTATTCGTTTTGTAGTGAACATCTTACGGTCCTCACTACTTCCTTTGACTTGATCTAAGATGAGTAGGCTTCTAGTTCTAGTCTTCTAGACAAACATAAATGAAGTGTTCTTGGCCCTATTGATGTTTTAATATTACTAAACGTCTAAACCACACAACACAACACAACACAAATCGACTCACTCGTTATTCACATATCAAAAAACATACGTGTTAAGTTATTCATTTATCGATGATTATATAATACGCTAACCGTTAACTTGACATGGACGCTAGCACAAGATTATGCAGGTAAGGAAAAGAGAGAAATATAGCATGTGACTACTTCTTGTCTAAAATATGTATATATTGACAAAGACAAGTCGTATAACTCCATCTAGAGGAATGTTTGACGGGGTGTTAAATCCTTGCTTTATGGAAGCATTGAATCCTAAATTTGAACTTTTCTATGCTAGCTGTCGACCTATTCAAAGAAAAAGAATTAATAAAATGATTGATTTATGAAAAGTTAAAAGTTAAGAGTTCGAGTTTGTTTATTCATAAATGATTATCAAGAAACGTTTTATTCATTTAGACGTGGCATCTATATTCTGAATATACATCAACTATTGGCTATTTGTTTAGTTCTTAATAGTGCGCTTAATGGTTTAGCACTTAGCAATATTTTAAAAACCGGTAAATACCGGCCGGTTATACCAGTATTACCGTTTCCAGATGTAAATCCGGTACGAAACACCCCGGCCACTTAGGGGCTGTTTGTTTAGCTCTTAATGAGGCTCTTAATGATTCAGACCACTTACTGGTTCAGCACTTAATGGTTCAGACTGTGTATTTCACAAGCAAATGTCTGAATGGTTCAGACATTTGCCTCTGAATTGTTAAGTTTTAATACTGAGTCTGAATGGTTAAGACCTTTAATCTGAATTGGTCAAACATTTGCCTCTGAACGGTTAAGCATCATATTGGCTCTTAATGGTTCAGACTTCTTACTGGTTCAGCACTTAATGGTTCAGACCTCTTACTGATTCAGCACTTAACCATTCAGAAGTTGTCAAACAACCCTTAATGAATAGACTGTTTCACGAGTAGATGTATGAATGATTCAGACATTTGCCTCTAGAATGGTTAAGTATTATACTAAGTCTCAATGGTTAAGACTTATAATTTGAATTGGCCAAATACTTGTCTTAATGGTTCAAACCTCTTACTGGTTCAGCACCTAATGGTTCAGGTCTCTTACTGGCTCAGCACTTAACCATCCAGAAGTCACCAAACAGGCTATATAAGGTAACTTTTTTAGACTAGACTGAATTATTCAAATAATGTTTAATAGTTCCTTAAAAATTGTTATCGTTTAAAACAGAGACGATTACAGACTAATGACAGATACACGAGCAACAAGTTGCGCCGCTACCCCTTTTAAAAAAATCATCTTTCGTCCTTTCTTCTTTTCATATTCTTGCAAAAGTAGGATTAGATGGTATTTAAGTGTAGAAATATTAAAAAAATAAAAATAAATAAACAAACTAAGAGCTTTTGTTATCGTATGCAACCATAGTTATAAAATTTGGTAGTCCGTACAAAAATATGTTATCACAAATGTTGAACTAATGACATAACATACATATGATTGTATGTATGTATTGTATGTCATGTTGTAAGAAGGTAGTAGACTTTAATAATGGTTGTAATATAATTATAAACCATGGAGAGAGGGTTTCTTGAGGTTGTACAAAAAAGGGAGAACATAGATGAGGTTGTACCACGGATAGAAGGTTTCGTGGCTCGACCCTCGTTTTGGGCTACCATTTCATAAAAAAGCTCCAACACTTTGTTTATATGTCTCATGGATGTATTTGTTTAATGGTACGATGGGATGAGTCACTTGGACATATGGGGTCACATATACATAGTATAATACAAACTTCAAATTGGTGGCGACCACCATGTAGTGGTGCACAAATCGGGTTTTCTGAATACCCGGTTCCGGGTATGGAACCGGGTTTGGATACGATCGGGTTCTACAAAATCGGGTATTGACAATACCCGGGTTGGGCCCGGGTCCAGGTTTTATATAAAAATGTATACCCTATATACCCGGGTTCGGGTAGGGTTTTCTAATACCCGGGTATTATAATACCCTATTTTCGGGTTCGGGTAGTGTCGGGTAAGGATCGGGTTTGGTTCGGGTATGCCTCGGGTATTCATTTCTTTTGGATAAATTATAGAAATATAAAATGCAAAACCTTTTTATTTCATAAAACATAGAAATACATGACACATAAATAATCATTGAACCGAATCGAATAAGATGATGAACATAGATAGCTTCGAATAACTTGATCGTCTTCGTTTATTGTTCGTCATCAAAGACCCCTTTTACAGGGTATAGAGATACAATGTAAACCAAACAAATGATCATAATACACTTTCTAACGGCTATATAGCCGTTACCAAGGTACAAAACTCGAAAAAACACAAAAAAACGAAAAAACCTGAACAGGGTATTGGGAAACCCGGACCGGGTATTGAAAAAACTCGGTTCCGGGTTCGGGTTGAAACTGGGTACTCGTAAAACCCGGGTTGAAAACGGGTATAAAAAAACCCGGTTCCGGGTTCGGGTTTTATAACAGAAATGCATACCCAACCCCTACCCTATGGGTAGGGTCGGGTTCGGGTATAAAAAACCCGGGTTTTATAATACCCGGTTCCGGGTTTTATTTTCGAGTCCGGGTCCAGGTTCGGGTTTTTTGTGCACCACTACCACCATGTAGTGTACTCATTAATCATTATGCATTAAAATCAAGTTTGAGGTTTGCAATATTATTGGACATATCTATACTATATAATAAAAGAAACCACTTTAGGGACACTTGTCATCATATTAGGCCATCTCGTATAGATAATTATTATTTTAGTTTAATCTCTTCTAATTAATTATAGATAATCCTCATACTAAATATTATTTAGTTTAATATCTTATATTATAGATTTTTTTTGAAGGGTGACTTTCAATATCTACATGGACCATTGGTCACCGGGTCCCCGTCAAGGACGGTTACCCGTCAACCCAGCATTCTCAGACGCGATGTTCGATCGGGCCCCGGCTGCCGCTCTGACTGACCTTCGTCCGGAAACCATACTGCCCCCACACGAGAGACTCGCTGGGGTAACAGCTGGGTAAAACCGGGTTGCCCTCAGGACCGCACCATGCCTCGGTAGGAACGATCCATCATTGGGACGTCCTCCCCCCATAACGCCGCAGCCGAGGATCGAACTGGTGACCTCCAAGGAGGAACCGGCCCAATCCCACCACATGGGACCAACTGGGCTAGGGGTTCGGATTTATATTATAGATAACCCTCCTACTAAATATTATTAGTTTAATATCTTATTGATAATTATCATTTAGTTTAATCTTTTTCTCATTTATAATATTATTTATTTGAATTAATTATATTGAATCATTTGACGCATCAAGTTCTATTGGCTTGCCTATCAAGTGGAAATACCAGAAGTTGGGCTTCAGCCCATTTGCATGATTAAATAAAGAATTTTGGTTTTGCATGATTTTTTTAACGGATAACTAAATCACCAGATAAACATTATGGGTTGTCATCAATCGAGTAAATACAGCCCCTCCTTCATAATGATCAAAGTTGGATGCATACCTGAATCACCAGTTCCGGGGAAAACCCGCCTGCCCGAAGGCCCACTGCGGTAAAACCCAGTTCGGCTCGGTTTCGAACTGGCGACCTCCAAATCAAAAATATTTTACGAAACTTAAAATAAAATTAAGTAATATTATTTATCGTTTATACATTTA
Source organism: Helianthus tuberosus (assembly GCA_030545235.1). Lineage (NCBI taxonomy): Eukaryota > Viridiplantae > Streptophyta > Magnoliopsida > Asterales > Asteraceae > Helianthus > Helianthus tuberosus. Next base: position 179,978,429 of record CM060409.1, read on the forward strand.
CGGAGTTTTAAATAAAGGGTTAAATTTATTGAGACTTCGTTAACAAATTTTGCAATAACAGAATAATCTATTTTTATCTCGAAAACCAAATTTTGTATTACTATATTAAATATTTTTATTTTCACTATACAAAATTACATTTACTCGACCCATGTAATATATGAGCTTTTTTAAGATATAACTTTTTATTATTTGATATATAAAATTAGATTTATTTAATTCGTACAATACACGGGTTTTTTTAAGGATATATTTTTTTTATTATTTAGTATAGAAAATTACATTTATTCAAACCGTGTAATGCGCATATTTTTAAAGATGTAATTTTTTTATTATTTGGTATATAAAATTACATTTATTCAACCCGTGTAATAAATGAGGTTTTTAAAGATGTATTATTTTATTATTTGGTAAACAATATTACATTTATTCAACCCGTGTAATACACGTGGTTTTAAAGATATAACTTTTTTATTTGGTATATAAAATTATATTTATTCAACCCGTACAATATGGTTCTTATATATATCATTTTTTATTATTTAATATATAAAATTATATTTATTCAACCCGTACAATAAATGAGGTTCTAAAGATATATTGTTTTATTATTTAGTATACAAAATTTATTTATTCAACCCCGTGTAATAAACGGGGTTATAACCTAGTTATTACATATAATAAGTCCATTAGTGGTGGAATGAGCCCATTAGGTGTTTTTAATCAGGAAAATCACAAAAAAAAAAAAAATTCGCCAAAGTTTAGTTTTTGTTTTTAATCACAAATTGAACATGAAGAGTTTAGTTATTGAAAAATGGTATGCAAGTCATTTTAGTTAATGATGATGTTAACTCAAAAGTTGATGAGAACTCAAAAGTTGGTAGGATGATGATCTTGATTGGGACATTGAATAAAGATGATAATGATAGGGCACTATTAGAAACGCCCCGGTTTTCTATTCGATTTCGAATGGAATTTAGTAGGAAACATCTTTTTTCCAATCAAAACGTCTTCGTCAACTTTGAACAAAAAATTCCGCCCAATTCCCTATCAAACGAATTTTCGATTACTTTTCGACCAAAAAATACCAAACATTTCCGACTAAATTCCGACCAAAAAAAATACAAACAAAATAGTTCTAGATTTTTCTGCTAAAAGTTCTAGTTTGTTATGTGTTGAAATGGAAGTGTGAGAGGATATTTATCGAGTTGCATATGGAACATATGGGTTATGATTATTGTTCAAGGTGTGGGCATCTTACATGCATGGTGAGATATCTTTAATGTAATAAAAAGCTATTATAGTAGGAATTTTAGCTTATCCTTGTGGGTTGCGAGTCCTTTCGTTAATATAACGAAATACACACTGGTTTGTTGTGACTATATGTAGCATTTTCAAATACAAATCAATGTTGGTTTGAGATACATACGAGGATGTGTGATTGTGCATATGATATTTTTAGATATAATATTGGGCATTGTGTGAATGTGGAATTGTATGATGTTTGGTAGGACTTATATGTCTTTTAAAGCTTTGAAAGAAATACAGAGTTCATGTAGGTTGATGATGATACGCTAAGATGAGACATTTTTAAATGGGTTGTACATAGGAGAGCTTCTAAAAGCAATAAGTGAAGATGCAACTCTAGTGGTGGCCACGGGTATTCAAGTTCCACCTATGGTTGGCCTGTTGGCGGTAATTCCTAACTCATCACGAGTCGGTGATGGGAAAGGGTGATAAAGGAGTTCAAGTCACAAGTCAGTGAACTTGAGGGACCAAATTTAACAAGTAGGTTACATTGGTTAAGTTTTCTAATTACATTATAATTATATTTGATAATGTCTTGGTCACCAAGTTAGGGTTATTTGGTAATGTCTTAGCCACCAAGTTAGGGTTAGCCTATATAAACCAAATTAGGGTTAGACATTATTAAGAGAAAAGAGAAAGGCTAAAGAGAAACCGAGTTATGGTTTAAGAGTCTGTAATCAGTTTTGAGTTATTTTCTGATTAATAAGATTGAGAGTTATTCGATCTAAATTCCTTTCTTCAACTTTTCTATTCAGTTTGATTATCAACTGGGACTTGAATTGGTATCAGAGCCAAGTCAATCGTCGAAATCAAACGTGTACTCGATAAATCAGCGACTAAGGTATCACGAGTCATCGATTGGCTGAGGCTCCTCGCGGTGGCAAGAGTGATCGGACACGGAACAACGGGTTCAGTTCAAGATTTGTCCTTTATTCCGGGTTTCTGCAAGCAAATGCGTTCAGTTCTGAAATGTTGTTTGGGGCTGCTCGGTTAGTGTTTCTTCGAACGGACTGGAGCAAGGTACTACACCTTACATATAGCCGGAGAAAGAAAAACTCGATGGCTGGGGATGATGGTAGTAGTGGCGGTTCACGGGTTGTGGTTAAAGAACAGAACTCCACAACTTTACTGTGTCCAATGTTAACCGAAACAAATTACAACATCTGGGCGATTCGTATCAAGGCAGTATTCAAGGTTCATGGAATACAACAAGCTTTAGAACCAGGCGAAAAAGAGGTAGAGATGACATCGCAGTTGCACTTCTACTTCAGGCAATACCCGAAGAGCTCGTGTTTCAAGTAGCTCAGTTTCAGGCTGCAAAGGAAATCTGGGAAGCGTTGAAGACACGGTATGTTGGGGTTGAACGGGTTCGAGAGGCAAAGATTGAGCAACTGGAAAATGAGTTCAAATCTTTAAAGATGAAAGAAACAGAGACGATTGATTCTTTCGCAGGGAAGATTAGTCAGTTGGTTACCAAAGCAGCCAGTTTGGGAACCACCTACGAAAACAAAAAGCTAACCAGAAAGTTATTAGGCTCTGTTCCAGCAAAGTATGTTCCAATTGTAGCTTCAATTGAACAATTCACAGATTTGAAGGTCATGACGTTCAAGAAGCAACCGGTAGACTAAAGACATTCGAAGACAGGATTAAGGGTATTGTGTCTTTAGCATAAAATCAAGGTAATCTAATGTTTGCCAATGGTGAGTCATCCTCGAAATCCAAACCCTATGAAAATAAGCGGGGGCGTGGGCGAGGCGGTTCAAGTTACCGAGGCAGACGTCAAGACCGGGATGATGAGGACCAAGATAGAAGTCAAAGCCAATATGGTCAAGATTTTAGGTCAAAGCAGATGGGTCAAAGAAGAACCAATGATCACCAAAGGGGAAGGAAAGATAGATCACAGGTTCAGTGTTACCATTGTGATAAATTTGGTCACTTCGCGTCAGGATGTTCGGATCGTATGAAGAAACAAGATGAAGCTAACTTAGCTAAATCCAATGATTTTGATCCATCATTATTCATGATGGGATGTGATCAAGAGATGGCTTTTCTAAATGAAGAATTGGTGATTCCAAAGCATTTCGAGACTGAGCCAATGGAGAAAGACACTTGGTATCTCGACAACGGAGTATCGAATCACATGATGGGTAATCGAGCTTATTTTTTTGAACATAATGAACGTGTCACGGGAACGGTGAAATTCGGAGATGGATCATGTATTGACATACGGGTAAAGTGATCGATATTACTTGAAGGGAAAACAGGGGAGAAGCGCCTGTTGACCGATGTTTACTACATACCAAGTTTGCAATGCAATATCATAAGTCATGGTCAAGCAATGGAAGGTGGATGCGATGTCACACCCCCAAAATACCACATGCGGAAACCCCGCTAGGCGTGTGACGTACCAGGATCTAGCCACCAATCACATTGAACTAAGATCAAGTTATAAAACAAAGTTTCCATTCATAAAGATAAAACATTCATAACATATCTAAGTTTAACATGTTCAGCGGAAGCAAATAGTTAAACATTGTTTAATCGTTTCAAAAACCAATGTACGTGAAATCATTAAACAAATCTTGCAAATCCAAGCAGTACGACCCATGACCACTCCAGCCATCCAGACAGCAAGTTCCTTTTTCCATAGTACCTAACGACCTGCGAGCATGCAACAAGTGTATCAGACAACACTGGTGAGTTCATAGTTTTACGAGAACGTTGGTTACCGAGTGTTTAGTTTAGTTCATTGATTATAATGTTGATAATAACTCGAATACAAGACGGCTTCAGATTTATTTTACCTGTTCCCCAATGCTCCTATCAAAGCATTGGGCATGACTGGGTCATTAGTTCACAGCCGTCCTCTCAGGTACGGGGTGAGGGTGCCAAACCTAGATAGCGCTACCAACTAATACCCCGTTACCTCTCTGGTAAGAAACAAGATGGGACTTAAAGGTGATAGGATGAGTGTATTATCCAACATTCCAGATTTTACCCACAAGATGTATTCCTCTCAGGAATACCCAATTGATTTACCCAAAAACCTATCCCTCTCAGGGATACCCAATGACTGTCCCAACCACCAGGACGCATGCTCAAGAGGAATGAACTCACCTTGGATTGCTCGGTATGCTAAGTTACCACCCAGTTAGTCAATCAACCCTACCGAGGTTACCAATAACAATTAGTTTCACGATTTATCAATTATGCCACGTATTTCAAAGATCACATTCATCACGAGTACTACCATGCATCACATAACGTATACTCAGTTCATACATGTGTCCACATCCCATATATAACACATAATAATCACACAACAGTTAACTGGGCTACTTAACCAAGCCCAAGCCCAACAGATTACCCTTCGGCAAAGAACCGTCCGACGAAGAACCCCTGAAGGTTTGTCACGAACAGTCCGACGAAGTCCCCTATTCTTCGTTGTGAACAACTCCGACGAAGATCCCTATTCTTCGTCGTGTTGGTGTTCGGCGAAATACCCATCCTTCGTCGATATAGGATTTGACGAAATATCCCTATGTTTCGTCGAGTTACATTTTATAACACCTTGATCAAATATCAACAGTTAGCAGTTACACAATTTCTGAAGGATCACAAGATCAAACGACGGTTACTTTGCAAATTAAACAACCCTACATAGAGGCAATCATCGACCACCATAACATGACATTTTCCAATTCACACACAATTCTAATCGAACAATGATCATTGAGACACTTTTAACATAACTATCCTAATTATATAACTAACATTCATACGGCCGGTCATCATCGGAGTATTATGTTCACAAGATCAAAACACTGTCATGAATCAATCCATATATTCATACAAAATTATCACAACATAACGGTCATCGTATCCTATCGTTGCACCCCATTAATTCTGAGAACATACAAGTCTAAACACAAATCTTTAGGCAAGCGATCACGATATCAGATCTACAACATCAGTTTTAACACTAGACAATTATCGTCAAAGAACACAGATCATTCAATCAAGAACTTACTGATCGTGATACAGGGGTGTTTAGCCAAAATGAGATAAAAAGCTTCGAGATCCTATGGTTGCCGTTGCTCAGAGATTTGACAAGGGGAGAGGAGACTCTAGGGTTTTATGTTTATGTCCAGCGGTTACAAGGGTTATACGATCACATAACATAAACAGTTGGGCCGCAAAACAGATTGGGCCGAAGCCCGTTTCCGACGAAGAATCCCATTCTTCGTCGGGGTTGGTGATGGCGAAGAATCCATATCTTCGTCGGAGTTGACTAATGGCGAAAAACCTTTATCTAAACTTTAATTAAACTATACTTATCACCACACAACACATAAAACTATTAATTATGCACATAACCTACACTCGACACCACGTGAATCAAATTGTAAAACAGGATTATAAAATCAATGATGTGTGTGGGAAAGACCTTGAAATCTCAGATTGTCACATCATCCCCAACTTGAAAGAAATTTCGTCCCGAAATTTGACAGGTAATCCAAAACAGCAAGACATTAAGTCAGGATGACTGTGGATTTTCCGCGGGTACCACATCATCCCCAACTTGAAAGGGAATTTCGTCCCGAAATTCCACCAGTTACATCAGTTTTAGTTTTGTCAGTTGGGAATAAGTGAGGGTGCTTGAGCTTCATCTGATCCTCGCGCTCCCACGTGAACTCCGGTCCACGTCTTGAGTTCCAACGAACTCTCACAATAGGAATCCGACTATGCTTACGTACCTTGACTTCCCGATCCATAATTTCTATTGGTTCCTCGACAAACTGCAATTTGTCGTCGATCTTAAGTTCTTGAAGTGGTACTACCAGTGTTTCATCAGACAAACACTTCTTTAATTGCGAAACATGGAAGACATCGTGAACGTTACCCAACTCAGCAGGTAACTCGAGCTTGTACGCCACTTTACCAATACGCTCCAAAACTTTGAATTGCCCAACATAGCGTGGATTAAGCTTGCCATGCTTCCTAAAGCGCACCACACCCTTCCAGGGTGAAACTTTCAGCATAACGCGATCGCCTACAGCGAACTCTAAGGGTTTCTTACGCTTGTCGGCGTAGCTTTTCTGACGGTCGCGCGCCGCCGCCATACGATTTCTGATCTGGACAATCTTTTCCGACGTTTCAAGAACAAGTTCCGGACCTGTGACTTGGCTGTCACCCACCTCAACCCAACAAAGAGGAGAACGACATTTCCGGCCGTACAATGCCTCAAACGGAGCTGCCTGGATACTAGTGTGGTAACTGTTGTAAGAGAAATCTATCAACGGCAAGTGTTTCTCCCAACCCTTGCCAAAATCAATCACGCACGCTCGCAGCATGTCTTCAAGTGTCTGGATGGTTCGTTCACTTTGACCATCCGTCTGTGGGTGATAAGCAGTGCTCATGTCGAGACGCGAGCCGAATGATTTGTGCATCGACTGCCACAAATCTGAGATGAAACGCGGGTCACGATCAGAGATAATAGAGGTTGGCACCCCGTGCCTAGAAACCACCTCCTTCAGATAAACAGCAGCAAGTTGAGAGAACTTATCAGTTTCTCTGATCGCAAGAAAGTGCGCAGATTTCGTGAGACGATCGACGATCACCCAAATGGTGTCGTTCCCGTTTTGAGTTCTTGGTAACCCAGTGACAAAATCCATAGCGATTTGCTCCCATTTCCACATGGGTATTTCTGGTTGTTGAAGCAGGCCTGAGGGTTTCTGATACTCTACCTTGACCTTCGCACAAGTCAAACACGTACTCACATACGTCGCGATGTTGGCTTTCATCTTCGGCCACCAGTACAAAACTCTGAGGTCCTGATACATCTTATCTGAACCTGGGTGAACAGCGTATCGGGACTTGTGCGCTTCGTCCATCACAAGCTCCCTAAGATCTCCAAACAATGGAACCCATATCCGTTCCATGAAATAGTACATGCCGTCAGACCTTTCCACGAGTCGCTTCTCCATGCCCCGTAAATACTCTGCTTTAATGTTCTCTTCCTTCAACGCTTCAGGCTGAGCCGAACGAATCTGTTCAAGAAGATTTGAGTGAATAGTGAGCTGTAAGGCTCGCACACGTTTGGGTTTCGTCTCCTTTCGACTAAGGGCATCAGCTACAACGTTAGCCTTTCCTGGGTGATACTTGATTGCACAATCGTAGTCGTTCAAGAGTTCCACCGAGCGACGCTGTCTCATATTCAATTCCTTCTGGTCAAAAATATGTTGGAGGCTTCTGTGAGCGGTGTAGATAGTGCATTTGGTACCGTACAGATAGTGCCTCCAGATTTTCAATGCGAAAACCACAGCCCCCAATTCCAAGTTGTGAGTCGTGTAATTCTTCTCATGAATTTTCAACTGCCGATAAGCGTAAGCTATCACCTTCTCGCGTTGCATCAGCACGCAACCGAGACCCTGAATAGAAGCATTACAATATACTACAAAATCCTCGGTACCTTCAGGTAGAGACAAGATTGGTGCATTGCAGAGTTTCTGTTTCAACAACTGGAAGGCATCTTCTTGTTTCGTTCCCCATGAGTATACAACGCCTTTCTGTGTCAACGAGGTGAGAGGTTGAGCGATCTTCGAGAAGTCTTTAATAAATCTGCGATAGTACCCAGCGAGACCAAGAAATTGTCGCACCTCCGAAGGATTCTTTGGTGCCATCCAATCTCTAATAGCATCGATCTTTGTAGGATCCACGTGTATCCCCGATTCATTAACAATATGGCCAAGGAAGTGCACTTCTCGAATCCAGAAGTCACACTTAGAGAATTTCGCATAGAGTTGCTCCTTCCTCAGAAGCTCTAAGATAAGACGCAGATGTCGCTCGTGGTCCTCCTTGCTCTTAGAGTAGATTAAGTTGTCATCGATGAACACAATGACAAAATCGTCGAGATATGGTTTGCACACGCGATTCATGAGGTCCATGAAAACCGTGGGTGCATTTGTCAACCCGAACGGCATAACCAGAAACTCATAATGGCCATACCGCGTTCTAAAAGCTGTTTTAGGGACATCCTCCTCTCGGACTCTCATCTGATGATAGCCCGATCTCAAATTGATCTTCGAGTAAAAACTTGACCCTTGCAACTGGTCAAACAAGTCATCGATACGCGGTAGAGGATAGCAGTTCTTGAATGTCACCTTGTTGAGTTCTAGATAATCTATACACATACGAAAAGACCCATCTTTCTTCTTCACAAACAAAAATGGGGCTCCCCAAGGCGAAGAACTGGGTCGGATAAAACTTCTATCCAGCAGCTCTTGAAGTTGATTAGATAGCTATTGCAACTCCCCATATGCAAGACGATAAGGAGATCGAGCAATTGGGGCCGCTCCTGGCGCAAGATCAATCTGAAATTCCACTTGACGGTGAGGAGGTAAACCAGGAAGTTCCTCGGGAAATACGTCAGAAAATTCACGAACAACTGGCAGGTCTTCGATCCTCCTCTCTTCAGGCTGAGGATCAGAAACAAGTGCTAAAATACCAGGATACCCCTTTCGTAGACACTTCTGAGCTTGCATAGCTGAGATGATACCAACCATTGCACCACTACAATGACCCTGAACCGACAGAGATTCTCCATTGGGAAGAGGGATACGCATGATTTTCTCCTTACAGAGAATTTCCGCTTGGTGCTTCGACAACCAATCCATGCCAACGACCACATCAAAACTTGCAAGAGTAACAGGGAGTAGGTCAATGTCGAACATTTGACCCAGAAGATCAAGTTTATAGCCAAAAAGAACATGCAAAGCTTCAATTGTTTTGCCATCGGCTAATTCCACAACATGTTTATTTACAAGAGGTGCAGGACTCAATCCTAACTGACGACTGAACTCCAACGACACATAACTCCGATCGGCACCAAAGTCGAATAAAATAGAAGCAAATAGATTGTTCACAGAAAACGTACCGGTCACAACGTTGCCATCATTGCGAGCTTCCCCAGCGTCAGTGGTAAACACTCTCCCACACGCACCATTTCCACCATTGTTCCCATTGTTGTTATTCCTAGTGTTATTATTGTTGTTACCAGCATTCTGATTCAATTGAGGGCAATCCCGCCTAAAGTGACCCTCGTCTCCACACTGAAAACACCCCTTACAATTTCCCTGATTCTGTTGAGGTTGCTGCCTCTCCTGTTGTTGCGGCTGCTGTTGCTGTGGGAGTTGCTGCTGCTGTCTTGGGAGTGAGACCCTACAGTCTCTAGCCATACGGCCTACCTTGTTGCACCTGTGACAGACTCGGGTGCACGGCCCGCGATGGTGGAAGTTGCACTTGTTATACTTTGGTTGCTTTCCCGCATAGGATCCCTGATTCGAATTGTTGCTCTGATTTTGATTCACAGAAGATGACTGGCTGAAGCTGCGGTTGATACTGTTATCTGGCTTCTTCTATGTCTAATTGGCATTGGACGCCTTGTCCACATCATTCCACTTCCGTTTGCTGTCAGTAGCAGGTATAGTAGCTGTAGCGGTAGTGGCAGTAGTAGAAACACGTGGTGGTAGCGAGCCACGCTCCACCTCCTGATCTGTGATCTTGTGAGCTAGGCGGATGATCTGAGCTAAGTTATTGAGGTTCGCTGAAGTAACCAAGCCCTTAACCTGTGGGGCTAATCCCTTGATGTACAGCTCGATTCTTCGATGTGGAGGTCGTGATAAGTTCGGGCACATATTAGCTAACTCATGAGACCGTTTCGTGTATGCCTCAATTTCAAACCCCACCATTTTCAGATCATAATACTCGTTCTCCAGTTTCTGCACTTCATCACGTAGACAGTACTCTTCACGCATCAGCTCCTTAAAGTCGTCCCACGTAGTGGCATTCGCCATCTCAATGCCCAGCATTTGGACTTGGGCATTCCACCAAGTCAAGGCACCATCCTCGAGTGTGCCTATAGCATACTTCATTCTGTCCCCGACAGGACAGTTATACATCGCAAACACCGACTCTGCCTTCTCAAACCAACGCAATAGTCCCACAGCCCCCTCAGTCCCACTGAATGTCTGTGGCTTACAATCCATGAACGTTTTAAACGTGCAGGAAGGTGGATTGTTTTGATTCTGATTCGCTTGATGACCAGCTTGATAGGTTGCTAAAGCCTCAGCCACACGGGTGTTAATCAAATTTGTCAACTCAGCCTGAGTCATCGCAATGTAACCACGTCCATGGCCTCGTCCGCTAATGATTCTATATAAGAGAAAGGAATAGGTTAAGAGTCGAGATAAGGTAGGAGTCAAACCACACAACTACTTCTACAGATTACTAAATTTACATCAGACAACAAAGCGGAACCCCTTTCACACTCGTTAGATCTCACTGGGACTCACATGCACCCCACATTACTATTATGTGTGCACCCATAATAGGAATGCGATTTGCATGTTTATCTCAGCTCATCCCAACTTATGCTAAAAGGTTCCTCAAACTCTCGCAACAAGACAAATCACCACAAAACATGAACCACGAAAATCTAACGGGATATCGCACTTTGATTCTATCAATCACCTAACTCAAGTATATACACATGAATTCGGTCTGTGATGCTAAGTGTACAATCGCATGCAACATCGTACATATGTGTATTCTAGATATACTATGAAATAAGTAAACGAGAGACGAACCTTGCAATCTGGAGCTGAGTGTTATGGTCGCTTTCTGAACTGTTCGATTATAGTCTGGTTTTATAAAAACGTTTTAAAACCTAGTTCACTATAACCAGTGACTCTGATACCAAACTGTCACACCACCAAAATACCACATGCGGAAACCCCGCTAGGCGTGTGACGTACCATGATCTAGCCCACCAATCACATTGAACTAAGACCAAGTTATAAAACAAAGTTTCCATTCATAAAGATAAAACATTCATAATATATCTAAGTTTAACATGTTCAGCAGAAGCAAATAGTTAAACACTGTTTAATCGTTTCAAAAACCAACGTACGTGAAATCATTAAACAAATCTTGCAAATCCAAGCAGTACGACCCATGACCTCTCTAGCCATCCAGACAGCAAGTTCCTTTTTCCATAGTACCTAACGACCTGCGAGCATGCAACAAGTGTATCAGACAACGCTGGTGAGTTTATAGTTTTACGAAAACGTTGGTTACCAAGTGTTCAGTTTAGTTCATTGATTATAATGTTGATAATAACTCAAATACAAGACGGCTCCAGATTTATTTTGCCCGTTCCCCAATGCTCCTATCAAAGCATTGGGCATGACTGGGTCATTAGTTCACACCCGTCCTCTCAGGTACGGGGTGAGGGTGCCAAACCTAGATAGCGCTACCAACTAATACCTCGTTACCTCTCAGGTAACAAACAAGATGGGACTTAAAGGTGATAGGATGAGTGTATTATCCAACATTCCAGATTTTACCCACAAGACGTATTCCTCTCAGGAATACCCAATTGATTTACCCAAAAACCTATCCCTCTCAGGGATACCCAATGAATGTCCCAACCACCGGGATGCATGCTCAAGAGGAATGAACTCACCTTAGATTGCTCGGTATGCTAAGTTACCACCCAGTTAGTCAATCAACCCTACCGAGGTTACCAATAACAATTAGTTTCATGATTTATCAATTATGCCACGTACTTCAAAGATCACATTCATCACGAGTACTACCATGCATCACATAACGTATACTCAGTTCATATATGTGTCCACATCCCATATATAACACATAATAATCACACAACAGTTAACTGGGCTACTTAACCAAGCCCAAGCCCAACAGATTACCCTTCGGCAAAGAACCGTCCGACGAAGAACCCCTGAAGGTTTGTCACGAACAGTCCGACGAAGTCCCCTATTCTTCGTTGTGAACAACTCCGACGAAGATCCCTATTCTTCGTCGTGTTGGTGTTCGGCGAAATACCCATCCTTCGTCGATACAGGATTTGACGAAATATCCCTATGTTTCATCGAGTTACATTTTATAACACCTTGATCAAATATCAACAGTTAGCAGTTACACAATTTCTGAAGGATCACAAGATCAAACGACGGTTACTTTGCAAATTAAACAACCCTACATAGAGACAATCATCGACCACCAAAACATGACAGTTTCCAATTCACACACAATTCTAATCGAACAATGATCATTGAGACACTTTTAACGTACCTATCCTAATTATATAACTAACATTCATACGGCCAATCATCATCGGAGTATTATGTTCAGAAGATCAAAACACTATCATGAATCAATCCATATATTCATACAAAATTATCACAACATAACAGTCATCGTATCCTATCGTTGCACCCCATTAATTCTAAGAACATACAAGTCTAAACACAAATATTTAGGCAATTATCGTCAAAGAACACAGATCACGATATCAGATCTACAACATCAGTTTTAACTCTAGACAATTATCGTCAAAGAACACAGATCATTCAATCAAGAACTTACTGATCGTGATACAGGGGTGTTTAGACAAAATGAGATAGAAAGCTTTGAGATCCTATGGTTGGCGTCGCTCAGAGATTTGAAAAGGGGAGAGGAGACTCTAGGGTTTTATGTTTACGTCCAGCGGTTACAAGGGTTATACGATCACATAACATAAACAGTTGGGCAGCAAAACAGATTGGGCCGAAGCCTGTTTCCAACGAAGAACCTTCCTCGACGAAGAATCCCATTCTTCGTCGGGGTTGGTGATGGCGAAGAATCCAATTCTTCATCGGTGTTGACTAATGGCTAAAAACCTTTATCTAAAGTTTAATTAAACTATACTTATCACCACACAACACATAAAACTATTAATTATGCACATAACCTACACTCAACACCACGTGAATCAAATTGTAAAACAGGATTATAAAATCAGTGATGTGTATGGGAAAGACCTTGAAATCTCGGATTGTCACATGCGACATTCACATGAAACGTGATTTGCTAACCATTCATGATGATACAGGAAAGCTTATGATGAAGATGACAAGGAGCAAGAACCGTTTATACAAGATCAACCTCAAGATAGCAAGTTCCGGTACACAAGCTAACATGATTGGAATAAAGAATTTTGCGGGTAGGGATCTACAAAGAGTTGAACTGAAAGATGATACGCCAAGGACAAGTCAGAATCTTCTCAAAGATCCAAGTTTAATAAAGAAACCCAAAACTCAAAATCCAAAGAAAAATGTTTAGGAATTCAAAGAAAAGGTTAAGCAAGGGATTCAAACCCAAGGAAGTACATTTAATGATCCAAGAAAGTGAGTGTTTGCTCAAGATCACAGCCGAGTCAATCGTCGTGCGAGTTCTTATGATCAAAGGACGAGTCGAGGACAAAGGACTAGTCAAGTACAAGGTCGCAAGAATGTTCAATCTAGGAAGGAGCCGAAAAACACAGCTAGAGATCAAGATGAGTTCTATAAGAATCAAGAAAAAGAAGACAAACCTACCTATTTCGAGTCGAAAATTAAGGGGGTGATTATTGGCGGTAATTCCCGACTCATCACAAGTCGGTTATGGGAAAGGGTGATAAAGGAGTTCAAGTCACAAGTCGATGAACTTGAGGGACCAAATTTAACAAGTAGGTTACATTGGTTAAGTTTCCTAATTACATTATAATTATATTTGGTAATGTCTTGGTCACCAAGTTAGGGTTATTTTGTAATGTCTTGGCCACCAAGCTAGGGTTAGTATATATAAACCAAGTTAGGGTTAGACATTATTAAGAGAAAAAAGAAAGGCTAGAGAGAAACTGAGTTATGGTTTAAGAGTCTGTACTCAATTTTGAGTTATTTTCTGATTAATAAGATTGAGAGTTATTCGATTTAAATTCCTTTCTTCAACTTTTCTATTTAGTTTGATTATCAACTGGAACTTGAGGGTCCGGGTGAGTTTTCCCCTCCAAGTCTCAAATTCGAGTCTGGGTGATAGGGGTTTCTCATTGAGGGGTTTAAATTGGGGATCTATTTTGCGAGGGGGCTCTCTAGCGCGGACCTAGTTAAAACAACGTATGCTAGACCTCCCGACATTCGCAAATAGTTCACACCTTTCAAAAAACAATAAAATAAAATAAAGGTGAAAAATTATCTTAAATGTAGTAGGTCATCTGTGACAATTCGTATTCCTGAACCTTTCCTCTCTGTACTAATTACTACATGTTTCGTCATGCGTTGTAATTTCTTGAACGCTATGTGAATTGAGTAACCATTACATGACTTGTGTTTTGAGAATTATTATGTGGTTCAATTAAACGCTAATTGTCTTGTGTTATAAGAACCCAAACCGTATACAACTCTTGGGCCGCACAACCCTTTGTGAGTGGACCTAATTCATCGAGCCCAAGAGTAGGCCCGGCTCCTCTTCTTATCGCATATATCACATGGGTGTGATATTCACTTCTCATACTTGTTGCAAACATCAAGCTTGGCAAGAACCCTAGTTCTCTTCCCCTCTCTATCGAACCCGACGGCAGTTCCTTGGATCCGACAAAGTCCCTTTCGAAGTTCTCCATCCTCGTGTTAGCTTACCCCTCGCATGCAACTCTTCTCGGTAAGTAAACTATTTTGGTTCCGATCTATACTTCCTGTCGATTGTTCTTGGTGGTGTTCAAACTAGTTGTTATTTGAGTATAGATGTTGTGTATTATGAATTCTCATGTGTAGAGTTTGAATCGGTGAGATGTTGGATTTATTGTGAGTTTACATGTTGGATTTTGATGCTAGTAACGTAATAGATGCTTGATGATTATGAGATATGGGTCTTTTGTTAATTGGTGGTATGGGGCGATTAGGGTTCTAATGAACCAATAATAGTAACAATGGTTGGATTAAATCAGGTTAAATTGAATTGTGGTATGATGTTCATGATCACGAAACTATTAGAAAGTGGTTAGAGTTCTAACAAATCATAAAAGTGTTCTTTATTATGTTGATGTTTAGGGTTCATGTTGATTAATGATATTAATATGATTATAATAGAATTGGAGGTTGTTTTAATTGTGTGAAAACTTGAAATGCCTAAACTGTTGAAATTGCATAACTGATGTGACCGATTTAGTGGAGTAATTAGGAGTAGTTATGGAAGGTTTGACTTGGTCAATCGCACAATACATAGTCCAATCGCACAACCCATTTAGGCTAACTGATATTGGGCCTTGCACATTATTAATGAATCGCACAAAGAGCACTGGGCCGGATTATGTTTGGATCGCACAAGATAGACTAGTTGCATAATATAGTCCAGTCGCACAAGTGTGTATCAGTCGCACAAGTCCAAACGGACTTGCATGAATCGCACAAATAGGCTCAGTCGCACAAGTTGGTGGGCCAGAGTCTTATCTGGGCCACGGACCCAGTTACAATCGTACAAGACCAGGATCACACATACATACCGGCCCAATCCCTCAATCGCATAACTTGGGCTGAACAGTTAAGTAATCGGTTATGAAATTTGCACACTTGAATGGCTAATGTTCTGAACTACTACGTTGTTTCATGGTTGTGAACTTGCATATCCATTTGATATGTGCTATGGTGAATTATGAACATGTGTTGTGAGCCTTTCATAAGACTTAGCTACTGGTTACATGCTGTTATGAATTGAAGTGTATCGTGATCTCTTGTTACAACTGGTATAATGATGTGTGATTATGTGTACGCTACTTGTGCAATGTGAATGTGGAATACGTGATTCATGTGTATACGAAACTGATTTGTCATTGGTAACCACACTAGGACTTGGTTGAGTAATATGGGACAAGTAACTTTACACACCGAGCAATCAAAGGAGAGTTCATTCCTCTTGAGCATGCGTCCCGGTGGTTGGGACAGTCATTGGGTGTCCCTGAGAGGGTAGGTTTTTTGGGTAAATCAATTGGGTATTCCTGATAGGAATACGTCTTGTGGGTAAAATCTGGAATGTTTGATAATATACTCATCCTATCACCTTTAAGTCCCATCTTGTTTGTTACCTGAGAGGTAACGGGGTATTAGTTGGTAGCGCTATCTAGGTTTGGCACCCTCACCCCGTACCTGAGAGGACGGGTGTGAACTAATGACCCAGTCATGCCCAATGCTTGATAGGAGCATTGGGGAACAGGCAAAATAAATCTGGAGCCATCTTGTATTCGAGGTATTATCAACATTGTAATCAATAAGCTAAATTAAACACTTGGTAACCAAACGTTTTCATAAAACTGTGAACTCACCAGCGTTGTCTGATACACGTGTGTGCATGCTCGCAGGTTATTGATATGTGTGGATGTGGAACTTGCTGTCTGGGATGCTGGAGTGGTCATGGGTCGAGATACATGGAAACTTGAAACGAGACTAGAAGATTACATACACTTGGGTTTTGGTTAAACTTTGGATTATGCTTCCGCTGAACACAACGAATTATAAATAATGTTTTGTAACACTTATCTTAATGAATGAAAGCTTTTATTTGAAATCTTGTTACAAGTTCAATGTGATTAGTGGCTAGATCCTGGTACGTCACACGCCTCGTGGGGGATTCCGCATGTGGTATTTTGGGGGTGTGACATCATCTTTCATGAGTCACAAATATAGTGTTCGGAATTTGGTTAGATCTTTGGATTAATAATTGTCCTCTTAATGAGTTATTCCTAGCCGGCTAGCCCTTTTTGCCAAAACTAAATCAAAAGACTACAAGATTGTTGTGACGTGAAAGTCGTATGATCATGGGTCAAGATTCGTATGATCATGGGTCAAGATTGACATGGGAATGGGAAAGTGAACCAAGAGGATGAGTCGCCACATTTGAACAACAATAATGTACTAATATTAATATAAGGCCCGGTCTATTTACACACCCATTTAGTCTATTTTTAAACCCCATGCGCTGCACTTTGGCCTAAGAGCAGCACATAGGTACCAGGTCAACGACCAGCAACTAACATACGTCAGTCTTTGTCTGTGGGCGAGACCTATATGCTGCTCTTAGGCCAAAGAGCAGCGCATGGGCATGTGAAGTTTTGTTTGGGTTGTTTTTTGGTGTATTTTGACACTTAATGTACACAACTAAAACTTATTTACCCAAACAGAGTTAACAAAAGTTGTAGATTTTAGTTTTTTTAAATATATATTTAAAAGTTGTACATTTTTGTTTGAAAAGTTTTAGATTTGACTTATTATGTTTTTGTCTTATAAATTTTAACCGATTTTATTCTTACATTGGTTCTATATTATTTTAAGAATTTATAAAACTTCAATTTTTATTAAATTACAAAAGCATGTTTAATTAAAACATCGTACAATACAATGTGAAAGAAACATTCGAAAAGATTACAAACATAATACAAATAAAAAATCAACTGTATAAATATATAATCAGTTTGTACATACAAAACAAAAGTACAATTAAATGTCTAATACAAAATAAAAATAAACTAACATAGGCTAGTCATCATCCTCTGGCGGTGGTGACTGTGGTAGTGGAAACTCCGCCAATCTCGCGGCCTCCCGTAACTCTATCAGCGTCTGAACCATCCACATCTGATAGCACTCTACACGTCGGAGGTGGCGATCAAAGTCCCAAGCGACCGCCTGTGCAGCATGAGGCAAATCGTCGAAGACGTGCTATGGGTACTGTGGCGGCTGCTGGGGGTGGCGGCAGTGGTGGTGGGAGATCATCATCGGGCTGATGCTCCTGTTGCTGCTGCTGCTGCTGCTGAGGCTGAGTAGGAGCTGGTACTCCCAACCTCAGTTCTAGATAAACTGGTATCTCCTCCGAGACAAAAATGTGGTAATCTCGCGTCCAAAACTGAAGACCGATGCCCTGGAAGGTGTGCGCCATCCACATGGCCAATATCTGTTGTTGGGTTCTTTTTCGTAAGTGTTCGCCAGATGCTACGGTTTGGAATATCTTGCTTTGCCAGCTGCTCAATCAGTCTTTTATCCTTCGTAGAAAGCTTTCTCACATACCTGTGACCCTCTAAGTTTTCAATAGGAGTGTGGTTGTGCGCCGGGTTCATCAACTCTAACCTCCAAACACTTCCCTTTTTCTCTAAAAACCCTATCAACTCAAACGGGCAACCTATTTTTTGCTACCTGTTTTCCTGACCGTAGCTATACTCTTATACTCCCCACCAAGAGTGCATTGAAATCAAACTCTAAAATTATTTCCTCTTTTATTCGATCTTTTAATCCCAATGACGTAAGCATTGTCCTTTCACGTTTTTTGTACCTAATCCACCAACTCATTGCGTGACAAAAAGGTCCGATCTGTCTCGAACAAAAATATAATCAGGTAAGAGCCTTCCTCATCAACTAACAGATCCTCGTGCTTACCACCGTCTCCCTGATCCGGATAGTCTTATTATACAAAGTTTTGCTCATCACCGTGTCCCTGGTCTGGATAACCTTGTTGTATAAAGCTCTGCTCACCACCGTTTCCCTAGTCCGGAAAGTCTTGCTATGCAAAGCTCTGCTCACCACCATAACCGTTGTCGGGATAGTTTGGCTGAACGTATGGATATTCAACCTAAGGATACGGTTCACCTCCGTATCCATAATTTGAATAGCCATGTTGTGCGTACAAGTCTTCCACAGGGATATTCAAGTCCAACAACACCATATTGTCACGATAACGAATGCCAGAGACAACCTCCTCATCCCTCATGTTGGACGGGACTAGTTTCTCGTACGATTCAGAAATAGCGGTCACGTCGTATGAAACTGGAACCACGGACTCATCAGAATATTCATTGAAAAGGTAGATGTTAAAACACTCCATCAGTAATCTGAAGACCCGTATATGAAAACTTGAATGTGAAGAATTTAGAAAACCCGAATGCTTAGTCCGTCTGTTTTTAAGAGACAACCTCGTACCCGATGCATTGCTTTTAGCCCAAAACGCAACATATAGGTCCCCGTGACATTGCGCCTTGTCAGCCTTGTTGGTTGTTTGTCAATGGTCACTTCTGTTTTTGTCGGGTGAAAACCCTAAACACTGCTTTATGGCCAAAGAGTAGCGTATATGATTCTACACACCCATGCGTTGCGCTTTGGCCTAAGTGCAACATGTAGGTACCATGTCAACGAGACAAAGACTGACACCCGTTAGTCTTTGTCTGCAAGTCGGACCAATATGATGCTCTTTGGCCAAAGAGCAGCGCATAGAAGGGTATGGAAATAAGGCAAGGGGATGTGAATATTATGGTCCTAATATAATAGTTACAACTTTATAGATGGAGACGACAAATAGCTATGGAGGCTCACTGGGATTAATTGTCACACCCTCAAATTCCAAATGCGGAGTTCTACCGCGAGGCGTGTGACTGACCAGGATCAAGCCACCAATCATATTGAACAACACAGTTAAATAAACAGTTTTCAAAGCAACCAATACGATTAGCAGCTAAAGTTCAAGGTTCACAGTTCTAAAGCAGTAAACAAAGTCATTAGCGGAAGCATAAGTTTAACAGTTCGAAACATCAGTTTTAAAGTTCGTAATTATTAAAGAAACCTAACACGGGTTAAGCAACTACTACACTCCCCAACTGCAAGCTCCCAATCCATCACTGATTACCTGCAAAGCATGCAGTAGGGTGTCAACGTAAAGTTGGCGAGTTCACGAGTTATCCAGTTTTAGTTCCAAAAACGTAAGTTGTTCAATTGCGTATTCATAATCATGTTATGGGGAGCTACCCCATCCGTAAGCATACTAAACTATAGATACCGAATACTAGTGACTATCAAGTTGTTGTGCCCCGGGTCAATGTCTATCATCATTGACCAAGTAACAAGGCATACTAGTTCACGCCCGATCCATCCGGTCACGGTGTGAGGTTTGTCAAACCTAATAGCGCTATCAACTAATATCTCGTTAGCCCCCAGCGATTAATCAGTATTGTAAGCAGGGACTTAACGATAGAGTTTTGTTTAGTTCGCTAAGACATGATTTATAAATAGTATTCAAGCGTATCCCCCACGGGAATGGTAGTTTAAAAGTATCCTTCCAGAGGATAGTAGTTCGTCCTTGTCCCCCGGGGACGCATACTTTTAGTGTGTGTGAACTCACCTCAGTTTGCTCGGCAGTTAATTTACTTGTCAAAACAGCTTTGGTCAATCACGTCCTATTATAGTTACCATGTCTAATTAGATTCGTATACACGTATTCACGTATTCATGCAGGTATTCACATAAGTATCACATATAGGTCTCACATTGCTTCATATAAACAGTAACATAAACAACCCAAAACACAATACATGGTGTGCAACCCAACAGTTTTTAGCCTAATACGGGAGTGTGCGACTTGTCTTTTAAGTGTGCGGTCCAATTCTATAAAGTCCAAGGATGACAGTGTGTGATCCCTTATTGAATTAATTCAATAACAAGTTTGCGGCCCAATACATTATTGGCCAAAAGAGAGTGTGCGGCCCACTGCCTAGTGCGCGGTCACTAGGCAGTGTGTGGTCATGCATTTGTTGTCTGTACTATGTGCATTACATGGTTGTATGAGACTATGCGGTTTCATGGTTTGTACGATGAGCATTGAGTGGTTGTACTTTGGGAGTGTACGGTCACAGGAGGGTGTGCGACCTAGCTTGGCTGAGGTGTACAGGATGCCTAAGGAGTTGTACCTTGCCAAGTGTGTGGTACACCTCTCACACTTAGCTGTGCGGTTTGTTGTGCCCTATTGTACGATATGCAGGTAGAGTTGTACTTGCTTAGATTGTACGATATTAACAGATTTCATTCATTTTTGGTCATTCTTCAACAGATCAAAACACATAAATTCAAGCACATTCATTATACTCATCATGATAACATCAGGTAATCATTCTTACCATCATTCCAACATCAATAAGCACCAAAATATGAAATTGAATATATCTTACCATTTTGATATCATCGGATCATTCTAGCATTTGAACCCCTAATTTGCATCATACCAACAGTGTATTATTCCTTACACAAATTATCATTCTCAATAGTCATGTGAGCACACCCTACATTATTCGTCCCTAAATCCTAACCATCTTTATGAATTGATTACGGGCAAGAGTTATCACCAATATTCATGAGGTTCTAAACTTAAATAGCATAATAGCTCCTTAGTCTTTTCCTTATCAAATCATTCATCACAATCATAATCACTTTACAGAAACATCACCAAACAACATCGACCAATTCTAACATGCTTCACTATCCTATCATACAGACAAATTATCATACCATCATGAAAAATATTATTTAAGATCTAAATCATCAAACAAGTAAACACCTTTATCATGTATGTTCATCAAACTATAGTCGATATACTAACCGGTTAGTGTGGAATGCAAGAGTGTATAGAAAGATCAAGAGGTGAAGCTCTTCAAGATTGATGAGTGATGATTATCTTCAAGGAATGAGGCCTGCCGTCAAGATCCAAATGAAGGAAGAAGATGTTGTGTGTTTTTAGGGTTTTTAGAGAGAGAAAGCTAGAGAGAGACGGAATGTTTTTGGGATTGACGTCTCAAATGATTCCTGCCAACAAATCCTGATTGTCGGCTAAAAAGGGTATTTATAATCCCCAATAAGGGGACGTCGCACAATCAAGTGTGCTCTCCTTTCATGTGTGCGTCATTTTAGGGCAACAAATGGAAGTTGGGCCCAAAACCTTGGGCCTGAATAAAGGGTGTGCGGACCAATAGATGGGAGAGTGTTCGAGTCATAAGGGAGTGTGCGGCTAGAGGTAATGTGCGCCCGATTTAATAAAAATAATAATAGTATTAATTCACCATTAATATGATCAACTCGACAGTTAACACATAACTATTTTCACATAATCATAACCTAAAATGAACTATTGCAGGAAAACCCGACGTGTCACATTATTAATGCTACCTACTCTTAGATTCAAGATAGGAAGTGACATGTTCACCTATGGTTGAAACAATCGGACTCCAATACGTATCAATAAAGTGGACCCCAACCAAAACAACCTTTTACATGTAGAGGTGTGTTGCTCGACCATTTCATAGGTCTCCTATTTGAATAAGGAGGATGTTGTTATTTACACCATACTCCATCATACCCTACTATATCTAACATTAATTATACTACACTATATCATACCACATTCTACCCAGCATTAGTTATAACATCTCTAATCATTATCAATTTTTACATAAACAATAAGTACCTCAACTCTTCTACTTATTTTTTCAAGTATCACTAAATTATTAGTTTTTTGTGATTTTTTTCAATTGAACATAAGTTTAATTTTTTTATGTACCATTTATTATGGTTTTTTATATTTGTTTATATCTATACATACGCATTAATAAAAACAAATCGATAATGGTTTGTAGTGATGCTAAAAATAATAGAAACATCATTTGCATAGATGACAATATTTGTGGTTCTGAAGAGTAGGAGTTGGGTAGAAAGTGTGTTTTTCCTAGAAAGTCTAGGAAGCAATAAGAATGCAACATGTGGCATTGAAGGATTTTAACTAAAAGGGCAATTGTGTAATTTGAATATTATTTTAATTATGGATTATATTATTAGGATAACTAACTAACCAGAAAATTATGGAAACAAAATATCCCATATAATTCAAATTGACCGTTTCAATTTAAATCATACAATCCATACAACATATTCACAGGAATTCGTAAATCTGGTCTTTCACAAACATCTTTACCAGCAATGATTTTTTTATGGTGGATTTTGTTTGTTTCTTGACATTGTGTTTTACCAGCAAACAGACTAATCGACATTGTGTTTTACCAATAAATAGACAATTACCATTGAGTATTAACTTGATTTTTTGTTTGATTTACTGGAGCAATTCTTGACATTGTGTTTTACCAGCAAACAAACTAATACCATTGTGTTTTAATAGCTTTAATTGAAATCACACAATACATACAATGATTTTTGCTGGAGGATTCTTGATTTCTTGACATTGTGTTTTACCAGCAAACAGACTAATAACATTGAGTATTAAACTTGATTTTTTGTTGATTTGCTGGAAGAATTCTTGACATTGTGTTTTATCAGCAAACAGACTAATACCTTTTGAGTATTAAACTTGATTTTTTGTTTGATTTGCTGGAGGATTTCTTGACATTGTGTTTTACATCTACTATCTAACATATTTATATCCATTTCAAACAAACAATTTAGATCTTTTATATTAAAATACATACTCAGTTTGCCCAACAACCATAAAAAAGGAATGCAAACAAAGAAATATAACATAAAACACACTACTTTGACTATAACGTCCAGAGAAAAATAAAAAATAACAACCACACCAATCAGTGTCTTCGTTTTCAACACAACCCAGTGTATTCGTCTTCAACACACTGTCATCATCAACCTTAAAATGGTAAAATACATCAACCTTAAAATGGTAAAACACATCAACCTTAAAACACACTGTCATCATCAACATATTCAGGTGTCATTTTAAAACACACTGTCATCATCAACCTTAAAATGGTAAAACACAACAACCTTAAAGTGGTAAAACACATCAACCTTAAAACATACAATGAAGATACAAAAGTGAATCGGGTAACCTGGAGTTAAATGAGACAGGCCTGGATTCGAAAAGGGCCCGCCGGAACCCTTGACTCATTGTCGGCGGCGGCGTCACCCCAGCCGCTCCTCTCTGCCGCAAGCCTCCTTCACCACTACTGAACATCACGTCACGAACAACCCCCCAACACCTCTCCCCTACCCCCTTTGTCACACCCCTATTTTCCACGTGTCACCGGTGGGCCCGGTGGGGAGTATAGTGACGTAGTTGGTATCATCATAGACAAACAACACAATATATAAATGCACAGCGGAAGCAAAGATAGATTCATTTCAACTTTAATAAAATGTAATGTTAAATATCACTAATAGTTGAAACGGATCCACAGGCGGATCAAAAATAAAATAAGATATTGTTCAAGAGTTTATTGTCGTCCAAGCTTGCGAGACTTATTGTGGACGCTCTAGAAGACAGCCAGCCTATTTCGTGTAGTACCTGCACTTAACCTTTTTGGGAAAATACGTCAGTTTACACTGGTAAATACAATTTAACTGACTCATTTGAAAATGGTTGAAAATTGATTTAAATGCTCAAGGCACAAAACATTTTATAACTTGGGTCAATTATTTAATATAAACTTGTGAACGAATTACATGTTACTTGTGCGTTCAGTAGCCCGGATCTTGTCCGGGTTAAAGATCAATAGACCCTCCACATTATTGAGTTATTCACTGACAGGTGTACGCCTACATCCCGTGCTCGGTCGTGGCCATCTCGTAAGATGATGCCAAGGATATCCGGGACATGGTCATTAACCCCCCAAAGGCTTTAAGTGAACAAGACTGTTTAAACGAGCCGATCAAATTATTCAATTAACCACCCAATCGATGTAATAATTTGATGCTCGATCAAGCGGTATTCTATATACCGTAACCCAAGCCTGTATAGGGAAATTAAGTTAAAAGTATTTACCTGAGTAAAGTATAATTCACAATAAGCAAGTGAAGGTAGCTTTTACCGGTGCTCCTAATCTGGAACGAAGGTTTATAATAACCTATTAGATTTCTAACGGGTCTTTATTTAAGCTTAAGCTTAGACCGGTTAGCTTTAAGGACGATACGGTTCAAACGCACGATTAAGCGAAGACTGGATAGAATGTGATTTAGACCCGACAAGTTTGAATACTTGTATAATATGGGTATACTAAATACATTCTGGATTTTGAGACAAAAATGATAATGTTTGACCCGTCTCGGTCAATTTATGCAAACTAGTTACATAAACCGAACGCGAAAAGAGCGTTACGGGTAACCGTAAGAGTCATATGCAAGTTCCCTGAGATAATATGCTCTAAATATGTTATAACATCAGTAAGATATCTTCTATTATGCCCAAAATGGATTTAAACACCAATTATGCCTCATAAGGGCATTTTGGTCATTTAAAAGATTATAAAAGAGTTAAATTAGAAATCTGAGTTACATGTCTGGTTTATACAGTAAATATACTTAATTTAACATGTTATAACAGTAGGGTATGACCCATATGTGAAATTTATCATTTAAAACCAAACTATGCTCATTAGGGGTATTTTGGTAATTTCGCAAGGGCTTAAAAGGTCAAAACTGGAAACCTGAGTTCAAAAACTTATACTTACTGTTATTATATAAAAATATACTAAAAACATCAGTAGGTATCAACCTTATATGTTTAATATGGTTATAGTGCATACTATGCGATAAAAACGCTTAAAAAGGCGATTTAGAGCCGTTTCCGGGTTTTTAAAAGAAAGCTGATATTTTTATATTTCCAGAATGCTCAAAATATTTTATTTATCAAATAAAATCAGTAGAAAAAGGTTTGGGGTCAAAAGGATTTGTAAAACTCATTTTATGGCTTAAAAGGGCAAAATCGGTATTTACCGAATTAAACTTAGAGACCTATGATATGATCAGCCAAAAATTAAATAAAAATCTTTAAAAATCCCAAAATATTATATAACATCAGTGGGTAAAATTTTGGTATCAAAAATGGGTTTAAATAGGTTATATGCTAATTACGCCGTTTAAGTAACATAAAGCTTTCAAATTACGATATTGAGCATAACTCTTAATCTGGACCTCAAACTGATATCAAATTTTTGGTGCAAGTTTATAAATCAGTAACAAATGTTTCTACTCTTTCACTTTTTCAAAAATCACATTTTATAATCAAAAGGGCAAAATAGTCAATTTTAAGCACAAATCGGAAACATGCATATGCATCGGATAAATATTGAACCAAGTTGTAAAATCTCAGAGAGTTGAACTTATATGAAAATTGGTCCAAAATAAGCTCTAAGGCAGATCTCAAACATGCATGAACGGATCAGAACTGAAAGTCAAAGAAAAAGTCAATTTATGCGACTTTCGGTTCCGATTCGGGTTTAAACTGAAAATTGTCGAGATGAACATGTTGAGACATGTTTTTACATTAATTATCAAGTTATTTTAATGATCAAACAGGTTGCATGTACCCTACATTGCTAATCATGCTTAAATTTGCAAAAACACATTCTGTTGACTTTTTGAAACAAGCTTTAACTCGACAATTAACATACTTAGAGTGGGAATCTGAAAATACCCTTTTGAGGGTTTGTTACCCACATAAATACCAACTTGTAGGTACTTTCAATTTGAGAAATGACTGAGCACAATTCGATTAATCACAAAATCAAGTTTAAATTACGATAGTTTGACTTTCGGTTAAATAACTAAGCTAGAACGAATTTGAAAGGGTTATGAATACTTACAAGAGTCCTACTAAAGCTTAGAGATCACTAGGAAGTTGTCTTGTCATCCAGAGAGCTCCAGAAGTTGTCTTGTGAATTTTTGAAGTTGCAAGTGATGAATGTTACAAGCTTCAAGTCCCTTTTAACACCATTTTGATCTGATTAGAGGCTGCCACAGAGGTCTAGGATTGTTGTAAGAAGAGTCCAAGTGTCCCTAAATGCATGTATGTCCATTGGTGAAGCTCTGGAATCGACTACAGCTGTTAACAACTCGAAACTGGCATCTGCGCATGTTTCTGCGCTGGGGACTGGCAGGCGGGCCGCGAGACACCCTACGCGGGCCGCGTACAAGATGCGACCAGGTCATCAAGTTTTCCAACATTTTACAATTCATTCCTTGATCTTTGTAACGTGGTTTTTCTTATTTGTCTTGCTCATTAGTCCCTCAAATCTGATTTTTAGGGACCTTGGGACATTTACAAACTTGGGTAGGTCCTTGGTTAACTTTGTGCTTACCCGAAAAGTCACGAAATCAACGTTAACGTATTTAACCCTTCGTGTACGGTTTTGATCATAACTTTCTCATACGATAACGAAACTTGATGAAATTTTTATCACATATTCTAGTGAGTATATTTTACCATTACAAAGCTTCGGGTTTGCCAAAAGATCACTCAGAGGTATACTTTCAACATGTTGACACGTTTAGCCCCTGTAGTTTGTAATTCCTCACTTTCTTTCATTTTTCGCTTCGTATGATCCATGATTTATCCGTTTAAGATTATAAACATCATGTAGGGTTATTTTAGAGCCTATTCATCAATTGTCGACACTTTGGACCCTTATATTCACATAGTTTCACTGTTTGTCAACTTTAGTCCCTCAAAAGTATGTTTTCACATATTCAAAGCCCATGACACGTGTCAGTACATTATTGGACGTAAATTTTCGAGGTGTTACACCCTTCTGGTCGCTTAGCACCACCACTACAGCGCCATCCTGTGCCGCCACCTAACCCCACAAAACCCCTCATCCACTATGTTGCAGCCATCACCGTTTTGAGGTTCTTGGAGGTGGGTTTAGAGAGGGAGAGATAGAGATTTGGGAAATCGCATGAATTTAGGGATTGGTTATTAATATGGCAGTTTCTTGACTGATTTAAAACACGTCCAATTACCAAAATACCCTCACTATATTAAAAGTCTCTAATATATAACTCATATATTACGAAAATGCCATCCATTTGATCTAAGCCATTAAACACACTCATCTAATGGCCCAGATCGCTTCCTACACTTTCTAGGAAAAACACGCTTTCCGCAAGATCCCTACTCTATGTGTGTATATATATATATATATATAGAAACGGGATCAGGAGAAAACGCTCAAAAGTGTGAGAACGCTTCCTAGCCCAACACGTGTCACGCCGCATAGAAAAGGGCGGAGGGGCTTTTTTGTCCTTTCATCTTCTGCTTTTCCAGCTCCGCTTTTCCCAATATTGTTTTAATTTTTGGTTTTTAAGATTTTTGGCGTTAACCAAATTCAATAATTAATGGCGTTTTAATGGTTTCATTGTATTAACATTTTGGCGTTTATGGCGTTTATTCAAATCGTATGCCATTGGAACCCAGGGGGTCAGGAAATCTATTTGAATGGAGTTTTTCAAGGCGTTTTAAACAACATGGCCCATTGTTCTATTATTTTTTATATACATTTTGGCGTTTGTGGTATCTTGGCGTTTTACTATTGTTAGATTATATTTCAACCACAGAAAAAAAATACAAGCGAAGAAAATAAATTAAAAATCCTAATCGGATATCTCTTCACAATCTTCACTGTCATCAGTCTCTCTCTTCTTTAATAGTACATGAACTGTCACCAAATATATGGCGTTTTATGTAAAACTTAACAAACCCATCGGTTTGATTATTTTGCCTGCTCGTCTGTTGAACTGGCTTTTTTTGTGGATGTTTGGGGACATAGATCTATGACGTGTGAGTGGGTTTTTCGCTTTTTCTTTATCTTGATCTTCATCTTTATAATCAACCCACTCTTCAGTGTCATTGATCTCTTCTCCTCATCCAAACCTTCTTCAAGAACAAAAAATACAAAGTGCCATATGACTGGCATCAGTATCTTTTTCTTGAATTTTTGTCCATCTCATGCAGCAAAATCTTTCTGAGTTACTCCCCTCTGCTAACAATTCATTCAGTGAAACTTCACGAAGAACAATTCTGAATATCCAAGAAAGCATATTAGCCATCTTTGATTTTTTTTTATTTTTTGGCGTTTTTCAGTGAGCGGTATTTAGTAGTACTGGCGTTTGTTTTTTTTTTTTTTTTTATCAAATGAAAGTTGCTGAGACGTATCATTTTATAGGAAGTCTTTTTGGCGCCTAAGTTAGGCGGTGCATTATTATAATATAGTATTCGTCTTTTCAGTTACTGTTTGTAATTATTGTTTTTGATAAGTTTTATCTCTGAAATCTGTAACACGTCCCATCTTGCAAGTTTGGCGTTTTAGATTCTAATATAATAAATTTTCCCTCTCTTTAGTATTATTGATTTGTAGTTTCTGTTTCTAGTTACATTTTCAAGTTTGCTTTTTTTTTTTTTGGTTTTTATAATACTTTTTCAAAGTAATTTTATTATAGTTTGGGAGTTTTTGGGGGCGTTTTACGGGATGATATCGTTTAAACAAGCATTTTGGTTGTTTTGACGTTTTTATTATATATGGCGTTTTTATTATATAACAATCAACTGAAAAGGAAAATAAAAAAAAGAATACATAAACAATTGATCTTCCAAATCTTCACTGTCACCAGTTTCTTTCTTCTTTTTTGAATCATGTTAACTGGCTGGTTTGACTTTTGTATGATTCATTTTGTTTTTGTTTTTTTTGTTATTCAAGTAGTTTTTTGTGTGGCTGTTTGGAAGCACACAGTCTGACATCAGCATCTTTTTCTTGAAGATTTGTCCATCTCATGCAGCAAAATGTTATTGAGTTTAGACCCTTCAGCCAACAATCTTGAATTTTCCAATGAACGATGTTTGATTTTTTTAACTTTTTTGGCGTTTTACCGATAAAAAGAACGCCACGAAATAAGAGCACCTTAAACCTCAAAATTTGATCATGCTAAAATCAATAATGTTTTGCTGAATTAGATGGATAACATTGTTAATCCTCGGTTAAGAAAGATAACTGACAATGTTGTCCACCCCATACAGCTAAACTTTATTGACAACAAACCTCAATAATGTTTTTGTATGTTTTGGCGTTATAAATTGGATGGAAATTGAGGATAAGTCAATAAGATTTTACTCAATGAAATGGACAATATCCTCACTTAAGGATTTTTTCCATTTCATTGAGCGAAATCTTACAGACAACCAAACTGAATTTCAAAAAAACGTTTTGGGTTAGAAGATATTTGATGTTTGGGTTTTTTGGTGTTTCTAAGGCGAATGGGATATATCAAATATGGCGTTTGGGTTTTTGTGTGTGTTTTTAATTGAAGGTCTGAGATGTTGTATATATAGGATTTTTTTTGGCAGTTCTTTTAGGCGGGATTTTACTATAATTAAGTTTGGCGTTTTATATCTAATGGCGTTTTTACTTAGAATGGTGTGTGATTTTTGTTTTTGGCGTTTTATTTCATGAGATGGCGTTTTGTGTGGAGAAGTCAAAAGACCCTTTTACCCTTAATGAAGCGCGTCCACGTAATAAAATTGATGTTATTTACGAAAACGCCACCGCGCCAATCTAGTCCATAGATTGTTTTGATCGGACGTTCGATAAGCGTTCTCACCGTTCTCACACTTTATACCGTTTTCTCTAAATCCCGACCCTATATATATATATATATATATATATATATATATATATATATATATATACGGGATCAGGAGAGAACGATGAAAAGTGTGAGAACGGATCCTGGCCCAACACGTGGCAGGGGGCGCTAATTGATATGCAGGGGTACGATTGTCCTTTTATACGTTCTCTCCTTATTCGCGTTATAAATCTCTTTCAAATTAAAACTTCAAAGATTTCTTGTTAGTTGTTACCTCCTTTGCAAGCTTTCTCAGATCTATGGCGTCTAACGTGGATTCTGTTCGACAAAGTAATTCGTTGACGTTTCCTATTTTTGTTACAGCAAATCATGCAACAGATATGGCGTTTTGTTCTTTTATGTTTGTTTCATTTTTTTTAAATTAGTATTTCATAATGTGTTGTATGATTTCAATGGCGTTGTTCATTTATCCAAATTAATCGCGTTTTAATTGGTAGTTAAACAATTAATAAGAACTGATAATTGGAATTTTCATTATAAATTTTAATTGTCGTTTAGGATCTAGTATATTTCTTATGTTTTTACGATCATTGGCGTTTTACATCTCTTTGATTAGTTTTGAATATTATTTAGTAGTATTTGTAAAAATCAGTTATTACTATTTGTTAATTTGTGTAAATATCAGTTTTGTTAACTATGGCGTTTTCATTATGATATTATATTTATGTTATTTATTTATGTTGTTAAGTGTTTTTAATTATTCATCTCATGGCGTTTTCATTATCAAGTCGCATTAGTATTTTTGTTAATCAATAAAGTTATGGTGTGCGTATTTTGGCGTTTTCATCATGGCGTTTTCAAATTATGTGTTTATTATGCCGTGTTTATTATTCAATTAATGGCGTTTTAATCTATAATGTTATTACGAGACATTTCTATGTTTAATGGTGTTTTTTTTATTTTTCTGTTCCTCACTGTGTTTTCTCAGACGAAGTTGCTTCCTCGAGTCAAAGGCTTTGCCCCAAAACTGGATTACCATTTATCATTCCTGACATTAGTGAAGAAATAAAGCCCACAATGGACATGGTATTCACAAGCCTCGATGATTGTTATTCAATGTATGTTAAGTATGCCAAGGAGTGTGGGTTTTCAGTCAGGAAAGGGACTACAAAGACAAACTCTAAAGGTGTGTTACATATTAAGTATTACTTGTGTACGAGATCTGGGTTATATAAGGACAAGAAGGTTGATACGTTGGACCCCAATCAAAAGGAGCGATTAGTGCGATCCAACTTTTTAAAGAGGACTGATTGTGGTGCACTGTTAGGTGTAATTTTTGAGGCTGGATCATGGAAGGTGTATAAGTTTGTCGAGTAGCACAACCATGATCTTGTTGAACTTCCTGATAAGCATTTTCTTCCAACTGAACGGCACCTCACTCAGCTCCAGAAGCATGTTATACACAGCATGTCTAAGTTGATTTGGGTCCCGTCAAGGCGTTTAATGTTATGAAGACTTGTTTTTGGAAGACGTGGGTGCAAGTAAAGTTGAATTTAAGAACTACAAGAGGCAAATTAACTTGTTTATAGGGTAATATGACGCCGATATGGTTGTGAGACATTTGAATGAAAAAAACATTCCCAGCCTAATTTCTCGTATGATTACTTCACAGACGAAGACAAACGTTTATAGGGACTTTTTTGGTGTGACGATCAAGCCAAACGTAATTACCACGTGTTTGGTGATGTGATTTCGTTTGACGCCACGTATCGTTCCAACAAGTAATATTTTATAATTCAACTTCTTCTTTTTTTTGGCATTTTTATGAGTTTACATGCAATGGCGTTTTATTATTGTTTTAGTTCTCATGACGTTTTCATATGCAGATATGCTATGGTGTTTGTACCGTTCACTAGTATAGACAATCATCATTGCAATGTTACATTTGGTGCTGCATTATTGGCGTCAGAAACTGCTGATACGTATATTTGGTTGTAGAGTTTTTCTAAAACCTGTTGGTTCTCAACCAAAAGTTGTTGTCACTGACCAAGATCCAGCAATGAAGAAGGCTATTTCTGTTGTATTTGTTAACACGAGGCATCGGTTATGCATGTGGCATGTGATGCATAAAATTTCTCTAAAGGTTGGTATGCTTATTTTTACCTTTGGCGTTTTAGGATACACTGCGTTTTAAAATACATGGTGTTCTGTACCTTGTTACTGATTTTTTAATTAAGTTTTGTCTTTGTGAAATATATATGTTTTTTTATGCATGGCGTTTTCGTGTTATACATAGGTTGGTGTTAGGTTATGCAATTCCACCAATTTCAAAGAAAGTATTTGTGGTGCTGTGTGGACGGATATTCTCACACCTGGAGATTTTGAATCAGAATGGGAAGCGGTTATCGGAGAGTTCTATTTAGCAGATAATGATTGGCTATCTGATATTTTTGCACTCAGGGAATCTTGGATCCCTGCATACTATAGAATGGAAGAGATGTCGAGTCTTATGCGAACGACATCGAGGTCGGAGAGTGAGAATCATTTTTTTGGTCAAGTGTGCAATTCGAAAGCTACTCTTGTTGAGTTCATGACTCATTACGAAACTGCAATAGAAGCACAGCGTCACACGCACCAGAAAAATGATCATGAATCTCGATACAAACGACCCTAGTTAAAGAGTAATTACCAATTGTTGGAAGGCCAAGCTGCTGACATATACACAAAAAGTATTTTTGTGACGTTCAATCTGAGCTAATTGGAATTACGGAATGCATAAATCAACATTACGAAGATCAGCCCGATGGGTTTGTTAAGTTTTACATAAATGACTTCCAGCAGCCTTGTACATCCTTATTTGAGGTAAACAATGGCGTTTTGTTTTTATATGGCGTTATCTGTGCATGGCATTTTATCATATCCATTGTGTTTTTTTAATTTTTTTAGACAAACATTCTCTGCATGGCGTTGTAGA
Organism: Helianthus tuberosus; assembly: GCA_030545235.1. Lineage (NCBI taxonomy): Eukaryota > Viridiplantae > Streptophyta > Magnoliopsida > Asterales > Asteraceae > Helianthus > Helianthus tuberosus. The sequence goes on from CM060409.1 coordinate 180,011,765, forward strand.
GATATTGTTTTTGACGTTTTTTCAGGTAATGTTCCATAAGACTGATTGCACATGCAGTTGCTCATGCAGGCATTTTGAGCAGTTTGGTTTGCTATGTAGACATATATTCTATGTTTTGAGAATTATGGACATTAGGGAATTTCCAAAACAATACATTTTGAATAGATGGCGCAAAGAGGCTTCCCCAAACTGCTCTCCTGAATACTCAATTAGTCGTGAATATATGACCGAGCTTGATCCCGATGTGCAAAGTATGATGCGAGATATTATTTTTTCAACGGAATATACTTTGAACAATATAAAAACGACAAGAATCCGATAAGAGTCCCTGTTGGGTATAAATCCAAAGGTTCTGGTTCTCGGAAGCGCCTGAAATCTAAACAGGAGATAGCAATCGAGAAAAAGAAATCAAAGTCGAAACCCGGGGCCAAAGAAAGACAGTGTCAGAACTGCAAATGCTATGGACACTACGCATCGACATGCAAACAGGCCGTAATTAAGAGAAGATCGACAAGGTCTTCGAGAGCTAGTGAAGAGTAGTTTGGCGTTTTGTATTTTTCATTCTTACAAAACACACACAGATGGTCTTCGAGAGCCAGTGAAGAGTAGTTTGGCGTTTTGTATTTTTCATTCTTATAGAACACACACATATCTCGGTTTGGCGTTTTACATCATTCTTTATACATCATTTTTTTCCATCTTTTTTTCGACCTATTTGTTCATAACATGCTACTTCGAAGTTACATAACAAACAATATAAGATCGGACAAGCAAATCAAACGCCAAAACAAAACGCCACTAAATAAAACTACCATAAACCTCTAATTTTGGTCATGCTAAACTCAATAATGTTTTGCTAAACGAGATGGACAACATTGTTACTTCTCAGTCAAGAAAGATGTCTAACAATGTTATCCATGCCGTTCAGCTAAACTTTATTGAGAACAAAACTGAATCTCCATGAAATGACATTTTTGAAATTTTGTGGTTTTGTATCTTTTGGCGTTTATATTGAGGATTTTTCCCATTACATCGAGCGAAAGTTTACTGAGAAAATAGTGTATCTCAAAGAAACATGGATTGGAATCTTTGATATTTGGGTTTTTTGGCGTTTCTAAGATGAATGGTATAGAGGAAAATATGGCGTTTGTGGTTTTGGTGTGGTTATGAGTAGGTCTGAGAGGTTGTTTATATAGGAAGTTTTTGGCGTGTATTTTAGGCGCGATTTTTATTATAGTAAATGCTAGTAATTAAGTTCATTCGTTTCAGTACTGTTTGTTCAGCTTTATCGGTTAAAAACAAAGTTTGGCGTTTTATATCTAATGGCGTTTAGATTAGGATGAAGTGTGCTATGTGGGTTAAGGCGGGATTTTAATAGCGTTTTATTCATGAGTTTGGTGTTTTGTGTAGAGAAGTCAAAAGACCCTTTTACCCTTAATGAAGCGTGCCACACTAATAAAAGTGATGTTATTTACGAAAACGCCACCGCATCATCTAGTCCATGGATTGTTTTGATCTGACGATCCATAAGCGTTCTCTCCATTCTCACACTTTCCACAATTTTCTCTAAATCCTGACCCTATATATATATATATATATATATATATAAAGAAGCGCTAAAATGAAAGCCACCCCCAGTTATAAGAACCGAGATAATCACTTTTCAACCATTAGATCTTCAAGATCAATGGATGAGATTAAAAGTAATTAAAAAAGTATTATTAAATATTTTTTTGTCTTATTATGTCTTTAATATTTTAATCCAAAAGGTTAGTTTAGTAAATTTACTCGATTTTGTCTTTATTGTTTTTTATTACTATTTTTGTATTATTATATTAACTAGCGTTAAGACCCGTGTGCAAACACGGGTCGTTTTTTTAGAAAACCATGTATAACACATATTGACAGAGAGTAAAAAAATAATTAGTGCTGATTTACAAAATTGATACAAACTAATGGTCAATATGTTTATTCAACAGCAATTCCATTATGTTGATAGCAAACCACTGTTTTCTATTAACTGTTAAAAACCTCTGTTGCTTTCCAACAGACTTTCCTAAAAACTGTCATCCATTATCTCCAACAGAGCTTGCCAGATGGATAGATAGTAAGTATCAGATGTTAGTCAACCCATGTTAAAATGGCCAGTCAACAGAAATTACAAAGGTTAGTAAACAGATGTTAAGAGAATAATGTTATTAACAAAGAATTTAGTACTCTCATTAAAAATGAGAGCTGCAAACTTGTTACTACAATGCCAGATATAAACATTTTTTATAGCATGTGTTCTCAGGATAGGCTTAATGCAGAGCAAGTATCAGATGCTTTCAAAAAGTTGTATTGCTTTCCAACAAACTTTTCCTAACAACAGTTCCTCCATTATACCCAACAGACGTTGCGAGGTTGACAGATGTTTCTTAGAAAACCATGCATAACACATATTGATAGAACATATAGATATATGTATAGATATTGTACCAAAACGTGTTATCTATTATAGCTAAAAGACAACTATAGACATGCATCATCAGTTAATATATAAGATACATATGAGTATTTCCATTGTCCTATCCACAAAAAAGTAGCACCCACCCATGGACAATGAAACCTGTTTATAGACATAACTACATATAGAACATGTCTAATAAGCAAAATTAGTACCACCGATGAACCAAATGTACAACCACAAACAATCATGACATGAAACTAAGAGGACTTTATCTTTGTCACGATATGCACAACTTTTTTTTAACTTCAGCAATTGAGTAGACTTGTGAAACTCTGACGAAAGTTCATCACCAAAAGCAATATTGCAAGATCTCAGATAAGAAGACCAACCAACAACGGCGTAGTTGAATCTAGTATTGGTTTTTTGAGATGTTGTAAACAGTTCCTGGACTTCACATTTGAGATTCTGGATCTTGATAGGTTTAGGATTATCAGTATGCAGATCCAACGCAGAAGATACATCTGATGGTAGATGCTAAAAAACAGAAAATTGAATAGTGAATTTTAGGCCTGTAAATGAACCGAACGAACACGAACACGAACATGGGCATGTTCGTGTTCGTTCATTTAACTTTAACCGAACACGAACACGAACTCGAACGCATTTTTTTGTTCGTGTTCGTTCATTAAGAAATCAAGCATGTTCGTGTTCGTTTATGTTCGTTCGTTTAAAGTCTAAATGAACAGTTCACGAACATAAAGGAACACAAACGAACATAAACAAAAAATCTAACTGAATGTATTTGAATACAAATAAACAAACATAAATTAACATGATTGAACAAACATATACAAACACAAATAAATGTATTGAATAGGGCTAGCATAACGGGTCAATCCGATCTGTTAAGACACGAACACGATAAGAAACGAACCCGAAACACGTAAATATGAACACGACATGAAATCTTATCGTGTCAGATTTTCAAAACACGAACACGAACCTCTTAATAAACAAGTTGCATGAAACGACCTGTTAAGACACGAAAAAATTACCAACGTATCACACGACCTGATTAAGACACGAACACAACCTGTTAAGACACGAATATGCCATGTTTAAGACACGAACACGACATGTTAAGACACGAACACGAACTGTTTAAGACATGAACACAACTTGTTAAGACGCGAACATGACCTGTTTAAGACACGAACATGACAGAATTGGGGATGTTGTGAACCGAATTGGGAATGGTGGTGTTTGTGAGAGTGATTTAAATATTAGGGTTTGGATTGTGAAAAAGAACCGTGTGTGTTTGTTTATAATTCATCCTAGGTCCCACGATTGATGACCCCGTGTCCAAACCCACATATAATATTTTTTAATTTTTAATTATTAACATGTACTTAACGGGTCTTAACATGTTAACGGATTTTAACCTGTTTAGACACGAAACCTGTTAAGGTCTTATCGTGTCAACCTATTTTAGACACGAAACCTGTTAAGGTCAAAGACGAAACATGATAACTTCGTGTAGATTCGTGTCGTGTTATCATGTTCGTGTCAGAATTGCCAGCACTAGCATTGAACAAATATAAACAAACACAATTTAACATTGGTGAACACAAACATACAAGTCTAATATATTATAGTTCAACCAAAAACATATCTAAATTAGGGTTCACAGATACTAAATTTTAGTTTTTTTTTATACAAATGTTAAGTAAGTGATGAGTTAGGATCTAAGAAAAATTTTATTTTTTATTACTAGAAAACTTAATTACTAATTAGTTATATTTATATAAGTAGTACGAAAACCTAATACTTATATAAATATAACTACTTAGGAATTTTCTAAAATTTAAACGAACATAAACGAACGTTCACGAACATAAATGAACGAACACAAGGCGTGTTCATGTTCGTTCATTTAATTAAACGAACAAATTTTTTTGTTCGTATTCGTTCGTTTATTAAATAAACGAACATAAACGAACTTCCCGCCGAACAAGCTCACGAATAGTTCATGAACGTTCGGTTCGTTTACGGGCCTAGTGAATTTTATAAAATATTGATATATAACTGAAATTGTTGAAATAACGAAACAAAGCAACGACTGCAAAAGCTTACAAGTCTGCCTTCAGCATGTGTGGTGAAGTGTAAGACTGATTCTGAAGTGGATGATACTAAACGAACTTTTTGAACTTTACACGGTCTATCAACAGCTTGGTTATCCTCTACAATTGTCTTGTCACGAAGTTTGTGCATCTTTTCAACCTAAATAAATTAATTTAGAATATAACAACTCTAAATTCTTGAAATTTTATAACTTTCTTTATCAATACAAACTATCTTCTCAACTCAGCTTTGCAGTTTAAGACTCAATCATACAGAAGAATATCAATATATTGAGACAATAATAAAAATAGACAGTATAAAACTAATAAACGCTTACATTAGATACAACACTTGAAGAGGCAGAAATGTCACGAACAGAAAAATCTTTAGACTGTAGTTGAGGATCGTTAACATCATCAGCTATTTTTACAGAATGATCTTCAGGCTACAACAAAATTTAAAAAAACCTTCTTATACTTATTATACAATAAAATATATGCGTAGGAAATTATAAATTTACAGCATTTTTAACATCTGACTCATCAACCAGACGAGCAATCTTTGAATCAAATAGCCCATCATCAGCAAACTATATTTATAAGAATGATCATATATAAGAAACCATATTTTAAATCATAATAATATATAAATATTACATGTGTAAATATACATTAAAAATATCCTCAAAACTCGTAAACTGCTTAGAATTACCAACCGAAGCTCCAGTAACCTCATCATCTAAAGCAACTTCCCCGGAATCCAGAACCTGTTTGTGTTTAGCCTACAAAATGAGATTTCAAAAGTTATTTGCATAATATAAATAAAAGTTACGTATCACCATCATGTTATCAAACAATGTATTTTATCATTAAAATTTTATACCGCAGCCAATAAATCAAGCCCATCATCTCCATAAACTGAATCATCCAAAACAACAACATCAGCTTTCTTGAAGGAAACCTCAATTCCAGTCTCGGAATAGAAAACGGAAAGCTCAAACGTTTTAGATGCAATCATGGTGAAAACCAACCAAGATTCAACTGCTATGGGAACTTCTTCAATCAATTTTAACCATCCATCAGTAAATCCGCATCCATCAGTCCATCCTTTCATCATCACATTCCAAAACCTTTCGCCAACATAGATAGTTTCCATCCCATACTTGTAATTTTTACCATAGAATTGTTTCCAAAATTTGTCAGCAATTAACTATAGAAGAAGCAAAGGAATATTTAATGCAGACCTACAAATTTGATATGAACTAATGAGCAACAGAAGTTACAACGGATTAGTCAACAAAAGTTAAAATCAGAATTACTCAACAGGGTTAGTCAACAGTAGTTACAGTATTTACACACAACCTAACCACTGTTTGGCTATCAACTATTACATACCTCTATTGCTATCCAACAGAGGTTGCATAACAACTGTCATCCATTATGTCCAGCAGAGGTTGCAACGTGGACAGATCTTAAATATAAGATGTTGGTCAACCGAAATTAAAAGACTTAGTCAACAGAAGTTAAAAAGGTTAGTCAACAGATGTTAAGATTATAAGGAAACAGACGTTAAAAGGGCAAACAGATGTTAGCAAGTTGTTGAGCTAGCAAAAAATGTTTACAGTAAGAAATAATAATATATCGTTACTTACAGTCATACCAAGTTCAGGTCTAATATTTGCTGAAATGTAAGAGTTCTCGTAGACATTTTCTTTAAAACATGAGACAACGAATGACAAACGTCCAATAGCTTTCACCAATACATCTTTCGTTTTCAAACAACAATCTTTAACAAACTTTGTCCATCCATCCGTAAATATACAATGATCATCTCTCTTCCTTACTCGTACTAACCATGATTTGTCACCATCAAGTAACTCTACAATTCGACCGTAGGGGACCTCCTTGCCCCACAACAGAGTCTCAAAATCAAGTGGTATATTCTGCGACAGTAGTTAACAAACATCTTACATCAAAAATTAACGTAGAATCCTAATAGTAGCAAGAAAGTTAAAAAAACATACCAAAAATATAAAATCATCTTCATTAAGGAATTGTAAAAAGGATGGTGTTTGATTGGATAGATTCATATCTGCAATAAACAATTTAAACTTACAAGTTATAAAGATGAACAGAATCCAACAAAAGTCATAGACAAACAACATTATAAAATAGACATCACTAACATCCCTTAAACTAAATCAACACTTAAAAAACAAAAGTACCAAATATTAACCGAACTATTTGTATAATCACACACTTAAGGTATTATAAAAACAAAGCACAAAACGAAAATCATCATCTCTCACAACAGTTAAGCAAATGAGCATCAACCAAAAATTATATGGTTGATTTATCAATCGTAATGTAGAAGACAACATCACGAAGATGCATGCACAAATTGTGACAGAGAATGCTATCAGTAACGTCATTTAAGTTAATGCAGTACTTAATCGATAAAAATACACCGGATTACAGCAACTATTATTTGCTTCAACAAAGAATATGAAACGCCGTCAGTGACAAATACATACTCATAACATCAAATAATGATTAATCTAACATTTATAATACAAACAATAAATTCAAAGAAACAATACTTGGTTTTATAGCGTGTAATCTATATTATGCAATAGAACCTTGCCGATTTTGATAAGAAAGTTATTTGAGAAAACTTCCGAATATGTTTTCTGGAGCTTATATTTAATAATGGAGATGAAAAGTATATTAAATGGAGTTAATACAGATGTTACATTTACACTGGTTGGTTGAAATTAAGTTTTGTAAAATTTATACTTTACCCCCTTTTACATTAAAACGTGGCAATTTTTGCACAGCAGCAACCACTGCTTGACTAAAAATTTAATGTTAAATAAGAAAAACTTATCTATTAATTCATATAATTATATAATTAAAAATAGTTTTTAAATCCCGATATTAAAGATTATTATAAGTTAAATAAATAAACAATTACAAGTTAATAGATAAATATCTTACTTTCAACAATCCCAATACAATCTTACCTCTTCTTCTCAGGCGAAAAAACTCTACAGTTTCTTCTTCTTCAGACTTGACGATCAGAAGTTTAAAGTTTTAGATCAGGTATTTTTTTGTTCTCTTGTGTATTTTACAGGTATGCTTTGACATGTTCCTTTCAGTTTCCTCATTTCAAATTATATAAACATCAAAATCATAATCTACTTATGTTAAAATAGATAAACTTATATGAACTTGTTTTTTTATTTTATAATAAGATTTATATCAACCTATTTAGTTACATTTTGATTCATTCCATCTAAATAACAATCTGAAATATTATTGTTTCATAAATATTTGGTTGTATATTTTACGAATGGTTTTAGAATTATTGTATGAACTACCATGTAGTGTTGATAAATTTGTTCTATCAATATTAATTTTGATAAAATATTCTGCAATCAGTTTATAGTACTCATATGTCTGATTTAGAAGTGAATATAGCCTTGGCTGCTGAAAAAAACTGAAGTTTGAAGTTGACACAAACATGGATATTTGAAAACTTTATTGACATATAATACTTTTTTATTATACAAGAATATAAATTTGATCTTACACAGTGTTAGATTCATATTGTTGGTTGTAGGAACCATATTGAAGTACACAACATATAAGTTTGGTCCTACAGAGTGTTGGATATTTTTTTTATGCCTTAAATAGAATGCTTTTCAGATACAACTGATTTTATCTTTTAGTATTTAATTGTTATTGTATTTTTTACTTTCAGATGGAGTTTATGATAATTATCAATGTCTCTGAATTGACAGACCTAAATGAGGGATTGGTAAGCTATATTCTTAGAACAAATTAGCTCAAATCACAATTGTATGCTAAAAACCTGTATTTATAAAATTAAAGATATATTAAATGTTGTGTATTTTATATACATAGGTACTTCCAAGGATAATGAGTAACCAATTACCAAGAAAGTGTGAAGTCATAAAATTGCTTGATTATACGGGTTTTAAGTATAAGATTGCAGTACAGAGCATCGGTCATAAAAGTAAGAGGATAAACGGGCCAGAATGGACTCAGTTTGTTGAAACTTATAGAAATAACAACATAGACAAGTTGTGTTTAAAAAAATTGAAGGAAGTAAAATTTGAGATAAATGTTTTGAACAATGAGGGATTGGAGATTAGAAACGATGGCTCGAACAGAGATTATGTTCATGGTTGCTTGATACAGGCTGAAGAAGAAACATACTGCAAGCAGGTTAAAAATTGTTACCTTATTTTTATATATTGTCAGTGTATCTTTTGGACTCTTAGAAAAACTTCAAATTTATATTTTGTATCCTATATATAATCTAATATGACATTTCTGAAATGTATGAAAATTATAGCATTTACCACACGATTTGCTGAAGCTGTTGTCGGATAGAAGATTAAAAATTGATAACTTGGTTGCAAAAATACATGGACCAAAGCAGAGTATTAAAGTTGATGTGTATTATGTTTTCTCTCCTGAAAACAAAAAGGGATTAGCTGCTGGTTTTATGGGACCAGGATGGATAACGTTTTTCTTCAAAAATGACATTGAGGAAAGCTGCCAACTGTTGTTTCAATGGATGGGAAGTACTCCTGAAGATGACTTTAACTTCACTGTGAAGGTTTTAACAAAGACGGGATTGCACTTCACGGGGAGACTAAAAATCACTGCAGCCGTACCAATCATCAACACCGCAAAAAGCGTCCACATTATAGAAAATAGTTTGAATACCATGTTTTAGAGACACAAAGCTTGGTATTTACATATCTACTTTTAATATGGTTGATTTTACTTATAATGTTGGATCTATCTGTTATTACTTAAAGTATATGCTGTTTTGAATAAATAACTAAAGAAAGAATTTTCCTTTACAGGCAATACCGAGGAACTTTGTTCGAGAACACCAGCTAAATGACTACCGTAGAGCTGTGCTGTCATTTGGTCATGTGAAGTTTTTGGTACAACTGGTTGTTAGGAGAGATCCGAGAAGACCTAATGACAACAACCATCTAGTGATGTATACAAACTGGCAGCGTATCATGGATGAAACGGGAATATCTGTGGGGAAAAAGCTGAGGTTTGAGATAGTCGAAGAAAAAAGTGTAACAGGAGATAAAATACACTTTGAAGTTTGTTGACATAGTCTTTGAACATCTTTTCAGCCTTTAATAATTTATGTTTTAGTTGACATGTTTGATGGACAAATTTCTTCTTCAAAAACTAACTTAAGAATGAAGTTATGTAGTCTTAGTATATACTTTCAAAACTTTGTGGTTTTACCTTTTTTATATTTTTCAACTAAACATTACTATATTTTGCATCTAAACATTATTATTTTCCATTACATTTCCTGGTCGCTCAACAAAAAGAAATATGACTCAAAATTAATAAAATGGTATATAACTTGTAATTACAAATAACAGTATTTTAAAAATCTGCTCCTACCAAAGGGACAAACTCAACATCTGTTTCGCTAAACTTTGCAAACCAAAAGGTCTGTTGAAGATAACCACTATTGAAAAAAAGTCTGTTAAACCAAACAACCTCAGCTCATGAACCAAACAAACTCTGCTGATGAACCAAAAGGTCTGTTAAGACAAAGACTGTTGAAGCAAAGGTCTGCTAAAGAGAACCTCTGCTGATGAAGCCAAATGTATGATGAACCTAAGTTCTGCTGTGGACCAACAGATATTACACAATTTAACAGAAGATCTATAATATAAGATCTTTAACAGATGATGATCAACAGCTCATAAGGTCTGTTGAAGCACGCTATAACAGTGGTTAGCCTTTAACAGATCTTTAACAGTTCTTAGGGGTTAACAGATGATAGCACGCTATAACAGTGCTTAGCCTCTAACAGATGTTAATGTATCTCAGACCCTAACAGTTTCCCCTACTAATCATTTGATTAAATTTTCATTCATTAATCTAACAATAATATACAACCCTACTACTTGTCCAGTCCATCAATATCACCAAAAATGTATATAATGTATAATAACAGTATTATAAAACAAACAAAAGGTTAACTTTACTTGATATTCAAACCGTAGACATTACATACCATATTCATCATTGTACCCCTTACAAAGCAAACTTTTAACCACAGTTTGTTAAAACAACAGTTAACAGATATAAATAAAAACCACAAGGATTCTTAAAAAATAAGTGGTTTCTACTTATCTCTCATAAGAATTGTTTTTTCATAAGCATCTAATTGTTAACCTTAGTCAGCTTCTTCCGGGTTCTTCTCACATTAGTGGATAGCTCACCAACGTTTACAACATCAGCATCTTGAGCCATCCGCTTTCCATTGGGACTTGATCCAGAATCCTTTTCAACTTCAACGGCTGAAGAGTCGGCCGTAACAGAGACATCATCCTTGCAACAGCTCACAAAACAACTATTGATCTCATTTAATAAAATAATGAACTCTTTTTAAACATACTAAACATACTTTAAAAATAAATACTCACCCTTGAAGTTCGTTCAGCAGACACCTGGGAAGATTCTGAAAGGTTAACATCTTTAACGTCAGCTACCTCTTGAGTAACCAAAAGGATCATAATATATGATATCATACAAAAAAGTGCAGAATCCAGTCTTTAAAACTCAAAATAAAAATAAATAGATTGAAAGAGTAATTTTATATGCTACCGCATCAGTATTTTCATCACCATTACCATCTCCACCAACCAACTCAGCAATTTTTACTGGATCATCACATGTTTTTTGCACAGTATAAACACGATAGTCATTTTTAAGATTGAACTTTGAAACATCAATCTTAAAAGCAGCCTTCTTATCAACCAATCGAAATATCTCATGAGGTTAACATCCAGTATCATTGGCCTTAACCTGCCTCTCTCTTATGTCACTCGCCGCTAATCCAAGAAGCTTCTGAACATCTCTATCAAACATAACAAAAGAAACACTACCACTCTCATCCTGCACCCGGACTTGCACCTTGAACCTGAAATATACACAAATGACTAAGTAAAATGCAAAACTATATTCAAATATCAGTCTTAGAATGTTACTTATATAAATATAACGTTAAATAATCATCATTGCTTACTTTATGGTGATCGACGTACATTCACTATGACATTTGGGACAAACCAAAGAAGTCGCAGGCAATCGAAGAATATCATCTGAAACATTTTCAACATTCTGCAAGTATTCACTTTTACCCATCACCTTCTTGAAACACTTACGACAAGCAGCATAAAACCAACCATACTCTTCTTGCACAATCTTAATTGTCGCAACCACAACACAAGACATTTTCTGTAAAAACAATATATGAACTTGTAATCTCTAGTTTGACAAACATGCAGGTGACAAACCAAACAAATAACCAAACTATATAAAAAGATGTGAAACCTTTTCTATCTCACTAATCTCATCAACATGTTTCTTCACACCATCAGTTACAAATTCTTTATGCAATGGAAAAACACTTTGAGATGATAGTACTGTTTGAGAAGTAGAACCACTCCCTTGTCCAAACTTCAGTATAAGCCTTTTGAATACCACAAATAACATGAAAACCAAATATTTGACTTGAACATCTATATACAATAGAAATTACATTGACAAATTACCTCCTCCTTAGCTCATTAACTTCATCAATTTCTTCATTCAGAAAAAATCCGTGTTGCAAACTTATCACTTTAAACAGTATATTCACCTACATGCAAAAGTATATAGATATTTAATGTATACCTGTCTTTGTATTGCCAGAAATAAACTGTATAGTTATGATTTGCAAAAAGTAACAAAAATACCTTTCCATTCCTTACACTTTCCATGCTGTATAACAGCCATCACATGCTCATGAGGTGGGATTTTAGAAATGAAGTCCTTAATCTGCAGAGCATAATCATTCCACACAGTACACCACAAAACCTTACCCCTACATGAAAAGAATATTCATATAACGATACACTAAAGACTAATTTATGACCATTTCTTTACAAATCTCTAATATCAAAACCAAATTGAATGAATAAAAACACAAAATCAAAGGAAAGTTATGACATTTATTAAAGTAGCAAATGAGCCATAAATTAACTAACATATTCACTAAGAATAAACTGTTGATCTCATTTATTACGATGATTCAACATTAGATACAAACACTATAGATCTCATTTATTACCATTATCATGATCCCACATTAAATACCAACATTCTTCATCTTATTTATTAACATCATTAAATACAAACAATGATCTGTACATGATTGCACATGTAAACAACAACTTACTCCAAGTCTTCAATATCGAAATTGATCTTCTAGGTATCCTGTGGAGGTCGATCAAAGATTTCAAGATCTCCACAACAAACCACAGATCCAGCAACATCTATATGATCACATTATACAAGAATATAAGTAAAACTCTCTAATATTATACAAGCAAGACATGATTACAAAAATATACACTACCGACACTCAAAGCGTTTAACGCCTCTCCTTGAAGAATATCTTCATAAGCTCTGAAGTTGAAACCATATTCAACACCTTGCCAATCTCTCACAGGAGTAACAGTTGTGCATCTATAAAATTTGATTTTATAAGGTTGCACTACTACTTTATATAAATTTTTATTCTCACCAACACAAATTTCGACAGAATCACAACAGCATCTTCTTGAAGCTGTCCATCAAAAACAGGTATCAGATGACTCTTAATACCTGCTTGAATCTTAGCACCCTGAAGAACATTTAAAGAAAGTATCTTCTTAGCATACACCACTACATTCTCTAATAAAACGGAAAAACGGAGATACAAATTATCTTTTCATCAATGAAGATGAGATCCATCTTGTAACCCTGATTCCATTTTCGAATAACTCTCGCTTTCATGTTCCACATATCTTTCCCAGGATTCAAATCGTTTACAAAACTAAGATTGTTACTGTCAACTGATATTGACATGCTTCTAAATCGGAATTCGGATTGTGATTAAATTTCAAATTTCAAAATCAAAGAAGATGAAAGCGTGATGAAATATGAAGAGGGAAATGAGAAGAAAAGGCTTATATAAGAAGGATGATTGACAGGAGTTTGAGTGACATGCATTAATTGCTAATTACTTATTCCCATGCATTTTTGAATTTGAATTTCCCGGTAATTAGCCTTAAACATCTGCTGATCTAAAAGCATTGCGGAACATAACAACAACTGCTGCTAGGTATTAAAGTAAAGTCACATATAAATGAGCAGATGTTTACCCTGGCAGAGGTTTGATGGCAGACCTTTAGAATTTGAATGTGGGCCACCTTTGAATTTTAAAGTCTTTATATATTAGCCTTATGATGTAAAAATGAGATAAGAAAAGCCTTGTTGGACAGCCTCTTCAGCTGACACATCAGCTTTTCTTATGTCACTCAGATTTCTCCTTTTATAGAAAGTATAGATTGTTATTTGTTAACAATTCAGATTTTAAATTCAGATTTTTTTAATTCAGATTTTTTAACAAAAAAAAAAAAAAATTTGCGCGCCGTTTTTACGCCCGGCTTTTTCACGCGTCGTTTTTTAACACGCCGTTTTTACGCCCGGCTCTTTCACGCGTCGTTTTTTAACGCGCCGTCTTTTTTACGCGTCGTTTTTTACGTTTTACAATTTACATAAAAAAAGTTTTTACGTTAAAAAGTTTACGTTTTAAGTTAAAAAGTTTACGTTTTACGTTAAAAAAGTTTACGTTTTACGTTAAAAAATTATGTTTTACGTGAAAAAGTTTACGTTTTATGTTTTACGTTAAAAAGTTTACGTTTTACGTTAAAAAGTTTATGTTTTACGTCAAACTTTTTACGTTTTACGTCAAAAAATTTAAAAAATTTACGTTTTACGTTAAAAAGTTTACGTTTTACGTTAAAAAATTTACGTTTTACGTTTAAAAACTTTACGTTTTCACATTAAAAAGTTTACGTTTTACGTTAAAAAATTTACGGGTCAGCGATACAGTTTTAACAATTGTTCACACCAATACGGTTTTAACATCAGACTTGTAAGGGGATCGCATACCATTATTCAACAATTGTTCACACCAATACAGTTTTAACATCATATTTATACACACTCAGCTGTAAAAAGGGATGCAGCTGTTTTTTTAACACTTTACACAACCCATCCCCAATTAAACCTCTACAGTCATGCTACATACAAAAAACCCATTTCGACAAATCAACAAATCGACCAACAAGTGTGCATATTCATTTCACAAATCAAACAAATAGTTGGCCATGAATACCAGTTAAACATCACTGATACAGTTAACAATTTCATACACTCAAAACCTCCAAAAATTACATGAATTCAAAATAAACACCGATGAACTCAACTGGCCTATGAGATGAACGAGGTTTTTGATGTCGTCTCTGCTTCGTCGCCGGCGTCCAGCACCTATCGGCACCAAAACCCCCAAAACCCGAGCGTAAATCAAACCCAAAACCCGAAATCTGATGAATACCTGTCGGCGTCCAGCACCTGTCGGCACCAAAACCCCCAAACCCTGAAACAGAATCAAACCCAAAATCTGATGTGAGCGTAAATCTGACCCGAAACCAGATTACGCGTTCCATTATAACCCAACTCCCTCTCTCTTTTCTCGATTCTCTTTCTTCTCATCCTCTGATCTCTCTCTCTCTCCTTCTCTGCCAATGTTATGACGTTGAGGATGATTGTCTCCAGAGTTGCAGGTTTCACGTGAGGATGAAGCTCTGGTTTTGTGAATATGGTGGGGGAGACGATCGAAGATGAATATGGTGGCTGAAGATGGAGATCTGCTTTTTGAAGCTTGGTTTTGTGAAGATGGTGATCTGCTTTTTGAAGAGATTTGGTACATTTAAAGGAAGAGAGAGACAAATGAGGAGAGAGACAATGTAAGGTACATTTATGAAGAGAGAGGGTGAGATTTGACATTTGTGGTAAATGACCAAACTACCCCTTTTTCTGATTGGTTGAGAGTGGTTCTCACGGTTCTTACAACTGGGGGTGGATTTCATTTTAGCGCTCCCCTATATATATATGTGTATATAGGGAGAAGATCATGCAAGAACCACCTCTTATTGCGAGAACCGCGAGAACCAATGTGAACACAACAAAAAATGCCTAAAAATAGCTAAAAATCACAAAAAAAAAAAAAATTAATATTTTTATATAAAAATCGCTACTTTTCGAAGCCAAAAAAAAAATATTAAAATTTTTTTTTTTAATTTTTTTTTTTTTTGCCACTAAAAGTAGCGATTTGAGCATAAAAAATATTAAAAAAAAAATTAGATTTTTTTAGATTTTTTTTAGGTTTTTTGGGGGTTTAGTTTTTAGCATTTTAGCTTGGGGGGGGGTTTAGGTTTTTGGGGGGGGGGAGGGGGGTTTAGGTTTGGGGGGGGGGGGGTGGGGGGGTTTAGGTTTTTTTTTTTTTTGGGGGGGGGGGGTGGGGGTTAGGTTTTTTTAGCTATTTTAGGTTGTGTTCACATTGGTTCTCGCGGTTCTCGCAATAAGGGTGGTTCTCGCATGATCTCCTCCCTGTGTATATATATATATATATGTGTGTGTGTGTATATATATATATATGGAAAGGTTCTATGCAGAACACTAAATATTGTGAGAACATGCAAAATAACATGAATCACCCATTTATTCAATCCTAAAAACCCTAAATAATAAATGAAAATGTTACAAATATAAGATTTATTGTCTCTCACACTAGAATTCAAAACAAAATATGAAAAAAAATTTCAGTTTTTATATAACCTACACATATGTAGGTTAAATTACCAATATGTATGTAGGCTATGTGTAGGTATAAATATATGGTTTTTTATGTATATATAATACACATATGAATGTAAGAAACTTAAAAATTAAAAATCATGAACCTTAAATCGCAAAATTTAGTGATTTAAAGCTGTTCTTTTTGTTCTTGCAATAATTAGTGTTCTGTAATGATACTCATCCTATATATATATATATGACAACATTTATATTTTTATTATATAAATGATGTATTATATAGTAGAAAATTTTTGTTACAGTTCTCATATATATTTTATAACTGATGTAATGCAAATTACATCTGTTTCCATGTATAGTTTGTATAATATTTGAGTTATTTTGTGTCATTTTATCATTGGTTTTGTGTATTATGGTGTCTTGTGATAAGATGAGAAGATAGAGAATTGAATTACGAACCTCTAGGCGAAATGGTGAAGAAAACGGAGTTGAAACGAGAAATTTATGAACGAAACCGTATTCTCAGTACGCGAGCCGCTCGCCACCCGTGAGGAGAGGGACTATATGGCTCGCGGGGAGCGGCGTGTTGGCTTACCAGCGCGTAAAACTTCGTATTTAAGCCTTATTTAAGCCACATACTTAACCCTAATCAATCCTATACAACCCTAGACAAATTGGGAGCTTTTTGGACTAATTTCAGGCATCTTTTGGAGCATAATCGAGCAAGAAAAAAGCATCGGTTGAAGTTGGGAAGACTTGGGATTCTGTTGGCTCGCGTGTTCAGCATCTGAGTTTACTTGTTCTCTTGTTTATTACTTTGATTATGTTTTGTTACTTTGTGATAACACTTGTTCTTGATTTCTTAATGATGTGTAGCTAAACTTTATAAACTGCATAGATTGGATGAATGGATTGTTTAATTTTTATTATGGATAGTTGATTTTCTATGGATTATTTATGAAAGTAGTCGACTTGATTATCGGTTAAATATATATGCATGCTTAGAATTATTTAATTGTCTTTTATTGCTTCGTGTGAGTCTTGGTGGATGTCTTCCCTATAATAGGTTCCTCCTAGATTATAATTTTATATTGTGATCTTTTGGGTTAATTGGCCAATATACCTTAGAAGCAGTAATTGATAATTAGATAAGTCTAAATGTTCTACTAATCTCAATAGCTGAGAGGTGCGAGGTTATTGTTTAGTCTAAGTCAGTAAATTACAAGGTAGGGTCTTCGTGAGGAGTCTGAACTAGTTTCCCTATTGACTGTTGTCTATCAAGTTAAATCGAGAACCCAAGTTTATCCTAGGTTTATAACCTGTGAAGGAGTAGATCGAATAGGGTACTTTCATAAACCACTTAGATAACCCGTGAAGGAGTCTAGACCAACCGGTGTTCATAACAGCCTTTAGAGCTCCATAAGTGTCTTCCTGAGAATGGTCGGGGGTCGTGTTCGGTATCTCGATAGGTTTAGCATTAAAAGATCCCAGCTCCATAACAATTAACATCCTAATAAATCATTACTAGCACAATCCAGGATTCCAGTCTAGGTAATCTTTTCCATCATCTGAGTAAACCCAAGTTAGTTCGTGTTTAGTTAATCTAGTTAATTAATTTAGTTAAATCGCAATTTTAGGATATTTTGAAACCACCCCAATCATGAAAACAAATAAGTAGAGTCAGTCTTAGATAAGTTAGTCGAGTCTAGTAAACGTAATTAGAGAGTCTCGTGGGTTCGATACTCGGACTTACTTAGTGTAACACCCCTAAAACGGGTTTGGTAATTAAACTAAATTAATTGTAATGAACGGATAAAATACCGTTAGTGGTAAAAGTGAACCCGATAAACATTAAGATTTAATTAAATAAACCTAATGTTAAATAAAGAATAAATAAATGCGCTTAGCAATCAAAGTCTTAAAAGGCTCAGGCTATCGAGACTTAAAATTTAAAATGGGTCAGTTGTACTCGGTAACGCTCAAAACCCAAGTTTATTAACTAGTATATTTTTATGTATGCCAAAAGATTAAAATAACTAAGTTATGTAACTTAGTTAGATGTGGAGTAAAAACTAGGAGATAAATGAGTTTTTAAGCAAACAAAATACTAACCAAACCTAAGGGACTAAAACTGGTTAAGTGTAAAAGGTAGAAATATAAACAGGAAAATAAATTAAAACACACACACATGTGTGTGTGGGTCGTACATAAAGAGAGAGGGAGAAGACATCCCCCAAAAATCTCAAGAAAATGCCAAAATCAAAGAAGAATTCAACATATAATCGATGTATGATCTTAAATTCGCAATCATCAGCGCTTACGAAGCATGAGGTATGTTGTATAACTTGATTTGGTGAATTTCATGTGAAGAGGAACTTGAAGGTGATAACCTTGAGTCAATATTATTGTTAATATGATGAAATTGATGATCTTTTGATGTTCATAACCAACATACTTGCTTGTATGAGTAAAATAATTGAACAATTTAATGATTGATTAAATGTTCATACATGACTTGAAATGGATTTTGATGATATGATGAAATTAAGGTAGTAATAATGTTATAAACACCATGTTTACTAGTTTGTGTGAAGAACTTGAATAGTTTAGATGTTGGGATGAATGAACTTGTTAAGATTGAAAGAAACATATTAACAATAATATTGAACTCAAGGTTATCACCTTCAAGTTCCTCTTCGCATGAAATTCACCAAATCAAGTTATACAACATACCTCAGGCGAAGTAATGTTCAGTATTTTGCCTACACCATAGGGGTTGTTCGGATCGAAGGTGCGGTTGTGTGCAGTGGCGGATCCAGCCAGTTTTTTCACTGGGTTCCTTTTTCCAAATCATACAAGGTTTACACTACAAAAAAAACGTTTTTTTCCAAATCGACTGGGTTCCTGGGAACCCGTAAATGATGTCTAAATCCGCCCCTGGTTGTGTGGATGCATATTTTTTTTATAAAAAAGTAGAGAGATTTTATATATTTTAGAGTTGGGTAGAAGAGAATGTGGTAAAAAAATGGTGGAATAGGTTGGGTTTTATAAGGTGAGTTAATAATTTTTTTTAAATTGAAAACCTTTTTTTAAAGTGTCGTTGGGGTCCAACGGTTATAACCCCAACCAATTGAACCACACCATCTCATCACCACAATTCACTCCACGCCAGTGGAGATGTTGCCGTCCCACACACAACGCCGCCCTCCACAATTCACACAACGCCGGTATAGTTGTGTCAATTTACAATTGGTTCTAGCATTTAAACATGTCGTTGTAATGTGTTAGAGACACGTTTGTATTCGCACAATTCATTCATTCACTAGATCTATCGTTGTGAAAATCAACCACAATTTATAAAATAACTTAAACACGTAGCTTAGACACATCATTATAATCCATATTTAAAAACATTATTGCACATTTGTTTTTCACCATAAAGTTGAGGGACTTGAGTGAAAGTTACCATATAGTTTAGGGACAGCTAGCTAGGGCTTGCAAACCACAACCCGTACTGTCATCGCATTTGCAAAATACACGACCACTTCGCCGGTGACGGTAAATTTCTATACAATATTCATTTTATGTATTAATAGTCTCGTTGCTATAGTTCGAAATCTGTTATAAGCTCAACTTTTTTATGTATTAAGTTGTTTGTTACCTCTTTCGATTCAATTGAAGGTTATAGGGATTAAAATTACAGATTTTGGATCAAAATAAGTTGAGTTAAGAAAACTGCAATATCAATTCAAATTAGGGGTTTTTTTATTTCTAGCGTTAAATGTCATTTTAATCCATGTGGTTTGGGTCAATTTGCCAGTTTAGTTCAAAGGTTTCATTTTTCACCTGTGGATCCAAAAAGGTTTAATCTTTGTCATTTTAGTCCGCTGGGTTAACTTCATCTATTTTTTCTGTTAACGAGGGCAATCCGGTCATTTTATATGTAATTCTGTGAATTAGAAGTGCAATTCGGCCATATAAAATGACCGAATTGCCTTTATCGTTAACAGAAATAATGGATGAAGTTAACCCAGTGGACTAAAATGGCAACGGTTAAACCTTTTTGGACCCACAGACGAAAAATGAAAACTTTGAGCTAAACTGAAAAAATGACCCAAACCATAGGGACTAAAATGGCATTTAACTCTTATTTCTAGCTTTGGGTTTGCTTGTTTATTATTTATTAATTAATTTATTTATATATATTTTTTGTTATTCTTTATATATATATATGTTAATTATAATTTGTATATATAACATAATATATATTATTTAGTTATTTTTATCAAAACATTATATATAATAATAATTATATAAATGTGTATTTAATATACTAAATAAAAATTATATAAATAATAGGCTTGAGAGCCTGATTGAGCTCGACAAGTTAAGATTGGGACTGGGCTCGTTTATTTAACAACCTTATTTTTAGGTTTGGGCTCAGGCTCGTTTAAGCCCAGCTCGATTTGAGCTTTTAACAAGCCAGTCTCGGGTAGCTGACAACTCACGAGCGGCTTGGGTTGTTACACGGCCCGTTCAGATGCTTGATTGTGCTCATTGCTTGGTGTCTGTAGATTGAAAAATGGGGGAGAAGAAGAAGAGTGCAACAATGCTCATAAGGCTGGTTTCTGCAGCAGGGACCGGTTTTTTCTATGTGAAGAAGAAGAATCCGAGGAAGATACAAACCAAGTTAGAGTTCAGAAAGTACGATCCGCGTGTCAATCGTCATGTTCTGTTCACTGAGGCCAAGATGAAATGATTCTATCCATTTTAGATACTAAAAGCATTAATCTTTTCTGGTTTTGTATGATCATGATGAACTATGCTTCTGTCACTGTCTTTTTATAGCATGTAAGCCACTGAGTTAAAACATTTAATTTTAACACTTGTTTTAGTTGAGTATTGAATTGGATATGAATCTTTTTGGTTAGAGTTTGGATGCTTGAAGCATTTAAAGACTGTTAAATTGGAAATGAGTTGAACCCGTTAAACGGGTTGAAACTTGAAAGTGACTTTAAATGTATTCAGTATCTTCAAAATCCGTCAAATTGTTTTATTACCAAAATTTGATTGTCGTCGTAATACTCACGACAAGAAAAGAACATGTTTATGGGTTGGCCTAGCCCGAGTCGTCTGAATCATTACTTGTTTTGACCCGAACCTGTTACTTAATCTGTGTGTTCACGTGTGAATGACGAATGATTCATCTATGAGTATACAAACAAATAGTGTTTGGACACAAATACAAAGTCACCATCACCTCCTCCCAGCTTACACAATCCAGCCAAAAAAAGATTGTGATTTCACGCTCGTAGATGAGTCCAAACTCGGCCTTGCAAAGCCAAGAACGCGGGCCCCTTCGTTGTTATCAGTTTCCAGATTATATCTGCAGGTGACTTGTGTGTGAGTGTGTCATCTTGGCACTTCATTGTCTTGTAGAGCCATCATTTTCTTTATCTTTTTTACTCTCCTGGTCATAACTAATAACCATGTCAAGCACGAGACTAACCGAGGTTGAGAGCCAAGAGTTTCATAGAGCAAAAGCCGAATTTGACCAAACCAAAGCTGGAGTCAAAGGAGTCCTAGACTCCGGGATTTTGAAAATCCCGAATATATTCATCCACCCACCGGAGAATTTACTAAAAAGCCCGTCTTCTGGAGCAAGCGATCTAGACCTGCAAGTCCCGGTGATAGATCTTAAAGGCTTTGAAGGAGGAAAAGAAGTCAAAGTTGGTGAAATTCGGGAAGCGTCTGAACAATGGGGGATTTTTCAACTGGTTAACCATGGGATTCCGGTTAGTGTTCTGGATGAAATGATAGAAGGCGTGCGAAGGTTTCACGAGCAACCCAATGAGGTGAAGATGAAGTGGTACTCGCGTGAGTACGAGCAACATGTTAGGTTTTACTCTAATGGTAGTCTTTATGAGTCGAAAGCGTTTAATTGGAGGGACACGGTTTCTTGTCACCATGCTGATGGTGCACTTGATCCTAATGCGATACCTCAAGTTTCCAGGTATTACTCGGTTACAGGCGAATTATATGAAAATGTAATCAACTTTGATCAAATTTCGCTTAAGATTACAGGGCTTTTTTAGACCAGAAGCACCATCAACCTCTCAAAAAGTTTGATTAAAGTAACTTCAATTTTTTAGAGTAAAATGCCATTTTTGTTCATGAGGTTTGGTCAGTTTTGCGACTTTCGTCCAAAGGTTTGTTTTTCCACATCTGGATCCAAAAGGTTTAAAATCATGCCAATTTCATCCGGCTCGTTAACTCCAAACCTCTGACTTAACGGAGAAAAATGGATGGACTTAACGAGTTGAATGAAAATGGCATGATTTCATACCTTTTGGATCCAGACGCGGAAAAACAAACTTTTGGAGGAAAGTTGTAAAACTGGCCAAACCTCAAGGACGAAAATGACATTTTACTCATTTTTTTATATAAGGTAATAAGATGGTAACGGGTCAAAAATGATGACACCTGACGTTTTGGTAATCTTGCACACACATATTTACATACACTTTTAGCGGTTTGCAGGAGAGCGATACAAAACTACATGGAACGGATCATAAGTCTAAAAAACACACTAGCAGAGTTACTATCAGACGCTTTAGGACTCGACACTAAGCACCTAGAAAGCATGGATTGCATGAAAACCGCAACGCTCTTGTGCCATTATTATCCCCCTTGTCCTGAGCCCGACTTGACTCTAGGAGCCACAAAGCACTCAGACCCGTCATTCCTGACCATTCTTCTTCAAGATAGTATCGGTGGTCTTCAGGTTATTCAAAACGGTCAATGGGTGGATGTGAAACCGGTCAAAGGGGCACTCATAGTAAATATTGGTGATCTTATGCAGGTAAATGCAAGCATGAATATAGTTTTTGGCTTCTTGCTAGAGGTACCAAAATGTGGTTGGGTTTATGAGTGAAAACAAATATATTTTTTGGACTGGTTATGGCAGCCCAAAAAGACTTTTTTTCCATAAGTTATAATTTTTTATAAGTAACCAATGTATTTCTTGTGCAATTTGACCCGTTTTAGTTTTAGCTAACTTTTATTTATTCTTATTTTATTTTTTTGACTGGCGTGTTATAAATAAAATATAACATGAATCGACCTGTTTATAAACTAATAGATTGATTGAAATTGCCACCTCTAGTATATCGACTATTCGCTTAAGTTTTTTTATTATTGTATTTGTGTAAACATATGGCTTTTACCGAAGGTGGAAAAATGGTTAGGTCAAAGAAGTTGCATAATAGGTCAAGACGGTAAATTTTTGGACGGGTCTAGTTGGCCCGAAACACTTTTTCTCCAAAAGTTTTGAACTTATGTAACTAATCAGTGTGTCAGATATGATTACAAAAAAAAAGTTATATTTTTTTCAATAATAATATAATTTTTAGAGTAGAGTAATTTATGAGGTTTTATGCGTTAAAATCACACACTGTATCACTTTCAGAACTTTTAGTTTTATGTGTATGACCCGTTTGAGATAAAACATAACCGAATCTTTTTTTTTTTTTTTTTTGAAATAAAAAATAACTTGAATCGACCCATTTATAATAGTTCTTTCAATGTGTGTAGCTCGTTAGCAACGACAAGTTTAAGAGCGTGGAACATAGAGTGCTGGCTGCGCCTATCGGGCCGCGAATATCTTCGGCGTGTTTCTTTTATCCAAGTACTGTTAATCACTGTAAGCCCTATGGGCCCATAAAGGAGCTGATATCAGAAGAGTGTGGGCCGATATACAGGGAGACAACCCATAAAGAATACATGTCTTGCTATAGATCAAAAGGACTAGATGGTACCTCATGCCTTTCCTACTTTAAGTTGTAGAAATGTAGCTTATAAAGCAATTGTTGGGAGTGTAATGTTAGTTACAAATAAATTGAATCATTAGCAAGTAAACTCATTTAATAATATATATAAACTATGATTATTTCAGTTTAATTAGCAAGAACACCATTATATAGTACATATTCATTGTTGTATCGCTCACCCGTTATGGTTGTAAAAATCCTGCCTAGGCTCGGATTAGTCGCCGGTTAATCACTAATCGGAGGTTCACCGAATAAATGGCCGATTAATCGCGAGGCGGTCAACGGTGGTCCTATTCCAGCCAAATTCTGCCCAGATTCCGGCCAAATTGCGACCGAACCTTATAAATTACCTCCAATTACATATAATGGGTCAACGAGGGGTTAAAACATATTTACTTGAAAGAATCACATATAAAAATGTGCATGTATATATAAAACCGGTGTTGTAAAAAACGGGATTAGTCGGCGATTAATCGCTAGATTGCCAGTAATTGAGTAACTTTTCATTAATTTGTCCCTTAATCGGTAGTCGACTCTAGTCAGGCCTAGTCGGACCTAGTCGGCTGGCCAAAAATCGGCGATTCCGGCCAAAAACCTGTAAATTTCAGTCAGTTTCCAACCAAACCATGTGAATTCCAGCAATTATTCTTTCATACTTAAAAAATGAGTTAAGGAGAGGTTAAAACATGTCTACTTAAAATATTTACCTATAAGAATGTGTATATGTAAACATAAAATTAAAAATTACAAATAAAAATTCCAATCCGGTTAATCCTGGTTAATCGCTAGTCAATACCTCACCGCCCGACTAGCGTCTAACGCTTTTTACAACCTTGTATAAAACTAAAAAATACATATAAAAATCTCAATCCATTAATCGCTAGTCGGTACAGTTGATTCTTACAACACTGTGGCCGATACCCATGGTCAAATTTGAATCACCAACCTTGTGGCCATCTCCCTTTGGGGTCAAGCTTTGGCAACCATCTTCTTCTCTTGGGTTTAGCATCGGGTGCTTTGTTTTCCTTAACGGGCCATATCATCTTTAACAAGAATCCCTTACGAAACGGTTTGTGGGTTTGACTTTGACTTTGATCTTTAGGGAAGTTTGTGAACATATGTTGATGGGTTTCATCATGTGTTCTGGTGGTGGTGAACCTGATATAGCTTTGTTCTAGTGATTCTTTGGGTATGTCTCTAGCCAACAAAGGAGATGATCCACCCCAATTATTGATGCCTAAAGATGAAGATAGATGTTGGGGTGATCTAAATTCCAACAATTCTCTTTGTCTCATATCTTCAAAGATCCACAATTCTATACTTGATGCAAAAATATGGAGGTAAAGTGGTGAAGCAAAAATGTTACAAAAGATTGGGTTTTGAAGGAGGTTTTTATATAATATAATAATCAAAGTGTCAGTGTGTCATAGAGTTTGACCATGAAACATAAAGGGTCTCCTTCTGGAACACCACCATCATGTAGTGGATGTGCTTATGACAGGTGGCCTTTTATTCTACAGAGGATTGTATAGTACTAAAAAAATAATATATATATATTTTTTTCATTTTTTATTTAAATTCTTATTAAATTTTAGAGTTAATTTTGAACGAGCCAGGGGTGGATCTACCTTGATGTAAGGGGTAGCCTCCGCTACCGTTTGGCCGGAAAATTTTTGACGTTTTTAGTGTAAATTTTGAAAAAATTTGACGTTTTTTCGATTTCGTTACCGCTTATTTATAAAACGTTCCTGCTTGGTCGGAATCCTAGATCCGCCACTGGAACGAGCTAAACTAAGCTGAACGAGCCTGACGAGTGAGCCAATAAACCGGGGTTACCTAAGCTCTGGCACATTTCGTTTACAAATTAGCCAATATTAAATGAGTTTTTTTTTTCAAATGAGTTGTGAGCCCTGAGTAGGGCTGTTCAAATCACTCGCCGCTCATCGCTCGCTCGCCGATCTCTCGGAAAATGCTCGGAATATGCTCGCTCGGTTTGGTTCGGTTTGCAAACGAGCCAAGCATGAGCAAAGGTCCGCTCGGCTCGGTTCGGCTCGAATTAATTTTTATTAATTTATTACATATATAATTATATATGCGCACACAAATTACATGTATATTCATATTTTATACATACTGCTCTATTAGATTCTGTAACACCCTAACAGTTAATAACTTGAAAACGACGTAGCAGAAATATGAGCCCAAAACTTTTCTTTCTTTATTAGCCATGTAACATACTTGATGTCTAATACTAGAAATATTTAATATTTGACTAAAAGATTTACATCGTTCATTCTTAATTGTCGCATCCATTTACATATAAAATCCCCAGTTATGTGACTACTCTTCCCGTACAATTCTTGCTTTTGACTCGATCTTCAATCCTCCAATACTTTATGCCGATGTTAATCTGCGTAACCTACATTCACCACAAACATGCACATCTTTAGAATTTGATAACTACAATTCATAATCTATCATACATAATTAAATGACCACGCCGCATTCTTTCTATTCTTGCAAGTCCTTTCGATCATTCTTCCACGAACAATCTAGCATTCCAATTCCTCAAAACTGCACGACGGATTTCAATAGCATACCTGCAAATCTCATTTCATTCTCAAGGCATATGATTAGCAACTTAATACTCAAACGTTTTGAAGCTATGTATACATCTATTCAAGCCCCATTACTTCGTGTACCATAAATACTACATTGTGCCTACGTACATCCGTGTGTATACTTATAGTCATCTAATACATACACCCTTACATACGTACATATATACAAGCTCATACGTAGCACTTACACAATTCAATATGGTTTACTAACGTGTCCTAATTTCAACCTCCGAGTAATAAAACATGAGTGAACAACTTACATACATACTTACTCCTATTTATAATTACTTACTCACGCTTCGTAAACGCTTTTTAAGTGACTTTCGGGTACAATTCGGATCTTAAATATGAGTTCCATACTCACCGGTAGCTTATCAAGCCATTTGGTAGGGCTGAGGTACATTATAGAAGCTTAACGGGGCTTGGGATGGGTCCACGTGGTCCGAATTCGAAGAAAAACGAAGAATTGCATAAACTTTATATTTTGTATCTAACCTCCACCGTAAGTTACGGTAGCTACCGTAGCTACGGTGGCCATGAAATCCTTATGGTGATAACCTACTGCCTTACGGTGGAAAAATGGCTTCAGCTCCTACTGTAACTTATGCTGGCTACCGTAAGTTATGCTAGCGCCCAGATCAGCTTTCCATTTTAATACCAAAACTCGCATAACTTGCTCGTTTTGCATCCGTTTCACTTGAAACTTGTTTCTAATTGTTCATAAAACATTTCCCTACCTAATTAACTAAAAATCCATACCTTGAGGTCCTTAAACTTTATAAATTACATTACCGTTACACGATTCATGCATATATGTTCGACCCGTTTGATTTCGCCATGCACTTTTCGTTACCTTGTGAACTATTAACAACTTATTATGACTTTCCTTTCCATTTACTTACATTCTCAATCATTCTTACAAGACTCCTAACCTTCATAAATAGACTTTAATTATATACTAAGAAGTGAGGTTCGGAACTCACTTACCTTATGCGTTCGTACTCGTACTTGTTTCATTGCCTCATCTTGACTCGTTAGCTCTCCATGCTTGAGTCCGCTAATATTGTTCATATCCTTTTCATACCACCACATTCATATCATGGTGAGTATATATAATAAATCATACATACAAACGCTCATTTCTTTCCATACATACATAACTTTGACTTTCATAAACCAAATACCACATACATAAGACATAGGTTGATAATCCCTTTGTTTCACATCCACGCAACTCCAAAATCATCATGCACAACACATAAGTGATATAAACACATCACACGATTTATCTATGCTAAAAAATTTGTCCAAAAGCTTAAGCGTGGTATTAATTCGTTGTTGACTTTTGAAAGTCAACTGTCTAGCCTACATACTTTCAACTTATGAACATGTATTCATTTTAAAATGGTAGACAATTGTATTAGCATCATACACACTTCCGCTCATATCATATAACTTATACTCTTACATGGTCAAATAGTTATATACTCATATATATTCATAATCCGCTCCATCCACATTAGCATTTCCATTAATTCATAACTAACACTAACATCATTCGAATTCACTCTTTTCTAAGGTTCTCATACACTCCCCCATCTACTTCTTAATTGCGATTAAGACGATTAAGTAATTCATATATGTGCATTACATCACTCATGCATATAACACAACTCTTAGATTATACTTCTACCCAATTACTCATTAACTACTTTCACATATAGAATTTCATCAAGAACATACTTATCATGATATTTTACTACTAACCTCTCCATTCCACAATTCATTTATAATGTCAAACCATTTCATACAAATCTCATATCCTAACCTCACTTAGACATTTCATCAAACACCTTGTGTGCATACCTAAATCAAAGCATAATGTACAAGTAGTCTATGCACATTCTTCCTATTTCATAACATGAATGATTATGATCAATCAATTTCACATAATCTTTATCCCATATCAATTTATCTAACAAGACTCCATTATATACAAGTTATACACCAAGATTACACCCATTTACATCTACATAATCATCATATTTCATCATACTATTACTACAAAATGGGTTTTCACTTTTAAGGCATCATTTAACCAAATTCAAACCACTTGAGCTAGCTCAAGTGGCCACCGACATCCTTGCTAAAGTCTCTCGGGGACCCTCATTTGGAGAGGTCTCGGGTTCGATCCCACTCGAGTACGACCAGAGGATATTTTCTGCCAGGGATCTTTGTCGGGTAGTGAACTGGGAGGGGAGATCCCCTCTGCGGTCGGGGTTACCGTGCAAATTAACCTTTTTTTTTTAACCAAATTCAAGCATAAATCTTATTCTATGAGGTGATTCAAACTTATAATCATACTGATTTTCACATGAAATCAAGGGTTGGTTGCAACCCACTTTCTATAAAATCACCAAATCATGAAATTCAACTTACCTTTATGTTAAGCACACTTAGATGATGGAGAATTTGTGTTCATGCATACAATCAAGCTTCAATTTCCCTTTCAATTTTACTGATTTGGTTAAGTTGGAGGGTTTCCCCTCTCTTTCTCTTGCTCCTGTCGACGCCCTCACACACCAGTGTGTGTGTTTGGATTTTTAAGTTTTGTTTATGTATACCATCTTTTAATTCACCCAGTTTGGCCCCTCATGTTTGGGTATTGTACTTTAAGGGTAAAAATATATCCTTTAAAACTTTTACTTACACTTTAACTAGGTTCATACTCCTAATTACCATTGTAAAATGATTAGTTTTATAAATACTTATCTTTATCATATTCACTTATAATAAGGATTTGTGGTGTTACAAATCTACCCCCCTTAAAGGAGGTTTCGTCCACGAAACCTTTTTCATTCCTACTAGACCAATTCTACTATTACTTTTTCATATATTCAGTCAAAATGCTTACTATAACATGAATACATTTGGTATTTTGGCAAAAGTTTTATTCATGCATAAACATAATTGTATGCATTGTCCCTACGTTCTTAAGTTAAGTAAATTACATTCGTAATCCCATATAAATCAAAATCTGATCCAGAGCTCTTATTAGTGTCGTCTTCACTTCATAATGCTAGTTCCTGGTACACATCATCACTAGCGGTTCGTTCATTAAAATTTATTCTAACGTATACTATTGCTCGTACAGATGTAAGTTTACGACTTGTTTCTAACCTTCCAATTAAGCAGAATACATTCATACATTTTCTGAACAAAATAAATTGATTTATTTCATTCTACTCATCACCAGGAGTCACCCTCAACATCCCATTACTAACGTTACTTCTAGTCACCTTTATGTTTATATGAAGTGTCAACATTTTATCATATGCATACTTTAAACATTCAATGGTCTATTAATACTACACAAAACTACCCATTTTATACTTACTTGGTCGTAATTGCCACGAGAATTAAACATCATTCTACAGTTAGTATCATTACTCGTACCATGCTGTAATGCCCTGCTTATTTGTACTTTCCATTTATAGCAAGTCTTGTTCGTATTTCTATTTTGGGAAGTCTTGTATTCTTGTAATCGTTCTTTCTTTGTAATCGTTGTAAAATCCGAGACTTGGATCATAAATAAAACTTGTATTTTGTTAAATTCATGTTGTACATACTTTATACATGCTCATACATTCAAATTCGTGAAACAATTGATGCTTATTCATAATTCTTGGAAACTATGTGCTAAACTTGCAAATATGTGAAACTTATGCATAAAACGTGTTTGGATCATAAACGATACTTGAATAAGACCTTCATACGCTTAATTATACTTGGTTTATGTTCCTCATGCTTAAATTTATCTTAAACTATGCTTTTATGGCGAAATTAGTCCCTAAAACACCCTAAAAGCACTAAATAACAAACTCTAGGGGCCAAAGTGCAATTAACTGAAACTTTCCCTTCCCCCTTGTTTCCAGCCGCGTGAGCCTCCCCCTGGGGCTACGCTGGCCTCGAGACAGGTCCCAGATTAGACTCTTCACTTCCATTCGCGAATTTGAGCGGGATTTGAGTTATTTTGAGTTTAAACCAGGCTTTGGGCATTAAATACACATCTAAACCAACCCTAATTCATTCCATATATAAACCCAAGATTCCCCAAGCCATTTTCACTTTACAAACACTCTCACAACTCTCTCAGTCACTCAAAATCATAGCTGCAAGTTCAAGTTCGGACAGAAGCATGAAGCTCCACTAAAGTGAGCATAACTTCTTCATTTCTTATCCTTTTTAGTTCATTCTTTTTCCAGAACACTTGGATCGACCTTAGCTTCGATTCCATGGGTATTTCACAGTGAATAAGTCCCTGGAACTCCAGAAAATAGGCTCCAAAGTTCACTGTTCATTTTGTTTTGAATCAAACTTTGTTTATACTTGTTTAATCTTGAGTCTAACTCACTCAAACCCACGTCCTTATGCTTATAACCACTTCTATGGTTAGTTAAGCTTAAAAATGGGGCTGAGACATTTGAAATCAGAGATTAAACCTCACATATATTCTGTTTTGTTTAGGGTTTTTAACCCACAAGTGATGTTCAAGCTTCAAGCTTGATGAAGGTGTGATTATGGACTAACTTGGGTTGTCCAACATAGAATCCCCACATTACTTGATGATTTCTACTAGTGTAGTTGTTTGTATTCTTGTATATTTCATAGTTCATGACCCTCCTTGTATGTTTTTACATCAAGTGTAGTGGTGAACCATAGGAGGTACCTAAATGGAAGCGTGTTCTTCCTACCCCCTACATGACTTCCATGATACTAGAGGTACCTAAATGAAGATTTAATCTTCTACCTCATGCTTGACTATTGGACATTATAATATATAACCTAAGTAATATTTATATGTATGTAATATTCAATATTCGAACCTTGATGGTGAATTTGTGTTCATTCGTCAAAGTATTAGAATAACATCATCCAAGACATAAGACTTGTTACGATTCTAATGAGTATACTACTCATGAAAACATTAACCCTTGAGGTTCCATAGTGTCAAGAACAAGTACTTTATGTTAAAGGATGTTTACTTTCGAATACATATGTTCTTGTGTTTTAACTTCCTAAATCCCTAAATCTTCCGAATTCCCAAAACTCATACACTTTGTTTTTTCATGTAGAAGGACTTGGTGTTCCTACCTCCTAATCAACAACAACTCACTCGCGGGTTCACAAGTAGAAGACTTGCAAAACCGTGAGTATACTCGCAACCCCCTTTTTTTTGTTTACCACTTTTAGGGTGTAACATGTTTAACTATTAAATTACACTTAAACTTATTCTTTATGCAATGCATGAAAAACAATCCTTATACATGAATACTATGTTGTTATACTTGATGCTTATACGTGGACCATACTTATGTGATATGTTTTAGTCATTAGCTTTCACGAGCCTCCATTTGACATGTATAGCGCTATAGAAGTAACGCACCGCCCGTAGACTAGTGGTCATGTTGAATTATATCATTTTACGTAAACAGAGGGTTGACTAGAAATATTGCATGCCATGTTAGGTTGATCATGTATAAACTAAGTTGCCATGTGGATTCGTTTTTAAACTTTTATACTTATACTTATTCATAAACTTGTATAACTCGCCTTTGCTTTTGCATTGAATTGTATTTTAAACATGTTACAGGTTGAGGATTGATGATGCTATAAAAATGGACTAGCAAAGATGTCTAGATACTCACTTAAACGTTTAGGTTTAAAGTGTTGTATCAATTTTGTTATGTTATGTTTGAACAATGTTGTTATTTGAATTTCTTGTAATGTTTTGACAATTTGTTTATGAAATGAAATCGGTTGAATTAAATATTGTCACAAATAGTGTTATGAAGTCTCTTACAATCTTGAACTAGTCCCACTCCGATGATTCCGCCATTGGTTGGGGTGTGACACATGCATACCTTTAAGTTAGCCTCAAATCATCTCATTCATATCACTTAATTATTATTTCCTTTCACGCACTACTTACCTTACTAAGAAAATATGTTGTGCGAGTGCATCGTGTGAGTGTCTAACCAATACTGTAATCTTTTACTCAAAGATTTTGAATTTGTTCTTCTAATAACATAATTTCCTTCTTTTATTATCCATTTAAGCTAAACATTCAATATATCAATCCTTATTCATAATTGCGAGCTAAACATTTTACTAACCTTGATCTCATTAGGTAAACCAACGGTCTGTGATCCGAATCAACCCGTTTCTTCATGAGTTCATGCAATCTAGCCTGGTATATCCCATTTTAGTTTTACACTATTGTGAACCTTACACCTTTTTTACTCTCTGATCGAGGTTCTCGGCATTGAAAAATCTTCGTAAACTAAATCACATGTGTATATGTTGACATTTAAGAGATATACAGTCAAGAAAATCAAGAGCAATGGTGATATATATGCGGATTAGACACAAAAAAATAAACACTCAAAAAATGGTTACAATTTAAGGAATGTGTTTAGTGACGGCATCAGATTCCTAATTGATGGAGAAAGGTCTGGTGGCCAAAAAAGTTGCTTACAGGAGGTTATCAAGTGTTTTCGCTCGACGATTCCATTCTTGGGTGGTTGGTTTGGCCCTTGGTCCGATAACTCGAATCCTAGCCCGGTATATCCCATTTTAGTTTTACACTATTGTGAACCTTACGCCCATTTTACTCTCTGGTCCTTGAGCCGTCTGTTTCTTTTCCCGCTTGATATGGCACCCACGTATTGGCTGGTGTCACATTAAATGTGATGGGAATAAATGGATGAGTGCCCAAATAAAGATCTCCTTTAGCTCTGACTAATCTCAAAATATCTAACAATATCTAAAGCGGATAATAAGGATATCGGGAAGGAAATTCACTCTGGTGCAACTTCTAAACTAAAAACCAAGAAATCCTAATAAACCCACAACCCATCTCATCTCGATCTTAAGGTAGGAAACAAACCGGGATAATATATATCAAAACCTGCATTAATATATATCAAAACCCACATTAGCATATTAAGTCGGTTAAAAAACGACGAGGTTTGGAACAACTCGGAAACAAATACCTACATTAATATATATCAAAACCCACGTTAGCATATTAACATACTACCAATATATATATATACCAAAGTTACCAATCTTCTAACAAAACTACAAACATAACCCAAAATTTACCAAAGTAAAATAAGATAGTTTACTTTGGAATATTGTTGTTAAGTTTAAGACCGTGCAACAAAGACAGTCGAGGGCGTATTGTAATAAGGTTTATGCCTGATCCCCTGTAATTCGGAGGTTGAGAACTACCGCCTTCTTCGGCACGTTCATTTTGACTTATAATCTCTAGTTCTAAAGTCAGCTTGATTTTACAAAGATGATTACATATATATATAATTACTCTTTAACTTCATACTTACAAAATTCTACTCGGTTGTCGTGTCACCAATTACACACATTTATATACACCTACATACACACATACATCCATTTACTAACGTACACACATACATACTAACATACATCCTTACATAGTTACACAATCCTAAAATTACACAATTTCTCATCTTGAACAAAAGTAAATAGAAAGCTAACCTTCAAAGTGATTCTTCTACTCGTAGCGGCGGAGACGTGGTAGGTTACCGGAATTCTCTAGCATACACACATACATACACCAAAAATAAAGAAGAAATTCAACCTATTACAAACAATACTAACCGATTTGGGAGAAGCGACGGTGGAGTTGAAGTGATTTGGGCGATTTGGGGCTTTTCCCTTGAGTGAAATGAAAGGTTTTGGGGGAAAATGGGGTGAAAAGGGAAGAAATTCCAATTATACACAACTGGTCTGCGTCAACTTTTAGTGGTGACATGTGTCGCCACTATTTCCTTATGTGTGGCCGCTATTGCTGATACTAAACCCCAACCACGGGATCATGATAAGAAATGGACGGCTATGGTTTGCTGCGGACAACGCGTCTGGATTAAACCAATAGCGGTGACATATGGCTTGTCGCCGCTATTGGTAAGGTCTTCTTGTAGTGTTTTTACATTGATGAATAAATTTGACCATATTAGTTATTGTCAAATGATTTTAATTGGAAAAAAAAACTTCCTAACAAGTTTCTTTTTCCAACTTTTAGTTTTATGTAAACGGTCATTAAACTAAACTAGTTGATTTTTATAATACACGTACAAGGGTTGCGAATCGTGTCTTGTTAACACATTAATGAGTAGGTTGACAAGATAGAATTCTTCAATGCTAACACGATCTATATACCTATTTTTTCATGTCATGTCAACCCATTTAAATTTGTGTAGTGTTCGGGTCGAATGGCCGTCTAACGTTTATTTATAAATACGAGTAATAACTAGTGACTTTGTAACAATATAAAGTATAAACAACCTGTAACAACCGTGAGAAAAATGGGTCTTAGAAAATCCAACTCATTTGATTGCATCCATTCATTTGTTGAGGTTTCGCCTATGTGCATCCTTTTAACAATGTCTTGTATAATGAACGTGCCCAACAAGCCTAGCATCAAAGTTAGCATTTTCCATCGGTAATTGTCATTATTACATTCTTTCCAATTTATTATGTTTAGTGTTTTAAACACTCACAATTCTTTCATTTTGTTATTATTTCACCGATCCTTTATAGTTGATTTTTCAAGGTCAAACTGGCGTTTCTTAATTATCATGTGTGTAATGAAGTACACGATTGTACTTCTTTCCATTTATGCTTACATACAAGGACTTTAATACATCCTTTCGGTACTTCTTGCAAAACTTACCCTTCCTGTCCATACTTAAGTTATCGTTCGGGTCGTAGCCCGTCCTTCATTTTGACCCGCAAGAGTCACTAGTAATATATCTATCACGTAACTTTCTCAAAGCTTATTTCTTTCAACTAAGGTTTCTTACTACTACAATTGCTTTCATTGGTTTTATCAACATAGTAAGTCAAATACTTTATGCTAATTTTTCTATTACTTACTTAATAACTATCACTTACTTTGTTTAACTGTTCAGGATCCAATTGTAAAATACATGTTGTCCATATGTTTACCAACTACCCATTTCTGGCATACCCTTCTCTAGCCGAGCTATAAGCCCCTACTTAAAAGAAAACACAGTCCTTTGCACATACCTTGCGCGAATCAAAATCTTTGACTCGTTATCCATAACTTACGTTGGTTATTTCTTTCCAATTGTGACAATGCATGCCCATTCATTACGCTTACCTATAAGCATAAAACTTGTCAAAACAAACATTAAATACAAGGTTTAAATGGCGATTACCATTTGACCCGCATGACTCATTCGTCCCTTTAACCATTCTTGCATACAATCATATTTGTATAGATATATATATTCACACACACACACACACACACACACATATATATATATATATATATATATATATGTTTAAGATATAACTTAGATAATATCCGCTTTTTAAAGAATATTTACTTTCTTAGTCTGTAATTACCTACACATTCGAACTTTTATTTTTATCATTCGTTCCTTTCTATGTTTCGAATCTGTCTTGCAGATTCTAACATATCATTCATACTTTCATTCATTTCATGCTTCGAATCCGTCTCGCGAATTCTAACATATCATTCGTACTTTCATTTCTTTCGTGCTTCGAATCCGTCTCGCGGATTCTAACATATAATTCGTACTTTCATTCCTTTCATGCTTCGAATCCATCTCGCGGATTCTAACATATCATTCGTACTTTCAAATCCCTGAAAGTCTTACATTTCTCTTCACCCTCACGTCTACCTACTACTTAATTCTAACGGACATACCTGTAACAATTATCACGGTCTCACGAACGTCATATGTTTCTTATGTACTGGCCAGGTACACAATCCACATACTAGTTTCATGTCTTCGTGTAATCGTCACCTTATGTCCAAAGATTTAGGTTTCGGCACGTGTAACATTTTCAAAATTTCATTACCTTCCTATTATTATTTTTCATTTAACATTTTCCTTCACTCGATAAATTCTATCATTACATGCACCCACATGTTAAATTTTACATACCTGGGGTCGATTCCTCTTATTACATGCCTTGGTGCCGGTCCTAGACCGCATTCACAGATCATTCTCTCCAAGAAATTATGCTTACCTTACACATAACATACTGTTAGTTTTCTTCAAATACATACTTAAGCATATACTTACCTTTGCTTCTACCCTTAGGTCTTGATCGAGTCTTGTATTGTACGGGTCACTAGTCACATGAGCACACGGGTTAAGTTGGAGGGTTTCCCCTCTCTTTCTCTTGCTCCTGTCGACGCCCTCACACACCAGTGTGTGTGTTTGGGTTTTTAAGTTTTGTTTATGTATACCATCTTTTAATTCACCTAGTTTGGCCCCTCATGTTTGGGTATTGTACTTTAAGGGTAAAAATCTATCCTTTAAAACTTTTACTTACACTTTAACTAGGTTCATACTCCTAATTACCATTGTAAAAATGATTAGTTTATATATACTTATCTTTATCATATTGACTTATAATAAGGCTTTGGGGTGTTCTAGATTTGGACCACTATACTCAAATATACAATTAATTTTATCCATACTAGCCTAATCAAACCAATACAAGAATTTAACACCAAATTTAAAACTAAAACTCTAAGGGGCTGTTTGTTTACCTCTTAATGAGACTCTTAATGGTTCAGACTTCTTGCTGGTTCAGCACTTAATGGTTCAGACTGTTTGTTTCAAAAGCAGATGTCTGAATGGTTCAAACATTTGCATCTGAATGGTTAAGACCTCTAATCTGAATTGGCCTGACATTTGCCTTTGAACGGTTGAGCATTATACAGGCACTTAATGGTTCAGACCCCTTACTGGTTCAGTACTTAACCATTCAAATGTTGCCAAACAGCCCCTAGGTCGTGAAGCGACAATATTTGACATCTTTCTCTCATTAATCATCAGTCGTCAATCACCAGTCATCTCTCGCTCTCACCATATGCCACAATGTGACAATTATTCTTTGTTGTATTTTCATCGCATCATCTACCTCAACCAGAGCCTCATCCTCGGAAGATCCGACCTCGATCTTAGTGTCATCCTCGGATAGTTGGACCTTAGTCGTGACCCGATAGCGGAGACATCGAAGGAAGCATGCTAAATCTATGGTTGTCCAAATTACTTGTCGCTCGCTTCTCACTCGCTCGGAAAATCGTGCTCGAATTTCCTCGTTCGGATTTCGCTCGGTTGTAAATGAGCCAAGCACGAGCAAAGGTTCGCTCGGTTCGGATCGGAATGTGAACAACCCTAGCCCTGAGTTTTTTAATAGCTCTATGTGGGATTAGCAGGAAACGTGAGTTGGTCCACCACAAGTGAACTTGCTGTTGGAAATTTGTGAAAATAGCATTTTTCACAAATATAGGAAAATGATTATTTCCTAGTTTGGACTAGAAATAAATATAATAAAATGAGCGGGTTTTATATATTTATTTATGGGTTTGTGTTCTATGTCGGAAGAGCTTCGCAACGAACTAAACCATGTCCAAAACGGAGCTAAGATGAATGAGATATCGATGCTCAAAGTTTGGTGTTTGAAACTTGAATGCTGAAATAAGTGGGAAAGTGGCACCTTGTCCCACATCGGATGAGAGATGGAACTTAAAGGGGTATTTAAGTGGGAACTCTCCATCCTTATTGTTTCATGGAAGCACTCACTAGTGTACTCGCGAAGGGTGTGGAGCACCCAAACTCGCACTCGCACTAGCACACGCGCGTGACGTGGGCGATGAGGCGCAATGTGGCGTTTTGATGGCGCACTTTGCACTTCGCATCGCCGTGAGCCGCTTGAGAGCCGCCTTTGTATTTTTGACCGCGTGCGCGTGGTGGAGCAAGGGTTGCAAGGACCAAGTGGTTGGTAATGTGGCAGGCATGCGCGTACGCCGTCGAGTACTCATGGCGTGATGGCGCGCACTGGCGCATGAAGCATGGGCACTGAGGTGACGTGCGCGACGCACCAAAGTGAGCCAAAACGGCGCGACTGTGTGGCGTGCTCGTAGAGGCTACCAGGTGACGTGGTGCACGCGCGCAGGTGCGCATGGGACTGAGGCGCACACACGCATGGCAGTGAGCCAAATGGACGCACCGCGCATAAGGGTGCAGACCTGCGTGCGTGCGCAGAAGCTTCCAGCAGCAGTTAATGCTGTGCAGTTACGTTTCGGCATTCGAAACTGACAAAGTTAATGCATTTGACTGAGAATTAAGTGACGAATTAAAGTGCATTAAAGACGTCTAATGCAGTTTAATTCTCTCATTTAATTTAGTTTTCAGTTTCAAGTTCAGACCTGGTGTATAAATAGGAGGCTCCTTTCACCAGATTGGATATACCGAAAAACCAACAGCAATTCAATCTCTCTCTGCAGAATCTTCATCTTCGTCAAGCGTTCGAGGTACACCTTCGGGTTGGAGTCAAGACCGGCAGTGCAACTGCTTGCGACTATTGTATCCTGGAAACAAACTTGATCTCCTAGGAGACACGAAATTTGTTTTAAGGGACCCGTGTCTAACACGATCCTCAGCCAAGAACAGTGTTTATGTTCGCGTTTTCTGTTCTTGTTGTTTCGTTTATTTTCTGTTGTAATTGTAATTTTCAGTTTATTTTCTGTACTATTCTGAAATTCAAGTTAATAGTAAATTTTTATTTATTTTTGCACGAACGGATTCCTACAATCTTAAAACAAATTTTTAAAACACCGTTCGTGTAGAATCACAAACTTCTCTGCTGTGATTTCAAATTTTTTTTTCTCATAGTAGGTGGTGTTTTAAAAAGATTTTTTCTCTGTTTTGATTCAAAGTTGCGACTTTGTCAAAACAGAATTCTGTTCTTCTACTCCTTCTTCGTCTTTGGGTTCTAAGATCTTCTCTTGTAGTCTTCAAAGTTGGACTTAGAAGCTACGAGGCTGATTTTGTTACTCATCGATTTTGTTAGTAAAATAATAAATCAACACATTTATTATTCTAACATATTTATTAACTTGGTTTTGTGGAATTTTTCAGAATGTCGACTGAAAATACCAACGTCAACGTTCTTGTTGGTACCCCTGCCAACACTGTGGGAGCGTCCACAGTGGCGAATCATGTTGAACGACCCGAGAAGTTCTCGGGTCTCCACTTCAAAAGGTGGCAACAGAAGATGTTCTTCTACTTGACCACCATGAACCTTTCGAGGTTCTTGACTGAAACCGCTCCCCAACCTGCAAAAGGGGAGACCAACGCTCAGGCTCTGAGCGTGGTAGAGGCTTGGAAGCACTCGGATTTCATATGTCGAGGCTATGTACTCAACGGTCTCTTGGATGCACTGTATAATGTGTACTATAATATCAAGACTTCCAAAGAGTTATGGGAGTCTTTGGAGAAAAAGTACAAAACGGAGGATGCGGGAACAAAGAAATTTGTTATCGCCCGTTTCTTGGACTTCAAAATGGTTGATAACAAGACTGTTATGAACCAAGTCCAAGAGTTTAAAATTATACTACATGACATCCATGCTGAGGGAATGGTACTTAGCGAGACGTTTCAAGTGGCAGCCATGATTGAGAAATTACCTCCTGCTTGGTTGGATTTTAAGAATTATCTTAAACACAAGCGGAAGGAAATGACGATTGAGGAACTTGTCGTCCGTCTTCGTATAGAAGAGGACAACAGGATGGCCCAAAAAGGCACCATTTTGCAAGCTTCGGCTAAAGCAAACATGGTGGAAGTTGGGGAGTCCTCAAAAGGCAAGAAAGGCAAGGGTAAGAACAACAACAAAGGGAAAGCAAAGGTTAACAAACTTGGACCGAAAAAAGGGGCTGTGAAAAAGAAGTATGCGCCTTTCCAAGGTACTTGTTACAATTGTAACGAGACGGGGCACCGTGCTAACCAATGCAAGAAACCTAAGCGTGAGCGTGCGCACATGGTTGATGAGGATGGTATGCCTCTGATTACAATGATAACCGAGGAAGCGGCTATGATTGAAGAAGTCAACGCAATGGGTGAAAACCCAAAAGGAAGGTTCGTTGACACGGGTGCAACCAGCCATGTTTGTGGAGACAAGGCTCTTTTCTCTACATTCAAGGAAGTGTCGGGTAAGGAAAAGCTTTATATGGGGAATAAAGCTACCGCAAGCATCAAGGGGGAAGGCACGGTCGTCTTAAAGATGACTTCGGGCAAGGAGCTTACCTTGACAAATGTGTTTTATGTCCTAGAGATACGGAAGAATCTCGTGTCGGGATGGATGCTCAACAAGTTTGGATTTCGTCTAGTGTTTGAATCGGACAATTTTGTCTTGTCTAGACGTGGAATGTTTGTTGGAAAGGGCTATGCCCTTAATGGTATGTTTAAAATGAATGTAATGGTTGTAAACCAAAACAAAAGTTTAAATGAAATTTCTCCTTCTACTTACATGATTGAGTCTTCGAATGTTTGGCATGGTAGACTAAGACATGTAAATTTTAATTCATTACGACGTTTAATTAAATTAAACTTGATACCAACATTCCATATCGAGTCCAATCACAAATGTGAGACATGTGTTGAATACAAACTTACGAGATCATCGTTTAAATCGGTTGAACGAATAACCGAACCCCTTGATTTAATTCATACCGATGTGTGTGATTTAAAAGTGATTCCCACACGTGGAGGAAATAAGTACTTCATCACGTTTATTGATGATTGTACGAAATATTGCTATGTGTATTTACTTAAGAGTAAAGACAAAGCAATAGAAAAGTTTATCTTGTACAAAAATGAAGTTGAGAATCAACTTAAAAAGAAGATAAAAGCTTTGAG
This sequence comes from Helianthus tuberosus, assembly GCA_030545235.1. Lineage (NCBI taxonomy): Eukaryota > Viridiplantae > Streptophyta > Magnoliopsida > Asterales > Asteraceae > Helianthus > Helianthus tuberosus. The sequence continues at coordinate 180,053,366 of CM060409.1, forward strand.
AAGCGATCGAGGAGGTGAATATGGTGCACCTTTTGCGGATTTATTCGCAAAAAGTGGCATTGTACATGAGTGTACACCTCCTTATTCTCCACAATCAAATGGCGTTGCGGAACGAAAGAACTGCACATTGAAAGAAATGATGAACGCCATGTTGATAAGCTCGGGAGTGAACCAAGAAATGTGGGGGGACGCGATTCTCTCTGCAAACTATCTTTTAAACAAGATACCTTTGAAAAATAGGGACGAAACTCCATATGAGTTATGGAGAAAAAGGAAGCCTTCGTACAAATACTTGAAAGTGTGGGGGTGCCTAGCCAAGGTGATTGTACCACCTCCTAAGGCTCTTAGGATAGGACCCAAAACGGTTGATTGCATTTTCATAGGATATGCACATCAAAGTAGTGCACATCGTTTTCTTGTATGTAACGCCCGACTCTTTTGTACTTTCCATTTATAGAAAGTTTTGTTCGTATTTCTATTTTTGGAAACCTTGTATTCTTGTAATCGTTCTTTCTTTGTAATCATTGTAAAACCGAGACTTGGATCATTAATGAAACTCGTGCTTTGTTACAAATATGTTATACACACTCTATATATGCTCGTATGTTCGATTTTGTAAATCAATTGATGATTAATAATTATTCTTGGGAAACTAAGTGCTAAACTTGCAATTATTTAAACTCGTGTTATACATACTCTATACATGTTTGTACGCTTAAATTGAGAAACAATTTGGTGTTTATTTGAGATGTTTGCAAACTTATGATAAACTATTACACTCGTGACATTTGTGTTTTATACGAAACTTATACTTAATCATATTCAATTGGACACTTACATAACTTTTGGAACATGTTACTTATACCTTAGAACCTTAAAATAATCCCAAAACCCGTAACTTTTAACTTGGGGACGAGTTACAAATTGAAATAACAAAAAAATAAAAATTTTGTGCTTGTGACCATGGCTTACGGACTGTAAGCCACCACCCTTACGGTCCGTAAGGGTGTCTGGGCGGGCAGAAAACACACCAGCTCGCGAAAATGCACGAAATCCCATGTTTTCTTCTTCCCCAATCAGCTCTAATCCACCTCTAATCACCTCCAATCATCCCTAACCTCTTCCCCTATAAATACACACCTCCTCCAAGCATTTTTACACTTTTACAACTCTCTACACCTCACAAATTCACTCTCAAATCTGTTACAATTCAGGATTTTGGGCAGATTCATACTCTTGCACTAAAGTGAGTATAACTTGCTCATTTCTCAACCAAATCACTTGGTTCTTCTTCCTACTTCTTTGGATAACCTTGGGGATCGATTCTTTGGTTTCTCCTTGGAGAAATCAGACCTGGAATTGCCCTAAATATGTCCGTAAACTTTCTGTTTTGTTTAACTCTTTCAAAACTTGTTTAAACTTATCAAAACTCATCTCAAACTTATGTACTAATGCTTACAACCTATCCCATGGTTGATTAAGTGTTAGAAACATGATTGAGACATACAAATCAGAGGTTAAACCTCAAATATTCTCTGTTTTGTTTAGGGTATTTTACCCACAAGTCATGTTCAAGCTTAGATCTTGATGTAGAGTGATTGTGGAACAACTTGGGTTGTTCCAACATAAAATCCTCACATGATTTGATGATTTCTCTTAGTTTAGATTACTTACATACTTATACTAATCATAGTTCGTGACCCTCCTTGGTTGTTCTTACATCAAGTGAAGTGGTGAACACACAAGGGGTTCCTAAACGGAAGTTTGTTCTTCCTACCCCATACATGACTTCCATGATAACTCGAGGTGCCTAAATGAAGATCCTAATCTTCTACCTCCTACATGAATTATTGGACTAAATAATATGTAACCTAGATATATATATATATATATATATATATATATATATATATATATATATATATATATATACTTATTCGAACCTTTAATGTTGAACTTGTGTTTATATGTTAAAGTAGTAGAATATCATCTAAGACTTTAAAACCTTGATATGATTCTAATGGGTGTACTACCCATGAAATACAATATAACCCTAGTGGTTACATAGTGTCATATAAGTATTATAAGTTAAAAATGATTATTTTAATATTATACTTTATGTTATACTGAAATTCGAAATTTATAATCTTCCGTTTAACGCCAAACTCACACACCTATGTTTCCTCGTGTAGAAGGACTAGGTGCCCCAAACTAATCCATCCACAAACTCACTCGCGGGAATTCCAAGTAGGAAAGCTTGCAACCACGGTGAGTATATGATGTGTGTAAAATGCAACATATAAATTACATCAATTGTGGCATAAAACTAACCTTTTTTTAGTACTAATGTTGGAAAAAGTATGCTTTTGTCTTCCTTTTGTATTTTCAGGATTAAATAAGCTCAAATTAACAAAAGAAGCAAAAAGACAGCAAAATCTAACATAAATACAGGAAAAGGAACAAACGTTACATGCCCGACCCCACGACAGCATCTTCCCAAGCAAAACAAGAAGACAGAAGACTGAACACGCCCCGTGCTTAGCCAGCACGGGGGCGTGCCCAAGTGTCAGCAGAAAAGACAAAGTGGTAGAAGCTACTATTGCCCATCACGGGGCCGTGCTCAGCGGACACGGGGCCGTGGTCAACTATAAGATTCGTACAATCCAGGAAAATCTTCATAGTACAAAGATTCTTCTGCACACGGGGTCGTGCTCAGCGGACACGGGGGCGTGGTCAACTAATAAGACAAGATGCATTAAATGAAGAAAGAGAATGATGTGGACACGGGGCCGTGCCCACTGGACACGGGGTCGTGCCCGAGCTTCTGTTTAGCCTATAAATAGGAGTGCTTGGCTCAAGCCCAAACCATCCCTTGGCACACCACCTCTCTCACACTTCACCCACCACCCACCACCACCATAACACCATCATCCACCACCATCATCCATTGTCCATCATAGACTGTGTGAGTCGTCTCGGGATCCAAGATTGATGGTAAGAGTTCTTGACAATCAAGGCCATGTTTGCCTAAGTCTCTTACATCACTTGGTGAAGACAAGTGTCTAGTGTAATACTTTTTATTTCTAATCTTTTCGCACTTTTTATTTGGTTTTGTATTAATGACTTTAATAACTAGTTTCTTATGTTGAAGGTGATTCTTCCTTATCGTTTGTCCGTGGTGTCTTGACATTATTTTACTGTCTATATAAAATAAAAGATTTTCACCATTCATATCTCCACGGTCTATATGGAGGTATGTTGGCTACCTGGTCGGGGGTTAAGGGAACGAGTTGGTAAGAGTCTTGCCATTGTTCAGCGTTTAGAGGTCCTGCAATGGACCTGGGCCAAATTTAGTAGGACCTCCTTCAATACTTAACGGTATTGGATGGCGGGGGTCCAAACTCTTTGATCCCCTCATAAGTTAACTACTATTAATACTATAACCCGGCTACTTAGGACTGTATCCCTGCTGACTCAGACTACTTAGTCGAGGGTAACGTCACCTCCAAAAGAGGGGCCTACCATAATTTGCATTAATAACTTAATTCATTATCTTTCAATAATCCGACCATTTAGGATTGTATCCTTGCTGACTCAAACTACTGGGTTAAGGGTAACGTCACCTTCAAAAGAGGGGCCTACTACAATAACTAAGATAATCTCTTAAATAAGTGCAAAAGTGCGGAAATAATCAAAGGTTACACTATACACGAGTCGGAACCAAGTGATTCATCTTGTCTAACTGTTTTTCTTTTATTTTTCAGCATTTTAGTTAGTCTTTATTTTTCTTAGTTTAAAACATTTTTCTAAACTTTTTGATTTGATTAGACGTTGAGGATAAACCGGTACTAAAAGCTCTTGTGTCCTTGGACGACCTCGGTATCTTACCAACACTATACTACGCTCACGATGGGTGCACTTGCCCATATGTGTGTTTAGTGTTAGTAAATATCGTGTTTTATAAATTTAAAACTTGACTAAAAAAGTGTTAAAGGGCTTAAAATATACACCTAATATATATAACACTTCACACGCATCAATTTTTTGGCGCCGTTGCCGGGGACACAAGGATTTTAAGAAAGTTAGGAATCAACGGCCTAATCTTTTTTTTTTTCATTTTTTTTAGGATTTTTCTTAATTTTTCAGCTTCTGCAGAACTCAGCACGGGCCGTGCCCGCTGAACACGCCCTGTGCCCAATCTTTGGAACTGGCAATCCTATTTTAAGTCAGTCAGTAGCTGAACACGGGGCCGTGACCACTCAACACGCCCCCGTGCCCAAGTTTCAGTTGCTGAAAACAGAACCGTAAGATCCCGACGGTTGGTAATTTCTGACACAAACATGAGTGATACTGATACTTTTTACTTTCGGCACTCTTATGGTACTACGTGGTGTCAATTATGTGGTGGTAACCATAAGGAATTAGAATGTTATTTTCTAAATTATAAGCCCCACTATATAGACCCATCATTCCCTAGTATCCTTAAGAGGGGCGAAAGTAAAAATAATCCCTATCTCTCCCTCGAATGCTCCCAACCGGATTTTCTAGGAGAAATGCTTCTCGATGAATTATTTCAATTAGAAGATCTAATTCTTAATTGGTTAAAAGAACTTAGGAAAGATTTCAATGATCTTTTCCAAGACAATAACCAAAAAGAAGGGTTGGAAACGCATTCAAACAACTTCGTTGTTTCCGACGATACTTCTAACTCTAGTGAGGACTTGAGCGATAGTCGTCCCTGTGTCGATTGTGCCGTGAAGGACTCCCCATCAACTTCATTTGATGCATACATAGACCTGAGTGATTCGACATACACCTTCTTTAACGAGAGCCCGGAAAAGGGTTGGACTTGTCCACCTACATATAGCATAGGAATCACCCTCACCGACAACCTCTTGCGTTCTCGTCTTAATCTGGAACAATTAAGGTATCTTAGGCACTTTGGGGTTGTTCCCTCCAGTAAGGAACCACCCGATCTAGAGAAGGTCCTTGAAAATAGACGAATTCCTTAAGACAGCTTCTAGACACGGGGCCGTGTCCAGGTCAGCACGCCCCCGTGTCCACCCAAAGATTCCCTTCTGATTTTGTCAGAATGTGGACAAAAATGTGTCAGGATTCCATCTGCACACGGGGCCGTGTCCAGCCGACACGGGGCCGTGCGCAACGTACTGTCGTTTTCTATAAATGCAGCCAAGAATCCTGCACATTTGAACCATTCCAGGGACAGAGATTTGGGTAATATTCTCACATACCATCCTAGGTATTTTCTAAAAGAAGTTTCTCAACTATCTTCTTGTCATTTCCTCTTTTATCCACTATCATCTTCTTCAATTTTTCTCATACTTCCATTAAAGCTTGAACCTTCCATAATTTCAAGCCTTATTGAGATGTTTGTTAGATTTTTGTTCATGGAATCTTGTTAAAAATAAGTTCTACAACAATGTTTTAAGTTGTTTATGTTCAAAAATGCTTTAAAAATCATGAAAACAATTTGAAACCCCAAGATTCCTTGTTCCTAAATCCTGCAGATATCTGAACACGGGGCCGTGTTCGCTGAACACGGGGCCGTGTCCGAAGTACTGGTTCCATAAAATTGAACTCTTTTCGGTATGTTTTCTCAGTATGGCAAGCAGAACAAGCGGAAACTCTTCGTCGCATTCCAGAAACAACCGGCAGGGGAGAAGATCATCAACGGTTGAAGATTCTCTTGTAAACTATGTTTACGCCTTAAGAGAAGCCCTTGATGAAGTGACAAGTGTGGAAGAGGCATTGGTTGACCGTATTAATCATTTGACGGTGGGACTAGAAGGATGTCTCCGAGAAGTCAACCTTTTGCACCAAAGGTTGAACATTCTCGCCTCTCCTCCTTTGGTGCCGATTATCACCCAAAGGGCATGGAATGTGGTACCGGAAGTCATCATTCCGGCTGAATGGTACGCCTTACATCCGGAGCCCCCTCGAGACATACTACAAGGGGTTCCGATTGGTGTCGCTCCTCCTCCACAAGATGTGGAGGAACATGAAGCCGCCTCCCTTCTCCCGAGGGAGATAGAAGAATGGCTCTAGCAACATCTAAGGGACACCGCTCGGCTTGGAGTTCTACAAGGCTTTTAGACCGGAAATCTATTTCCGGAATTTTGGTTCTTATTGTAGAAGTAGAGCTCCTTAGGAAGATTTTACGGATCACTTGACCTATCTAATATTAGGACTTTTAACTTTTATTTTCTGCTTTATTTTTCATTTTTAGGACTAGTATGTAATTCTCTCTATGACTTAATGAATGATGGTTTTAGTTAATTTGGTGTTTGGGTGGTGTTGAAATGAATAAAACACACTTGAGATGGCAAAGGATACAAGGGAAACTTGAACCAGCACCCCATGCAGGAAAACAGAGCCGTCCGACGATTTTCTTCGTTTACAGTAAGCTCGGCACGGGCCGTGTCCGCCCAACACGGCCCCGTGCTGCACAGTCTGCAGAAAAGACCCAGTTCAGGTAACTGGACACGGGCCGTGTTCACCCAACACGCCCCCGTGTCCAGGCTTCTGTTTCTCTTAATTTAATTTTGTTACTGACACTTGAACACGGGGCCGTGCCCGGACAACACGGGGTCGTGTCCAGTGCCCAGTAACATAAATTTTTGCTTAAATCACACCTTTTACACATTCAATCAACCTAAAAACTTATTTTTGGGACACATTGAGGACAATGTGTAATTTAAGTGTGGGGGGAGATACTAAAACCTTGAATCTTGCAAGTCCTAAATACAAGCCTTACACAAAACTCTATTGGAATCGCTAATCACCCCAAATTTTTTCAAAAATTTTCATTTTTTTTACTTGTCTAGGTTTAACTTGGGAATTTCAAGTTCTAAAAGGTTATATTTTTACGAATTTACAACCGATAGCGTCGTGATAAAAAGAACCAACATAAGAAAATTATGAAAAGGCATGACAAGCTTAGTTAAAATTTGATTATATATACTTGATCACATAAAAAAAAAACCATTCCCACAAAAGTGAGTTTTGAGCCTTTATTGAGCATACAATTACATATCATTAGACTAAATGCTCAATTTTTGTTTCTTGTGTGAATAGCCGCTTGGTTCTTACGACTCTAGAACTTGCCATGACAATACATTCCCTACCAACTTAAACGGTTAAACCCGAGTAAGTAAATGATGGAGGCATTAGGACTAACCCTTTTTATTTCTACACCATTATTTTTTCTTTTTTTTACCACCTACCCAAAATCCCCCTAGTTAGCCCCTTTGAGCCTAAACCTTTTCATTTCATAACCCAAACCAAACACCCTTTTACCCACCAAAACCTTTTTTCATTTTACCCTTTGTTTTAGTAACTAGCCCGGTTTTTCGTATGACTTTTCAAAAAAAATGTGTGTTGATGATGAAGCAAAAGAAAATAAACAAACAAGTTCATCAAAAATAACTGTTTGAATAATAGCTTCATCAAAACAAAAGTTACAAAAAAATAAAAAAACAAAAAGTCTTACGAAAACCGACGCTTGTTACGCTTTTCGCCCTTTTTCTACTAACCACTAACCCAACCACCTATCTTTAACCCAAACCTAACCCTTCACCCAAAAAGTCCTCTTGATATTTACAAAGGTATATAGTTAAAAAGGAGTAGGATTGATTGCTTGGCAAGCCTACGGTAGGAGTAAGTTCCATGCCGCTCTCGAGTGATCCACAAAAATACATTTTCGGCCGAGTGTTGAGTGATCCCCGTGAGGTATGTGAACTTGTATATAAAGAGAATTTTAAAGAGACATGTTATGCCCTAATAAGTAATTTCTCTTATGAAAAGTTTTAAATAAATCATGACGAATAGGATTGTAAATAAATAAAAATAAAACTAAATAAAGAATCTTGGAAATCCCGACACTCTATGACAAGCCCAAAAACCTTCTTCTCTACCCATTCCATTTGGGAGTGTAAAGCCACATTATAAAGAGTTTTGCTTGAGGACAAGCAAAGATTCAAGTGTGGGGGTATTTGATGTGTGTAAAATGCAACATATAAATTACATCAATTGTGGCATAAAACTAACCCTCTTTTAGTACTAATGTTGGAAAAAGTGTGCTTTTATCTTCCTTCTGTATTTTCAGGATTAAATGAGCTCAAATTAACAAAAGAAGCAAAAAGACAGCAAAATCTAACATAAATACAAGAAAAGGAACAAACGTGACATGCCCGACCCCACGACAACATCTTCCCAAGCAAAACAAGAAGACAGAAGACTGAACACGCCCCGTGCTCAGCCAGCACGGGGGCGTGCCCAAGTGTCAGCAGAAAAGACAAAGTGGTAGAAGCTTCTATTGCCCATCACGGGGCCGTACTCAGCGGACACGGGGTCGTGGTCAACTATAAGATTCGCACAATCCAGGCAAATCTTCATAGTAAAAAGATTCTTCTGCACACGGGGTCGTGCTCAGCGGACACGGGGGCGTGGTCAACTAATAAGACAAGATGCATTAAATGAAGAAAGAGAAGGATGTGGACACGGGGCCGTGCCCGAGCTTCTGTTCAGCCTATAAATAGGAGTGCTTGGCTCAAGCTCAAACCATCCCTTGGCACACCACCTCTCTCACACTTCACCCACCACCACCATAACACCATCATCCACCACCATCATCCATTGTCCATCATAGAGTGTGTGAGTCGTCTCGAGATCCAAGATTGATGGTAAGAGTTCTTGACAATCAAGGCCATGTTTGCCTAAGTCTCTTACATCACTTGGTGAAGACAAGTGTCTAGTGTAATACTTTTTATTTCTAATCTTTTCGCACTTTTTATTTGGTTTTGTATTAATGACTTTAATAACTAGTTTCTTATGTTGAAGGTGATTCTTCCTTATCGTTTGTCCGTGGTGTCTTGACATTATTTTACTGTCTATATAAAATAAAAGATTTTCACCATTCATATCTCCACGGTCTATATGGAGGTATGTTGGCTACATGGTCGGGGGTTAAGGGAATGGTTTGGTAAGAGTCTTGCCATTGTTCAGCGTTTAGAGGTCCTGCAATGGACCTGGGTCAAATTTAGTAGGACCTCCTTCAATACTTAACGGTATTGGATGGCGGGGGTCCAAACTCTTTGATCCCCTCATAAGTTAACTACTATTAATACTATAACCCGGCTATTTAGGACTGTATCCCTGCTGACTCAGACTACTTAGTCGAGGGTAACGTCACCTCCAAAAGAGGGGCCTACCAAAATTTGCATTAATAACTTAATTCATTATCTTTCAACAATCCGACCCTTTAGGATTGTATTCTTGCTGACTCAAACTACTGGGTTAAGGGTAACGTGTAACACCCCAAAAATGGGTTTGGTAAATTAAAACCCGGTTGATATAAAGAAATGAGTTTTAATCTCTTATTTAACTAAAATGAAACTAGAGGGACCAAAACCGTTCAATGGGAAACATGATTTTATAAAACAAAATTAAAACACCACACACACACATAGTGTGTGTGTGTCGATGATCAGGAAGAAAAAAAGATGGTTCAAACTCTAGTTTCTTAAAAATCTTCAAATTGAAGGGCAAGATGAAGCTTAAACTCATAACCGAGCATAGATTAACGATCACCTTCACAAGGGGATCGCAAGGTATATCTTAAAAGCTAGCTTGGTGATTATGCACGAAGTGGGTTATGTTGTAAATCGCGAAGTTGTATGAAATTGAGCATGAGTATGTGTTAGATTCATCATTTGGAACATGGATTATGCATGGTTTAGGTTAATTTGATGTGTAAGGGTGAAACCCGTTTGTTATGGTGAAGATGATGACATGGGTAAATCATCTATGTCTAAATTCTTGCTTAATATTGATGTATTTTGATTTGTATGATGGATTCTTATGAGAGGAATTGAAAGAAATGTGATACTAGTATGTTTGATGTTTATGCATGTATGATTCATGTTGATTAGAAGGAAGAAATTGATGAATTATGTATGAGATTAGAAGGATATGCATGAACTAGTTGTACACTATGCTTACAAGGTAGTACACATATCAAAAGTATGATGAAATTATGAAGAACTTAAGATTAGATCACTTGTAAGTGATTAACAAGTAGTTATGAAGTGGGTTTTAGATGATGTAATGTAAATTGATGATTTACTTATGTTAACAATGTTTGGAATCATACATGTGTGTGAGTGTTTAAAGAAATTGGATAAGAAATGATGAATTGTTGTTAGATGAAGTGAACAAAATGTGATGATAATATGTATGATGTTTAATTTTAAATACCACATGTTGATTAGTAGAAGGATTTGATGAACTATGTATGAATTTAGAAGATTGTGCATGAATTAGTTGTACGTTATGCTTAAAAGGTGGTACGCACCCCAATCGTATGATAAAATGTATGTATTGTCGTCCGTATAGTCGATTATGATGTTACGGGTATATAATGATAAGTCGAAAGTTAAGGTAATTGGACCGTTGACTTCTAACAAGTCAACTGTGTATAAGAAGAATGGTTAGACATGTTGTCATAATTGTAAGATTAAAGTAAGTTATACGGTGCGTGTTAGACGTATGTGTGTTTAATGTGATAACATGACGGATTTCACGAGTTGGAAATGGTATGAATTTGGTTATATGTATTATGCTTGTTAGAAATGACCATAGCGTCAATCGATATGATCGTTAACATGTACAACTGTGTATGCTAATGAGAATGTGATTTCGATGACATGGAAGTATAGGAATCATGTCGAGACGGAATCAAGCACGGAAGGCTAACGGGTCAAGAAGTGGCGAGGAACGAATGTGAACACGGATGCATGAGGTAAGTGATTTTCGCAATCACTTCTTAGTTGTTTATGTAAAGTTATATGCAATTTAATTAAGTATGATAATCGAGGTCAATTAGGAAAGAATTGTATGATACCGATGAAGTATTAAACGGATCTTAGCTTTGATCCGAGCAAGGTATGTGTGATTAAGAATTGTAGCTAAGTAGTAGGATTGGTTACTTATGCAAGGGAGTCCTTTGTTGTTAAGGATAGAGCAAAGTTAACAAAAACGCCCTTGATGGGTAAAACGAGCAAATGGTCTTAAAAGTTGACTACAAACAAGCTAATTGATTAAATGAATGTTTTGAAAAAGTAAGAAAGCGAGAAGTATGATTTTCATAAGCTAAGGACCTTAAAATGCGCAAATACCCTTAACGGGTCAAAATAAGCTCTTGGGCAAAAATGGGTCAAGAGGATGCAAGACATCCAAGAACTTAATCTTTTATGATAGACAATGTTGACATTATTAGGTTCATAAGAAGTTATGGTCAAACAAACAAGTTATGTGGATGAATGCATGAACGGGTCGAATAAATCATAAATGAATAATAAGACGATAGCGTGTAAGTTAAGAATTTCCTTAATCCGGTTGTGGGATTTTAAGTTCATATGATAGAATGTGAATTTACAAGCATGTAGGAAGAAACGGGAGGTTAAACGGGTAAGCGGTTCAAAAGTTACGCGCGTTTTAGTGCGTACGGACGACGAAACGGAACTGCAGAAAAGTGCCATTTCTAGAGGTAGTCACCGACGGGCAAGGGGGTCGTCGCCGACGGGCTCTAGAAAGTTAGTTTTTTTGCTAACGGGTTATCTTCCTGTCTACGGGGTTTTGGCTACGGGAAAAACTACGGGCCGTCGCCGACGACCTCCCCAAGTCCAAAAGTCTAAAAATTTGATATTTAAGTTGATTTATGTATCGTAGGCTTCGGTTTGTTATCCGTGGACTACGGCGGACTTTCTAAACATGGTTTTGATCGATCCTTAGATGTTTATGGACTATAAATCAAAGTGTAAGTCCCATGTAATTAACGTATGAGTATGTAAGAAGTATGCAAGATCTTGTACGTGTATGTAGATGTGTATGTATGTATGTATAAAGATATGTATGAGTGTATACATGTATGTAAAGATGTAGGAAAGGTATGTACGTATGTAGATGTGTATGTATGTATGTATGTATAAAGATATGTATGAGTGTATGCATGTATGTAAAGATGTAGGAAAGGCATGTACGTATGTAGATGTGTATGTATGTATGTATGTATGTATGTATAAAGATATGTATGAATGTATACATGTATGTAAAGATGTAGGAAAGGTATGTACGTATGTAGTTGTGGATGCATGTATGTATAAAGACATGTATGAGTGTATGCACGTATGTAAAGTTGTAGGAACGGTATGTACATATGTAGATGTGTATGTATGTATGTAAGTACGTAAGTATGTATGATTTAGACACGTTGAGTGTTGACGTTATTAATGGTGTACCTTGAGAATGAAAAGTAATGCAGGTACGTTATTGAAGCCTCACCAGGAAATGGATACGCAGATGAAATGCTTAAAGTTTGAAATGTGACGAAATGTGAAGTGTATGTGAATGAATCTTGTTATATAATGTGTGCTAATGTTATGAATGTATGTGGTGAGTGCAGGTGGTATTGATCACGGGCGATTATCACAAGGAATAGAGATCGAAGACCGAGTCATAAGATAGATTGTACGGGAATAATCGAGTATGTACTTTAGTAAACGGGAGTTATGCTTTTGTTTTGTAAAAGAGATACTTTTAAAATAAACTTTCAAGTAAGTCAAGACGTTTGTAATGAAAGAAATTTTATGGCACGAATTTCCGTTGCGACTTTTGTCAAATACGTGTTAGGGTCTTACATAACGTCACCTTCAAAAGAGGGGCCTACTACAATAACTAAGATAATCTCTTAAATAAGTGCAAAAGTGCGGAAATAATCAAAGGTTACACTATACACGAGTCGGAACCAAGTGATTCATCTTGTCTATCTGTTTTTCTTTTATTTTTATTTTTCAGCATTTTAGTTAGTCTTTATTTTTCTTAGTTTAAAACATTTTTCCAAACTTTTTGATTTGATTAGAGGTTGAGGATAAACCGGTACTAAAAGCTCTTGTGTCCTTGGACGACCTCGGTATCTTACCAACACTATACTACGCTCACGATGGGTGCACTTGCCCATATGTGTGTTTAGTGTTAGTAAATATCGTGTTTTATAAATTTAAAACTTGGCTAAAAAAGTGTTAAAGGGCTTAAAATATACACCTAATATATATAACACTTCACACGCATCAGTATACTCGATCCCTTTTTCCCCTTACACTTTGGGATGCAACATGTATAACTATGCAAACAACTTTTAAACTCAATTAAACTTACTCTATCCATGATTAAACATGAAACTAATGTGACTTACTTGTTATTCTCGTATGCTATGTGAACGATTTGGAACGTTATATGCTCATTAACTTTGCTCGCCCACCTTAACAATTATAGCGCTATAGGATTAACGCCCCGCCCGTTATACTCTTGGGTATTGTTAAGTTAAACATTACCACCCCGCTAAACTTTTGGGATTAGGCTCTTTTATGCGTTGTATTCTCGGGTTTGATCATATTGTACGCCAAAATTGCATACTAGTAATCACATATTATGAATCATGTTGGACTTGAGTTTTTATTCTATTATGCTATGTAAACAAACTTGTATACTCGCCTTTGCTTTTACATTGAAACTCTATTTTAATACATGTTGCAGGTTAAATTGTTGAAGTATGATGAAAGATGAAACAAGAATAGGGTGGACTAGATACACACCTATAAATCGTTTATCTTTTAATGTTATGTTATTTGTTGAAACAATGTTGTATTTTGTTTTGATTATTGTATGACAATTTAGCAATTGCAATGAAATTCGAATTTAATTAAATATTGTCACATAGTGTTATGAAGTCTCTTGCAATCTATACACACTTCGTCTCATCCCGATGTTTCCGCCATCGGTTGGGGTGTGACATTGTACATGAGTCCAAGAATCCCGATGTACACAAACACACTATCATAGAGGCAAATTCTAACACCGTCTCATATTTTGAGAATGTGTTTCCTATGTTAGGACAAACACATGCGCCTTCATCAAGAGCGGTTGATGAAGCAGGTCCAAGTTCATCTACATGGTTAGATGAAGCAGGACCAAGTTCATCTACGCGGTTAGATGAAAGACATGAACGACCCGAGGTCGAGGAGGGTGAGCTTAGACGAAGTAAACGACAAAGGGTTGAAAAATCCTTTGGTCCAGACTTCATGAGCTACATGGTTTAGGGTGAGCCCAATACCTACCGCGAGGCGGTTACCTCCACAGAAGGACCTTAATGGCAAAAGGCAATTAAGAATGAAATTGACTCTATATTGCAAAATCATACTTGGGAGTTAGTAGATCTTCCACCCGGTTGTAAACCACTTGGATATCGTTGGATATTCAAAAGGAAGATGAAAGCCGATGGAAGTATTGATAAATACAAGGCAAGGTTAGTAATCAAAGGATTTAGACAAAAGGAGGGTCTAGACTACTTTGATACTTACTCGCCTGTAACACGAATAACTTCTATACGATTGGTTCTTGCAATTGCGGCTCTAAGAAATTTGGAAGTTCACCAAATGGATGTAAATACCGCATTTCTAAATGGCGATTTAGAAGAAGAAATTTACATGGAACAACCTGAGGGTTTTTCCGCCCCTGGAAATAAGGGTAAAGTATGTAAATTGGTCAAGTCTTTGTATGGCTTGAAGCAAGCACCAAAAAAATGGCACCAAAAGTTTGATCATGTCATGATTGATAATGGTTTCAAAATAAATGAGTGCGAGAAGTGTATTTATTTTAAAGACACACCAAGAGGTTATGTGATTTTATGTCTTTATGTAGATGATATGCTTATCATTGGGAGTGATGATAACATGATCAACTCAACAAAAGACATGTTGAAAGCGAGGTTTGACATGAAAGACATGGGTCTCGCGGATGTGATTCTTGGAGTAAAAATCACTAGAACCCAAAATGGTCTTGTGTTGAGTCAATCTCACTACGTGGATAAGATCCTTGGAAAATTCAATTCGGACGACACGAGTGTAGCTCGAACTCCAATTGATAATACCCAACGCCTAAGGAAGAATAGAGGCGAGAGTGTTTCTCAGTTAGAATACTCAAGGATCATTGGTAGTCTCATGTATCTAATGATATGTACTAGACCTGACTTAGCATATGCTGTGAGCAGGCTAAGTAGATACACCAGTAATCCGAGCGAGGATCATTGGAAAGCTATCATGAGGGTGCTTAGATACATAAGATACACAAGAGACTATGGATTGCATTATACCCGTGATCCAGCAGTGATCGAAGGATACACTGACGCGAACTGGATATCGGATATAAAGGATCACAGATCAACAAGTGGTTACGTGTTTACACTTGCTGGCGCAGCTATAGCTTGGAAGTCTTCCAAGCAAACGGTTATAGCTAGATCCACGATGGAATCCGAATTCGTCGCTTTAGATAAAAGTGGGGAAGAGGCGGAGTGGCTACGTCAATTTGTGGAAGATATTCCAAGATGGCCAAAGCCGTTGACGGCGATTTGCATACATTGTGACAATCAATATGCGCTTGTTAGAGCACAAAGCGCAATGTACAATGGCAGATCAAGGCACATTCGACGTAGACACAACACGGTACGACAACTTATCTCAACGGGTGTGATCTCAGTTGACTATGTGAGGTCAAAGGAGAACATTGCGGACCCGTTAACAAAAGGCTTAAGCACAGATAAGGTGTATAGGTTGTCAAGAGTAATGGGACTAAAGCCCATAGATGAAGGGAATATGAGGGAAACCTAACCTAGTTGACTGGAGATCCCAAGATCTAGGTTCAATAGGCAAACTTAATCATAAACCCAAAGGGAGTCACTGTGGGGGGTGCCCCAAAATTAATAAAGGGAGTTGTATACTTCCTAGTCCATTCCAATCAGTGACGTGAATGTATGGTTAAGCATGTTGAGGTTAAAGATTTTGAGGAAATCCAAATTAACCATGATGCTTTTAATGATTAAGAGGAATCACCTATGTTAGAGAGAAGTGGGGTCGCTTCGAATGGATTTGTGGGGAGGCGCAAATCCTAGAGCTCTCGCAGAACCAGGAACGTGTTCCATGACCATAAACGGACACAACCATGAGGACTTGACTCGACTAGGGAGAGTATTGTGTGAATGTATATTGTCGCCTACATAAATGGGGGATTGTTCAAAGACACCGCGTCTACAAGACCCTAGGAGGCTAAGTATACTTCACAAAAGGAGGTTCAAAGGTTACACCTACCTATCTTGCAATACTCAACTGTTGAACGTGTATCGTTGAAACTTGATAGATCGATTTCTATTCATGTGGGGGATTGTTGGAAATTTGTGAAAATAGCATTTTTCACAAATATAAGAAAATGATTATTTCCTAGTTTGAACTAGAAATAAATATAATAAAATGAGCGGGTTTTATATATTTATTTGTGGGTTTGTGTTCTATGTCGGAAGAGCTTCGCAACGAACTAAACCACGTCCAAAACGGAGCTAAGATGAATGAGATATCGATGCTCAAAGTTTGGTGTTTGAAACTTGAATGCCGAAATAAGTGGTAAAGTGGCACCTTGTCCCACATCGGATGAGAGATGGAACTTAAAGGGGTATTTAAGTGGGAACTCTCCATCCTTATTGTTTCATGGAAGCACTCACTAGTGTACTCGCGAAGGGTGCGGAGCACCCTAACTCGCACACGCGCGCACGTGGCGTGGGCGATGAGGCGCAATGTGGCGCTTTGATGGCGCACTTTGCACTTCGCATCGCCGCGAGCCGCTTGATGGCGTAATGGAGCAAGGGTTGCAAGGACCAAGTGGTTGGTAACGTGGCAGGCATGCGCGTACGCGCGCGAGTACTCATGGCGTGATGGCGCGCACTGGCGCATGAAGCATGGGCACTGAGGTGACGTGCGCGGCGCACCAAAGTGAGCCAAAACGGCGCGACTGTGTGGCGTGCTCGTAGAGGCTACCAGGTGACGTGGCGCACGCGCGCAGGTGCGCATGGGATTGAGGCGCACGAGCGCATGGCAGTGAGCCAAATGGACGCACCACGCATGAGGGTGCAGACGCGCGCGCGCGCACAGTAACTTCCAGCAGCAGTTAATGCTGTGCAGTTACGTTTCAGCATTCGAAACTGACAAAGTTAATGCGTTTGACTGAGAATTAAGTGACGAATTAAAGTGCATTAAAGACGTCTAATGCAGTTTAATTCTCCAATTTAATTTAGTTTTCAGTTTCGAGTTCAGACCTGGTGTATAAATAGGAGGCTCCTTTCACCAAATTGGATATATCGAAAAACCAACAACAATTCAATCTCTCTCTGCAGAATCTTCATCTTCTTCAAGCGTTCGAGGTACACCTTCGGGTTGGAGTCAAGACCGCTGTTGTATCCTGGAAACAAACGTGATCTCCTGGGAGACACGAAATTTGTTTTAAGGGACCCGTGTCTAACACGATCCTCAGCCAAGAACAGTGTTTCTGTTCGCGTTTTCTGTTCTTGTTGTTTCGTTTATTTTCTGTTGTAATTGTAATTTTCAGTTTATTTTTTGTACTGTTCTGAAATTCAAGTTAATAGTAAATTTTTATTTATTTTTGCACGAACGGATTTCTATACCTGATATGCTAACCTATACATTGTCCAAACAACACATACATTGACAACGATCAGGCCAGCCCTGAGAATCCTAAAAAGTCTTTGGATCCTCGGGAATAGTGAAAATTGGGCCTTAAAATATAGTACATTTCATAAAAAAGTTAATCTAACATGTAGCATTGTCAACTTGAACACGGTCTATATAATAATTAAGTTAACTCAGACATGATTCGTTTCATAAATGATAAATGAGTTCATCTTTTAGAAATGTTCATCCATTTTTTTAGAGGAATTAAATTAAAAAGGTGTTAAAACATCGAGTTTGATATTTTTGTCTTATAATTATTTCTCTCTCACAATTGACTTTTCAAATATGAAGTTAATTTCATTTAGGGCATTATTGGGTTTTTCCCACAAGGGGGTTTTTCCAATAAATCTGACTTTTCAAATAAATCTGAGATGAACTCATTTATCATTTATTAATATGGGAAAAGATCAAATAGGAAGATTAATTTCCCTAGGAAGGATAGGAAGCAATAAGAGGATGACATGTGGCAACTATTAAAATAAAGAAAAAGGGTATTTTAGTCAATCCAACCCTTTCTTCTTCATTATCAAATCCCAGTAACTTCAAAACCCACCATTTTCAAAACCCACCATCTTCAACCATTTCTTCACTTTCTATCTCAATAATCACTCACATTATAGTGCGATTTTCATCACCAATCAATGATTCAAACACCCGATCAACGTGTTCTTCAGCTTTTTTGAAGAAAACCCAGTTTAAATTCATATAAAATCTCGTTTTTTCCGGTGATTTTGAAGATAATTACTCGATTCGTTTGATTCGAGAGATGATATGTGTTTCAATCATTCAAAATTCGTCAATTGTTGAAGAAATCACTTCGATCCAGGTAACAAATTCTTTAATTTCATTTTTACGAACTGGGTTTTTGATTTAGTCATTGCGTTTTACGATCTTGGCGGGGGTCCGGGGGCGGCAGCCCCCGGTAGCGGGGTCCCAGGGGCGGCAGCCCCTGGCGGGGTCCAAGGGGCAGAGCCCCTGGCTGGGGTTCTCGGAAATTTTTTTTTCCGATTAAATTGCTGTACTAAAAACGCATCACAAATATTAATTTTCCAGAAATTGGCTCATTTCGAAGACAGTAATTCGTAGACAATTCAGACAGTTCACAGACAGTTCTCAGACAGTTTTATGTGTCCATTGCGTTTTAGAAATAAGAAAGTTTTATGTGTTTTCTAGCTATTGCGTTTTAGAAAAAACACATTTTAAGTGTTTTTAGTTATTGCGTTTTAGGTAAAACACATTTTTGAAGTGTTTTTAGTCATTGCGTTTTAGGTAGAACATATTTTTAGGTGTTTCAGTCCATTGCGTTTTAGAATGAGTATTTTTTAAGTGTTTTCTGGCCATTGCGTTTTACAAATAAGACATTTCTTTGTGTTTTTTGTGCATTGCGTTTTAGGTAAAACACATTTTTATGTGTTTTTGGTGCATTACGTTTTAGGTAAAACACATTTTTATGGGTTTTTAATCCATTGCGTTTTATAAAGTACATTTTCTTTTGAGTTTTTAGGCTATTGCGTTTTAGAAATAAAACATTTCTTTGTGTTTTCTGGCTATTGCGTTTTACAAATAAGTCATTTCTTTGTGTTTTTGGTGCATTGCGTTTTAGAAAAATGTCATTTTTTAGGTTTTTTTTTTCATTGCGTTTTACAATACTGGGGTTTTTTCTATTGCGTTTTACGCAACTGGGTTTTAAATTTTTTTTTTTCAAAATATAGCAATAGTATACTCGTTTTAAAGATAAAAAAACGCTCGTTTTTTTGGTGCAATTTTTATAAAAAAATAATGTCGTATGAAAGAGTTATTAACGTTTAAAAATTGGGGGGGAATTGGAGGAGAGAGAAACTATTGGCTTACTTGACTAGAATGCCCCTGAAATAAGTCACGCGCCTCTTTTCTTACTTTCAATTTCCCTGATTTAATCTCAGCCCTTGATTAACTTAATGGATGGTCAAGATCACTTCCTAGCCAAATTAACTTCCTATTGTATCTCCACCCTTATTAATATGGGTAAAGATCAAATAGGAAGTTAATTTTCACTAGGAAGGATAGGAAGCCATATGATTATGACATGTGGCAAATTTTAAAATAAAGAGAAAGGGTATTTTAGTCAATCCAACTCCTTCTTCTTCCTTTTTCAAAACCCAGTAAATTCAAAAACCCATCATTTTCAAAACCCACCATCTTCAACTATTTCTTAACTTTCTATCTCAATAATCACTACATTATAGTGCGATTTTCATCACAAATCAATGATTCAGAACCCGATCAACGTGTTCTTCAGCTTTTTTTTGAAGAAAACCCAGTTTAATTTCATAAAAAAATCTCGTTTTTTCCGGTGATTTTGGAGATAATCACTCGATTCGTTCGATTCAAGCGTTGATAAGTGTTTCAATCATTCAAAATTCATCAATTGTTGAAGAAACCACTTCGATCCATGTAAGAAATTCTTTAATTTCATTTTTACGATCTGGGTTTTTGATTTACTTATTGCGTTTTACGATCATGGCGGGGGTCCGGGGGCGGCAGCCCCCGGTAGCGGGGTCCCAGGGGCGGCAGCCCCTGGCGGGGTCCAAGGGGCAGAGCCCCTTTTTTCTGATTAAATTGCTGTAATAAAAATGCATCAGAAAAATTAATTTTCCAGAAATTGGCTCATTTCGAAGACACTAATTCGTAGACAATTCAGACAGTTCACAGTCCCAGACAGTTCCCAGACAGTTTTATATGTCCATTGCGTTTTAGAAATAAGAGTGTTTTCACAGTCCCAGATAGTTTCAGTCCTTTCTGGCTATTGCGTTTTAGAAAAAAACATATTTTTAAGTGTTTTTAGTCATTGCGTTTTAGGTAAAACACATTTTTGAAGTGTTTTTAGTCACTGCGTTTTAGGTAAAACACATTTTTAGGTGTTTTCAGTCCATTGCGTTTTAGAATGAGTCATTTTTAAGTCCTTTCTGGCTATTGCGTTTTAGAACAAACATATTTTTAAGTGTTTTTAGTCATTGCGTTTTAGGTAAAACACATTTTTGAAGTGTTTTCAGTCCATTGCGTTTTAGAATGAGTCATTTTTAAGTGATTTCTGGCCATTGCGTTTTACAAATAAGACATTTCTTTGTGTTTTTTGTGCATTGCGTTTTAGGTAAAACACTTTTTATGTGTTTTCAGTCCTTTCTGGCTATTCAGTAACGAGCAAGAATGAAGATATAACTGTGATTGGATGAAGAAACAATTGGGTGACAAAGTTGCCATGGTTCAAATCTCAAATCACCTTAAAAACATAACCTAGTATTCTTGTATCTGGAAAGTTTGGTGAGTCTGCAAATATGGAGAGATCGTAATCACATTCTGCATATTCAAAATTCCCTATAGCTCTCTTTAACAGCAAAACGCAATTCATTCAAGAGCTTCCGGAAAACACAAACGTTAGGTAAAACACATTTTTATGGGTTTTTAGTCCATTGCGTTTTATAAAGAACATTTTCTTTTGAGTTTTTAGGCTATTGCGTTTTAGAAATAAAACATTTCTTTGTGTTTTCTGGCCATTGCGTTTTACAAATAAGTCATTTCTTTGTGTTTTTAGTGCATTGCGTTTTAGAAAAATGTCATTTTTTAAGGTTTTTTTTTCATTGCGTTTTACGTAACTGGGGGTTTTTCTATTGCGTTTTACGCAACTGGGTTTTGAATTTTTTTTTTTGAAAATATAGCAATAGTATACTCGTTTTAAAGATAAAAAAACGCTCGTTTTTTTGGTGAAATTTTTATAAAAAAATAATGTCGTATGAAAGAGTTATTAACGTTTAAAAAATGGGGGGGAATTGGAGGAGAGAGAAACTATTGGCTTACTTGACTAGAATGCCCTGAAAAAAGTCACGTGCCTCTTTTCTTACTTTCAATCTCCCTGATTTAATCTTAGCCCTTGATTAACTGAATGGATGGTCAAGATCACTTCCTATCCTTCCTAGCCAAATTAACTTCCTATTGTATCTCCACCCTTATTAATATATAGGTCAATATATAAATTACATAAAAGTTTTTAACAAATACCATGTAGAAAAAAATGAATCCGTCAATAAAAGATGGGAAATATTTAATATGCGTGTGTCATTTTATTTTGGGGGAATTGGTAATAATTCCACCTAAACCTTATTGGTCATTATAATCCCACCTCAGAATATCCCCCCACCAGTACTACCTTTCATCTATTTTTCCTACAATGGTCCCCCGTTAAAAAAAAAAACTTAACGGAGTTAAGCTTTTTTCCAAATTACAAACAAATTTTTTAGGGTTTTTGATCAGAACGATTATACGAGTCCATTGATGTAAAACTTACTTTGAAAGGGTGCCCCAAGTGACTTGATTTTGGTTAATTGGAAATTTAAACACCCGAATTGAATCGCCGTTTTCATCGTTTGGAGCACCGTTTCGAGGCAAGTTTTATATCAATGGACTCGTATCGTCGTTCTAATCAAAAGACCCTAAAAAAATTGTTTGTAATTTGGAAAAAAGCTTAACTCCGTTAAGTTTTTTTAACAGAGGACCATTGTAGGAAAAATAGATTAAAGGTGGGACCGGTGGGAAGACTGAGATGG
Organism: Helianthus tuberosus; assembly: GCA_030545235.1. Taxonomy (NCBI): domain Eukaryota; kingdom Viridiplantae; phylum Streptophyta; class Magnoliopsida; order Asterales; family Asteraceae; genus Helianthus; species Helianthus tuberosus. Next base: position 180,075,594 of record CM060409.1, read on the forward strand.
GATTATTAATAGACAATAAGGTCTAGATGCGATTATTACAGGTCAATTTCCCTTTTATTTTTTACGTTAAAAAAAACCATTGGATTTCACTAACTAAATATTTAGTATGCGTGTGTCATTTTATTTTTTAGTCCATCACATTGTATTTTTGGTATTAGTCTAGCTTGACAAGTTTATATTTAGTTCAAGAACCAAAACTTCTATTATCATATTCGATTTTAGTTCTAAAGTTCAAGCTTAGAAGTTTGTATTTCAACGTTTCTTTCATATATCAAAGTTTTAACTCAAGACTAATGTCAACATTTGTTAATCTTACATTAAGTCTCAATGTCGACATGTTGATGGTTACACACATGTAACTGAGTTTGCTTACAATGAAATAAGAGGGTTCTTAGCTTACTCTTCAATGCTTCAAGGCGACATGAAGTTTCAAGTGTGTCGCGTCGTCTTGACATTCCACCACTACTTGGCCCGCTAGCCAAGATTTGACGGTGGCAACGACAAAGAGAGATATGATGAGAGAGAAAGGGATAAATCAATTATAAGCTTAGGTTTTGACGGTGGTAACGACAAGATTTGGTCCCTGTGGTTTATAGGGCCATTGCTAATATTTACAAATCTAAAATGTATTGCAATTTTAATACCTTTCACTAGTAGTGTCTTCAACGTTTTTCATTTTTTATCGTTGTGACCCTCAAAATATACCGGTAATATATAGGGTTTGAATGTATAGTTTTTTTTTCCTAGACTGTAAGCCTAAAACCTATTTGATTCTTCTAGGCGCTTCTCTAAATAGAATTGGGTGCAACAACCATGTACAATTCCTAGTTTTTGCTTCAAATTCTTTAATCATATAGTATGGAAAACAAATAATCATCGTTTTAATTCAAATATGTTTGTTGTGGTGCATACACTAAGACCATGCGTAGTGGTTTAGTGAATAATGCCCCTACCCTCGGACGTTTTTCGCCATGTGGCAGTACAGTCGGCAAGGGGGCATTATTGGCCGTTTTTACAAAAAAGGCGTAGTGGGATAATGCCCAATAATGCCCCGTCAATCATTACACAATTATTAATTTTTTTAATTAAAACTAATTAAATTTCATTTAAATAAAAAACATCACATTCTTAAATTTTTTTTTTCAAAAGTTAAATACAAAATATTACATATCTAAACTACAAGGACCAAAATTCAAATGTTCAAAAGTTAAATTTAAAACCATATCTAAACCACAGGGACCAAAGTTGTAAAAACTAAACTTTTTAAAACCTTTTCTGCAGTCCCATCATCTTCTTCAATTTTTTTGCAGGTTTTCCGGCTAGGAAAACAACTCCGGCCAGCCACAAAACCTCATTCCAGCTCGAATTCGTCCCATTCCGGCCCAACCTCCAGCTATCTCCATCTGATTGGCCAAAAAGTTTGCCCTTTTGGCGTGATTTGGAAAACGCCAATCGAATTTTTTTCTTGAAAAACACCCGATAACGCCGGCATGTAATGGGATAGGGGCGTGATTCGGCGTTTTTTTTAATTAAAAAAAAACGCCCCACTACACATGGTCTAATACACCATAGTATTTTGTTCTTATGTGCTCTATTTAAAACTTAATTAGGACGGGTTGAAACTAGTTTGGGCAATGAGAGGGAACCCGTGTACAAACTGGGGGGTTGGGTCAGGTCAAGTTACGAACTGGTTCCAAACCGGTTTTGTTGTTCAAGAACATAAACTTATCAACATCAAAGCTTATCCTAATTTCTTCCAAGAACATAAACTTGCAATTCAGTATTAATCATGTCAGATCAATAAATTGAAAAAGTTCAGGTTGAATGGGTGAACCTGACTCTTTATTTGAACATATATAGGATTTCAGAAGAGTTGCAAACTGTATTCACATCACAGAAGTTGTTTGTACATAGAAACCTATATAAAAAAAAACCTAAACCTCGACCACGACGACTTTAAGTTAGTTATGTTAGTTAGCATTCGATAATCTTGTGCGTATTGATTCCGGGCTTGATATTTTGTTAACACTGCAAATGAAGATTTTTTGTCAATAAAAGAAACATCAAAACCAAAACTGAATTTAACTTAATATTATTTTATGCATTTTTTTGTCAATAAAAGAAACATCAAAACCAAAACTGAATTTAACTTAATATTATTTTGTGCAAAGGTGATCTTACCAGATCAAAAGATCACCACTTGATGCCATTTTCTCATAAATCCATTCAGGAGCAAATTCTTGCAACAATCTGAGCTGTTCTTCAGCTTCTCCTATTAACAGTAAAAACAATATTAAATATTTATGAGTTTTATACAAAACAAGATTAAAATTAATTAAAGACTTACTTCTGTCAACAATTTCCAACTGGCTTGAAGTTATGATGCTCATAAGCTCCTCTTTTGTAATGACATTTCGTTTAACCGACTGAAAGTAAAACAAAACCGCGTCGAAGAGTTTAGGTAACCCTGCAATCATCTGTTTCCTCCATTTAGCCTGTGAGATTTCTGGATTATTCTCCTCTAATGCTTTCATTTCATTTGCTCTAATCTGAAATAACTCACCAATCACACTTTAGTATATACTATTTTCACATATACAAAATCCAGAACAATGAATCAAATAATGTGCATATGAGTTATAATAATATATCGACGTTACCGATGCTAGAAGATCATCCGAGAGGACATCGTCATCATCATCAGCGGATACCCTTTTCACAGGTGGAGTTCTATTCTTCACAGGAGTATCAAACGTTATCGATCTCTTTCCACTTGGGCGTCTAGTTAGCTTACTAGGAGACATAACTGAACCCTCTTCATCCGGGGTCATAAAACACATAACTGGCCGTGCGGTTTGTGCAGGTGTGGCACTAAACGGGGTCGAAACAAGCTTAACCGGAGTCCCATCAATCGCAAATCCCTTGACCGGCGTTTCAGGTAACTCTTTAAGCGATTTCACAGCGTCATGGTCAACCCGAGTTTCAGTAGTCAAAATTTGTTTCGAAAACCGCCTTTTGAAAGATTGAGGAATATTAGATGCTGCCACTGGCTGCTGTTCAGAAACTGTGGATGAAATATCATGAACTGAATCCACATTAACCTTTTGAACTGGATTTGTATAAGACGATTTGTTTGATCTATTAAACGGTTCGGGTAACTCCCCCTCTGGAACATCATCTCCCTAATTAATAATAAAACTAGCATCATTAAACATTAAACAATAATCTAAATTCTAATACAAAATGCAAAAACAAAACTATTCAAAAACATATATGAATAACTGAATATAACTACCTCAGGATTGGATTCACAGAAACCCGAAAGCCTGGACCGAAACAATTTACTCAGCAGTTTATAACCACTATCAGATCTCAGATTCTCATCATCATGAACAATATCAAAATTCAAACTGATACAAAGATCCGGTTTCAAACAGCTCGTTCGATCATCGCGAACGAGTATCTTCTTAATCTCAATCGCCTCGGGTAATATAAACTTAATCTGAGCTAAATGACTATACCCAAAACTCCTACACAACAATGAAACCATAACAAAATAACCAATCAGTAAATTAGTAATAATTCGTTACAAATTATTTTTGTAGAGTTAAGTGTCGTTTACGTCCATGTGGTTTGTCCACTTTTACCATTTCAGCCCAAAGGACGTAAACGACACTTAAAACTTTAGGAAAGTAAATGACACTTAACTCCTAAATTTTTTATTTTTTCTAAACTTATTAGACCACCCGTAGTGGTTAAGAAAAATAATGCCCCCACCATGGGGCATTATCCGACACGTGTCATCCCAGTCAGCATGGGGCGTTATTGCAAAAGTGGTGTAGTGGGAATAATGCCTAATAATGGCCTCCCAATCATTAAACAAAAAAAAAAAGCAAACAATTCTCATTGGTTAGTCAAACCTTTGACCACTCCCCATTGGCCAAAAGCAAAAAAGTCAAACAATTCTCAGCGTTATATTTAAAACGCTAGCATGCAAAATTTCAAAAAAAAAAAAAACGCCTTATAACGCCTAGTGTAGTGGGTGTTTTAGGGCGTTTTTTTGCAATTTTTTTTAAAAACCACGCCCCACTACGGGTGGTCTTATTATTAGTTTTAAAATAAAAAAATTCTAGGAGTTAAGTGTCATTCCCGTCCCGAAAGTTTAATTCTCTTCTCTAGGTTAGTTTTTCTGGACTGAAATGACGCGTTTTGAAAATGTCAGGGAGGAGAATTTTACAATTTAAAATTTTGGCTTGAACCGGTAAAAAGGTGGACAAACCACATAGACGTAAATGTTTTGTATTATTGTATGGGTGACATTAATAAATTCAGCGATGTGCTTATTTTTGTCTACGTTTTGATACAAATTATATAAAAAAAACAAAACATAAAACTTTATAACGACTAATAAAACGTCTTTATTTGATACTACTCCGTTTTTTATAAAATTTATATCAAAACTTAGATAAAAGCAAACACATCGCAAAACCATATTCGTTTTCTAACAAAAAATTATATATCAAAAGTTACAAAAGAAAAAACACAAATATAAATTTTTTAATGTCTCAACCGGTGCAAATAGCAAAATGTTAGGTGTAAATAGCAGACTCGTATTGTATACCTATCGGTTAAGCTCTGAACCATTCTACTGATGTTCGTAAATGTCGGCATAGATCGTTTCAACCCGAGTAGTCGTAGAGAAGACCCCAATCGATCGAAAAACGTACACAAAACCTCATACCTATAAGCACAAATTACAATCACATCAATACAATGTACCATCAATATTTAATTCTAATAGACAAAAGCAAAACTTACTTCTCCGGAAGCGATTTCGGGTGTTTGAACGTCTTCGATTTGGAGTTAGGTGTTTCGGATGAGGGATTTGGAGCAACCGAAGCTACCGGGTCCGAAACCCGAAGCCGTTTGACCGCTTCTTTGACTTGATTGACCGATCGGAGTGACTGGCGGCGCGTGAGGGTTTTTTCGGGGGTTTTGAAGATCAACGGGTTCTGATCGGGTGCTTTGTCGGATGAATGTGGTTTGTTGATGGAGGATTTTAAAGGTTTTTTGGATTTGAATGAATCGAAAGCTGATGAAGGTGCTGCTGATGAATCCATTTTTTGCAGGTGGTTTGTGGGGTTGGGGATGAAAGGGATGGGGAATGAAGTTAAATAGGTTGATGGAGAATTAGGGTTTTTGGCGCGAATGTGGTGACGTGGTGGCGCCAAATCAGACGTGGAGGCGGGAGGGGTGGTGTTTGTAAGTTTTTGTGGTTTGGTTTTGGACCCTTGGGTTTTGAGTTTGTACAGTTTTGGACCCTTGGGTTTTGAGTTTGTTTATGTTGGAATGGAAAGTAGGTTTTGGGCACAAGAAGTTTAGGCCATAACAAATGGAGAGATATTTATGCTATTTTATTTGCTAAAAGTAAAACTAAATTGCTTTTAGACCTCCTGATTTTAAAAAATAAATTAATAGCTTTTAAGTCTTGAAAAAATAAACTAAGTCAATATTGTATAATGAGATATTTACGTATTTTGTATGAAAATACTAGTAAATTAGCGTATGTTAATACTAGTAAATTAACGTACACTAATACTTACTGTAGATGATTGTAAAAACTAAATCAATTGATAGACGCAAAATACCTAAGTATGCACAAATACTGGTAAATTAGCGTATACTAAACTTACTATAGATGAGTGTAAAAACTAAATCATCAATCAATAAATGCAAAATACCTGAGTATACCCTTTTGATACAATTCTTGCATCAATACTGAACTTTAGAACAAGTCAAGTATTTCTGTAATAAATCGACTAAATCATTCAATAAACGCAATATACCTGAGTATATTCTTCGATATAATCGTTGTATCAGTGACGAGCTCTTGAACTATACAAGTTTTTCTATCGAAAACCAACTTCTTTGTGATTGTGATTGTGATTGTGATGTGGGGAGAAATGATATTTAGATGATAATCAATGAAAATGTTTTTCAAATGCTTGGAACCCTTCTCTATATGCATAATGCTTTCCAATGATGACCGTTGGCATTAATACTCGATATTCCCATTTTGGTATAATCTTCAATTAGTTAGCCGTTGGCTAACCCAAAATTAATGCTCTAAATCCATCCATATACCAGCCCAATTCTATTAGCCCAAAATTTATAGCCCATTAAGCCTAAATTAATTCAAAACATTCACATTTATTTACTTTCCTTGCGGCTAACATATAAAAAGATTAAATAGCCAATGTGATTATATCATTTTTACTATTTTAACTCAAATTTTTTTAACATATGAGTCTTCAACATTTTTTTTTTCTAACCCTTTTGGTCCTAGCGTCTTTTTTTCTAACTCTTTTGTCCCCTAAAAGTAAATGGATAGGGTTAGTATTAGATCATTCACATCCAGCTCCTAAAAATATACATACATTCTACTAAAAAACAACTCCTATATCAATATATTTCCACTAAAAATAAATACTTTTTCTCTCTTGTTTTCAATTAAATAATATTTTTATACCTTTATCATTACATTTTTCTCTCTCCTTCACTCACAACCACTTTCAATATATATTAAAAAATTATAGTGGATGAACAGTGTCTCCCCAAATATACAGATAAATAGTAACATTTTCTCTCTCCTCCACTCACAACCACTTTTTATACTATTTATATTTTAAAAACCCCACACACTTATTTTGATTCCCAGGATGTGAATGCTCAGGAGCCAAAAGAGTTAGAAAAAAAAAGATGTTGAGCGCTCGGACATTAAAAGATTTTTTTTAGGTTAAAAAGGTAAAAGTGGTATAACTACATATACCAAAATCATAATTTACTCCATTTAAAAATCAGAAAAAAACAGGAGTAATTATCATCATCATTCATAATCATAATCACCAAGTCGTCGTCATCTTGTTTGTTAAATCAAAAATTCTAGAGAGAGACACACACAAAACAAAAGCTTCTTGGACTAAAAGAAATAAACTGCAGCATAAAAAAAAAACACAAAAGGGCAAATAAAAATTCAATCTTTTTCATCACGCAATCACAATCAAGATTTCTCTTTTCTAATTCCAATCGTTTCTTTTCAGTCGATTACTTCTGGGGTTTCAGTGTTTCATCCGATTGCGTATTTTTCTTGGCTTTACACTTCGAGTTTCTTGAACAAACGGTCGTGTGTCGCTTGGGTTTCCTACAGGTAAACTGCTTTAAAGTTTTGATTTTTATGTTTCTTGTAGAATCTTTTGCTTGTTTTGTTGTTGCCCAAGTGGAATTTGTTTAGTTTTTGATGTGGGTTTAATTTGTTTACAGCTGATTTTGCCCCAAATCTTTGATAGGTGTTCTTGATTGAATTGGTTAGTGATTTTATGATCATTTTCCCCAAATTTGAATGTTCCAGTAGTATTAGAGAACTTATGGGTGTCCTTTGGTTCTTGTTTTTGTGAGAATGTGGTAAAGATATTGTTCATATGGAAGTGATTTTGGAGATGGTGAGTTATAGTAGTTGCAAAGAGGCTTGTATATAGTTAAAAACAACAATCATTAAGTGTTTGTACCACTACTATATAAAAACATAAAGGAATATACGCGATAACAAGATTACAAATATATTACAAATGTTTTGAGCATGTTAGAAATTGCCATAAGAAACATACTTATTGAAGCACATTATGATCATTCGGGATCAAATAATCAAGTTTGAAGAGCAGGGAAGACGTTGCTATAATGAAACCGGTTATTGAGATAAATGTAAAAATACCGAACAACTGATTGTCTTGAACTCGACTACTCGCTTTTAAGTTGCAACATCAAAAAACGTCGATCTAAGTTTTGTGCTCTTTATATGATTTTGAATGGTTGGTATTAATTATTGCATTTGTGTGATTTTCTGCCCCTTTTCAGAATCTTGGTGAAAATATATAACTTCTTTGGGGGATGGACGACCTGCTCCTGCATGTTTATAACTTAATATAAACAATGTTCGGTGGGACAAAAAGCATCACTGCTCTCCACCATTTAAAACAAAAATTACTTGGCGAGCCATCTTTCACAACATCAATTGACAATGTTACCCCTGAAATCGAGTTATCGGATTATCAACGGGCCCCGAGTCAAGGTAGTGAGAGCCCGTCCGGGCTTCTTAACGGCGAAAGCTTGAAAGTCGAACCGATTGCCGATTTGGATTTGTTCTTTGAAAGAATTTATAGCTACTATTGTGAAAAAGGTCTATGGTGCATCATTATTAAGTGGATCGTTGAGCTTTTGAGTTTGGCGTTTACCATATGTTTTTCAGGCTTCTTTTTATTGTTTGTTGATTGGGATGGTCTTCGAAGGGCGAAATGTGGGATGGATGCAGTTGAATCCGGGATAAAACCGTGTGATCTTGCTAAAGAAGCTCTTCATGAGCATCCTTTGACACCTTTAACAACTTTTAAGGTTGTTATTCTTGGTTATCTCGGAATCACTTTCGTTTATTGGATATTTTGCTTTCTAAGGTTCTTTGTACAGTTGAAGGATACACTTGACATACGCCAATTCTACATTAACAGGTATTCCTTAATGTGTAGCTAAGTGTTAGGGTTAAAAGACATCACTTGATTAGGGCTGCAAACGAACACGAACAAGACCTTGTTCGTATTTGTTTGTTAAGAAATATATGTGTTCACAAACTGTTCATGAACACTTACCGAACAAAATTTTCTGTTCGTGGGTCGTTTTTTAAGGAAATAAGCGTGTTTGTTTGTTAAATTTAGGCAACGAACGTTGATGAACACAAATGAACACAAACTAATGTTCATGAACACAACTGGAAACAAACGAACACAAACAAGCGTTCATGAACAAAATATATAATACACTGAAAGTCCGAAACTTATTAAATGTTTTATTTGTCGGGATTTTGAAGTTTTAAATAATATAAAAACCAAAAACTGTAATGAACTATCGGACATAAACGAACACGTTACCGAACGTTCACGAACATAAATGAACAAACGCAGCATATGTTCATGTTTGTTCATTTAACTAAACGAACGAAATTTCGTGTTCGTTTGTTTAATGAACGAACGAACACAAACGAACTTCCCGCCGAACGGTTCACGAACTGTTCGCTGAATGTTTGGTTCGTTTGCCGCTCTACACAAGATTAAATTTAGAGGTTGGTTTTGTACTTTTGTTGATCACTTGATCTAAAATCGAAGTTTTATATTTTTCTTTTTTTGTTGCAAGTCTTGGTGTGACTGACAATGAGATGCAAACGATGCCATGGGCGTCAATTCTTGAAAAAGTTGTTCGAATTCAAGAATCACAACAATTATGTGTGGTGAAGGATCTTTCGGCTCATGATATTGTGATGAGACTGATGAGGAAGGAAAACTACTTGATTGGAATGTTAAACAAAGGGGTGCTAGCCTTCCCGATCTCCTCATGGGTCCCGGGTGCGGGTCCCACTGTCAAGATAGATGCAAATGGTACACGATATTGCCTAACGCTAACCAAGACCCTTGAGTGGACTTTAAATTGGTGCATATTGCACAGCATGTTTGATAGGTTCGTAATCTCTTTCTCTCTCTCTCTCTCTCTGTGTCTCTGTCTCTCTCTCTATTTGAGCTAGTTGTTACTAGCTATGCAGTTAATACGGTGATATATCGGTTATCGTTCCCCATGTCAAATATCAGTCAGAATATCGGTACCGATATTATCGGCGGTATTGACCGATATATCACCCATATTTGACCGATATAACCGATAGAATCAACGATTTTCCTGATATTAGTACCTATCTTCTTAGTTCTACCATTCGTCTTTCTTCTTATTGTTGCCATTAGTGTTTTAAGTCTTAATCAGTTGATACTTGCTACAATTGTTAGTGTTAAATTGCTATATATATAAATTCTGCATGATATTAAAATTACCGACATCCCACCGATATCTCACCGAGATAACCTATATCTCAAATATCGGTCCTTGACCAATATCCGATATTTTACCGCTTTAACTGCATAGGTTACTAGTTGATATGTTAACTTGTGAAGTTAAAACAATATTTGTTTTTGCGTGTACTAATGTTATATAAGACCTTTTGCAGAAATTTTTGTATTAGAAAGGACTTTGTTAGTGACCGCGATACGTTAAAGAAAAGGCTAATGGTTGTTGGGATTGCAATGCTTCTTCTGTCTCCATTTCTAGTTATCTTTATGCTTGTCTATCTATTTCTAAGACATGCAGAACAGTTTTATAAACATCCTAGTACTGCTTCTTCTAGAAGATGGTCAAATCTTTCCAAATGGATATTCAGGGAATTCAACGAGGTGATCTTTTTCCCATTTTTTGTTTATTTATTGAGGTCATGTAATATCTCTAACTTGTCAAACGGGTCAAATAAATAAAAATAGCTAATAAAATGCCATTTTCATCCCTGAGGTTTGGCCACTTTTGCGACTTTCATCAGGTTCCATTTTCATCCAAAAAGTTTGAAATCTTGCCGTTTTCATCCCTGAGGGCCATTTTTCGAGGGACGAAAGTCGCGATAAATTGCCAACCTCAAGGATGAAAACGGCAAAAAAACCAAAGTGAAGGACTACAATGCACAAAAAAGTTGTTTTGGATGAAACAGGCAAATATGCCCAAACCTTAGGGACGATTTTGGCAATTTACTCTATATTTATTAAAATTTACAGTAAAAAAACTCAACCCTCAACCCAACTTATACCAAAAAATTCTCATTTTGACCCAAATAGTTTTTAATTTGTTTTCAACCCGCCCATTTGCGACCTCTGCTTCTTGTTATATATCTAAAATTTTACATTTTTTAGGTGGATCATTTGTTCAAGCACCGTATCAACAGCAGTGTTACACACGCCTCAGATTATTTAAAACAATTCCCATCTCCTGTTCTTTCAATCATTGCAAAGTTTGTATCTTTCGTTTTTGGTGGCTTTGCTGCAATCTTGATCATCATCGCGTTTCTTGAGGAATCGTTACTTGAAGGCCACGTAATGTTTTCTCACATGCTAATGTAATAATCCGAAAAGTCAAACTGACCCGTTTTGACTAAAGTATTGATCTTTTTAAATGCAGATTTTTGGTCGTAATTTGTTTTGGTATACCGCTGTTTTTGGAGCAATAACCGCCATAAGTCGAGCTCTTGTTTCTGATGAGCTTTTAGTTCTTGATCCACATGGGACTATGTTGTTAACCGTTCAACATACTCATTATATGCCCAAAAAATGGCGCAGGAAAGAAAACACTGAATTTGTTCGAGTCGAATTTGAAACTCTTTTTCAGGTATAACTTTTTTTTTTTTGCTTAAATCAACAAATTTTAAAGTCTATTTTAAATGTGTACAACGTTCTACATCATTATCATAATTAATATTGTTTTTATAATCATATGTTATGCATTATTTATCTACGGTGATGCTGATGTGGCAATGTATGTTTGTAATGTGTAGTACACTGGGAAGATGTTGCTGGAGGAGATGGCGTCGATCTTTCTAACTCCATTCTTGCTTGTATTCGTAGTACCTGAGGTATTTAAATAGATCGTTTTAACTATTTTTGTTAAATGTCTAAAATGACCTTCAAGTGAGGAAATTATAGAATCTTTTGGACCCAACGAAGGCGGTGTTTGTTTGTTTTCTACATAAAAATGATTATCTGATTATTTCAACTTAAACTCATAGTAACCCGTTTGTGGTAATCGTCTAAAATATTATTCAAGTGAAAACAAAACAGACTTATTTAGTTATTTACCTTATTTTTTATGATTCTCTTACAAAAGAAGAGAACTGTTGAAACTATATGATTATTTTAGAAATTTATCAGTAAATAATTGATAAAAATGTTATTATAGTAGATAAAATTGTTAAATTATTATATTTTAAATGTAGATGGTTTAAGAATATACTAAAATTTGTCAACGGTGCAGCGGGTTGATGATATTTTGCAGTTCATTGCGGACTTCACTGTTGATGTTGAAGGCGTTGGTCATGTTTGCAGGTTCATATTCATCGCATCCTTGTTTTCATTCTTTCTATTAAATTTAAAAAAAAATCATGCGGTTTATTTTCTCTATCTCCAGTTAACATATAATAAATAACTCGATAATTGTATATCTGCAGTTTTAGCGTATTTGACTTCCAGAAACACGGTAATAGCAAGTATGCTTCTCCGCATAACTCATCAACTACTTACCGTAGTTCCCAAGGGAAAATGGAGAAATCATTTCTAAGGTAAATGTCTAATATACCCTTTTAATAACGAAAAATAAGAGAATCTTGTAAACAAATTTGTTTCATAAATATCTTTTGCAGCTTTCAAAGTAGCTATCCTTCATGGGAACCAAGTGCAGACGGAAAACAACTTCTTTCAACACTCAAGGCATTCAAGGAACAAAAGTTTCAAGAACAGGGTATAACTCCGGGCTACATGAGCCTGAACCGACTACCACAATTGGCCCGTACCTGTCCAGCCCACGGCGATCCAAACAGCTACTTCTCTCGAGACACGGGCCCAAACGTTTCGAAAAGTACTTATCAACGAGATTGTATGTGGCTCATGGATCCGGCTCACAAGAACCACCCGTACATTCTCGACTGGTACTACACGTCTTCTCACCATCACTGGCGTGGGCCACAAGACATCGAATCAGGTCCTGTTGACGTTGATGACAACATGGCAAACATGTGGGACCCACCTGACATAAGACGGGACCCGGTCCGGTATGATGACCATTGGGGAAGCTTTTTTGACGACCGAATGAAGAGTAATCTGGAAGCGTCTACGTCTGCTCCTCTGTCACGTGGAAGTGTTCTACAACATCGTGATTCCGGCAATATGGGTAGGAGCCACTGGTGGGACCGTCCAAGAGGGGTGGGCCCGGGCCCTCAAACAAGCTTTGTCGAGCCGCCAAATTTCAACCGTGATGATTACAATGACTACCATGATAATTTCTCTGACCGGAGCTTTGAAGAACATGGTCGACCGTTTGACTGGGGGGCTTCGAAGTCAAACGAGTTGTCGAAGACTTTTTATATGGATGATGATATTGGAGGAAAATTTGATCTCCCTTTTGATGATATCTATGAAGAACATTCTGAAAGCCCGCCAAGAACACCCCGTATGTAGGAGGAGTTATTAGCTATATCATGTGTTTCGGGTTCTAATATGTTTAAGGAAAACTGTTGAACATTCTTTCATTGTATATAACTTGATCAGCAAAATTAAAGTCGAAAACATGTAAGAAAAGACTTTAGTTTTGGCTTACACGTTTCTGTCTTAAGGCGTTACGCTTTTATAGTCTGTTAGTCGCGATACGCAATAACCCGACTACTAAAGCATGTGTATCAGTGGCGGATCTAGGATTCTCGCCAAGCGGTAACGTTTTATAAATAAGCGGTAACGAAATAGAAAAAAACGTCAAATTTTTCCAAAATTTACACTAATTTTACACTACCGCCGGAGTGCCAAGGGATAGCGGGCATTACCCCTTGTTATACACTAGATCCGCCCCTGATGTGTATTAGTATTTGGTTGATATATAAGGCAAATAAGTATAAGTAACTCATAATATGCTAAAATAATATATCATGTAGTATTTGCTTAATTCGTGTATCTAATGTTGAAATGATGAACACAATAATTTAACTTGCTATATAAGAAAACAGAGTTTCAATAACTCATAATTCATTTAACACATACAAAAAGAGATCATTATGCATTATTTTAATAATATAATGTAATGTTTTTTATAAAATTCTGAATATACCATTGCGACGTACTTGTTTAATCTACGCTTCAACTTTTGCTCCAAAGAAGGTTTCAATAACTAATATACATTTGCAACTTTTGTTAATACTGATTTAGGATCTTTATAATATAAAGTACAACCTTCTTTTTTACTTATTTTCTTTTATTCTTCTTCTAAACATATTTTTATCACTTGTGTTTTATTACTTCTATTCTTCTTCTAAACACATTTTTAACACTTGTGTTTTAAACGTATCCTGACGGGTCTGTGTTTTTAAAGAGTTGTGAGAATTAGTAGCATCGTGGGTTTATCCTTGAATAGGTGTTTGACGGTCGGGGTGTGTAGGCACGCATACGAGGAATAACGAAATTAGCAGGTAGTATGGATTTCTACTTAGGGCGGCGTTCAATTATATGATAAAGCTAGGTAGGACCTTAACTGTGGTGAGTAGTCAAAAAGTGTAGACGGGGCGAGTTGTTAATTTAATGTAATTAAACTATGAGGTAAACAATTGGGATGTATGTGTGAGTGGTTAATTGTGGTTAATCCACAATGATTTGATGTCGATGAGGTCCTTGACATTTAGTGTGTGTGTGTGTCTACTTGATTACATTTAGTGTGTGTGTCTACTTGATTATGTTTGAAGTAACATCCGTGTGATGTTAATGATGTAGGTAGTCGTTGTCTTTTGACAACTACGCGTCTTGATGATGTAAGTAGTCATTGTCTTTTGATAGCGATGTGTCTGGTTCGATCCCTGGCTGCTGCTGGGTGAGACCCGGGTGAAGGCTCGGCTCGGGATTCATCCTGGGTTCGAGTCCAACGGGGGGCGAGGGTTTACCCATTCCACGGGGTTCCTGCGCATCAAGGGTGTGCTACGCTTTCCAGCGGTTGTCAAGTAGTCGGCCTTTGAACATAGCTCCGAAAAGGTGAGTTTACACGTGGATGTGATGTAGTTAGCCTCAGAATATTGAGCACATCAGCCCAACAAACGTTGAGGACTAAAACGTGCTTTTAAGTATATTTTCATACGTCACCCTTTCTTCCTAGGGTTTTAACAAGGGTTTTCTCCCCCAACAATACCCACTCTGCTACAATATTCAATCCAACATCACACCATGAAAAGAGCTTCATCAAGACTCCTTCACTTCCAATTCCAAAAACTCCTCTCCAAATCTTCAATCCCTCTCTTTTCCACAACTCAATTTCCATCACATCCCACCATCAACAACCCACACCCAAAAACCCAATCTTTACTCTTTTCAACAAACCCAACTCAAAATCACACCACTTTGTCCGACCCACAACAACCCACTTCCCAATTATCATCAAGACAGCGAAAAATCAAAGAAAGATCACAACTTGTTGATGAATTTGAGGCTGCAAAAACATCTGATGAAATGATCAAAGCGTTTGACCAATTGGAGCCCATTCTTGATGAGAATGAGCTTGGTTTAGCCTGCTTGAAAATTGGGCTTAAACTTGATCAAGAAGGTGAGTTCCCTGATAAAGTTTTTGACTTTGCTAACAAATGTTTAAAAATCTTGGATAACAACAATAATGATGATAATGATGGTGGTGGTGGTGATTTGTTATTGCCTCTTGCTATGAACTTACAGTTGTTAGGCTCTGCTTGTTATAGTTTGAATAGGTTCAGTGAGAGTTTAGGGTATTTGAATAGAGCCAATAGGATTTTAGCAAAGTTAGATGAAACAGTTAGTGACGGGTTCGAAATTAAACATGTGTTACATGCTGTGCATCTTAATTTGGCCAACACAAAGAATGCAATGGGTAGGAGAGAAGACGCAATCGGTAATTTGAAAAAATGTTTAGAAATTAAGGAAATGACGTTGGAGGACGATAGTCGGGAGCTTGGGAACGCGTATAGGGATATGGCGGAAGCTTATGTTGCGATTTTGGATTTTAAACAAGCGTTGCCGTATTGTACCAAGGCGATGGAGATACATAAGGTACAATTAGGGAGTAATTCGGTTGAGGTGGCGCATGATAGACGGTTGTTAGGTGTGATTTATACGGGTTTGGAAGAGCACGTGAAGGCGTTGGAACAAAATCAGTTATCGCAAAAGGTTTTGAAAAACTGGGGGCTTAGTTCGGACTTGCTTAGAGCGGAAATCGATGCGGCGAACATGCAAATCGCGTTAGGGAAGTTTGATGAAGCGATCAATACTTTGAAATCCGTCGTTCTTCAAACGGATAAAGAAAGTGAAGATCGCGCTATGATTTTCATATCGATGGCGAAAGCTTTATCTCATCAAGAAAAGTTCACTGAAGCCAAACGGTGTTTACAAATGTCATGCGGGATTTTAGAGAAAAAGGAAAGGTCGTCGCCTTTAGAAGTATCTGAAGCGTATATGGAAATATCGATGCAATATGAACAGATGAATGAGTTCGAGACTGCGATTTCTTTATTGAAGAAAGCACAGAATATGCTTGAAAAGATACCAAACGAACAACATTCGGTTGGTAGTGCTTCGGCTAGAATTGGGTGGCTACTATTGTTAACGGGTAAGGTACAAGAATCGATACCGTATTTGGAAGATGCGATTGAGCGATTGAAAGAGAATTTCGGCTCCAAACATTTTGGAGTTGGATATGTTTACAATAATTTAGGTGCGGCTTATCTAGAACTCGATAGACCTCAATCGGCTGCACAAGTTTTTGCGTTGGCTAAGGATATTATGGACACTTCACTTGGTCCGAATCATGTTGACTCAATCGAAGCGTGTCAAAATCTTTCAAAAGCGTATAGCGCAATGGGGAGGTATGAAACTTATGTTTGTAAGTTTAAATTGCTTGAATTTACGTTTTGAAAATGATAATGTGATCTTGAGTAATCTAAATCGGACAATCAGTTGCAAATACAGTAAATTGAGACGTAGGTGATAACATTTGGACATGCTTTTATTGTTGTTTGAAGCTGTAGCTTGAGGTCGGGTTTTTTTTAATAGTTTGCTTACGAATGGGTTGGTTCGGGTTATGTTTTATCTTTAATGGGTCAAACTGTAAGCACAAAAAATTTAGCTAAAAATGAAAAGGGTCACATGAGTTCAACCTGTGAAGGTTACTGATTCAATTCAGTTGCTGTTAAGTGTTTTTGAATGCATACAACCTCGGACCTTGTAAGTCGTATTATTAAAATTAGAGTAAAATGCCAAATTTCGTCCCTAAGGTTTGGCAAGTTTTGCGACTTTCGTCCAAAGGTTTGTTTTTCCGCATCCAGATCCAAAAGGTTTGAAATCTTGCTATTTTCATCCGGCTCGTTAGCTCCATCCATTTTTCTCCGTTAAGTCAGGGGTACTTTCGTCTTTTTGTTAACTTAAAGGGGCAATTCGGTCTTTTTCAGTGGTATTCGGTCTTTTTACATAAAGTGATAAAGATCGAATTGCCCTTTTAAGTTAACAAAAATGACGGAAACACCCCTGACTTAACGGAGAAAAAATGGATGGAGTTAACAAGCCTAAAGAAAATGACGAGATTTCAAACCTTTTGGATCCAGACGCGAAAAAACAAACCTTTGGACGAAAGTCTCAAAACTGGCCAAACCTCAGGGACGAAAATGGCATTTTACTTCTAGAATTATTTGGCCCAGTATTGATATAGTATAAATTTTGTGATCATATTCGAGACTAATTACTTGTATAAAAGTTAGAAAAGCTGGACAAAAAATGATCTGGCCAACCCGACCTACCTATTATTGAAATTCGATATTTGAAACCTCAATACATAAGATGACCAAAAAGAATATTCATGTGAATAAAAAAGAGACTAAAGTTGTAGATAATCAAATAATGATTAGCAAATCCAAACACGTCTTAGCTATGTGTTTTGTTCGGTTTGTATAACTCAATTGTTGGTCTTTTCATCTATTTGTGCAGCTACGCACTTGCGATCAACTTTCAGGAAAAGGCGATCGATGGTTGGAGAGGACATGGACCGAGTGTAAAAGACGAACTCAAAGAAGCGATTCGTGTTCTTGACGAACTAAAGGTGAAAGCTTGTGGTGGGCCCCATGATAACATGGCGTTGCCGGCAAATCATCCTAGGAGAAGAAGCTCGCGGTCTAATGTTTCAGTCGAGTAAAGGTTATTGAATGCAAATAAGAATATTAAAGGAAGCATTTTGAAGAAAGTTTACTGCTTGATTAATTTCGCTTCTGGTGAGCTTGCTATTGACTTCCGTTTATATAAGGTTTTGACTTTTGATGAGAAGTTTTTGTTGCTAGAAATTTTTTGGCTTTGTGGGATATGTATTAAAGATAATTTGATATATGGATTCTAATTGGAAGCGCGTAAAGGTTATTAAATATCTTGACTCGGTTTTAGACTGCGTCACTGCTCTGTAGGGATTGCAACAGGAGGTTTGAGTAACGGGTCAAAACAAGTAACTTGTAGTATGGGTTAAATGGGTTGCTCTGTAGAGATTGCAAGATTGGCGGATCAGGAGATTTGAGTAACGGGTCAAAACTAGAAAGTTTTAGTACGGGGTTGGGTTGACATGCAAACATTCTCTCTCTCTCTCTCTCTCTCTCTCTATATATATATATATATATATTAACTAACGGTCTAAAACTTTTAATAAAATGATTTTGGAGATCATATGCACCTAAAAGAGTTTGGGCAATTTTTCATCTTCTTTCACCCGTTTTTAACTATATTTTTTATTTGACCCATTTAATGCACTGAAATTGTCAAATTGACTACTCAACTGTTGTTTTAATTGAGTTGAATTATGCACGTCTTTTTCTACATGTTTGGTATACAATATATATCATGGATGGTTCATGTATATACCCTTTGACCTAGCAACAGACCAGATCTGCTTTACTTGATTTATAAATCTACTGATTTTTTAAATAAATCAGTTAAGGAAGTTAACAACTTTCAATCTCTTTGACCCGTCTTTGTTTAAGTGATAACAAAAGAACCTGAAAGACGTGTAGAAGTGATAACAAAAGAAACTGAAAGACGTCTTTGACATATTAATATATTATATAATCCTAACATATATAATACTTGATATGGTGAAGTTGTAAGAAGCTTAAAATTATTAAATTTATAAATCTTTAGAAGTGTAGGTGAGTATTTGATATTTTAAATTGGGTGTTTAAGTGAGTTTAACATCGGGAAGCGGGCATCTCAACCGGTAAGGTTTTTTTACCACATAAGATCATGAACGGGCATATTGACACATGTGATCATAAACGCCAAATGGTGGATAGTGAGTTCGTGTTTGACTGGTATGAGGCATGGTTTTATAATCGGGGATGAGTCTATGGTTATCAATACCTGACCTATTGCCATCTGTAGTTTGTCTTATTTAAATCAACCTACTTGTTATCAAATCGCCCACCCATCCTCCCACAAACGCAGGGTGAAGGCATTTTTGGTAACTCCAAGATATATAGATGTTTGACAACTCCAAGATAGATGGCTAATTTTTAGAAAATTGAAATTCTACCTAAGATATGGCATGGATCTAGAGGAGTTGACTGTCTTTATAAGCAAAAGAATCTTGAAAGAACAGCAACCATGATAAAAGTTGCTTGATGATTACTCAAGTGACCATGAGACACCTTAATCATATTTCAACCCATTCTAAAGCATACCCTCTTCCAACAAATGTCAAATCCAAAAAAAATAAAAAATCTTGCTTTACTAATTTGTACATCATGTAATGGAAGTAGTACATTCCATCATGAGCCCATTTCTCACTCAAGCATATTGTAGATAGAATACAATGATTTTCATTCATGAAGGTTTCTACCAACCAAAAGTAATATAAGCAATCATTCTTACACCCATGCTACTATTTTACCATAACCAAATTCTGTCATCTTTTTGTGTTTAGTGTAATCTTTTACATTATGCTATCTTTTCTAATACAAACCCGATAAAAGAACGAAAAAGGAACGTAAAACTAAGAAAAAAATTAAAGAAAACCCGATTCATCTATACGCAAAATACTAAAACTAGATTGGTAGAATCGCGTTTCTTGATCCTCGACCATTCCCAAACGAGAAAAAATGTCGTCTTGATCTGCCACTCGTACTTCCCTCCTCGTCGTTCCTAGGTTCTTGGAGAGTCCTATTGCTTTGCAAGATCTCTTGAACCGACAAGTAAACATGGCGGTCGATTGCTGAATCCATCGAGAAAGATCTTCGAATCGGTTGAATCGAAAAGTGATCATCTTTTCCCCTAATATCAATACTCTCATCACCCATGATAGAAACATGATGAGTTTTTCTTGTTTTAAGCCTTTTCCCACCAATCTTTCTTGGCGAATGACCTCTCGATTGATGCGATCTTGACCCATTTCCATCCTGATCCAATTCAATCACCAAGAAATCTTGATCCCCACCAATCGGGCTCGATTGGGGGTCTTGAGGCGAAGAAGTTGGTGCAATTATCTGATCTTTCGGGTATCTTGCACCACCCGATATACTCAACCTACAAAGCGGACAATTCGCGTTGTTTTGAAGCCAAATATCGATACAATCCAAATGAAACGCGTGGTTGCAGCTCGGAAGAACCCGTAAAGTGTCCATTTCTTGAAAATCATTCAAACAAACAACACATTCATACCAACTCCTCTTGTCCCCTTCAGTTTTTGTGTATTGACAAATGGGAATCTCTCGGATGAGTAATTCATCAAGCCCTCTAACATGCCAAGGTGGAGTCGAATAAGCCGACGATAACGGGTCAGGAACGGGTCGTTCTCGGGCCATCGAAAACCGCCTTAATGGGTTGACTTGTTGCCAATTGAAGCAGCCTCTAGTGACAAAGAAGTAGTAAGAAACTAATAAGAAAGCAGTAGCAACTATGCATAGGGCTGCAATGGCTAAGATTGGGAAATTGGAAGTTGATGGATCAGATTGGAGGGTTGACTTTTGATGATCCATTGGTGGAGTTTTTGAAATGTGGGTTGTGAAGAAGAGGTGTTGAGAATGAAGAAGGTGATGGGTCATGTGTATGAAGTGAGAAAAAAGTCAATATTGATTAAGAAAAAGAATGGAAGTACAAGAAGCAATAAATGAGTGGGGAAGGAACACATGGTTGCTTCAATGAAGATCTCAAAACATGGGAGGGGTTTGACTCACACAATGTGACACATTAGCATTCACATCCAACCCACTATATTTTCACCCTAAAAAGCATACAATTCTATGAAATTTATAATTTTTTTGAACGGTGAACTTCATGTATAAGATTACCACACTCTTTAAATCGAAGAGCCTCGTATTATTACCTCACTTTGGTCAGTCTATGTTGTCTTAACCGGGCCCACGTTGGCTTCAAAGTTTGGCTTTTTTGGGAGTTCCCCTGGGAAACCATACTGTCGGCTGCCACTTGACAGTCGTTTGTGCCACCACAAGAGCATAACTCTCTGGCGTAACACATGGTGGGACGAAAACCCGGTTGGGCTTGGGAATCGAACTGACAATCTCACACAAGGCCTAGTCCAAATCCTTCTATACCATAATATAGATTTTTGACGGAATGAAAAAGACATATATGATAGAATTGTAACCATAGAATACGACCTGAATCGAAATGCATACACTTATGGAATTGAAGAGAGAACAACCCTGTGAAGCATTGGCGAAGCTTGCCCCCCCCCCCCCCCCCCCCCCCCAAATTTCCAAAACCGGGGGGCGGAAACGTATATACCTAAAAAATTTCTATACGAAAGTACTATTCATAACACTACGTATCGAAAAGTTCGGGGAGACGGGCGTCCCCTCGGGCTATGCCTAAGCTGCGCCCCTGTTGTGAAGGCACCCTGTTTGCTTCGTGCATGAACATAGCCCAAAAAAACTTTTTGGAAAATGCCCTTTTAACGCAGTTAGTGATTATGGATAGAGTGAGAAATTTCATTGATATATATTAGAAGTGGACAAGTTGTTTGGACACTTTTCTGCGTATAAGCCTCGTGTAGGCCTATACGCTGGATAGAGTGAGAAATTTCATTGATATATATTAGAAGTGGACAAAGTTATTTGGACACTTTTGTTGCGTATAGGTCTATACGAGTCCTTTACGCAACAGCTGATTTTTTGGAGTGTTAATTGTGTGTTTCTTGATTCCTATACGATGTGTGTAGGTTTATACGAGGTCTATACGCAACGATATTTTTTATATAAGGACCGGTCTGGTTCAAACTTTCAATATATAACGTTATATCGTTTCAACATTATACCGTTTCAATATTTACTGTTTCAACATTATACCGTTTCAGTGTTTAATGTTTCAACATTATACCGTTTTAATTTTTACCATTTCAATATTTACAGTTTCAATATTTACTCTTTTAATATTATATCATTTCAATATTTAACAACATTATACCGTTTTTACATTATATCGTTTCAATGTTTACCGTTTTAACAACTTTTAATATTACCTTCTGAACAACTTTCAATACTTACGGTTTTAACCAAATTATCATGTAATACAAACAAACATCACGTAACCAAACAGCTGAAATACAACTAAATATGACATATATAACATAAGTTTGTACATACATAACAAAAGCTTAACTACAACTGAATACGAAATATAAAAACAAGAACAGTTGGCTAGTCTATGGCAGCAGATACTAATCTTGTTGTGGATCTTGATCTGCCTATGGATCCTGATGTGTTTGCTACTGCTGACGAGGTAGTCGATCAGGGTATCTAACCTCGACGGCTCTATCTACATCCGTAAACGATTGTCATCGTCCGATAAAAGTCCCAAGGAATGGGCAATAATGGTGACATACACACAGCCATATAACAAACCTCGCTCCTGCCGATGATAAATGGAGTCGAAGTATTGTGCCAAACTCTAAGCAAGAGTGCACGACCTCTTGTATAGTTGATAATACAAGAAAATTAGGTTGCCACTCGTACACCACTCCCGGCTCTTCCCATGAGCCGCGATAGAAGTGGCGATCAACCTAGAGGTGTACAAAAAAACCGGTTTTAGAACCGTAACCAGAAAAAAAAAAACCGAAACCGTTTTTTTAAACAAGTTTTAGAACCGAACCGGCGGTTTGTGACCGGTTACTATTCTTGATCTGAAAAACGGTTAATAACCGAAACCGGTTTTAAAAAAACCTTTTTTTTTTTTTTTTTTTTTTTTTTTTTTGCAAAAATCGGTTAAAAACCGATCCCAACCGGTTACTGTTTTGGACTTGAAAAACCGGTTAGTAACCGAAACCGATTATTAAAAAAACCGGTTTTTGTTTTGGATGAAAAAACCGGTTCAGTTAAAAACCGGACCGGTTTAAAAAAAAAAACCCGATTTGTACACCTCTAGATCAACCTATGTGTAGAGAGTGTTCGCAATAATAATAAATTTATTATTATTATTATTATTATTGTTATTATTATTATTATTATTATTATGAATATAATATAATAAATGTACGTACCTGTGGAGCGGGTCAATAATAGCCGAAACCCTCCACTTGGACAGTGTGTCGTCCCAGGGAGCGTGTACAAGTACAAGTCAAAACCCGAAGAGTGTGGGTTTATCAACCACTATGAGTCCATCGATATAAAGCGGTATAACGGTCCCCGACTAGGTATATAAGCCGACACGCACCACAAATCATGCTAGCGTCATGTCACGCGACACACCGCAGTGGCGGAAAGAAACCTCTGCGAGAAGTGGGTGATCCGGGCCGTCTAACTCCTCAGGTTGGTCGGCCTGACGAGGGTGAAATCTGGAGGATGACAGAAACTCGACATGGTATTGTATGACCCCCAAACCAGGGCTAAAATGGTTTATTCAAATTAAAATATGAATATGGGATAGTTAAATGACCATTTTAGCCCTGCTTTGGGGGTTATACAATACCCAAACCAAGGCTAAAATGATCATTTTAATTTAAATCTCAAATAGAAATTAATTAATTTTTTTTTTAAATTTAGCAACCCTGTATGACACGTACAACTCTATACGTGTTGTACAACAGACTGGTCAAATGACCATTTTAGCTCTATTTTGGGGGTTGTATGACCCTAAACCGGGGCTAAAATGGTCATTTCAGTCACCCGTACGACACGTACAGAGTTGTATGTGTCGTATATGTGCTTTTTACAAAAAAAACTTTGTTAACTTTGATAATATAAATGGAATACATACAACAAAATAGCAATAATCAACTTTTGATCCATTTGATAAGTTAAAAAAATGTATAACACTTGTAGAATTTTAAGTAATAATAATATTTTCATTAAAACCCAATAAACTTCGAAAATTTTACAAATTTTCATTTAACCGATATTGTACACTCAAGTCTAGATCGGGATTCATTATTGATGTATACCAATCTAGGCGTGACCTATATATAACTTTTCATTCTTCCGCAATGTCACTTCGGTAAGCAACCCATACATTGTTCGGTGTAGGCATAGGGTAGTCCCCTTCCAACTTAACATGGATGAAATGGTCCCCGTTAACATGCAAGGACATTATCACTTGATGTATGTGAAACCTGCAAAGATATCTAGAGGCGTTTGGGAATACTTTAGCACACGCGTTCAGTAGGGACTGGCCTTTATTTGTTACAATCACATGCGGTTCCATACATTCATCCACATAGACTTGATCCTTTCAAGCACCAATACGAAGATATCTTTCTGTTCTTTACAAATGACCGCATGAGCGATAGAAAACGATAAGCTGGTCGATGTCAAAGCCACAACCTGCACAAATGGCATCTTATACATGTTTGTTTTGTATGTCGAGTCGATCAACAACACATGCGGGAATGCACACCACATATCATACGAGTAGGGATGAACAAAGAAAATCTCTGATACGACATCTGTTCCGGGTTCCTCCCGAGTGTTGTAAATGTATTGTTAGACAACAACAGGCTTTCCAGTATCTAAATGGGAGTCTTTCCGACTTTCTGTGAGGCTCTAATCTTATGCATCGCATTTTGTACATCTTTCGAAATATGCACGATATCAGGGTCTTGCTTCCTTAACGTTTGAAAAAATGTTGTGTGACTCCATGTTTTGAGCTCTCAGCTGCTCCACCG
Source organism: Helianthus tuberosus (assembly GCA_030545235.1). NCBI lineage: Eukaryota > Viridiplantae > Streptophyta > Magnoliopsida > Asterales > Asteraceae > Helianthus > Helianthus tuberosus. The sequence continues at coordinate 180,100,410 of CM060409.1, forward strand.
ATTTGTATTTGTTGGGAGAAAGTTTTTGCACAAACGCGTGGCCCTCCAGATGCTCAGTAGGTTCGTGGTTATGTTCGGGTTCCGTCACATCTAACCTCCAAATGTCCTGTGTGGCATGCCGCAACTCTATCAATAGAAACGGGCAACCGATTTTTTTTCCTCTCGGCTTTTCTAATCGTGGCTATGGTCGCATTCAAGCCATACCTTCCCGACCATTCAGCCAAGTTTCTTCGATCGCCGGGTCACAAGAACCTAACCATTCTCATTTGCCCTTCTTTGTGCCCAAACCTTTGGTTCTTTTAAAGACACGAAAAGCTGAAACACCCATACGGTTAACTTACATTATATTTATTAATCTTATTTAAGTCTTCTTATTATATTTATTAATTTTAAGTTATAATATTTAACTAAAAACACACGTATATCATTGTCTCATGTAACTAAATGAATGTGATACCTTGTTAGTTTCATACGGATTTCTCGGGTTAGGGGGTTGCTCATCATTATACGGTGGTGTGTTCACAGGTTCACCATCGTTTCCTCCGCCATCCAGACGCAACTTTCTCATCATCGTTAGAATCGGGAACACCAGACTCCTCCTAAAACTAAAACAATTATATGATAAATATTTGATAAAAAAACAAGGAAGTTAAGGTAATAAATGTTACCAAATGGGTTTCAGGCACCAATGACTCACTAGAATATTGCCCAAAGAAATACTTGACGTTCAATATGACATTTGTAAAGTGTTGAATGAAGAATGAAGCCAACGATATGAAGAAACGTTGAATGTAGGTGAAGAATGAAAATAAAACCTCTGCATGCCATTATTGTAAAGTGCATTTTAAATGTATAAGACACGTACAAACCTATACGCGTCGCATACCTTTATTCACGTACCCAGACAACATCGTATTACAGTCACATCAGTCTTATGTACACCACATATAGGGCTATACGTGGTGTATATACTAAGAAGTACATACGCCATGTGTAAATGTCACACCCCGATATTTCCACGTATTACCGGTGGGCCCGGTGGGGAGTATCGTGACGTAGTTGATATCATCATAGTCAAACAACACAAATTATAAATGCACAGCGGAAGCAAAAGGTATGAATCACATTACAAACCGAATAAATAGTAATATCAAAGTATTACAACGGACTGTAAAAGATTCACAGGCGGATCAAAATATAAATAAGATCATTGTTCAACAGACTTTAACATCTAGAGCTTGCAAGACTTGATTATTGATGCTTGGAGTAGCCAGCCTATTTCGTATAGTACCTGCACTTAAACTTTTTAGAAAATACGTCAGTTTACACTGGTAAATACAATTAACTGACTCATTTTGAAAAGAGTTTAAGAAAATTAGTTTGAATGCACATGGCACAAAATATCTTTAATAACTTGGGATAATTATTTAAAAATAAACTTGTATACAGTTTTACATGTTTGTCGTCCATTTAGGACCCGGTTAGAAGAGCCGGTTTAACAAGATTAATAGACACACCACTTGGTATAATACCCACAAGAAGATACCCTTCTTGTGGACTACCTTTTTACATACGCAGCTGTCAGGTGTATGCCTACACCCCGTGCTTAAGTCGTGGTCATTTCTAATGAATGAGCCGAGGATATCCAGGACACGGTCATTAACCCCCCAAAGGCATTGCATCAAACAAAACAGAATAAAACGGGTTATGCATCTTTTTAATCAATATCTGATTGTACGACTTCATACCCGACCAAGCGGCATTATTATAATACCGTACCCCAAGCCCGTATAGGGAAAATAAGTTAAAAGTATTTACCTGAGCAAAGTATAAATCACAACCAGCAAGTGCACGTAGCTTTTACTGGGCTCCTAACCTGGAACGAAGGTTTTAATAACCTATTAGATTTCTAACGGGTCTTAATTAAGCCTAAACTTAGACCGGTTAGTTTTAAAGAAAGGTATACGGTTCAAAACGCAAGATTAAGCGAAGACCGGATTAGAATGTGATTTAGTCCCAACAAGTTTGAAGACTTGTATAATATGGGTAAACTAAACACATTCTGGATTTCGAGGTGAAAATGATAGGGTTTGACCCGTTTCGGTCAATTTATGCAAACTAGTTACATAAATCGAACCGAACGCGAATAACGCATAACGGGTAACCAAAAGAGTCACGAACAGGTTTCCTAAGTTAATATTCTTTAAATATGTTGTGATATCAGTAGGATACCTTCCATTATGCCCAAAACGAGTTTAATCTCAATTTAAGCCCCGTAGGGGTATTTTGGTCATTTTAAAGATTCTAAAAGAGATTAATTAAAATTCTGAGATTCGGGTCTGAAATAAACAGTAAAACAACTTAATTTAATAGGTTATATCAGTTGGTAATAAGTCTTATATGACAAAATGGTTTTAAACCCATACTATGTGTTTAATACGTGTAAAAGGCCGTTTTAAGCGATTTCCGGGTCATAACTGGAAATCTGGGTTTTCTGATCAGTTTATAAAGTTCAACATACTTCATTTATCATATAAAATCAGTAGCCAAAGGTTTGGTGTCTAAATGTTATGTAAAACTCATTTTATAAGCAAAAAGGGTATAATCGGTATTTACCGAATCAAGGCAATAACCTTAGGCTATGATCAGTTTAAAAATAATTAAAAATCTTCAAAAATCTCAAAATATTATATTACATCAGTGGGTAAAATTTTTGGTGTCAAAAATTGGGTTTAGATAGGCTTTATGCTAATTACGCCGGTTAATTAATAAAAAGCTTTCAAATTACGCTATTGAGCATAACTCCTAATCTAGACCTCAAACTGATGTGAAAATTTAGGGACATGTTTATAAATCAGTAAAAAAGATTATTGTCCTCTCACATTTCCAAAATTCTCGTTTTAAGGTCAAATGGGCATTATGGTCAACATTAAGCAATTAACGGAAACGTGTAAATGAATCGGACAATCAACGAGCCAATCACAGAGGGTTATACTATCATACAAGCTGGTTCTAATGGAGCTCTAAGGCATTTCTAAATCATGCTAATAAGGGTCAGAACTGAAAGTCAAGGCAATGGTCAACGTATGCGACTTTCGCTTCCGAACCGGTCCTAAACTGAAAATTGTCGGGTCGGACATGCTTAGACATGTTCTTGCATTGATTACCAAGTTATATGAGTGGTATAACAGATTACACGTCTCCTACATTGCTAATTATGGGTTAATTCGAAAATTATGTTTCTGTTGACTTTTTCGGATTAAGTTTGACCCGACATTTGACCCAGTTAGAGTGGAATTCAGAGGGTGTCCTTTTAAGGGTTTATTGCCCACATAATTACCAACTTATAACTACTATCAATTTGACTAATCACTGGACCATTAGTGATTAATCGTTAAGTCAAACCTTAATTACGACGGTTTGACTTTTAAGCTATAAACTAAGTAAAACACGATTAAGGAAGGTTAAGGATACTTACCGACGTCCTAATTACGACTAGAGATGCTTAGGGACTGATCTTGAACTCCAAAAAGCTCCAGAAGTTGGGTTTGAATGAATGATCAAAAGTTGCAACATTGAAGTCTTTATATAGTGTTTTTGATTCATCATGATCATGACAAACAAGCCTATGAGGGGATCCCTGATCAATTACAAGTGTCCCTAGAGCCTAAAAACAAGTTTGTGCAGCCCATGGTATTGAAAACTAGTGATTTAAGTCGGTTAAACGAGCTGAACTGGCACCTGTCAAGTTTCTGATGCTGGCGAAGTCTTACGGACCGTAAGGCTAAGGGTCTTACGGACCATAAGTATCTATTACGGACCGTAAGATCTTGGCTTTGCGGTCCGTAATATACCTTGGTTTAAATTTGCCCATTTGTAGTGCTTACGGACCGTAAGGCTAAGACCCATACGGTCCGTAACCGATGGCCAGAGGACAAAAATTTGATAACTTTTGAGGTCTTGATCATGCAACTCTTTTAAGTTCGAATCTTATGTCTTTTCCTTGTAGAGGGGACCATGTATCAGGCTGGCATACTTTTACATGTGCTGCCAAGCATGATGAGGTTCTTGGATGCATTATGAATTCTTTTTAATACGGACTTTTGTTGCATTTTTATACAAGATCACTTGTTTAGCATTACACTTTATTCTTCATTCAAATATCCAGATTTGGAGTGGTTCTTAGATGTTTAAAAATATTCTAAGGCTTGGATTTTTATAAATTGTCACTCATAGGTATTTTAATAACATGTTGACATTTTAAATCCTACCATACATCTTTAACTTGATCCGGGTTCATGACGTGTTTGCCTTACGTGACACGTGTCTTAATTTTATTGGACATAAATTTTCGAGGTGTTACATCCTCACCCCCTTAAAAGAAATCTCGACCTCGAGATTTACTGAAATAAATGAGGGTATTTCTCTTTCATTGTGGACTCTACCTCCCATGTGTACTCGGGACCTCTACGGGCATCCCATTTCACTTTTACGATCGGTACATGCTTCCTTCGAAGCTTCTTAACCTGTCGATCCTCGATCGACACATGATTTTCAACAAACTTCAAGCTCTCTTCTATGTGCACATCTGTATGTGGTATGACTAGTGATTCATCAGCTAGACAATTCTTCAGATTGCAGATGTGGAATACGTTATGAATACCACTGAGCTCTTCAGGTAAGTTTAACTTATAAGCAACTGATCCGACACATTCGATGATCTCGAATGGTCCTATGTATCTGGGGTTTAACTTGCCTTTCTTACCAAATCGCATTACCCCTTTCCAGGGTGATACCTTAAGTAGTACCTTGTCACCTACATCGAACTTCAGAGGCTTACGCCTTAAATCTGCGTAGCTTTTCTGCCTATCCCTGGCAGCTTTGAGACGATCGCGTATTTGCACAATCTTATCTGTCGTCTCCAGGACTATTTCAGGTCCTGTCAGTTGGACATCTCCAACTTCCGCCCAACAAACGGGCGTTCTGCACTTTCTACCGTACAAGGCCTCGAAGGGCGCAACCTTAATGCTTGTATGATAGCTATTGTTGTAGGAGAACTCGATTAATGGCAGGTGGTTATCCCAACTACCACCTAAGTCAATCACACATGCACGAAGCATGTCTTCCAAAGTTTGGATTGTACGCTCACTCTGCCCGTATGTCTGAGGATGGTAAGCCGTACTAAAATTTAAGCGCGTGCCCAAAGATTGTTGGAAACTCTTCCAAAAATGTGATGTGTATCTAGTATCTCTGTCAAAGATAATAGACACTGGTATGCCATGCAGAGATACGATCTTATCTACGTACAATTGGGCTAACATGTCGGAGCTATAGGTCTCCTTAATGGGTAGGAAATGTGCTGACTTAGTCAGTCTATCTACTATCACCCATATAGTATCATTTCCTTTCTTTGTCTTTGGAAACTTGGTGATGAAATCCATTGTCACCATTTCCCACTTCCACGTGGGAAGTTCAGGCTGTTATAGCAAACCTGACGGCTTCTGATGTTCAGCTTTGACTTGCGCACACGTCAAACATTTAGCTACATAGGCAGCTATAGACTTCTTCAAGCTTATCCACCAAAAATTTGCTTTCAGATCCTGGTACATCTTGTCAGCTCCAGGATGAACGGAATATTTAGAACTGTGGGCTTCCTGGAGGATAACATCCTAAAGTCCTCCATAAACTGGAACCCATATTCGTCCATTTAACCTCAAAATTCCGTCCCTGCCATAGGATAACCGTTCTTCAGTTACTCCTAGCTTTTCATCAGGATAGTTAGCTTCTAGCACAGCTTCCTTCTGCGCAACTAACAATCTTTCGTTCAAACCATTCTTTATCTCAATGCTCTTGGCATTGATTCTTATAGGCTTCACTCTTTCCTTTCGACTTAAGGCATCGACGACTACATTCGCCTTGCCAGGATGGTATCTTATTTCACAATCATAATCATTCAAAGTTTCCATCCAACGTCGCTGCCTCATGTTCAAGTCCTTCTGATTGAACAGATGTTGAAGGATCTTGTGATCAGAATAGATCACACACTTGGTTCCATACAAATAATGCCTCCACAGTTTTAGTGCAAATACAACGGCACCCAACTCTAAGTCATGGGTGGTGTAGTTCTTCTCGTGCACCTTTAACTGTCGAGAAGCATAGGCAATAACCTTGCCTTTCTGCATAAGCACACACACCATACCAGTGTGTGATGCATCACAGTATACCACAAATTCTTCAATCCCTTCAGGCAATGTCAATACTGGTGCATTGCTTAGCTTCTGCTTAAGGATGTCAAAGGATTCTTGTTGCTTCGGTCCCCAGTCAAACTTAATGTTCTTCCTAGTCAAAGAAGTTAGGGGTGTAGCAATCCTTGAAAAATTTTCAATAAAACGCCTGTAATATCCTGCCAATCCCAAGAAGCTGCGAATCACTGTAGGCGTCTCGGCTCTTGCCAATTCATGACAACTTCAACCTTAGCGGGATCTACCTGGATTCCGCGTTCACTAACCACGTGTCCAAGAAATTGGACTTCACGAAGCCAAAATTCACACTTAGAGAATTTGGCCTAGAGCTTTTCTCGATGAAGCAGTTTCAGAATGCAATGGAGGTGCTTCTCATGGTCAGCTTGACTCTTCGAGTAAATAAGAATATCATCGATGAAGACGATGACAAATTTATCCATGTAGGGCTTGCAGACGCGGTTCATGAGATCCATGAATGCGGCTGGTGCATTAGTGAGTCCAAAAGGCATCACTAAGAACTCGTAGTGACCATAACGAGTCCTAAATGCAGTCTTATGTACATCTTCATCCTTGACCTTCAGTTGATGATATCCTGACCTTAAGTCGATCTTGGAAAAGTAACTTGCTCCTTGAAGCTGACCGAACAAGTCATCGATCCTGGGCAATGGATATCGATTCTTGATAGTAACTTTGTTAAGTTCTCGATAATCGATGCACAGACGCATCGACCCATCCTTTTTCTTCAAAAACAGGATTGGTGCTCCCCAAGGAGATGAGCTAGGTCTAATAAATCCTTTGGCTAACAAATCATCCAGTTGAGTTCTCAACTCTTTCATCTCCGTTGGTGCCAATTTGTAAGGCGCTCTTGCAACATGTGCTGCTCCAGGAATAATGTCAATCCTGAACTCCACTTGCCTATTTGGGGGTAAACCAGGTAGTTCTTCAGGGAATACTTCTGGATATTCAGAGATAATAGGTATGTCTTCGATCTTAGGATTTGGTTCATCAATAGTTACTTGCGCCATGTAGATAACACAACCCTTCGTCAAACACCTTGATGCCTTGAGCATGGACACTTGCTCAGGCATTCCGTACTTAGTATCTCCTTGAATTGTCAGAGGCTCGCCATGAGGAGTTCTGACAACTACTTGCTTCTTTGCACAAACGATCTGGGCTTGGTTGCGAGACAACCAATTCATGCCTATTACTATATCGAAACCAGCTAACTTCAAAGGAAGTAAGGATAACGGAAAAGAGTGGTTCCTAATGGATATGAAACATCCATCTAACACGGTTGAGGCGGTTTCTAAGGTACCATCAGCTAATTCCACTTCATATTTCACACTTAGGGTCTTAACAGGTAAATTCAGCAACTTACAAAACTTATTATCTACAAATGACTTATCCGCCCCTGAATCAAATAATACCCTCGCATAAACATCATTTATAAGAAAGGTACCTGTTATCACGTTATCATCCTGCACTGCCTCCTTAGCATCCATTCTGAAGACTCTAGCGTTGGTCTTTTTACCTTCTTCTGGTTTCTTGGCATATTTTGGGCAGTTCGACTTAATGTGCCCCTTCTCATTGCAGTTGTAGCAGGTCGCATCCTTCAAATTTTTGCAATCTAAGGTCTTGTGTTCCTTGGATTTGCAGATCCCACATCCAAAAGTCCTTGATTGTGTCTGCGAGTTCGATTCCAACCTACACTTTCCAAAGTGATGTTTCCGACAAACTTTGCATCTGGGTTTCTCACCCGACTGTTGGTTACCTTTGTTGAACCCTGAACTCTTCTTGTTCTCATGGTTCCCCTAGTGTTTCTTGTCTGAACGATGTGAGTTATCATCCTCACGCTTTCTCTCACCTTCTTCAGAATTCTTTAGCTATTTCAACCTAACCGCATCTAAGGTAAGAGACAAGGATAGATCAGCTGCCGATCTAAAAGTAGCAGGTCTTGAAGCCTTAACACTGGCTTTGATTTCTGGGGCTAAACCCCCAATGAAGCGAGCAATCCTTTTGGGTTCTGGTGTCACGAGGTAAGGAACCAATCTTGACATCGTGTTGAAGCTCGTAAGATAAGCTTGGCAATCTAGGTTTTTCATAACCAACGATAAGAATTCTGACTCAATTCTTTCAACCTCATGCTGAGGGCAGTAATTCTCCTTAATGAGAGCAACAAACTGATCCCATGTCAGATTGTAGAGTGGGATCTTTCCAGCTGCTTGAATGAGATACTTCCACCATGCTAATGCCTCTCCCTTGAATGATTGGGATACATACTTCACTACATCCCTTTCAGCACAACCGCTGATATCAACCACGGTGTCCATTTCATCTAACCAAGTCATACAGTCAATTGCCCCTTCTCCCTAGTGAAATCCCGGGGCTTGCAGGAAACAAAGTACTTATAAGTACAAGACTTGGTACGTGGTTTATCATCAAATACTATCCTCTTGGATGGAACACTGTTTTGGTTTGAGGAATGTCGATCATTATCTTTCTTTGGCTCATCCTCCTTAGAGGGCGGCTTGCTGTGAGCCTCTGAATGAGTCTTAGGCTTGGAATGCGGTGCGGATAGGGTCCTACTTCGAGTCCCGTTAGATTCATTATACTGCCGCTCTATAGCTTTCGTAACAACATTGTCTATTAATGCTTGCAGTTCTACACCCGCTATGTTAATTCGGGTATTATCATGATCCTCCCTTGGGTGACTGTTGATCTCATCCGAGTCAGCCATGTAGTTTGAACTGTTACATAAGATATTGACAATAATTTATTTGGGAGTTTATTATGGAATTGTCTTTTATGGCAATTCATTAACCATGGTAAACATAGACCATATTTTGGTTAATTTGTTAATCATAATTATTTAGGATTTTTATTATAATTTATCCTAATTATAAAACCATAAAAGTATTATTAGTGGCACAAAAGGCCTAGTCACAAGGACATTCTAAATCATAAGCCACGATTTCAGAGAATCAAGGCATTAAGGTTTGAACATAGTTCTTTACCTTTTTCTGACAGGGAGTCGTAGACTATAACTGTCTTTTGTCTTATATGACAATGAGTATGGCCCGTAGACACTACATTACCAATGGATGTTTAATATATGATCATCTCAATTGATGATTTAACCCATGATTTATAGATCATCAAGTTAGGTTAGGAATCTTTTGAAGAATCCTATTATAAGAATGACGTGTGTGATTTTGACGAATCACGTCTGCCAGGAGTGTTAACATGTTTTCAGATGTTAACAGGGATTTTGAATCTTTTTAAACAGGTCTTACCATCTTGGCCAAGTCTCACAATGACCTGCAGGCTAGGTTATACCCTTAAGATTCTTATTTAATATTTAATAGGCAGATTATTTTAAGAGGAACGATTTTTAATTTATTTATTTCATGTATAATATATTCATGCATAAAATGACAAAAATGAAAAATTTTAAATTTAACATTCCATTAAACATTAAAAGGAGTACACATTGCCCTAAACGGGACTTTTAACAGAAATAACTTGCCCACGCAGGGGCTAACTGATAATACAAGTCCTCGCAGGGACTGATTACCAAGATAGGTGTCCACACAGGGACTAAAGAGACAAGTCCACGCAGGGACTAAGGAAAGACAAGTCCACGCAGGGACTAAGTACATAGATAAATGTCCACGTAGGGACTTGATTGAAATAAGGAAATACAACAGTACATATAGGGATTCAATGATCCCTCTTCTTCTTTCCCTTTAACAAGCTTGCTAGGCCTTTGAGAAATCCCCGGTTGTTCTACGCTCTTCTTGAAATTCTCGTTCCACCCTGTTTAGCCTGTGGAGGATTTCCTCCTGTTCCGGTGGGGAAAACCGTGGTGGCTGCGGCTGGTGCTGAAACTGAGGTTGAGCAGGTGCTTGATACCCACGAGTTAGGTATCCCACTCCCCAAGGGGCTCCATATGGTCCTTCCGGGTGGAGGGCATTGTAGTTTGCTGCTACAAGGTATGGGTCGGCTTCAGCATAATTGTAGTTAGTGTGAGCCGGCTGCTCAAATGGATTGTATGCCGTTGAACCGGCGTATGTAGGAATCGGGTTACCAAAACCCAATGGTGGCGGCGCAATAGGTGCAGAATTCACCTCTGAAACTGGATTTGAAGGCCCACCCATTTGTGGATCTTCATGCAGTGGTGGACAGTGACTGCCACTTGAGTGATGGGGGGTGCTAAAGTGAAAACCCCCTTCTCGCAAGGATATTCGTGCGCCTGTTCTTCTACGCCTTGGTGGTTCTGGAGGTGCTTGGTGAACTGGCGGCGGTGGTGGCGGTGGCGTGACTGCCACGAAACGCGAATCCTCGGAGGGATCCTGCTGCTGCTGCTGGTGGTGAGGCGATGAATGGTGAGAGGGTGTAAAGTACCATTCATACTGGTTAAATCTCGCCTGGTAGCTGTCTGGGCCACGGTAAGGTGATCCATGGAAGGATGACCCATCCGAGATCTCGATGGGGTGAGTAGGTGTCCCAGAAGGTGGTTCAACAGGATCCGTGTCTTCATCTATATCCATTCCCTGAGCTTCGGGGAAATGGTCTTCAGGGCCCAATGGGTTAAAACCCACTGGTGCTTCAATATAGTTTTCCGGGTTGAACCGGCCCTGGAAGACAGGAGTGGGGTCGCCAAAGGAATGGTGCAACAAGGATCGCTACAACGGCAAGAAGGAGTGGCGTGAGTCTTCAGGCTCGTTCTCTGATTGCGGCCCGAAGGAATGGCGGTAAGGAGGCGTTGAGCTGAACGAAGTAGATCGCCTAGTGGGCTCTGAATGGATCCTCCAGTCTCCTTGAGGACCGGTACTCACGGTAGCAGAAGGAGTTCGCCGGTGTGAAGGCCCGGCCTCGTGATCGTTGGGGGCGTTGATCGGCCCCTTGCCTCGTCCTTCTCTTCGGAACCTTGGTGGCATATTTCCTGTCAAACAAATGAAAGATACAACAAAGAAATATAAAGGATAAGGTTAGAATTTAAAGACAATTTATATTAGTCCAAAGTTCTTTGTCTAGACTTGAAAATCGATGAATGTGCAATTGTGTAACTGAGATTAAACACAAAAGGCTAGTGTTTAATTCACTCAGTGTTGGCTCTGATACCAACCTGTCACACCCCGATATTTCCACGTATTACCGGTGGGCCCGGTGGGGAGTATCGTGACGTAGTTGATATCATCATAGTCAAACAACACAAATTATAAATGCACAACGGAAGCAAAAGGTATGAATCACATTACCAACCGAATAAATAGTAATATCAAAGTATTACAACGGACTGTAAAAGATTCACAGGCTGATCAAAATATAAATAAGATCATTGTTCAACAGACTTTAACATCTAGAGCTTGCAAGACTTGATTATTGATGCCTGGAGTAGCCAGCCTATTTCGTATAGTACCTGCACTTAACCTTTTTGGAAAATACGTCAGTTTACACTAGTAAATACAATTAACTGACTCATTTTGAAAAGAGTTTAAGAAAATTAGTTTGAATGCACATGGCACAAAATATATTTAATAACTTGGGATAATTATTTAAAAATAAACTTGCATATAGTTTTACATGTTTGTCGTCCATTTAGGACCCGGTTAGAAGAGCCGGTTTAACAAGATTAATTGACACACCACTTGGTATGATACCCACAAGAAGATACCGTTCTTGTGGACTACCTTTTACATACGCAGCTGTCAGGTGTATGCCTACACCCCGTGCTTAAGTCGTGGCCATTTCTAATGAATGAGCCGAGGATATCCAGGACACGGTCATTAACCCCCCAAAGGCATTGCATCAAACAAGACAGAATAAAACGGGTTATGCATCTTTTTAATCAATATCTGATTGTACGACTTCATACCCGACCAAGCCGTATTATTATAATACCGTACCCCAAGCCCGTATAGGGAAAATAAGTTAAAAGTATTTACCTGAGCAAAGTATAAATCACAACCAGCAAGTGCATGTAGCTTTTACTGGGCTCCTAATCTGGAACGAAGGTTTTAATAACCTATTAGATTTCTAACGGGTCTTAATTAAGCCTAAACTTAGACCGGTTAGTTTTAAAGAAAGGTATACGGTTCAAAACGCAAGATTAAGCGAAGACCGGATTAGAATGTGATTTAGTCCCAACAATTTTGAAGACTTGTATAATATGGGTAAACTAAACACATTCTGGATTTCGAGGTGAAAATGATAGGGTTTGACCCGTTTCGGTCAATTTATGCAAACTAGTTACATAAATCGAACCGAACGCGAATAACGCATAACGGGTAACCAAAAGAGTCACGAACAGGTTTCCTAAGTTAATATTCTTTAAATATGTTGTGATATCAGTAGGATACCTTCCATTATGCCCAAAACGAGTTTAATCTCAATTTAAGCCCCGTAGGGGTATTTTGGTCATTTTAAAGATTCTAAAAGAGATTAATTAAAATTCTGAGATTCGGGTCTGAAATAAACAGTAAAACAACTTAATTTAATAGGTTATATCAGTTGGTAATAAGTCTTATATGACAAAATGGTTTTAAACCCATACTATGTGTTTAATACGTGTAAAAGGCCGTTTTAAGCGATTTCCGGGTCATAACTGGAAATCTGGGTTTTCTGATCAGTTTATAAAGTTAAACATACTTCATTTATCATATAAAATCAGTAGCCAAAGGTTTGGTGTCTAAATGTTATGTAAAACTCATTTTATAAGCAAAAAGGGTATAATCGGTATTTACCGAATCAAGGCAATAACCTTAGGCTATGATCAGTTTAAAAATAATTAAAAATCTTCAAAAATCTCAAAATATTATATTACATCAGTGGGTAAAATTTTTGGTGTCAAAAATTGGGTTTAGATAGGCTTTATGCTAATTACGCCGGTTAATTAATAAAAAGCTTTCAAATTACGCTATTGAGCATAACTCCTAATCTAGACCTCAAACTGATGTGAAAATTTAGGGACATGTTTATAAATCAGTAACAAAGATTATTGTCCTCTCACATTTCCAAAATTCTCGTTTTAAGGTCAAATGGGCATTATGGTCAACATTAAGCAATTAACGGAAACGTGTAAATGAATCGGACAATCAACGAGCCAATCACAGAGGGTTATACTATCATACAAGCTGGTTCTAATGGAGCTCTAAGGCATTTCTAAATCATGCTAATAAGGGTCAGAACTGAAAGTCAAGGAAATGGTCAACGTATGCGACTTTCGGTTCCGAACCGGTCCTAAACTGAAAATTGTCGGGTCGGACATGCTTAGACATGTTCTTGCATTGATTACCAAGTTATATGAGTGGTATAACAGATTACACGTCTCCTACATTGCTAATTATGGGTTAATTCGAAAATTATGTTTCTGTTGACTTTTTCGGATTAAGTTTGACCCGACATTTGACCCAGTTAGAGTGGAATTCAGAGGGTACCCTTTTAAGGGTTTATTGCCCACATAATTACCAACTTATAACTACTATCAATTTGACTAATCACTGGACCATTAGTGATTAATCGTTAAGTCAAACCTTAATTACGACGGTTTGACTTTTAAGTTATAAACTAAGTAAAACACGATTAAGGAAGGTTAAGGATACTTACCGACGTCCTAATTACGACTAGAGATGCTTAGGGACTGATCTTGAACTCCAAAAAGCTCCAGAAGTTAGGTTTGAATGAATGATCAAAAGTTGCAACATTGAAGTCTTTATATAGTGTTTTTGATTCATCATGATCATGACAAACAAGCCTATGAGGGGATCCCTGATCAATTACAAGTGTCCCTAGAGCCTAAAAACAAGTTTGTGCAGCCCATGGTATTGAAAACTAGTGATTTAAGTCGGTTAAAAGAGCTGAACTGGCACCTGTCAAGTTTCTGACGCTGACGAAGTCTTACGGACCGTAAGGCTAAGGGTCTTACGGACCGTAAGTACCTATTATGGACCGTAAGATCTTGGCTTTGCGGTCCGTAATATACCTTGGTTTAAATTTGCCCATTTGTAGTGCTTACGGACCGTAAGGCTAAGACCCATAAGGTCCGTAACCGATGGCCAGAGGACAAAAATTTGATAACTTTTGAGGTCTTGATCATGCAACTCTTTTAAGTTCGATTCTTATGTCTTTTCCTTGTAGAGGGGACCATGTATCAGGCTGGCATACTTTTACATGTGCTGCCAAGCATGATGAGGTTCTTGGATGCATTATGAATTCTTTTTAATACGGACTTTTGTTGCATTTTTATACAAGATCACTTGTTTAGCAATACACTTTATTCTTCATTCAAATATCCAGATTTGGAGTGGTTCTTAGATGTTTAAAAATATTCTAAGGCTTGGATTTTTATAAATTGTCACTCAGAGGTATTTTAATAACATGTTGACATTTTAAATCCTACCATACATCTTTAACTTGATCCGGGTTCATGACGTGTTTGCCTTACGTGACACGTGTCTTAATTTTATTGGACATAAATTTTCGAGGTGTTACAGTAACCCTATACGTGGTGTATATAAGACTGATGTGACATGTGTACTAGGTTATCTGATGTGGGAATCAACAAAAACCCTATACGACGCGTACAGGGCAGTACACGTCGTACATGGGTGTATGAATAGGTGCTTGTGTGTTAAATATGTAGTCCCTTATTTTAAACGGACTAAAATAGAATCATGAATATTTATTAGGGTAAATTACGCTTTTCGTCCTTTATGTTTGTATCAGATTGCAGTGGATACTCTTTAACTTCAATAATTACAATCACATTCCTTTATTTGTAAAAACCCATTAAACCCTAGGTCCTTTAGCCCTAACTAGGTTAAAATTTTCGGTTAAGTTTGCCATGTGACTTGCATATGAGGGTAGAATAATAATTTTACCTATTATATTTAAAATATGTATTCTTTTTCCTTTCATTTTCACAACCAAAAAACCTTATTCCCTTTCTCTCTCTTCTCTCTCATGTCTCTCTCTCTAGAAAATGGCCGGCCGCCACCCTTGGTGGTGGAGCCACGACGGCAGTGCCAACTACCACCATTACCCCAAACTCCGACGCCTACCTACCACCACCTGCAAACCCACCCTTCCACCTACCATCCTGTCTCCCCTCCGAATCTCCCCAACCTCCAACCTGAAGACCCCCCTTCCAAATTCCTAGGTTCATCCAACCTTCTGCCGTAAAACCAACGATATGAACTCATGCATCCAGAATGAGCTAGATCTAGACTATATTTGATGGTAGAAGAAGGTGGTGGTTGTAGGTCCAGCGGTGATGGTGGTTTTAATTTAGACAAAGAGTCACAGGCGGTGGTGGTGGTTTTAGTATAGAGAGAGTGTGTGTGTTTAAAGAGGTGGTGATGGTGGTTTTAGGTTAGAGAGAGAGAGTTTTAATTAGTGTTTTAATTTTCAAAATTCTTTTTATTTTATACAATGAATATTTTTTTTGTATAAAAGGCAAAAGACAAATTTGCCCTCATGTGAGTGAGGTCCACATGACTAGATATAACTATGAAAATTAATCAGGTTAGGGCGAAAAAACCTAAGATGTAATGAGTTTTACAAATAAAGGATTGTGACTATAATTATTAAAGTTAAAGAACATTCATTGCAATACGATACAAAAATAAAGGACGAAAAATGTAATTTAGAAACCAGTATATTACATATCTGTACTACTATAAGATCATTTCACTTTATAGTTGTGAAATATAATTATCAGAACATGTAAAGTACGGAGGAATTTTATCAGCTTATAGTTGCAAGTGAGGTTTGTCTTAACATGTTTTCAGTGATACATAAGAATTTGTACTTGAACATTTATGTTTTTACTATTTTTACAAAAGGTATTTTTGAACATTTAAGAATTTGTAGTGATTTTTGTTTTTTCAAAAAGGGAATACTACAAGTACTAATGTATTGTTTTTTTGAGGTAAAACATGACTAAGTAAGAGATGGGGGCTAAACTAGGGGCGACAATTCTTGACACAATCCTTTAATTCGACCTAAACCTGACACGAAAAATTGAGTTTGGGTCAACTAACATGACTTGTTTAATAAAACGGGTTGGGTTGACCCGTATTAAAAAATGGTCGAGTTTGGGTTTGGGTTGACCCGTATAAAAATGGGTTGACTCATTAACCCGTTTAACTATTTAAAAAAATCTTTTATATTTTTGTTTTTGTTTTTTCCATTTCTATTTTACATGATTAGTTATCATAATGTTAGTTTTGACACATAATATTATTTATTTGTCATACTCATATACTCATCATTAAACATGTTAGTTTTGACACATAATATTATTTAGAGTAAACTGCCATTTTGGTCCCTGTGGTTTGGTCAGTTTTGCCACTTTAGTCCAAATCTCAAACTTATTACATCTGGGTCCCTGTGGTTTGCATTTTGTTGCCATTTTAGTCCAAAATCCAAAAACCCTCTATTTTGAGAGTTGAAAACTGATTATTTTGTCTTTTTGTGTAGGGGCATTTTGGTCATTCTGATTTACTCTTCTAATAAATTAAAAGAAAATTAATTATATATTACTCTCTCTCTCTCTCTCTCTCTCAGTTCTCTCTCTCTCTACACCAGTCATCTCCACCAACACCGTCCTCATCTCTACCCACCAACACTGCCATCTCCACAACCACCACTACCACCACCAAACATCGCCATCTCCACTATACCCACGAATCCTTTCCAACACCCCACTAACCTTTTAATCCAATCAATCAAATTCTCTGCATCCATTTAAAATATTATGTGATAAAGTTCATGTCTTTTAACCCAATCACATCGATTCAATCTGAGTGTTCAGATCCATCATTTGAAATTTTGAACAAGTTGCAGGTCAAATTGTTGGTTGAATGCACGGTTGCAGGTCAAACATCATCTGAATCGTGCCCATCGATGCAACACCACATCGATTCATCATTGAATATACTCATTGATTGATAAAGATTCACCGCTATCTCTCAAATTCTTCCCAAAAAATGGGTGTATGCATCAGCAAAAGCAAGAATTCATCAAGAACTGAAGTGGGTATTACTTACAATCACAGATCTGATGAGCCAAACATTGTGTACACCAAATCACCAGCTCCAGCAGACCAAATTCCACCAAAGAAATCACCACGACCACCACCCAGCCCCAAAAGGGTATTCAAATCGATGGTCTGTACCGCCACACCGCCACCGCCATCACCGCCAGAGCTTTGAAGAAGATGTGTTTGAAGGTTTGGAGAAGAGGTGGAGCCGGTGCGAAGACAGGAGCTTTAAGGTCAACGCCAGTGGGTTGTATGAAGACGGAGAACGATGCTGACGCCGGTGGAGCCTCTCTCCGACTTCCTCTCTGAAGTTTTGGGTGTTAATGGGGAAGATGAACCCTTAAATATGGTGATTTATTTAGTTTATTATATTATTTTTAATCAATATTGAGTTAAAATAAAAACAAAAATGACCAAAATACCGCTTTAGAAAAGGACAAAAAAAACAGTTTTTTTTTTGTGAAATCTGATCTGATTTCAGTTTTGGAGTAAAATGGCAACAAAATGCAAACCACAGGGACCCAGATGTAATAAGTTTGAGATTTGGAGTAAAGTGGCAAAACTGGCCAAACCACAGGGACCAAAATGGCAGTTTACTCTATTATTTATTTACATGATTAGTTTTGACACCCCCAAGCTAAACCCATTTTATGACCAACAATCGGAAGAAAAGTAATGTTTCTTGATATTGAACGTATAGATTTATGAGTAGGTCTGTAAACGAATCGAACGAACACGAATACGAATACAGACATGTTCGTGTTAGTTCATTTTACTTTAACCAAACAAGAATACTAACACGAGTATATAGTCGAACACATTTTTTTTGTTCCTGTTCATTCATTAAGAAAATGAGCATGATCTTGTTCGTTTATGTTCATTCGTTTAAAACCATGACGAACAGTTCATGAACGTAAATGAACATAAACAAACAAACATAAAATAACATACATACATGAACATAAATTATTGAACGTATAGATTTATGAGTAGGCCTGTAAACGAACAAACACAAAAATACATAAAGTACCTTTTTATATAAATTATTGATTAACTACGATAAGTTATATTGAAAATCTCATTTTTTATTTTTTTTACTGGAAAACCCAATTGTATATATATATATATTAATTCATAACAAAGGGATGAATAGTACATTTTTTGTCTGGAGTTTTTTTACATTGTAAGCTATAGGATTTTCTTTTGTAATAGAACTTTGTTTTTTATATGATTTGGCACAAATGTTAAATGAGTTTAGTCTTTTATTTGTTTTTTTACGTTTTTTTTTTCCAGATTTGGTCGTTGTTTGTTGCTACTTAGCACGGTCTATGGTATTCATATTTGGTCTCCCATGTTTTTATCCCTGGACTTTCTAATATGCGTCGATATAAATTCGACTTCGTCTAGAATTTGCTTCATGTGAGTCACTTGGTGTTAGCAATTAGTGTTTTCATCGTCGTTCGGTTGCTACTTAACATAGTTTTACCCCCCCCCCCCTCGCGCAATGCAATGATGGTGGCACGGTTTTACGCCCCCGCCCGCAACGCGGGGGTCTTAAAACTAGTTATCTATTAGTTATATGTATATAAGTAGTTAAAAAACTTCTTTTATTTTGATATTTATATAAATATAAATATAAATATAAATATAGGGGGAGATTCATTTAAGAAGAAAAATTAATTGAGAAGAAAAAAAGCAAAGGGTAAAATAGTAAAATATCAAATACTTTTTTCCATCTTATTTATTATTATCTTTGACTAATTAATTAGTGAAAAAAACTATAATCCTCCACAATAAAAATTTTTGCTTACGCATATCGAAATTTATTATACATAATTCGTAATTTATCTTACACATCTCGTAACATATCCTGCATTCTAAATTATTTTTTTAATATATATTTTTTTGAAATAAGTTACAAATTTAATGTAGTTAATTAAAGAGTAAGACTACTAATTAATGATCTTTTTAAGTTTACCAATATGCCCTTACAATAATATTAAATACAAATATTAAATGAAGCAAAATAAAGCATTCTTATTGGTTTAAAATTCTTTTTTCTTCTCTTACAAAAAAAATTATTCTTATTCGAACTCTCCACTATAAATATAAGCCCATATGTAATTATTAAAATATAGACGAATATAAACGGACGTTCACGAACATAAATGAACGAACAACACGTATGTTCATGTTCGTTCCTTTAATTAAATAAAGAAATAATTTTGTTTATGTTTGTTCATTTATTAATAAACGAAACGAGCACAATCAAACTTCCCGCCAAACAAGTTCACAAACAGTTTATGAACGTCCGGATTGTTTATAGACCTATTTATTAGTCATTTAAAATCCACTGATTTTATAAGTATTATAATAAAAATAATAAAACAATACACATATCTGGATTCTGGACTAACCAATCAGATAAGAGCATCCATAATGAACAGTTTATGGCAAGGTCCATGACATTGTTGCAAACGATTTGAGTTTGCTACCAAAGTCCATGGGTTTTGTGTACTTTGGTCCGAATTCTCTTACTTGTTCCCCGCTAACATACACACATAAAAACACACACGTATACATATATAATATTTTTAATGTGACTTATACAATTTTGTAAATTGTGAGAAAAATAAAAGTATTTTTAGATAACTTTGTAAAAACGATGTGATTTTTAAAAGGTTTATGAATGCTTTAAGTGTTGTTCAACTAAAAACGATGATAACAGTGAGGTTCAACTTAGGGCCGGTCTAACGTTTTTTTGAGAGCCTAAGCAAACTAAAAAGGTGGGATCTTTTTAGAATTTTTTATATGAACCTTTCTCTTTTACTCGGGTTTGGGACCGACAACAATTAACAAGGAAGTTTTAGTTGACGGTGTATTAAAAAATAGTATATATACAGAGCACATCAACACAATTATAGTATCTGTCTAATCAACTAAATCAACTTCACAAAATTTTGGAAAATCAACCAAAATTCAGTATTTATCTTGATGAAGTCATGGTCTAACTAAATGTAAATGAAGTTTTTTTTGCAAACAAGTATGAAAAACTGGAGATTACAACTACAAACGGAGTTCGACCGTCTCTCAAATGATAGATTAATCGTTATTTCTTCAACTGCAACTCATTAAATCTTAAAACGAATTTGGGGGCCCTTGGAGGTGAAGACCCTAAGCGGCTGCCTTACTTTTATACACCATAGGACCCGCCCTGGTTCAACTAGAATGGGCGGATCTAGAGGTAATTTGCGGGGTTTCCAGGAACCTATTCGGTTCGTAATTTATAGTGTTACATTATATAAAAAATTCTGAAGGAACCCTTTAATATTTTGTAAGGAAACCTTATAACCAAATGTGTCGAGTAGAAAATTGGTTCAGTGCGCTTTTCTTAAATTTAAGGTCCCGGGTTCGAGTCCGGGAAGGTCCTTTTTGTTGAGTTTTTGTTCTTTTAACTAAAAAATGATTTTTCTTTCTTTTTTCCTTTTAACTAAAAAACGAATTAGGGTTTAGATATTCACTCCAGCCTCCACGGACAAAACCCCTTTTGATTTTAACTCCAAATCGAAGGGGATAACTCCAAATCGCAGAAGTGCGAACCAAAATTGAGGGTTGATTCCAGGGTTATTCTTGAAACTACAGGTTGCCTCAGTGGGTCATGATACAAAATTTTGAAATCCCAAGTCTCATATATACTTTTTTTTTGGTAAAGAGTCTCATATATACTTTGAAAATTGAAAATCATCCTTTTTTGTTCTTTTGTCAGGGTTTGAAGTAAGGTTAACGATTTGAGATGATATCAAGATTTGTATAAGGTACATTATTTCAGCCCTAGCTTTACCCCTGATTTTGCAATGTGCGCTTGTCCTATTTTGGATATTCCAATTTGACAATTTAGGTGTTAAAACTTAGTGTACTTTAAAAAATGTTCATTATGAGTTAGTTTGTAAAATAGAGCTATTTTCTGAATTTGTGATCGAACATCTCCGTCTCAACCTCAAAGATTAGGTTCTTGTTTACAACTCACTAAATTCTTAATTATGAGTTAGTTTGTAAAAGAAAACATATTAAGGTGTTAAAACGCACCGAATTCTGTTTTTTTTTTAATATATACTTCGATTTTCCACGTGGGGAGTGCTTGGAAAGAAATCCAAATATATAGACTAGCTTCTTGCTTACACATTACTAAAAGAGAATTATGTTTAAAAGTTGTACATTAAAGATTAGCTTCTAGTTTTGCATTTTTTAGGCTGTTTTACTTAGTTACCCGACTTATTAACCCTTTATGGCCCGACCTGTTAACCCTTTATAACCTGGCACTATCTAACCTAGTCAATTTTTGCACCCCCTGACGAAAAATCATGGATCCGCCACTGATTTGAAAATGGTTTAAAGAGGTGTTCCGACCATCCGGTCATAACTCTTGAAATATCTAAACCCATTTTATCTTGGGTTATTAGATTTTATCACCCATAACTATTGGCGTTTTGCCGCTGCCACCCCCAACTATCACTTTGATGCCCACCAGCCCCAACTTAACATTTGGGTTGCGATATCACTCCTCAGTTAAATAGACTTTAACTGAGTTAGATTTTTTTTGCTGACTTGGCAAGATGATGTGGTGGTTTTATCATATGTGTCATGGTGAGGTGTAAATCTGATTAAACACCACCTCCACCACCACCATCACCTCCATCAACAACCACTGCCACCTCCTCTCTCTATCTCTTTCTCCCCCTCTCTCTCTAACACCACCTCCACAATTGAAGAAACACTGGTTAATTGACCGGAATCAAATAAACCAGGGGGTCGGTTCCGCATAAAAAGGTTGGTTTTTCCTCGTTTGGTTCGTAGGTGTCAGGTCTTCTTCTCTTTACAGTAACTGCAAAACAACCACCGTTAGACTCGCCACGGGGAGAATGGGGGTTCTCTCTGTGACCACCCTCCGGCATGAGAATAAGTACAGTTTTTATGAAGAAGAAGAAGAAGTGTAAGTGAAGTGAATGTAACTTGAAGATTATACCTGAATTATCCGTCTATTTATAGCCGAAGTTTGGGCGGGAAAACTTGTTGGTGAAATATTGACGGAAATAGCATTTTCCGTCAGCGGTTATTTTCCCTCCGTTAATCTCTTTAACGAGTGTGAGAGCACACGGATTGTGATCTTGATCAACAGTTGGGGTATTGCCACGTGGAAAGTGGGCAAGTGAAGATCCCTCTTCAATTCCATGCTATCATCGTGACTTCAAGGAAGCCTGGGATGATGACACGTGGCAGGACTGTTATAACCGTCTGGTGCTGCACGATAGGGCCTTCTAGAGGATTACAGCTGTAATCCCGTGTGGCTCCTTACTGTATGGTATTAGTGAAATAATATCCAAGTCTGAATATTATTTATGAGGGAGTGCTTGTCAGGATTGTTATCCTTATCTGCTACTGAGACTGGCGCGAGGATTTGCTAATCCCCTTTTGGCGCGCAGGTATTGCTTGTTGTGCTTCGTCTAAGTTCTCTTTGTAGGACCAGTGCGCGGCCGCGCAAGGTCTAAAGAGGGTTAGGAGAATGAGTTGGTGGTATGGTCCCAAGTGCTTGAAGCAAGGTTTTTGGGACCTTACCCCTTCAAGTCCCCCTAGTCTAGTGTTGCTCTTATGCAAATAAGTGGAGCACTGGACTATGAGAGAGAGTTGCTTTTTGCTATGGAGGTTTTTTGGCGTGAAATTGGAGAATCTTTGGGGAAGATACTCTTGCTCATTATTCTTGATTTTAAAAATCTTGATTTTGAACAAAAAATAGAAATCTTCGTGAAGAAGTTTGTATTTTAGCTTTTGCTCTTGAACTGTTTACCTGAGGGGCTTTGTAATCATGCGCTGACTGCTGTTCACGTTATTCGAGAATGGAAAAGTATTTTGTATTACCGCTTCGTCTTCTCGTTGAACTGTAGTTTAAAGAGAACGTGTAGATTGTGTCAGAGGGTTTTTAATGTGATGTGACGTTTGCAGTGGCAGCGCCGTTTCTGAGTCGACTAATTGGACACTTAATCATCACAATCCTTCTTTCAATGCTGACACCATCCTTTGTTGGCCTATATATTCATATTAGGTGTGAAGTTTTTTCCAATTTGGGGAAAAATGAGGACTAGACGACAGCCTCGATGCCGGAGAATTTCTGAAATTCTGAGAACGTTTGATGCTGCTGACGGTCTTCTCCTTCTCTCTGGCACGTTGATTGAACCGTCTGTCAGAGATGGGGGTATTCATGATGCTGTTCTTCCCGATTCCTCAAGGAATTGAACCCTCTCTTCCCTTACATATGATAACAATGGGGGAGTTACTAGATTATCGGCGTATGCTGTTACTCAATCCTTTCCAGCTGACTGGAGGGACCGGTGCTCCATTGTGTACCAACGACGTCGCCGTGGTTCTTATACTGCTCCTCTGGCCGAGGCTCCGACTGGTGGGAGCATAGCTGCTGCTGAAGATGATGGAGAGGGTGCTAACCCTTGGGTTGTCGATCCTCATCCTTTTTTGGAGTATGGTGAAGTTCTACATACTCCATTTTTAGATATGTTTCCTGGTGTGTAGTTTGTTTAATTTTGTAACTATTTTTTGATACACTGCTGTGTGTTGTAAATCTTTTGTTAAAGTGCTTTGTTGCACTAGTAACTTCTCTGATGCACTGTTGTGCGTACTTGTTTTGTGGTAATCATACGTTGTGTTTGAATTACAATATGTTGCATATGTATAATTACTTTGTTTAGGTAGAGCAAATGAGAATGGTATTGTGCTCATGTGTGAACGTGGGTCTTAGACTGTGCGCGGGGCTAATGCCTATTAGACCGTTCAAGAGGCTTACAATGTTCACCATATTGTTTTCGCGTATACCAAAGGAATTATATGCAATTTGTAACAAACAATAACATGTAAAGATAATTTTTGCATTAATAGGGCGCGGGGCCAATAATACAAAGTGAAGTGGAAAAAATACATTGCCTGTATAAGTCTGGCTTTTTGAATAGGTTGGCTATATGTAGCACCTGCGCAGTTGCTGCGCATTCCAGGTGTGAGGAACAGTTGTTCCATCGATTCTTTTTAGGGTGTACGCCCCTTTGCCCAGGACCTCGTTGATAATGTATGGTCCTTCCCATTTGGGTGCTAATTTGCCCGGCTTCTCCGCGTTGGACGCTTCGTTATCGCGCAGGACGAAGTCTCCTGGGACGAAGGTACATACCCAGACGCGCGCGTTGTTGTATTTTTCAAGTTTGGACTTATACCTTGTGTAACACCCCGAAAATGTAAAACTTTATATAAGAATTATATAAAGTATGAATAACAAGAATATACTAACTAGGAATTTTAACCTAGTTAGCTAATAGCCTAGAAATAACTTATAATAGGGTTAAAAATAGCCAAACTAAAAGTTATTCAAAAGAGGAGGGGTTAATCTTGTAGAACTTGAAAGTAGAATTTATTAAAATAAATTAAATAAAAACCAAACACACAAATTAGTGTGCTTGGTCGACCAGAAACGCAGGGAAGCGACCAGAAGTTCTCACTAACCCTAACTCCACAAAATCAATCAATTGAAGGTTAAATTCTGTCCCAAATCAAAATCCGAGCATAGATTATTGATCCTCATCGCAAGAGGATTCCAAGGTATGTAAAATTTAAGGAAAACTCTCAACTTGAAATTCTCATGAAATTGGGAAAAATCTGAAATTCTAGTTGCATGTGTGTATTATGATGATTAGGAACAACTATAGTGTCTAGGGACAAAACCCTAGACAAATACAAGTTGAAATCATAAGAAATTTTAATGAAACCTATGAACACCATTGTAGGTGATTAGTGGGTTATGTGTAATTTGATGAACACTAGGAAATAGATTGTTGATCTAGTGTAATTTGGCAATTTTGAAGTGATTCCAGAAAATTAGAAGTTATCAATCATGTAAAAAGGTTGAATGATGTGAAATTAGGGCTAAATGATAAACTAGAGATTTGGTGTTTAATCATGTAAAAATCTGCCCATGAAGTGTTTGTTGAAATGCCTCTATGAAGGCTTAAAACTGAAATTCCAAGTTTAAACGCATAATCATGATGTTTTGGTGTATTGTGCGAACTATGATTTAAAGAGAGTTCTAAACATATCATAAATGAACTCTATAGGAACGGGCGCAGGAGCGTCAAGCGGACAAGCGGGTGGCGAACCACGTTTGAAAGGCCTACTTTGAAGGTAAGTAACTTGACCCCTTACATTATACGAATTGTTGTTAAATTATGCAAAGTTTCGTTGTAAGGTAGTTATGGTGATGATTGTAGCGACCATGATCGTTACTTGAATTAATAGGCTTAGCATGTCAAGAAACCGTTTGGTAGTCATCACGTTGGAGGATTCCACAAGATGAGCCAAACGGGTTGATTTGTTGTGTAAATTATTGTACTAGTGTTTTAGAGAGTTGAAAAGGCGATAACAATCACAAGAGCATTAAGCCATGAGATTGGTAAAGAAATGCGGGTGATAACAAGCCCCGGATGTTGGGTATAAAGTGCCATAAGCTTCCTAGTTAAATGATATTGAAATGAGTAAAGTTAAGATGGGTCAAATAATCAATTCATGCGTGGCAAATGTTTCGAAATATAGCTAATTGGCCTTTGTTATAGATGATAAAAGACATAATAGAATGCGAGAAATTAACATGTTGGTTTGCTAGAACGAGATATCCGAGAATTTGGTTTAGCCGAATCAAACAAACAACCAAATCATGAACTTACAGCGAATACCGTAAGTTACGGTGGTACCGTAACTTACGGTAGACATAATAAGACTTACGGTAGTCCTTTACTGTCTTACGGCAGATTTGGGATTTTCAGAAACCACCGTAACTTACGGTGGTACCGTAAGTTACGGTAGACCTTAAACACTTGTGTCTAATTCTTTTACATCCTAGCTAGTCGAATCCGTTTTAAGCGTAGTTTCGATTAAGAAATATTTTAAGAATTCAAATGCTAAGATTTGTTAAAATCTCCAGTTTCAGGCATTACTAGTAGGTGGACGATGATCAAGCATCTTTAGAAAGCTTCCGCGTTAAACTTAACTTTGTTTAGACAATGTTTACAATGTAACTAGTTTGCAAAACAACTTATGAATGTTTGAATTAGTCGGTAGTTGACTAGTGTTTGTTACCTTAAAATTTTACTTTTGGAACTTATGTTTTAAATGGGTCATTTTTTTTTGTAAATCTTATGAATTATTGTTAAATTCGAGTAGTAATTAGACGGGTGTTACAAGTTGATAATCAGAGCTTAAGGTTGTCAACTAAGTGTTCGGTTCAAGCTTGATCGATCGTCCGATAAGGATTAATTATTTATTTCAGTAGATCTTATTCTATGTATGTGAAAGAAATGGAAATAAATGTGCACGGGAAGAGCGTGTTAATACACTCAAACCCGGAAAGTGCACTAAATGAGAATGGTCAAAGCAAGTTATGAACTTGGCTAAACCGAAATAAACAAAGCTATGTTATAAATGAGATGTTTAATAATCGATGTAAACATTTCAATTTTAAGATGACGGAAGGATGGGAGGAGTGTATGAATACGCTTGAACCCGGGAAAATAACTAAGTAAGAAAGGTAAGGCAAGATATATACTTGACCAAACCGAAAAAGAATAACACATTATTTATGACTGAGTGAGAATGATATAAATTTCCGTATAATAAGATGGAAATGAATTAAATAATTATTGATAAATCGTGATGGATGTTTCAATTGAAGAAATGTCTGGAGTAACCGGAGATGATTCGACATCTCAATTGACTGAACAAATGAAAGCGAAGATTTCCGAGGAGGTCGGAAAAGCTCTAGAAAATAGTCTATCACAGTATATTGATAGATTACAAACCACAATCGTGCCGGTGGTGAACGATATGATGGTTGAATTGAAAGACAGCATACTACAAGAAATAGAAGAAAGGAGGGTGTTGGATATGAAACCAAGTTCCGTAAAGAAATCCAAGTATGATAAAACTCCCAAGAAAGGAGTTACAAAAAGTGTAGTATATCAGTGTAAATTTTGTGGAAAAAAATTCACAAGGGCACATGTGGTAAGCCAAGACATAAGAAGTCTAAATGTCCAGAGAGACTTGGAACCAAGGACGCAACCGACACAAAGTCCGATGCCCAGAAATCAAGGACAAAGTTGTTTTATATAACAGCCGTAGAGACTAAAGCTGAAACTGATGTCGCTTCAGGTATACTCTTGTAAATTAAATTTCAGCATGAAATTTTAAATTATTATGAGTGCAAATAAATCGTTGTTTTACATCGATTTATTCAACATCCTACATTCGCGTTAACGAAATTACCTATGCTTTGAGAAATAAGAAATTGGTAGTAATAAAAATTCTAATTGTTTATAAGAGGTGCTGAAACTGTACATTTCAAAGGTAAAAGTAATCTCGATAGATATTGCAACCGGAAGGAGTGCATCCACACTCGAGCCCGGAGAAGCAATGAAAGACAAGTTTCATAATGGGAAGGAGTGCGTGTACACTCAAACCCGGGGAATGAATGAAGTGAATAATTCTGCGTTGGGAAGGAGTGTAATTACACTCGAACCTGGAAATTGCAATAATAACAAATAGCGAAGGCAAGGTTATAGACTTGGCCAAACTAAATAAAATGTGTAGAAGCGTTATTTACATCAACAACCGATGTGGATAAATTTCATGCAACAATAAGGAATAATAAAATTAAACGAATTAATTTTGTTACAGTTACAGTTGGACTGAGGATAAGAATGAGAAATCAAGACTTGGTCGGAAAATATCCTCAAGGAGAACCAAATAAACGATACATATTATTCGCCACTACGAATAAGGAAGTATCGTTAAATGCAGACTTAGAAACTTGGGTATGGGTAACCATCCAAGTAACATCTTATTAATCAAATCCTTATGAGGAACAACGATGATCACAGTGATGGAAGTGATTATATAAAAGATTAGTAAATAAATATTATGAAGGTATTAGAATAAGAACAGGTAAACCCCAAAAGCCGTATAACCACAGTAATGGTTTTACCAAATAAGACTTAAGAAATGGGCCTTCGGGACATTAGTAAAAAAAAAAAAAGAAACAGACCTAAGGGTCGCTAACAAAAGGAAGGTGGTGTTCGGATCAAATACGTATAATACTTGATATTCCAAGTAAGTGCAACCCAAATAATGAAAGTGCGAAATATTACTGAACCTATGTGTTATGAAGTAAAAGAGTATAGAAAGGAAAACGCAGATCAATAAAACCGGAGCGTTAAAAATATTAAGATAAAGAACCCGGTAACGAGTTGAAAGGAAATAGAGGCGTAAACCAAATAACGGCATGAGTAAAATAAACCGACGCGAAGGACACATAAGAAGTCATAGAGTCGGAAAGATAATCCGAAAGAAAATGAGTGTTGCCTTAGACTAAGGTCAAGGTAAAACTAAACATGGCGTGATGTGATCACGGACACAAAAGTAATATAGAATGTAATCATGTTATAGTGTGAACGACTAGATATGGTAGTATAAACATGCAAAAAGGGCCGATGACGGCAATATTGCATACCCGAATGATGAGGTATGAGGTAAAATGGTGACCAATTAGTTTAGGCAATAAAACAAGTTGTAGCCTAAATAACCCTGTGACCTAGGTAGAGCGATTGTTAATATAAAACTAGCGTCAAGTAAGTATGGCTTACACTAGTTTTATATTTTAGAATATTCTCTATCGTATTAGTTACGAATAAGATAAATACATAGTTGAGGTATGATGTTTCGGCGTGTAGACGTACGGAACAAGATAGTTGAGCATGACAAGAAACCACGTGGAGGGTTTAAAAGGGGTTAAATCGGTAATACAATCAATTTATGACAAATGGAAAATGAACTTTTAAATGATTACCTTATAGGGTAAACCAAAACAAACAATAAGGGTAAAACGGTAAATTGGTCACGCGTCGACCATAACTATTGGTTTTAAAAGACACTTATGAAGTAAGCCTTAATAGGCCGAAAAGTGTTAAGAAATGAATTATAAGTAAAAACGACCGCGCGATGTAAATCGGAGCGAGTCATATAGTCGAGATGAAAATACATGTCATCTCGCTAATAAAATCGGCCGTTTAGACCAAACAGGTCAAAGGGTGAAGATACCACCTTTTGATAATAGCGACTAATGATTCTTGTCGAGTTATATGATTTCAGGAATAAATGTAGAAATGATATTTGCATCGCTATTATTTAGCGAATATTATGGAAAGGCATTAAAACAGGTCAATACATTGACCCGAGCCAGGTATGTGTAATAGAGTAATTACTCATTTAGAACGTAAGGTTCAATGAGCATTAAATGAAGTCTTAGATAGACAATGGGTTACTTAAATGGGTAAACCGAATGTTTTAAAAGAGGGTCGTGGTGTTTCGAAAAGCATGATGATTTTTCAAACAAGATCATAACTCGAAAGAAAAAATTCTGGGTCAAACATGCTCTCAAAAGACCTTGTCGTAATTGAAAGACAAAAAGGGACCAAAACACCCTTGTTAGCTAATTCGAACAAACAACCTTTAAAGGTTGTTTGGAAACGAGTTTTATGATTAGGTAAATACTTAGAATAAGTATAGAAGCTGAAAGAGGTATTATATTAGTCAAATGGCACTATTTGAGTTTTTGCCGTAAAATAATGATTCGAGAGGTAAAATTTGGTTTATATAGATCACCACATTAAACCCACCGTAAATACAGTTGTGGTGGGAGACCATAGGATAAGAAATGTGGTGATAGAATGCTAGAAGCAATTGCGAAACAAACAAATTGATCAAGTCAAGATCAAGTAGGAGCATAGGAAGGGTTCGGACACTACGTGGGAGTCCGAAGAGGAGGTGCGACGTCTCCACCCTACATTATTTGGTATGTACTTCGGTTTCGGGGACGAAACCCTTTTTAAGGGGGGTGGACTTGTAACACCCCGAAAATGTAAAACTTTATATAAGAATTATATAAAGTATGAATAACAAGAATATACTAACTAGGAATTTTAACCTAGTTAGCTAATAGCCTAGAAATAACTTATAATAGGGTTAAAAATAGCCAAACTAAAAGTTATTCAAAAGAGGAGGGGTTAATCTTGTAGAACTTGAAACTATAATTTATTAAAATAAATTAAATAAAAACCAAACACACAAATTAGTGTGCTTGGTCGACCAGAAACGCAGGGAAGCGACCAGAAGTTCTCACTAACCCTAACTCCACAAAATCAATCAATTGAAGGTTAAATTCTGTCCCAAATCAAAATCCGAGCATAGATTATTGATCCTCATCGCAAGAGGATTCCAAGGTATGTAAAATTTAAGGAAAACTCTCAACTTGAAATTCTCATGAAATTGGGAAAAATCTGAATTTCTAGTTGCATGTGTGTATTATGATGATTAGGAACAACTATAGTGTCTAGGGACAAAACCCTAGACAAATACAAGTTGAAATCATAAGAAATTTTAGTGAAACCTATGAACACCATTGTAGGTGATTAGTGGGTTATGTGTAATTTGATGAACACTAGGAAATAGATTGTTGATCTAGTGTAATTTGGCAATTTTGAAGTGATTCCATAAAATTAGAAGTTATCAATCATGTAAAAAGGTTGAATGATGTGAAATTAGGGCTAAATGATAAACTAGAGATTTGGTGTTTAATCATGTAAAAATCTGCCCATGAAGTGTTTGTTGAAATGCCTCTATGAAGGCTTAAAACTGAAATTCCAAGTTTAAACGCATAATCTTGATGTTTTGGTGTATTGTGCGAACTATGATTTAAAGAGAGTTCTAAACATATCATAAATGAACTCTATAGGAACGGGCGCAGGAGCGTCAAGCGGGTGGCGAACCACGTTTGAAAGGCCTACTTTGAAGGTAAGTAACTTGACCCGTTACATTAAACGAATTGTTGTTAAATTATGCAAAGTTTCGTTGTAAGGTAGTTATGGTGATGATTGTAGCGACCATGATCGTTACTTGAATTAATAGGCTTAGCGTGTCAAGAAACCGTTTGGTAGTCATCATGTTGGAGGATTCCACAAGATGAG
Organism: Helianthus tuberosus; assembly: GCA_030545235.1. Lineage (NCBI taxonomy): Eukaryota > Viridiplantae > Streptophyta > Magnoliopsida > Asterales > Asteraceae > Helianthus > Helianthus tuberosus. The sequence goes on from CM060409.1 coordinate 180,131,813, forward strand.
CCAAACGGGTTGATTTGTTGTGTAAATTATTGTACTAGTGTTTTAGAGAGTTGAAAAGGCGATAACAATCACAAGAGCATTAAGCCATGAGATTGGTAAAGAAATGCGGGTGATAACAAGCCCCGGATGTTGGGTATAAAGTGCCATAAGCTTCCTAGTTAAATGATATTGAAATTAGTAAAGTTAAGATGGGTCAAATAATCAATTCATGCGTGGCAAATGTTTCGAAATATAGCTAATTGGCCTTTGTTATAGATGATAAAAGACATAATAGAATGCGAGAAATTAACATGTTGGTTTGATAGAACGAGATATCCGAGAATTTGGTTTAGCCGAATCAAACAAACAACCAAATCATGAACTTACAGCGAATACCGTAAGTTACGGTGGTACCGTAACTTACGGTAGACATAATAAGACTTACGGTAGTCCTTTACTGTCTTATGGCAGATTTGGGATTTTCAGAAACCACCGTAACTTACGGTGGTACCGTAAGTTACGGTAGACCTTAAACACTTGTGTCTAATTCTTTTACATCCTAGCTAGTCGAATCCGTTTTAAGCGTAGTTTCGATTAAGAAATATTTTAAGAATTCAAATGCTAAGATTTGTTAAAATCTCCAGTTTCAGGCATTACTAGTAGGTGGACGATGATCAAGCATCTTTAGAAGAACCGAACACGAACTTTTGAAGCTTCCGCGTTAAACTTAACTTTGTTTAGACAATGTTTACAATGTAACTAGTTTGCAAAACAACTTATGAATGTTTGAATTAGTCGGTAGTTGACTAATGTTTGTTACCTTAAAATTTTACTTTTGGAACTTCTGTTTTAAATGGGTCATTTTTTTTTTGTAAATCTTATGAATTATTGTTAAATTCGAGTAGTAATTAGACGGGTGTTACACCTTGCCTCCGCGATGGCTGCATTTTCGCGCCTTTCCTCGAGAAGGTCTAGATCCATCATTCGTTCTTTTTCATTGTCTTGTTTCTCCATGGCAATCATGCGCGGCGACGGGAGGCCTATTTCTGCTGGTATTACTGCCTCTGATCCGTATACCAGGCTAAATGGGGTTTCCCCCGTACTAGTTTTTGGCATGGTGCGATGAGGCCATAGGATGCTGGGGAGCTCATCTATCCATCCTCTGCGTACCGTTCCCATTCTCTCCTTGATGCGATCAACTATCTGTTTATTGATACTTTCGACCTGCCCATTTGCTTGTGGGTGCGCCACAGAGGCAAAGTTATGCTCGATCTTCATTTCTTTAAACCACTTCTGGAGATCTTCTGAGGTAAAATTTGTGCCGTTATCTGAAATAATGCACAAGGGCAACCCGAACCGATAGATGATATGTTCCCATATAAACTTGCAGATTACCATTGTTGTGGTTGACGCCAATGCCTTAGCTTCTACCCACTTGGTGAAGTAGTCAACTGCTACAATAATGAATTTAATTGCGCCTGGCGCGTCAGGGAAGGGACCGACAAGGTCGATATCCCACTGTTGAAAAGGCCAGGAGGAGGTGACCTGTACTAGAGGATTTTTTGGACGGAGGGTTTTTGGCGCATGGCGCTGGCATGCTGCGCATTTGCGCAATAATTCCACCGTGTCCACATGCATTCCTGGCCAATAGTAGCATGCGCTCATTATCTTTGCCACTACCATGCGCGGTCCGGCATGGATCCCACATAATCCTTCGTGGATTTCTCTGACTAAGTACTGCGCATCTGTTTTATCGACACAGCGTAGGAGTGGACCCATAAATGATTTCCGGTATAAAATACCGTCTGCCATTTCGTAATTTAGCGCTTTGTTCTGGATCTTCCTAGCTTCCGCTTTCCCGTCTGGAAGTTTGCCATGCTGTAGGTACATGATGATTGGGGACATCCAGGATGGGCTGCCGACCTCAATGATGTTTACTTGTTTTAGAGGAACGGATGGATTGGATAATACCTCAATGCGGACCTCTTTTTCTAGATGCTTGAAGCTGGTGGCAGCCAATTTGCTCAACGCGTCTGCGTGTTTATTTTCACTTCTGTTTATGTGAACTATTTTGAATGTTTGGAACTGGCTGATAAGTATTCGTGCTTGCTCCAGGTATAAAGCCATGGCTTCTCCCTTGGTATCGTAATAACCGTTAACTTGTTCAGCCACTAGCTTTGAATCGACGTGAGCTTCGAGGTTCTTTGCTCCCATTTTAAGTGCCAAACAGAGGCCTGCAAGAAATGCTTCGTATTCTGCCTCGTTGTTTGTACTTTTAAAATCTAGGCGTATTGCATATGTGAGCTCGTGATCATCTGGGCTAACCAGTCAGAGGCCTGCGCCTGCACCATCATCGTTGGAAGCTTCGTCTGTGTGCAACGTCTAAACCCTATCGTCGAAAACTGGAATAGGGTTTTGGATCGCCTCACATTCCTGTACTTTGTCTATGGGAACTTCTGTGGCGAAGTCTGTTAATACTTGCCCTTTGATTACCGTTCGAGGTTTATATAGGATATTGTATCCTCCCAGCTCGATGGCCCATTTGGTCAATCGTCCCGCGACATCGGGTTTCGACATAATTTGGCCCAGATGATAATTAGTAGGTACTGTAATAACATGGCCAGAGAAATACCGGCGTAGTCTTCGTGACGCGTGTACCAACGCGAGGACGAGTTTTTCGATCATAGAGTAGCGCGTCTCTGGGCCAGTTAACATCTTACTAATGTAGTATATCGGAGTTTGGACTCCGTCTCTTTCAACAATTAATACCGCGCCAACTGCGACTTCCGCTGCGGACAAATATAAGATAAACGGTTCTTCTTCTCGAGGCGCCGTTAGAGTTGGTAATTGGATTAGACATTCCTTCATTTGTTTGAAGGCCTTCTCTGCTTCTGGCGTCCATTGAAAATGGCTCTTTTTGGCGCAGTTGCGTAACGTGCTGATATGTGGTCGAAAACCGGTGATCGTAATTGCTTAATATGATGTTTTTACACATGTTTTAATTCTGAATAGCCTACTTTTTATTAGATACTTGTTTTGCAGGAATAGCAGAGTTTAAGGAGCTTTTCGGGAGCTTTACGGGTCACCGGAGTGAAAACGGGACCACCGGGACGCAAAACGGATCAACCAGGAGCAAGGAACGCGAAAAACAGAAGATATGGTTTCTGGGCACCGTCGCCGACGCCCATATGGGCCGTCGCCGATGGTCGTTGTAAATCTCCGTCGATCAAAACCACCATAGACAGCCACATTGGCCGTCGGCTGAAACTGCAAAAGCATGCACCGTCGCCGACGGCTCCTCTAAAGTGGCGACGCACAATTTTGTTATTTTGGGTGTTTGAACAATCAAGAGGACATCTGGGTCATGAATGACGGGGGTTACACTCTTGTTGGAGTTTTGAAAACATATCTTGGAGCCAATACTGATATTATTCACCTACCATTCCATCTCAATTCCATCTATCATCGATACACATCCCGAATCAAGAATCATCCACCATCACCATCTTCACAATCAATCCATCATCCATAAACCCTAATCCTTCTACCATCATCATCTTTCACCAAACCTCATCATTCACCATTCTCAAGGCTTCAAGATGTTCAATTTCAAGTTCTCAACATCCGGTGATCAAGCTTCTACTACCATGAGCGGCTAATCATCTCGGTTTCACTCCAGTGTAGGTAGTTGTTAATTTTAGGGTTTCGAATTGTTCTTGTTTCAACTTAGTGACAATTTGTGTTTGATTTTTGAAACCTTTGACAATAGTTTGCATTTGTTTCGTATTCGTATTCGTAAATTGTCGAACGATGTTAAAAGTTATGACTTTACGAAATGGTTATGTGTAGTATGCATTGTCTTGGTTAGGTTTTACTTGTGTTGATCATAAAGTGTATTCTTGTCCGTTTCTCGAAACGTTGATAGTTATTAGCACCTACGTCACGGTACACTAAATCCGCTAATCATACACACTTGAGTTGGATCTAAAAACTTGTAGAAACCCTAGGTTGACAATTACCGAAACCGGGTGTGAACCCTTTTTTTCTCATTATCGTTTATTAATCAAATTTTTGTGCAATCGTTACTTTTTAGTTGTCAATCAATTACACCAATTTCTTTAGATTAAATTCACATCTCTCAATTAAACAAAAATACAAAAAACATTCTAGTAAGCTTCATAAATTGTGACACTCTTGATAATTCAATCGAATCCATTCACAAACCACATACTTTTCGTGGTTCGACCCCTTGCTACCACTAACTATTTGTTAAGGGTAATTTGGGCTTATAAATATTATCTTTGACCGGAGCGCGACATTCCGATCAAATTTTGGCGCCGTTGCCGGGGAGTGCGTGCGCTTTGTGTTTGGATTATTGTTTGAATTTGCGTGATTATCTGTTTAATTTGTTAGTTTTCTTTTTTGTACTTGTCTTTTTCCTTGTTATGCGGGGTGTGTTACTTATGCAGGTTACAGGTAGTGCATGCATACGAGGAACTCCGGGAGGACTTCACCTTTAGTCTACGAACCGGAAATCGAAAGAGTCGCAAGAAGAAACCTAGCAAGCCGGTTAGAAGCAACTCTCGCTTCTAATCAAACCAACCAAACACCACAACTCACACCGACCATTGAAACCGATTCGATGGCAAACCAAAACTCAAACCAAAACCTCAACCAAAGTCAATTCCAATACCGAAGCAACTTCAATCCCGCCCAAAACGTTCAACCTATACCTCAAGAGCGACCGGGTGGTAATAACAATACTGGACCACCTACACCACCTTTCCAAAATCAAATCCCAACAACACCCAAAGAACACCCCCACAACAAAACCTTCATCGACAACAATCCTTACCCCTAAACCTTGATGGTCGAAATGTCAATTCCGACCGCTGAGGCAACCGAGATCATGGCAATCCCACGAACGAAGACCCATTCTTCAACATAGACGATTTAAGGAACGACATCCCCGATGATGAGCCGTTAAGTGTTCCCGGTTACCAATCGCCGGAACATGTATGCATTCATACGGAAAATTCGGACGATGGGGGGTACTAAGATGATCGGGCTAACGATGACGAAGATTGGGGATACGTGAATCAGGGTAATGGCTACAATGCAAGAGGGTATGAAGATGAGGAATTTGGCTACCAACACGCCAATTATGTTGGAGAGGATGATTACGGGTATGAGGTTGGAAGAAGTGATGGTTACGAGAACAACCGTCAACCACGAAACAATTATCAAAGGAACCGAAATGACGGGTTTTACAACAACAACAACAACAATGGCAACCCTAATCGGATTCCTCGTTTCGTGGGAGGGGGTAACCAAAGGGGTAACCAAGGTGAAAATCGAAGAGACGATAGAAGAGGTGATAGGGGCGGTGATCGAAGGGACAATCGAAGACCGGGTGATCAAGAAGTAAATGGTCCACAACGTCGTCAACAACCTCCACGGGGAGTGAATGACCGTTTTCGACCGATAGTTACCGAAAACGACTCTCCGATAGTATTCGGACGGAGAATGTTTGATTGTAAACCACATTACATCAACATACTTCCCCACTTCAATGGGAGCTCGAATGATGAGCCGTATACGCATTTGGCGGAGTTCTCGTCCATTTGTAACACTATTGGGGGGCACAACTTCGCATTAAAAGAGGTCAAGCTTCGTTTGTTTCAATTTTCGTTGAAAGACATGGCAAAACAATGGTTTCTCACACTTTCGGCGAATAGCATTCGGACATGGGGTGAGATGCAACAAGCCTTTTTAGACGAATACTATTCGATGGCGAAAACTGACGACGCTAGGGATGAGATAAGATCATTTCGGCAACTATCGAGTGAACCGTTGCATGAAGCGTTCACTCGATTTAAAGAATTGATGCGGAGATGCCCACATCACCAAATAGAAAAGTGGGAATTGGTGAAGTGCTTTGTACGTGGGTTGGATGACACAACATGGAATCGTCTCGAATTGACGAGTAACGGGACTCTTTTGAGCAACCATGAAGACGATGATTGGGAGTTTTTGGAGTGGATGAGTAAACGGTCAAAAGAGAAAGAATCGGCCGATCGAGCTAAGAAACATCCCATTTCCCGGTCGCTTCCCGATCTTGATTCTAAGGATCGAATTTCTACCTTAGAACGGGAAATGGCTCGCATGAAGAAAAAGGAAGTGAACGCGGTGCAATTTGAGGTGTGCGAAGGGTGTGGCGATATTGGACATAGATTTGAGCAATGTCCAACGGGATCGAGTGACTACACTGAGGAGGTAAACCAAGTGTATGGGGATCGAAAGCAATACGACATGAACTCCAACACTTACCATCCAGGCTTGAGAAATCACCCTAATTTCCGGTATGGTAATGCCTCGAATCAAATGAACCCGAATTTTCAATCGGGTAATCAAGGAGGTCAAGGTGGGTCCTCGTACAATAATCGTCAAGGTGGTAACCAAGGGGGTTACCAAAGGAATTACAACCAAGGTGGTAACCAAGGATATCATAACCGTGAAGGTAACTATCAACGGGGTTACAACCAAGGTGGAAATGGGGGTGGTGCATCTAACTCCCAAGGTGATGATTCGATTAATTCGAAACTAGATGCCATCATGAATACTATGAGCACTCTTACCAACTCACATCAAGCTCTCATGAATTCAAATCAATAAATTAAAACTGAAATGCGGAAAGAGTTTGAAGTGAGGGATAAATCCCAAAAGGCATTAGAGAAACAAGTAGGCCAACTCGCGGAGGAAATGGCTCAAGTGAGGGGAAGCATGGGGAAGCTTCCCAGTGACACAATGGTGAACCCTACGCATCAAGGGTCAAGCTCGAGGAATACACGTGAGGTACCAATTAATAAAATTACTTTACGTAGTGGTCGAGTCATTTATAATGGTGTCAAAACACCATCACCCCAGTTTGTTGAAGGGGTGGTGGAAGATGCTAGTGAGGATGAGAATGAGAATGGTCAAACGGGTCAAAATAAAAATGATTTGAAAAAGAATAATGACACTCCCGTTGTGACCATACCGGTCCCTAAGGCTAAGGAAAAGGGTGTGGAGGCTAATACCGCCCCTTATCCCGAAGCATTAAAGGGACCCATTAAGAAAGTTGTAAATAAAAGAGGTCCACAACAAGAAGAGTTGTTGGAGATTTTTAAACAAGTAAAAATAAATTTACCTCTTTTGGATGCAATAAAACAAGTACCGTCTTATGCTAAGTGCTTGAAAGAATTGTGCACGCAGAAACGAACTCATAAATTTCCTAAAAAAATAGATTTAACAGAAAATGTGAGTTCGATTCTTTCGGGTGCACTTCCACCTAAGCTCCAAGATCCGGGTGCGCCTATCATTTCAATTCAAGTAGGTGATTTTAAAATCAACCGGGCACTTCTAGATCTTGGTGCTAGCGTGAGCATTCTACCGGGTAGTTTGTATGACCAATATGAGTTTGGTCTACTTCAGTCGTCAAACACCACTGTGGTGTTAGCCGATTTGACACCCAAACTACCCCGTGGAATTGTTTCGGATGTGATAGTAAAAATCGAGAATTTTTACTATCCGGTGGACTTTTTGGTACTTGATTATGTGGCCAAGGACCCAACCAAGAAACCTACGGTGATTTTGGGTCGACCGTTCTTAGCAACAGCAAATTCTCAAATCGATTGCAAAACAGGAACGGTTGACATGACATTTGGAAACCGAAGGTTGAGGTTGCATGTTTTTTCCGGACTTATGAACCCTCCAGTTGATGATGATTGCTATATGGCGGACATTGTTTGTAACACCCCGTGTTTTCATAATTCAAAGTCAAGCCAAGGTCAAAGTCAACGGCCGATTCGCGCAACTTGACTCGTAGAAATTTCTTTATTTTATTTGTATTATGTGGAGTAAGTGTTGTTAATGACAATAATCGATGTGTGTTAATCGTTAATCAATCGACTTACGACTGTGAATTATAGGAAGTAACAATGCGATAAAGTTAACTAATCAATAATCAAGCTATGCTAATCGAATCGACTTCTAATCGCAACTCGAGCTACGAATTTTACTTGTTATTATACGTGTGTGTGTGCCTTACGTGTTACTTGTGCATGTTTAATTATGTTGTGTTGTGATAATCAAGCAAACTCAATCGAAACTCGAAGTCTAACTCGAAATACAATCGAACTCGAATCATGAAAGAACCATGATAAATGGTGGAAAATAAGTTATGCGAGATATGAGTGTTTGGGACTGAAAGTAATTTGATTAGGAAACCCTATCGTATCGTACCCCTCGCAATCGAAATCGAAATATCAAAAATCGGCGCGCGAAACACTCGAAAAGTGCGACTGATCAATCAGGCTCCCAGCCGATCGAACAACCAGCCGAACGGACTGCTGTCCGATCGGACAGGCTGTCCGATCGAGCTGCCTGGCCGATCGGCCAGCACTTACCCCTTGTGGCATCCTATAAATACCCCTGTCATTGTCATTCTTTCCACTTTTGGAAACCTCTGACCGACCAGCACGCTCAGCTCATCTTTTCGCAGATTCCTTTCGATTCCGGTAAGTTTTCGTCCTAATTCTTGTACTTCCTTGATCTATACACACTCCTACACCTTTCTACCTTTCAAATATTAACTTTAACCGTGAAATCATCAAGAATCAAGTATTCTAGGATGATGTCATCATGGGTTCTTGAAGAACTTCATGTTTCGGCCTCAATCCACAAAGAATGACTTGGATCTAACTTATTTCCACATAAACAAACAAAGATCTGTAGTGGATCTAAACATATATTCGGTGAAAAGGATCGGAGGATGGATTTTCAAACTTTCTTTCAACCCTTTTCACTTAATAACTTCAACACCCGTAGAAACGGACCCTGAGCCGGTTTACAAATCACTTCGGTGGATGTATGGCTCAAGATCCGGGTTCTACCTACGAGGTTAACCGGTTACGGGTTAGATGTTAAGCTCCGTTCCGAACAGTCCACCGGCCGGGTTTGGGTGATTCCTGCCCGTGCAGGGGAAACAAGTAAGAACGAGGGTTCTATGGTTCGACTCTTTGTCAAAATACCTCGATATAACGACAAACAAACCAAAACAGCCAAGTGTTAGACGAATAGGCTGATCAGGTCAGAAAGCTGACCGATCAGACTGCTGTCCGAACGGACAGCCAGCCGATCGGATAGTCAGCCGATCGACCGGCCAGCCGATCGGCTAACACATGGTCCCACACAATCAACTAACCTAATTTGAAGACTAGTATTGAACGAACTGTAGTTCGATCGAACTACTGTCCGATCGGATTACTCTTTGGATCATGAGATACTATGCTTCAATACTTAATCGATTTTTCAACGTGTTCAATGCACTAGAAGTGCCACCCGATCGAACAGTCGTCCGATCAGGTGACACCCTGTTGTCCGATCGAACAGCAGTAGTGTTATTCGATCGATCAACTATCCGATCCATTGCACCATAACTTTACATTTCATTTAAAGTCTTTGACTAGTTGACCTGTCCGATCGAACACTTATCCGATCGAACACCTGTCCGATCCAAAGACTAAACATTGCAATTCATTTGAATATCTAACCGATCGGGTTGCCGGCCGATCGAACGACCGTTCGATCGACCGACCTGAAAGGTAAAGATACATCAAAGTTTTCAAATGCTACAACGAAAACTTCAAAAGCCAAGCCATTATACACAAACACATACTTCTTATAGGAAGGAACAATCCACTCGAACAGCCATCCGATCGGCCTATCGACCGACCGGACAGCGGACCGAACGAACTGTTAACCGAACGGTCAGCCGTCCGATCGAACTACCGTCCGATCGACCAGCTGTCCGACCCTCCAACACTTGTTTTCCGTTTTACATTTCACTTATCGTTATGCTACCGAATCTATTCAGGCTAACCGTACTCGCTAAGCGCTCCCTTCAATCCATTAATCGCTGTGAGTATACTCGATCCCTTTTTGCTTTAAGCACTTTTGGGTGTTACATACGTTACGAATATTCAAACTACAACAATCACACTACTCAAATGCAATTTGAACGCTAACCGTTAATGCATGTTATACGTGGCTTATGAATACTTGTTTGTTATGTTTACACATGGAATGTTGTCTACCTGCCTTAGCAACAATAGTACTATAGTTTAGACTCAGCACCCGTTCACACGGGGGTTGTTAAGGATCATTTACTTGCATGGATTAAGGTGGTAATCATGTATTGTGAACGGCCCCGGGCAGTCAACCCGCAGTCACTGGTATCGATGGATCTATGTCGATAACTAACGTGCTTCATTTCACTATGTGTACGTGCTGGTTATGCGTAAACGAATTCGAACTCTATATGCTATTATCAAACTTGTATGCTCACTTTTACATTTTATGTATTGACTTTTATTTTAACGTATGTGACAGGTGCTTAGGACGCACACTTGGTAGGAATTTGAAGCTAGAATAAAGCTTTAGAGCCCAACAAATAGTTGTCTGTAGTGGTCAAACTAAGGGTCTCTAGAAGCAGATAAACAATTGCTCTATTATGAAATCTGAGTCGTCGGAACAGAATATTTGCCTAGTTTTTGTCTGTAATAATTGTTGTACTGTTCGAGATACGGTATGGGACGTATTATTTTAAATTGAATGGTAATGATGATTGTTATGGAAACTTCTTGACAATCTGTTTCGCTCAGTGCCGCGCCCCGATGATTCCGCCATCGGTTGGGGTGTGACAGATTGGTACCAGAGCCATAACTATAGGGAATTAGGCAAGACTCGACCTAGTCCGGGTCGAAGTCTTAGAAACCTAGACTATAGTTAAGAACCAACAGACCGATTTGTGCTTAACCAGTAGGGATTATGTACGAGCTTATTCCTCGCCATTCTCGCTTATGCTACACTATCTCTGCACTCGAATTCCTCAATATGAATGGGCAATAAAGTCGAGAATAGGTGTGAAAACCACAAACTCTCGGCTAAGGTTGCTTAATCAACCCGCATTTTTCCTACAAATAAGGAGAACTATGCCAAATCAGGAGTGAAATCCGAATTTTGATGAATAATCTCCTCTATTTTATTAAAGCTCAGGAGCAAAAGTTGTTAAGCTAGGGGTGAAACCCTAACCTTGACTACTTTTTCCGCTCATTTTACAAACTCTCACCAAAGTCTCGACGGACTCCAACGACCTGAAGTCACGACACGACTAGCGGGATGTGTGCCAAACGCCCAAGAATCGAGGCAAGGACACCGTCCTGAAGGTCAAACATAGACGACAAGTCCTTGCGAATAGTTTAGTCGCTTTGGTTAGTCGAAGTATACTAGCCGCAGACAGTCTATCTCTCGATTTTTGCGTGTTCCATACGTCGACTTTATGAATTTATATGTGTTACCGGTTTATGTGTTTAAATTTTGGGATTACTCGGTTTTTGCTTTCAACGACACGCACAACTCGCACTGCATTTCTATCTCGATACGCTGCCAAATCGCTAAATTATAGACGACCTTATGCTACGCTTATATTACACGACTCGATATATCAAATGCGAATGCTATATTCGAATACACGTGAATTTTGAATGATAGATTTCTATATTCTGAGGTAGTTCCTGTGTGTGCTCTATATCTCTATGTGTACCTCTAGTGACTTAAGGCGTATGTGTTCCGTTGTTTCTATGCCCCACATGCTTAGGCGTTATGTGAATACGTGCTCTACGTGCTTAGGCGTTATGTGATTTTGTGCTCTACGTGCTTATGTGTATATGTGAAAATTGTGCTCTATGTGTTATGTGTGTACGCAAATGTACGTGTTACTGAGCTTTAGTAGTAGTAGACGTGTGAGGTGAGATTCGAATACAATGTGTTGAGTTCCATGGCGGTGTCTATTGCAGACAATGTCGTCTGGATCCCGTCATGCACTTTCTCATCAAGAAAAGAGAGACAAACGTCTTGCTTCCATCGTCGCTAAAAGTGTGGCAAAGGCCGTGAGTGATGTTTACGAGAATGCCAGCAAATCATCTGAAGAATCAAGAACCAACGCTCCTAAAGCTGCCGCAAGGCCTTTCAGCTTCAAGCAATTCAAGTCTTGTGGGCCAAAAGAATTCACTGGCGAAGGAGGTCCCACTGCACTATTTCACTGGTTTGACTCTATTGAGGTTACTCTGCGATAGAGTGGTTGCCCTGATGACCTTCGAACTCTGAATGCTACCGGCGTTTTCTAGTCCCGAGCACTAGACTGGTGGACGGCCGAGAGGAATAAGCGAGGGAACGATGCAGCCTACGGTCTGACGTGGGACGAGCTCAAGGAAGTTATGCTAGAGGAATTATGCCCTCCTCACGAACGTCAAAAGCTAGAAGATGAATTTTGGCACATACAGCAAAAGGATGGTGACAATGCTGGTCTTACTGCTCGTTTTAAACAGCTCAACATTATCTGTCCCGATCAAGTCAAGACTCCCGACATGACAATCAAGAAGTACATCCGGGCCCTGCCCGACTGCGTTGCTGATTTCATGCAAGCAGCTAAGACTACGACGATCGAGGAAACCTATCTACTGGCCGCCGAAATCAACGACAAACGGGTTAAGGCTGGTGTCTGGGATAAGACTTCGAAGCATCTGCATCAAGCTACCGCTACCGCACCAACTGCTGAACCCACCTCATCAAGCAACAAGAGGAAGAACAAGAGAAAGAACAGCTCCAGCAACAACAACTGTGCGATCACAGCTGCACCGATTCAAGCTGTACCTGCCCAACAGCGTCAAGTAGCGGCGCCTGTGGCCAATGCACCGCCTGCAAAGCGTGCATACACTGGACCACACCCGCTCTGCCCTACTTGCACCTACCACCACCCGACAGTAATTCCTTGCCGCTTTTGTGCTCATTGCAACGTATACGGCCATTTTACTGCCAACTGCCGTATTCGTCAAGCTCATGCCAATCAAGCTCTACTCACTGCCCCACAGGGTCAACAAGCTCCTCCGGCACCCGCGGTCAAAGCCAGAGCCTGCTTCACATGTGGTGACCCGAACCACTTCGCCAACATGTGCCCAAACAGGGTTGTGAAACAAGAGCCTCAGCAACAGCAGCCACAGCAGCAACAACAACAGCATCAGCAACAACAGGCCGCACGCGCCAGAACTTTCAACCTCAACGTGCGTCAAGCCCAGGCCGACAACAACGTGGTCAATGGTACGTTCCTTGTGAATGGTATTTATGCTTCATGTTTGTTTGATACTGGAGCCGATAACTGCTTTGTGTCGTTCGAATTTGAGAAACTCCTTAGTCGTAAACGTTCCCAACTCTCCTCAACATTCGATGTTGAAGTCGCTACCGGAAGAACCGTCGCCGTTAATTCCGTTATCCGTGATTGTACTCTTGAGCTCAACAATCACATCTTCCCAATTGACCTTATTTCGATGCAACTCGGAAGTTTTGATGTCATAGTAGGCATGGACTTTCTTCGAGAAAACCATGCTGAAGTTGTGTGCTTCGACAAGATGATTCGTTTTTCGCTCGCAAATTGTGACTTATTGTGTGTTTATGGCGATACTACTTCAAAGGGGCTCAAACTTATGTCATACGTACAAGCCAGCAAGTATCTCCGCAAGGAATACAGGGCTTTCTTGGCTAACATTGTAGTAGCGGAGAAGGAAAAGAAAGAGAAGAAGGAAGTGAAAGACGTTCCTGTGGTTCGAGAATTTCCTAATGTTTTTCCAGAGGATCTTCCCGGGCTACCTCCAAGTCGTGATATCGACTTTCGTATCGACCTCATTCCTCGAGCCAATCCTATTGCCAAAGCTCCTTACCGTCTTGCGCCGTCCGAAATGCGCGAACTCTCAACTCAACTCCAGGAATTACTTGAGAAAGGCTTCATTCGCCCGAGCACCTCTCCTTGGGGCGCGCCAGTCCTTTTCGTCAAAAAGGACGAGTCGTTCCGGATGTGCATCGACTATCGGGAATTGAATAAGTTGACTATCAAGAACCGCTATCCCCTACCTCGAATTGACGATTTGTTTGACCAACTACAAGGCGCTACGTGATTCTCAAAGATCGACCTACGTTCAGGGTATCACCAGCTATGTATTCAAGAGGAGGATATACCCAAAACCACATTCCGCACTTGATACGGTCACTACGAGTTCGTTGTCATGCCTTTTGGTTTAACCAACGCACCAGCAGTTTTCATGGATCTGATGAATCGCGTGTGTAAACCATATCTCGATCGTTTCGTCATCGTATTCATCGACGATGTCTTGATTTATTCCAAATCGAAGACCGAACACGCGCAACATCTACGTTTGGTTCTCGAGTTACTCCAGGGGAACCAACTCTATGCCAAGTTCTCCAAGTGTGAATTCTGGTTGGAGGAAGTTCAGTTTCTGGGTCACATTGTTAATAGTAAAGGTATTCACGTCGATCCTGCAAAGGTTGAATCTGTCAAGAGCTGGGTTACACCTAAGAATCCGTCTGAAGTCCGCTCTTTTCTCGGACTAGCGGGCTATTATCGACGATTTATCGAGGGATTCTCGAAGATTGCTGTACCACTTACCTCTCTCACACATAAATTTAAGCCTTTTGTTTGGGGAACTAAACAAGAGACTGCTTTCCAAACCCTCAAGCACATGCTTTGCAACGCCCCTGTTCTCACGTTTCCCGACGGAAACAATGATTTCATTGTCTATTGTGATGCTTCCAACCTTGGTCTTGGTTGTGTTCTCATGCAACGGGACAAGGTCATAGCTTACGCATCTCGTCAGCTCAAAATCCACGAGAAGAACTATACAACCCATGATCTCGAGCTAGGCGCAGTTGTTTTTGCGTTAAAGATTTGGCGACACTACCTATATGGTACAAAGTGTATGATCTTCACCGATCATAGAAGCCTACAACACATCTTTAATCAGAAGGAACTTAATATGCGTCAACGCCGATGGGTAGAACTTCTCAACGATTACGACTGTGAGATCCGTTATCACCCAGGCAAGGCGAATGTTGTTGCCGACGCGCTTAGCAGACGGAGTTACCTGCTTAGCACTCATAATGTTCAAACCCAACACGATCTCGAAACCCTCATCCGCGACGCTCAACATGCATGTTTTAATGAACGCACCCTGAAGAAAGAAAGAATCTACCACGATGGAGCCCAACTTGTGAGCAAATCGAATGGGATATTCCACTTCCTAGACCGAATTTGGATTCCCAAACGAACTGACTTACGACAGATTTTGATGGACGAAGCCCACAAATCCCGGTATTCTATTCATCCCGGTGCTGATAAGATGTACCAGGACCTACTTTATAAGTACTGGTGGCCGGGTATGAAAAGAGATATCGCTCTCTACGTCGGAAAATGCCTAACTTGTGCTAGAGTCAAGGCTGAACATCAAAGACCCTCTGGCTTACTCGAACAACCACCAATTCCCATGTGGAAGTGGGAGAGCATAGCCATGGATTTTATAACCAAACTACCGCACACGTCATCAGGTCACGACAACATTTGGGTTGTGGTCGACCGTTGGACTAAATCAGCTCACTTTCTGCCAATACGAGAAGACTACAAGGTAGAACGATTAGCCCGAATCTACACTGATGAGATAATTTGTAATCATGGGACGCCTCGTGACATCATCTCTGACCGTGATGCTCGGTTTACCTCGCGGCTGTGGGAAATGTTTCAAACAGCACTCGGTACATCGCTTAATCTAAGTACCGCTTTCCACCCTCAAACCGACGGTCAGACTGAAAGAACGATTCGTACTCTTGAAGACATGCTCCGTTCGTGTGTCTTAGACTTCGGTGGTAATTGGGATAAGTACCTGCCGTTAGTCGAATTCTCGTATAACAACAGCTATAATTCTAGTATCCAAATGGAACCATTCGAGGCATTATACGGAAGAAGATGTCGATCGCCTATTGTATGGCACGAGATCGGTCATTCGCAATTAACCGGTCCTGAGTTATTACAAGAAACGACAGACAAAATTTTCCAAATTCGAGACAACCTGGTGAAAGCCAGGGATCGATAGAAAAGTTACGCCGATAAGAAACGCAAGCCCCGAGAATTTGACGTTGGTGACTACGTACTCCTAAAGGTATCACCTTGGAAGGGTGTAGTCCGATTCGGCAAGAAGGGAAAGCTCGCGCCTCGATATGTTGGACCTTTTAAGATTCTGGAAAGGACCGGAAAAGTCGCCTACAGACTCGAACTACCGGAGGAACTTAGTAATGTCCACCCGACTTTTCACGTGTCAAACCTCCGAAAGTGCCTCGCCAACCACGATTTACATGTGTCTCTAGACGATCTGCAAGTGAACGAAACATTACACTTCGTGGAAAAGCCTGTCGAAATCATGGATCGTCAAACCAAGCAACTCAGACGCTCACGCATTCCTATTGTGAAAGTCCGATGGGAAGGCAAACGAGGCGTAGAGTTCACTTGGGAACTCGAAGGAGACATGAAGGCTAAGTACCCACAACTTTTTAAAGAGAAAGTCTAGAAAGAGAAAGTTCTCAAACGTGATTCACGGTGATGTACAACTTCCAGCTTAATTTCGGGACGAAATTCCCTAAAAAAGGGGAGGCTGTAACACCCCGTGTTTTCATAAGTCAAAGTCAAGCCAAGGTCAAAGTCAACGGCCGATTCGCGCAACTTGACTCGTAGAAATTTCTTTATTTTATTTGTATTATGTGGAGTAAGTGTTGTTAATGACAATAATCGATGTGTGTTAATCGTTAATCAATCGACTTACGACTGTGAATTCTAGGAAGTAACAATGCGATAAAGTTAACTAATCAATAATCAAACTATGCTAATCGAATCGACTTCTAATCGCAACTCGAGCTACGAATTTTACTTGTTATTATACGTGTGTGTGCCTTACGTGTTACCTGTGCATGTTTAATTATGTTGTGTTGTGATAATCAAGCAAACTCAATCGAAACTCGAAGTCTAACTCGAATTACAATCGAACTCGAATCATGAAAGAACCATGATAAATGGTGGAAAATAGGTTATGCGAGATATGAGTGTTTGGGACTGAAAGTAATTTGATTAGGAAACCCTATCGTATCGTACCCCTCGCAATCAAAATCGAAATATCAAAAATCGGCGCGCGAAACACACGAAAAGTGCGACTGATCGATCAGGCTCCCAGCCGATCGAACAGCCAGCCGAACGGACTGCTGTCCGATCGGACAGGCTATCCAATCGAGCTGCCTGGCCGATCGGCCAGCACTTACCCCTTCTGGCATCCTATAAATACCCTTGTCATTGTCATTCTTTCCACTTTTGGAAACCTCTGACCGACCAGCACGCTCAGCTCATCTTTTCGCAGATTCGTTTCGATTCCGGTAAGTTTTCGTCCTAATTCTTGTACTTCCTTGATCTATACACACTCCTACACCTTTCTACCTTTCAAATATTAACTTTTAACCGTGAAATCATCAAGAATCGAGTATTCTAGGATGATGTCATCATGGGTTCTTGAAGAACTTCATGTTTCGGCCTCAATCCACCAAGAATGACTTGGATCTAACCGATTTCCACATAAACAAACAAAGATCTGTTGTGGATCTAAACATATATTCGGTGAAAAGGATCGGAGGATGGATTTTCCAACTTTCTTTCAACCCTTTTCACTCAATAACTTCAAAACCCATAGAAACAGACCCTGAGCCGGTTTACAAATCACTTCGGTGGATGTATGGCTCAAGATCCGGGTTCTACCTACGAGGTTAACCGGTTACGGGTTAGACGTTAAGCTCCGTTCCGAACAGTCCACCGGCCGGGTTTGGGTGATTCCTGCCCGTGCAGGGGAAACAAGTAAGAACGAGGGTTCTATGGTTCGACTCGTTGTCAAAATACCTCGATATAATGACAAACAAACCAGAACAGCCAAGTGTTAGACGAATAGGCTGATCAGGTCAGAAAGCTGACCAATCGGACTGCCGTCCGAACAGACAGCCAGCCGATCGGATAGTCAGCCGATCGACCGGCCAGCCGATCGGCTAACACATGGTCCCACACAATCAACTAACCTAATTTGAAGACTAGTATTGAACGAACTGTAGTTCGATCGAACTACTGTCCGATCGGATTACTCTTCGGATCATGCGATACTATGCTTCAATACTTAATCGATTTTTCAACGTGTTCAATGCACTAGAAGTGCCACCCGATCGAACAGTCGTCCGATCAGGTGACACCCTGTTGTCCGATCGAACAGCAGGAGTGTTATTCGATCAATCAACTATCCGATCCATTGCACCATAACTTTACATTTCATTTAAAGTCTTTGACTAGTTGACCTGTCCGATCGAACACCTGTTCGATCGAACACCTGTCCGATCCAAAGACTAAACATTGCAATTCATTTGAATATCTAACCGATCGGGTTGCCGGCCGATCGAACGACCGTTCGATCGACCGACCTGAAAGGTAAAGATACTTCAAAGTTTTTAAATGCTACAACGAAAACTTCAAAAGCCAAACCATCATACACAAACACATACTTCTTATAGGAAGGAACAATCCACTCGAACAGCCATCCGATCGGCCTACCGACCGACCGGACAACGGACCGAACGAACTGTTAACCGAACGGTCAGCCGTCCGATCGAACTACCGTCCGATCGACTAGCTGTCCGACCCTCCAACACTTGTTTTCCGTTTTACATTTCACTTATCTTTATGCTACCGAATCTATTCAGGCTAACCGTACTCGCTAAGCGCTCCCTTTAATCCATTAATCGCTGTGAGTATACTCGATCCCTTTTTGCTTTAAGCACTTTTGGGTGTTACATACGTTACGAATATTCAAACTACAACAATCACACTACTCAAATGCTATTTGAACGCTAACCGTTAATGCATGTTATACGTGGCTTATGAATGCTTGTTTGTTATGTTTAAACATGGAATGCTGCCTTCCTGCCTTAGCAACGATAGTACTATAGTTTGGACTCAGCACCCGTTCACACGGGGGTTATTAAGGATCATTTACTTGCATGGATTACGGTGGTAATCATGTATTGCGAACTGCCCCGGGCAGTTAACCCGCAGTCACTGGTATCGATGGATTTATGTCGATAACTAACGTGCTTCATTTCACTATGTGTACGTGCTGGTTATGCGTAAACGAATTCGAACTCTATATGCTATTATCAAACTTGTATGCTCACTTTTACATTTTATGTATTGACTTTTATTTTAACGTATGTGACAGGTGCTTAGGACGCACACTTGGTAGGAATTTGAAGCTAGAATAAAGCTTTAGAGCCCAACAAATAGTTGTCTGTAGTGGTCAAACTATGGGTCTCTAGAAGCAGATAAACAATTGCTCTATTATGAAATCTGAGTCGTCGGAACAGAATATTTGCCTAGTTTTTATCTGTAATAATTGTTGTACTGTTCGAGATACGGTATGGGACGTATTATTTTAAATTGAATGGTAATGGTGATTGTTATGGAAACTTCTGGACAATCTGTTTCGCTTAGTGCCGCGCCCCGATGATTCCGCCATCGGTTGGGGTGTGACATTGTTGACACGTGTATACCTCTTTGCGACACAGTCGTGGATGGGGAAAACACAATGGAGGACTGTTATATGTTTGACAGGTCACAGGTGGAGGTGGAAAGGAGCATAGACGAGGAAATGAAGAGTTTGGAGGTGCTTGCGGTTAGAGAGGGAAAACCGACATGGACGCACCAAGTTGAGAGTTTACCGGAAAGCATTGATACTAAATTGAAGCCGTCGTTAGTAGAGCCTCCGGAGGTCGAGTTGAAGGCATTGCCGAAGCATCTCAAGTATGCTTACGTTGGTGAAGGCAATACACTCCCGGTTATCATTGCATCTAACTTAACCGCGGAGCAAGAGATGAAGTTGATGGATGTGTTGGTCACCAATCGGGCGGCGATTGGATGGACCATTGCGGATTTGAAGGGAATTAGTCCCTCGGCGGTGATGCATAAAATCATCACGGAAGAGAATGTGACTCCCGTTCGAGATGCACAACGAAGATTGAATCCGAATATGCGGGTGGTAGTGAAGAAGGAAGTGCTGAAATGGCTTGATGCGGGTATCATTTACCCGATCTCGGATAGCCAATGGGTGAGCCCAACACAGACGGTTCCCAAGAAAGCGGGTATACAAGTCGTCAAAAATGATGCAGGTGAAGAGGTAGCCACTCGGCCGGTAACCGAGTGGCGAATTTGTATTAATTATAGGAAGTTGAATACCGCAACTTCCAAAGATCATTTTCCCTTACCGTTCATTGATCAAATAGTTGAGAAATTGTCGGGGCAAAAATTTTATTGCTTCTTAGATGGCTATTTTGGTTATAACCAAATTGCTATCCATCCGGAAGATCAATCAAAGACCACGTTTTTACTTGTCCCTACGGCACCTTCGCATTTAAGGCAAATGCCGTTTGGATTATGTAACGCCCTCGCCACCTTCCAAAGGTGCATGATGAGTATCTTTTCAGATATGGTGGGGAAGTCTTTGGAAATTTTCATGGATGATTTCTCAATTTTTGGGTCATCATTTGAGGCTTGTTTGGACCAACTAGATAAAGTGTTAAAAAGGTGTGTCGAAACTAGTTTGGTCCTAAGTTGGGAAAAGAGCCATTTTATGGTTCAAGTGGGAATCGTGTTGGGACACGTGGTGTCAAGTCGTGGGATAGAGGTTGATCGTGCAAAGGTGCAAGTGATATCTACTTTACCGTATCCCACGACTGTTAAAGGTGTTAGGTCATTTCTAGGTCATGCGGGTTTTTATTGGCGGTTTATTAAGGGTTTTAGTGACATAACCAAGCCTTTATGTAACTTGTTGTTAAAAGATCAACCGTTTGATTTTAATGAAAATTGTCAAAACGCTTTTAACAATTTGAAAGAAAAGTTAGTTGAGGCCCCAAGCAATCGCCAAATTGGTCTTTACCCTTTGAAATTATGTGTGATGCAAGTGATTACGCGGTGGGGGCCGTGTTGGGACAACGGGTTGATAAGAAACCCGTTGCCATATACTACGCGAGTAAGACTCTTTCGGATGCACAATTGAATTACACCACTACCGAAAAAGAGCTACTCTCGGTGGTATATGCATTGGATAAATTTCGGTCGTATATATGGGGTAGTAAAGTGATTATTTATTCTGATCACACTGCAGTTAGGTACCTCATGGAGAAGAAAGATGCTAAACCGAGATTGATTCGATGGGTATTGTTGCTCCAAGAGTTTGATTTGGAGATACGGGACAAAAAGGGTATCGAGAATGTGGTAGCGGACCACTTGTCCCGGTTGATGGTCGAAGAGGATCCTAAGTCTTTAGAGATCAACGAGTCTTTTCCCGATGAGCATATTATGAAATTAGATAAGTTACCGTGGTATGCTAACATTGTGAATTATCTTGTTACAGGTGATATGCCGACACATTGGGATAGACGGAAGAGGCAACACTTCATGTCTCAAATCAAGTATTACCGGTTGGAAGAACCGCACTTGTGGAAGGAGTGTGCGGATCAAGTGATAAGAAGATGCATCGATGATGAGGAAATTCCAAGCGTGTTGCAGCATCTACACTCATTTGCGTGTGGTGGCCATTTTAGTGGTCACAAAACGGGTCATAAAGTGTTGAATAGTGGTCTTTATTGGCCAACTATTTTTAAAGATGCAAATGAGTTTTCCAAGAATTGTATAGAGTGTCAAAAATTAGGGGGTATTTCAAAAAGGGATGAAATGCCCATGCAACCAATCCTTGTAGTCGATGTTTTCGATGTGTGGGGTATTGATTTCATGGGCCCATTCCCCAATTCCTATGGCAATTTGTATATCTTGGTGGCCGTTGACTACATGTCAAAGTGGGTCGAAGCAATAGCCACCAAGACAAACGACCATTCCGTGGTTTGCAATTTTGTTCAAACCAATATTTTTTCAAGGTTTGGGATTCCTCGTGTTATCATAAGTGATGGAGGATCTCATTTTAATAATTTTCGGTTTGGGAAACTTTTAAAACGGTTTGGTGTTGACCATAGAATTGCTACCCCTTATCACCCGCAAACAAGCGGGCAAGTTGAGGTGTCAAATAGGCTAATCAAAGAGATTATGCAAAAGACTGTGCGGGCGGACCGTAAGGATTGGTCAATTAAGTTGAACGATGCTTTATGGGCCTACCGTACGACACATAAGACACCTATTGGCACTACACCTTACCGGTTGGTTTACGGTAAAAATTGTCATTTACCGGTTGAACTTGTGCACAAATCATTACGGGCTATTAAAGAGGTTAATGTTCAATATGATGATGCAGATAAGGAAAGGAAACTCAAGCTATGCGAGTTGGAGGAGTTACGGGAAATGGCATATGAATGCGCGTCTAAGTACAAAGATGGGATGAAGAAGGCGCATGATGCCAAGTTGAGAAAGAAAGAGTTCGAGGTTGGGCAAAAGGTGTGGCTCTACAGCTCGAAGCTTAAGTTCTTTCCTGGAAAGCTCCGGAGCAAATGGATGGGACCCTATGTGATCACCCGGGTCGGACAATTGGGTGATGTTACAATCGAGGACCCGAAGGATGGGATACGGCAAACGGTAAATGGTCATCGGCTAAAACCATTCCTTGATGGTAATGAGAAAGTGGATGAAAACAAGGAATCAGTGAGCTTCGTGGTAAGCATCCCGATTTATGAGGTCGAGTGATAAGGACCGGTAACATTGTGTGTAAAGTTATGTATAATTATTTAATTGTTTGCGTGTTCTGGATATAATCGTTTTCGTTTCATACTAATCTCTCTTGATTGTGTGAAGTCCGGACATTCCGAACGGGTCATGAAGACACAAGGTATGTGTTTAGGCTTTGTTATGTGAATTGAGGACAATACACGACTTTTCGGGGGGTGGTAGGGGCCGTTAACGATTTTCGTGTTTTAAAAATTTAACTTATAAAAATTTACAAAAAGATTTTTAATAATTTTTAGGAATTTTTAATGTATATATCCCCTTTATTAAAAGTTCATAAAATTCTCTCTATTTTTCATAAAAAAAATAAAAAATAAATAAAATAAAAAAATAAAAAACTGACTTTTGGGGAACCGTCGCCGACGGCCACTCCCTTCGTCGCCCACGGTGCCTAAAATCATCCGTAGCCACAAAGTCTCCGTAGACAGCTACTTAAGCCGTCGCCAGAGCTCCCTATTTCCACACACCGTCGCCGACGGTGGTCAGGCCCGTCGGCGACGGCTCCCCTAAACTCACCCGACGCAGCTTCAAGTTTAAGCTTAGAACCCGAACTCAATTAGTCTTGTGGGTATCCAAACGTGACCCGAATCAGGTTCTGACCACACAACTCACCCAAATTCGATCCCACATCCATCAAACACCTAAAAACTTCATCAAATCAGTATCTACGTCACGTTCTCTCTCCTTCATCTCCATCTTCTTCCCCAACTCACCTTAAGAACCCTAATCCTTCTCCTTCTCATAACTCCTTCAAATCTCCACCAAATCGAGTGATTCTTGAGCCTAAATTGTGTAGTTTTTCAAGAGGAACAAAACCCCCTTAACGGTTTCCATCAATTCTTGCTCGTTTGCAAGATTTCTGGACGTGAGTTTTTTGGGTTTTGAAGAGTGTTCATCCAAGTCTTTTACTTTGCACTTTTTCTTAGTTCTTCTTGTCATCTAACATCAAAGGTATGAACTTTCACTTAATTTATGCATGATTTCCATATGTATTGTTGATTTGTTTCAAAATTTTAAGCATATTGTTTAAGAGTAGGTTGTTTATCATAATGTAGGATGTTTTAGCATAAATTTAAGAATGTTTGCTTGATTTGGGAGGGATTTGAGCATGCTTTAGTCTTGGTGATGTGATTACACTAGATTTTTGCATAATTGAACATAGTGGTGATGATGAACATTGTTGAAACCATGAATTTTTGAGAAATTTTATGATTAAACATGTTAAATTGATATAGATGATAAGATGAGCGACTTTGGAAGTTTAAAAGGCGATTTTACATCTAAATCTTGATTGAAATTCAACATTGCATATTGTTGAAATTCAACATTGCATACTTTGTATACTAATTGTTGTTTTCTTTGTCTTTTGATTGTAGCCATGTTTCGAGGAAGCAAGAAAGCAAAAACCTCCGGGCAAGGTTCATCTTCGGGAGCCGGTTCAGGCTCAGGGATATATCAAAGGCGTTGGGAACAATTAAGCAACGTAGAAGAAGATGATGGGCAACTTTATAGACAAGATTGGGATTGGGAGGAGGCCAAGAATAGTAGGTCGGCTTCGGTATGGAAGGATGAAAAACTAAAGGCTCTTTCTAGGTACCAAAACAAGAGACTAGAGGCGAAGATGTGGAAAATGAAGATGGTCACGGGTATTTCAAAACCCGTACCCGAGAGGGCAGTATGTGAGCGTACGTTAAATTTCGAGGAGTTCCGAAAGATCGGCATAGTTTAAAAGTTTGAAAAGATTGGTTGGGAGCGAGTGATTGACTGGTGCGAGGCTATCACCACCCGGGTATATTTGGGGGCTGTTTGTGAATGGCTATCTACTCTCCGTTTCGAACATTCTGATAGGCCGGCTCATAGGTGGCAGTTGATCGGCAACATTGGTAAAAACCAAATGATCATGTCATTTGAGCATATTAATGCTATTGCGAGATTTGACTCGCTTGGGGTTGAAGCTTATGACTACTACGGGTATGATCAGTTTTTGGACAATTAAAGAAACGACGCTGATCCGTTGAGACTGTTAGAGGACATACTGCCAGGTTCCGGGGGTGCAGGAGATTCAAGAAACAATTTGTCTTTGGAGGGCAAAATACTCCAAGGCATTTCATTGGAGAATGTATTGGTGCGGTATGGGGACCGCGGTAAAGTGAAGGCACCCAACTGCCGGGTTTTGCATGCGTTGTTGTATGGGACACCCAAGCTATCATGGCGTCAAATTGTGATGATCAATACATGGGATACAAGGGAATCATTTAAACGGAAGATGATCCCTTATGCGAGGTTGATTAGAGCAATGATTCTGCAGCAGAATGCATTGCCTCAGGAGTCACTGTGGGTGTCTAAGCCCATCGATCAGTTCAGCTTCGCCACCATGACGCGACATTGGAAGATAACTGTGAAAGCTTTTGGTCATCTGCACACGGTTGAAGATGAGCAAGGAGATAGTTACCGATTCAATGAATAGAGAGAGGGTGATGAAGAAGAAGGCGATGAGGAGATGCCTGATGTTGAGGAGGAGACGGATCCTTCCGGTCCGCGGGGACCGAGGCGGAGGTACAGGAAGCAGCATAGGGAAATCTCTGCCAATGTGGCAGACTTTGTGAATCAAAGGCAGATACCGTCATACCGGTTGTGGACCCGCATGCAACAAGCGGTTTACGATAATGTCTCGGCCAACATTGGTGAAACGAGAGAATACCATGCGAGCAGGAGAGAATGGGAAGAGGCGCAAGGGGCGTACTTGCAAGAGCAATGGGGTTTCCAAACATCCTTCCGTGAGAGGGTGGAGAAACTGATGTAGGAGCAACAACTGCAACAAGCGTTACAACAGTCACAAATGGAACGCTTGCTACAGTTGCAAGAGGAAGAAAGGGCCCACAGACGGGCATGGGAAGAAGAGGAGGCTAGGCGTCAAAATGCACAAAGGGAATTGGATCAACGCCGATGGGGGGTGTTGGCTTTCTCTAACCAAATGGCGATTAATAACGCTAAGGTGCTCCACGATCAAGAGCGCCATCAAAGAGATTATCAAGCCGGTCTCCCCTTTGCCGAACACTCGGGGTGGACCGATTACCCCAACCTTCCTCACCCGCAAGGCCCATCCGATCCAACCCCTCATTGGCCCGAGGCAGTCGGCTCTAGTTTCATTCCGATTCAGTACCAACCGCCACCTCAAGGAGAGTCGAGCCCACTAGATAACTACAGGGATATGTTTGAGGCCCTCACTGGCTATCCATACCAGCCGAACCCGCCAGTGAACCCTAACGAGAGATATCAGCGGTAGAGGCAAGGTTTGTTTTTGTTGTATATTATTTTGTTTTCATTGTTTTTGTTTCGTTTTATTTAAATTTTTGCCTAGTTAAATGAACTTTGTGGGTGTGTTCCCTATATAACCCTCATGAGACCTCTCGTCCTCCTAAGCTATTGGGGGGGTTTAAAAGGGCTTGTTGCATAAGCTAAATGCAACCGTGATTCCTACGAAAGTGAGTTAGGTTTGTTGTTGTTGTAAATTATTTTTCCACATAAGTCAAAGTAAAATAAGGTATGACTTGGTAATAATTTCATAAAAGTGGTAGAACTAGGTAACTAACAAATTTTGATGGTTGTGAGAAGCATGCTTCTACACAAGGGTTAAGATTTGTAGGTACATTGGGTTCGTGGGACAACCACTTTCATGAAGAAAAGAGGAGCACACGAGGAATGAGCTCAGAAATCAGGTGCATACGTTTCTTTTTACTCCTGATTTTTAGTTAGCAAATAAGTGGAATATAAATTGTATATTATTTTTCCGGGGTGAAAATTTTGGGGGAATTAGCCGTGTCACATCCCTTGTGCGCTTTATACTCTAGTTCTTACACATTGAGGACAATATGTACTTCAAGTGTGGGGATGGGGGAGTAGTAAAAATTTTCGTTTTTGACCCATTCATTTAAACACTACACATTGAGGACAATGCTTACCTCAAGTGTGGGGATGGGGGAAAATTTCAAATTTTTTTCAAAATTTCTTGTTTCAAAAGCGATCTTAAAAGCACAAGTAACTAAGTCAACGAGGGATGTCACAACCCATTTGGTCTTTTGTCATGGTCAAGTTCAAGTTAATAGCATGACGAGTATTTAGCGGGTGGTTATTTGGGAATAATCCGCCTAAGAAACTAGTATTTTATGCATGTCACATACCATACCCTTTTAGATATGTGAGGGTTTGAGCCACTTTTATATCATAGATTACATACCTATGTTTCTTTGTTTGAGTGGACCATTAGTCATATATTGTAGAACTTGCGACTTTTGATACGTTTGAGACTATAGACCGAATACAAGCACGAGAATGATTAAGGCATTAGGTAAACCTTTTCTCTTAAAACCATTTATCTATCCTTACCCAAATAAATCCCCTAGTCGCCCATTTTGAGCCTAAATCTTTCGTTTGACTACCCTATAGCCCATAACCGTTAAACCTTTTCTTTTAAACCCGTGTGATGAAAATTCGATTATAGGAATCGTATTTGTATAGTTGCTTTTGATTGTGTACATAAAAAAAATCAGAAAGTGTTATGAAAAAGAGTTGAAAAAGTATTGAGAAAAACACAAAAAGAAGTGTTAGTAGCTGTCGAATAAAAGGGTGAAAGATTATTGCCCATAGTTGATGTTTATATTTAGTTTTGTTTAAGTTAGTGGTTTGTAATAAAAATCGAATTTTCATCGCCTTAGCCACTTTAAAAATATCTTATTTCCTACCCTTAACCTAGCCCCGTTACAACCTTTACAAAGACCTTTTGACTTGTGCTTAGTGTTCGTGATCAATGGTGGAGAATGATTGAGTTGCAAGCTTATGCGGGTGTGTTCTAATCGGTTTTGAGTGAATATTCTTTGAAGTGCTAATACATTATAAATATTAGCCAAATTACAAGCCGAGTGGAGAGAACATTGTGAGGGATGTGCATGAATTGTTGGTTTCACGGGCGGGTTAATCTTGGATAACCATTTTATATGTGAGATCACTTTATCGTTAAATATGTTGAAAATTGTAAAAAGTTTGAACTTTAGCATGACAATGGACCTTAACCTTCGTCTCGGGAATGGGGAGTGTATTCGTTGTTCGACCCACGTGAAAGTGTGTAACACCTCGCAAATTTCGGGTTAATATTAAAACGACACGTGTCATGTAAGACAAAAACGCGTTGGAAACCCGGATATAATAAAGATGTTTTCGGTAGGATTTAAAGTGGCGTCATGTTAAATTGTTACCTCTGAACACCTCAATTATAAATCCCAATACCCGATATATTAAATGATACATCTATTATACCCTCAATTCAGGGAATTATTGCCTTTAAAGGAAAATTCAAATGCATGATGTGATCCCATGTTGAAATGAACGATAAACCGTCATTTACGGGTCTTGTAAATGCAATCAATTGAAACAAGGGATAATGGTAGGGTATGTTCAAGCATATAGACATTTATGGGAGGCCCCTAATGATAATTTAAGTCAACAAGTCAATTATAACGGCTGCCCTTTCGATCCAACAACAAACAACAAAATTCTGGTCAGACTAGGGCGTCGCGTAGCGCGACGGCCCCTCGCGCTACGCGAGGGTGCGCCCAGCGACAGCAGAACTTGCTGTTGGCTGTTTTGTGCGATCGTGACCTCCATAGCCGGTTTTCCTTGCACATTCATGGCCCTTAGACACCCCTACATGCTACTAACATGTGTTGATCAGTTGTGGAAGGCCTTAGACTTGGTTGTCACTTGCTTATGGTGCATGGAACTTGTATATAAAGACCCATTCATTCACCACTTTCATTCACAATTCATTTCCAAGCATTCTGATTATTGGAGAGCTTGCAAACTGATCAAGAGCCTTCCTAGTCATCCTCTAATCATCTAGTAAGTCTCTAATCCCTTCTAAATTAATTCTAGTTTAGTTTTTAGCTTAAAAGTCAACATATCGTATTAAACGGTTGACTTCGGGTTTAGTTATCGATAGCTCAGTCGTAACCCGAATTAAAAGTACCATTAGATAGGTAATTATATGGGTATTAAACCCTTATAAGGGCAAGTACCAAATCCAGACCTAACTAGGTCGTTTGTCGGGTCAAACGTTGACCGAAAAAGTCAACAGAATTGACATTTATGATTTAATGCATGAAATGCAATCCGTAAGGCGTGTAACTTGTTCTAACCTTAATATAACTTGGTAATAAGTATAAAAACTTGTTTGCGCTTGTCCGACTCGACAAATTTCTATTTAAACCCGGTTCGGAACCGAAAGGCGCAAAACCTTGACTTTTGCATTGACTTCGGTTCTGACCCGTTTTAGTTGGTATTAGACATACCTTAAAGTCTCATTAGGATTGGGTTGCATGTTAGTATAAGTCTCTATACTTGTTTCGTTGATTATCCGTTGCATGCACACGTTTCCGTTAATCGCTTAAAGTGGACCATAACGCCCTTATGACCTTATAACGAGTATTTTGAAAATGTGGAAATGCAATAATCTTAGTTACTGATTATTTAGCATGTACGTAAATTTTCACGTCAAGCGGAGGTCTAGATTAGGAGATATGCGCATTAGCGTATATAATAAGCTTTTTATTAATTAAACGGCGCGATTAGCGCATAGCCTATCTAAACCCGATTTTCGGTACCAAAACCATTACCCGCTGATGTTAAATAATATTTTAGGATTTTTGAAGATTTTTAATTATTTTTAAGCTGGTCTTAAGCTAGGCTTATCGCATTGATTCGGTTAACACCGAATATGCCCTTTTAGGCCATAAAACGAGTTTTATGAATCCGATTGATACCAATCCAATTGCCGCTGATTTAAAATAATAAATATAGTATTTTGAACTTGTTTTGCTGATTAGAAAACTCAGATTGGTATCTTAACCCGTACATCGCTTAAAACGGCTTTATACGCGTATTAAACGCGTAGTTTAGTATTAAAACCATTTTGCCACGTAAGACTTAATACCATTAGACATAACCTGTTAATGTAAGCTATTTTACTGATGTAATCAGACCCGGTTCATAGAAACCTAATTTAATCCTTTTATAATCTTTAAATTGACCAAAATACCCCTAAGGGGCTTATTAAGAGATTAAACTCGTTATGGGCATTATGGAAGATATCATAATGATATCACCACATATTTAAAGCGTATTAACTTAGGAAACCTGTTCGCGACCCTTTCGGTTACCCGTTATGCATTATGCGCGTTCGGTTAGGTTTATGTAACTAGTTTACATAAATTAACCGAAACGGGTCAAACCTTATCGGTTTATTCTCAAAATCCAGAATGTGTATCATATACCCATATTAAACAAGTCTTCAAACTTGTCGGGTCTAAATCACATTCTATCCGGTCTTCGCTTAATCGTGCGTACGAACCGTATCTTTAAAACTAACCGGTCTAAGCGTAAGCTTAACTAAAGACCCGTTAGGATTCTAATAGGTTGTTATAAACCTTCGTTCCAGATTAGGAGAACCAGTAAAAGATACCGCACTCGCTGATTTTGAACTATACTTGCTCAGGTAAATACATTTAACTTATTTCCCTATACGGGCTTGGGTAAGGTATATAAAATACCGCTTGGTCGGGGGTTGAATATTTAATCTTATTATGGTTAAATTATTGAGATGTCTCCGTTTGAATTGTTTTGTTGCTTAAAGCCTTTGGGGGGTTAATGACCGTGTCCCGGATATCCCTGGCATCATTTTACGAAATGGCCACGACCTTAGCACTCAGGTGTAGGCGTACACCTGTAGTGTCTCATAATTAAAGTGGTGTGTTAATTGATCTTTAACCCGGCTCGATCCGGGCTACTGAACGCATAAGAAACATGTAAATCCTTTACAAGCTTATATATTAAATAATTATCCCAAGTTATAAAATATTTGTGCCTTGTGCCTTAAATGCTTTTCTTAAACTCTTTTCAAAATGAGTCGGTTGATTGTATTTACCAGTGTAAACTGACGTATTTTCTTAAAAAGATTGAGTGCAGGTACTACTCGAAATAGGCTGGCTTGTCTCCTAGCATCCACATTAAGTCTCGCCAGCTTGGATGTCATATCTGTTGAACATTTGTTTCCTGTTTATTTTATTTGATCTACCTGTGGATTATATTCGACTATTTGTGATACTTCATATTACAATATCGTTTGGTTGAATTAAATCTATATATTGCTTCCGCTGTGCATTTAAATATTGTGTTGTTTGACTGTTATGTTGCCAACCACGTCACGATACTCCCCCACCGGGCCCACCGGTGACACGTGGAAATCCGGGGTGTGACAGGTTGGTATCAGAGCCAACTCTGAGTGAATTCAACACTAGCCTTTTGTGTTTAATCTCAGTTACACAATTGCACATATTTAAACTTTCGAGTCTAGACTTATAACATAAGACAAATTCCACCCTATTCGGTTTTTGTTTTGTTCTTTAAAACTTTATATTTTGTTATTTGTTATCTTATGTTTTGTTGACAGGTATAACCAAGAAAATGCCTCCAAGATTTTTACGTATGCGAGGACGAGGAGGAAAGGGGCCGACCACCGCCCCCAACGACCATGAAGCTGGGCCATCCAATACTCAAGCTCCTATCCCCGCCGAGAGTGACGGTACTCGACGGAACCAGAGAGGTCTATTTCAACCGGCAAGACGGTCGGTTTCAAACAGCTCTACAACTCCCGCTCAAGACTCATACGGGCCACATTCGGAAAATGAGCCTAGAGACCCTCACCATTCACACATACCGTTACAGCGATCTATGTCGCACCGTCCTTTTGGAGACCCCACTCCAATCTTTCAAGGCCAGTTCAACCCGGCGGATTATCTACCAGAACCAGTGGGTTTTAACCCATTGGGGCCGGAGGACCATTTTTCAGGAGGAAACGATATGGATGAGGAAGACGACCCCGAAATGCCCGCATCAGGAACTCCCAACCACCCAATAGAGGTCTCGGATAGTTCCATTTACCACGGACCACCCTATAATGGTCCAGATAGCTTCCAGGCTATCTTTACTCGGCACGAATGGTATTTTACACCTTCTCATCATTCGTCGCCGCATGAGCAGCATCAACCTCACTATTCTTCGCCGCATGAGCAGCATCAGCAGCATCATCAAGATTCCTCTGGGAATCACCAGTTTGAGGCAGTTACGCCACCGCCTCCACCGCCACCAGTTCAGCCGGCGCCTCCACAGCCGCGAAGACATAGGAGATCCGGAGCCCGGATGTCCACACGAACAGAGGAGTTTCATTTCAGCTCTCCTCTACAATCAAGTGGCAGAAATTATCAGCCGCTTCCAGAAGATCCACAAATGGGTGGACCATCAAACCCCGCCGTGCAGCAACCGCCACCTATAGGGCTTGATAACCAGATACCGGCATACACGGGTCCTTCGATGTACAACCCGTTTGATCCACCAACTCACACTAACCTCGGTTAAGCTGAAGCCGACCCGTATTTGGTAGCGTCTAATTACTACGCCCTTAACCCGGAAGGACCGTATGGAGCTCCTTGGGGAGTAGGCTACCCATCACAGGGGTACCAGATGCCTACACAACCCCCGTACTACCAACAACCCCCGCCGTCTCTTCAGATGTCGCCACCTCAGCATCAGGAGATCCTACAAAGTATTAGGGAGGTGCGGCATGAGGCACGGGAAGACCGAAGGCGTAACCAGGGTATGTTCAAGACCTTGACGAACTTAATCAAGGGAAAGAGCAAGAAGGATCAGTAAATCCTTTATGTGTGTAGGTCTACTTTAAAAATCAAGTCCCTACGTGGACATTTATTATTTGTATGTGTATGTAGTCCCTGCGTGGACATCTACCTTTTGTACTTAGTCCCATACGAGGACTTGTTTCTATTTTAGCCCCTGCGTGGGCACATCTTTCTGTAAGACCCCTGCGTGGGCATGTACTGGTTTAAACCCCTGCGTGGGTAAGTTTATTATTAGTAAAAGACCCGTTTAGGGCTGTGTGTAATAGTATAATAGATTAATGGAATGTTTGTTTTATAAATTTCATAATTGCCATATGTGCATATATAATGTATAAAATGAAATAAATTAAAATCATTCCTTTTAAATTAATCTGCCTATGAAATTAATTAATTAAGGATCTTAGAAGTGTGAAACCTAGCCACGTGTCAAATATAAGACCGGGCCAAAATGGTAAGACCTGTCTAAAAGATTCAATTTCCTGTTAACATCTTAAAACATGTTAACACTCCTGACAGAAGTGATTCGTTAAAATCACATACGTCATATTATAAAGGAATTCTTTAAAAGATTCCTAACCTAGTTTAATGATCTCTGAATCCTAGGTATACATCATCAATTAAGATGATCATATTTTAACCATACGTGGTAATATAATGCCTACGGGCCCTTCTCATTTTCATATGAGACAAAAGACAGTAATAGTCTGTGACCCTGTCTGAAAAAGGTAATGAACTTGGTTCAAACCTTAAAAAGCCTTGATTCTCTGAATTCATAGCTTATAATTTAAATTGTCCCTGTGACTAGGCCTTATGTGCTAATAAAACTGTTATTGTTTTATAATTAGGATAAATTATTTTAGAAATCCTAAATAAATGTGAGAAATAAATTAACCATATATGGTCTATGTTTACCGCGGTTAATAAAAAAAAAAAAAAATTGCCATAAAAGACAATTCTATAATAAACTCACCAATAAATTATTGTCAATATGTTACAGTTCAAAATACATGGCAGACTCAAACGAGGTCAACAGTCACCCAGGAATAGTGCCTGATAATGCCCATGTGAACGTAGCAGGTGCAGAGCTGCAAGCTATGATAAACAATGCGGTTAATAGAGCCATGGATAGACAAAACCATGGATCAAGTGGTACCCATACGAGGACCCATTCTGCATCACACACTAGAACACCTTCCAGGACCCACACTGCCCACAACAGTAATTCTCACCACTCGTCAAACCGAAGGAGTGCTCCATCCCAGAGGGTCATTCAGGATCAAGGACCCCGTAATAGAGGGTGCACCTATAAATACTTTGTGTCGTGCAAACCCAGAGACTTCAATGGGGAAAAAGGAGCTGTGGATTGCATGACGTGGATGGATGAAATGGATACTGTGGTGGATATTAGTGGTTGCCATGAAAGGGATATTGTGAAGTTTGTCTCACAGTCGTTCAAAGGAGAAGCCCTAGCCTGGTGGAGATCATTGATCCAGGCTACAGGAAAGGTTCCGTTATACAACATGACCTGGGAGCAGTTCATGGCACAAATCAAAGAAAATTTCTGCCCTCAACATGAGGTTGAGAGAATTGAATCTGACTTCCTGGCGCTGGTCATGAAGAACCTTGACTGTCAGGCCTACCTAACCAGTTTCAACACTTTGTCGAGGTTAGTTCCCTACTTGGTAACTCCGGAGCCTAAACGTATAGCTCGTTTCATTGGAGGGTTGGAACCGGAGATCAAGGCGAATGTGAAGGCCTCGAGACCAACTACTTTTCGGTCAGTAACGGACATTTCATTGTCCCTTACCTTGGATGCTGTTAGGCAAAGGTCACAGAGGAAAAGTGACACCGAAAAGAGGAAGCGTGAGGATGACAACTCACGTCGTACAGACAAGAAACAGAAGGGAAACAATGACCAGAAGAAGGGGTCAGGTTTTAGAAAGGATGGCCAGCAGTCGGGTGAAAAACCCAAATGTAAAATCTGCAAGAGGCAGCACTTTGGCAAGTGCAGGTTTGAATCCAACTCTCAATCACAATCGAAGCCTTTTGCTTGTGGTTTATGCAAATCCAGGGAACACAAAACCGTGGATTGCAAGAAAATAAAGGATGCAACTTGCTATGGTTGCAATGAAAAAGGGCACATCAAGAGCAATTGCCCAAAATATGCCAAGAAGCCGGAAGAGGCTAGGAAGACCAATGCAAGGGTCTTCAGAATGGATGCAAAGGAAGCCGTCAAGGACGACAACGTGATAACAGGTACCTTTCTCGTAAATGATGTTTACGCGAGAGTGTTATTTGATTCAGGCGCTGATAAGTCGTTTGTAGATAGTAAGTTTTGTGAATTGTTAAAACTACCTGTTAAAATTTTAAGTGTGAAGTATGAGGTGGAACTAGCCGATGGCACAATAGAAACCGCTTCAACCTTATTAGATGGATGTTTCATATCCATTAGGAATCACTCTTTTCCTTTGTCTCTACTTCCTTTAAAACTAGCCGGTTTCGACATAGTTTTGGGTATGGACTGGTTATCACATAACCAGGCCCAGATTATTTGCAATAAGAAGCAAGTGATAATCAAGACTTCGTCTGGTGAATCACTTACTATCCAGGGAGATACCCAGTATGGGCTGCCCGAGAAGATGTCTATACTCAAAGACTCAAAGTGTTTAAAGAAGGGCTGTGTCATCTACATGGCACAGGTGATTATTGATGAACCGAAACCCAAGATTGGAGATATCCCAGTCATTTCTGAATACCCCGAAGTATTTCCTGAAGAACTACCTGGTTTGCCACCAGATAGGCAAGTGGAATTCAGGATTGACATTATTCCTGGATCAGCACCAGTTGCAAGGGCGCCTTATAGGTTGGCACCAACGGAGATGAAGGAACTAAGGACGCAGCTAGATGATCTTCTAGCCAAAGGTTTCATAAAACCTAGCTCGTCTCCTTGGGGAGCACCAGTGTTGTTTGTCAAGAAGAAGGATGGATCGATGCGTCTGTGCATCGACTACCGCGAGCTTAACAAGGTTACTATCAAGAATAGGTATCCTTTGCCCAGAATCGACGATCTGTTCGATCAACTTCAAGGGGCAAGTTTCTTCTCAAAGATTGACTTGAGGTCAGGCTACCATCAATTGAAGGTTAGAGATGAAGATGTGCACAAGACAGCATTTAGGACTCGTTATGGCCACTACGAGTTCCTAGTGATGCCTTTTGGGCTCACAAATGCACCAGCCGCATTCATGGATCTCATGAATCGCGTCTGTAAGCCTTACATGGATAAATTTGTCATCGTTTTCATCGATGATATCCTCATCTACTCAAAGAACCAAGCTGACCACGAGAAGCATCTTCACTGTATTTTGGAACTACTTCATAAAGAGAAGCTCTATGCCAAGTTCTCAAAGTGTGAATTTTGGCTTCGAGCAGTCCAATTTCTTGGACATGTCGTTAGTGAGCAGGGCATTCAAGTAGATCCCGCTAAAGTTGAAGCTGTCATGAATTGGCATGAGCCAAAGACGCCTACAGAAATTCGTAGCTTCCTAGGTTTGGCAGGATACTATAGGCGATTCATAGAAAACTTCTCAAGGATTGCTGCACCCCTGACTTCGCTGACACGTAAGAAGATTAAGTTTGACTGGGGTCCTAAGCAGCAGGAATCCTTCGATATTCTGAAGCAGAAGCTGAGCAATGCTCCAGTACTGACATTGCCTGATGGAATAGAGGAGTTTGTAGTTTATTGTGATGCATCACACACAGGGATGGGATGTGTGCTTATGCAAAAAGGCAAAGTCATTGCCTATGCTTCACGCCAGTTAAAGGTGCACGAAAAGAATTACACCACCCACGACCTAGAGTTGGGTGCCGTTGTATTCGCACTAAAACTGTGGAGGCACTACTTATATGGAATCAAATGTGTGATCTATTCTGATCACAAAAGCCTTCAACATCTGTTCAACCAGAAGGACTTGAACATGAGGCAACGTCGTTGGATGGAAACTCTTAATGATTACGATTGTGAAATAAGATACCATCCCGGCAAGGCGAATGTAGTCGCCGATGCCTTGAGTCGGAAAGAAAGGGTGAAACCCATCCGAATCAATGCCAAGAGCATGGAAATAAAGAACAACTTGATAGAAAGATTGTTAGCTGCACAGAAGGAAGCTGTGTTGGAAGCTAACTATCCCAATGAAAAGCTTGGAGTAACTGAGGAGCAGTTATCTCTTAGTAAGGATGGAATTCTTAGATTGAATGGACGTATATGGGTTCCAGTTTATGGAGGACTTCGTGATGTTATCCTCCAGGAGGCCCATAGTTCCAAATACTCCGTTCATCCTGGAGCTGACAAAATGTACCATGATCTTAGAGCAAATTATTGGTGGATAGGCTTGAAGAAGTCTGTAGCTACCCATGTAGCTAAATGCTTGACGTGTGCGCAAGTCAAAGCAGAACATCAAAAACCGTCAGGTTTACTACAACAACCTGAACTTCCTACTTGGAAGTGGGAAATGGTAACTATGGATTTTATCACCAAGTTACCCAAGACGAGGAAAGGAAATGACACCATCTGGGTGATAGTCGACCGACTGACTAAGTCAGCACATTTCCTACCCATTAAGGAGACCTACAGCTCCGATATGCTAGCCCAACTGTACGTTGATAAGATTGTAGCTTTACATGGCATACCTGTAGCTATTATCTCTGACCGAGATACTAGGTACACGTCGCATTTTTGGAAAAGCTTCCAACAATCTTTGGGCACACGTTTGAACTTTAGTACGGCTTACCATCCTCAGACTGACGGTCAGAGTGAGCGTACTATTCAAACGTTGGAAGACATGCTACGTGCATGTGCGATCGAATTGGGAGGTAGCTGGGATAAGAACCTACCCTTGATCGAATTCTCCTACAACAATAGCTACCATACCAGCATAAAGGCTGCGCCTTTTGAGGCATTATACGGTAGAAAATGTAGATCGCCAGTTTGTTGGGCGGAAGTGGGAGAAGTCCAGTTATCAGGACCGGAAATCGTGTTCGAAACGACGGACAAGATTGTCCAGATTCGTAACAACCTCCAAGCTGCCCGGAATAGGCAGAAGAGTTACGCGGATCCAAGTCGTAAGGATTTTCACTTTGAAGTAGGTGACAAAGTCCTACTTAAAGTGTCACCATGGAAAGGGGTGATGCGATTTGGTAAGAAAGGCAAACTAAGCCCAAGATACATAGGACCTTTCGAGGTCATCGAACGTGTCGGGTCAGTTGCCTACAAGTTGAACTTACCTGAAGAGCTCAGTGGAATTCACAATGTGTTCCACATTTGCAATCTAAAGAAGTGTTCCGCTGACGATTTGCATGTCATGCCTCATACAGATGTGCAAATTGATAAGAGCTTAACGTTTGTAGAAAAACCTTTGTCGATTGAAGATCGACAGGTAAGGAAGCTTCGAAGGAAGCACATACCTTTTGTAAAGGTCAAATGGGATGCCCGAAGAGGTCCCGAGTTTACGTGGGAGTTAGAATCCACCATGAAAGAAAAGTACCCTTACTTGTTCCAGTAAATCTCGGGTCGAGATTTATTTTAAGGGGGTGAGGATGTAACACCTCGCAAATTTCGGGTTAATATTAAAACGACACGTGTCATGTAAGACAAAAACGCGTTGGAAACCCGGATATAATAAAGATGTTTTCGGTAGGATTTAAAGTGGCGTCATGTTAAATTGTTACCTCTGAACACCTCAATTATAAATCCCAATACCCGATATATTAAATGATACATCTATTATACCCTCAATTCAGGGAATTATTGCCTTTAAAGGAAAATTCAAATGCATGATGTGATCCCATGTTGAAATGAACGATAAACCGTCATTTACGGGTCTTGTAAATGCAATCAATTGAAACAAGGGATAATGGTAGGGTATGTTCAAGCATATAGACATTTATGGGAGGCCCCTAATGATAATTTAAGTCAACAAGTCAATTATAACGGCTGCCCTTTCGATCCAACAACAAACAACAAAATTCTGGTCAGACTAGGGCGTCGCGTAGCGCGACGGCCCCTCGCGCTACGCGAGGGTGCGCCCAGCGACAGCAGAACTTGCTGTTGGCTGTTTTGTGCGATCGTGACCTCCATAGCCGGTTTTCCTTGCACATTCATGGCCCTTAGACACCCCTACATGCTACTAACATGTGTTGATCAGTTGTGGAAGGCCTTAGACTTGGTTGTCACTTGCTTATGGTGCATGGAACTTGTATATAAAGACCCATTCATTCACCACTTTCATTCACAATTCATTTCCAAGCATTCTGATTATTGGAGAGCTTGCAAACTGATCAAGAGCCTTCCTAGTCATCCTCTAATCATCTAGTAAGTCTCTAATCCCTTCTAAATTAATTCTAGTTTAGTTTTTAGCTTAAAAGTCAACATATCGTATTAAACGGTTGACTTCGGGTTTAGTTATCGATAGCTCAGTCGTAACCCGAATTAAAAGTACCATTAGATAGGTAATTATATGGGTATTAAACCCTTATAAGGGCAAGTACCAAATCCAGACCTAACTAGGTCGTTTGTCGGGTCAAACGTTGACCGAAAAAGTCAACAGAATTGACATTTATGATTTAATGCATGAAATGCAATCCGTAAGGCGTGTAACTTGTTCTAACCTTAATATAACTTGGTAATAAGTATAAAAACTTGTTTGCGCTTGTCCGACTCGACAAATTTCTATTTAAACCCGGTTCGGAACCGAAAGGCGCAAAACCTTGACTTTTGCATTGACTTCGGTTCTGACCCGTTTTAGTTGGTATTAGACATACCTTAAAGTCTCATTAGGATTGGGTTGCATGTTAGTATAAGTCTCTATACTTGTTTCGTTGATTATCCGTTGCATGCACACGTTTCCGTTAATCGCTTAAAGTGGACCATAACGCCCTTATGACCTTATAACGAGTATTTTGAAAATGTGGAAATGCAATAATCTTAGTTACTGATTATTTAGCATGTACGTAAATTTTCACGTCAAGCGGAGGTCTAGATTAGGAGATATGCGCATTAGCGTATATAATAAGCTTTTTATTAATTAAACGGCGCGATTAGCGCATAGCCTATCTAAACCCGATTTTCGGTACCAAAACCATTACCCGCTGATGTTAAATAATATTTTAGGATTTTTGAAGATTTTTAATTATTTTTAAGCTGGTCTTAAGCTAGGCTTATCGCATTGATTCGGTTAACACCGAATATGCCCTTTTAGGCCATAAAACGAGTTTTATGAATCCGATTGATACCAATCCAATTGCCGCTGATTTAAAATAATAAATATAGTATTTTGAACTTGTTTTGCTGATTAGAAAACTCAGATTGGTATCTTAACCCGTACATCGCTTAAAACGGCTTTATACGCGTATTAAACGCGTAGTTTAGTATTAAAACCATTTTGCCACGTAAGACTTAATACCATTAGACATAACCTGTTAATGTAAGCTATTTTACTGATGTAATCAGACCCGGTTCATAGAAACCTAATTTAATCCTTTTATAATCTTTAAATTGACCAAAATACCCCTAAGGGGCTTATTAAGAGATTAAACTCGTTATGGGCATTATGGAAGATATCATAATGATATCACCACATATTTAAAGCGTATTAACTTAGGAAACCTGTTCGCGACCCTTTCGGTTACCCGTTATGCATTATGCGCGTTCGGTTAGGTTTATGTAACTAGTTTACATAAATTAACCGAAACGGGTCAAACCTTATCGGTTTATTCTCAAAATCCAGAATGTGTATCATATACCCATATTAAACAAGTCTTCAAACTTGTCGGGTCTAAATCACATTCTATCCGGTCTTCGCTTAATCGTGCGTACGAACCGTATCTTTAAAACTAACCGGTCTAAGCGTAAGCTTAACTAAAGACCCGTTAGGATTCTAATAGGTTGTTATAAACCTTCGTTCCAGATTAGGAGAACCAGTAAAAGATACCGCACTCGCTGATTTTGAACTATACTTGCTCAGGTAAATACATTTAACTTATTTCCCTATACGGGCTTGGGTAAGGTATATAAAATACCGCTTGGTCGGGCGTTGAATATTTAATCTTATTATGGTTAAATTATTGAGATGTCTCCGTTTGAATTGTTTTGTTGCTTAAAGCCTTTGGGGGGTTAATGACCGTGTCCCGGATATCCCTAGCATCATTTTACGAAATGGCCACGACCTTAGCACTCAGGTGTAGGCGTACACCTGTAGTGTCTCATAATTAAAGTGGTGTGTTAATTGATCTTTAACCCGGCTCGATCCGGGCTACTGAACGCATAAGAAACATGTAAATCCTTTACAAGCTTATATATTAAATAATTATCCCAAGTTATAAAATATTTGTGCCTTGTGCCTTAAATGCTTTTCTTAAACTCTTTTCAAAATGAGTCGGTTGATTGTATTTACCAGTGTAAACTGACGTATTTTCTTAAAAAGATTGAGTGCAGGTACTACTCGAAATAGGCTGGCTTGTCTCCTAGCATCCACATTAAGTCTCGCCAGCTTGGATGTCATATCTGTTGAACATTTGTTTCCTGTTTATTTTATTTGATCTACCTGTGGATTATATTCGACTATTTGTGATACTTCATATTACAATATCGTTTGGTTGAATTAAATCTATATATTGCTTCCGCTGTGCATTTAAATATTGTGTTGTTTGACTGTTATGTTGCCAACCACGTCACGATACTCCCCCACCGGGCCCACCGGTGACACGTGGAAATCCGGGGTGTGACAAAGTGAAAAACAAATTTGCTTGAGGGCAAGCAAAATACAAGTGTGGGGATGTGATATGTGGTCGAAAACCGGTGATCGTAATTGCTTAATTTGATGTTTTTACACATGTTTTAATTCCGAATAGCCTACTTTTGATTAGATACTTGTTTTGCAGGTATAGCAGAGTTTAAGGAGATTTTCGGGAGCTTTACGGGTCACCGGAGTGAAAACGGGACCACCGGGACGCAAAACGGATCAACCAGGAGCAAGGAACGCGAAAAACAGAAGATATGGTTTCTGGGCACCGTCGCCGACGGTCGTTGTAAATCTCCGTCGATCAAAACTACCGTAGACAGCCACATTGGCCGTCGGCTGAAACTGCAAAAGCATGCATCGTCGTCGACGGCCTGAAGCCCCGTCGCCAACGGCTCCTCTAAAGTGGCGACGCGCAATTTTGTTATTTTGGGTGTTTGAACAATCAAGAGGACATATGGGTCATGAATGACGGGGGTTACACTCTTGTTGGAGTTTTGAAAACATATCTTGGAGCCAATACTGATATTATTCACCTACCATTTCATCTCAATTCCATCTATCATCGATACACTACCCGAATCAAGAATCATCTACCATCACCATCTTCACAATCAATCCATCATCCATAAACCCTAATCCTTCTACCATCATCATCTTTCACCAAACCTCATCATTCACCATTCTCAAGGCTTCAAGATGTTCAATTTCAAGTTCTCAACATCCGGTGATCAAGCTTCTACTACCATGAGCGGCTAATCATCTCGGTTTCACCCCGGTGTAGGTAGTTGTTAATTTTAGGGTTTCGAATTGTTCTTGTTTCAACTTAGTGACAATTTGTGTTTGATTTTTGAAACCTTTGACAATAGTTTACATTTGTTTCGTATTCGTAAATTGTCGAACGATGTTAAAAGTTATGACTTTACGAAATGGTTATGTGTAGTATGCATTGTCTTGGTTAGGTTTTACTTGTGTTGATCATAAAGTGTATTCTTGTCCGTTTCTCGAAACGTTGATAGTTATTAGCACCTACGTCACGGTACACTAAATCCGCTAATCATACACACTTGAGTTGGATCTAAAAACTTGTAGAAACCCTAGGTTGACAATTACCGAAACCGGGTGTGAACCCTTTTTTTCTCATTATCGTTTATTAATCAAATTTTTGTGCAATCGTTACTTTTTAGTTGTCAATCAATTACACCAATTTCTTTAGATTAAATTCACATCTCTCAATTAAACAAAAATACAAAAACATTCTAGTAAGCTTCATAAATTGTGACACTCTTGATAATTCAATCGAATCCATTCACAAACCACATACTCTTCGTGGTTTGACCCCTTGCTACCACTAACTATTTGTTAAGGGTAATTTGGGCTTATAAATATTATCTTTGACCGGAGCGCGACATTCCGATCACGTGCTAATAAACGGATAAGACTTTGCAGCGTGATTTGCTAGGAATCTGTTCAATGCCGCTAACCGTCCGGCGAGGCGTTGCATTTCCTTAACTATTGCTGGTGATGGCATTAGTTGAATGGCCTGTACCTTCTCCGGGTTGACTTTAAAACCGTCTCTGGTAACTATGAACCCTAGAAACTTGCCCTCCTCCATCCCGAAGGAGCATTTCGTTGGGTTTAGTTTTAAATTGACACTGCGCAATGAATCAAACGTGCGCTGAATGTTTGCGAGCATGGTCTCTTCTTCCTGGCTCATGATGACAAGGTCATCCATGTAAACTTCCACTGTTTTCCCAATGTCTTCTCCAAAAACTCTGTCCATCAAGCGTTGGTAGGTAGACCTGGCGTTGCGCAGACCGAAAGGCATTTTTGTATAGCAAAGGATGCCTTTATCCGTGCGGAAGGCTGTTTTGTCCTCATCTTCTTCTTTCATATGTACTTGATGGTAGCCTTTATAACAGTCTAGAAAACACTTCCAGCGGAAGGATGCTAGAGAGTCAACTTTTTTGTCTATTTCTGGCAGCGCATTGCAATCCTTCGGGCAGGCTTTGTTGAGGTCTTTGAAGTCGACACACATGCGCCACCCACCATTGTGTTTTTGAACCATTACTGGGTTGGAGACCCAGGTTTGGTATTGTACTTCGCGCAGAATCCCAGCGTTGAGTAACTATGTTACTTGCTCGTTGCTTCTGCCTTTTCCGCGCTGAGACTGCGTCTTCCTTGCGCGACGGGTTCCGCTG
Organism: Helianthus tuberosus; assembly: GCA_030545235.1. Lineage (NCBI taxonomy): Eukaryota > Viridiplantae > Streptophyta > Magnoliopsida > Asterales > Asteraceae > Helianthus > Helianthus tuberosus. The sequence goes on from CM060409.1 coordinate 180,175,266, forward strand.
AGGGTCAGACGTTCAAACAGTGTTGTGCTATATCTCGTGGTACCCCAGTATATCTGCTGGGCACCAGGCGAAGATGTCTTTATTGTTTGAAAGTAATTCCTTCAACTGTATCCGTATTACCGGTGAAATGGCGTGCCCTAGTAAGATGGTTTGCTCTGGATACTCCTCGTTGCGAACCCATTTCTCCGGTTCATTTGTCGTTGAAGGTTTGGCGACCTTTGCTGGCGGCTCATCGTCTACGTACATGACTTCCTTGCTGGAATACAGAATTGCTACCCCGGTTTCTGTCGGAAAACCGCAAGCAGCGTGTGTTATGGAGGTAATCATGCTGAATTCTCTCTGCGACCGTCTCCCCAGCTGTACATCATGGCACAATGTAGCTGGCATAACCATGAAATTCACTGTGACAATGTGCGAATGTTCGCCATCTGAGAGAGTCATAGGGAAAGCGATTTGTCCTAGTGGAAAAACAGCTTCGTTGCAGAAACCAGTGAGAGGGAAATCAACTGGTTCTAAGCGTGCTTTGTCTTCCGGCTCTAGTTGCTTAAAACATTGTTCATAGATTATATCCATCGAGTTTCCTGGATCTATGAACATGTAATCGGTTCTGTAGTGGCCGAAGATACCGATGATGATTACTGGACGTTCCTCCTGAGGTTCTCCAGGGACGACAGGGAATATAACTTGTTGCTCTCTCTAATGCTGATTATGGCTTCGTTTGTTCGGCCTTCGTGAGGGACCTCCTTGTACCATGTTTATCTGCTTTGGTTCGGCTACCTGGTGATTGGTATCTTCTGATTGTCGTATTATCTCCTTGTGACTACTGGATTGGATGTCCCACTGATAGGTTAACTGTGGGTCCAACACTGTAGTGCCGAATTTTTTCTGAATTACTTCTTGAGTATTAGATCTGTTGTTTAACAACTCGGATCTGGTGTTTTGTGCAAAAAATTGGTTTATGGCGATCTGGAATCTGGTGAACCAGTACTATGGAGTTTTTTCTGAGAGTAGATCTGGACGGTTATGAACTCCTATTTGTACCAAGGAGCCATTTTCTTCCAGATGACTTTTGTTGCTTCCTTTGTTACCCATGAATCCGTCGATCTGGATATCTCGGGATGCAGAACCCTTGAATTCAGATCGAGGACCTGATGGGTGAAGTGATGGGTTCTCTGCCATATGAAACCGAGGATGGAGAAAATTTGAATCGAAACGAGAAGAAATGAATGAACTGAGAAATCGGTGGGCGCCAATGAAGAAACACTGGTTAATTGTTCGGAATCAAATAAACCAGGGGGTCGGTTCCGCATAAAAAGGTTGGTTTCTCCTCATTCGGTTCGTGGGTTTCAGGTTTTCTTCTCTTCACAGTAACTGCAAAACAACCACCGTTAGACTCGCCACGGGTAGAATGGGGGTTCTCTCCGTGACCACCCTCCGGTGTGAGAATAAGTACAGGTTTTATGAAGAAGAAGAAGAAGTGTAAGTGAAGTGAATGTAACTTGAAAATTATACCTGAATTATCCTTCTATTTATAGCCGAAGTTTGGGTGGGAAAACTTGTTGGAGAAATATTGACGAAAATAGCATTTTCCGTCAGCGGTTATTTTTCCCTCCGTTAATCTCTTTAATGAGTGTGAGAGCACACGGATTGTGATCTCGATCAACGGTTGGAGTATTGCCACGTGCAAAGTGGGCAAGTGAAGATCTCTCTTCAATTCCATGCCATCATCGTGACTTCAAGGAAGCCTGGGTTGATGACACGTGGCAGGACGGTTATAACCGTCTAGTGCTGCACGATAGGGCCTTCTAGAGGATTACAGCTGTAATCCTGTGTGGCTCCTTACTGTATGGTATTAGTGAAATAATATGCAAGTCTAGATATTATTTATGCGGAGTGCTTGTCAGGATTGTTATCCTTATCTGCTACGGAGACTGGCGCGAGAATTTGCTAATCCCCTTTTGGCGCGCAGCTATTGCTTGTTGTTCTTCCTCTAAGTTCTCTTTGTAGGACCAGTGCGCGGCTGCGCAAGGTCTAAAGAGGGTTAGGAGAATGAGGTGGTGGTATGGTCCCAAGTGCTTGAAGCAAGGTTTTTGAGACCTTACCCCTTCAACCATCATCCATCTTAGAAATATCATGCGAAATACAAAGCATAACAATTTCAGGTGCATCCTAATTGACCTCTTCATCATTGTATTCTTCCCCATAAATCAGAGTGCATCCTAGTGACCTCTGCATCACAGTATTCTCAAAGTGCATCCACCACCCTCCAACCCCACAAGCACCCTCGAATCACCCTTAATCACAACCACCCTCAACCACTACCCTCCAACCCACACCACTGACAACCATCATCTTCGCATCATCTCTCTGCACTTCATCTTTCTTATCAACCAACACACGTACAACAAGAAAAATCTAACCAACGGAAGCGGTTTTGACATGGATTTGAGACTTTTAGACATTGTAAGTCAGAAATTGTAATTGGTTTCAAGAAAAAATTGCCCTATTTTATTTGAACCACAAAAAAAAACCCTAAATTTCGATGTTGATTTGAAGTTTTTAGACACTAGAAACTGGAAATTCTAACCGATTTCATGAACACCATCGGAGCCCCGGCCTATCAGATCGACCGGGACACCATAGATCGATGGGTTTGTTGCAGATCTGTGGCGGCTAGTGTAAGTGGTAGTGGTGGTGGTGGATGACTGGATGGTGGCAGGTGGGGCGGATACCGTTGTTGTTGGTGTAGTGAGGGAGGAAGGGATAGAGAGATGTAGATAGAGAGAGGTAGAGAGAGAGGGATCTGCTTATATACACATACTGTTTTATATATGCTAGCAAGATTCCTCCGCGCTTCGCGACGGGAACTCAATAGGTTTCGGTTCAATTCGTTATGGTATCAACACTTGTTATAGTAATCAAAAGAGGAAACCGTACATCGATCGAATACAATAAAAAAGAATATCAATACCAGTACTAATGTTGTTTAGTTGATATCGGTTTGGTGCGTTCTATGTTTATTTTTTACAACATTGAGATATAAATTTTATTGAAAACGAATATTGTGCCGCTATCATACCAAATCGTACTGAAACCGACTGAACAACATATGTATCGAACCAATATTTATTTTCAGCGTTTTTGCTTTATAAACTGACACTCTATCGTTTTCATACTGTGCGGAACCGAACCAAACAACAATAGTATTAGTATGTATTCTTCTTTTATTGTTTCTTGTTTGCCGACGGATACCGTGCCAACAGTGAACCGAACGAACATTTGTTTTGGTACCGATATTTATGTCTATTGTCTTTTCTTTTAATAGACACCATATCACAACCGTATCATATCAAAAAAACATCTTTATCGGTACCTGTATTCATTTTTATGGTTTTCGGTTTCGGATTTTTTTCATCTGAACAACTCTGTTAGTGACAATAAATGAATATCAATACCAATAGCGTGACAATTTGAACTGATCAATACCGTTCGAATAACATCGATGCCGCTACAGGTGTTCGTTTTTATCATTTTGATGGATGTAAAACAATATTATTTCCTATATCAAGCACATATATCGTACCGGTACTGTAACAAATCGAACTGACACATGTTCATTTCTATACCGAGTGCATTTATCGTACCGATACTATAACAAATCGAACCGACACCGATCCTATACTTTTGGTAACGTACCGTCGAATGTTAAAAAAAAATTCATCGGCACTTTGTTTTAATATGTATAATATTTTTTAAGTTAAAATAAAATTAAATAATAATTAAAATACTATTATACATACTTAGAAAAATTGGAGTTACTATCCATCAGCACTTTGTTTTAATACGTGTAAAATAAGACATGCGGTAACGTACCGTCGAACGTTAAAAAAATTAATCTGCACTTTGTTATAATATGTATAATAATTTTTTAAGTTAAAATCAATTTAAATAATAATTATAATACTATTATGAGTAAACTGCCATTTTGGTCCCTGAGATTTGTCACTTTTGCCACTTTAGTTCAAATTTGAAACCTTTTGCATCTGGGTCCCTGTAGTTTCATTTTTGTTGACATTTTGGTCCAAAAGCAAAGTAAGCTCAGATTTCAAAAAAAAAAAAAAAACTGGTTTTTTGTCCTTTCCCTCAATTTAGTGAAGGGTATTTTAGTCATTTTGCCCACCTGCCCAACCATATAAAACCTTCACTCTCACACACCACACATACTAAAGTTCCCCCTTGAAAGCGATTCTCATTTTCATCGGTACTAATTGTCACTATCATCAATCAGACCCAATTCATCATAACCTTTACCAGTTGTAATTCACCCACAATTTCACCCCTCAATTCCACCAACAACATGGTGGTGTCGGTAAGTCAACCGCAACGCCACCGTCAACCGCCAGAAACCCCATCAAGAATCCCACTCCGAACGTCCTTTTCTTCTTTCCCCTTCTGATCTACAGATCAAACCGGCGATGAACAGGGGATTCATTGCATTAATTTCACTTCTGCAACTGCAACAAGCAAGCAATGGTTGAAGTGTGTGTCTTTGCGTGTTTGTGGTGGTTGTTTCCTTTACCGGTGATGAACAGGGGATGGTGGTTTCGTCTGATGGCAGGGACGATGGTTATGTTAAAGTGGAAATTTACCGGTGATGAACAGCCAAGACTTTTGCCGATGATGAACAACCAAGACTTTTGCCTATGTTTCCGGTGACGTCACCTAGGGTTTCAGGTTCTTCTTGAGTTTTTTGTTTAATTTTTAAAATGCAACGATTATGATAAAATGGAAATTTGGATAAGAAATTTGTCAAAATTTGGGGAAAATGGTGAAGAATGATGAAGAAGATGAAGAAAGTGACCCACCTTGAGCAAGTACAAGTTTTAATGCATAATGTACAAATCATTATTACAGTATTGGGCTCAAGACAGCTTACCCAGGAAATACTGTTTTTGCTGTCCTTAATCTTGGTTGTACAAGTTTGTATCTTGTTCTTGGTTTCAAATCCGGCGGAAATCCGAGTTTGCAGTTGCAGATTCGTGGGTGAACAGTAAGTAATCTCGGTTCAACTTTAATGGGCTTAAGTATGGTTCAGTTCTGAAATCAGGGTGAAGGGGAGTTTCGGGGGCGAATGGTGATGGTGATTTGGGTGTGACGTTGAGCAGTGGTGGAGGTGGGGATAGATGGTGGTGGTGGTGGAGATTGATGGTGGTGGAGGTGGTGATGGATGGTGGTTGTTTTGTTATGTAGAAGAGATCTAGAGAGAAAGAGGTAGAAGAAGAATAGGGGTATTTATTTTCTTTAAATAAATTAAAAAATAAAAAATGACTATTTTGCCCTTAAGGAAAAGGACAAAATAGCTGGATTTAATTTAAGAAATATGATCTGATTTCATTTTTGGATAAAATGGCAATAAAAGTGAAACCACATGGATCCAGATGCAAAATGTTTCAAACTTGGACTAAAGTGGCAAAAGTGACCAAATCTCATGGACCAAAATGATAGTTTACTCTACTATTATACATACTTAATAAACTTTGAGTTAGTATTCATTAGCACTTTGTTTTACTATGTATAAAAATTGGAGTTACTATTTATCAGCACTTTTTTAATATATATAGTATAGATTATATATATTAATTATAATTAAAATATGTATTTCTTAAAAAAAAAAGAGTTAAATGCCATTTTAGTCCCTGTGGTTTGGGCCATTTTGCCAGTTTAGTCCAAAGGTTTCATTTTTAACCTGTGGGTCCAAAAAGGTTTCACAGTTGCCATTTTAGTCCACTAGGTTAACTTCATCCATTTTTTCTGTTAACGAGAAGGCCAATTCGGTCATTTTATATGGCTGAATTGCCCTTTTAGTTAACAGAATTACATACAAAATGACCGAATTGGCCTTCTTGTTAACAGAAAAAATGGATGAAGTTAACCCAGTGGACTAAAATGGCAACTGTGAAACCTTTTTAGACCCACATGTTAAAAATGAAACCTTTGGACTAAACTGACAAAATGGTCCAAACCATAGGGACTAAAATGGCATTTAACTCGATACGTCATCGAAAACAAGACACATCATCAGAAATTAGCCATGTAGGATAAAGAAAATTAACTGAGTTAGTGTTTGGTTAACGACGGGATGACATGACAACCGAAGTCTTAAGTTGAGGGTGGTGGACATCAAAATAATAGTTGGGGTTGGCAGCGACCAAACGCAATAGTTAGGGGTGATATCCAACTTCACAGGTCGTTGTCATGGTTCCGTCACAGAACTAGCTTAAAAACTAGCTCGCCGGCAACCGATCCAAAATTCATCTCAAAAGTCAACCTTTTCAAATTTCAAGCTTTTAAATTGGTCAACTACACTAATAATCACCAGCCAAATCTTGCAGATGACGAATCTAGTATCAACATGGTCCAAGACTACTCAAATCTTACCGGAAAACTACATCTTTCCGGCCGATCAACGTCCAGGATCCGTCAAAATTCCGTTATGCCAAAACATCCCACTGATTGACCTCTCAGAAAGTCAAAGTCAAACAGTTGAAGAAATACTACATGCTTGTCAAGAATTCGGATTCTTTCAGGTTACATCTTCTTTTGAAGTACAGTTTTGTAATTTAATACAACCAGATAGGTGGGGGTTTGGTTTGGTTTGGTTTGGTTTGGTTTGGTTTGGTTATTAGCCTTAACCGAAGCCGAATTCATTATATAATCTATTTTATTAACAAATCGGTTTCCGGTTCAGTTCGGTTCGGTTCAGTTAATAAATAAATCCAAACTAGTGATATTTTTTCTTTGAAATACATGAAATAGATGTATAAAAGTGATATTAATTTCGGTTAACCAGGGTACAAAAGACTGATAAGTGACTTTTGATTAATTTGGTTTTCGGTTCGTTTCAATTAATTAACTGTTCGGTTAGTACTCACACCTACAACCAGGTGATCAATCATGGAGTTTCTAAAGATTTAATCGATGACACCATGGAAGTAGTTAAAGAGTTCTTCAACATGCCTGAAGAGGAGAAGGAGATATATTACTCGATCGATCCGATAAAGAGTTGCAAACTGTATACAAGTGGTTATAATTATGCTAATGAAGATATTCATTTCTGGCGTGACAATCTACGACACCCATGTCATCCGCTAGATGAATGGGTTCACTTGTGGCCCGAAAAACCAACAAATTACCGGTAAAGTGACAACTTCACAACCTTTGGTTCAAACCTGGGAATAAGCGATTAATTTAGGATTATTTGTGTAATAGTGTACAAGTAAGCGTTACCATTAAAAAAAGGTAGGTATAACTGTTGAAACTGATTCAACCCTTTAAAATTTTAAATTGAGGCAAGTTGGAGAGTTTGGCTTAGGGGTGTTCATCGAATCGAATATCGAATTTTCGAATTATTCGAGTCGAATTGTTCGAATAATTTTTATTTTTCCTTGAATTCGTATTCGATTCGAATTCGATTAAAACCTACCGAATTCGATTCGAATTCGTATTCGAATAAAAAACCCAATTCGTATTCGATAAGTATTCGATTAAAAATTCGAATTCGAATCGAATTCGAATAAATTCGATTTAATTCAGATTCTTTAAGAACATGTAAAAAAACATTCAAAATGAAACATAAAATTTTAAAGCAGCCAAAAAGCACGATATCACATTAAAAAGTTCCAAATAAAGTACCACAAGTCTAAAATTCAAAATGAGAAGTCGGGAACAACCACTCCACATTACAAGTTAATATTTTATGCTTAGAAATCTATTGATAGATTTGTTACTTAGGTTTTAGTTATGGGCCATGTAGTGTGTTCGGTAATGGGTAATTTTAATACTTGGAAAAAAATTTGAAAATAATTTATAGTATAGCCTAATAAAAGTTATATATATTATATATAAAAATAATAAATAAAAGTGTATAATTTTATTCGAATTTCGAATCGAATCGAATTTGAAATTATGAATTCGTATTCGATTCGTATTCGATTTACTTGAGTCGAATTGAATCGAATTCGAATTCTTATAATCGAAACGAATTCTTGATAATCGAATCGAATTTAAACGAATTTCGAATTTAACAAATTCTGCACACCCCTAGTTTGGCTTGATTGAGTTCATAAGTGTATATTATATACAATAAAAAAGCCATCAAATATCTTTCTATTTTTACCTACACATAAGCTATGTATGTGTAGGCTATTTAATAAACGGAAATTTCTTTTTTTTTTCTTTTAAATTTCAGATTAGAAAACAATAAATATTAGATTTATAACATTTCTTTTATATACTTTTAACTTTTTAAGAATGAAAAAAATAACTGATTTATTTTGTTCTATGTATTCTTGCAATATATAGTATTCTGCATAGATCAACTCACCTATACAATGACATATATTTTGATTATAAATACGAGTTGATCAACAAACATATATTTTTGTCATAATGAAAATAGTAACGTTCTAGCTATCATTATGAAAACAATACAATGACATTAGACTATCTGTAATGGTTAATGTCCTTTAAGAGATATTTTTCGCCACATCAGCATTGTAGCGCCTCTTAAAAATGTATAACGGTTAATGCCCATTTCATTCAATACTTTTCATTTTTTTCTCCTCTTTGGGCATTATTCTAGAAATGTCCATCCCTCTTCACGTTCCTATAATGCCCAAGATGCGGTGTTAAAGACGTTATGAAACTCTTTCACGCCCATATAATGCCCATTACGCATGGCCTTACTGATACAAAATTTTGTATAAAAACGATTCAGTACGCTGTAAACACTTTCATTTTAGCTAGTGTTTTTTTCTGTCTTTCATGAAAGTTAATGGTTCTTGCTTTGTTTTAAAGAGATGTTGTTGGAAAGTACTCACTAGAAGTGCGGAAATTGTCATTGAGAGTGTTGGAGCTAATTCGTGAAGGACTAGGACTCGAACCAGAATATTTTGGAGAAGAGCTAACCGGGGGTCAATTGTTGTCGATCAATCACTACCCTCCATGCCCAGATCCCAGTTTGACGTTAGGGTTACCGAAACATGCAGATCCTAATCTCATAACCGTGCTTTTACAAGGAAGCGTTAGTGGGCTTCAGGTTTTCAAGGACGGTCAGTGGCTAGGCGTTGAGCCATTGCCTCATGCTTTTGTGGTAAACATTGGCCACCAATTACAGGTGACCGTTTTCATTATTTTTTTTCTTTTTAAATTTCTTTTTTCCGACCTAAAAAGTGTGAATAACAATTGGTGGAATTATGTCTTAGATAATTAGCAACGGGAAGCTAAGAAGCGCGGAACATAGAGCGGTGACAAACTTGAGGGAGGCTCGGACAACGATTGTGAGTTTCATCAGTCCTTGTCAAGACACCATCATAGAACCCGCTAAATTGATTATCGACACCGGTGTACCTTGTTTTCAACCCTTCAAGTTTAAAGATTTTTTGAAGTTCTATGAAGAGAAAAAGGGAGATACTGAAGCAATGATGAAGGTTTATAAGACTGAGGGGAGTGGGGCGACTCCCCCTCCCAAGTCGCCCCAAGTTGCCATGAACACCACGCCCCTTAGGCAACTTCCATAGCAACTTGGGCAACTTCCATCTTGGGCGTCTTGCAGAGGTTGGGCAACTTGGGTGAGAGGGATAGCAAACAACCAATCATCAACTTAGTCAACTTCTCACTTTTTCAAACAACCAATCATAAGTCTTGGAGGGGCATCTTGAGTTGCCATGAACACCACGCCCCATTTTTTGAGGACGCCCCAAGCCGCCCCCAAACGCCACGTGTCGCAAGACGCCCTCTTTTGAGGACGCCCCACTCCCTTCAGTCTGAGATTAAACCTTAACAACACATGAGTACCTCCTTTTAATGTATCAATGATTAAACCTTTTTGTCAAATGTTTTAATCTTGTATGCATTTGACATCTTGAAATATATGACATCCTTTAGTTAGATATGTAACAGCTCTTCGTTACCTATATATACCACCCCACTATTTCCTTTGTACACTTCATTTTGAATCTCACAATCATTAAATAATTTTTTTTACATATGTTCTTTCATTCATTTACTTATTACTTATTACGTGAACCATGCGAAAACTTGGTAATTGGAGGGGCCCACGTGATTACGAAAGTGATGCATGGAAGGCATACCAAGCCTTACGAAGTGCCGAACCTAGGAATTTTCAATATTTCATTTCTGAAATATTATTTTATCATAAGTTTTATGTTTTTGTGAATGTTTTTATTCAACTTATCAGTCGATCGATATTCGCTAAATTCTCAAACGGTTTGCGTTGATCCTTGTAGAGGTCTTCTACACGTCTTCGTACTGGGAAGCGTGCTGGAAATTCCGGCCATCGCATGGCGGCCCACATCGCGGAAGAAATGGCCGTTGTCATCCCAAATACAGTGATTCAAGACCAACAAGCCCTATTCAATCAGAGGGCTAATAACCATGATGGAGCAACTTCTTCTAAGTGTTCCTATAAGCACTTCAAATCGGGCGGTTGTTCTCCTCTGTTGGTTTAAAGAAATGGAGAGTACTTTCTTAAATTGCGAATGCCCTGATAATCGCAAGGTTCGTTATGCAACCGACCGCTTACTTGGAAATGCGTTAATGTGGTGGAATGCTGAGAAGAACACTCGCGGTGCTGAAGCCGCAATGGCTTTAATATGGGGGCAATTGAAGGAGTTGATGACCGAACAGTTCTACCCTTGTCACAAGATTAAGAAATTGGAAGACGAATTCTAGGATTTGGAACAAGATAATGGTAAGAATGTGGCGTATAATAAGTGTTTTCATGAATTAAGGAAATTGATTCCATATTTGTTCACACCCCTCTCTCAACTCATCGGGAAATACATCGGGGGTCTTCTTGCGGTTATTAAGGACACTGTGGAAGGCAGTAGTCCTGCCACCCTTGAAGCGGCTATGCATTTAGCTGGTCAACTCATAGAAAACCGAGTTAAGTTAGGTGATCTTGAACGAAATGGGGATAAAAGTAAAGTTTATAAAGCTCCAGTCGAGGAGTCAAATGGGACAAAGGAAACGAAGGCGAGTCGTCTACTCGTTCCAAAAAAAAAGAAGAAGCATAAGGATAACAGAAGGAACTATGCAATAACCAACCCAAATAAGAAACCCTATACTGATGCAACCATTTCCAATACCACCATCCACTTAACTCCCCATGTTAATAATGCACAGGCTGTGGACGTTTTGGCCACTTAGTCGATGCATGTCGCATCCTCCAAAACCAAACAACCAACCAGCCATGAAACCCACAGAATGCGCAAGTCCTAACTCAACCCTTCCCCCCAACCCAATCTGATGAAGGTTCTATATCATGCTTAGAACGTGACTCCACCCTATTATTAACCCAACTACCCTATAATACCACATTCAAGGGCTTGTTTTAACTATGGAGACCCCACCCATTTTAGAAACACCTGCCCTAGATTGGTTAACATCATTAATGCCCAAGCCCAGTCTAACCCAATTAACCAAGCAAACTAGGTAGTGGGGGTAGAGCCTTCAATGTTAACGTGAATCAAGCTGGGGCTAACAATGACGCTAGAAATGTGTAATCTAAGTCAGAACGGATCAAACTCTTCTATTGTTTCAATCCCAAGGCAACTAAGAAATTTCGATGTTTTTAATTTGAATTACCATCGTTTTTCATTTTGAACTCAGATATTTGCATTAATATTATGTTAACCTAGACATTTTATGCTATTATCATTTATTATCTTTATCGTTCCATTGTCTTTTCATAATGTTATTGTTATTTCGCGTTATTATCAATTCATGTTGCTATTTCATGATTTGTTATCATTACTATTTCGTTTCAAGTACTTACCCGATATGCCGGCAAGGGACAAGGATACAGTCACAACTTAACTTGTACAAACAATATTTTGTCAAACTATGGTTGTTTGTGATTTGTTTGTATTTGTTTAGTACGTGAGTTAGTAGTATCGTCACATAGAACCAATCATGAGCGGATAACGAAGTGGATGAAATTTGATAAGGACATGGTGGATACGCCGTTGGTATTTCCTATATATAAGTGTACTTATCAAACAATCAAAAACCTCGTTAGACTGATCGTGGGAAGTTCTGTGTAAGTTTTGTTGTGTCGTCAATCATGATTCGAATAACTATGTGGATGAAAGTTTGGTAGAGACATGGTAGATACACCACTAGTATCCCCGAAAACCTAACCCCCTGTAGCGCTCCGCTTTTTCATAACCTTCCTAATTTAGTAATCGTGTCTTGTAAATCTAGTTTTAGAAGCTTAATTCTTTCATAATCGTAATTCGTTTCATCATTGTAAAACCGAGACCTTAACCGTCGTAAAAACCGAGATTTGATCATCCGTGTACCTTACATTCATGTCATACACATTCTAATATTGTTTATACATTTGGGTTGATTAATCACATGAGACTTTATTCACAATTTACACAAAACACGTTTAACTTGTAAACATGATCATCCGTGTACCTTACATTCATGTCATACACAGTCTAATCTTGTTGTTTATAAAAAAATGTGTAGTGGTGAACAAAGAGGTACCTAAATGGAAGACTTGTTCTTCCTACCTCATGCACGATTTATATGATACTCAAAGAGGTTCCTAAATAGAGGATTCATCCTTCTACCTCATGTTTGATCTATTAGACATATTGATATATTACATAACCTATATATTACTTAAATAATCGAACCTTTGATGATGAACTAGTGGTCACTAGTCAAAGAGTTTGGTTACATAATCTAAAACATTAAGTGTTAAGATGATTACTTTTTCATATGTTTATTTTCATGTCCTCAAAATCCAAATCCTTAAAACCATATGTAAACATCTCCTAAACTCCAAATCGAACACATTCAACTTTCTAGTCTCAACAACTTCGTCACATTGGATAATCGGAAGACTTAGCAATTTTGTGAGTATACTTGACCCATTTTTACAGTTTTCACACTTTGGGTGTAACATGTTTTTATATACAAAACACACTTAGTATATATTCTTATGCAAATACATAAATAAACAATCCAATACATGCTTACTATTTGTTATGCTTGATTCGTGTTTTCTGGGTGATTCTTATATGATGAACTTGTCATTAGCTTCGTACGAGCATCCACTTAACATGTATAGCGTTATAGGAGTAACGCACTACCCGTAAACGAGAGGTCATGTTAGGTTTATTTATTCATACTTGCGTAAACAGAGGGTTGACTTGTAAATCGCATGCCAGTTTATACGTTAATCTTGATAACTAGGTTTGCCATGTGGATTGTTCACTATCATTTTATACTTATATGTTACTACACAAAACTTGTATACTCGCTAATACTTCTGTATTGAACTACGCTTTTAAAACATGTTGCAGGACGGCTGTCGTGGTTCTGCCCGACGTAGTCGTTGGAATTCCGTCTCGGGGAGGGTATTACTTATGTTAAAATGGGTTATTATACTAACACGTGTGCATTTGTGTAAATTATAGATTGTCATCAGGAAATCCTAAAGGATAATCTAAGACAGCAATGTGAGTAATCTCCTTTTCGTAAACAGTTTTTACAAAACCTTAACTATTTGTAACACCCTTGTTATAATTTAACGTTTATCGTATAATTTAAACTCATAATCATGTAATTATAGTCACAATTATACTGAAAATACGGGTTTGTTAAAAACTTTTACAATTTAAAAGTGATACAACATAATGTGGTTTATTTCGTCGTTATAGAATATCGACAAAACAACGTTGCGGAAGCTTTGTTTAACGTGTGTTCGGTTCTTGCACGATACTTGATCTTCATCCGGGACTCTCGACATTCACCTGTGATCAAAACCAACTTAAAGGTCAGTTTTGATAATTAAATAACCAATATAACAAGGAAATTAGGAAAATCCAACATTTGATATCTTAATCCACAAACGATTAATTGAATTCTGGCCTCCACCGTAACTTACGGTGGTCACCGTAAGTTACGGTGGCCCCTGAATGTCAAATTTCCCCACCGTAAATCAGGGGTATTCTACCGTAAAGATTTTTGCTCCACCGTAACTTACGGTGGCACCGTAAGTTACGGTGGCCCCTGCATTCAACCTTTCCATTTTGCCGTTTATTGACACGAAAACTTTCGTATCTTTCAATCCGCTCATCCGTTTGACCTACCGTTTCTTCATACATGTTTGTAATTTGATCCCCCATCATATGGAGTTAAAATCCTACATCCAACATGAGAAATTTTGAGACTTCTAAGCCTTCGACTCGTTACCTTTTTACCGAATTTTAACCCGTTTATGCATTTTATCAAACAAACGTATTTATTTGATTCCTATATCTCATACACTTCTTCAAATTAATGTTACCTACAATATTAGGTTCTAATCATAGGTTTATTACACAATTTAAACCCGTTTTCGCTCGTATGCTTATTTTGACCCGTTAAGGGTAATTTAAGCACTTTAAAGCTTGAAATCGCTTTCATTCCTTTCTAGCATTGTAGTTCTACATTTCTTATCTAGTAATCTCCCACTACAACTATATATGTATTGGGTTTAATGTGAATATCTATATGTTCCGAGTTTTACCCCTCGGATTACCATTTTACGGCATAGACTCATATAAAGCCCTTCGACCCAAGAATTTATGTTTTTCACTATCTAACTTATCCTAAGCATTTATATAATCATAAAACTTATTTCCGAACCACCTTTAAGGGTCGTTCGTCCGAATTAGCTTACAAGGGCAATTTGGTCAATTTTCATCCTTCTTTAACTACAAGGGTCCTTTAAATACTTGATTGACCCAAAATCCGACCCTTTTAACTATAATCTTATTTATAAACCCATGTGCTTCTAAAACACCATGAACATAATTCAATTTATTCGGTTTACCTTAAAGATAACCGAATATCTATACTTTAACATTGTCTAACTCTTATAGAACTCCAAATTCTACATGATGAGTTGTGTTATTATACATACCTGGCTCGGATCAATATATTGACCCGTTTCAGTACCTTGCCTTCGTAACCGCTAAGCAATAGCGATGTACTTATCCATTTGCTATTTATTCCTATAAAATGTAACCCGGCAAACCATAAGACAATATTGTCAAAGGGTGATAATTTCACCTTTTGACCCGTTTATTTACCTAGTGATGTTCATCACTTCAAGTAAATGCCAATTTCATGTATTATGCTAATTTAAAGTCTACTAGCTAGAATACAAAATCAAGCATAACGTAACGGAATCGTAGTTACGTACCTTTTAAGCACTCTTTTTAAACGCGTATTTCCACCGGCTTGTCCATTTGACGATCCGGATTCATTGCCTAAAGAGTTCAATTCACAATCCGTTTAGAACCCTTTTTATAAGTCTTTACGCACAATTTCTTAACATATTCAAATCTGCGTTTTACCCAACCTTTACATTTTAACCTTCATTTAGGCGTTTTATCAAACACCTAGCGGGTCAGATTTCTACATAATCTAAACCAAGTTCATGACTTGAGTTTATCACCCCAATTAACTTCAATTAGACTATATACACATATTTTAACATCAACAATTCAGAGATTTCCTCATAATTTCAGTTTACACTAGAACAACACCCAATCTCCTAGTGTTTATTAAATTCTACATAACCCACTAATCACCTACAATGGTGTTCATGGATTTTACTAAAACTTTACATGATTACAACTTGTATTTGTCTAGGGTTTGTCGCTAAACAATAGAGTGTTCCTAAATCATCATAAAACACACATGCAACCAAAAATTCAGGTTCTCCCAATTTCATGAGAATTTCAAGTTGAGAGTTTTCATCAAACTTTACATACCTTGAAATCCTCTTGTGATGAGGATCAAAATTCTATGTTCAGATTTCGATTTTGGGCTGAATTGAACCTTCAATTGATCAATTTTTGTGAGAGTTAGGGTTTGGTGAAGAACCCTTGTCACCCTCCTGCTTCTTGTACGACCAGACACACTCAAAGTGTGTTTGGTGTGTTTTAATTTTTGTTTTTATGAAATTAAGTTTCAAGTTTAGCAACATAGGCCTCTCATCTTTTGTTTGACATATAGTTTTGGTTGTTTTAACCCTATTTCAAGTTATTTCTAGACTTGTAGTTAACTATGTTATAATTTTCCTAGTTATTCATCTTGTTCAAAACCCCGTTTTATTTTAAGTCCCGTTAAATCTTGGGCCTTTTTATATACTTTGCTTTCTCAAAGTATTTCCCATCCGTTTAATAAATATTAGATTTATTTATTTAAATCCTAATATTCACCGGGTTAATTTTACCACTAACGGTATTTTACCCGTTTTTACTATTAACGAGGTTTGATTACCAAACCCGTTTTTGGGGTGTTACAAGTCTACCCCCCTTAAAGAGGTTTCGTCCTCGAAACCTTTTCTTTCATAATTTATCGAGTTTAACTCCATGCATATAATCTCGATAATCAATTGAGCATTGCTCATATTTTAATCGATTGCTAGTATTACCAGAAAATTTATGGTAATACCTTTTTGGTTACAAAATATCTACGTGCCTCATTCGACATAATGCAACTTGAAATAACGTAATTTCGTTATTTCTACTAGTTTAGTTAACTTAGTGATATCTATATTATCGAACCCTTTTGTGAATCCGTTACCTTGACCCGTTTAAAGGTCTTTAGTGAAATCTTTCACTTTTAACAACAATTTCTTTTGTTTTCCAAGTTCATTTATTCGGTTCAGTTATACCGAATCCACCGATTATAAGCAACCAAATTTATGTAAATGACCTTAACCGGTCCCACTAACTAGACTTATTAGTCCAGTTACTCTTTACCGCTCGCTTGGTTAATATGTGAATCCACTTCACATTGTATTTCCTTGACCGTGATCGTGTCACGTCATGTTTAATTTATATCAACGTTTCTTTATCATACTTCTTCTTTTCGACTGTATTGTCTCGCACCTATCGATGTTAAGACTCATACTCTTTGATATTAACCATTTTCTAATCTCCCTCGTAATATCCATATTTGTTAAAACATTGTTTCTTACTAAAACTAAATTTTAGTTTAACGTTTCCTTTTTCTCCTTGTCTTACATCTTTTACTCATTTCCGGGACTTTTACATCTGAAAATTATTCCTTTCCGTTGTCTTTTCGGTAATAATTTTTTTTTTTTGTGAATTATCAGAATTTAAATAATTGTGAATCCTTTTTTTCATTTCTGCCCGCTTATATGTTTTAGTGAAATCCCTCACTTTTGTCAACCAGGCCTTTCACGATCTCTTCGCTTTTAACTCACTCAGTTAAGTTAGCGAAACCCCTTGCTTTTATACTACCTTTACCTTCCGTTATTATTTTACGCGGGGAGTTTAACCATTTTCCTCGCTTCACGTTATTGACCCGTAGGTTCTTTCACTTAACCTCGTAGGCTTATTTCTTTAGATTTTCACCTTTTTAAGGCAAGGCCTTTATGATCCCTTTGCTTCAATTCATGTCTTGTGGGTCATTTTGGCCCCGTAGACCTTTACACTAATTAATATCCCGTAGGTTATGATGATTCCGTAGATTATCTTTTATTCTAGTCTTTATTCAAATGTGTATACGTTTATATATGCATATGGTGTTAAGGCACCCCTTTTTATGTTTATAATTATTCACCTTTACTTCTTGGATTTCATTTGACCTTGACCGTAGTCTAAGGCTACATTGTTTTCTTTCGAATCATCTTTCCGACTTCTCGACTTCTAACGTCAAATTACACGTCGGTTTTCTATACACTTACCGTTACCCGGTTCTTACCTGTACTTCTTTACGTCCCATTACCCGGGTTCTTTTATTTCAATGTTTTTAACGCCTATAACTCCTTTACATAGGTTTATTAATATTTCGCACTTTTATTTATCCGATTCGCGCTTACTTACCTTAGCAAGTGTTATCCTTTATTAAATTTGTTTGACTTGTTCGTGTGAACATTCATTACTTATGAATGCCAAACTTCAGTCTTTGTTTGACCCGTTCAGCTTTGAAATAGCTGAGCGTAGTTATTAACATTCATGTTTGCAAATTCTCATTGTCTTTTATTCATAACTCATATTCCGAGTCTTTTGACTTTCTATCTCGCGTTCCCGTCTCTTGGTTTACGCATTCTTTCCAAATCCTACCCATTCATCGGGTATCTTTACCATAATCATTTTCAAGTAACCATTCTTATATGGTTTTAGACGTTATTTTAATTTATTTGGTCGTCTTAGCGAGATCCATCGCTTTTATTCAATCAAGTCCTTTATTCTTTATTCGATTCGTTTGACTTGTCCATGTGAATTTCATCACTTGTGACAGTCAAACTTTTATCCCTATGCCTTAGCATTCCTATTGGTCGGTCTGTATTTTCTTTTTACTTGATCCTTGTCCCTTCTCTCGGGCTCGTTATTCTTACGTAATACGCTTCCGTCATCCGACTTACGTTTACGTTTACTATCAAACATCTTACTTATTTGATTCATTTGGGTACCATTTAAGTTAGTCCCATTCACCCCACCCTTACTACATCGGACATAAATGTGTCCGCTATAAGAAGTTCATGGTATCATATGCAACTACTTACTTGGCCAGAGTAACCGATTAACACATGACACGCATGACCTTTTTATAGTTTTCACATCACGCCCTATGTAAGTAATGCCTCTATTTGTTTCTCTTGGAAACAATATCCCGAATACATTTTCTATTCGGGTTTTTCCAATTTTTTAATCTACATATGCAACTTTCAATTTCTACATATTTGTTGCATATTATTATTTGTGCAATTATATTTAAAATATGTACCTGGTAATGTTTGCCTTAACGGGCTTTCTTGCCATTACTTATTTGCGATCGTTACACGATTTAGGTCCTTGATGAGTATACTCTTCTTGTCATATCTCGGACCGTTCCATCATCATACCCACAATTCATTTGACTCTCGTCGTCTTCAAACGCGAGTGTCCTTCAATTAAAATATTCACAAAAGTTAGTAACGTCAACTTTAAATAATCGCCCGTATTATAATACAAGGCTTTTTCTACTATACGCGTCAACGCGCGTATTTTTGTCAACTATCTCAGTCATTTTATTTGGGGTAACGTGTATCACACGATAGCCCTATGTGTTGTTTACAACACTTTAGCATGCTAAACTATTACATACATGTACTTACCGGATTTGCGATTAAGCCTCGAACCGAACACCAATTCTTTATTAAGAGCATAAGGTTTAAGTCCAAGCATAGCTTTCCCGCCATACTTGAATCTCTTAAACCAAGGCTCTGATACCAACTTGTAACACCCTTGTTATAATTTAACGTTTATCGTATAATTTAAACTCATAATCATGTAATTATAGTCACAATTATACTGAAAATACGGGTTTGTTAAAAACTTTTACAATTTAAAAGTGATACAACATAATGTGGTTTATTTCGTCGTTATAGAATATCGACAAAACAACGTTGCGGAAGCTTTGTTTAACGTGTGTTCGGTTCTTGCACGATACTTGAACTTCATCCGGGACTCTCGACATTCACCTGTGATCAAAACCAACTTAAAGGTCAGTTTTGATAATTAAATAACCAATATAACAAGGAAATTAGGAAAATCCAACATTTGATATCTTAATCCACAAACGATTAATTGAATTCTGGCCTCCACCGTAACTTACGGTGGTCACCGTAAGTTACGGTGGCCCCTGAATGTCAAATTTCCCCACCGTAAATCAGGGGTATTCTACCGTAAAGATTTTTTCTCCACCGTAACTTACGGTGGCACCGTAAGTTACGGTGGCCCCTGCTTTCAGCCTTTCCATTTTGCCGTTTATTGACACGAAAACTTTCGTATCTTTCAATCCGCTCATCCGTTTGACCTACCGTTTCTTCATACATGTTTGTAATTTGATCCCCCATCATATGGAGTTAAAATCCTACATCCAACATGAGAAATTTTGAGACTTCTAAGCCTTCGACTCGTTACCTTTTTACCGAATTTTAACCCGTTTATGCATTTTATCAAACAAACGTATTTATTTGATTCCTATATCTCATACACTTCTTCAAATTAATGTTACCTACTATATTAGGTTCTAATCATAGGTTTATTACACAATTTAAACCCGTTTTCGCTCGTATGCTTATTTTGACCCGTTAAGGGTAATTTAAGCACTTTAAAGCTTGAAATCGCTTTCATTCCTTTCTAGCATTGTAGTTCTACATTTCTTATCTAGTAATATCCCACTACAACTATATATGTATTGGGTTTAATGTGAATATCTATATGTTCCGAGTTTTACCCCTCGGATTACCATTTTACGGCAAAGACTCATATAAAGCCCTTCGACCCAAGAATTTATGTTTTTCACTATCTAACTTATCCTAAGCATTTATATAATCATAAAACTTATTTCCGAACCACCTTTAAGGGTCGTTCGTCCGAATTAGCTTACAAGGGCAATTTGGTCAATTTTCATCCTTCTTTAACTACAAGGGTCCTTTAAATACTTGATTGACCCAAAATCCGACCCTTTTAACTATAATCTTATTTATAAACCCATGTGCTTCTAAAACACCATGAACATAATTCAATTTATTCGGTTTACCTTAAAGATAACCGAATATCTATACTTTAACATTGTCTAACTCTTATAGAACTCCAAATTCTACATGATGAGTTGTGTTATTATACATACCTGGCTCGGATCAATATATTGACCCGTTTCAGTACCTTTCCTTCGTAACCGCTAAGCAATAGCGATGTACTTATCCATTTGCTATTTATTCCTATAACATGTAACTCGGCAAACCATAAGACAATATTGTCAAAGGGTGATAATTTCACCTTTTGACCCGTTTATTTACCTAGTGATGTTCATCACTTCAAGTAAATGCCAATTTCATGTATTATGCTAATTTAAAGTCTACTAGCTAGAATACAAAATCAAGCATAACGTAACGGAATCGTAGTTACGTACCTTTTAAGCACTCTTTTTAAACGCCTATTTCCACCGACTTGTCCATTTGACGATCCGGATTCCTTGCCTAAAGAGTTCAATTCACAATCCGTTTAGAACCCTTTTTATAAGTCTTTACGCACAATTTCTTAACATATTCAAATCTGCGTTTTACCCAACCTTTACATTTTAACCTTCATTTAGGCGTTTTATCAAACACCTAGCGGGTCAGATTTCTACATAATCTAAACCAAGTTCATGACTTGAGTTTATCACCCCAATTAACTTCAATTAGACTATATACACATATTTTAACATCAACAATTCAGAGATTTCCTCATAATTTCAGTTTACACTAGAACAACACCCAATCTCCTAGTGTTTATTAAATTCTACATAACCCACTAATCACCTACAATGGTGTTCATGGATTTTACTAAAACTTTACATGATTTCAACTTGTATTTGTCTAGGGTTTGTCCCTAAACACTATAGTGTTCCTAAATCATCATAAAACACACATGCAACCAAAAATTCAGGTTCTCCCAATTTCATGAGAATTTCAAGTTGAGAGTTTTCATCAAACTTTACATACCTTGTAATCCTCTTGTGATGAGGATCAAAATTCTATGTTCAGATTTCGATTTTGGGCTGAATTGAACCTTCAATTGATCAATTTTTGTGAGAGTTAGGGTTTGGTGAAGAACCCTTGTCACCCTCCTGCTTCTTGTACGACCAGACACACTCAAAGTGTGTTTGGTGTGTTTTAATTTTTGTTTTTATGAAATTAAGTTTCAAGTTTAGCAACATAGGCCCCTCATCTTTTGTTTGACATATAGTTTTGGTTGTTTTAACCCTATTTCAAGTTATTTCTAGACTTGTAGTTAACTAGGTTATAATTTTCCTAGTTATTCATCTTGTTCAAAACCCCGTTTTATTTTAAGTCCCGTTAAATCTTGGGCCTTTTTATATACTTTGCTTTCTCAAAGTATTTCCCATCCGTTTAATCAATATTATATTTATTTATTTAAATCCTAATATTCACCGGGTTAATTTTACCACTAACGGTATTTTACCCGTTTTTACTATTAACGAGGTTTGATTACCAAACCCGTTTTCGGGGTGTTACACTATTTTACAATGCAATTTAGCAGTGATTGAGTCTTTGTAATTCTACGATTACTGCCGGTATGTTGGGGTTTTGTATACAAAATGTGAGACACGTTACCATTAGACGAAGAGTTAGCCAATGTGTAATATGACCCACCAGTCAAGATTGACAGTACTGAATGAGTAATTGGGTAGATATAAACATTGTGATCGCTCTCAATACTGTTTAAATTAAATTAATGTTTCTTGATTAAACTGGGATTCACTCACCAGTATTTCCCACTGACAAATGTTTTTAAAACGCGTTTCAGGAAACACAATATGAAAGCCAATTAGAAGCCAGCCGGACAGCACTGAAGGCTTGGAAAAGTGGCTATAAAAGTTACCTAAATAAAGAAGACGTTTTATTTCAAATAAAATGGGAATTATCCCTATAAATCAGTTTGTAATAAAAACTTGGGTTTTATCCCAATATGTTTATTTATATAAAATGTGGTGTTTTACTCTGATAAAATATTTCCTAACTACGGTCCTGATGTAATTTCCGCTGCCAAATTAATAAACACCGATACCACCGACACTGAGTTCGCGGCTGCCCGTTCCCGGGACAGATAGGGGGCGGGGGTTGCGACAAAATTCGACCATACTTGCTTCACATGCTACTTTTATGAAACATCTTTATGTGCTATTCTTGAAATGTGTCTTACGTGTTATTTTCTTGAAATACTTTATGTGCTTATACTTATTATTATTATTTCAAACATATGTCTTTTTACTCGTTTATACTAAAACTCGAAATCGCTCGTATCATACCAACGAGACGACTTCACCAAAGTAGGCGTGAAACCCACAATTTGGTGAATGACTTTCAATCCATCTACACATCCCTTTTACATGAAATTCAGCATCAAGTTAGGAGTGAAATCCTCACCTTGATGGAGGATTTCCATTTCAAATTCTAGTGGACCCTCGTCAAAGTGTCGAAATTAAATTTTGACCAGACGAGTACCAACCACACTTTGGGTACGAAATCATCAAGTTAGGGGTGAAACCCGCATCTTGTCGACTAGTCCCACTCCTTGATTTTTAAAAATCTCGCCAAATCTTGAATTTTCGATTGATTTGGAACATGTAGTAACCGGAAGGGTGAATACCGTTAACCGACATGTCGGTGAGAGTATTCCACCTATTAGGCCAAAGCATGCGTCTCAAATTCAAAAGACTTTTCGACCACTTTGGTTAGTCAAAGTTCCGTTTTGGAACCATCCAAATTCTAACCAAACATGTGTTTTTCCTATTGTTAATCTTATATGATGCAATCTTTTCAAGTTCAAATCCATTTTCGAGATTATTTCTTTCCTTCCACGCACATTATACTAAATCTTTTCATACATTTATACATATGCATGATTTCAAAACATCACTCAATTTCGTTTACATTCTTTGTAACCCCAAAATGGAGACATATCATCGAGATATGAGTGATTTTCTTACCTTGACGATTAACTCCACTCATTCTTTTCTTAAAACGACCTCACCGACGAGTTAGGGGTGATTCCCTTACCTAGGTGATCGTTACCAAGATTTTCTTTCAAGAGAGACTTTATCATACAACACAATCATATTTTACACCTAAATCGTTCATCATTCGTCAAAATCCCTACTTATGCTAATTTCAAAATTTATTATGTCATCAAACGTATTCTTTATCTCATAGTCTATTTTACGTAAAGCATATATACGACAAATTCTTAATCATGCCTTAAAACGTTTTATCACCCAAATTTCAAAACCTTGCGAGACACTACCTGTCAACTTAATCGGTCCAATGGATCTCTTGCCCATGAACTTCATATTCGACCTATATAAGACCCTTCGTAAAATTTAACGGTTTTCGTATAATTTGTGTCTAAAAATGTGTATTAACGATTACACATACTTATGAAAATACGGGTTCATTTAAAACTTTTACAAATTTAAAACAGTACAACATATTGTATATAAGTTCGTCGCTTAAAAATAACGAAGATTCAACGTTCGGAAGCTTGTATCTTGATCGTGTTCAGTTCTTCGTTGAGCTTAATCGTCCTCCGGTACTATAAGTTATACCTACAATTCATAAAACATGAATTGAATTAGTCACACATAGATTAGAATGTGTTTAAACGGGTTCGCGAGGCAAAACTGATTAAAAAAACAATTTTTCCGAAACTGAGCTCCGTCATGCCACGCGCCAGAGCCACATTGCTCCCTCGCGTGGCGCGAGGGAGACCCTTTTTCAGCAAGTTCATTTTTGAGACCTGCATTTTCCCAGCACTACCAGTTTTTACTGAAACGACCATAACTTATTCGTTATTGATCCGTTTAACACGATTCTTTTTCCTATGCGATCGTAATTTGATTCTCCATCACATGGAGTTAAAATCTGACATCTGGATTAACAATTTTCTGGATTTTAAGCCCTCGTCTTAAAATTCAATTATAATATTTTTGACCCGTTTCGTAATTCATTAACCATACTTGTTTCTCATTCACTATAAAGTCATAACTACTACTTTAACTTCAAATCTTTAACTTATACTTATTACTTGGTGAATTATGCTGCCATTTTCCGAGTTATGCACGTAATTCGTTTTGACCCGTTTGGAGCGATTTTTATGCATTTAAGCATTAAACTCGCTCTTCTCTTTTCACGGTTCGCATTCCCACCTTAAATAACTACTTATATTCCATCACAACTATTTTTATGGTGGATTTAACATAATAAACCCATTACCCCGAATTTTGCCCTTTGGTTAGTCATTTTACGCAAATGACCCATTCTTAGGCATTTGACCCATGAAAGTTTATGCCTATTACTTTTATGCGTATCTAAGGATTACATAATCATAATACAAGTTCCTAAACAACCCATGAGGGTCGTTTGCCCGATTTACCCATCAAGGGCGCTTTGGTCAACTTAGTCCCTCATTTTACGACGAAGGACTTTCACTACTTATTTGACCAAATTTCACGTTTAACTATAATCATATTTATGCGTACCTGGCTCGGATCAACATATTGACCCGTTTTAATACCTTGTCTCAATAAATTGCTAATTCATAGCATCACTAATTCATAAGCTGTTTTATCATGTGTGCATAAAACTCGACAAACACTTATTAGTCGTTAATTGTCAAATGGTGTCAACATTACCATTTGACCCGTTTGGTCTAAACGACCAAACATTTTGCGCTTATATTTGAATGGTATTTATTCACCATTTCTTTAAGTAACTCTCTTTGGATTTCTCACCATTTTGTTATGTTGCCTTAACCCGTTTCTTACGCGTTTAACCCAACATAGTTTATGCCACTTGGCGTCATTTAAAGCTTCGACTTTTATCCATTTATACATGACTAAATCACCGTTTTACCCTTTTTATTCGTTTAGGCTTACTTATAAGTAACCATTCGAATACTCGTTTTACATATGTCATTTCATGACTAAATTACCATTTCCCCCTTTTTACCATTATACATGGTTTTTCATCTTTTTGATATGTTCCTACCCGTACCATTTCGCGTCGGAAACCATATCTTGAATATTATCTTTATCGTATATGTAACTTTTATAATAAGCACGTATTCTACAAAAAGGTGTGAGTTTCACTTACCTTGCATCCTAGAGTACGTATTTCCTTCATGTTTGAATCGTTTGACCCGCTTCCTTCCCAAGCTTCACCTAGCTTGTCAAGCGTCAAACTATCATCATAATTCGTAAGATGGTTAGATTAGTCATTATCAATCATGACTATTCCACCTTACGTATTTTCTATCAAAATTATCATTCGATCTTGTCATTGGTCAGTTTGACTTTTAAATGGTCAATTGACTTATTAACATACATGAATGCACAAGTTATGTTCATTGAACTCACTTAGGCATTTCATTCAAATATTCAATGAAATCACATTTTACATTCTAACTAGTAGATAACATGATTTCAAGCATCAATAACATGATTTTAACATCAATTTCTTTAGATCATACAAAAACCCATCTCATGTCATGTATACTCTTATACTCGAATTTATAATTGTTCAAGTACCTCGCTATTACTACCATCCATGATGATTTTGAACATAAGTTTATTATAAACTTATTCATATTATCAAGTTTATCACAAGTTTGGCACTCTAAAACAAGTGTTTATCATATTTTCATAAAACCTACTTAGCTAGGTGTGATTATCCACTCAAACACCTAATCATGGAAATTTTACTTCAAATCTCTACTTAGGGTTTGTTCCTAAGCAATCATACTTCACTAATTCGCCTATAACCTCTACGATTCATACTTAATTCGTATATTGCAATGTTAAATCAAAATTTAACAACTTCATGAATGTCAAAAATTTGACATACCTTACGACCCCATTGACTTGGTGATCGTTTATATACATTCAAATATGAATTTGGCATTCGATTGATCCTTCAATTTGAAGATTTTGTGGAGCTAGGGTTTCACCCCTTTTTTATCTCCTGGAGATCGATGCACACACACACGCTAAGTGTGTGTTGTGTTAAGGATTTTTTTAATTAAAATTCTTGTTTCCTTTTTACGATTTTGGTCCCTCAAGTTTAACTTTAATTATTTGGGACTACAACTCCATGTTTTATTACTTATTTACACATTACCAACTAGGTTAATCACTCCTAGTTAACTTAGTGGGTTCGGGGAAATCATGACCCGTTTCATTTTAAGTCCCGTTAACTCGGGCCTTTTATATACTTTGTTTTCTCAAAGTATTTATCCTTCTTTTAATTAATATTAGGTTTAATTATTTAAATCCTAATATTTACCGGGTTAATTTTTACTACCGACGGTATTTTACCCGTTCATTATTATTAACGTGATTTGACTATCAAACCAGTTTTCGGGGTGTTACAACCTAATCACTAAAACACGCTCACATTATATCATTGTACTAAGGACTTTTATTCACAATCCGAAAATCAAACCAACCTTTCTCACATGCCTATAAGATCTCATAGATATTATGAGATCATTTTTACCAAAACTCTTTTCAAAATCAATAAATCATTTTACAAAAAAGCACTTTTCGATGACCACTAAGTTCAATGTACTAAATTTCTTTTAAGAATCAACGTTTTCACGAGAACTTCCAAATTTCAAATTTCTTATTTAATGCGCGACCCTTAAAATGATGCAAACTAATTATTTTCAAAAACCTTTTCATACACCGCTCAATACGTCATTCAAATTTCCAAAACACGTGGGCAAGAAGACCTCATGGGGACCGACAATCTTCAACTTACGTAAACTCTTTTAAAACAAAAGTAGCATTTCCATTCATTACAAAATACGTTATGCATAACCAATGAGTACTTTATATTCTCTTACATTCACAAACTATATTCTACCTTCCAAATCAAAATCAATCTATTTTCGATTCGATCAACTCAACGTTTCGCTTAAACAACTATACATGCATATCACCGTACACGTTTTAGTCGATGCCTCGCGGCGTTTTCGTTTAAACCATCCGTTTTACATACTCAAATTCCCAAACGTTTTATATGCCTAAATTCGTTATGCTTCAACATATTTTATTATTCGTACCTACACTCATACTCATACTCATACGTTTTATGTTTATACTTACACCCACATGCCTATTTACACTTACACCTATACTTATGCTTATAATTTCTTTCATACTCATGATTCATACATTCGTACCCGTACGCGAGCGGAATCTGAGTGATTCGCTTACGTGGGTCCCATACATGCTTAAACATAAACATGCTTATATACTAGAATCTTATACTTACACATTCTCTTCTTCCAAATAGATGTATACCCTAATTCATACACAACTAGTACAAGCTATGCGGATCATGCAACGATCAATATAATCGCAGGTGTACACCGGATTATAGTAATAGGCGTATGAAAACCATAGAATGTACTACTGTGTATGGTAAGACACGAAAAGTAACATGACACCGAGTAACGAGACGACGTAACATGGTCAAAACATGGTGGATACGCCGCTGGTACTTCCTATATATAAGTGTTTTCACCATGTTACCAAACTTTCGTAAAACATGCCATTAGAAATTCGGTGTTTTGCAGACCTTTTAGACCTAATTCAAACTTTAAACAACTCACAAACGCATTATATCCGATTATCCATGATGAGACTTCCTTCTTAACACATCACCTTCGTCTATCTAATACTTAAGCCATTCTTATACTTGCATTCGTTATTTATAAGTCAATCGTTCACTTTTATACTCCTACTATTCTCCATTATTCTTTTATGTTATACGAACCCTGTTGCAATATAGTCTGTCTAAACGTTCGAACCCTAACCTACTTTCCTACTTTTAAAGTTACCTTTCTATTCTTTATTCATGTGTAAACAACCGTAGTTGGTCGTTACCTCCAAAACCGTTTTATGTAAAACGTCAAATCTTCTCGTTCCTCCCAATAAAACAATTTTATACAAATATGCGATTTGGTGCAATTCTTTAAACTTTCCATACAAACTACCTCACCTTTCATCAAATACAAACCGTTTATACAAAATTTTCTTTCTTAAATACGACACATTTTAATACATCTCCAATTTGAATTATTCAAAACTTGTTTAAACTCGCTTTACCTATACACACACGTGCACGTTTTATTTATGGCTAATGCCTTAAATCATTTCAGTCAAACGAACTATTTTACAAATCTATCTCTTCGTTCTTCAAAAGTTCATACTTTTCAAAACATCTCAAACTCCTAAGTCCCAAATTTTAAAACAATCATCTTCTGCCGAAAATCTTTCCAAGTCTTCCTCTAGAATAAATTTCGGGACGAAATTTCCTAAAGGAGGGGAGACTGTAACGCTCCGCTTTTTCATAACCTTCCTAATTTAGTAATCATGTCTTGTAAATCTATTTTTAGAAGCTTAATTCTTTCATAATCGTAATTCGTTTCATCATTGTAAAACTGAGACCTTAACCGTCATAAAAACTGAGATTTGATCATCCGTGTACCTTACATTCATGTCATACACATTCTAATCTTGTTTATACATGTGGGTTGATTAATCACATGAGACTTTATTCACAATTTACACAAAACACGTTTAACTTGTAAACATGAGACTTGTATGCTCAAATTATGCGATTCGACACCTAATCTCGACAAATAAATTTGTTCATACTTGTTTCGTATGTGTTTTATGGTGTATATACCTTACACACCCTTGAAAATGGTTATCTATGCATAAAAGGCCCTAAAGACAACTTAAAACACAAGATATGTGTTTTATGGTGTATATACCTTACACACCCTTGAAAATGGTTATCCAATCCACATTTAGACAACAGCAGCTACGGGATTGGTCCTTATTTGTGTTTCTTGGGTTTTGTTTTGTATTTCTTGGGTTTTGTTTTGTGTTTTCTCCATTAAATTCACTCAACCACCAAACCCTAGTCCTTCCCTATAAAACCCAAGCTCTTCCCACACTTCAAACACTTTATAAACTCACAATTTCACTCACAAAACACTCTCAATTCGGCTAATAATCAGGAGTTAGATCAGAATTGTTACAAGTCACAAAAACAAGCATAACTCACTCATTTCTTATTCTTTTTCATTCATTCTTCTTCTTAATCATTTGGATCGACCTTAGGAACGTGCCATAGATTTTCCATAGAAAACAAGAGTCTGGAACGTCACCAAAAAGGCTCCAAAGTGGACTGAAACTTTCTGTTTTGATTCAAGCTTTGTTAATCTTGCTTAAACTTGAGTTATCTCATCTCAAACCTATGTCCTTATGCTCATAATCACTCCCATGGTTAGTTGGGCTTAAAAACAAGGTTGAGACATGTAAAATCAGAGGTGTAAACCTCATAAACTTTCTGTTTTGTTTAGGGTTTTAACCCATAAGTAATGAACAAGCTTCAAGCTTGATGTTTGTGTGATTATAGGACTAGCTTGGGCTATCCTACTTGAAAATCCACACATTACCTGATGATTCCCTTAGATTAGATGTAGTTAACTTATTCTTTATTGTATCTTCTTGACCCTCCTTGTTGTTTATAACAACTTATGTAGTGGTGAACAAAGAGGTACCTAAATGGAAGACTTGTTCTTCCTACCTCATGCACGATTTATATGATACTCAAAGAGGTTCCTAAATGGAGGATTCATCCTTCTACCTCATGCTTGATCTATTAGACATATTGATATATTACATAACCTATATATTACTTAAATAATCGAACCTTTGATGATGAACTAGTGGTCACTAGTCAAAGATTTTGGTTACATCATCTAAAACATTAAGTGTTAAGATGATTACTTTTTCATATATTTATTTTCATGTCCTCAAAATCCAAATCCTTAAAGCCATATGTAAACATCTCTTAAACTCCAAATCGAACATATTCAACTTTCTAGTCTCAACAACTTCGTCACATTGGATAATCGGAAGACTTAGCAATTTTGTTAGTATACTTGACCCATTTTTACCGTTTTCACACTTTGTAACATGTTTTTATATACAAAACACACTTAGTATACATATTCTTTTGCAAATACATAAACAAACAATCCAATACATGCTTACTATTTGTTATGCTTGATTCGTGTTTTCTGGGTGATTCTTATGTGATGAACTTGTCATTAGATTCTTACGAGCCTCCATTTAACATGTGTAGCGCTATAGGAGTAACGCACCACCCGTGAACGAGAGGACATGTTAGGTTTATTCATTCATACTTGCGTAAACAGAGGGTTGATTTGTAAATCGCATGCCAGTTTATACGTTAATCTTGATAACTAGGTTTGCCATGTGGATTGTTCACTATCATTTTATACTTATATGCTACTTCACAAAACTTGTATACTCGCCAATACTTCTGTATTGCACTTCGCTTTTAAAACATGTTGCAGGTTTTGAGATGATGTTGATGATGCATGGAACATAGTAGGATGCTTAGATACACATTTAAAATTTTGTATTCTTATTGTATTGTCATTCTTGTATTTCAAGTTGTTGCATTTGATTTCAACCATTGTAATTGACTTTTAGAAATGAAATGAAATCCATTATTTAAATATCGTTACCAATAGTATTATGAAGTCTCTTGCTATCTAGTTTTCGTCTCACTCCGATGTTTTCGCTATCGGTTGGGGTGTGACACACCCCCACCTAAGCTAAATGCTAAAAACTAAACCATAAAGCTAAACCCCCTCAAAAACCTAAAAAAATCTAAAAAGCACACAATTTTTATAAAAAAATCGTTTGTTTTTTAGATTTTTTAGGTATTTTTTGTTGTGTTCACATTGGTTCTTGCGGTTCTCACAATAAAGGGTGGTTCTTAACGGATCCCTCTCCTATATATATATATATATATATATATATATGAGGGGGGTCAAGATCATTTTAGAACTCTAAATAGTTGCAGAACTTCCAGAACTCCTAATAAAAATCAATTTATATATGTGAAATAACTAAATTACATATATGTGTAATAACCAATTACATATACGTAAAAAAAAACTAGTTTACATATGTGTAATCATAAAATTACATATAAAAACGATAAAACTATTTTTTAACATGTATGCAATCATAAAAATACTCATAATAAATGATAAAGTACCTTAAATATAAAAATATATAAATAAAAAGATTGTTTATTAGGAGTTCTAAAAGTTCTTAAGTTATTTAGGTGGTGTTTGTTTTTCTAAAAAAGATCTGCGCAAGCTTTTCTGTCTGTGCCGCGTAGACCACGCGCAGACATTTTTATATACAGACTGTTTGTTTTTTTTGAAGACGTTTCATTAAAAAAACATCTTCGCGAGCTCTTCTTGGTGTAGAATTGGCCCAACCACTTCTAAGATCTTCTAAGGTCTACAGAGGGTTAAACACCACCACCCACCATCGTCCATCACCATCACTACCACCACCACTGTAACAACTCTCATCAAAAGTCATATTTATTAAATTAATTTGTCCAAAAGGGAACCCTAATTGAGACACCCAAGTGATTCTGCACAAACCCTAAAATTTTCAGAACAATCAGAATTAGGATCAGGGCCCCTAAAACTCAAGGGGGGTAAAACCCTATTAACGATTATCCTTATAAAACGCTGTCAAATTCGAATTTTACGAAGTTGTCGACTCATCCGGGCTAGATAGGTGACCAAGCAGGCCTACCCTATTTTGACATCCCAGGCGATACGCGGCACGTACCGCGGATTCTTCCGCGACTAGCAGGAGGTGCAAATTTTGGATATAAATAGAAGGGCCTGGCACTTGCATTCTGTTGTTCGTTCGACGAAGAAATTTGTTTTAGGCACTGAGTTACGTTCTGTTTACCACAATTAACACACACGGATCACTAATCGACGCCGCAATCAGGGTATTAACTCGATCGCTATTACGCTTCATTTTCCGATCGATCAATGTACTCAATGGATGTTTAAGTGCTGCCCACATTAGGGTGATGCTTTGTCATTAGTCGTTAATTCGATGAATGTTTAAGCATAGCACTTTGTCATTCGTTGTGAGGGTTGATCTCGTGAGTTATCGTAAATACTGTATTAAGTTACTAACCGAATTGTGTGCCTGTTATTAAAATTAGGTTAAAAGGCTAATCAGTAGGCTAGGCTCTGCTCAAATTAAATCTGCAATGTGTGTCATTATCTTTTTATCAAATTACTTTCAAAATCATGTTTATTTTCAAAGGTTATAATTACAGTGATTAAGTTTATGTAATCACCAAGTTACAGCCGGTATGTGGGGTTTTGTATACATTACCTAATAACCGTCACTATTGGACAATGAGTTAGCCAATGAGTGATATGACCATAGTCACAGACACCATCGGGCAAAGAAGCTACCGATGGATGTTCGAGTGACAAGTACTGTGGGTAGTCAGTTTGATATCTGAAACATTGTAATCTCTCTTAATACTGTAAATTATAACAAAGGGGTCGTTTTCATAAATAGAATGATTCACTCAGTATTTCCCGCTGACAAAACCTTTTTCAAACATGTTTCAGGTGATCTGTTGTGATCCAGGAAAAGTGCCGCGAAGCACTATCAGCTTAAGGAAGTGGCTCAGTATAAAATAAGGAAATATGTTTTGTAAAATAAAAGATTTCTTCGTGAAATCTCAAGGTTGTAAATTACCGGGTTTTATCCCGAGTTGTGAAATAAAATAATCGGGAAATATTTCAGTTTTAAAAAGATCCTGAAGAAACTTCCGCTGTTAAATAAATACCACGGGATTTCTGTCCCGCGGCTCCTGAAACGGGTCAAACCGGGTCAGGGGCCGTGACAGAAAAAGGTGGTATCAGAGCCACTGATTTAAGCCAATTAAGTATTTAGAAAATACTTAATTTTTATTAATTACTATTTTGTGATTATGTGTTTATTATCTGACTAATTGTGTACAGTATGAGCAGATCTTTATATGCTAAGCCAATGTAGCAATTAATACAAATCCTTAAATAATTTGACTTAAAGTTTTAGTACCTTTATTATCTACAGTCTAAAAACCTTACCCAGTAAATAAATAAGTAAACCTTAGTATGTTTTAAATTCCAGTTGTTTTACACAGTATAATATTTAAAAGTTTTTCTATAAAAGTTTGTTATGATTTTTAAAATTTGTAATTATGTGTATTTTGTTAAACAGCATGAGTGACTTGTCTGACGCCCTTCAGAATTTAAATCTTTATCCAGTAAGAATAGAAGTTTCCAGAGATTTCAATAGATATATACCAGACATAGAAGAACCTATAGAATTCAACGCTTTACCTCTCGAGAAACTCAAACCTAAGAAAATGGAAATTGGGGAAAGCTCTAGACAAATTGAGAGGTTACCATCTCAGGAAGAGCTAGATTTTATAATGGCAAGCTATAATACTATTAAGCCTGTTAATGAAAATGTTTTTTTTTTCACTTTCTTGAAACACAACTATCAATGAACTTAGAACCAGCTATTCCAAACCCTTCAATCCACTCGCAAATAGACGAATGGTTGACTAATGAAATACAGTTACAAAACCATCCCTATAAGCTTTTTCCTCAGTTCAATCCAGAACCTTTACCAAATCCACCAATGAGTAACGAGAATATGGCTGAACTTCGCTTTGGTGAAGAACTAATGGATACTGGGAATAGGATCCAAGAGATTGGGGGACAAATCTCCTGGAAATACGATGAGAGGGAACGCCGTTACTAGAATATCATCTAACAAAGGATAGGGGATTTATGGAAATATGGTTGTGTAATAGTAATAGTAAGAATCAGTCTGTAAAATAACTACAAATAAAACTTTGTAAGATAATAGTGTGTATTGATGCATACTATAAAGTGAGAACTTGATAAGTTTTGGCTATATGTGTATTGTGAAATTGTATGATGATTGTTTTGTGTAATTGTTATTTATTTAATACTAATAAATTATATATATTAATTATCAGATGGAAAATGCTAATAATGAACCAGTTAACGAAGTTAATCAATCTGAGCAACAACCGGGGGATCAATATATGACTAGGCAGGATATAGAAAATATCGTTGCTCAAGGGATAACCAACGCTATTCCAGAAATAGTTGCTCAAGGGATAGCCAACGCTATTCCATCAATCGTTGCTGCTGTTAAAAATCCCATCGAACCACAACAAATTGTTCCTAGCAAACGTATTTCTGAAGATAACTTCAGTAATAGCATAAACGGAGGCAATGATCATGTTAATCATGATAATGAACCACGGCAAGCTCCGCTTCCTAAGAAAATGAAATCTGCAACGCCTGGTTGCACTTACAAAGAATTTCTTGCTTGTAAACCCACTGAGTTTGCAGGCAATGAAGGAGCGACTGCGGCACTACGTTGGTTAGAGAAAACCGAGGCAGTAATTGCCATAAGTAAATGTGCTCAGGATGATCAGGTCATGTATGCGTCAAATCTTTTCAAAGAAGGGGCGCTAGAATGGTGGAACACGGTGTTACAAGCCAAAGGAAGAGATAGGGCTTATGCCATGAAATGGGAAGAATTTAAGATTCTTGTAGAAAGAAAATTTTGTCCCGAATATGAAAAAGATCAAATGGCAAATAAGTTCTTAAACCATCGAATGATTGGAGTAGATTGTCGCGGTTATACTTCGACATTCTTTGAATATGCTAGAGTGGTACCAACACTGGCTTCGCCAGAACCGGTACTCATTTCTCGCTATATTTGGGGACTGATTAGTGAAATCCGTAACATCGTTAAAGCTGCGAGACCTCGCACTATTGACGATGCGGTGGAATTAGCTAATACCCTAACTGACGAACTGGTACGCACGCAAGATGAAAACAGGAAGAAAGAACTGGCTCAGATAATTACCCAAGGATTTCGTATGGGTAATAATAACAGCTTCAAGAGAAGAGGAACAGGGCAATCTTCAAATCCGCCATTTTGCAGGAATTGCAGAAAGAAACATTTTGGAAGATGTAGTGTAACCTGCAATTTTTGTAAAATGGTAGGACATCGTGAAGAAGAATGCAGAAAGAAAACAAGAGTCTGCTATAATTGCGGAGAAACAGGACATTTTAAGCCTGAATGTCCTAAATTGGTCAAACATGCAGACAACAAAGCTAAGACAGCCGACGGAGCTACTAAGAAGAATGTTAGAGCCTTTCAGTTAACTACTCAGAAAGCCGAGATGATTCCAGATGTGATAGCTGGTACGTTTCTAGTTCACAACATTTACGCCAAAGTATTATTTGACTCTGGTGCGAACCAAAGTTTTATCAATACTTCATTCTGCCACGTTCTTAATATACCCTTAATCAACATTAGGCAGATTTTTACAGTTGAAACGGCTGATGGGAATTCAGTTAAAATAGACAAGGTTTTGCAAAATATAGAAATAGGACTTGTAGGTCATAAATTTTATGCAAACCTGTTACCTATGAAATTAGCCGAATTCGATGTTGTTTTAGGAATGGATTGGTTAGTAGCCAACCATGCTCGAATTCTCTGTGATAAGAACTCTATAGAAATTCAGGCACCCACCGGAGAAGTAATTATGGTTACATGAGATAAACCACGTAAGCCCATGAAGTTCATATCAGTAATGAAAGTTGCTAGTTATGAACGAAAGCAAGGAATAATGTATATGATTTCGGTAATCATTAGCACTAAGGGTGAAGAACTTAAGGAAATACCAGTAGTCTCGGAATACCCAGATGTATTTCCAGAAGAGTTACCAGGGTTACCACCAGATAGGGAGGTAGAGTTTAGGATTCATCTAATCCCTGGAACTACACCGATAGCCAAGGCACCTTATCGGTTAGCTCCTACCGAAATGTTAGAACTGAAAAAGCAATTAGATGAATTACTAAGCAAAGGATTCATACAACCTAGTTCATCCCCTTGGGGAGCGCCAGTGTTGTTTGTAAAGAAGAAGGGTGGTTCAATGAGAATGTGTATCGATTATAGAGAATTGAATAAGGTTACAATTAAGAATCGATACCCATTACCTAGGATTGATGATCTATTCGATCAACTTCAAGGAGCTAGATATTTTTCTAAGATAGATTTACGCTCCGGATATCATCAATTGAAGGTACAAGAAGAGGACATACCTAAGACTGCTTTTAGAACTAGGTATGGTCATTACGAGTTTACAGTTATGCCTTTCGGGTTAACGAATGCACCTGCAGCATTCATGGACATGATGAATAGGATCTGTAAACCGTATTTGGATAAATTTGTAATTGTCTTCATAGATGATATACTTATTTATTCAAAAAGTTAGGACGAACATTGTCAGCACTTGCATGCACTCTTAACTATGTTAAGAAAAGAAAAGAAAAGCTTTATGCCAAATTCTCGAAGTGTGAATTTTGGTTGCAAGAAGTGCAATCCTTAGGACACATGGTGAATCATGAAGGTATTCATGTAGATCCTGCTAAGATAGAGGCGATTACTAATTGGAAGGTTCCACAAACTGCAATGGAAATTAGAAGTTTTATAGGTTTAGCCGGATATTATAGACGGTTTATTAAGGATTTTTCCAAGATAGCTGTACCATTAACTAAGCTAACCTGTAAAGCAGTTAAGTTTGAATGGGGACCTAAACAAGAAGAAGCCTTTAGAATTTTGAAACAGAAATTAAGCAATGCTCCAATCTTAGCCTTACCAGAAGGAACTGAAAATTTTGAAGTATATTGTGATGCTTCAAAACTAGGATTTGGATGTGTGCTACTGCAACGCAAGAAAGTAATTGCGTATGCTTCAAGGCAATTGAAAAAGCACGAAGACAACTATACGACTCATGACTTAGAATTAGGAGCCGTAATTTTTGCCCTTAAGATTTGGAGACATTATCTGTACGGAAGTAAATTTACTGTCTATACCGACCATAAAAGTTTAAAATATATTTTTGGGCAAAAAGAGTTAAACATGAGACAAAGAAGATGGATGGAAATCCTAAGTGATTACGACTGTGATATTCAGTATCACGAAGGAAAGGCAAATGTAGTTGCAGATGCCTTAAGTCGTAAGTATTATGAAAAACAACGACGAGTTCTTGCTCTCAGATTAAATCTACAGTTAGATTTAATGGAACAAATAAAGAATGTTCAGAAAACAGCAATCAAGGATGATGATGAAGGAATGAAAGGAAGATTAAAAGAATTAGAACAAGGAGCTGATGGAATTTGGAAATTCCATAAAAGCAGAATTTGGGTACCTAAGCAGGGAGAATTAAGAAATAAGATTTTAGAGGAAGCCCATAAGTCTAGATATACCATGCACCCAGGAAACAATAAGATGTACCAAGATTTAAGAAAGAATTTCTGGTGGATAGGCATGAAGAAGGACATAGCTAGATATGTTTCTAAGTGTCTTACTTGTTCACAAGTCAAGGCAGAACATCAGAAACCTTCAGGTCTACTACAACAATTAGAGATGCCAGTATGGAAATGGGAACTTATAACAATGGATTTTGTTACTAAGTTACCCAAAACCAGAAAAGGTAATGATGCAATTTGGGTAATTGTGGATCGATTAACCAAATCTGCTCACTTTCTACCTATGAAAGAAACCTTTAGCATGGAAAGATTGGCAAAGTTGTATGTAGATGAAATCGTATCTCTACATGGAGTTCCACTATCCATTGTTTCGGATAGGGATAGTCGTTTCACTTCTCATTTCTGGAAAAGTTTCCAGCAAGCAATGGGAACTCGACTAAACCTAAGCACGGCATATCATCCACAAACAGATGGGCAAAGTGAAAGGACAATCGAAACTCTAGAAGACATGCTCCGAGCATGTGTGATAGATTTTGGTGGAAACTGGGATGATCACTTACCATTAATTGAATTCTCCTATAACAATAGTTATCATTCAAGCATCGAAGCTGCCCCATTTGAAGCACTGTAAGGAAGAAAGTGCAGAACTCCAGTTTGTTGGGCAGAAATAGGAGAAAGTCAATTGTCAGGTCCTGAAATAGTGCAAGAGATGACCGACAAGTTTACTCAAATCAAGGAAAGGCTGAAGACTGCTCGAGATCGCCAGAAGAGTTATGCAGATAATAGATGCAAGCCGTTAGAATTCCAAGTTGGAGACAGAGTACTGTTGAAAGTTTCCCCTTGGAAATGAGTTGTTAGATTTGGTAAGAAAGGAAAGCTAAGTCCCAGATACGTAGGACCATTTCCAGTGATTCAACGTATAGGACCAGTTGCTTATCGTTTACAACTACCAGAAGAATTAGCTGGAGTACATGATGTATTTCATGTATCCAACCTCAAGAAGTGTCTATCAGACGAATCTTTGGTAGTACCTCTTCAAGAAATAGAGGTAAACGAAAAGTTAAAATTTGTTGAGAAACCTCTTCAGATAGAAGACAGAAAAGTGAAGTTTCTCAAGCACAAACGATTAGTGCTAGTTAAAGTAAATTGGGATTCAAAGAGAGGACCAGAATACACTTGGGAGCTGGAATCAGAAATGAAGAGAAAGTATCCTTACTTATTCCAGTAAATCTCCAGGACGAGATTTTTATTAAGGTAGGGAGAATGTAACAACTCTCATCAAAAGTCATATTTATTAAATTAATTTGTCCAAAAGGGAACCCTAATTGAGACACCCAAGTGATTCTGCAAAAACCCTAAAATTTTCAGAACAATCAGAATTAGGATCAGGGCCCCTAAAACTCAAGGGGGGTAAAACCCTATTAACGATTATCCTTATAAAACGCTGTCAAATTCGAATTTTACGAAGTTTTCGACTCATCAGGGCTAGATAGGTGACGAAGCAGGCCTACTCTATTTTGACATCCCAGGCGATACGCGGCACGTACCGCGGATTCTTCCGCGACTAGCGGGAGGTGCAAATTTTGGATATAAATAGAAGGGCCTGGCACTTGCATTCTGTTGTTCGTTCGACGAAGAAATTCGTTTTAGGCACTGAGTTACGTTCTGTTTACCACAATTAACACACACGGATCACTAATCGACGCCGCAATCAGGGTATTAACTCGATCGCTGTTACGATTCATTTTCCGATCGATCAATGTACTCAATGGATGTTTAAGTGCTGCCCACATTAGGGTGATGCTTTGTCATTAGTCGTTAATTCGATGAATGTTTAAGCATAGCACTTTGTCATTCGTTGTGAGGGTTGATCTCGTGAGTTATCGTAAATGCTGTATTAAGTTACTAACCGAATTGTGTGCCTGTTATTAAAATTAGGTTAAAAGGCTAATCAGTAGGCTAGGCTCTGCTCAAATTAAATCTGCAATGTGAGTCATTCTCTTTTTATCAAATTACTTTCAAAATCATGTTTATTTTCAAAGGTTATAATTACAGTGATTAAGTTTATGTAATCACCAAGTTACAGCCGGTATGTGGGGTTTTGTATACATTACTTGATAACCGTCACTATTGGACAACGAGTTAGCCAATGAGTGATATGACCATAGTCACAGACACCATCGGGCAAAGAAGCTACCGATGGATGTTCGAGTGACAAGTACTGTGGGTAGTCAGTTTGATATCTGAAACATTGTAATCTCTCTTAATACTGTAAATTATAACAAAGGGGTCGTTTTCATAAATAGAATGATTCACTTAGTATTTCCCGCTGACAAAACCTTTTTCAAACATGTTTCAGGTGATCTGTTGTGATCCAGGAAAAGTGCCGCGAAGCACTATCAGCTTAAGGAAGTGGCTCAGTATAAAATAAGGAAATATGTTTTGTAAAATAAAAGATTTCTTCGTGAAATCTCAAGGTTGTAAATTACCGGGTTTTATCCCGAGTTGTGAAATAAAATAATCGGGAAATATTTCAGTTTTAAAAAGATCCTGAAGAAACTTCCGCTGTTAAATAAATACCACGGGATTTCTGTCCCGCGGCTCCTGAAACGGGTCAAACCGGGTCAGGGGTCGTGACAACCACAGTCCACCACCCACCACCACCACCACCGTCCACCAATACCGCCACCCACCACCATCGTTAATACACCACTACTAGTTTTATTTAAAAATCTACATACGTTAAAAAACAAACAACATTCTTCTTGCAGATTGCAGAGGTTTGGTCCACCTCTTCTTCTACAGATGTCTGCAGATGTGGTCCGCAGACTACAAACATTTTACCTCTTAAAAAACAAACAACACCTTAGAGTTTTGAAATGAACTCAACCTTATATATATATATATATAAGTACGAGATCAGGAGAAAAAACCCTAAAGTGTGAGAACGGATCCAGGCCCAACACGTGGCAGGGGGCGCTAATTAATATGCAGGGGTACGATTGTCCTTTTATACGTTACCTCCTTATCCACATTATAAATCTGTTTCAAATTAAAACTCCAAAGATTTCGTGTTAGCTGTTACCTCTTTTCCAAGCTTTCTCAGATTTATGGCGTCTAACGTGAAGATCGACAAGGTCTTCGAGCACCAGTGAAGTGTAGTTTGGCGTTTTGTATTTTTTATTCTTACAGAACACACACAGATTTCAGTTTGGCCTTTTACATCTCTTATATATCATTTTTTTCCATCTTTTTTTTTCTACCTATTTGTTCATAACATGTTACTACGAAGTTACATAACAAACAATATAAGATCGGACAAACAAATCAAACGCCAAAAAAAAAAAACAACGCCACTAAATAAAACTATCATAAACCTCTAATTTTGGTCAT
Source organism: Helianthus tuberosus (assembly GCA_030545235.1). Lineage (NCBI taxonomy): Eukaryota > Viridiplantae > Streptophyta > Magnoliopsida > Asterales > Asteraceae > Helianthus > Helianthus tuberosus. Next base: position 180,216,593 of record CM060409.1, read on the forward strand.
GCTAAACTCAATAATGTTTTGCTGAACGAGATGGACAACATTGTTAATCCTTAGTCAATAAAGATGTCTAACAATGTTGTCCACCCCGTTCGGCTAAACTTTATTGAGAACAAAACTGAATCTCCAATAAATGACGTTTTTGAAATTTTGTGGTTTTTGTATGTTTTGGCGTTTATATTGAGGATAGACTCAATAAGATTTTGCACATCAGATCGAGCGAAAGTTTACTGAGAAAATAGTGTATCTCAAAGAAACGTCGATTGTAATCTTTGATATTTGGGTTTTTTGGCGTTTCTAAGATGAATGGTATTTAGGAAAATATGGCGTTTTGGGTTTTGGTGTGGTTATTAGAAGGTCTGAGAGGTTGTTTATATAGAAAGTTTTTGGCACGTATTTTAGGCGTGATTTTATTATAATAAATGCTAGTAATTAAGTTTCGTCGTTTCAGTTACTGTTTGTTCAGTTTTATCGGTTAAAAACAAAGTTTGACGTTTTATACCTAATGGCGTTTAGATTAGGATGATGTTTGCTATGTAGGTTAAGGCTTGAATTTAATGGCGTTTTATTCATGAGTTTGGCGTTTTGTGTAGAGAAGTCAAAAGACTTTTTTACCCTTAATGAAGCACGTCCACTTAAAAAAAGTGATGTTATTTACGAAAACGCCACCGCGCCATCTAGTCCATAGATTTTTTGATCTGACGATCCATAACCGTTCTCTCTGTTCTCACACTTTTCACCGTTTTCTCTAAATCATGTCCCTATATATATATATATATATATATATATATATATATATATATATATAGGAACGGGATCAGGAGAAAATGCTCAAAAGTGTGAGAACGGTGAGAACGCATCCTAGCCTAACATGTGGCGCGCGATATAATTAGGGCGTATGGGCTTTTTTCTCATTTTATCTTTCGCTTTTCCAGTTCCGCTTTTCACAATAATGTTTTATTTTTGGGGTTTAAGATTTTTGGCGTTAACCAAAATCAATAATTAATGGCGTTTTAATGGTTACATTATATTAACATTTTGGTGTTTATGGCGTTTTTCAAATTGTATGCCATTGGAACCCCAAGGGGTCAGAATATCTCTCTGAATGGCGTTTTTCAAGGCGTTTTAGACAAGATGGCCCATTGTTCTATTAGTTTTTATATACATTTTTTCGTTTGTGGTATCTTGGCGTTTTATTATTGTAAAATTATATTACAACCACAGGTAAAAAAATAGAAGCGAAGAAAATAAATTAAAAATCCTAATCAGATCTCTCTTCACAATCTTCACTGTTATCAGTCCCTCTCTTCTTTAATACAACAAGAACTGTCACCAAATATATGGCGTTTTATGTAAAACTTAACAAACCCATCGGTTTGATTATTTTGCCTGCTCGTCTGTTAAAGTGGCTTTTGTGGATGTTTGGGGACATGGATCTAAGACGTGTGGGTGGGTTTTTCGCTTTGATCTTCAACTTGATATTCATCTTTATAATCATCCCACTCTTTAGTGTCATTGATCTCTTCTCCTCATCCAAGCCTTCTTAAAGAACAAAGAACACAAAATGACATATGACTGTCATCAGTATATTTTTCTTGAAGATTTGTCCATCTCATGCAGCAAAATCTTACTGAGTTACTCCCCTCACGTAACAATCCATTCAGTGAAACTTCGCGAAGAAGAATACTGAATATCCAAGAAAGCATATTAGCCATCTTTGATTTCTTTTTTAATTTTTTGGCGTTTTACAGTGAGTGGTATTTAGTAGTATTGACGTTTGTTTTTTTTTTGTTTGATCAAATGGAAGCTGCTGAGATGTATTATTTTATAGGATTTCTTTTGGCGGCGTAGGTTAGGCGGTGCATTATTATAATAAATTATTCATCGTTTCAGTTACTGTTTGTAATTATTGTTTTTGATAAGCTTTTATCTCTGAAGTCTGTAACACGCCCCATCTTTCAAGTTTGGCGTTTTAGATTCTAATATAATAAATTTTCCGTCTCTTCAGTTTTACTGTTTTGTAGTTACTGTTTCTAGTTACATTTTCAAGTTTGGTTTTTATTTTTTTTATTTTGTGTTTTTTTATAATACTTGTCCAAAGTAATTTATAGTTTGGTAGTTTTTGGGGCATTTTATTGCATGATGGCGTTTTAACAAGCATTTGGCTGTCTGGCGTTTTTATTATATATGGCGTTGTTATTATATAACAATCAACTGAAAAAGAAAATTTAAAAAAATATAAACAGTTTATCTTCCAAATCTTCACTGTCACCAGTCTCTTTCTTCTTTTTTGAATCATCTTAACTGGCTGTTTCGACTTTCGTATGATTCATTTTGTTTTTGAAGTAGTTTTTTTGTCGCCGTTTGGAAGAATAAAGTGTGACATCAGCCTCTTTTTCTTGAAAATTTATCCATCTCATGCAACAAAATGTTATTGAGTTACACACTTTAGCTAACAATCTTGAATTTTCAAAGGAACGATGTTTGATTTTTTAACTTTTGGCGTTTTACCAATAAAAAGAACACCACTAAATAAAAGCACCTTAAACCTCAAAATTTGATCATGCTAAAATCAATAATGTTTTGCTGTATGAGATGTAGAACATTGTTAATCCTAAGTTAAGAAAGATATCTGACAATGTTGTCCACCCCATACAGCTAAACTTTATTGACAACAAAACTCAATAATGTTTTTGTATGTTTTGGCGTTATAAATTGGATGGAAGTTGAGGATAAAGTCAATAAGATTTTACTTAATGAAATGGACAATATCCTCACTTAAGGATTTTTGTCCATTACATTGAGTGAAACCTTACAGACAACCAAACTGAATTTCAAATAAACGTTTTGGTTTAGAGGATATTTGATGTTTGAGTTTTTTGGCGTTTCTAAGACGAATGGTATATACTAAATATGGCGTTTGGGGTTTTGTGTGTTTTTTTAATTGAAGGTATGAGATGTTGTATATATATGATTTTTTTGGCGGTGTTTTTTGGCGGGATTTTATTATTATTAAGTTTGACGTTTTATATCTAATGGTGTTTTTAGTTTAGAATGGTGTGTGCTATTTGTGTGGCGCTTTATTTCATTAGATGGCGTTTTGTGTAGAGAAGTCAAAAGACTTTTTTACCCTTAATGAAGCGCGTCCACTTAATAAAATTGATGTTATTTACGAAAACGCCACCGCGCCAATCTAGTCCATAGATTGTTTTGATCTGACGATCCATAACCGTTCTTACACTTTCCACCGTTTTCTCTAAATCTTGACTATATATATATATATATATATATATATATATAGAGTGGGAGTTGGCTAGAAAGCCTAAGTTTCCTAGAAAGTCTAGGAAGCAATTAAAAAAGTGACATGTGGCATGGAGGGTTTTTAATAAAAAGAGCATTTGTGTAATTTGAATATTATTTTAAGTATGAATTATATTATTAGGATAACTAACTTACCAGATAATTATGGAAACTAAATATCCCATTTAATTCAAATTGACAGTTTTAATTCACATGAATTCGTAAATCTGGTCTTTCACAACATCTTTACCAGCTATGATTTTTGATGGAGGATTTCTTGTTTTCTTAACATTGTGTTTTATCAGCAAACAAACTAATCCCATTGAGTATTAAACTTGATTTCTTGTTTGATTTACTGGAAGAATTCTTGACATTGTGTTTTACCAGCAACAGACTAATACTATTGAGTATTAAACTTGATTTTTTGTTTCGTTTGCTGGAGGATTTCTTGACATTGTGTTTTAACAGCAAACAGACTAATACCATTGAGTATAATACCATTGTGTTTTAATAGTTTTAATTGAAATCATACAATCCATACAATGTTTTTTGCTGGAGGATTTCTTGATTTTTTTAACATTGTGTTTTACCAGCAAACAGACTAATACCTTTGAGTATTAAACTTGAGTTTTTGTTGATTTGCTGGAAGAATTATTGACATTGTGTTTTACTAGCAAACAGACTAATACCTTTTGAGTATTAAACTTGATTTTTTGTTTGATTTGCTGGAGGATTTCTTAACATTGTGTTTTACATCTACTATCTAACATATTTGTATCCATTTCAAACAAACAATTTAGATCATTTATATTAAAATACACACTCAGTTTGCCCAAAAAACCATAAAAAAGAATGCAAACAAAGAAATATAACATAAAACACACTACTTTGAACATAATGTCCAGAGAAAAATAAAAAAATAACAACCACACCAATCAGTGTCTTCGTCTTCAACACAATCCAGTGTCTTCGTCTTCAACACACTGCCATCATCAACCTTAAAATGGTAAAACACATCAACCTTAAAATGGTAAAACACATCAACCTTAAAACACATTGTCATCATCAACATATTCAGATGTCATTTTAAAACACACTCTAATCATCAACCTTAAAATGGTAAAACACATCAACCTTAAAACATACAACAAAGATACGAAAGTGAATCGGGTAACCTGGAGTTAAATGAGATTGACCGGGATTCGAAAAGGGCTCGCCGGAACCCTTGACTCATCGTCGGCGGCGTCGTCACCCCAGCCGCTCCTATCTGCCGCAAGCCTCCTTCACCACTGCTGAACATCACGTCACGAACAACCCCCCAACACCTCTCCCCTACCCCCTTCTGGTCGCTGAGCACCACCACCACATCGCCATCCTACGCTGCCACTTAACCCCACAAAACTCCTCCTCCACTGCGTGTTGCGGCCATCACTGTTTTGAGGTTTTTGGACGTGGGTTTAGAGAGAGAGAGGGGGGGGGGGGGGATCAAAATCTGTGTGTGGGGTTTTTATGAAAATGACATCCATTTGATCTAAGCCATTAAACACAGTCATCTAATGGCCCAGATCGCTTCCTACACTTTCTAGGAAAAACACACTTTCGCAGGATCCTTACTCTTTCTCTCTCTCTCTCTCTCTATATATATATATATAAGAGCATTCACATCCTGTGAATCAAAATCTGTGTGTGGGGTTTTTAAAATATAAAGAGTATAAAATGTGGTTGTAAGTGGTGGAGAGAGAAAATGTTACTGTTCATCTGTATATTTGGGGGGACACTGTTCATCCACTATAATTTTTTAATATATATTGAAAGTGGTTGTGAGTGAAGGAGAGAAAAATATAATGATAAAGGTATAAAAATATTATTTAATTGAAAACGAGAGAGAAAAAGTATTTGTTTTTAGTGGAAATATATTAATATATGAGTTCCTTTAATGGAATGTATGTATATTTTTAGGGAGCTGGATGTGAATGCTAAGTTTCGGGTATACTCAACCCGAATGTTTCAGGCTTTTTATTCTTAATTTTTTTTCCCACTGCAAGCAAGCCTTACCCGAGAGTATTAATTAAATAAATCACCATCCATATTTTGCACGTAAAAAATCAACCAATTCAAGTTTTTAAATTGTTAAACTACAGCAACCATCAATCATCAACATCCAGATCTTGCAGATCAAGAACCATGGCAAACCTAGTTTCAACATGGTCCAAGACAACTCAAACCTTACCGGAAAACTACATCTTCCCTGCTGATCAACGTCCAGGATCATTCGAGATTCCATTATGCCAAAATATCCCACTCATTGACCTATCTGCCAGTCATAGTAAAACAGTTGAAGAAATACTACATGCATGTCAAGAATTCGGATTCTTTCAGGTTTGTTCTTCATATAACTTGATCCAGTTTCATTTCTTTTGAAGTTATTTTTTGTAATATGATACAACCAGGTAGGGGTGTGTACGGTTCGGTTTGGTTTGGTTATTTGCCTAACCGAAACCGAAGTCGTCGGTTAATCTATTTTATTAACCAGTCAGTTTTCGATCAAGCGGATCAGTTTATTCGGTTAGTTTGTTGGTTTTCAGTTCTCGGTTCAGTTCGATCAATTTCAGTTAATAAACAAAACCAAACTTGAGTTAAATTTTTGCTTAGAAATACATGAAATGGAAGGTATAATTGCATACATGAAAAAGATGTATAAAACATGAAATACATGAAATGTAGGTATAAAAGTTAGAAATATATGAAAATATGAATGCTTTTGTAAATCTCGGTTAACCAAGGGTACAAAAAAGGGTAACTGTTTTGGTTAATTTTGGTTTAGTTTTGATTAACGGTTCGGTTATTGCTCACCCTACAACCAGGTGATTAATCATGGGGTTTCTAAAGATATAATTGATGACACCATGGAAGTAGTTAAAGAGTTCTTCAACATGCCGGATGAGGAGAAGGAGATATATTACTCGATCGATCCGATAAAAAGATGCAAAGTTTATACAAGTGGTTATGATTATGCTAATGAAGATATTCATTTCTGGCGAGACAATCTTCGACACCCATGTCATCCTTTGGACGAATGGGTTCATTTATGGCCCGAAAAACCTACCAATTACCGGTAAAGTGACCCACATCACAATCTTGAGTTTTATGATTTGTAACTAGGGTGTAACCGAAACCAACTAAATCGTATGAGCGGCGACAAACAACATTATTAGTGACGACTTTTGTCACCGCTATTGGTCCTTTTCGTTGTAGTGCGTTACACTCATGCATGTTTCTAAACAGGCCGGTTCATAATTGGTTTTGATGGTTTGCATATTTAAAACAGGTCTTGTAAACAAAACCGGTGTTTAATTTTCACTATTCATATATATATATTTTTCTGAATAAATAGTTATTTATATCTATTATAATGTAAATCGTATTTTTAATACAAAGTAATGATTTAAAAAAAAATAACTGTTCATATTGTTAAAATGCCAAACCAGTAAAAGTTGCTGGTTTGGTTTGTCGTTCCTCGAAATTGTAATCAATGATTTAACCTAAAATTTTCGTCAAAACCGACCAAATTAGACTGTGAACACCCTTATTTTTAAGGTGACAAAACAGGTGGACCAAGAATGCTTACTATCTGGTTTGATTGATCAACAAACTTTTGTTTTTTTTGTCATTTTAATTTTTAACGTGTGAGCTGTCATTATGATAACAATATATAATCCTGATTTGATTCCTGGTAAATAAAAAACGATTTTTAGCACGTTGTAAACATCAATGTACACCCTGGAAAAATTATATAACACGTTAACCATTTTTTAAAATTGTTTCTCCATTTATTGAGAAAAAATCAACTTAAATTGACTCATTTGCTTAATACTTAGAATAATTTAAAATTGGCATCTCTAGTTATGATTTGTTTATTTTTATTAAAAAAATGGCATGTTTTGGAGAAAAATATGGACAACTAGTATTTTTTTTCATAAGACTTCCAAGTCCAACTTTGTATGTCTTAAAATTGTATATCGTATTAGACCATGGGGTATGGTTTGGACAGTCTTTAAAGAGACTACCCGCCACGAAGGCGGCACATCACCACGGGAGGAGGACCATCCCTTGGGACTACCCAAGGGTGTGGAGTACTACCCACTTTAATAAAAAAAATCAATATATATTGAAGGGGGGAGAGAGAGAAACCTGAATGATTAATGAAGGGGGCCCACAATTTCAAAACCTCAGCCCCGTCTCCAACGTCCCCTGGGAGACGCAGGCGCCGCGACAGGCCTGCTGGGGGCGGTGCGCAACGATCCAGGACGGGGGGAGACGGCCCGGGGACGAGCCCATACCCTGTGGTCTTAGTTATATGATGTGGCCAAGATAAATTGATGTCAGAGTTGCCAAGTCTGACTTTAGGTTGCAGATGGGTTCAAGGACAAACAACACATTTGGTTAAATTTGCATTTTTTAAATCAAGAAATAGATTTAAAAAAAGGTCCAATTTTGTTTTCCAAAACATCCCATTTTTCCAAAAACATTCATGTAATGTTTTGAGTCTTTTGACTCATGAAGGTTAATTGTTCTTGCTTTGTTTTGAAGAGATATTGTTGGAAAATACTCGTTAGAAGTGCGAAAATTATCATTGAGAATGTTGGAGCTAATTCGTGAAGGACTAGGACTTGAACAGGGATACTTTGGAGAAGAGCTAACCGGGGATCAGTTGTTGTCGATCAACCACTACCCCCGATGCCCGAATCCCAGTTTGACGTTAGGGTTACCAAAACACGCTGACGCTAATATCATGACCGTGCTTTTTCAAGGAAACGTTAATGGGCTCCAAGTTTTCAAGGATGGTCAGTGGCTCGGTGTTGAGCCACTGCCTTATGCTTTTGTGGTTAACATAGGCCACCAATTACAGGTGGCCGTTTCCATTATTTTTTTCTTCATAAATTATTCGTTTTCCCGACCTAAAAACCGTGAATAACAATCAATGGATATGTGTTTTAGATAATCAGCAACGGGAAGCTAAGAAGCGCGGAACATAGAGCCGTGACAAACTCGAGGGAGGCTCGGACAACGATTGTAAGTTTCATCAGTCCTTGTCCAGACACCATCGTAGAACCAGCTAAATCGGTTATCGACACCGGCGTACCTCGTTTTCGACCCTTCAAATTTAAAGATTTCTTCAAGTTCTATGAAGAGAAAAAGAGAGACCCTGAAGCAGTGATGGAGTTTTATAAGATCAAACCTTAAACAACATATGAATATCTCCTGTTAATGTATCAATAATGAAACCTTTTGTCAAATGTTTTATCTTGTATCATAAACAGTTTTTGTTCAATGGTATATCATATCTATTAAAGATTTTTTAAGGTTTTCTGTTTCTAGAATATGAATTGCTCACCACAAAATTTGTCATTAATTTAATTCATCATGCCAGATGTGACAGTTTTGCATTTATTTTTTGTAACTATGCAATTGTAGCCACAAAACATTGTCGAAGATGACATCTTTTAACTTGATTTGTGTGTCTTGTTTATTTGAGTTATCATAAAAAATTCAAATCATAAATTTGAAATATAGACTATGCCATATGGCATCTAATTGTCATTTTGGACGGCATTTTGATGGTATAAAACCCTATTTTCAATCCTACATTTGATACAACTAGATTAAGTATTACTCATGGCTAAACTTGTATCTAGCTGGTCTAATGGAGTTAAATTTATTCCTAAAGACTATGTAATGCCACCCGAACGAAGAGCCGGAGATTACATTACAGTTTGCAAGGAAATTCCGGTGATCAATCTTGAGGATGATCGGTCAGAGATCGTCCGACAAATTCTAAAAGCTTGTCAAGAATTTGGTGTATTTCAGGGTTTTTTATTTTTTTTTTATTTTCTTTTATAGCTATGTTCATAGATTCACTTAATGTTCAAGATACTTATTTAAGAATGTTGATTTAATTAACAGGTGATCAATCATGGGGTTTCTTATAAGATGATGGCGGACATGATGGCTTTGTATGATGAGTTCTTTAACTTGCCGGTTGAGGACAAGTTAGGAGTTTACTCGGAGAAACCACGTAAGGGGTGTACGCTTTACACGAGCGGATTGGAGTATGCAAAAGAGGATGTTCACTATTGGAAAGACACTTTGAAGCATCCGTGTCATCCTGTAGAAGAACACTCACTATCTTGGCCTGATAAGCCAGATAGATACAAGTATACATGACTGAATCTCAGTGGATCTTGGTAGCAGTATCTATTTGCTACTTGTACGCTAGATGCTAACGTTTGTTTTGAATGTATGTCGTATAGGGAAGAAGTGGCGAGATATGTGGTTGAAGTACGAAAAATGGGATTCAAGATTTTGGATTTGATTGGGGAAGGACTTGGTCTAAGAGAAGGGTACTTCAATGAAGTGAGCCAAGAACATTCAATGGCGATTAACCGTTACCCGCCATGCCCAAACCCAAGTCTAGCCATGGGCATAGCTGGTCACAATGACCCTAACCTCATAACATTCCTTCAACAAGATCACTATGGGCTACAAATACTGAAGGATGGAATATGGATGGGTGTTGAACCAATTCCAAATGCTTTTGTAGTCAACCTTGGTTACCAATTTCATGTAAGATCAAAAGAGCATCTCCAATACAGAATCTCATACGTTCACTAATCCGTAGACATTAGCAAAACATCTCTTCTTCAAAAACACACATTACCTTTTAATCTTTACACTTATTTAATTTTTATAGAGAACAAAATATTTACCGAAACATAGTAAACCTTTTACTATGCTTTATATCCGGTGATAGTTTATCTTAAGGACTAACAGGTTTACTATATTTCCATTCATGTGGGGGATTGTTGGAAATATAATAAACCTTTTAGTCCTAAGATAAACTATCACCGGATATAAAACATATAATTTCTCAAAAACTCAAATCTAACCAAGCTTATAAATGTTTTTTTGGGTGTAGGTTATAAGTAACGGGAAGCTAAAATGTGTGGAGCATCGTGGCCTCTTGAATTCAACCGTCTCTCGAACATCCATCGTCACGTTTTTCGGTCCAAATCCTGAACTTCCTACTGTAGTTGAACCAGCAAAAGAGTTGGTTACGTCGAGCAATCCACGGATATTCAAATCATATCAGTACCACGAGTTCATAGCAAATTACTTGGTATTGGCCTACAATCGCAAATCAGGTTCTCGTACTGGATACGCATTGGATCCTTACCGGCTCTAAACAGAAACCACTGTTTGGAAATTGGTTGTATACATTAATGTTGTGTGCTATGTTATTTTCTTTTCAGATATAAATATAAATATATATAATTTGGGTGTATGATTTATAATCAGGTTAAACCATGTTTTGATGCATGCGGATGCTTAAAATGCTACAAAGAGGGGAACAAAATAGAAAATAATACAGCCTAAAAATATGCTACTACGTGGTCGAATAAAAGAAAAGTACTTTAGATCAAGTTGCAAAATGTTATAGCGTATAGTTAGATTTCAATAAATAGTTATAGCTTTACTTCAAAAACGTTTAACCAATTAAGATAGCTAAAAGCTAAAATCTCATGTCTAAATGAGAGATTATAATACATAACAGAACTAGAATATAAATTATAAAGTAAATTATTAAATATCAACTCATAATTTCATTCATTATTCAATATTGATTACAAAGAGGTTTATATATATTCTACTAGTTACAATAATAACCCTCTAACTTATGACAATTAAATATTTGGCTTAACATTCCCCCGCAAGTTGAGGGCGGGTAACGACCTGAAACATGTACCTTAAAAATTCAAATCTTTGAGTTGATAATGACTTCGTGAAGATGTCGGCAATTTGATCATTCGTTTTAATAAATTGAACCTTCAGATTTCCTTGGCTGACTTGCTCACGAACAAAATGGAAATCTACCTCCACATGTTTAGTTCTAGCATGAAACACCGGGTTTGCTGAAAGATACGTAGCTCCAAGATTATCACACCAAAGAGTGGGTTTATTCAACTTAACTCCCAGTTCTTGTAGAAGAGACTTTAACCAGATTAGTTCAGCAACCGTATCAGCAATAACCTTCCATTCGGATTCAGTAGACGACCTAGAGACAGTTTTCTGCTTATGAGTTGACCATGATACTAAGTTCGAACCCAAGAAGATAGCATAGCCCCCCGTGGATCGACGATCGACCGGGCAACCAGCCCAATTGGAATCCGAATATGCTGTAATAGGAACCAACCGCTCACCCCAATGTGAATCAACAAAGGCATGTAATGTAGACATTGAGTTCGATGTAAAACGAAGGCCCAGTTGAGATGTTCCCTTGAGATAGCGGATTATGCGTTTGACAGCCGTCCAATGGGATTCGTGAGGTTCATGCATGAACTGACATACCCTGTTGACAGCGTAGGTAATGTCGGGCCTAGATAAAATGGCATACTGAAGTGCTCCAACACAATGGCGATATCTTGTGGGATCGGACATAAGTGGGTCGTCCTTGGTTATCGTATCTTTTTTGGCATTTGTAGGTGTTGCAAGCGGTTTCGGTTCTTTTAACCCGGCTCGATCAATAAGTTCCTGAATATACTTTCGCTGAGATAGGATAAGACCCGAAGAGGTGTGGAGAACTTCAATACCAAGAAAGTAAGTAAGACGACTCATGTCAGTGAGAGATACCTGCTGACCAAGTGAGGCAATAATGCGATTAACTGTGTTGGGATCGTTGCCCGTAATAATGATGTCATCCACGTAAACTAGTAGGTAAACCTGTGTACCCGAGCGGTTAAGGATAAATAATGATGGATCAGTTTTGGAACCAAGAAAACCAAGATGCTGTAAGACGTTTGAGAGTTTGGTGAACCATGCCCTGGGCGACTATTTTAAGCCATAAAGGGATTTGTGCAACATGCAAATATGATTAGGATGTTTAGGATCCTCGAAGCCCGGTGGTTGACGCATGTAGACCGTTTCATGTAGATCACCGTGTAAAAATGCATTTTGCACATCAAGTTGTTTGAGAGACCAATTGTTAGAAACGGCAAGAGAAAGAACCGTGCGGATGGTGGCGGGTTTGACCACAGGGCTGAACGTCTCATGATAATCAATGCCAGACTGCTTAAAAACCCTTTGCTACCAATCTAGCCTTGTGTCTAGTCAGGTTCCCATGCTGATCAGTTTTCAACCTGTAAACCCACTTGCAATCAATAACATTAGAATTTGGAACCGGAGGAACTAACGACCATGTTCCGTTTCTGTGTAGTGCGTGCAACTCGGCTGCCATGGCTTGACGCCACTCCGCGGATTCGTTGGCAATAGTAAAGGAAGTCGGTTCAGAAGGAACGATAGCGGTGGTGGCGATATTGGCTGAAGGGTCAAAAAATTTTTGGGGTTTAAGATGTGGCCGAAGGTGAGGAGGTCGGTAACGGGGCGTGGTTGGTTGCGAAGGAGAGGAAGTAGGTTGGGTGGTGTTGGTATGAGGAATAGGTGTGGTTTGGACAGGTTCGGAAATAGGAGGGGTGGGTGGCGATGGTTCGGTTGTAGGAATGGATGGGTTATCGAAAATGGTTAATGGCGGATCAGGAATTGTAGAAAAGGAAGTAGCAGCTGTGGAGGATGAAGGAGGGTCGATGGAGGGTTCAGTAAGGGAGGGAAAAACATGCTCGTTAAATCGGACATGGCGAGCAATGTAGATTCGGTGAGTAGTTTGATCAAGGCATTGATATCCATGATGAGACGGGCTATAACTGAGAAAGATACAAGGAGTAGAACGGAAATCAATTTTGTGTTGGTTATATGGACGTAAATAAGGAAAACAGAGACATCCGACTACTCGAAGAAATGAGTAATTGGGAGGACGTTGGAAAACTAGTTGATATGGGGATTTGTTTGAGGAAATACGAGAAGGTAGACGATTGATGAGGTAGACGGCGGTTTGAAAGGCGAATGACCAAAAAGTTTGAGGTAGTTTGGATTGGGCTAGTAAGGTGAGACCGGTTTCAACGATGTGGCGGTGGCAACGCTCAACAATGCCATTCTGTTCACTCGTATGAGGAAACGAGCGACGATGTAAAATACCATGGGATGTAAAAAAAATGAGTAAGGTTCCGAAACTCGCCACCCCAATCAGTTTGAACACTTTTTAGTTTGGCGTTAAATTGGCGTTCAACTAGGCGAACGAAATTTGTAAAGCTATTAAAAACGTCGGATTTTTGCATGAGCGGGAAATACCACATATAGCGGGTATGATGGTTAACACATAACAAAAAATAACGATAACCGTCAAAGGACGTGGTAGTATAGCCCCAAACATCACAATAAACCAAATCAAGTATGTTTTTACTACGAAAAGATGAAATAGGCAAAGTAAGTTTGGTCATTTTTCCCAATTGACAAGAAGTACACAAAGATGAACAAAGTTTGTCAGAAATAGGTAAAGAAAAACTTTTAACAATATGTTGAAAAACTTGAAAGTGAGGATGCCCAAGTCGTTGATGCCACATAGTAGATGGAGCTCGAAAAGCAGTGTGTCACGACCCCTGACCCACCCTGGACGGAATCGGAAGTCGCGAACAGCCCAGTGGTACCGGTGATTTAATTTGAAAAATATTGCAGCGGAAATTTCATCAGGACCGTGAGTTAGGAAAAAGATCAGAGTTTAGAAAACACCGGATTTTATTTATTAAATAGACGGGATAAACCCATGTTTTACAATGGTAGCTTTAATAAAGATAAATTTGATTACATAAAACAATATTTATTAATTTGATTTAATTAATAAAATAAGCCACTTCTTGAAGCCTTTCAGTGCCGTATCCATCTCTTACTCCAGTCAACTGTAATTACCTAAAACGCGTTTTAAAAAGGTTTTGTCAGCAGGAAATACTGGTGAGTTCATTCATTTTACTAAAACGACACGTTTGTTATAATTTACAGTATTAAGAGCGATTACAATGTCTCTATCTTTTGAATTAACTGACCCAGTTGTCACTTGATCGGACTTGTGACTGTGGACATATCACTTGCTGGGTCCGTTCACCCACAAGTGATAAATAATTAGTAGCTATGTACACATCCCCCCACATACTGGCAGTAATTTCAGATAACAAGACTTAATCCCTGTAATTATAACTTTGAAATAAATAGGATTTTGTAAAGTAATTTGACAAAAAGAGAATAACTCACATTATAAGCATGCAGATTCATACGGCCAAAGTTTAGTCTACAGATAAGCCTTGATATATTGCAGATTTATACAGGCAGAGCTTAGCCTATTGATTAGTCTTGTAACTTAGAGCATACGAACTAGGTAGGTAACTTAATACATCAATTACGATAACTCACGAGATTAAAACCCTCACAACGAATGACAAAGTGCAATCACTTAAACATCCATCGGATTCACAACGAATGACAAAGTATTCCCCGAGTTCGGGTGGTACTCAAACATCCTATCGGAATCACGACTAATGACAAAGGATAGCACTAAAACATCCATCGGATAGTTTCAATCGATCGGACATTGAATCGTAGCAGCGATCGAGTTAATACCCGGTATCGTAGCAGAATTCGAGCTAGTGTGTGTTTGGTAGTAAACTGTGAATATCTGGACGTACGAAAAGAATTTAAACGTCGAACAAACGCACAATTGCAAGTCCCACTGCCCTCTATTTATATCTGAAAAATGGTCCCTCCCGCGTGTCGCGACAGGGACACATGCACCTGTCGCGTGGCGCGACGGGTTACTTTTAACAAAGGTTGCCACGTGTATTTGTAGCTCAGCTGAGTCGATGGATCGATTAAATTCGAATTACATGTAAAACTGTGATGATAATATCGAATGGGAAATGCCCCCCCCCCCCCCCCTGAGTTTTAGGGGCGCTGATCCTGATTCTGATTGTTATGAAAATTTTAGGGTTTATGTAGAATTACTTGGGTGTCTCAATTTAGGGTTTCCTTTTGTATAAAATATAATAATAAGAAAATAAGAGTTGTTATGGTTTGGGATAAAAAGGAAATAGAACAATGAGAAAAGAGAATGGACCCGTTTTGTAACTTTAGGGTTCAACTAGAAAGCCTCCTGGTATAAATTTTGGGTATAACTTCTGGACTAAAAAAAATATATAATGCACTCGTGTTAAGTATAATACCCCTAATTCAACCTTATCCTGATGTCCGAGACCGAATCCCAACAACTTAGTCGGGCAGAGCCCTGACATATGTTATGGGTTCCAGATCAATTGGAAAGGGTAGCGGTGATCGGGAGTTACAATAATTAAAACGGGACATGGCTTATTATTATTATTATTGATGAAAAAGAATAAAATAAAAATAGAAATAGAAATTTGAAAGAGGCGACAGCAAGGGATAGAAAGGAATGTTACATTCTCCCCACCTTATTTTAAATCTCGTCCTTGAGATTTGGGTTATGATATTTCTTTAAGACTTATGTCATATTTTAGTCAATAAAAACAATATTAAGGTAGATGACACAGAATCAAAATATCTAATTTTGTGAATATGAGTTGTACAATAAGTAGGACTCAATGGTTCAACTGAATTAGTTCAAGAAATAGATAACAAACGAATGAGATGAAATGATATAATTTTCAAAGTGACTAGGTTCATGCCAAAAGATATATGATCAATAGATATTTTAAAATGAATGTAAAGGACTTTTAGAATCAATAAAATTTCTTTGTCAAAAGAAAGCTTACTTGGATTGGCAACCGAGGAAGACTTAGAATTGACAGGTTCCAAATAAAATAAAAGCATGAAAAATGATTTGTCAAATATTAAATTATGATATAAGAAAATCAATGTGCTGAGATAAGTGAATTGTAAGGATACATGAAAAGACAATAGAATTAGTGTATCATTGTTTAGAGTTTCAAGTAGTTTTATTTGTGAAACAATGTAATAGTACACTATTAGTGACCATATTTTTCATACTATATCCTAGAGATCGAAATATAATAAGAACAAGTTGTTTTGGCATGACCAATCATTATATTATATTTGTAAAGCAAATGTAATATATTTTATTTATTACGTATTTTTACTATATGTAAATGGTCAACACTTTTGAATAAATTTTATTTTAGTATTTTACTATATTATGTAAAATAACTTATATTTACTATGTAATATATATTACAAAACACCGCAATGAAGTTATTATAAAATATTTATTATTTTGTAAAAGAAATCGTTAAATGAAAGTTGTAAATAAAGGTGTAAAAATATTTATTGTACAAAAATATTTGTAAAATAAAAATATATATCACTTAATGAGTCGATTCTATGTGATTACTTATTTTTATTTTGAACCATATAATGTTGTGAAGGTATTTACGAATATTGTAAATAAGTAAAAAACGGAGACTATTCTTATATATTACAATGTTCCCCTAACCTAACGCAGTTGATGACTATATATTATTCTTATATGGTTATTTTCTTGCCAGAGCGTTATGGTACATAGTTACCATAAAACATGTGATAGAAAATTATAATTTTATTCGTCCCTTTAATTCTTGTATTGTTTTATGAAAATATGTCTTCTCCTTATAGTACAAATTATATATATAAAAATATATTTATATATAATTAAAATTTGCTAAATAAGTATGATGACTTAATTTAACTAGTCATTATCATGGTTGGATATTGGTTAGTGCTGCCTTGTTTAAGCATAGGTGGCCAGTCCATGCCTAACTAAGGCTAGGCTACCCAATACCTGCCCTTGACAATAATCCTAGTACCTGAAAAGAATACTAACACTACTAATAATATTAATTACCAATAATAAATAACTTAAACATAAATTTAAATGAGAGTACACCTCAAACAAAATTTTATACCTATATATAAAAATCTTTACCTCAATGGTTTAACAAAATTTATTGACTCGATATCAAAGAGTCACTGTTTTGAAATAATATAGTGCAAAAAGCGGAATGATATTTGAGTTTGGATAAAATAACAAATTAGAATGAAGCCCTCCAGTGGTCTTCATAAATCAAACGAACCATATGCCTAACAAACAGTGCATGTGTAACGTGTGGATTTATCAAAAATGAAATAGATCAATATTCATTACTATGAAAGAAATTCTCATGGTATGATGACCATTAGAGGAAGTAGAAACACGAAAGTCAACTTTTTATATGCAGAAGTCAGAATTTCAAAGAAAGAAATTTAAGAACTTTATCTGGAATTTCGTGTGATAACCGTTGTTAAGTGATATTATCAAGGAATGTCGAATAAAATGAAATAGGGGATTTGCAAAGGTATGTGACTCCTTTTGCAGTGATAATAATTATGACTCTGATTAGACTGTGCACCGATGGTTGTGAAATCTTGTTCCAATGTACCTCAGCGATATTCATGTCGTTTATAGGATCACGTGGCAAAGTGCTTCTTTTTTATTAATAGTTCTTCTACTGACGGAATTAGCATTGGTGTTATCGTGCCAAATTTTTATTTTTCAAAGGTCTTGTCTTGGAAGTTGTGTGTGATATACATCGACGTCTGTGGATGTATAATTTAAGTTTCATGTGTTTTCTTGTGCACTAGCACAACTTTACATGTTTCTTACTTGCGTATTAGAAATTCTTATACTTTTGATGGTGTCCCAACTTAAAGGTTTTCCATTATTTATTTTGTAGCATGAGTTACGAGACAGATGATCAAACGAAATAATGTTTGATATCGGAAAAGAGATTCCTAATAAAGAAATCTAGACACATATGCTTGTGCTTTATTCCTATTTGGCTTTTGGAATTCCTTATAGATATATATATATCTATATAATCATATATTTCACATGCTGAAATAAACATACCATATATCAGGACAATGTATTTAACAGATTCATATTTCCAAAAACCAATCAAATATCTGGTCATAATACTATTTAGGGAAATCTTGTCACTCGTTTGACATATTACATACCCTGTCTTATCCGGTTCGCGCCGGAGAGGTAACCTTAGTATATCCGGACAAACTGGAGAGTCTGCTACACCATACCCAGTCTTGCCGGAGAAAGTTTTCTATTTCCCATAAATAGTATCTTTTCAAGATTTTTAAAAGTGCCTATTTTATTAGGGCTTTTATCCAGAATTAAGGAAATTTATATTCCCATAACATATCTTATTCTAAACCAGGTAATATTAATAAGCAATAATTACTATTAATTCTTGCTTATTTATCATATTTTGAACTATTCTAATTACCATTCTTATGGTATATCAAAACCCATCATACTTTATTTACAAAAGTACTTAGCTTATCTTGAAGTTTATACTAAGGCATCTTTTCTTAAGTTCAAGTCTAAATACTATCCTGTGTGCTACCAGTTAACAGCAATCTCCTAACTCTTTTATTTAGGTATTATTATCACAACACCTAAAGGCTTAAATCAGTGGCTCTTATACCACCTTCTGTCACGACCCCTGACCCACCCTGGACGGAATCGGAAGTCGCGAACAGCCCAGTGGTACCGGTGATTTAATTTGAAAAATATTGCAGCGGAAATTTCATCAGGACTGTGAGTTAGGAAAAAGATCAGAGTTTAGAAAACACTGGATTTTATTTATTAAATAGATGGGATAAACCCATGTTTTACAATGGTAGCTTTAATAAAGATAAATTTCATAACATAAAACAATATTTATTAATTTGATTTAATTAATAAAATAAGCTACTTCTTGAATCCTTTCAGTGCCGTATCCATCTCTTACTCCAATCAACTATAATTACCTGAAACGCGTTTTAAAAAGGTTTTGTCAGCAGGAAATACTGGTGAGTTCATTCATTTTACTAAAACGACACGTTTGTTATAATTTACAGTATTAAGAGCGATTACAATGTCTCTATCTTTTGAATTAACTGACCCAGTTGTCACTTGACCGGACTTGTGACTGTGGACATATCACTTGCTGGGTCCGTTCACCCACAAGTGATAAATAATTAGTAGCTATGTGCACATCCCCCCACATACTGGCAGTAATTTCAGATAACAAGACTTAATCCCTGTAATTATAACTTTGAAATAAATAGGGTTTTGTAAAGTAATTTGACAAAAAGAGAATAACTCACATTATAAGCATGCAGATTCATACGGCCAAAGTTTAGTCTACAGATAGGCCTTGATATATTGCAGATTTATACAGGCAGAGCTTAGCCTATTGATTAGTCTTGTAACCTAGAGCATACGAACTAGGTAGGTAACTTAATACAGCAATTACGATAACTCACGAGATTAAAACCCTCACAACGAATGACAAAGTGCAATCACTTAAACATCCATCGGATTCACAACGAATGACAAAGTATTCCCCGAGTTCGGGTGGTACTCAAACATCTTGTCGGAATCACGACTAATGACAAAGGATAGCACTAAAACATCCATCGGATAGTTTCAATCGATCGGACATTGAATCGTAGCAGCGATCGAGTTAATACCCGGTATCGTAGCAGAATTCGAGCTAGTGTGTGTTTGGTAGTAAACTGTGAATATCTGCACGTACGAAATGAATTTGAACGTCGAACAAACGCACAATTGCAAGTCCCACTGCCCTCTATTTATATCTGAAAAATGGTCCCTCCCGCGTGTCGCGACAGGGACACATGCACCTGTCGCGTGGCGCGACGGGTTACTTTTAACAAAAGGTTGCCACGTGTATTTGTAGCTCAGCTGAGTCGACGGATCGATTAAATTCGAATTACACGTAAAACTGTGATGATAATATCGAATGGGAAATGCCCCCCTGAGTTTTAGGGGCGCTGATCCTGATTCTGATTGTTATGAAAATTTTAGGGTTTATGTAGAATTACTTGGGTGTCTCAATTTAGGGTTTCCTTTTGTATAAAATATAATAATATATATAATAAGAAAATAAGAGTTGTTATGGTTTGGGATAAAAAGGAAATAAAACAATGAGAAAAGAGAATGGACCCGCTTTGTAACTTTAGGGTTCAACTAGAAAGCCTCCTGGTATAAATGTTGGGTATAACTTCTGGACTAAAAAAAATATATAATGCACTCATGTTAAGTATAATACCCCTAATTCAACCTATCCCGATGTCCGAGACCGAATCCCAACAACTTAGTCGGGCAGAGCCCTGACATATGTTATGGGTTCCAGATCAATTGGAAAGGGTAGCGGTGATCGGGAGTTACAATAATTAAAACGGGACATGGCTTATTATTATTATTATTGATGAAAAAGAATAAAATAAAAATAGAAATAGAAATTTGAAAGAGGCGACAACAAGGGAGAGAAAGGAATGTTACACAGTGAACGCCATCTTGGAAACCAGTTGAAAAGAAGGTAGGCGAATGGTGTAGAGACCCTGGTCACTGGGGCCCGTGAGGAGGATAGGCCTGGTAGCCTCGTCCTTCACTACAACAAAAAGAAGTGTGAAATTCAAAGAAAACGTTATTATCTTTGCAAAATTTGTGAACATAAAGTAGGTTACGTTGTAGGCCCGGGACATGAAGTATGTGGTTAAGTTGTAAGTTTTTGTTTGAGGTAAAAAAGGATTTTGAACCGACATGAAGAATTGGAAGAGAGTTACCGTTACCAACATAGAAGGAGTCATTACTGTAATAGACGTCCAAGTTGTCCATACTAGCAAGATCAGGAGTACCATGGGAATTAGCGCCTGTAACACCTGCAAAATCATGTCCAATACAGTGATGACACGTGTCATAAACCCTGTTCATGTTGAAAATTGACTTTAAGGGACTAAAGTTGTCAAACAGTGTAAAGATGTATATGGAAGGACTAAAAGCGTCAACATGCCAAACTTGTGCCTCTGATTGACTTCACACGATGATCGTATTCTTTAATGAATAAATTGTCGGACGCAGGAAGCCGTTTGTGCTTAAAATTAAAAGTTTACAAAGCACAGGGGTTAAACGTGTCAACATGTTAATTCTTACCTCTGAGTGACCTTTTAACGATCCCGAGGCTTTGTAATACTTCATTATACTCTCACGTATACCGGGTAAGGAACTCGTGGGGTTTCGATGCAAATAAAGGATTAAAGTTGTAATTTCCAAGAAATAGGGATTAAATGCGTCAACAAGAGAAACTTATACATTTCGGGTGATCCCGTAACTGATCGGAAGCTTAACGGTGTTTATTTTATGACCCAAGACACTTAAAAGTTAACTATGGGGGTTAATAGTGCAATAAACGAAAGTTATTTAAAATTAAAAAGGACCAGAGACTGAAAATGTAAACTTTGGAAACTTTTTACCGGAGATAGGGGTTGTCACAGGCTGCGTAGGCCATCCCCAGATATCTTTGCGGGCCACGAGGAAGGTACCAGCGACCAAAAACTGGACAACTGCATGTACAGACCTGTCCACCGCCATTGCATGCAAGTTTTCAATACCAGGGACTGTTAGTGCACTACGTCTATTGACTTCGTCTTGTATCATGTAATAGGATAGGATAGGATTATCAGTGCTCGAGGTTCGAGAAACAAATTTTTAGGTTTAAGGTAGTGATTTCGCTCGAAATGATCAAGTACCATTTCAAGCGAAATCTGAACATTGTGATTCCGCTCGAAATGGACTTGACCATTTCAAGCGAAACCCTTTGTAGTATAAATAGGGCAGTTGTTGATTCATTTGGTACGGCTTCAGAATTTGTAACGAGGTGCTGCCAAAATCTGTTTGGTACCCCTTGTAGTATAAATAGGGCAGATGTTATATTCAATATAAGTGACAGATTTAATAGTATCAAGCTGTTTCGACGTCCGTTTCACTGATTCCGCCTTTGAATCGGATTACAAGCTCTTCTGAACGACTCGTTCGGGTCAAACAACGATCCTACAAGTGGTATCAGAGCACAGGAAGAAGAGTTTAGCTCGATATTATTAGTTTTCTGACTTCTACACCTTCTTTTTCAACCTGAACAAGTTTCTACGGTCAAAATGGCCTGAGTTTTTCACAGATTGTACAAAACTACATTTTAACAAACCCTTGAGAATTTCAGGATAAAATTCGGTCTAAAAAGTGGTAAAAATGGACTAAGAAGTGATTCCGCTTGAACGAGTATATTCTGATTCCGTTCCAGCTTGCTATTCAGCTTGAGATTTTCAAGTGATACTTGTGATTCCGCTCCAAAATTGTACTGGTTCCGCTTCAAACAGCAAAAAGTGATATTCCGCTTGAAACTGATCAGTTGCTATTCCGCTTGAAACTGATCAGTTGGTATTCCTCTTGAAAGTTAAACAGATTCCGCTTGAAGTCTGTTTTCCACTTGAAGATGTTGTCTTACTGATTTCGCTTGAAGTGTTAGACAACTGATCTCGCTTCAAAGTGTTAACTTGTGATTTCGCTCGAATTTCTTATTCTGCTTAAAAAAGGATTTTTCGTGTCGAGATCATTTCACGTCAAACGAGTGTCTGTCTGTTTCAAATTGTTTGATAATTTTTAAAACTGATTGTGTTTGTTTGTTTGTGTCCAGGTGTTTAAAGATGCCGAGCAGCGGTGAAGAATTTTACAACACATTCTACAATGCCTTTACCTCAGAATCATCCGAAAGAAGATCTGAAACAAGAGAATATTCGAAAGAGATTTCAGAGAATTTGAAATATGAGAATATGTATGGAAGCCAACAGAAACCACCGAAGCTAATGAAGATTGAAGATTATAACTGGTGGAAAAATCGGTTTGAGGGTTGGGTAAAAGCTTTTGCTCCTGAAAGTTGGTTAACACTAAAATACGGATATACAGAACCAGTAAAAGAAGGAGGAGAGTTAGTAGATGAAAAAGAGTTCACAGAAATAGATATAGAAAATGTTGTAGCTGAATACAAAATAATTACATTGATAAAACAGTCAGTGAGAGAAGATATTATTTCGCTACTTGAATAAGAGAAAACATCGAAGAGTTTATGGGAAGCTTTAGAGAGAAAATGTGTAGGTACCTCTGAGATTGTGAAAAACAAAAAGAAACTGTTACGTAAAGAATTTGATTTATTTGGTTGTATGAAAAATGAATCTGTTTGTAAAATGATCGAGAGATTTGGGCATCTAAAGATGGAGTTGGCCAGACACAAAATCACAAACACTCAAGAGGAGCTGGTTGATAAATTGTTTATCTCGTTGCCAGATGAGATGGATTGGCAATACTTTGCCTTGATGTTGAAGAACACAATCAAATCTGAAGATTTGACAGTGGATTTGCTGATCGAAAGACTAGAAAGCCATGAGTTGGAGATAAAGAAATCTAAAGTCAACAACACAGCTCATCAGCAGAGTGTGGAGCTGTACTACAGAGGAAATGTACCACAGGCTGGGTCTCCAAGAACAACATTTTCAGCAGAAAGCTTAAATTCTGTAAACAATGAAAGTCCTCACAGTGGTTTTCACAGTGGATCTTTTTCAACAACATCGAGCCAATCTGCTTCAAAGAATTTATTTCAGTGTAATATCGCAGTGGATCTGAAAAATGGGCAGAATTTCAGTGAAGAGTCAGCAAAACAACAGATGGTATTCTTAGCATCTGTGCTTGAATCATATGAGAGCCTTGTGGCAGGCAAGATAGGCAACACCAATCTGAGGAAGGAAGACTACGATCAAATCGATCCTGAGGAGATGGAATTGATCGATATACGATGGTGTATGGCTAGTGTAGTGAGGAGGGCACAACGTTTTATGGAAATTACCGGAAGGCAGTCTATTGGTGGGCCTTCTACCAAGTTAGGCTTTGACAAATCCAAAGTGACATGTTTTAAATGCAAACAGAAAGGTCATTTTAAACGTGAGTGCAGAAATGCTTATGCTGATGATACTGCTAATCCGTTCAAGGAAGATTACTATAAGAAAGCAATCTATCATCAGAACAAATCTGAACCTCCCAGATTGAAGCAGCCTGAAGAAAAATCAAGAGCTTTGGCAGTTATTCATGACGATGAAGGTTATAACTGGAGTCAAGTTCTCCCTGAAGAAGATGCAGTTGGATATGCATTTGTGGCTAATGTTGATCATGATCTATGGTGGAAAAGAGATTATGCGATATGGGAAATTGAAAAATTCAGAGAACCATTCAAAGAAGCCCAGAGAGCCAAAAGATGGAATGACGAATTGGAATGTTACATGGATCCACGGGGTAATCCAGTTGTTGACCCATCAAAGGTGGATTTTGAAGCAGTAACAAATTTGTTTCCAAGTCAAGCCACTTTCAACACAAGAAGGTTATCTGATAAAGAATATTTGCCGGATTTGTTGAACAAGATAAAGGAAATTTGTGAAGCGAGTCTCCCAAAGGTGGAAGAAATGAAGAAGAGAAAAGAAGAAGAGTTGAAAAAGCTGGTTGAAGAAGAACAGAAGAGTGAAGAAGAACAGAAAGCAGAAGAAGAAGAAGAAGAAGAAGAAGAGAAGAAGGAGGAAGATCAGAAAGTTGAAACAGAAAAAGCGATGCTGAAAGAGACTGAGGTAAGTGAATCTTCTGATCTATCAAATATTGAAATTGTTGATAACAATGAAAACAAGTGCAGGAATTGCATAGAAATGTGCAAAGCCTGTATTGAAAAAGATGAATTAATCAAAACAAAAGATATTGAAACAACCAAACCTGAAAATGTTTTCAAAATAAAATGTAAAGAAATGATTGAAAAAGAAGAAATTTTGAAACTAAAAGTTGAAAAATTGACACAGAAACGTCAAGGTCTTGAAAAGGATAATGATGTTTATAGACAAATGTGTACAGCAAAATGTGTTGATTGTGTTGAAAAAGAAACTAAATTTCAAGATTTTCAAAAAGAGTATGATTCTTTAAAGTGGTCGAGTCAGAGAGTACAAGAGGCTTATGATACTTTGAAGAGCCAAGTCAAATGTTTTGACCAAAGATTGTCTGAAACTTTAGTCATTAAAGAAATGTATGAGAGAAAGTTTAAAGAAAAGCAACTTGAATTAAACAAATGTGTTGATGAAATTGCTAATCTTAAACAAATTCTGGCTGAAAAAGAAAAGGTTGTTACCAAACTTCAAAGTTATCATAACTCTTCGTACATTCTCGAACGCATTTTCAACATCACACCAGATGACAAAGATACTGACAAGAACAAAAAAGGTATTGGCTCAGAATTTCATAAGGTACCACCACCATTGAGAAACAATTATACTTTTTATGATGAGGAAAAGGTGGCAAAAGGTCTGAACATAGTTGACCAATTACCTGAAAGTATCGATGTGATTTACACCAAATCTGATGAAGCTGATGATTCAGAGGTGGTAAGTAAGGTTGTTGATAGTGTTTTAAAAGATGAGTCTACAAAAGGTAAGTCTGAATCACAGGATGAAAATGAAGGTAATTTTCATGATGAGTATCTGAAAAACATAAAATCTGAGAAAGTTGTGAATGATGATTCAAAAGGATTGGTTTACACCATGATTGGATCGGACAAATTATTCTTAGATGTTGTATTCCCGATTTAGAATGTGATTTCAGAAAATGTTGATAAAGTTTTCAAAATGGTTGAGATTGAGAAGTCTGAGATTCCAAAGCTTGCTGGTAAAGGTCACAAAACTTTTTATAACAAACCTGGTTTCAAAAAGAAAAACATGAAGGCTGGGTTGGGTTATAAAATGAAACAAAATTGGAAGAAAAATGAAGTGCCAATTTTTCAGGCAAAAATGAGTTTTGTTCAAGGAAAAAGTTTTGAAGAAGAAGAAAAATTCAAATTTAGACAACAGTCTAATGAAGAGTTTTGTGTTCAAAAGAAAAAGCAACAATCACATGTCAAAGATGTGTCCAAGAGAACATGTTTCAAGTGTGATCAAATTGGACATCTTGCACGAAAGTGTCCGAATCTGAAACCTGTGGATGTTGACAAAAAGAAGACTGAAAATATTGAGAAACAAAAATCTGAGGGTGTGAAACAAAGGTCAGCCAAATTTGATTCAAAACAAACTTGGAGGTACAACACAAACAAGTTTGCTTCAAATCAAACTTGGAAACCAAAACAGACTAGGTCTCATTCAAGACAAACACAGATTTTTCACACACCCAGATTTAGAACAACGCAAAGTTGGCAAAAATCCGTTGATGTGACACAACCCAAAGAGTTTTGGAAACCAAAAGTTGTTGATCAAAAACAAAATGTTCAAAAAGATTCACATTTTTACAAAAGAGGTACTCCGAAAGGTAAAAAATGGAGTGCTAAGAAACAAGTAATTTTGGTAAAAGATGAAAAAGTTGAAATCAAAGTTGAAAAAGTTTTTGATGAGAAAGATTTTCCGAAGCTACATGATGAATATTGTGTTGAAATACCTAAGGTCCAACAGACCTGGGCTAAATTGTTCAAGTAATTGAATGCTTTGAATGTGCAGGTGCTTAACAAAACCGAAGATTGTGAGAATGAAAGTTGGGGCAGCCTGGCACAGGAAGAGGTTGCTGAACCCTGGTTTGGTTGAATAGGGAGTTTATCGTTTTCTAAAAAAAATGTTGCTTGAATACGCCGAAACCCTCACAGCTGAACAAACATGATTACTTTCACAAGATTGAAAAACGGTTTTCAAACTGTCGAAAATCAATGGGTTGTAAATCATGGGGGTACTCTATATTAGTTTTTCTGCAAAACAGGGCATAGTTAGCAGAAAATGGATGGCGAGACAAAGCTATCAGCATCGTGTTGTCAAATTTTCTTTTAATGATTTTGCATTTTAGGGGGAGTAATATTGTTAGAAAATACAAAAACATTTGAAAATTTGAAAAAGTCAAAAACATGATAAAATGAAAATTGAGTTTTTGTGTAAAAAGAGGAAATGATAGTACATCAGTAGACACGGTTACAGTACGCTAAAGAATTGGAAAGTTAAAATGTGTTAAACGATCTCACCGTGGATGTGTCGGTAGATTTTTATACATTTAGTAAACTTTTTCAGGATATAAACTTAAATTCAAACTTTCTTATTTCGTGGGGAACACTACTTGGATATATAGATAACTCCTGAAATCTTGTTTGAAAGGTCCCTCTTTCTGAGATACTAGGTCTTTATACTCTGTGATATCTGGGGTATTATTCCGGGACTTCTGCTGAATGGAAGGTCTGACCTAGTCCCCGAATAATACTTTCTGCATTGCTTGAAAAATAGCTTCGCCCTCAGCAAATTGATGAAACAATAAAATTGATAGTCATTGTTGTTGTAAAAAAGATCCTCTAAAGGGGACACACCTAAAGACAAACCTGAGTTCTCTACTGAACGGAAGTTCTGACCTGAACTCGTATGGTTTCATAATTTATTCCCCTTACAGATATCATCTAGGTATACTCACCTGTAAGACTGAATATTGGGATCTGGATACGGGAGTATATTCAAGAGGTGGGACACATGAATGAGTTTAAGTTCTTAATACATCTAATTCGTATCCTGAATCAGTTGAAATTTGTGTGAAAATTTAAGTGGACAAGTATATCGACAATCTAAGTGAATTGTTTAATTCTTAATGTGTAACTAAGCTCAACGGTACTTGTGACTTGTCAAAAACTGATATGATCCTCTGACGCATACTCAAACAAAAATATTATCTGTAAATATGTTTGTACATATTTCTTTATTGCTTTATATTTTCAGAAAAATACAAAAAGATTTTTGATTCTGCTTTATTTTCGACAACCGATGTCTGAAATGCTGAATCTCAAAATCTAAGTAAGCTGATTGTGTTTCTGAAAATAAAACAAGTTCATTAATTTGAAACTTGAATTTTTTTTTTCCAAAAATCAAAAATAGTTTGTGATATCTCCAAGGTCATTAAATTGGACTTGGATGATTAACTGTGAAGGTTTTGGATGCTTATATTGTTATAGAATTAGTTTCCGATTTGATTCACTGAAATTGCCAAATCAATGAAGTTTGTTGATAGGGGGAGTGGATTAGAGAATTTGATTGATAATATGAAAACATTGTATTTATAGATGTTTGAGTGATTGCGGATAGTCCAGATTACGATCCCGAGAGCAGAGTCTAAGGGGGAGTCTAAAGACAAGCTTGAAGCAAGGAGGAGCTTATAGATGGAAAGCTAGGTGACGATCCCAAAGCACGGAAGCTTGACGATAGGGGGAGCCTGAAGCTGATGGAAGAAGAGAAGGATTGATGGATGTTTATAATGTTACAATTTGGATGAGAAGGCAGATTGATCAAGACCGAAGATGTGTCATGCTGAAGACTAGACACTGAAGACTTCGTCAATATCCGAGGGGGAGTCTGTTAGTGCACTACGTCTATTGACTTCGTCTTGTATCATGTAATAGGATAGGATAGAATTATCAGTGCTCGAGGTTCGAGAAACAGATTTTTAGGTTTAAGGTAGTGATTCCGCTCGAAATGATCAAGTACCATTTCAAGCGAAATCTGAACATTGTGATTCCGCTCTAAATGGACTTGACCATTTCAAGCGAAACCCCTTGTAGTATAAATAGGGCAGTTGTTGATTCATTTGGTACGGCTTCAGAATTTGTAACGAGGTGCTGCCAAAATCTGTTCAGGTTGTAATTGATGTTATATTCAATATAAGTGACAGATTTAATAGTATCAAGCTGTTTCCACGTCCGTTTCACTGATTCCGCCTTTGAATCGGATTACAAGCTCTTCTGAACGACTCTTTCGGGTCAAACAACGATCCTACAGGGACTGTGCTAATGGTTTTTACTGACACTAAGACACTTGTGAACATCTGGTGACCTCCATTAACAGCTGGAATGATCTTAGCAACCTCCAAATTCCTATAAATAGCTCCTTTGTTTGAGCATTTGAGCTTGCACTATCATTTTCACTTCTCTTCTTCATCTCTGGAGCAACCTAGACCTAAAGGAAGCTCTCTAAGTTCAAATTTTCGTGCTAAGGACCTTTGTAAGTGTTCTTAGCTTCTGTAGTTAAATTTTAATTAGTTTAAGGACCGAAAGTCAATGATATCGTAATTATACTTTGACTTTTTGATTAATCATTATGGTCCAGCCATGTTTCGAATTGAAAATGGCTATGTGTTGGTAATTAAGTGGGTGATAATCCCTCAAAAGGGCACCTCCTAATTATCACGTTTACTTAGTTAATTGTCGGGTCAAAGTAATTAAAATAAAAGTCAAACAGGTCAGTTTTTTAAATAAAATTCATAACTGATAATGTAGAAGCTATAAAATCAGTTTTATCACTTTAATAACTTGGTAAATATTATAAGAACAAGTTTAGACATGTTCAACCCGACAATTCTGAGTTTAGGCTCGGTTCGCAACCGAAAGTCGCAAAAGTTGACTTTTTCTTTGACTTTCAGTTCTGACCCGATTTAGCTTAGTTTTTTGTGCCTTAGGGTTCCTTTGTGACCATATTATATGTTAGTATAACCCTCTGAGGTTATACTTCATGGTCCCTTAGAAATCATAGTTCATTGCATGTTTCCGTTATTTGCTTAAAAATTGACTATTATGCCCTTATGATGTATGACGTGATGTCGCGGTCACAATCAAATTTAATCCCAATAACAACTATATAGATAGTGGCAAGTGGGTATCGAACACAGGGAGTTTGTGGAATATGTGTTATTTGAAAGTTATCTAATTTTAACTAAATTAATCTAATTGCAAAAGAAATGAGATTCGAGAGTTTATGTGAGTGAATTGGGTTTAGACTAAATTAAACTAAGTAAATTGCAAGAGAAAAGTTTGGTTGTAAGCAAATTAGAGACAAATGACCATCCTAGATTTCCGGTTTGTTTCGACATTCATATTATCATTCCACTAGAAAGAACTACATAGACATAGCTCATGCATGATTACTTGCAGTGATGAAAGGGAACTAAGTACTCAGATTCCTAGAACGTGAGGTTGTTACCCGATGATCAATCAACCCTTACCCAATTCTAATTCTACCCATGATATCTCGATTGCCAACGGCACCAAGAACGTATGGTTTCAAACTAGATTAATATAAGAATTAACAAGTTACTAACAAACAATCACACACCATAACAAACCAACCATAAAGATAAGGATTGCTATTCTAGAAATTAGGAAATCAAATACAAAATGTCTCAAGCAAACCTTCAATCTAGGACGATCATAAAGTGTTTAGCCACACATGGCTCGAATCAACATCATAACAAAGCTATTATTGTTCATACGGATCAAAGCACACCAAACTAATGATTAGGATAATGTTTTTCTTCCAAAAAGTCTCTAAAAGTTGCTCCAATTTCGAGAGAAAGCAAGTGGTAACCGAAAACCAATCATAAGTCCCCTTAAAACCTCTTGAAATCGACAATAAATGATGAAGTTACATTTTTAGATCAGTCGGAGGCGTAACCTACGGCTCCCAGCCGTAGGTTACGGCTGTCAGCAGGTCTAAGTCAACATAATGAGCCGTAACCTACGGCTGGGAGCCGTAGGTTACGGTTCTGACTGATTCTTTACGGCTCCCCTCTCCTGTTTTACGGCTGGAACATTTGGCAAATGATGGGAGCCGTAACCTACGGCTGGGAGCCGTAGGTTACGGTTCTGAGTGACTTTCTTCTCCTTATTTCTTCATCAATTTGCCATTTCCTCACTTCTCGATTTCGCCAACTTCCACCATCCTTCTAATCTTTCTAAATCCCTCATCTTGAGTACTTTAACACCTGCACATCATTTCATCTAGTGGTTACCAAGTTCAAACAATTAACCGGGTAAAATATGAGATTTCAATCTATTTAGCTCATTCAAGGGTTGTCCTACGGACCACCCGTCAATGTAAAAACGAGATTTTTGGATATATGAACTTACAAATATCTTTGTTACTAATATATAAACATGTCAAATAAATTTGACATCAGTTTCTGGTCTCAAACTAAAGTTATGCAAGATATCGTAAAATGTAACTTTTTTATAAATTAAATTACATTTTTAGCATAAATCATGTTTAAACCCAAATTTTGGCACCAAACTCATTACCTACTGTTTTGATATTATTTTTAGGAATTTTTGGAATTTTTGGTCAGATTATAAATTGACCATATCATTGAGTTCTCGTATAATTCGATAAATGACGATAATACCCTTTTCATTCATAGAACTTGATTAACACATGATTAACATGCCAAACTTTTTCCTACTGATGTTATATGATAAATAAAATATTTTAAACCTTAAAGGCTCATCAATTATCGACTTTTACGCAAATTATGCGCATAGTATGGTTTAAAACCATATTTAACACCTAAGACTTGTTACCGACTGATTTTATAAATAAATTTTAATACTTTAACAGTAAGTATAAGTCTTGAACTCAGACTTCCAATTTTGTCCTTAAAAACATATGTGAAATGACCAAAATGCCCCTACGGTGCATAGTTTGGCCATAAAAGGTAAACCTCACATATGAATGATATCTTGCTGATGTAACATGATAAAATAAATATTTTTACTGAATATTTTAGACCAGAACTCCAGTTTATGTTTAAACCTCTTTTATAAACTTTAAAATGACCAAAATACCCTTACAGGACTTAACTAAGTTTTAAAATCTTTTTGGGCACAATTGTTGATATCCTACTGATATCACAACATATTTTAAGCATAATAACTTATGGAACTTGTACTTGAATCATCCGGTTACCCGTTATGCATATATGCGTTCGGTACGGTTTATGTAACTAGTTTGCATAAATTAGCCGAAACGGGTCAAACCTTATCATTTTTACTTCATAATCCAGAATGTATTTAGTTTACCAACTTTATACAAGTCTCCATACTTGTCGGGTCTAAATTACATTCCAATCCGGTCACCGCTTAATCTTGCATTTCGTATCGTGAACCTTTCTTTAAACTAACCGGTCTAAGTTTATAACTTAAATAAGACCCATTAGTAATCTAATAAGTTATTAAAACCTTCGTTCCAGATTAGGAGCCCAGTAAAAGCTACCTACACTTGTTTGAGTAGGATATACGACTGAGAATACAAATTTTACATTTTAAGCTCAGGTAAATACTTTTAACTTATTTTCCCTTATACGGGCTTGGGATACGGTAAATTATTACCGCTTGGTCGGATATTGAATATTTAATCGATTACTGGTTAAATCATTGAGATAACCCGTTTTAATCTGTTTTGTTTGATTTAAGCATTTGGGGGTTAATATGACCGTGTCCTGGATATCCTCGGCTCATTCATTTGAAATGGCCACGACTTAAGCACGGGGTGTAGGCATACACCTGACAGTTGCGTATGTAAAAGGATATACCCACTCGTGAGGATAATTTCTTTTGGGTCTATATTAGTGGTGTGTCTATTAATTTTGTCTCGGCTTCTATCCCGGGCCCTGAACGTACGACAAACATGTAAATCTGTATACAAGATTATTTTATATAATTATCCTAAGTTATAAAAGAATATTTGTTCCTTGTGCATTTAAATCAATTTTCATAAATGTTTTCAAAAGAGTCGGTTAATTGTATTTACCAGTGTAAACTGACGTATTTTTCAAAAACACTAAGTGGCAGGTACTACGCGAAATTGGCTGGAAGCTTCTGGGCATTTGTTAAAGAATCTTGCAACTTCTTAATGCATAAAGTCTGTTGAACAATATTTTACATTTTGTTTTAGATCCGCCCGTGGATCCTTTCACAACCGTTTGTATAATATTTTACTTGCACTTTACTTTCGGTTTGAAATATTAATTTTCCTCTAAGACTTCCGCAGTGCTATGAACTGTGTATATTTGACTACGATGATATCAACTACGTCACGATACTCCCTACCGGGCCCACCGGTTATATGTGGAAATATCGGGGTGTGACAGGTTGGTATCAGAGCCAACATTGGGTGAATTAAACACTAGCCTTTTGTGTTTAATCTCAATGACACAGTAGCATATTCCTTGACTTCCGAGTCTAGGTAAACGACTTAGGATTAATCCTAATCTTATTTGGTTTTTGTTTTGTTTGTTTTTGTTTTGACATGACTACAATCAAACATGCCGCCAAGAGTTAGGGGTAAAGGTGGACGAGGAAAAGCCCCGATGAGGGGTAGGAATGATCACGAAGCTGGGCAATCTCACCGACGCACACCATCGGCATCATTCGGCTCCAGCCCACACGAAGACTGCTCGCTTAGCTCCTCACCATCATACCATCACTCATTCGGGCCACATCAGGATGACGAGCCTCATGATTCACACCACTCCTTCATCCCTTTGCAGTGATCAGACTCTCACCGTTCCTTCCAGAACCCAACACCCTACTTCCAGAGCCGGTTCAACCCAATGAACCAAGTCGAAGAACCAGTGGGTCCTAACCCACTAGGACCCGCTGATCACTATCCTGAGTTTCAGGACATGGATGTGGACGAAGATCCAGATCCCGAGTTTCCACCATCTGGGACGCCAACGCATCCCATTGAGATTTCAAGCAGATCTTCTTTTCATGGTTTGCCTTACAGAGGCCCTGATATTTGGGCCGAAAGATGGAGTACGTATAAGTGGGAGTATACTCCCCCTCACCGCAACTCACCTCCACACCAACAGGTCCCTTCTGAGGACCCATATTTCCAGGTGGTCACGCCATCGCCACCACCAGCGCCAGAGCAGCCACCGCCTCCAGAACCATCGAGGCGGAGAAGAGGTGCACAGATGTCCGTGCGTGGGGGTTTCCATTTCAGCACCCCCCAACATCCAGTAACTACCCTCCTATCCATGAAGACTCACAATTGGGCGGACCTTCAAACGCCTTTTCTGAAGTTGACTCTGCACCAGTCGCACATGCACCACCGCCCATGGGTTATGAAAACCTGATCCCCGCTTACCCAGATGCAGCTGGGTATAACTCATTTGAGCAGCAAGCTTACTCGGGTTATAACTACAACAATGATCCTGCCGTTGACCCATAGTTGGAGGCAGCACACTTTAATGCTCTTTACCCTTCGCCTTTTCCATCAGTGTACCCAACTGGGTACCCTGCATATGGGTATCAACACCCACCGCCTCCTCAACCTCAGCAGCAGCAGCCACCGCAGCCTCAAATCCAGCAACCACAGCAGCCAGAAATTCTCCAGAGGTTGCATGAGGTGGAACAAAGGGTAGACGAAGAGCGTAGGGGTCGCCGCGATCTTCTAAAGGGGCTGGCAAACCTCATTAAGGGGAAAAAGAAGAGGGATCATTAGAGACGTTATTTATTGTCTTGTAATTTAAATTTTAATTAAGTCCCTGCGTGGACATTTTATTTAAGTATTTAGTCTCTGCGTGGACTTGTTTTCTTATTTAGTCCATGCGAGGACAAGTTAGTTATTTAAAGTCCCGTTTAGGGAAACTATTGTACTTCTTAAGACAATTTATGGAATGTTTCATTTTAAGTTTTTAATTGTCATTATATATATGCATGTACAATATAACGCAAATCAAAATATCATTTCAAATTTACAATTGATCTGCCATTAAAATCTCAAAAGAAAATCTTAAAGGTATAACCTAGCCTATATGTCATTTTAGACATGGCCATGATGGTAAGGCCTTTCTAAGATAATAAATCCTTGTTAACACCTAAGAATGTGTTAGCACTACTGGCAAATGTGATTCGAGAAAGTCACACTAGTCATCCTTATATTGGATTCTTCCAATTCCTTATTTGGCCCAACGATCTAGAAATCATGGCTTATATCATCAAATGCGATGATCACATTATAAACATCCATTAGTTGTGAAGTGCCTACGGGCTATATTTATTATCCCTTAAGACAAATGACAGTTGTAGTCTATGACACCCTGTCAAGAAAAGTGATGAACTATGTTTGAGCCTTAATGCCTCGATCCTATAAGATCATTGTAAGGACCTTCAAAAATGTCCCAAACCAACCCGTAAGTGAAAACCCGGACCCCCGAAACCCTAATCCATATCAAAAATCAAGAAAATCATATTTTTGGTCCTCTCGCGGGCCGCGTAAAACACAAGAGGGCCCTTACGCGGGCCCCGTTAACTCAAGCTTTGACCGGATAAGCATCCGGGCCACATGGCATCCACCTGGAAACCCTACTCGTGACCCAGCAAACCTACACGTAGACTAGGGGGCTCTCGCGGGCCGCGTAAGACTCAAATTTCAGCTATAAATAGCTTGGCCATGAGCAGGTCACTGGTGTCGAAATTTCAATAAAAAACATGAAGAATATTGCTCAAAAGTCGAAAATCATATTCACAGTAGTGAAGAGTTGCTACGATACAGGTTATTAACTCGATCGCTGCTACGATTCAATGTCCGATCGATTGAAACTACCCGATGGATGTTTAAGTGCTGCCCACATTAGGGCTATACTTTGTCATTCGTCGTAAATACGATGGATGTTTAAGTATTGCACTTTGTCATTCGTTGTGAGGGTTTTAATCTCATGAGTTATCGTAAATGTTGTATTAGTTACTGACCTAGTTCGTGTGCATTGTTATTTAAATTAGGTTACAAAGCTAATCAGTAGGCTAAACTCTGCCCGTTTAAATCTGCAATGTGAGTCATTCTCTTTTTATCAATAATGTTTTACAATACTCCAAGTATTTTTCAAAAGTTATAATTACAGGGATTAAGTCGTGGTTATCTTGAATCACTGGCTAGTGGGGTATTGTGCACATTACTAAATTTCTCACGGTTAGGCTAATAAATCCTAACAGTGATAATCATCACTACTTGGGGAAAAAGACCCAATAGTGGTATGACCATCGTCACCAGGAGGTGACACGGCGCCAGATAAAAATAAGATAAAAGCCATTGTAATCGCTCTTATGCTGTAATTTATAATTATGTGTCGTTTTATCAAATTTGAATGACTCGCCAGTATTTACCCGCTGATAAAATATTTTCAAAACATGTTTCAGGTGACTACTGTGAACCAAGGAAAAGTGCTACGGAGCACTAACAAAGCTTGAAGTAGTGGCTCAGTTAAATAAAGAAACATGTTTTGTAAATCAGGGAATTTCCTTGAGAAATTCCTCTAATGTAAATTACGGGGTTTATCCCGACTTATGAAATAAAATAATCGGGCATTTCAAGATTTAAAAGATCCTGTAAAAAAAAACTTCTACTGTCAACTCAATTAATAAATACCACGGGTTTCTATCCCACGGCTCCTGGACCGGGTAAAACCGGGACGGGGGCCGTGACAGAAAAAGGTGGTATCAGAGCCACTGATTTAAGCCAATTAAGTATTTAAAAATACTTAATTTTCCTGATTTGCCATCCTATGATTATGTGTCTTTTTGTTAACTGACTACTTGTTAGTTACAGTATGGGTAAGCAAAAGCTTTCAGACATCTATCGTCAATTAGATAGTTCACCAAAAGATAAGGGAACATCATTTCAATCAAATTCCTCTAGATACTCAGGAAATACTGAGGAAGGAATATTTGTTCGTAAGGCACAGTTTGAGAAACCACTTACCCCTAATAAAAGAAGTTGGATTATTAGAAAAAGTCAAGAGAAAATCAAGAAGTCACAACCAAAAGAAGTGATGATTAATAAGGAAACTCATGAAATAGGAAATAACCCACCATGGGAAGATGAATTAGACGAACAATGGTCAAATCTTTATATGTTAGCCACTACAGCAGTAAATGTTAACCTTTAACTGCCAACACCCTGACTCAGTACTAGCACCCATATCATCCATAAACCAGAAACTTGCCCATTAAATAAACAACTTAGTAAGAAAAGATAGATTAAAATAAAATTTTCCCTAGTATATTTTAAATTTCAGTTGTAATTTGTCATATATATATATATATATATATATAAAATTAGCAATATTTTTATCAATCTGTTTGTATAAATACTTAATTGTCTTTTTGTGAAAATTCAATTTACAGAATTTTAACCTAGAATTTTGTGTGTTTCTTCATATCTGCTAAACAGCATGAATGAGTTGTCTGAAGCTCTTCAGAATCTCAATCTCTATTCTGTTAATGTGGAAGTTTCCAGAGACTTTACCGATTATTGTGCCGACGTGGAGAAGCCTATGGATTTTCAAGCCCAGCCTCCGGAGAAACCCAAGCCAAAGAAGAGAAGAAGAATCGTGGGATGGAGGCGTGTGCGCAAGAGGAAACCAGCGACACGGAAAGTTATAAAGAAGGAGGATCCAATGGATAAAGGAAAAGGAATAGAAATTGGGGAAAGCTCCAAGCAAGCCGAGGAAATGCCGTTATGGGAAGAATTGAACCGTAAACTGGCGGACTGTGATATCCTTAAGCCTGTCAATGAAAACCTCTTTACCTATCCTGCTGAAACCCAACTCCCAGTAAATTTGGAACCAGCCATCCCAGATCCTCTTATCAACACCTGACCTTTAGGAGAAATGGAAGAATGGTGGACCAATGACTGGCAGTTCCAGAATCTTTTAAATAATCCTTATACCTTTTTCCTTCAGTTTGACCCAGAGCCTGCACCAAACCCACCAATGAGCAACGAGAACTTGGCAGAACTCCGCCATTTTGGCGAGGAGCTGGTGGATGCAGGGAATCGAATCCGGGAGGTGGGAGAATAGATCTCCTGGAAGTACGACGAGTGGGAACGTCGTTTCTGAAAATGTCAGCTGAGGGGATAGTATGTGATGGTGGAAGCATGTGTTTAATAATAATATAATAATCAAAATATAATTATGTGAAATAACCTAAAAATAAAACTTTTGTAAGATAACCAGTTTGTACGGATGCCTATTATAATATATAAAATATCGAACGTTGAAAAATCAACAATTTTGGCTATACGTGTTGATGTGATTATGTGCGATTATTTTGTTATATTTGATTATTAAGTATTGGTGCTAATCACTTATATATATTAATTACCAGATGGAACACGCTGGTAATGAACCTGTTAACGAAGTTAACTAATCTGAACAAAACCATGAAGATCAATTTCTGAATAGGCAAGATATTGAGAATATCGTTGCTCAAGGAATAGCCAATGCTATTCCAGCAATCCTTGCTGCTGCTCGAAATCTAGTTGAACCTCAACAAATTATTCCTAGCAAACGTACACACGGTGATAATTTTAGTAATAGTGTAAACGGAGGTGGTAACCATACTAATAACGACAACAATGGAATACAAGCCCCGCTCCTTAAGAAAATGAAAGCTGTAACGCCTGGTTGCACTTACAAGGAGTTTCTTGCCTGTAAACCGGTTGAATTTACAGGCAACGAAGGGGCGACTGCTGCACTGCGTTGGTTAGAGAAAACCGAGGCGGTGATTAAAATAAGTAAGTGTGCTGAGGAAGACAAGGTCATGTACGCGTCGCATCTTTTTAAAGAAGGGGCGCTAGAATGGTGGAATACGGTACTACAAGCCAAGGGAAGCGATGCAGCCTATGCCATGAGTTGGGAAGAATTTAAGCGGCTAGTGGAAAGAAAATTATGTCCTGAATATGAGAAAGAACAAATGGCAAATAAGTTTCTGAACCACCGAATGGTGGATGTAGACTGTCGAGGGTATACTTCGACATTCTTCGAGTATGCTAGAGTTGTACCTACACTGGCTTCGCAGAGCCGGTACTTATTTCCCGCTATATTTGGGTTTTAATTGGCGAAATCCGTGATATCGTTAAAGTTGCGAGACCTTGCACTATTAACAATGCTGTGGAGTTAGCTAACACCCTAACGGACGGACTGATACACACAAGAGAAGAAAACCGGAAAAAGGAAGTGGCCCAAAAGATTACCCAGGGATTTCGTATGGGTAATCGTAGTAATTTCAAGAAAAAGGGAATTAGGCAATCTTCTAATGTTCCATTTTGCAATGCCTGTAAAAGAAAGCACTTTGGAAGATGTAAAGGGTATTGCAATTTCTGTAAAATTCCAGGGCATCAAGAAGAAAGCAACAATCTGCTACAACTGTGGAGAAGCTGGACATTTTAGGCCAGATTGCCCGAAATTGGCCAAACCAGCTGATAACAAAGCCAAACCTGCAGAAGGAACTACCAAGAAAAACGCAAGAGCCTTCCAGTTGACTACTCAGGAAGCAGAGCTAATCCCTGACGTAATAGCTGGTACGTTCCTAGTTCACGACGTTTATGCAAAAGTATTATTTGACTCTGGTGCAAAGCAAAGTTTTATAAATACTTCATTCTGCCAAGCTCTTAACTTACCCTTAACCAACCTTAGACAAATTTTTACAGTCGAAACGGCAGATGGGAATTCTGTTAACATAGATAAGGTTTTGCGAGAAGAAAAGATAGAACTCTTAGGCCATAAATTCTCTGCAAACCTGTTACCTATGAATTTAGCCGAATTTGATGTGGTATTAGGAATGGATTGGTTAGTAGCCAACCATGATCGAATTCTTTGTGATAAGAATTCCATAGAAATTCATACACCCACAGGAGAATTAGTAGTAATTACAGGAGATAAGCCACGAAAGCCACTGAAATTCATTTCAGTAATGAAATTGGCTAGTTATTCAAGAAAACAAGAAGTGGTGTATATGAATTCAGTAATCATTAACACGAAAGGTAAGGAACTTAAAGAAATTCCTGTAGTAGCAGAATACCCAGATGTATTCCCAGAAGAACTACCTGGATTACCACCCAATAGGGAAGTCGAATTTAGAATTCATCTAATTCCTGGAACTACACTGATAGCCAAGGCACCTTATCGGTTAGCACCCACCGAAATGCTAGAATTGAAAAGCAGTTAGATGAATTACTAAGTAAAGGATTTATACAACCCAGTTCATCCCCTTGGGGAGCTCCTGTGTTGTTTGTGAAAAAGAAAGATGGGCCAATGAGAATGAGAATGTGTATCGATTATAGGGAATTAAATAAGGTTACAATTAAGAATCGATATCCATTACCTAGGATTGATGATCTTTTTGATCCATTGCAGGGAGCTAGATATTTTTTTAAGATAGATTTACGCTCTGGATATCATCAATTGAAGGTACAGGAAGAAGACATACCTAAAACTGCTTTCAGAACTAGGTATGGTCATTACGAGTTTACAGTCATGCCCTTTGGACTAACAAATGCTCCTGCAGCATTTATGGACATGATGAATAGAATCTGTAAACCGTATTTGGATAAATTTGTAATTGTTTTCATCGACGATATACTCATTTATTCCAAAAGCCAGGATGAACACTGTCAGCACCTGCATGCACTCTTAACTTTGTTAAGAAAAGAGAAGCTCTATGCCAAATTCTCGAAGTGTGAATTTTGGCTACAAGAGGTACAATTTTTAGGACACATGGTGAATCACGAAGGTATTCACGTAGATCCCTCCAAAATAGAAGCGATCACCAAATGGAAGGTTCCACAATCAGCTATGGAAATTAGAAGTTTTATAGGATTAGCCGGATACTATAGACGGTTTATTAAGGATTTTTCCAAAATAGCTGTACCGTTAACTAAGCTAACCTGTAAATCATTTAAGTTTGAATGGGGACCTAAACAAGAAGAAGCTTTTAAAATCCTAAAACAGAAATTAACAAATGCATAAATTCTTGCTTTGCCAGAAGGAACAGAGGATTTTGAAGTTTACTGCGATGCTTCTAAGCTAGGATTTGGATGTGTACTAATGCAACACAAAAAGGTAATTGCGTATGCCTCAAGACAATTAAAGAAGCACGAGGAAAATTATACTACTCATGACTTAGAATTAGGAGCCATAATTTTTGCCCTTAAGATTTGGAGACACTATCTGTATGGGAGTAAGTTTACTGTCTATACAGGCCATAAGAGTTTAAGATACATATTTGGGCAAAAAGAATTAAACATGAGGCAAAGGAGATGGATGGAAATCCTAAGTGACTACGACTGTGATATTCAATATCACGAAGGAAAAGCAAACGTAGTTGCAGATGCCTTAAGTCGTAAGTATCATGAAAAGCAAAAGCGAGTTCGTGCTCTTAGATTAAATCTACAGTTAGATTTAATGGAACAACAGAAGAATATCCAGGAAACAGCAATCAAGGATGATGTTGAAGGAATGAAAGGAAGAATAAAAGAATTGGAACAGGGAAGTGATGGAATTTGGAGATTCCACAAAAAGAGAATTTGGGTACCTAAGCAAGGAGAATTAAGAAATAAGATTTTAGAGGAAGCCCATAAATCTAGGTATACCATGCATCCTGGTAACAATAAGATGTACCAAGATTTGAGGAATAATTTCTGGTGGATAGGAATGAAAAAGGACATAGCTAGATATATTTCTAAGTGTCTTACTTGTTCACAAGTTAAGGCAGAACACCAGAAACCTTCAGGTCTACTCCAACAATTAGAAATGCCTGTATGGAAATGGGAATTTATAACCATGTACTTTGTTACTAAGTTGCCCAAAACCAGAAAAGGTAATGACACAATTTGGGTAATTGTAGATTGATTAACCAAATCAGCTCATTTCTACCCATGAAAGAAACCCTTAGCATGAAGAGGTTGGCCAAGTTGTATGTAGATGAAGTAGTATCCTTACATGGAGTTCCACTCTCCATTGTATCGGATAGGGATAGTCGTTTCACTTCCCACTTCTGGACAAGTTTCCAAGAAGCCATGGGAACCCGACTAAATATAAGCACTGCATACCATCCTCAGACAGATGGACAAAGTGAAAGGACGATCCAAACCCTGGAGGACATGCTCAGGGCATGTGTGATAGATTTTGGTGGAAATTGGGATAACCACCTACCCTTAATTGAATTCTCCTATAACAATAGTTACCATTCAAGTATTGAAGCTGCCCCATTTGAAGCACTGTATGGACGAAAGTGTAGAAATCCAGTCTGCTGGGCAGAGATAGGAGAAAGTCAATTATCAGGTCCTGAAATTGTACAAGAAACCACCGACAAGATCACTCAAATCAAGGAAAGACTAAAAATAGCTAGAGATCGCCAAAAAAGTTATGCCGATAATCGACGCAAGCCACTAGAGTTTCAAATTGGAGATAAGGTACTCTTGAAAGTTTCTCCTTGGAAAGGAGTAGTTCGGTTCGGTAAGAAAGGAAAGCTAAGTCCAAGGTACGTAGGACCATTCCCAGTAATGCAGCGAATAGGGCCAGTCGCCTATCGCTTACAACTATCAGAGGAGCTAGCTGGAGTACATGACATATTTCATGTATCCAACCTCAAGAAATGTCTATCTGATGAATCCCTGGTAGTACCTCTTCAAGATATAGAGGTAAATGAAAAGTTAAAATTTGTTGAGAAGCCACTGTAAATAGAAGACAGAAAGATTAAGTTTCTCAAACACAAAATACTGGTATTGGTCAAAGTCAAATGGGATTCAAAAAGAGGACCTGAGTACACTTGGGAACTAGAATCGAAGATGAAGCGAAAGTATCCTCACTTATTTCAATAAATCTCGAGGACGAGATTTTAAAT
The DNA here is from genome assembly GCA_030545235.1 of Helianthus tuberosus. Taxonomy (NCBI): domain Eukaryota; kingdom Viridiplantae; phylum Streptophyta; class Magnoliopsida; order Asterales; family Asteraceae; genus Helianthus; species Helianthus tuberosus. The sequence goes on from CM060409.1 coordinate 180,259,228, forward strand.
AAGGTGGGGAGGATGTAAGGACCTTAAAAAATGTCCCAAACCAACCCGTAAGTGAAAACCCGGACTCCCGAAACCCTAATCCATATCAAAAATCAAGTAAATCATATTTTTGGTCCTCTCGCGGGCCGTGTAAAGCACAAGAGGGCCCTTACGCGGGCCGCGTTAACTCAACATTTGACCAGATAAGCATCCGGACCACATGGCATCCACCTGGCAACCCTACTCGTGACCCAGCAAACCTACACGTAGACTAGGGGGCTCTCGCGGGCCGCGTAAGAGTCTGTTAAGGCTTACGCGGGCCGCGTAAGACTCAAATTTCAGCTATAAATAGCTTGGCCACGAGCAGTTCACTGGTGTCGAAATTTCAATAAAAAACACGAAGAATATTGCTCAAAAGTCGAAAATCATATTCATAGTAGTGAAGCGCTGCTACGATACAGGGTATTAACTTGATCGCTGCTACGATTCAATGTCCGATCGATTAAAACTATCCGATGGATGTTTAAGTGCTGCCCACATTAGGGCTATACTTTGTCATTCGTCATAAATACGATGGATGTTTAAGTATTGCACTTTGTCATTCGTTGTGAGGGTTTTAATCTCGTGAGTTATCGTAAATGCTGTATTAGTTACTGACCTAGTTCGTGTGCATTGTTATTTAAATTAGGTTACAAGGCTAATCAGTAGGCTAAACTCTGCCCGTTTAAATCTGCAATGTGAGTAATTCTCTTTTTATCAATAATGTTTTACAATACTCCAAGTATTTTTCAAAAGTTATAATTACAGGGATTAAGTCGTGGTTATCTTGAATCACTTGCTAGTGGGGTATTGTGCACATTACTAAATTTCTCACGGTTAGGCTAATAAATCCTAACAGTGATAATCATCACTACTTGGGGAAAAAGACCCAATAGTGGTATGACCATCGTCACCAGGAGGTGACACGGCGCCAGATAAAAATAAGATAAAAGCCATTGTAATCGCTCTTATGCTGTAATTTATAACTATGTGTCATTTTATCAAATTTGAATGACTCGCCAGTATTTCCCCGCTGATAAAATATTTTCAAAACATGTTTCAGGTGACTACTGTGAACCAAGGAAAAGTGCTACGGAGCACTAACAAAGCTTGAAGTAGTGGCTCAGTTAAATAAATAAACATGTTTTGTAAATCAGGGAATTTCCTTGAGAAATTCCTCTAATGTAAATTACGGGGTTTATCCCGACTTATGGAATAAAATAATCGGGCATTTCAAGATTTAAAAGATCCTGTAAAAAAAATATTCCGCTGTCAACTCAATTAATAAATACCACGGGTTTCTGTCCCGCGGCTCCTGGACCGGGTAAAACCGGGACGGGGGCCGTGACAATCAAGGCTTATAATTTAAAACTGTCCTTATGACTAGACCTTTTGTGCCACCATAATATCCTTAATGCTTTATAACTGGGTATAATTATAATGGAAAATTAAAATTTTACCAATATGGTCTATAATTACCATGGTTAATGAATCATCAAAAATGATGATTCCATAATAGACTTCTAAACAAATTATTGTCAATTGTTATATACCAAATCAAGCTCCGCAATGGCTGAATCTGAAGAGGTTAACAGTCATCCTAATATGAGGAATGACAACATCAGGATGAATGTCACAAGTGCAGATCTAAAAGTAATACACAGCGGAAGTCGAAAGATAAAATCATTACAAACCGAATTAAAAGTAATATCAAGTGTATTACACGGGATGTAAAGGATCCACAGGCGGATCAAATAAAAGAAGATAATTGTTCAACAGACTTTTAAGTGACCAAGCTTGCAAAACTTTTATTTATTTACTCAGGAGTAGCCAGCCTATTCCGTCTAGTACCTGCACTTAACCTTTTTGGAAAATACGTCAGTATTTACCTGAGCAAATTGTACAAATTTATCTAAGACGTACAAATCAGCAAATGCAGTTATCTTTTACTGGGCTTCCTAAATCTGGAACGAAGGTTTTAATAACCTATTAGATTCCTAAATTTATCCCAGACGTACAAATCAGCAAATGCAGTTATCTTTTACTGGGCTTCCTAAATCTGGAACGAAGGTTTTAATAACCTATTAGATTCCTAACGGGTCTTACTTAAGTTTAAACTTAGACCGGTTAGTTTTAAAGAAAGGTATACGGTTCAAAATGCAAGATTAAGCGAAGACCGGAATAGAATGTGATTTAGACCCGACAAGTTTGAAGACTTGTATGATAGGGGTAAACTAACACATTCTGGAGTTTGAGATAAAAATGCTAAGGTTTGACCCGTTTCGGTTAATTTATGCAAACTAGTTACATAAATCGTACCGAATGCGAAAAATGCATAACGGGTAAACAAATGAGTCATGAATAGGTTTCCTAAGTTAATATGCCTTAAATATGTTGTGATATCAGTAGGATACCTTACATTATGCCCAAAACGAATTTAAACTCAAATTAAGCCCCGTATGGGTATTTTGGTCATTTTAAAGCTTATAAAAGAGATTAAATATTAATATGAGGTTCAGGTCTGAAAAGATCAGTAAAAATATTTAATTTAATAAGTTATATCAGTAGGGTATTGCCTATATGTGAAATTTGTCATTTATAACCAATTCATGCACCGTAGGGGCATTTTGGTAATTTCACATAAGCTTTAAAGGTCATTTTTTTGGAAATCTGAGTTTAAAACTTTTTCTTACTGTTAATGTATAAAAATTTACTAAAAACATCAGTAGGTATTAAGTCTTATATGTTTAAAATAGTTTTAACTCATACTGTGTGTTAAAAACGCGTAAAAGTCGCTTTTAAGCGATTTTCGGGTTATAAAAGAAAAGCTGATATTTTTATCATTCTAGAAGGCTTAAAATATTTTATTTATCATATAAAATCAGTAGCAAAAGATTTGGTATCAATATGTGATGTAAAACTCATTTTATTCAAGAAAAGGGTATAACCGACAACTACCGAATTAAAGCAAGAACCCTATGATATGATCGGTTTAAAAATAAATAAAAATCTTCAAAAATCCCAAAATATTATATTACATTAGTGGGTAAAAAGTTTGGTGTCCAAATTTGGGTTTAGATAGGCTTTATGCTAATAATGTCGTTTAATTAATAAAAAAGCTTTCTAATTACGATATTGAGCATACCTCTTAATCTAGACCTCAAAGTGATGTCAAGTTTTTAGGACAAGTTTATAAATCAATAACAAAGGTTTTTGTCCTCTCAAATTTTCAAAAATCTCATTTTAAGGTCAAAATGGCATAATGGTCAACATTTAGGCATATAACGGAAACATGCAAATGAATCGGATAAATTAGGATCCAAGTTGTATAATCTCAGAGAGTTATACTAATATGGAACATGGACCTAATGGAAGCTTATGGCATTTCTAAAACAATCTAAATCGGGTCAGAACTGAAAGTCAAAGCAAAAGTCTACTTTTGCGACTTTCGGTTCCGAACCGAACCGAGCCTAAACTCAAAATTGTAGGGTTGAACATGCTTAGACATGTTCTTACATTAATTACCAAGTTATACAAGTGATAAAATAGGTTTCATGGCTTCTACATTGTTAATTGTGTGTTTATTTGAAAATTAGCTTTCTGTTGACTTTTTATAATTAAGTTTGACCCGACAATTGACCTAGTTAGGGTGGAAATCAGAGGGTGCCCCTTTAAGGGTTTATTACCCACATAATTACCCACTCAAAGCTACTTTCAATTCGAGAAATGACTGGACCATTAGTGATTAATCACTAAGTCAAAGCTTAATTACGACAGCTTTGACTTTAGGCCATTATACTAATAAAACACTAATTAGAGAGGTTAAGGAAGCTTACTGAAGTACTTAGAACGATTTAGAAGCTAATGGAATCTTGTTTGAGGTCCAGAGAGCTCCAGAAATTCAGTTTGAATGATTTTCTAAGTGCATGCAAAAATGTTGCAACCAAGAGTTCTTATATAGTGATTTTGATTGAACAAGATCATGCCAACAAGGTCTATGGGTGATTCCTGATCATCACAGGTGCCCCCTATGCATGAAAATCTGTTGGCCAAGCTCCTGAATTCGAATACCATGCTCATAAGTCCGTTAAAACTGCTGTAACAGGAATCTGCCATATTTTTGGATGCTGGTGACTCCCAGGTGGCCTGCATAAGAGACCATAGAGGTCTTACGCGGCCGGTATGAGGCCCAGATCCGGTCAACAAACTTTCAGCAATTGCACAATTGGTCCCTGGTCCTTCTAATAGTTGTTTTAACTTGTTTTATTGCACTTTTAACCCTCCAACTTGACTTTTAAGGACTCCAAGTCATAAACAAACTTTGTTAAGTCCCCAGTTAGTTATACGATTACCGAAAAGTCCTGAATTTCAACGTTGACGCTTTTAACCCCTCACTTACGAATGTTAGCGTACCTTTCTCATAAGATAACGAAACCTTGTGAAATTTTTATCACTTATTCTTGGGAGCATATTTAATCGTTACAAAGCTTCGGGTTTATTAAAAGGTGTAACAACCCTCGGTAAAACCAACACCCTTATAATAATTCCGACATTCAAGTATATTATAGAATGCCTCATTATGTCTTTAATTACACCCGTATGTGAAAACCGAGCCCAAATTATGTTATAGTTATAAAATAAATAAAAAACAAGAAAAATGGAGTTGAGGCGGGCCGCGTAGACCCACCCCAAACTCTCACGCGGGCCGTATCAAGACTGGACTTTGACTCCGCTGATTTCTCTAGTTCAAGCGGGCCGCGTAAGCTTAAGCTTACATTGACGCGGGCCGCGAGAGCTCATCAACGCGGAGACACCAGATGCTGACACGTGTCGACATCGTGTCAAGTCTACTTAGTGACCGGACTAAGCTATATGTTGACCGCGTATTGACGCGGGCCGCGTAAGGCTTAGCCTTACCTTACACGGCCGCCTGGAAACCCAATATCACAACTATATAACAAGGCCGTCGGGTTTCGTTTTCCGTCGCTCACTTTTCATTTCTCAATCTCACTTTCTAAATTAGAAGCATTATAGTCGGGTACTGTACCCCTAATTAGCGAGGTTCTGCTCCGTTATAAGTATTATAACCCCAGTTTCATAATAGTTACGCTGCCCGATTGATTTAGGGTTCCGTAACAACTGTCGTGGTTCTGCCCGACGTAGTTGTTGGAATGCCGTCTCGGGGAGGGTATCATTAATAATTTCAAAGGGTTATGGTACGAATCAATGTACATTTGTATAAATTATAGATTATATCTAGGAAAACCTTACGAGAAGCCTAAGATAGCAATGTGAGTAATCCTTCTTTTGTGTAAACCTTTTTGTTTACAAAACCTTAAATGTTTTACTATGAAATTTAGTAGTGATTGAGTCTTTGTAGTTCTTTAATTACTGCCGGTATGTTGGGGTTTTGTATACAAAATTTGTACTACTTGCGAGTAGTAAGTCGGGATGACAATACGTTACCATTGGACAATGAGTTAGCCAATGGGTAATATGACCCACAAGTCAGGATTGATAGTACCAAATGGAGTAATTGTGTAGACATAAACAATGTGATCGCTCTCAATACTGTTCACTGTGACTTTAAACTTGATTAAACTGGGATTCACTCACCAGTATTTCCCGCTGACAAATATTTTTAAAACATGTTTCAGGTAACCCAATGTGAAAGCCAATTAGTAAAAAGCCAGCTGGAGAGCACTGAAGGCTTAGGAAAAATGTGGCTATAAAAGTTACCAAATAAACGATGTTTTAAATTCAATAAAATAGGGTGTGTCCCTATAAATGTACTGTAATAAGAAATTTGGGTTTTACCCATGTGATTACTAATATTAAATGAGGTGGTTTTACTTTGATAAACATTTCCTAACTACGGTCCTGATGTAAATTCCGCTGCAAGACTAAATAACCCTGATACCACCGAAACTCTGTGATCGCGTCCGCCCGTTCCCGGGGATCAGGGATCCGGGGTTGCGACAGGAGGTGGTATCAGAGCCTAGCCACTGGTCTGAGCCAAAGAAGTGTTCTGCTGACACTTAAATTCTAAAATTTGTGTTAGGAAATAAATTACAGAAATACGTGCATAACTGTATTTATTTGTTATGTGTTATTTGACTATTTGTTAGTTTTCAGTATGAGTGATCAAGAACAATCAGATATGAATCATCAGTTATCTGATTCACCTAGGAGTGAAGGTACATCATCACAGCCTGCCCTCTCTGGGTATACTGCTGATCAGGAAGACGGAATATTTGCTTTTAGAGCCCAATCTGAAGAACCATTTCATAATAAGAAACGAGGATGGTTCAGTAAAGAAGCTTTTGCTCGTAGGAAGAGAATGCGAAAGTTGCAACAGCAAAGGGCTTTAGCAGCTATTAAGCGAGAGACAGATGCCCATACTCAAGATATACTTAATAGAAGCCTAACTAATTTTCATATCCTAGCTACAACTGCTGCTGACCTGAGTCTGGAACAACTAGTAGCCCCACAACCACAAAACCCAGATCAACCCATGGAAATAGAAAACCAGGAAAATCAGGTGGAGATGCACCCCAGATTCCAAACCCAGTCCGAGAACCTGCACCCCCAATGAGTGCAGAAAACGTGCAAGAACTTAGGACTTTTGGGGAGGAAATTTTAGAAAGCAGTGAGAGAATGCGTCAGGTGGGAGAGCGTCTCGTATGGAAATACGACGAGCGCAATATGGATTTTTGGATAAATCCATATCCATGAATGTGAATGGAGGAAATGGTAGTAGTAATAATATTATATTAAAATAATAAAATAAAAATAAAATAAAATATGTGTGTACGGATGCATATTACTATTATTGTAATTTTCTTTCTGTTGGTATTGTAATCTTTATTTCTGTACTAGTGTGTAATAGACGCATAGTATATGAAAATAGAGTACAAGTCACAATGATCGACGATTTTGGTTAAATTGCGTGTCATGTGATTAACTATATTACCTATTATTTGTGATATTAATATGGGATAAATGTTTAAAATTCAGATGGCCGACGAAGGAAATCAAGGAAATCTGAATAATGATAACCAAAGTAACATTAACGTGGTTAATGAGAATCCAAGCATCAATAACAATAACAATCAAGTGGATAATAGTTCTATCCAACACATAGTAGCACAGGGAATTATAGATGCAACGCCATTTATTCTTCAAACTGTTAAGGATGCTGATAATAAAAGTAAGCATAGCAGTAAGCGACCAAGTGAACCAGAAAACAGTGTGAACAATGGACTTGTACTTCAAATGCCCATTCCCAAAAGAAGAAGAAGAACCGTGCCTTATGGTTGTTCTTATAAAGAATTTTGGTCTTGTAAACCAATGGAATTCTCGGGCAATGAAGGGGCAATTGCAACCTTACGCTGGATAGAAAAGACTGAGGCAGTCTTAAGGATAAGTAAGTGTGCTGAAGAAGATAAGATACTGTTTGCTTCTAATCTGTTTAAGAATGCAGCACTAGAATGGTGGAACACTATCCTCCAAACAAAAGGAAGTGATAGAACTTATAATATGGAATGGGAAGAATTTAAAGACAAGGTAGAAAGGAAATTCTGCCCTCCTAATGAAAAAGAACAAATAGCAAACAAATTCCTAAATCTTAGAATGACTGGTGTGGATAGCAAGGGATACACTAAGTTATTCTTCGAATATGCTAGAATAGTGCCAACTCTTGCTTCACCAGAACCGGTGTTAATCTCCCGTTATATCTGGGGATTAATTGGAGAGATTAGACATGTAGTCAAGGCAGCTAGACCTCAAACTATAGAAGAAGCTGTAGAACTAGCAAATACCTTGACTGATGAGTTAGTCCGTACTAGAGAAGAAGATCAGAGGAGGTACTTAACCCAAAGGCTTACACAGGAATTCCGTTCTGGAAATTACAATCGTAGGAATATGGGTTCTACCTCTGCAACATACTGCAAGGTCTGCAAGAAAAAGCATTCGGGAAAATGCTCTACTCTCTATAATTATTGCAAGAGGCCAGGACACAAGGAAGAAAATTGTAGGAAGAAAACCAGTAATGGATTATGCTACAACTGTGGAGAAAAAGGTCATATCAGGCCAAATTGTCTGAAATTAGCTCCAGTTACAGACAAAAAGAATACTAAAAATGCTAGAGCATTTGTTCTGACTGCAGAAGAAGCCAAGATGATTCCAGATGTTATAGCTGGTACGTTTTTAGTTAATGATGTCTTTGCTAAAGTATTATTTGACTCTGGTGCAAACCAAAGTTTTATTAATACATCGTTTTGCAAATTACTAAATCAATCATTAACTAAACTACCACAAGAATGCTTAGTAGAGACAGCTAATGGGGAAATTGTTAGAATTTCTGAAATCTTGCAGGGAGCAAGCATAGAAATTTTAAATCAGAAATTTATTGCAAATCTTTATCCCATGAATCTGGTAGGATTTGATGTTGTTTTTGGTATGGATTGGTTAATAGCTAATAAAGCCAGTATTTTATGTGATCAAAATTTAATTCAAGTAAATTCACCAAAAGGTAAAATGATCACAATTAAAGGAGATAAATCTTCTAGATCTACTAAATTAATCTCTGTGATGAAAACTGCAAGTTGTATAAGAAAAGGTTCTATAGTGTATTTGATTTCTATAATCACTAACACTAAAGGAAAAGAACTAAAAGATATTCCAGTAGTATCTCAGTTTTCATATGTCTTTCCAGAAGAATTACCAGGACTACCTCCAGACAGAGAAGTTGAATTCAGAATCCATTTAATACCAGGAACATCACCGATTGCCAAAGCACCTATCGGTTGGCACCTGCAGAAATGCAAGAATTAAAGAAACAATTAGATGAATTGTTGGAGAAAGGATTTATACAACCAAGTTCATCACCATGGGGAGCGCCGATACTATTTGTTAAAAAGAAGGACGGATCAATGCGTATGTGTATTGATTACCGTGAATTGAACAAGGTCATGATTAAGAATCGGTACCCATTACCAAGAATCGATGATCTGTTTGATCAATTGCAAGGAGCTCGATTTTTCTCAAAAATCGATTTAAGGTCAGGATATCATCAATTAAAGGTACAGGAAGAGGATATTCCTAAGACCGCATTTAGAACAAGGTATGGTCATTATGAATTTACTGTCATGCCATTTGGTTTAACCAATGCCCCAGCTGCATTTATGGACATGATGAACCGAATATGTAAACCATATTTGGATAAATTCATAATTGTTTTTATAGATGATATTCTCATTTACTCTAAGAATAAAGAGGATCATGCAAGGCATTTGCACGCATTTTTAAGTCTACTAAGAAAAGAAAAGCTTTATGCTAAATTCTCTAAGTGCGAATTCTGGTTAGAACAGGTACAATTCCTTGGACATTTAGTCAATCATGAAGGAATTCATGTAGATCCAACAAAAATCGAGGCAATTACTAAATGGAAAACCCCTGAGTCACCAACTGAGATTAGAAGTTTCTTAGGATTGGCTGGTTATTATAGAAGGTTTATTCAAGATTTTTCTAGAATAGCCATTCCCTTAACTAAGCTAACCTGTAAATCTGTTAAGTTTAAGTGGGGATTAAAACAAGAAGAAGCCTTTAGAATTCTTAAGCAAAGATTAACCCATACACCTATATTAGCATTACCAGAAGGAACTGAAGATTTCGTAGTTTATTGTGATGCTTCTAAACTAGGTTATGGATGTGTATTGATGCAACGACAAAAGGTTATAGCTTATGCATCTAGACAACTTAAGAATCATGAAGAGAATTTTCCAACCCATGATTTAGAGTTAGGAGCTATAATTTTTGCTCTTAAGATTTGGAGACATTACCTTTATGGTAGTAAGTTTACCATATTTACTGATCACAAAAGTTTAAGGTATGTTTTCAGGCAGAAAGAGTTAAATATGAGACAAAGACGTTGGATGGAATTTCTTAGGTGCTGTTTGTTTTTGCAGACAAAAAATGTCTGTAGTCTGATTTCAGCTGATTTTATGTCTGCAACTGAAGATGTGGTCTGAAGGTCTGCAAGCTGAAAATATAATACTGTTTGTTTTATAAACTGGATATCGTCTGTATAAGCTGAAAATTATTTATCATAATTATCACAATTGATAAAAGTCATTTAACATTCAACTTACATATAAAAAAAAACAGCCCCATCAACCAGTAGCCCACATTGATTGTACAAGAAAACTCTACACTTTGAGTTTGGCCCAAATAAATTGAATTTATGAACTGGTATTCTTCAATAATCAAATGAGCCCACTCAAAATACAAAGCTCCATGGCCGATTCAAAAACTTCATCAGATTCAACCTAGATGTCAAATAACACTTCCAGCCGACAACTTTGTTTTGTTGTACAGTAGTTGCTATCATCTTCAGTAATAACATGCTACCTTTATCTCTTCTAATTCCATTTCTCTCTTCGATAAACACCAACAAAACCAGAGATTTCCCATTTTTTTTAATCTCTGCGATACCAACATCAAAATCTCAAATCCCTAAATCACATAGAAAAAAAAAACAACCGACATCTCACTGATTCACCTCGGCAAACAACATCAGATCTGGCTGTGGTTTTCGGACTTGATTTCACCACAACTGAATCTGCAGCGGGTTGAGAGAAGAAAAATGGACGGTGATGGCTACCCGTATCACATGCCGGAGGAGAAGGGAGTGAATTCGTCTGATTTTGGGGAGTGGATGTTTGAAGATCTGATTTGTTTTGAAGATGTTAGATGTGAGCTTTTTTTTTAAGATAATAAAAGCTATTTTCAGATCTTCTTAAAAAAAACAAACAGTCTTCAAGGCCTTATGTCTGCCCGCCTACAGACATAAGCTCCTTGCAGACGTTTTAAGCAAAAACAAACAGCCCCTTAGTGATTATGATTGTGATATCCAGTATCATGAAGGAAAAGCCAATATAGTGGCAGATGCTTTAAGCCGAAAGTATCATGAAAAGCCAAAAAGGGTACGTTCTCTTAAATTAAATCTGCAAGTAGATTTAAATGATCAGATAAGAGAAGCACAAGAATCAGTAATCAAGGATGATTCTGAAAAATTAAAAGGTATGTTAAAAGAATTAAAACAAGGAACAGATGGAATTTGGAGATTTCATGAAAAGAGAATGTGGATACCTAAATTAGGAAATCTACGTCATCGCATATTAGAAGAAGCTCATAAGTCCAAGTATACGATGCATCCAGGAAGTGACAAAATGTACCAGGATTTAAGGAAAAATTTCTGGTGGATAGGAATGAAAAAGGATATAGCAACTTATGTTTCTAAATGTTTAACTTATTCACAAGTTAAAGCTGAACATCAGAAACCTTCAGGTTTGTTACAGCAATTAGAAATGCCAGTTTGGAAATGGGAATTAATAACCATGGGCTTTGTTACTAAATTACCCAAAACTAAGAAAGGAAATGATACAATCTAGGTGATTGTAGATAGACTAACCAAGTCAGCTCATTTCTTACCAATGAAGGAAACAATTAGTATGGAACAATTATCTAAATTGTATGTAAATGAAATTGTTTCTTTACATGGCATTCCTTTATCAATTGTTTCTGATAGAGATAGTCGCTTTACATCTTATTTTTGGTCAAGTTTCCAAAAGGCAATGGGAACCAAGTTAAGGTTAAGCACAGCTTATCATCCACAAACAGATGGACAAAGTGAAAGGACAATTCAGACAATGGAGGACATGCTTAGAGCTTGTGTAATTGATTTCGGAGGTAATTGGGACGATCACTTACCTTTAATAGAATTTTCTTTATAATAATAGTTATCACACAAGTATCAATGCTGCACCATTTGAAGCACTTTGTGGACGAAAGTGTCGAACCCCAGTCTGTTGGGCGGAATTGGGGAAAAGCAACTATCTGGACCTGAGATAGTGCAAGAAACAACCGATAAAATTATTCAAGTCAAGGAACGACTGAAAACAGCACGTGATAGACAGAAAAGTTATGCTAATAACAGGCGAAAACCATTGGAGTTTCAAGTAGGAGATAAAGTATTATTGAAAGTCTCTCCTTGGAAAGGAGTGGTAAGATTCATCAAACGAGGAAAGCTAAATCCCAGGTATGTTGGACCTTTTAAGATTATTAAAAGAATAGGACCTGTAGCCTATCAGCTACAACTGCCAGAGGAAATGGCAGGAATACATGATGTGTTTCATGTATCAAATCTTAAAAAGTGTTTAGCTGATGAATCATTGATAGTACCTCTTAAGGATATAGAGGTAAATGAACAACTTAAGTTTGTAGAAAGACCTCTACAGATTGAAGACAGAAAAGTCAAGAATCTCAAGCACAAGAGACTAGTTCTAGTCAAAGTGAAGTGGGACTCCAAAAGAGGACCTGAGTATACATGGGAGCGCGAGTCAGAAATGCAAAAGAAATACCCGCATTTGTTTCAGTAGATCTCGAGGACGAGCTCTAAATAAGGTGGGGAGAATGTAACAACCCTCGGTAAAACCAACACCCTTATAATAATTCCGACATTCCAGTATACTATAGAATGTCTCATTATGTCTTTAATTACACCCTGTATGTGAAAACCGAGCCCAAATTATGTTATAGTTATAAAATAAATCAAAAACAAGAAAAATGGAGTTGAGGCGGGCCGCGTAGACCCACCCCAAACTCTCACGCGGGCCGTATCAAGACTGGACTTTGACTCCACTGATTTCTCTAGTTCAAGTGAGCCGCGTAAGCTTAAGCTTACATTGACGCGGGCCGCGAGAGCTCATCAACGCGGAGACACCAGATGCTGACACGTGTCCACATCGTGTCAAGTCTACTTAGTGACCGGACTAAGCTATATGTTGACCGCGTATTGACGCGGGTCGCGTAAGGCTTAGCCTTACCTTACGCGGGCCGCCTGGAAACCCAATATCACAACTATATAAGAAGGCCGTCGGGTTTCGTTTTCCGTCGCTCACTTTTAATTTCTCAATCTCACTTTCTGAATTAGAGGCATTATAGTCGGGTACTATACCCCTAATTAGCGAGGTTCTGCTCCGTTGTAAGTATTATAACCCCAGTTTCATAATAGTTACGCTGCCCGATTGATTTAGGGTTCCGTAACAACTGTCGTGGTTCTGCCCGACGTAGTTGTTGGAATGCCGTCTCGGGGAGGGTATCATTAATAATTTCAAAGGGTTATGGTACTAATCAATGTACATTTGTATAAATTATTGATTATATCCAGGAAAACCTTACGAGAAGCCTAAGATAGCAATGTGAGTAATCCTTCTTTTGTGTAAACCTTTTTGTTTACAAAACCTTAAATGTTTTACTATGAAATTTAGCAGTGATTGAGTCTTTGTAGTTCTTCAATTACTGCCGGTATGTTGGGGTTTTGTATACAAAATTTGAACTACTTGCGAGTAGTAAGTCGGGATGAAAATACGTTACCATTGGACAATGAGTTAGCCAATGGGTAATATGACCCACAAGTCAGGATTGATAGTACCAAATGGAGTAATTGTGTAGACATAAACAATGTGATCGCTCTCAATACTGTTCACTGTGACTTTAAACTTGATTAAACTGGGATTCACTCACCAGTATTTCCCGCTGACAAATATTTTTAAAACATGTTTCAGGTAACCCAATGTGAAAGCCAATTAGTAAAAAGCCATCTGGAGAGCACTGAAGGCTTGGGAAAAATGTGGCTATAAAAGTTACCAAATAAACGATGTTTTAAATTCAATAAAATAGGTTGTGTCCCTATAAATGTATTGTAATAAGAAATTTGGGTTTTACCCATGTGATTACTAATATTAAATGAGGTGGTTTTACTCTGATAAACATTTCCTAACTACGGTCCTGATGTAAATTCCGCTGCAAGACTAAATAACCCTGATACCACCGAAACTCTGTGATCGCGTCCGCCCGTTCCCGGGGATCAGGGATCGGGGGTTGCGACAAAAGGTCACTCAGAGGTATAATTTAAACATGTTGACACATTTAACCCTTGCATTTTGTAAACTTTCACTTTCTTCCAAAAACGGCTTCATACGATTCATGAATCATTCGTTTAAGGGTATAAACATTGTGTAAGGTTGTTGAAAGGTATAATTATCGTATGTTGATACTTTGAATCCTTTTACACATATACTTTCTTTGTTTGTCAACTTTAGTCCCGCATATTTAATCCATTATACGTTTGAAGCTCATGACACGTGTCTTCATGGTATTGGTCGTGATTTTACGAGGTGTTACAATAACTTGTCATGGGAGAAATTTGTAGCGTTAATCAAGGAAACCTTCTGTCCTCAGCATGAGGTAGGGAAAATTGACACTGACTTCTTGACTCTGGTCATGAAGAATTTGGATTGCCAAGCTTATGTTACGAGTTTCAACACCATGTCTCGACTTGTTCCCTATCTGGTTACGCCTAAACCTAAGCGCATAGCGCGCTTCATTGGAGGCCTGGCCCCGGAAATCAAATGTAATGTTAAAGCTTCCAGGCATACCACTTATAGGTCCGTGGTGGATCTGTCCTTATCCCTCACACTCGATGCAATAAGGAATAAGTCTGCTAAGACTTCTGATGAGGGAAAGAGGAAGCGAGAAGATGAGAGCTCATATCGCTCTGACAAGGAAAGGAAAGGTAGTTTTGAGCATAAGAAGAATTCTGGGTTTAAGAAGGACTCCCAAGAGACAGGTGAGAAGCCCAAGTGTAAAACCTGCAAGAAACACCATTTTGGGAAATGCAGACTTGACTCGCAGTAGCAGCCTAAAACTTGTGGAATCTGTAAGTCAAAGGATCATAAAACTCTGGAATGCAAGAACATGAAAAATGCAACCTGTTATGGTTGCAAGGAGAAGGGGCACATAAGAACCAACTACCCGAAAAACCCAAAGAAGCCTGAAGAGGCCAAGAAGACCAATGCTCGAGTTTTTCAGATGAATGCAAGGGAGGCAGTGCAGAACGATAATGTTATAACAGGTACTTTCCTCGTAAATGATGTTTATGCTAGAGTTTTGTTTGATTCTGGTGCAGACAAGTCTTTTGTAGACAATAAATTTTGTAAACTGTTAAATCTGTATGTTAAAACTCTAGACATAAAATATGAGGTAGAATTGGCTGATGGTACCTTAGAGACTGCTTCAACAATTTTAGATAGATGCTTTATATCCATTAGGAATCACTCTTTTCCATTGTCCTTATTACCGATGAAACTAGCGGGATTCGATATAGTTATAGGCATGGATTGGTTATCTTTGAATCAAGCTCAAATTGCCTGTGATAAGAAGCAAGTTGTTATCAAGACCCCTTATGGTGAATCACTTACTATTCATGGAGATACGCAATATGGATTGCCTGAACAAGTATCTATGCTTAAGGCATCAAGATGTCTAAAGAAAGGTTGTGTCATTTACATGGCACAGGTGACAGTGGATGCGCCAAAGTCTAAGATTGAAGATATCCCTGTTATTTCGGAGTTCACAGACGTTTTCCCCGAAGAGTTACTTGGGTTACCTCCCGATAGACAAGTGGAATTTAGAATTGATATTATACCAGGAGCAGCCCCAATAGCACAAGCTCGTTATCGTTTGGCACCGACAGAAATGAAGGAATTAAGAACGCAGTTGGATGATCTATTGGAGAAAGGTTTTATTCAACCAAGCTCGTCTCCTTGGGGAGCGCCAATTCTATTTGTGAAGAAGAAGGATGGCTCAATGCGTCTATGCATTGATTATCATGAGCTGAACAAAGTTACAATCAAGAATCGATATCCATTGCCCAGGATCGACGATCTGTTCGATCAGCTTCAAGGGGCAAGTTTCTTTTCAAAGATCGATCTGAGGTCGGGATACCATCAGTTGAAGTTCAGAACCGAAGATGTGCACAAGACCGCATTCAGAACAAGATACGGCCACTACGAGTTCTTAGTGATGCCTTTTGGGCTCACTAATGCACCTGCAGCATTCATGGATCTCATGAACCGTGTCTGCAAACCGTATCTGGACAAGTTTGTCATAGTTTTTATTGATGACACACTCATTTACTCCAAGAACCAAGCTGACCATGAGGAACACCTCCGATCTATTCTTAAGCTTCTGCAACAAGAAAAGCTCTACGCAAAGTTCTCTAAATGTGAATTTTGGCTTAGAGAAGTCCACTTTCTTGGACACGTGGTAAGTAAGCGTGGTATCCAGGTGGATCCCACTAAGATAGAAGCGATTATGAATTGGCAGGTACCTAAGATGCCCACTGAAATTCGCAGCTTCTTAGGTTTGGCAGGTTACTACAGGCGTTTCATCGAAAATTTCTCAAGAATTGTTGCACCTTTGACTTCGTTAACTCGCAAGAATGTAAAGTTTAACTGGGGTCCCAAACAACAAGAATCCTTCGAGATTCTTAAACAAAAGTTTAGAAATGCTCCTGTGTTGACATTGCCAGAAGGGATAGAAGAGTTTGTTGTTTATTGCGACGCATCGCACACTGGTATAGGTTGTGTTCTTATGCAGAAAGGTAAGGTGATTGCCTATGCTTCACGTCAACTTAAGGTGCATGAAAAGAATTACACCACCCATGATTTGGAACTGGGTGCCGTTGTATTTACACTCAAGCTTTGGAGGCATTACCTATATGGGACCAAGTGTGTAATCTATTCAGATCATAAAATCCTTCAACATTTGTTTAATCAGAAAGATCTTAATATGAGGCAACGTCGTTGGATGGAAACATTGAACGATTATGATTGTGAAATTCGCTATCACCCGGGCAAAGCGAATGTGGTCGCTGACGCGCTAAGCAGGAAAGAAAGGGTTAAACGTATTAGGATCAACGCTAAAAGCATTGAACTAAAGTAAAGCTTGAATGAAAGACTGTTAGCTGCTCAGAAAGAAGCCGTCTTGGAACAAAACTTTCCAGCAGAAAGATTAGGTGCAACTGTTAATCAGTTGTCACCAGGGAACGATGGAATCCTTAGATTGAATGGCCGAATCTAGGTTCCAATTCGTGGAGGACTTAGGAATGAAATCCTTCGGGAAGTCCATAATTCTAAATATTCGGTACATCCGGGAAGTGATAAAATGTACCAAGATCTGAAGGCAAATTACTGGTGGATGGGTTTGAAGAAATCCATAGCCACTTATGTGGCCAAATGTCTGACGTGCGCACAGGTTAAAGCCGAGCATCAAAAACCGTCAGGTTTACTGCAACAGCCTGATCTTCCCACTTGGAAATGGGAAATGGTAACTATGGATTTCATTACTAAGTTACCAAGAACAAAACACGGGAATGATACGATATGGGTTATAGTCGACAGGCTGACCAAGTCAGCTCACTTCTTGCCCATTAAAGAAACGCACGGCTCCGATAAGCTAGCCCAACTGTATGTGGATGAGATAGTATTTCTCCACACAGTGCCAGTATCTATTATCTCTGATAGGGATACTAGATACACATCTCATTTTTTGAAAGGCTTTCAGCAATCTCTAGGCACTCGTTTAAATTTCAGTACTGCTTATCATCGGGCAAAGCGAGCGTATGATTCAAACAATTGAGGACATGCTCAGGTCTTGTGTTATTGACTTGGGTGGAAATTGGGATGACCATCTTCCTTTGATTGAGTTTTCATACAATAACAGTTATCATTCGAGCATCCAAGCTGCGCCTTTTGAGGCCTTATATGGAAGGAAGTGCAGAACACCAGTTTGTTGGGCAGAAGTTGGAGAAACCCAACTATCAGGACCTGATATAGTCCTAGAGACAACGAATAAGATTGTTCAGATCCGTGATCGTCTAAAAGCTGCCAGGGATAGGCAGAAAAGCTACGCAGATAAGAGGTGCAAACCTCTAAAATTTGAAGTTGGTGATAAAGTATTGCTCAAGGTGTCACCGTGGAAAGGAGTGATGCGATTTGGTAAGAAGGGCAAGCTGAGCCCAAGATATATCAGACCATTCGAAATCATCGAATGTGTCGGGAGCGTGGCATACAAGCTGAATCTACCTAAAGAACTTAGTGGAATTCATAATGTGTTCCACATCTGCAATTTAAAGAAATGTCTAGCCGATGAATCGCTAGCAATATCTCATAAGGACGTGCAGATTGACGAAAGCTTGAAGTTTGTTGAAAAACCTTTGTCGATCGAGGATCAACAGGTTGAGAAGCTTCGAAGAAAGAATGTGACAGTCGTAAAAGTGAAATGGGATGCCCGTAGAGGCCCAGAATATACGTGGGAAGTTGAATCCACGATGAAACAAAAATACCCTCATTTATTTCAGTAAATCTCGAGGTCGAGATTTCTTTTAAGGGGGTGAGGATGTAATGTAACACCTCGCAAAATCATGTCCAATATAGTGACGACACGTGTCATAAACCCTGTTCATGTTGAAAATTGACTTTGAGGGACTAAAGTTGTCAAACAGTGTAAAGATGTATGTGGAAGGACTAAAAGCATCTACAAGCCAAACTTGTGCCTCTGATTGACTTCACACGATGATCGTATTCTTTAATGAATAAATTGTCGGACGCAGGAAGCCGTTTGTGCTTAAAATTAAAAGTTTACAAAGCACAGGGGTTAAACGTGTCAACATGTTAATTCTTACCTCTGAGAGACCTTTTAACAATCTCGAGGCTTTGTAATACTTCATTATACTCTCATGTATACCGGGTAATGAACTCGTGGAGTTTCGATGCAAATAAATTATTAAAGTTGTAATTTCCAAGAAATAGGGATTAAATGCGTCAACAAGAGAAACTTGTACATTTCGGGTGATCCCGTAACTGATCGGAAGCTTAACGGTGTTTATTTTATGACCCAAGACACTTAAAAGTTAACTATGGGGGTTAATAGTGCAATAAACGAAAGTTATTTTAAATTAAAAAGGACCAGGGACTGAAAATGCAAACTTTGAAAACTTTTTACCGGAGATAGGGGTTGTCGCGGGCCGCGTAGGCCATCCCCAAATATCTTCGCGGGCCGCGAGGAAGGTGTCAACGACCAAAAACTGGACAGCTGCATGTACAGACCTGTCCACCGCCATTGCATGCAAGTTTTTGATACCAGGGACTGTGCTAATGGTTTTTACTGACACTAAGACACTTGTGAACATCTGGTGTCCTCTATTAACAGCTGGAATGATCTTAGCAACCTCCAAATTCCTATAAATAGCTCCTTTGTTTGAGCATTTGAGCTTGCGCGATCATTTTCACTTCTCTTCTTCATCTCTAGAGCAACCTGGACCTAAAGGAAGCTCTCTAAGTTCAAATTTTCGTGCTAAGGACCTTTGTAAGTGTTCTTAGCTTCTGTAGTTAAGTTTTAATTAGTTTAAGGACCGAAAGTCAAAGATATCGTAATTATACTTTGTCTTTTTGATTAATCATTAACGGTCCAGCCATGTTTCAAATTGAAAATGGCTATGTGTTGGTAATTAAGTGGGTGATAATCCCTCAAAAGGGCACCTCCTAATTATCACGTTTACTTACTTAATTGTCGGGTCAAAGTAATTAAAATAAAAGTCAAACGTGTCAGCTTTTTAAATAAACTTCATAACTAATAATGTAGAATCTATAAAATCAGTTTTATCACTTTAATAACTTGGTAAATATTATAAGAACATGTTTAGACATGTTCAACCCGACAATTCTGAGTTTAGGCTCGGTTCGCAACCGAAAGTCGCAAAAGTTGACTTTTTCTTTGACTTTCAGTTCTGACCCGATTTAGCTTAGTTTCTTTGTACCTTAGGGTTCCTTTGTGACCATATTATATGTTAGTATAACCCTCTAAGGTTATACTTCATGGTCCCTTAGAACTCATAGTTCATTGCATGTTTCCGTTATTTGTTTAAAAATTGACTATTATGCCCTTATGAGGTAAAAACGAGATTTTTGGATATATGAACTTACAAATATCTTTATCACTGATATATAAACATGTTAAATAAATTTGACATCAGTTTCTGGTCTCAAACTAAAGTTATGAAAGATATCGTAAAATGAAACTTTTTATAAATTAAATTACATTTTTAGCATAAATCATGTTTAAACCCAAATTTTGGCACCAAACTTATTACCTACTGTTTTGATATTATTTTTAGGAATTTTTCGAATTTTTGGTCAGATTATAAACTAACCATATCATTGAGTTCTCGTATAATTCGATAAATGACGATAATACCCTTTTCATTCATAGAATGAGATTAACACATGATTAACATGACAAACTTTTTCCTACTGATGCTATATGATAAATAAAATATTTTAAACCTTAAAGGCTGATCAAAACCTCATATTTTCATAAACATCCCAAATATCGTCAATTATCGACTTTTACGCAAATTAGGCGCATAGTATGGTTTAAAACCATATTTAACACCTAAGACTTGTTACCTACTGATTTTATAAATAAATTTTAATACTTAAACAGTAAGTATAAGTCTTGAACTCAGACTTCCAATTTTGTCCTTAAAAACATATGTGAAATGACTAAAATGCCCCTACGGTGCATAGTTTGGCCATAAAAGGTAAACCTCACATATGAATGATATCTTGCTGATGTAACATGATAAAATAAATATTTTTACTGAATATTTTAGACCAGAACCTCAGTTTATGTTTAAACCTCTTTTATAAACTTTAAAATGACCAAAATACCCTTACGGATCTTAATTAAGTTTTAAAATCTTTTTGGGCACAATTGTTGATATCCTACTGATATCACAACATATTTTAAGCATAATAACTTATGGAACTTGTACTTGAATCATCCGGTTACCCGTTATGCATATACGCGTTCGGTACGGTTTATGTAACTAGTTTGCAAAAATTAGCCGAAACGGGTCAAACCTTATCATTTTTACTTCAAAATCTAGAATGTATTTAGTTTACCCATTTTATACAAGTCTCCATACTTGTCGGGTCTAAATTACATTCCAATCCGGTCACCGCTTAATCTTGCGTTTCGTACCGTGAACCTTTCTTTAAAGAATCTTGCAAGTTCTTAATGCTTCAAGTCTGTTGAACAATATTTTACATTTTGTTTTTAGATCCGCCTGTGGATCCTTTCACAACCGTTTGTATAATATTTTACAAGCACTTTACTTTCGGTTTGAAATATTAGTTTTCCTCCAAGACTTTCACTGTGCTATGAGCTGTGTCTATTTGACTACGATGATATCAACTACGTCACGATACTCCCCACTGGGCCCACCGGTTATATGTGGAAATATCGGGGTGTGACAGCGCATGTATCCGATGTCCAAGTAGTATATGAGCCCGCCTCAGAGTTAGCATAATTCACTTGAGGTGATCCACGAGAAGAGACGGTGTGATTCGGGCACTATGAGGGAATATAACCAATACCGCACTTATTGCAATGACCGTAAACCATATTTTGAGTGGACGCCCAAGCAAATTGGCGAGAGCCTTGTGAACCACTACGGCCCCTACAAGAAAACGCACAGCCCCGATCGTATCCACGGGTCGGTCTTGAAGAAGCAGTCTGATTAGCATAGTTTGCCTGAGGAGCTGATGGTGATGCCAACGGTTGAGTTGTGGAAGCAAGTTGGTTTGCCAAAAGTTGAAGGTTGGTAATCTGCTGCTGAATCAAAGCCAAATCAGGGGCATGGGAAGTAGTTGTTGCGGTAGTGGTAACATTGAAGACTTGTGGAGACGCCGATGATGAAGAAACAGTGGACCGAGTGATATATTCAGGATCACTAATCAGACCGTGAAGCTCGTTAAATTGAACCGGTGGGGAGAGGGCAAGAAGGTTGCTTTTCAAACCATGGTATTCCTCACGTAAACCGGCTATAGTAAGCATGAAGAGATCTTTGTCTTCAACGGGTTCACCAATATTTTCAAGAGCCGTTGCATATTCTTGAGCACAGCTGAGATAATCTATACCTTTTTCACCATCTTTCATTGAAATCTTTAAAAGCTGCGTTGTAACACCCATCTAATTACTACTCGATTTTAATCCAAATTTATAAGATTTTAAATAAAATGCGTCTAAGTTAAAACATAAGTTACTAAAACATCGTTCTAAGTAACCATAAACTAGACAACTACAGACTAGCTTGAACATTCATGACATATTTGACAAGTTGTTTACATACAACAACATTGTCTAATAAAGTATAGATATCGCGGAAGCTTCTAAAGTGTGTTCGGTTCTTTAAAAACCTTGCTTGACCGCCATCCGTAAGATCCCCATTGTCACCTAAGGTCAAAACCACTAAAAATCTTAGTTTTGACATTGATATAGTACATATAAACAAGTTCCAACATCGAATCATGAAAAATAAAACAAAATTCAAAACTGATCCTGTCGCGTGTCGCGCCAGGTGCCCTACATTTTGTCGCGTGGCGCGGGTGCCCCCGCGTGTCGCACCAGTCCCCTGTGTCTCCCCCGCGTGGCGCGGGGGAGTACGTTTTCCAGCAGGTCCAGGAGCTGGTCCTGCATATCCGCCCATCTCCGGAATTTCACAAATTTCAACTTTAAATGCTCATAACTTTTCGCTCGGTTGTCCGTTTTAGGTGATTCTTTTTCCTATACGTCTGTAAATTCATTACCGATGTGTCTATCACAATTGTCATACCGAAAATTTGGTTTACGGGCCGAACGAATAAAAATCACTTATGCATTATTCGACCCATTCAAGTTACACTCATTTTACTACCCTTTTTTAATTAGTAAACATAGGCGTTTTTTACCCAACTTCCGGGGCTTATTATCACCGGCATTTTATTACCAATCTTATGGTTTCATGCTCGTATGATTGTAACCGCCTATGCTAACTATTAATAATTCTAACGATACTATTACACCATTATTCAACCCGTTTGGCTCATCTTCGGAATCCTCCATTATGATGACTACCAAACGACTTCTAACCAATTCTTAACCTATTATTTCAAATAACGGATATTGTCATTTGATCAACACAACCTTTATTCTACAACGCAACTAAACATACTCTAGTTATCAAAATTACTCAATGAAACGGATCAAGTTACATAGTTTCAATGCACGCCCTTCAAACGCGAGTCACCACCGGCTTGTCCACTCGACGCTCCGGTATCTTTTCCTATAGAGTTCAATTCATGATACGTTTAGAACTCCTTTTTAATCATATGTCGCATAATTTACTTAAACATCACAATTATGCTTCTCAACTTTAAATTTCTGTTTTAAGCCTTCTTTGAGGCATTTTTACAAACACTTTATGGGCATAATTTTACATGATCTATTAACAAGTTCATAACTTGTCATATAGCCCAAATTCTCATCAATCAGACTACCTAACATAAATATTAGTCTCTATAATTCTGAAATAACTTCACATTTATCAAATTACACTAGAAAAATTCCCAATTTCCTAGTGTTTATCAATTTCTACATAACCCATTAATCACCTACAATGGTGTTCATAGATTTCACTAAAATTTCACATGATTTCAACTTGTATTTGTCTAGGGTTTGCCCCTAGACACTATATTGCTCCTAATCCATCCATGAAACAAACATGCAAATCATAAATTTCATATTTATAAATTTACCTAGAAATCCAACTAGAGATTCCTCATCAAATTCACATACCTTATGAATCCCCTTTCAATGGAGATCGCGTATTTGTGTTTGAGACTTGATATAGAACGAATTTGAGCTATCAATTTG
The DNA here is from genome assembly GCA_030545235.1 of Helianthus tuberosus. Taxonomy (NCBI): domain Eukaryota; kingdom Viridiplantae; phylum Streptophyta; class Magnoliopsida; order Asterales; family Asteraceae; genus Helianthus; species Helianthus tuberosus. The sequence continues at coordinate 180,282,907 of CM060409.1, forward strand.
GTGGATTTTTGGATGAACTAGGGCGTGTGAGAGCCCTTGTGTCCCCCCTGTGCTTGAACGACCAGACACACACTCTTGTGTGTGTTTGGTGTGTTTTTAATTTCTTTTTAATAAATCAAGTTTCAAGTTTAACACCTTTAGTCCCCCTAATTTCCTTAGTTCATATTTTGAGCGTTTTAACCCACCTATGAGTCACTATGGGTCTCAATACTAACTGGGTTATTTAATTATTGACAGCTTGTACCCGTCTATTTAATACTTTATAATTTTAACATAAGGCTTTATGTTTTCGGGATGTTACAAGTCCACCCCCCTTAAAAGGGTTTCGTCCCCGAAACCGCAGTACGTACCAATAATGTAGGGTAGAGCCGTTGCATTTCTTCTTCAGACTCCCATGTGGTATCCGAGCCCTTTCTGTGTTCCCATTTGACCTTTACTTGATTAATCACTTTGTTTCTCAAGCTTTTTATCTTACGATCTAGAATCGCAACCGGCTTTACTGCGGCGTAGTTGAGGCTACTATCTACTACAATGTCATCATAATGGATGTAAGCCGCTTCTTCAGCTAAACATTTACGGAGTTGTGACACATGAAACGTGCCATGAATTCCGCTCAACTCTTCTGGTAACTCAAGGCGGTAAGCCACCTTGCCGACCCGCTCTATGATTTTAAATGGCCCGATAAACCTCGGGCTTAGTTTCCCCCTTTTTCTGAATCTGATCACACCCTTCCATGGGGAAACCTTTAACATAACCATGTCGCCTACCTGAAATTCGATCGGTCTTCGTCTTTTGTCGGCATAAGACTTTTGCCTATCTTGGGCTGCCTTCAAATGGGCTCGCACCACTTCAATTTTCTCATTAGTGGCTTGAACTATGTCTTTATGTGCCAATTCACGTGGTCCCACTTCACCCCAACACACCGGGGTCCTACATTTTCTACCATATAGCATCTCGTAAGGTGCCATGCCAATACTCGAATGGTAACTATTGTTATACGAAAATTCAGCCAAAGGTAGATAAACATCCCAACTTCCGCCGAAATAAATAATACATGCCCGTAACAAATCCTCGAGCGTTTGTATTGTTCTTTCACTTTGCCCATCCGTTTGGGGATGGTAGGCGGTGCTAATGAAAAGTTTCGTTCCCATGTGTCCTTGAAAATCTCGCCAAAAGTTTGAAGTAAACCGGGTATCTCTATCCAACACAATAGATACCGGTACTCCGTGACGTGCCACTATTTCGTTCGTATATACCTCGGACATCTTTTCCGAAGTATATGTCTCTCGTATAGGAATAAAATGAGCACTCTTCGTTAATCAATCTACAATCACCCATATAACGTCAAATCCCCGAATCGTTTTAGGTAGTTTGGTCAATAGGTCCATCGTGATATGTTCCCATTTCCAAACCGGGATCTCCAAAGGTTGAACTTTTCCATATGGTTTCTGGTGTTCCGCTTTGACTTGTAAACATGTCAAGCACTTCTCCACGTATTTTACTACATCCCTCTTCATTCCGGGCCACCAATAATTTTGTTTCAGATCGTGGTACATCTTGGTCGCACCCGGATGAATAGAATATCGGGATTTATGAGCTTCATCAAGTAGAAGCATCTTCACCCCACAAGTATTTGGAACCCATATTCTTCCGGATCGAGTCTTCAACCCATTCCTTCCATCCAACAAATCTTTTAACTGGCCAATTATTCTTTCCCTCTTCCAGTTTTCCTCCTTCACTGCTTCTACTTGCGCCTCCCGGATACGTTCAAGTATACCCGAGGTCACCACAAGCTGCATCGACCTTACTCGTATTGGGACATAATCCGCTTTTCTGCTCAGAGCATCCGCCACCACATTTGCCTTTCCGGGGTGGTAGTGTATTTCGCAGTCGAAATCCTTCACCATTTCTAACCATCGTCTCTGGCGCATATTTAACTCCTTCTGATCGAAGAAGTATTTTAAGCTCTTGTGATCGGTGTATATGGTGCACTTTACCCCATATAAATAGTGCCTCCATACTTTTAACGCAAATACCACCGCAGCCAATTCGAGATCGTGCATGGGATATTTATTTTCATGTATCTTCAATTGTCTCGAGGCATAAGCTATAACTTTGCCTCGTTGCATCAAAACACATCCAAGCCCCAAAAGTGAGGCGTCCGAATAAACTACCAAGTCCTCGACTCCGTCCGACAACGTTAATACCGGAGCTTGAGTTAACTTCTCTTTTAGCGTTTGAAACGCCCTTTCTTGTTCAACACCCCAAATGAACTGTTCCTCCTTCCGGGTTAACTTTGTTAGTGGCGACCCAATCTTGGAGAAATCTTGAATGAATCTCCTATAGTATCCCTCAAGCCCTAAGAAGCTTCTAATCTCCGAAGGATTCTTCGGAGGACTCCATTTTGACACGGCCTCTATTTTTGAAGGATCTACTAATATTCCATCGGTGCTTATGATGTGGCCGAGGAATTGCACCTCTCGCAACCAGAAGGCGCATTTCGAGAATTTCGCATACAACTTTTCTTGCCTGAGTGTCTCTAGTTCCTCTTGTAAGTGGTGTGCATGTTCTGCTTCATTTTTCGAGTATACCAGAATGTCGTCAATAAACACGATTACCGATTTATCCAACATCGGCTTGCAAACCCGGTTCATGAGGTCCATGAAAGCCGCGGGTGCATTTGTCAGCCCAAACGACATCACGAGGAACTCGTAATGTCCGTATCGCGTGCGGAAAGCCGTCTTCGGCACATCTTCCTCCTTGACCTTTAGTTGGTGATACCCCGATCTAAGGTCAATTTTTGAAAACCAATTCGCACCTTGTAATTGGTCGAATAGATTGTCTATTCTCGGAAGCGGGTATCGATTCTTTACCGTGAGTTTGTTTAACTCCCGGTAATCGATACACATGTGCATGCTTCCATCTTTCTTTTTCACGAATAGTACCGGTGCGCCCCAAGGAGACACACTCGGCCTTATGAATCCTTTGTCGAGCAAGTCTTGAATTTGTGACATCAACTCTTGTAATTCCGACGGCGCGAGCCGGTACGGTGATTTAGCTACGGGTTTTGCGCTCGGGATCAATTTGATTCTGAACTCTACTTCCCGTTCGGGCGGTACCCGGGTAAATCTTCCGGAAACACATCTTCGTAATCCCGTACTACCGGTACATCTTCAATCTCCAGTGATTCCTTTTCGGGCTCATTCGCGTAAATCATAAATGCCTTGCATCCTTGCTTCATAAGCTTGTGAGCTTTCAACATCGAGCATATTATGGGGTTACCTCCTTTTTTGCCATAGATAGTGACGTGTTTCCCGCTCAGAGATGTTAGCTTTATCTCCTTACGAAAACACACGACCTTTGCGTTGTGCTGAGATAGCCAATCCATCCCAACGACTACTTGAAACTCCCCCATTGACATCGAGATTAGGTCTATCAAGTATTCTTCATCATCGATGCTTAATTTGCAGCCTCGACAAATATCACAAACTATAAAACTTTTGTTGTCCCCTATTTCAACTTCTAAGGGCACATATAATTTTGTCAATACAAATGAAGGATGTCGAATAAATCCATGTGAAATGAAGGATTTATTCGCACCCGTATCAAACAATACATGTGCAGGAATTGAGTTAATTGTGAATATACCTGAGACCACATCGGGTTCTGTCTTCGCTTCAACCGCGGTAAGTTGGAAGGACCTAGCTTTCGCTTTTGGAGCTTCCGTTGGAGATTCTTTAGTGTCTCTCCTTCCAACCAATTCTGGGCATTCAGACTTTTTGTAGCCGGGCTGATAACATTTATAGCAAACGGAAACCTTTCCGGGACATAACGATGCGGTGTGTCCCGTCTTCCCACATACCGGACACGGCTTGTCTTTGAAGCGGCACTCACCCTTGTGCCCCTTTCCACACACCTTGCAACTTGGCGACCCGCCTTTAGCATCCACTTTCTTCCCCGATTCCACAGTTCGAGCTTTCTTTGTAGGGCTTGGATTCGCATCCTGTGCCCTTCGTTCACCCCTTTCAACTTGTTTCTTCAATTCAATTTCCCATTCCCGAGCAATGTTTATGATCTTGGTAAGGGTTTCGTATTTTGAAGGAGTCATAAACTCCCTATACTCGGCGCTCAACATGTTATAGTAGTAGTATATCTTTTGTTCTTCATTCGTCACCAGTTCATTGCAAAACTTCATCTTATCCATAAACGTTGCCGTAATCTTGTCTATGGTCTCACCCTTGTGCCTAAGTTGCATGAACTCTTCCTTGATTCTATTAATCACCACCTTGGGACTATGATGTTTAAGAAACGGTGTCTTAAACTCCTCCCATGTCATGGCCGTCGCCGTTTCGGCTCCTATTTCCTTCTTTTTATTGTCCCACCAATCTTTGGCTTGACCCCTCAACTGACCCATTTCGTAAGCAACAAAGTCACTTTCGTCACAATGGGTCCTTTCGAACACTCCTTCAACATCGCTTAACCATCTCTGGCATATTATCGGGTCAACCTCCCCGTTGTAGATCGGCGGTTTACACGCCATAAACTCTTTGTACGAACATCCCTTACGTTCTCCCGATTTATCTTTCATAAGGTTGACACTATCTTCCAACCTTTTGACTCGTTCTTCGACAAGTGACAACACCGTGTTTTGAATTTTGTCTATAAACCCGGATAGACTACCTTCAATTGCCTTCCCCACTTCTTCGGCAATTATTTCTTTCATTTGTTCGGTGCTTGTCTGCACCGGATCATCATCGTTTCTTTCCGACATCTTGAAACTAAAATGTTTACATTAAACGTTAAACATTTCATTTATAACATTGCTTCATTTGTTTCGGTTTAGCCAAGTTCCTAACTTGCTTTAACCGTTCACATTTGGTGCACTTTCCGGGTTTGAGTGAATTAACACACTCTTCCCATGCACATCAATTCACTTCTCATTTCTTACATAAGATATAATCTATTAAAATAATAAGTTAATTCTTACCGGACGATCGATCAAGCTTGAACCGAACACTTTGTTGACAACCTTAAGCTCTGATTACCAACTTGTAACACCCATCTAATTACTACTCGATTTTAATCCAAATTTATAAGATTTTAAATAAAATGCGTCTACGTTAAAGCATAAGTTACTAAAATATCGTTCTAAGTAACCATAAACTAGACAACTACAGACTAGCTTGAACATTCATGACATATTTGACAAGTTGTTTACATACAAAAACATTGTCCAATAAAGTTTAGATATCGCGGAAGCTTCTAAAGTGTGTTCGGTTCTTTAAAAACCTTGCTTGACCGCCATCCGTAAGATCCCCAATGTCACCTAAGGTCAAAACCGCTAAAAATGTTAGTTTTGACATTGATATAGTACATATAAACAAGTTCCGACATCGAATCATGAAAAATAAAATAAAATTTCAAAACTGATCCTGTCGCGTGTCGCGCCAGGTGCCTACATTTTGTCGCGTGGCGCAGGTGGCCCCGCATGTCACGCCAGTCCCCTGTGTCTCCCCCGCGTGGCGCGGGGGAGTACGTTTTCCAGCAGGTCCAGGAGCTGGTCCTGCATATCCGCCCATCTCCGGAATTTCACAAATTTCAACTTTAAATGCTCATAACTTTTCGCTCGGTTGTCCGTTTTAGGTGATTCTTTTTCCTATACGTCTGTAAATTCATTACCGACGTGTCTATCATAATTGTCATACCGAAAATTTGGTTTACGGGCCGAACGAATAAAAAGCACTTATGCATTATTCGACCCATTCAAGTTACACTCATTTTACTACCCTTTTTTAATTAGTAAACATAGGCGCTTTTTACCCAACTTCCGGGGCTTATTATCACCGGCATTTTATTACCAATCTTATAGTTTCATGCTCGTATGATTGTAACCGCCTATGCTAACTATTAATAATTCTAACGATACTATTACACCATTATTCAACCCGTTTGGCTCATCTTCGGAATCCTCCATTATGATGACTACCAAACGAATTCTAACCAATTCTTAACCTATTATTTCAAATAACGGATATTGTCATTCGATCAACACAACCTTTATTCTATAACGCAACTAAACATACTCTAGTTATCAAAATTACTCAATGTAAGGGATCAAGTTACATACCTTCAATGCACGCCCTTCAAACGCGAGTCACCACCGGCTTGTCCACTCGACGCTCCGGTATCTTTTCCTATAGAGTTCAATTCATGGTACGTTTAGAACTCCTTTTTAATCATATGTCGCATAATTTGCTTAAACATCACAATTATGCGTCTCAACTTTAAATTTCAGTTTTAAGCCTTCTTTGAGGCATTTTTACAAACACTTTATGGGCAGAATTTTACATGATCTATTAACAAGTTCATAACTTGTCATATAGCCCAAATTCACATCAATCAAACTACCTAACATAAATATTAGTCTCTATAATTCTGAAATAACTTCACATTTATCAAATTACACTAGAAAAATTCCCAATTTCCTAGTGTTTATCAATTTCTACATAACCCATTAATCACCTACAATGGTGTTCATAGATTTCACTAAAATTTCACATGATTTCAACTTGTATTTGTCTAGGGTTTGCCCCTAGACACTATATTGCTCCTAATCCATCCATGAAACAAACATGCAAATCATAAACTTCAGTTTTATAAATTTACCTAGAAATCCAACTAGAGATTCCTCATCAAATTCACATACCATATGAATCCCCTTTCAATGGAGATCGCGTATTTGTGTTTGAGACTTGATGTAGAACGAATTTGAGCTATCAATTTAGTGGATTTTTGGATGAACTAGGGCTTGTGAGAGCCCTTGTGTCGCCCCCTGTGCTTGAACGACCAGACACACACTCTTGTGTGTGTTTGGTGTGTTTTTAATTTGTTTTTAATTTGTTTTTAATAAATCAAGTTTCAAGTTTAACACCTTTAGTCCCCCTAATTTCCTTAGTTCGTATTTTCCACCTATGAGTCACTATGGGGCTCAATACTAACTAGGTTATTTAATTCTTGACAGTTTGTACCCGTCTATTTAATACTTTATAATTTTAACATAAGGCTTTATGTTTTCGGGATGTTACATGCGTTTTTAGTGTGAACTCATGAGATGAATTCGAAGGAGCATATGCACGTGCTAGACTTAACCACACTTCCCGAGCCGTGTCTCCTTGGATGTGTTGAAACGAAGACTCGGAAACGGTGGATATAATGATCATGCGGACGTGTGCATCATTAGCAATCCAGTTTGTAAAATTAGGGTTTGTAGTAGTTGCATCACCAGTTGTAATTTTCTCTTCCGGGCAAGATAACGTGTTGTCAACATAACAATATAATCCATTGGCCTTTAAAAACGGTTCCATCATAGCTTTCCAGTAACCATAATTGTTTGGGGTAAGATTGAATGCAAACTTGTGGGAATTATGGGATGTATGCTAAAAGCAGTAATCGTTGTCATGATGAGTAAAAACAATGATTTTTGATACCTGGGGTAGGCAAGTTGCAGGTCGATTTTTCGTCAGATAACGTTGATTGACGGCTGCTTAAAGTCGATTGCAGATTGACGGCTGGTTGAAGTCGAAAAACAATTGCAATAATAATCGGGATTTTCCTTTTGATGTTGTCGAACAGAAACCTCCTAGGAACCCCCAAGTTTCACGTCCACTAACTTCAATTCTTTTCTACCTTTTTTTTTTAAACAATAATATTTCCTCCACTATCTCTTGTTTTTTTTTAAAGAATAATATTTCCTCCACTAACTTCAATTCTTTTCTCCACTAACTTCAATTCTTTTCTGCAGGTCGATTGCTGTTGCTAATCGCCGGCTAGTTGACGGCGGCGAGTGGGGTTGCTTAGGGTTTACAAGTTGATAGGCTCTGATACCATATCAACTCTTAATTTCATTCATTATTCAATATTGATTACAAAGAGGTTTATATATATACTACTAGTTACAATAATAACCCTCTAACTTATGACAATTAAATATTTGGCTTAACATTAAAAATATGTGAAACAATGGATAATTAGTGTGACACCTGTCAAATTCAAGAAATCATGTATTATACAATTTTCATTGTTTTTGTTAAAACTAATAGTGTTCAAACACAAACATGTCAAGTGGGCTTATTATTCATTGCTGGATTTGTTATAATTATAACTGGGCTTATTGTCTTGGACTCTTGGGCCCATATATGTCCTCACAGGTTGTTACGTTTTGTTATTATTGTTGTAACGACTGGGCTAAGTGTTTAGCTATAAGAAAGTCGGTTACTGGGTTTAGTATATTTCTAGGAAACTCCTTAGTTTCCTGGAAAAGTAAAAAACAAAGGGTTGTGTCTCGATCCACAGCAGAGGCAGAGTATAGAGCTATGTGCTCTGCCACATGTGAAATAATGTGGATCTTAAACATTTTAAAGGAATTGATAGTGAGCTATGAATTTCCGGTTAAATTATTTTGTGACAGCCAATCAACTATTTTTTTTTGCATTGAATCCAGTGTTTCATGAGCGAAATAAGTATTTTGAAATTGATCTTCATGTTTTGCGAGAAAAAATAGCTGATGGTATGGTGAATCCTGAAAAAATTGCCACTGAAGATCAGTTGGCAGAATTGTTTACAAAAGGTTTGAATTGTGTTTAGCATGATGTATTGTGTTCTAAGTTAGGTCTAATTGACATGTTTGTTATTTGAATCAAGGGGGGATGTTAAAACTAATAGTGTTCAAACGCAAACATGTCAAGTGGGCTTATTATTCATTGTTGAATTTTTTTATAATTATAACTGGGCTTATTGTCTTGGACTCTTGGGCCCATATATGTCCTCACATGTTGTTGCATTTTGTTATTATTGTTGTAACTATTTGGGTTAAGTTGTGAGAGGTTGTTATGTTCAAGGGGGCTATATGTAAAGTTTGAGGGATTGCGATCATCTCTTCACATAGTTTTGGGCTGAAGTGTAAATGTTGAGTCTGGACATATAAAAGGGGAAGATATGCGCAGATGTTCATTAGTTCCCCTAATTTTCACTTTCACACTTCTATCTGTGGTTCTCCGATGATATTAGGGTTTTGTATAGTTTGTTTCTTTGTTGTTGAAAGATCGTTTAGTGTAAAACTCTCTGTTGTTTGAGAGAGTTAGATCTTCAGGTGTTGATGATCATCTAGGTATTTGTTTTTATCAGCTGTTTACAGATCTCACATATTGTTAGATCTAGGGTTTGGGGTGTTTTTTAGGTTTGGGTAACCAATAAAAGTTTTGGTCACCGTTTTATCGCTTCTCTGTTGCTTGTTTGATTCTGTATGTTGCATATTCTGTTTCTCCATACCATTTAACATGGTATCAGAGCTATGCGATAGCTCTTGTGTTTGATTTTGGGGTTTCCGTTGTGTTCTAGTGTTTAGATCTGTTTTTTTTTCGTCTTCTTGTTTGTTCTATTTTGATCTGTTTCTTGAAGTGTGTGCAGGTACAAATCATGTGAGATCTGTTTGGTTCTGGTGTGATACAAACCCTAATTAGGGTTTGTTGGTGTTTGCGAAGGAGATCTCTTGTCTTCTGTTTTTGAAGACCCGTGTTAGTCTCTGAAACCCTAGAAGGTTCAGGGCAAACTAACCAGGTGTGTTTTGTTTTTGGCTTGATCAGATCTTGTAGTTCTTGAAAACTACAGTTCTAATCTCTTTTGGAGTTAAACGCACCCTCTGTAAGATCTTTCTATTTTGTTCTTTAATTTCTATTGTTGAGATAGTTGATGCCGGAGTAGTGAGGACCAGCCTGATTGTTGTTTTGTTTAGTTGATATCGGGGTAGAGAGGACCGGTCTATCTGTGCTCTTGTTTGTTGTTTCTGTTTGTTGTAGTTCTATGGTATATCTGTGTTCTGATTGTTCAAGTGTTGTTGTTGTTGTTTACTTGTTATCTCATCTATTAGTGTGTGGCTCCTGTATAAAGACTTATCCAGGCACTATAAGTGACGAACTTGGAATCTAGCCACTGATACAGCTTCTCCTTAGGGTTTTTTACATCTTGATTGATTGGTCTTCTGTCATTAGTTATCTATTTGATAACTTGTGTTCTCATGATTGTCATCTGTTTGTATAGTGTTTGTCTATCTGCTTATCTGTTTTTTGTCAATATGGATGGTAGTACATCTGTTACTCTCATTAGTAAATTAGACATAGGATCCCCTCTTCACTTGCATCCTAGTGATTCTAGTGCCTTGACTATTGTTAGTATAAAACTTAAAGGTACTGAAAATTATACTGTCTGGGCTAGTGCAATGAAGCTTGCACTAGAAGCTAAAAATAAATACGGTTTTATAGATGGTAAATGTGAGAAACTTGAGGATGATGATGTCTTGTCTGTCCAATGGGATAGGTGTAACTCAGTTGTGCTTACTTGGTTGTTAAACTCTATATCTGAAGAATTGTTTCTTGGTCAAGTCTTTTCTAAGTTGGCTTCTGAGGTCTGGAATGATCTTAAGGAGTCCTTTATAAGGTAGATGGTTCTGTTGTATATAATTTGTATAAAAAAATCAACAATATTTCACAAAATGGTAGTTCTGTGGCAAACTATTATAATAGATTGACAACAACGTGGAAGCAGTTTGATGCTATGTTGCATCTTCCTTCATGTTCTTGTCAAGCTGCCAAGGATTACAATTATTTTTTGACATTAATAAAATTAATACAGGTTCTTATGGGGCTTGATTATGTTTACCAACCAGTAAGAACAAATATGTTAACAAGAGAATCATTTCCTCTGTTAAAGTGGCATTCTCTATTGTTTTTAGAGAAGAGTCACATAGGTTGTCTAGTACTAGTTCAAAAGGGCAGAGTGTGCCTTTTGTTACTAAGCCTAATCAAAACAGTTTTGATCCTGAAAGAAGAATGACTAGAGGACCCAACCCAAACTTGAAGTGCACGCATTGTAATATGATATGACACACTGTTGATAGGTGTTTTGAAGTCATAGGGTATCCAGGTGGGTTTAAGAGAAGAACTAATAATAATGATCAATATTTTAGAAACAATTTTAATAATAATAAGTCTAATAACACTACTTCTGTTGGAAATTCGGGTTTGCCTTTTACATCTGAGTAGATAACAAAGTTGTTGAGTTTAGTTAGTGAAAAAAGTGGAACAGATACACAATGTTCAAATATGGGAGCTGAGTCTGTTTGTGTTAATAACTTTGTTAGTTGTTCTAGTTATGTTGTGTTTAATAGTAGTATCATGTGGGTTATAGATTCTGGGGCTAATCAACACATGGTTAATAATGATAAAGAAATGTTTCATGTGATTGATGTCTCAGAATTTGATCTTAAAGTTAGTCACCCAAATGGAACTAATGTTAAAAATATGAAAATTGGTAATATAAAATTGATAAATGGGGTGGTTTTACAAGATGTCTTTTATGTTCCAAGATATAATGTAAATCTTCTATCAGTTTATAAACTTGTTAAGGATAATCAAATTTCTGTGATTTTTAGTGAAAATAATTGTGCATTACAGGATTCCAAATCATGGGTAGTCCTGGTGATTGGTAGACAGGATAGTGGTTTATATTTTGTTGGTAATGGTAATTCTATGAATGTTTGTTTTAATAGTGTTATTAAGTCTGATGTGTGGCATAGTAGATTAGGTCATCCATCTGATCAGGTTTTAGCTGTGTTGAAAGATAGTCTTGATTTCAAAAATGTCAGTCATGATCCTTGTGAAATTTGTCATAGGTCTAAGAAAGTTAGAGTTCCATTTCCACTCAGTGAACACAAGTCTAAATTTGTAGGTGACTTGGTTCATTTAGACTTATGGGGACCATATAAAGTCACAAGTTATGAAGGATATAAGTAGTTTTTAATAGTTGTGGATGATTATTCTAGAACTGTTTGGTGTTATTTTTTGACAAATAAAACAAAAGTGTTTGAAAATCTTAGTAACTTTTATGAACTAGTATTAACACAATTTAAGAAAAAAAATAAAAGTGTTTAGGAGTGATAATGAAACCGAATTTGTTAACAATCAAATGAATATGTTTTTTTTAAATCTAAAGGTATTTTTCATCAAACATCGTGTTCCTATACACCACAACAGAATGATGCGGTGGAGAGGAAACACAGACATCTCTTCAACACAGCTAGAGCCTTGATGTTTCAAGGTGGTTTGCCACTTAGGTTTTGGCCAAACTGTGTTCTGACAACTATCTATTTAATTAACAAGTTACCCTCGTCGGTTTTAGGTGGTAAAAGTCCGTATGAAGTCATGTTTGGTTTTAAACCATCCTTTTTTCATTTAAGGAACTTTGGTTGTCTATGTTTTAGTACTATTCTAACTGAGTCAGATAAGTTTGCTTATCACGCTGATAAATGTGTGTTACTTGGATACTCTAATGTTAAGAAGCGATATAAACTGTTGAGTTTGGATAGTAAAAAAAGTTTTTTACTCTAGATATGTATAATTTTATGAAAGTGTATATCCTTTTAAGACTAAAAATGATAATCAATAGTGTTTTGTTGATAAAAACTTAAATCATGATTTTTTTATTTTTGTGAAACATCGTCAACTGAAGTTCCTGTCGTACCCAATGATGAAGAGGGTGGACATGGTTCTCATGATCATTCCATTGATGATCAACAACCATTGTTACCTTCTACATATGCCACTGCTCCAAGTGTTGACTGTGGTCTACATGCATCTGAGGAGCAGGAGAGTAGTAGTAATCAGGTTAACAATGGCGGGGCAGAGGACACTAGAAGGTCAAATGATGAGACCAGCCCATCTGAGTGTCTTGTCCATAATATTAGGAAATCATCTAGGGGTGTTGTGTTTCCTAGGAGATATGATGATTATGTGGTTGAAGGCAGAGTTAAGTATGGTATTGAGAAGTTTGTTAATTATTCAAAATTTTCTGTTGAGAATATGTGTTTTGTATCACGTTTGAATAAAACAGTGAACCATCTTCTTATTCAGAAGCCGTTAAAGATCCTAGATGGATTGAGGCTATGAATAAGGAGATGGAAGCCTTGTATAGATATGAAACTTGGGTTCTTATTGATTTACATAAGGATAGGAAACCAATAGGATGAAGGTGGAGTTATAAAGTAAAGTACAAGTCTAATGGTGAGGTTGAGAGGTTTAAAGCTAGACTTATTGCTAAAGGTTATAGTCAAAGAGAAGGGGTGGATTTTGGAGAAAATTTTTCTCCGGTTGTAAAGATGGTTACTATTCGTTGTGTGTTAAGTTTCGCCGTTCAAAATAATTGGCATGTTTTTCAACTTGACATTAAAAATGCTTTTTTATATGGTTCAATTTCAGAAGATGTTTTTATGTCTTTACCTCCTGGATATTTTTATGAAAATGAAACCAAAGTGTGTAAGCTTGTTAAGTCCTTGTATGGACTTAAACAAGCTCCTGGGAAGTGGCATGAGAAGTTAACCCAAGTCGTAGTTAATATGGGTTTTGTGCAGAGTGTGTGTGATCATTCTATGTATACATTGTCTAAAAATTTTGTGTTTGTTGTTCTTTTGGTGTATGTAGATGAAATTATTGTGACTGGAAACTCTGAGTCTGAAGTTCTAAATGTGAAAAAAAAAAATTAAGTATGAATTTTCAAATTAAAGATTTGGGAATCTTGAAATATTTGTGGGGTATTGAAGTCTTGTATTCTGATGGTGGTTTATGTTTAACTCAAAGGAAGTATTGTCTTGAATTATTAGATGAATTTGGATATTTAGGAGTCAAACTGGTTAATACTCCTATTGAACAAAGCCATGTTTTAACCGGTAAATTAGATTAAAAAAAATTAGAATTAGTTAAAGATGTTGCAAATTTTCAAATGTTAGTTGGAAAGTTGATTTATTTGTCAATAACCAGACCTGATATCAGCCATGTTGTTCAGTTTTTAAGTCAGTTTATGCATGCTCCTAATTCTGGCTATTTATAAGTTGCTTTACCATTATTTAATACTTAAAGTTGTCGCCGGTAAAGGGCCTTATGTTTAAAAAGGGGGAGTGTGTTTGATTTAAAGGAGTATGTTGATTCTGACTGGGCTAAGTGTTTAGCTACAAGAAAGTCGGTTACTGGGTTTGGTATATTTCTACGAAACTCCTTAGTTTCCTGGAAAAAGTAAAAAACAAAGTGTTGTGTCTCGATCCACAGCGAGGCAGAGTATAGAGCTATATGCTCTGCAACATGCGAAATAATATGGATCTTGAACATTTTAAAGAAATTGAAAGTGAGCTATGAATTGCCGGTTATTATTTTGTGACAACCAATCAACTATTTCTTTTGCATTGAATCCAGTGTTTCATGAGCGAACTAAGCATTTTGAAATTGATTCATGTTTTGCTAGAAAAAATAGCTGATGGTGTAGAGAATCCTGAAAAAATTGCCACTGAAGATCATTAATAAATATTTGTATATAACGGATATCTTTAATTATAAAAAATAAGTATTTATAATTAGGTAGGAGAGAGACGGAAAAACCGAAATGTAGATAGCTCCTAAGAATGACACATGTCCCCCGTAAGTTTATTTTAATATATAGTATAGATATGTGTCCGTGTGTAGAGGATCAAATATAAAGAAATTCAATTTAAGAAGAAAAACACCAATGGGGTGGTGGTCAATTGGCAAAGGCAACGTCTTTAAACACGTTGAGAGTGGGAGGTCTTGGGTTCAAGTCCCACAGACGACAGGAGTAAAGAAATTTGCCGTTCAAAAAACAGAAGAAAAAGAAGAAATGGTATAATGGCAAAACATTAAATATTGAGTAAATTACTTTTTGAGTCTCTGTGTTTTAATGGTTTTAAACACTTGAGTCCAAACTCAAAAAGTTTAACGCTCTGAGTCCCTAACTTCTCATTTTATAACGTTTTGAGTCCCCGTGTTTTAGTAGCTTTAACCACTTGAGTCCAAAATCAAAGCACAGGTTTTAGAAAATTGGTCTCAAAGCATTATAAAATGACGGATTGGGACTCGGAGCGTTAAAATTTTTGATTTTGGATTCAACTAGTAAAAACCACTAAAACGTAGGGACTTAAAAAGTAATTTACTCTTAAATATTTTATAAGTTTTTACATTAATATTCTCTTTCTAATTAATTAGTTAATTTCATTTTACCCTACACATATAAAATTTTATCATACATATATCCTACACATTATCAAATTTTATATTACATATGTCAAAATTTATCATACATTTTATGTTAGAAAGTTCGTAATTTATCCTACACTCTAAATTAATTTTTTTAATGTATATATATGGTTAGGGTAAAATAGGAGTTATAAAAAAAAAACCGTAAGAACCATTTACATCCTTTGATCTTGCATAAATGGATGGATGAGATTAATCTACTTTTCCGAATTTTGTTTTTAGCGAATTCTATTTAAAATCATTAAAGAGTGCATCAGAAAGTAATTTTGTCAATTCCTTCTTGAGAATGTTAGATATTTAGTGTAATCGGGATTGACTTGGTGATCCAAGCGAAAAATAATATACATCAAGCAAGTTAGGAGGTGCGGGAGTGCACGCTTGTTTGAGTTATTATAATTCGAAGTGTACTGGCGGAGCCCGAACTCTACGGGGGTACCAAGGGGGCAGCGCCCCTGAGAGCAGGGTCCAAGGGGCGGCAGCCCCTGGCGGAGTCCAAGGGGCAGAGCCCCTGGCTGTGGTCGAATAAAAATTGGAGGCAGCTGTGTCTGAATAAAAATTGAGGTAACTGCTTAATGGCAGTTAATGATCCCTAACCCCAAAATTCGTATTCAGTTTTTGGTCTCAATTCTCTGGGCTAAAAAATTCATGCAAAACACATACACTGATTCATTTTCTCAAAATCAGAGTTGTATCCGATTGAATTTTTCTGGTGAACCATCGAAATAAATTGATCTGAGAGTGATTACATGCCTCTCTGATCATCCGGTTTCTGAAATTTCCCCAACAAAGAAGACCCGCCACACTCTTTACATCTCTATTTACCAATACTATTTTACCATCAAAAATCATATTTTGCCATAAAAAATCAACAAGCCCATATAAGAAATATACAATACGTGTAAAATATATAAAGAATACCTATATAGTTGAATCTCACCGAAAATGTCTAACAAACTAGGTGATGCCCCGCCCGCGTTGCGGGGCGATTACCGAATAATTCTCAACCAATAAAAAAAAAGTACTATAGTTTTGCTAGAAAGAAAAAGTAAAACGATGACAAGATCGCAATTTTGAGTTCAAGGCAAAACGGTAATTTGTAAGGACTAATGAGTGAGTGTTAGGCAGCTCATTGACACGATTTTTAGCTAGGGGCAAAGTCATATTTTTTTAGTAAAATCGTAATTTTTAGCTAGGGGAAAACAATATTTTTATTTTGCATTGGGGGCAAAAACGTTGTTTTGAATTGAGGGTGATATCGTAATTTTTAACCGAGGGGAAAATCGTAAATTTTACCTGGGGGCAAAAGCATAATGATATTTTGAACTGGGGGCAAAGACGTAATTTTAAACTGGGGTCAAAACCATAATTTTAAAGTGGGTATAAAATAATAAACTGGTAAAAAATCGTAATTTTGAGCCAGAGGAAAAAACTAAATTTTATTTTGAACTGAGGCGAAAACGTAATTTTGGCTAAGGGTAAAAGCGTAATTTTTTACCGAGGGCAAAAGCGTATTTTTTAGCTCGGGGCAAAAGGGTAAATGTATTTTGAAGTTGGGGCAAAACCGCATTTTTTAACAGCAGGCAAAACCGTAAATTTAAAGTGTGTATAAAATAATAAACTGGGTGGTCCAATGGGTATTGCTCGCCGCCCATTTGAACCAATGGCAGGGAAACATTATTCTGGGGCAAGAACGTAATTTTAAAATGTGTATAAAATAATAAACTGGTTGGTCCAATAAGAGATGGCCAGCCGCCCATTTCAACCAATGGTTGTCAAGCACTATTCTCGAATTCCCGCAAAGTGAGAATGTATATGTTGAAAATTTACATTATCAAACAGTTGAAAGTACTATTGTAAACAAAAAACATGTAGAAAATAAAAACTTGTTCTCAAATTGTTTTCGTCATCAGTCTCGACCTCAAAACTTGTTCTCGCATCGTAGGGTAACCCTAGCCGGCATCACTTAATCTGCTGTCAAAAAACCCTAAAAGGGAGGCGGTTATCAAGTAGTCGGAATATCTCTGTTCTCTCCGGCGTCAAAAAATGGAACGACCTGCTTGCAACATCACGTTCTCTCTGTTTTGTGGATTTAGAATGTTGCAATGTGTGATTTTTTTTGAGTTTGTGTGAGTTATAAAAAGAAGAAAGCTTTTTAGGAAGATAGAGAGAATGGCAGTGTAAAAAGTCGAAAATACCCTCCACCTTGTCCTCTCCAATAATGATGTGACAGATCCTTGTTGATATATATATATATATATATAGGGAGAGGATCATGAGAAAACTAGATATAAATGAGAAAACCAAAAAACTAACAAAAAAAAAAACACTAAAAAGGAGGGGGGACTTTTAATGAAGGAGGGGGGACTTTTAATGAAGGAGGGGTAAAATTGGAAAAAAAATATATAACTTTTCAGACATTTCCCATTTCTCCATACGTTATCATTTTAAAACAAAAATGACACCATAAGATCACAAATTTTTGTATATTTCATTCAAGTATATTCGAGCATATTTTTTATGACATAAAAAAAGATTTATGGTGTCGTCTTGTTTTCAATACTATTATTATAGTAGTGCACATGTGCAATATAACATGTACTACAATTGCATTACATGCTTAAAATTAGATTTTTGAGTCTAGTTTAGCTTTTAGGGTTAGTTTTTTTGGAGGTTTAGGATTAGGATTAGGTTTTTGGGTGTGGGGGGGAGGGGGGTTTAGGTTTTTGGGGGGTGGGGGGTTTAGGTTATTTTTGGGTTTATGTTTAGGGTTTAGTTTTAGGTTTTCGGGAGGGTGGGGGTGGGGGGTGTTTAGGTTTTTGGGGGGTGTCGGTGGGGGGTTGGGTTAAGTGGTTTAAGCTTTATGTATTAGTGCACATGTGCAGTACAACAAAAAAAAAATTTGAAAATTTTTTTCCATACATAAAAAGTAGCGATTTTTCTAAAAAAAAATTGTAAAAAAAAAAAACAAATTTTGGTATGTTTTTAGGTTTTTTTTAGGTTTTTTTGGTTATTTTTTTAGTTTTCTCATTTAAACTAGTTTTCTCATGATCCATCCCCTATATATATATATATGGTCAGGATTCAGAGAAAACGAAGGAAAGTGTGAGAATGATGAGAACGATTATGGATCGTCTGATCAAAACAATCTATGGACTAGATTGACACGGTGGCATTTTCGTAAATAACATAAATTTTATTACGTGGACGCGCTTCATTAAGGGTAAAAAAGGTAAAACGTCCTTTCTCACATAAAACGCCTTTGAAAAATAAAACGCCAAGCAAAAACAAAATGCCAAATTTATCACTGCGTAGTTTTCTCTGTGTTTTTATTTAAGCTCTTAGGTTACAAAAACGCAATAAAAATGTAAAATGCCATAATATATAAATGCCAAGCCTTACATACCGGATAAATGTTAATTGCATTTATTGTTATAAAATAATATTCTGCCTAAACTACGCGCCAAAAAAATCCTATAAATAGAAACGTCTCACCACCTTTCGTTTATCACACCAAAAAAACACACAAAAAACACAATGGTTCCTGGAAAATACAACTCATTGTAAAAAGCCAAAAAGTTGATAGAAATCAACGATGGCAAACATCTTTTCTTTGATACTCGGTAATGTTTTGCATGAAGTTTCGCTGAATGGTTTGTTACGTGAGGGGATTAAGATTTTGCTGCATGAGATGGACAAATTTCAAGAAAGAGGGACTGATGACACCCATATGCCATTTTGTCTTCTTTGTTCTTGAAGAAGGTTTGGGTGAGGAGAAGAGACTGATACCAAGGTAAATGTTATTTTTGGACTCCATGATGATAATGAGGATGACGGGCAGATATCATCCACCCACACGGAGTCGATCTATTTCTCCAACATCCACAAACCCACTTCAACACACGAACAAAGAAAGTAAACCACGCCAAACCCAAAACGACATTTATTTGTGACAGTTCTTGTAGTTTCTGTAAGGACCTAATACGTATTTGACAAAAAGTCGCAGCGGAAATTCGTGCCATAAAATTTCTTTCATCACAAACGTATTGACTTACTTGAAAGTTCATTTTAATATGTATCTTTTACAAAAATAAAGCATAAGTCCTGTTTACTAATAGTACATACTCAATTATTCCCGTACAATCTATCTTGTGACTCGGTCTTCGATCTCTATTCCTCGTGATAACCGCCCGTGACTCGTACAACCTGCACTCACCACATACATTCATCACATTAGTACATAAGACATAAACAAGATTCAAATCTCGTACTCTTTCCATTGCGTTATCTTTCTAACTTTAGGCATTTCATCCGCATATCCATATTCTGGCGAAGTTCCAATAATGTACCTGCATTACCTTTCATTCTCAAGGCACACTATTAATAACGTATTCCTCGACGTATCTAAATCATGCACATGTACATTTTTACATGTATACTGCACTGACCACATACATTCATCACATTAGTACACAAGACATAAACAAGATTCAAATCTCGTACTCTTTCCATTGCGTTATCTTTCTAACTTTAGGCATTTCATCCGCATATCCATATTCTGGCGAAGTTCCAATAATGTACCTGCATTACCTTTCATTCTCAAGGCACACTATTAATAACGTATTCCTCGACGTATCTAAATTATGCACATGTACATTTTTACATGTATACATATATATCTACACACTTACATACCTTCCTATATCTCTACATACCTGCATATTCTCATACGTACCTTCATATATACCAAATACATATCTACATACGCTCATACATTACTACATCTCTACATACGTTCATATACACATACGTATCTTCGCATACACATAAATACACATCTATGTACATACATCCATTATTATGTCTTCCTGCATTACATTTCATTCTCGAAGCACACTGTTAAAGACGTCAATACTTAAATGCATTGAAACCATGTATACAAATCATATATATATATCCACGTACATACATACATATCTTTACTTGCATACCCACGCATCTACTTACATACATACATGATTACATCTTCGCATACGTACTTACATACATACATACATAACTACGTACATACATACATACATTCATACATACATACATGCACACATTCATAAGTACATACATACCCACTTACTCACATACATACATACATACATACATACATACATACATACATACATACATACATACATACATACATACATACATACTTGCATCCACATATATATACGTTCACACCTACACACGTATGTACCTTCACACTCAAATACATAATGCTCATGCTCATACATAACTACTCGTGTACATACATATACCGATACCTACATATATACATCAATCATCTCCATTCATCCATAAACAAGAAAACTCTATATGTATACTAAGAAGTGAATCGAAAGTCACTTACCTCGAGCGTTAGTGTTCATGCTTGTTTCCTCGCCTCTGCTTGACCCGTTAACCTTCCGTTTTCGAGTCCTTGCTAATGTGACTCCTATCCTTTCATGTCATCACAATTACATTATGGTTAGCACACATGCTCATTCATACTACATTCGTTTCTTTCCATTCATACATTACTTGACTTTTTATTAACCAAATACCACATACATAAGGCATATAGACTAAAAGTCACCTTGTTCCTTATTCAAGCAACTCAATTATCATCATACACGACACATAGATCATCTACTACAATACGCCTGACTTCTCTACTATTACAATCATATCCGAAAGGCTAACCATGCTATACATTAACGCCAATTTTACACATAGTAACGCTTTAAACACACCTTAACAACTGTAACATTCGCCCGAAGCAATATTTAGTGTTTAGTAAATTGGTGACTAGAAAATCATATGTTTTAAGTTCATAAAACACATTATTTTCATTGCTGCATTTTCCACGCAGCAGCTGTTCGGGGTCACTTTCCCCCTTTTTAATCACATATTCCGACTTCGACTTTCAAATAAGAATTGTAATATGCGAAACAAGCTTTCCAACGATATAAGGCTCGTTGTCTAACTCCTAATAACGAATGAGATGCGGCCTTTACAAGATGACTATCTAGGGCTGTCAAAGTGACGAATTTACTAACTTTTCATGCTGTTTTGACCCACTAAATCTCATAACCAGCATCTTGTGACCAAATAAAAATTGTAACATGCGAAACAAGCTTTCCAACGATATAAGGCTCGTTGTCTAACTCCTAATAACGAATGAGATACGGCATTTACAAGATGACTATCTAGGGCTGTCAAAATGACGAATTTACTAACTTTTCATGCTGTTTTGACCCACTAAATCTCATAACCAGCATCTTGTGACCAAATAAGAATTGTAACATGCGAAACAAGCTTTCCAACGATATAAGGCTCGTTGTCTAACTCCTAATAACGAATGAGATACGGCATTTACAAGATGACTATCTAGGGCTGTCAAAATGACGAATTTACTAACTTTTCATGCTGTTTTGACCCACTAAATCTCATAACCAGCATCTTGTGACCAAATAAGAATTGTAACATGCGAAACAAGCTTTCCAACGATATAAGGCTCGTTGTCTAACTCCTAATAACGAATGAGATACGGCCTTTACAAGATGACTATCTAGGGCTGTCAAAATGACGAATTTACTAACTTTTCATGCTGTTTTGACCCACTAAATCTCATAACCAGCCTCTTGTGACCAAATAAGAATTGTAACATGCGAAACAAGCTTTTCAACGATATAAGGCTCGTTGTCTAACTCCTAATAACGAATGAGATACGGCCTTTACAAGATGACTATCTAGGGCTGTCAAAAGTGACGAATTTACTAACTTTTTAACACAAACTTGAATCAATTCAAGTTTAATGTAGGCATTTTATCAAACACTTTGTGAGCGTACTACAATCTAAGCTCAATGTACAAGTATCTCATGCATAAGCTTACTATCTCATATCAAAATCATTCATTCAACAATTACCATACAATTTTCATTCTAATTAGTTCATTCTACAACATCATACAACATCTAACTTCACCCATCAAAATTCCTTAGAACATATCACATATAGTCATCATCAACTTCATTCTACTATCACTACAAATGGGTTTTTCCCAAAACATCAACATAATCGAAATTAAGCATGCTATAGCTTCTATGTATTCATATTGCCTAGATTCCCTACTCAATTTCAATAAACATTCACGGATTACACATAACCCACTAAACCAAACATCACAAAAACACTTAATTCGACTTACTTTGTGTTAGAAACACTAAAATGATCAACATTCAGGTTCATGCATCCGAGCTTCCTTGAGATTTCTTCCCAATTTGATGAAATTAGTGAAACTAGGGTTTCACCTTTTCCTTGCCTTTGTTTGATCGATCCAGAGCCAGGCATACACACTGGCTTCTTTTTTTTTTTTTATCAAATATATTACACATTTACACATTAGCCCCCTTGTCTTTTAAGGTATGTTTAAATTGTTATTTCCATACTAACATGGTATCTTTTCTTAGTTTAACTTAGTTACACACATAAATTTAAAGTTATTGTCGTTTTTCTTACGGTACCATTTTACGGTCACCGTTTTCTGTTATTTAGCATCACGAAAATAATATTATTTTATAACATACGAAATTTGGGGCGTTACAGTTTCAATAGAAGAAAGAGACTGATGACACTGAAGATTAAGATCATAAATTTCTTCTATATGTTTTTTTTTTTCTTTATCTGTTATTTGTTATGTAATTTCAGCTAAGAACAACAAAGTACATTAATCATATAATGAAAAATATAATAAAACGCCAAACGGGCAAATGCTTGTAAAACGCCAGCATGCCATAAAAAGCCCCAAAAACTACCAAACTATAATAAAAATACTTTGAACAAGTACTATTATAACAAATCTAAAAAAACTTAAAAAATGTGCAAAGAAAATAAAACAAAAAGTCTCATCGTTATCTAAACGCCATTGGAAAACAAAACGACATAATTACAGCCGTCAAGATTAGACGTGTTACACCATAAAAACAGATGAATCTGAAAATAAAACATGGTAACTGCAAAACAGTAAAATGAAATGACGGAAACATAATTACTAACATTTATTATATTGAAAGCCAAATACTTGGGGAATTGAATTTATTTATCTTTTTCAAAACGCCATAATTACCTGTCATGCGCGGGAAAAAAAAGTCATTATTAAAGTAGACCATGAGAACACAACCTCAAACACGCCAAAAACATTGACTAAAAACGCCACATATTGTCCAAAACGCCAAAAACTTCAAAAATGGCTAAGGTTATTGCATGGAGGTTTGAAGGGAGGGAGAGACGATTCATCATAAAGTTCTCTGATAGGAGAAGGGTGAAGGTAAGGATAATCAAAGCCATGCTTGGTATGGATGAAGGGGTTCAGAGGGATATCCTAGCCCTTGGGGTTCCAATGGCCAACGATTATGAAAGAACCCGAACTGTAATAAAAAGATTGAACAGAAAATTTCCGACAGAAGATGATGATGATATTGACGATACTCCTCTACCAACACTTAGCAGTTGGGTGATGCATGAAGAAGCAGGAACGGTTGAAGTGACTTATCAACACGGGGTGCAATATTCATTGCCAATGAAGGAAATGTTGAAGACAAGGAGACTATCTCTCATTGAACAACTTTGTGAATTAGCACCTTCGAACGATGTAAAATCCAGGGTTGCAATGATATTCAAGAATAGCCTGCAGCAAAGAACAGACGAGCTAATGGCGTTATACGCCAATCTAAAATTTGATGATGATGAATCTGAAGAAAGTGATGAACAAAGCGATGGTTACATCTCTGATGTAATCCCATCCACAGAAGACTATTAGTTTATTTTGATTTCGTATTATTGTAATCTTATAAAATATTAATCTATGGTAATCAATTATTAACAAAAGACCCAAAACGCTAAAAAAATGAGCTGGAAAACGCCATAACGCCAAAAAAATTAACTATCTGACACAAAAAGAATTAATTCAACGAGAAGAAATCAGGGAAAAACAGTAAAACGTCAAGTAATTAATGATTCTAGTTAACGCCAAAATTATCTTGCACGCAAAAAATGAAGCAGTATGTCACACGCGAAAATTGGGAAAAAAGAAGAATATTGAAAAGACAAAAAAACCCTTCGGACCATGATCATGTCCCGCGCCACGTGTTGGCTCAGGATGCGTTCTCACCGTTTTCACACTTTTGGCCGTTTTCTCTTGATCCCATTTGTGTGTGTGTGTGTGTGTGTGTGTGTGTGTGTGTGTGTGTAGGAGAGGGTTTATTGGGGAACACTAAAAAGTGGGGAAGTGATGAACACTCTTAAAAATTATACTTAACATGTTAAAAAATATTTTTTTTCTAAATTTTTTCGACGTATTTTCTTATAAATACATGTAAAAACATTTTTAATAAAAAATCAAAAACTAAAAATATAAAAAAATGTTTAAAAACAGTTAAACATATATATATATATATATATATATATATATATCTTATAAAATTAACATAACATGTTAAAAATCAATTTTAAAACAGAAACAATTTCAGAGTTTTTTCTTATAAAAATGGGTAGAAACTTTTCGAAATAAATAAAATAATTTTTTTGTAAAAAAAAATTAGCCTTTTTTAACTGCTTTTTTATATTTTTAGTTTTTTATTTTTTTATTAAAAATGCTTCTACAAGTATTTATTAGGAGAAGCGCCGAAATTTATTTTAAAGAAAAATTGATTTTTAACATGTTAAGTTAAATTTTTAAGAGTGTTCCCCGGTTTCCCACTTTTTTAGTATTCCCCAATGAACCTCACACTGTATATATATATACACACACACACACACACAAATTTAATGCTATTAAGAAGGAAGACTAATAATTAATTATTTATGTAAGTTTACCAATATACCCTTACAATATCATTGAAATTTATTCGTCTCGATAACATTAAATATACCATTAAATAACATTCTTACAATAACATTAAATATAAGTTTACCAAAACTGTAGACCTTGCTAAAACCAAAACCCCTTGTACCTAAATACACCATTTCTGCAGAGAACCCATTTGTTTCATCATCTGGATAAGAAAAACCCAATTAACGTTATCGTAAGCGTTTTCAAAATCAATTTTAAAAAGAAAAGCTTTACTTTTAACTTTTTTTAGCCACGAGAGAGCTTCATTAAGCATATGCGGGCTATCGAGAACATACCTTCCTTTAAGGAATGTCGTCTGATTTTCCAAGATAACCGAGTCAATTACCTTCTTAAGCCGATTTGCCAAAATTTTCGATATTGTTTTACTAATGACCTCAATCAAGTTTATAGGCCTATAGTCCTTCAGCCCCAAGGGATCCTTCAACTTAGGAATGGGAGCAATGAACGGTGAACTACACCCACTAGATGTGATACCGTTATTATAGAACAAAGATAACAAACTACTAAAGTCTCCCTCGAACAAATTCCAAAACCTCTTGATGGACCTGAAATTGAGCCCATCAGGACCCGGTGCCTTGTCAGACTTACAATCGAAGACCGCATTTTTTATTTCTTCTTCGGTAAACGGAACCGTAATAGATTGAGTGTCCAATTCTGAGAGATTTTTAATGTTATGGCACGTTAATTTAGGTCTCGATCTAACCTTTTCCCTCAAAAGCATTTTTAAAGAATCTCATGACCTCTTTTTGACTAAAGAAGGTTTTGTTACCCACACTCCATCTATTAAAAGACCCGGGATGTTGTTACTAGCACTCCTACTATTGACGTACCAAACACTCGCTTCTTTTCAAATACATCATTTATCAATTAAATATATCTAAATTCATAAAATATTATATGGTTTAGGTAAATATATCTAAATTCAAAAAATATTAGATGGTTTAGGTAGAGAAAACAAAAATGTAAAAATATACCTTCAATCAAACGAGTTATCAACACTATTGGGTTAATCTAGTATCATTAGAAACAATTGATTGGGATGGAGAGTTACGACAAACAAACCTCCTAGGATGGAGGCGCTAGCAATATATGGAATAACTGTAATTGCACCCGGTTGCGTTCTCTATAAAGAACTAAATCATATTATGGCTTCCTCCCTCTTGCCCTCTTGTAGAGTGTGTATGGGTTTAGACTTACTCAGTGGTAGAGTTACTGGAGATCCTGTAAATATTTCAAAATCATAATCCAACAAGGTAATACAAAGGATATTTCTCTCTTGTATTTGACTTTTATGGGAAGCTTGTACGTTAATGACATCAATAACAAAGCGAGCACAATGTCAATGGGGTTAGAAGATGTTAAAATAGAACAAAGATCCCCTGTAATGTTTGCTTCTAGCGCTTTTGCCGGTTGCAATTTTATTCTAACTAGTAATAAGCCCCCGGTTGCGGTGGGGGCGTAAAACCGTGATAAATAGCACTAATGTCACACTACAACCAACAACCACCAACATTGAAGTTGTGGCATGTTAATGCGAAGAAATTAGACCGGCATATAAAACATAGAAAATAATAACTAACTTGATTTAGAACTCGCGCGTTGTGACGAACTTGTTAAACATGAAAAAAATAGACGACGTAAACACACTAAAACACACACGTACATTGCGCCATGTTAACTCGCAAAATTTAGAATGAAACGTATAACAAAACGTCAAAACATTGAACCACACACACACATTGTGCCGTGTTAACTCGAAAAATTCTGAACGAAACGTAAAACGAAAATTTTGCAAAATGTGAAAAACATAGGGAATCAAAGTTAAAAGTAAAAAAAAATGTGAGATTAAATTGGAAAACAGAAAACTTTTGGGTTAAAACTACAAAATCAAGTAGTTTTGGCTTGTAATATCAATTTTTTTTTTTTTTGAAAAATCCCCAATGCATAAGGTACAACACCTCAATACATCAACTTATTGCTAATTTATACTATATATAAAACAAGACTTTATTGAAAAGCTCGAAACAATAAGTTCTTCAATAATAAAGCAAGCACAATGCCAATAGTGTTGGCGCATCTCTAATGCTCGAGGTGGGTTTGTCTTTAGACCCGTCACCTCGGGACGTTACAACATTTCAGACCTCTACCTTAAAACTTACCTTTTTTCTTCCACTCCTAATCCTTCACAAACCTCCACTTCACACTCTACTTTTATATAAATATATACTATAAAAAATGGTTTTTGTGTGTGTGGTCCCCACCATATCCTTGGTCCATTGAGGTCCTTGGCGACGAACCCAATCAAGTTGGAAACCTCCCTCCAATGGAAACAACATCCTGGGTCCATGGGAAAGGTCTAAAATTCCAAACTTGCCACCCAGGGATGGAGATGCTCTTTAGACACATTAACATGGATAAAGAATATAGCACAGCCCCGGATTTTGAGGGTACTTTTAAGTTTTCTACTTCTTGTTGGTTACATTTTTATTTTCTGAAATTGGTTCTTAAGTTATGAAAACATAAGAAAAACTTATGTAAGAATTTTTTTTTTTTTTAAATTAGGGAATAAGTTAATGTTATTGAACATTTTGAGCCAAAAAAACCCAAAAAGCGACGAGTGGTTTTTTTATAATTATTTTTTAAGTTTCAGTTTATATATGTTAAAAACTGAATTTTCAAATATTTTTATGAAAAAACCCACTCGGCGCTTTTCTTGAGTTTTCTTAACGCAAGTGAGTTTTCTTTCTATCCCTTCCCAGAGATAAAACCCACTTGAGTTATGAAAACTCAAGAAAACCTTATGTAATTAGCTTTTATTTCCTAAAGAAATTAGGGAATGTAAGCGTACATGTATCAAATATTTTGAGTTTTCCTATAGAAAACCCACTGGATGCTTTTTTGAGTTATGAAAACTCAAATGAGTTTTCTTTCTATCTCTCTCTCATATATATATAGGAATGGGATCAAGAGAAAACGATTTGAAGCGTGAGAACAGTGGGAACGATTTTCAGCCATAGGATCTTTGTGATTTGTGGCTAAGATGATGAGGTGACATTTTTGTAAATAATGGGAACCTTATAACTACCACGAAGGGTAAAATTGGAAGATCCAAACAAGGGTGCACATGCTAATCACATGCCATTTTCCCCCATCATATTTACTTAGTTTTTTTTATATTTCCAACGAGTATACTATTGATATACTTTTCGAAAAAAAAATGAACTGGGTTTTATGACGTTTTTCTTAACTGGGTGTTTTATGGCGTTTTAGACTAGGTATTTTAATGGCGTTTTTATGAACTCGGTGTTTTTATGGTGTTTTAACTAGGTATTTTCATAACGTTTTTATGAACTGAGTGTTTTATGGCGTTTTTCAACTGAGTTTTTCATGGCGTTTTTCTGAACTAAATGTTTTATGGCATTTTTAACTGGGT
The DNA here is from genome assembly GCA_030545235.1 of Helianthus tuberosus. Taxonomy (NCBI): domain Eukaryota; kingdom Viridiplantae; phylum Streptophyta; class Magnoliopsida; order Asterales; family Asteraceae; genus Helianthus; species Helianthus tuberosus. The sequence goes on from CM060409.1 coordinate 180,311,433, forward strand.
ATTTTCATGGCGTTTTTCTGAATTGGATGTTTTTATGACGTTTTATTTGAACACCCAGTTCATGTGAGTGCGTTTTTTGACAATATTATCCCTTAGTGTAATTTAGCATCAATGTCACATGTCACCACCAAAATCGTTCTCACATTTTTCACCGTTTTCCTTAAATCCTGACCCTATATATATGTATATATATATATGTATGTATGGGATTAAGAGAAAATGATTTGAAGTGTGAGAACGATTTTCAGCCATAAGATCTATGTGATTTGTGGCTAAGATGATGCGGTAGCATTTTTGTAAATAATGGAAACCTTATAACTATCAGGAGGGGTAAAATTAGAAGATCCAAACAAGGGTACACATGTTAATCACATGCCATTCCCCCATCATATTTAAACGCCAATAATTTTTTTATACGTGATTATTTTTCTAAAAAAAATTACACCATAAAACTCAGCACTTTTTTATCTTTCCATTGAGTATACTATTGATATACTTTTCGAAAAAAATGAACTAGGTTTTTTATGACATTTTTCTGAACTTGGTGTTTTATGGCGTTTTTAACTAGTTATTTTCATGGCGTTTTTATGAACTAGGTGTTTTTATGGCGTTTTAACTAGATATTTTCATTGCGTTTTTCTGAACTGAGTTTTTTATGGCGTTTTCAACTAAGTTTTTCATGGTGTTTTTCTGAACTGGGTGTTTTTCATGGCGTTTTTCTGAACTGAGTTTTTTTATGGCATTTTCAACTGGGCATTTTCATGTCGTTTTTCTGAATTGGGTGTTTTTATGGTGTTTTATTTGAACACCCAGTTCATGTGAGTGGGCTTTTTGACAATATTACCCTTAGTGTAAGTTTATCATCAATGCCACATGTCAACACCAAAATCGTTCTCACACTTTTCATTGTTTTCCCTAAATCCTGACTATATATATATATATATAGTATGAGGATCCTGTAAAAAGTGCTCAAAGTGTGAGAAGTGTATTATAACACTATATATAATACTATATAACACCATATAAACACCGTATAACAATATGTAACACCATATAACACTATATAACAAATATAACACTATAGGTTGTCTGATAGCATGTCTATGATAGATGTATAGTGTTATATTTGTTATATGATGTTATATAGTGTTACATAGTGTTATATGGTATTATATGGTGTTACATATTGTTATACGGTGTTTATGTTAGTGCATGCGTCTGCTGACTTCGTCTTGTATCGAGTCTTGTATGTTTGTAGATAGATCAGGGCACGATATTCGAGAAAACATGTTAAAAGGCTAATTTCGCTTGAAATGGACAAAAGTCATTTCAAACGAAATCACTTGGCTAATTCCGCTTGAACTGGTAATTTCGCTTGAAGTGATAATTTCGCTTGAAAGTGATTCCGGTTGAGGCAGGTTCAAGCGAAATTACTTAGCCTATATATAGTGGTGTCTTGATTTCATTTGTAACTTTCCGGTCACTGAGTCGAAGTGCTGCCGAAGTGTCTACTCGCTGTATTTCTTTGTCAAATCAATCAAAAGACAGTTTAAAGTGATATTCTAGCTGAATTGACCTCGATATGTCTGTTTCCGCCTTTCGTATTGAGAAAAACTCTTCTGATCGACTCGTTCGGGTCTGAAAACGATCCTACAAGTGGTATCAGAGCTCAGGAAGAAGAGTTCTTACCAATTCAGCTGCTATTTCTGATTTCTACACCTTTTTCAAAATTAACAATTTTTCACGGTGAAAATGTCTTGAATTTCATACATTGTGCTCGCAATTGTGTTTTAACAAATCCTTGAAAGAATTGGACCTTAATTCGATCTAAAATTGGAAATATTTGTAATTCCGCTTGAAAAACAGCTCGAGTATAATACATCAGCAGGATTTCGCTTGAATTAGACCTTAATTCCGCTTGAAACCGGTATTTCATTTGAGTGATTTCGCTTGAAATAAGCTATTCCGCTTCAATCTGTCATTCCGTTTGAGCATTTCATACGGAATTAGTGATTCCGTTTGAAAAGTGTGTTAGTTCATACGGAATTAGGTATTTCGTTTGAAAGGGTATTCCGCTTCAAAGGGATCTCGTTTGATAGTGTTGATTCCGCTTGAAAGGAGTTATTTCGCTTGAACAGGGTAATTCCGTGTGAAGTGAGATTTCGTTTGAAAGGGTTAATTCCGTTTGAAAATTTATGTTTTGTGAACTTTGATAAACCGAAACATGGAAGAGGAAATTTATAACGCTTTTGCTACCCCGATTACTGTTACACAACAGACAATGTTGGAAAATGAAACGGGGACTATGCAAAAACCGCCTAAGCTCATGAACATTGAGGAATATAAAGGTTGGGAAGGACGTTTTGAAAACTGGGTTCAAGCAAATTATTTGGATGCTTGGGAATGTGTCGAAACGAAATATGTTAGACCAACGAATGATGACGAAGAGGAGATTGTAATTAAAGATATGAGTGCTGATGATAAAAAGAAATACAAAAACAAAAAAATGATGTTAAGTCTACTACAACAAGCTGTGAAAGAAGACATCTTGGTTTTATTGCAACATAATGGAAGTTCTTATTCGATTTGGAAAGCTTTAAAATCAAAGTTTGTTGGTAGTCAAGAAATGGTTAAAAACAAAAAGTCACTTTTGAAGAAAGAGTTTGATTTGTTTCGTGGTTTGAAAAATGAGAGCACAAAGCAAATTATTGAAAGATACTGTAATTTGTTAATGAACATGAAGAGATTGAGCATCACTAAAGATAATGAGGAGCTGATTGAAAAGCTAGCTGATGCGTTGCCACACGAGACTAGGGGCACATATCTCATGATGCTAAGGAACAAGAAAGGTTTTAGCAGTCTGACTCTAAGTAAATTCATTGAAAAGATTGAGGCTCAGGAGATGGAACAAAGAAAGATTTCAAGAATGAAAGATTTTGATGGTGAACAAGATATTGGTCTTTATTACAAAGCTGGTATTAATGACAAGACCAATATGTCACCAAAAGTTGAAACTGCATTCAACGCAAAGAGTTCATCGGGAGGTTCATCTAAAGGATCAAACAGTAAAACGAGTTTTTCATCATATCCATCATTTGATCCAAATTTGTCAGCAATAAAGAATGGCAGGAAGTTACAATGCAACATCGTATTGAATCTTGAGAATGATCAGGATTACTCAGAGGAAGTTGCTAAAAGTCACATGTCTTTGCTGGGAACTGTGTTGGAATCATACGGTAGTTTTGTGGCAGGTCGGATCGGAAATCCAATGTTGACCAAAGAGGATTACGATCAGATTGACGCTGAAGAGATGGAATTGATGGATATAAAATGGTGTTTGGAAAGCGTGTTGAGGAGAGCTGAGAAGTTCAAACAGATCTCGGGAAGAGATGATTTCCGTGATGCATGTGTTTCTAATTTGGGTTTTGATAAATCTAAAGTTACTTGTTTTCGTTGCAGGGAAAAGGGACACTTCAAGAGGGAGTGCACTAATCGCGAAGCAAGTGGAGCTCAAAATCCGTTCAACAACAATGATTACTACCGGAAGGCCATCTATCATCAAGTTGCTCAACAACAGCAAGAACCACAAGTGGCACATGGTAGAAAAGTAATAGAGGAGTCTTCGAAGGGAGCATGTTTGGTGAATCAAGATGATAAAAAATCTTCAACAGGTTTCAGTTGGGACAAATATATCTCAGCTGACGGTAAAGCATGTTTGATAGACCAAGACGATGAAAAGTTACCAGAAGGTTTAGTTGGGAAAATTTTAGCTGGGATGATTACTGTCCGGATAAAGAAATGCTAAAAGCAAAAGCTTTTGTTGCTCGAATTGAGGAAGATAGTGATGATGATAATGATTATTATGCTAAAAGAATGGCAAATCACTTCAAGATGATGGAAGAAAGTGATGGTGAAGATGAGAAAGCTAAAAAGAAAAAGAAGAAAATCAAAACACCGGTTAGCAGTGATGATGAAGATGTTACGGTGACCAGAAGAAAAGTGAAAGAAGTTTCAGCTTTCAAAATTGATGAAGAAGCTGATGCAAGAGAGATTCCAGTGAATTGTGAAACCTGTAAGATCATAAAGAAGAAAAACAGTGAATTGATTAACAACATGAACAGGTTGAAAGAATCATACGATGTTCTAAACAAAGCCATGAATATGTACAATGAAACAAGTGAAGAACAGGAAACAACAATGAAGACACTTCAAGGAGCGTTCATGATAAAACAGAAAATTGTGAACAATTACATTGAGAAGTGTGCCATTCGGGAACAAAAACTGGAAACTCAGCGAATTGAAACAGAAAGAGTAAATCATTTATTAAAAAGTTACTCATGTACTTCTTATGTCATTGACAGGATTTATCCAACTGTTGAAGGCATGAAGGCATTTGAGGTTTATGAAGTAAATGAAGAACAGAAGAATACTGAAGTAAAGACATCTGGTAAGAAACAAAGTGCCAGTTACAACAAGTTTCCACCCCCGCTTGAAAATGGATATTCTCCGAGAAATCCAAATTCAGAAAGAGTCGAAAAAGCAACAAACTTACAGTGGGAGTCGGAGTCTTCAGTTAACTTGCCAGAAAATATTGATGTCACTTTTACATCATCTGACACTGATAAACAATCTCAATTGATGAAGAAAGTGGTGGATCATGTGTTAGATAACGATGAAATGGATGAGTCAAAGTCGGAGTCTAAATCAGAGTCAAAGTCTAAGTCTGACATGTCAAGTCCTTCAGTCAAAAGGGAGAAACGGGTGTACAATAATGAATTCATGTTATCAAAATCTAATTTGAATGATGAAACATTTAAAGTGGCATATACTTTGAATGATTCAGACAAATTATATTCTGATGAGGAATTTCCAATAAGAGGTGTTAAACCAGAATTGATCAAAAAGGTTTTCAAATTAACAGAAATTAATATTTCTGAAATAAAAGATTTAAATCTTAAGGTTAAACCTAAAAAGTACACCTCAAGAATTCAACAAAGAGAAAACAAGAAAAAAGGTTACAGTTCTGGTTCTGGTTATCGAAAGAAACCAAACCATAACGGTAATTTCAAAAAGAAAGGTCTTGGATTTATTCCACCAAAAAATTATCAAAACGAAAAATATGTTCGAGATTTTAAATCAAAAATGATATTTGTTTCAGGTACATCTTCTGAAGAGGAAAAAGAAAATTTGTTCAGAAAGCAGTCGAACAAAGAATTCCTTGCGAAAAAGCAAGAAGAAATGGAGAAGATGTTTGATCAAAAGAAGAAGGAGAATCGAACATGTTTTAAATGTGGTAGAATTGGACATCTAGCTGTGAAATGTTCACAAGCAATTCAAACCAAACAGGGAGTTTCTAAACTGAAAGAAAAAATGGTTGAGTTTAAACCACCAATTGAGAGAACTAAACATTTCAAAAATTCCAAATTTGAAATTGGTGAATGTTCAAACAAGTTTTACAAGCGAAAAGCAAATCTTGACAACCAAAAATGGGTTGTTAAGAAGTCTGATGATAGTGCTAGCAATGATTCTGATTCATCAAAATTAGAGGAGCTATCTTCTGGCGATGAATCTGATTCCACAAAGTCAGAGGAGCCACGTGTTGAGATAAAATTGGAAACATCAGTACCGCCAATGGATGATGTCAATTTTCCACCATTGCGGGCTGAGAATTTTAAACAAAAAGTTGGTAAAGTTGAGATTTCAAATCAATTTTTTTGTGAAAAGAAAGAATTTGATATTGAAAAAGCTTTTAACCCCAAAGTGCAACATATTTTTGGTAAAATGGTTGATGGGAAAGTCAAAGGGGTGAATGAGTTTTATGAGAAAAAATTGAAGAAACCAGGTAAGGGTGTTTCATCTCAGGTTTGTGACTGGGATGGAACCTATTATTCTGAATAAACTCTGGACTTGCCGGAGCTTCCAGGTTGGTAAGTGGAGCAGGAATCGGCATCTTTCTTGAGAAATTCACGAAAGTGATATTTCGACTTAAAAGTGGTAAATCAGGGACATTAAGTTGTACTTGATTTTCTACAAGTGATATTTGGTGATTAAAATTAAAATTGTTGAATATTTCAAGTGGTTAAATGAACAAGGTGATGACCCCTAACCTACAAGTGGGTTTATGAGATCAACAAAACTAGTTTTCAGGAAAAACCATTTGTTTAAAACAAACTTAAGTGTTTTGAAATCATAATGGGAAAATAGTTTGTTGTGAGGGGGAGTTCTGATTGTTTATGCCAAGTGGATGGCGATTTGAAGTGATTTGATATCAGTTGTCAATTTTACTTGTACAGTTTGTTTTCAAAGTTTCTTTAAATGATTTTGAATTTTAGGAGGAGTAAGAATTTCAGAAAATCCAAAAACATTTGAAAAATTTTGAAAAAGTTAAAAACATGATAAAATTCAAAAATGAGTTTTGTTGTCAATAAGAGGAAATGATAGTACATCAGTGGACGATCACAACATGTGTCACGACCCCCGACCCACCCTGGACGGAATCGGGAGTCGAGAACAGCCCAGTGGTACCGGTGATTATTTTGAAAACGTTGCAGCGGAAAATTCATCAGGACCGTGAGTTAGGAAAAATATCAGAGTTTAGAAAACACCGGATTTTATTTAATAAATGGGATAAACCCATGTTTATAATGGTAGCTTTAATAAAGATAAATTTTATTACATAAAACAATATTTCTTATTTTGATTTAATTAATAAATAAGCCACTTCTTGATGCCTTTCAGTGCCGTATCCATCTATTACTCCAATCTACTGTAATTACCTGAAAAATGTTTTAAAAAGGTTTTGTCAGCGGGAAATACTGAGTGAATCATTCTATTTATTAAAACATCCTGTTTGTTATAATGTACAGTATTAAGAGCGATTACAATTGCCTCATCTTTTAAATTAACTGATCCAGTTGTCACTTTACCGGACTGTGACTGTGGACATATCACTTGTAGGGTCCTTTCACCCCAAGTGATAAATAATTAGTAGCTATGTGCACATCCCCCCACATACTGGCAGTAATTTCAGATAACAACGACTTAATCCCTGTAACTATAATTTTGATAAAAACATGCTTTCGAAAAGTATTTTGATAAAAAGAGAATGACTCACATTATAAGCATGCAGGAACAAGCTTCTTGATTCTACTTTTTCCGATAATTAAGCATCTACTTTATTATTCTAGATCTTCTGATGATTTAATAGTTTGTTTGATTGTAAGTGTGTAGTTGAGAGTATTCTTAGTAGTTAAACACATAGTTTAACAGAATGGAATACGTATTTGTGTAAAACCCAAATCAAACCTTAACGGTAGTCACGAGATTCGAACCTTAACGAATTTCACAAAGTATAGTCTTATTCAGACAGTACTTTGGTATCCATTTAATGAACTCACAAAGTATAGTACTTTGGATTCCGTTTAACGAAATTCACAAAATACAATACTTTGGCATCCGTTAGTTGGTTCATGAATCGATCGGACAGAACATCGCATCGGTGATTATTGGTTAGAACACCAACGTATAGAGAAAAGAATAGAAGAAATGAACAAAGGAAATGAATTCCTAAGCTTTCTATTTATAGGTAAGAAGTAGGAAATTTCTAGGAAGTTTCCTTTAGCTTTTCTAGGAAGTTACCTATACATCTTCTAGGAAGCTTCCTACCCACATATATATCTTCTTACACCTTCCTAGCACCTTCCTTTGATATTATCTCTTTCATATATATTTATTTTCATGTATATCTATCTAGGTGTTTAATAAATCTTACTTAGCTTAATTAATCTTGCTTAGCTTAATTAATCTTACTTAGCTTAATTAATCATACTTAACTTAATTAATCATGTTTAACTTATTTATTAAGGTTTCTTAATTGCTAAGTTATATCAATAACTAAGTGTAATTAGTACGTTTAATAAATTTATTTAACTATGAATTTACTTAGCTATTAAATATTCTAGCAGCTCCCTGATTACGAGTTCTAATTTCTAGACACGATGGAACTTGTATTAGTGTATTAACTCAATTCAACTTTAACGACAACTTACGAGACCAAAACCCTCACAACGAATGACAAAGTGCAATACTTAACAATTCAGCGGATTCACAACGAATGACAGAGTATAGTCCGAGTTCGAACAGCACTCAAACATTCAAGTCGAAATCACGATGAATAACAAAGTATAAACTCAATTTGAGCGGCACTTAAACATCCATTGGATAGTTTAATCGATCGGACATTGAATCGTAGCAGCGATTGAGTTAATACCCTGTATCGTAGCAGTATCCCCCTACTAATTAGTGTTTTGAGACTTATTTCGACAATAATTCGACATACAGAGTGAATTTGAGCGTCGAATGAACAACAAAATGCGATTGCCAATGCCTGCTATTTATACAAGAATTTGGGCTAGCTTACGGACTGTAACAATTTTATCCTTATGGTCCGTAAGGGACACGAATTACCTATAGGCTTGCCACGCGTGGGACTAGGCCTGATGAGTCGACAGTTTCTCGAAATTAAATTTAGACAACGAGTTATTTAGGATAATCATTAAGTAGGGAATGCCCCCCCTGAGTTTTAGGGGCCCTGATCCTGATTCTGTTTGTTATGAAAATTTTAGGATTTGTGTAGAATCACTTGGGTGTCTTAATTAGGGTTTCCTTTTAGATAAAATAATAAAATAAATAGGACTTTTAATGAGGGTCGTTACATTCTCCCTACCTTAATAAAAATCTCGTCCTCGAGATTTACTGGAATAAGTAGGAATACTTTTTCTTTATCTTAGATTCCAGTTCCCAAGTGTATTTGAATTATTATATTTCTTTTGGAATTATGTCATCTTTTAGTTAATAAAAATAATATTAGGGTAGATGATACAAATTTAAAATATCGAATTTTGTGAATACAAGTTGTATCTTAAGTAGGATTCAATGGTTCAACTGAATTAGTTCAAGAAATCGATGACAAACGAATAAGATGAAATGATATAATTTCCAAGATAACTAGGTTTAAGCCAAAAGATATATGATCAAATGAATGGGAAGGACTTTTAAAATCAATGAAATTCTTTGTCAAAAGGAAGCTTACTTTGATTAGCAACCGAGGAAGATTTAGAATTGACAGATTTAAATGAAATAAAAGCATGAAAAATGACTTGTCAAATATCGAATTATGATATGAGAAAATCAAAGTGTTGAGATGAGTGAATTGCAAAAATACACCAAAAGACAATAGAGTTAGTGTATCATTGTTTAGAGTTCCAAATTGTTTTAATTGTGAAACAATGTAATATTACATTGTTAGTGACTATATTTTTCATATTATTTTCTAGAGATTTAAATAAAATAAGAACAAGTTGTTTTGGCATTACCAATCATTATATTATATTTATAAATATATATTATTTGTATCCCTGTTTAAATCGTATTTTACATATCAAATATAAATACTATGTAATATATATTATTTGTTACTCATTTTTACTTATATGTAAATGGTTACTGCTTTTAAGTATTTTACTATTTTAGTATTTTACCATACTTTGTAAAATAACTATGTAAAATAACTTATTTTTACTATGTAATATATATTACAAAATTCCGTAATGAAGTTATTATATTTACAAAATATTTTAGTATTTTTGTAAAAGAAATCACTATTATTAAAATGAAAATTGTAAATAAAGATGTAAAAATATTTATTGTGTAAAATATTTGGTAAATATATAACATTTAGTGGGTCGATTCTATGTGATTACTTATTTCCATTTTGAAACCATATAACATTGTGAATGTAATTCATAAATATTGTAAATAATTGAAAACGGGTCTATTTTTATATAGTATAATGTTCTCCTAATCCAACGTAGTTAATGACTACCATATTATTCTTATATGGTTACTTTCTTACCATAGTGTTATAGTACATAGTTATCACAAAACATGTGATAAATAATTTATTTGAGTTAAATGCCATTTTAGTCCCTGTGGTTTGGGTCATTTTGTCAGTTTAGTCCAAAGGTTTCATTTTTAACCTGTGGGTCCAAAAATGTTTCACTGTTGCCATTTTAGTCCACTGGGTTAATTTCATCCATTATTTCTGTTAACGAGAAGGGCGATTCGGTCATTTTGTATAGCCGAATTGCCTTTCTAGTTAACAGAATTACATATAAAATGATCGAATTGCCCTTCTGGTTAACAGAAAAAATGGATGAAGTTAACCCAGTGGACTAAAATGGCAACGGTGAAAGCTTTTTGGATCCACAGGTTAAAAATGAAACCTTTGGACTAAACTGGCAAAATGACTAAAACCATAGGGACTAAAATGGCATTTAACTCTAATTTATTTACATAAATTTATTTGTCCTTTGTTTTATGAAAATATGTCTTTTCCAAAGAATATATATTTTCATATATAATTAAAATTTACTAAATAAGTATGATGACTTAATTTATATTAACTAGTCATTATCATGGTGGATATTGATTAGTGCTGCCTTGTTTAAGCATAGGTGGCCAATCCATGCCTAACTAAGGCTAGGCTATCTAATATCTGCCCTTGATAATAACCCTAGTATTAAAAATAATCTTAACACTACTACTTACTAATATATTATTATTAATAATAAAATTTATCAATAATAAATAACTAAACAATAACTTTTAAATAAGAGTATACTTCAAACATAAAAATATAATTTCTTTACCGCAATGTTTAAAATATAGTAATACTATATTTATAATTTAGGTAATTCCATATATAATCAATTAAATTTATATATACTGTTTTTCGATCAATAATGATAGAGCAATAAATATTATGAAAGGCTCGATTGATATTTGTAATAATTATTAAGAGATATACCGAAATATGAATTTGGGTATCATTATCTGAGCACATGATTGTTTTAAGATTCCTTGTATAGAATAAAAACAAAGTGGATTTAATATAAATAATTAAATGATTAAATCCGAGATTAGCGAAATCTTCAGATTTTGTGAAAATGTTACCTCAAAGTGATTGTGATCATAGAAATGATTTAGTGAAGTCGAGGATCACACAAGCATGTTATAGTTCAAGAGAATTGAAATGCTTGTTAGGATTATTTTGAATATGATGGTTTTAATTCATCATATGGAACTTTAAATTGAATATGTAATGCGAGCAAGTTCAAACAATTGAACTTGGTTTAAACAAAACGAGTTTAAATAAGAAAAAAAATTCGGACATGGTCATAACAGAAACCCTGGATGCCAAAGAAAATTGAGTTTTTCAAAAATTTATTGACTCGATATTAAGAGTCATTGTTTAGCAATAATGCGGTCCATCGTTGCCAAAATCAAATCTAATTAAAGGATATTTGAGTTTGGATAAAACGAAAAATTAGAATGAAGCCCTCCAGTGGAATTCAGAAATTAAACGGACCACATGTACAACAAACGGTGCATGTGTAACGTGTGGATTTACCAAGAAATGAAATGAATCAATACTCACTACTATGAAAGAAATTCTCATGGTATGATAATTATTAGGGGAACGTAGAAATACGAAAGTCAACTCTTTATATGCAGAATTCAGAATTTTAATGAAAGAAATTTAAGAGCTTTATCTGGAATTTTTTTTTTTGGGTGATAACCGTTGTTAAATGAAATTACCAAGGAATGTCGAATGAAATGAAATGAAATAGGGAATTTGTAAAAATATGTGACTCCTTTTGCAGTGATAATAATTAGGACTCGGATTAGACTGTGCACGGATGTTTTTGAAATCCTGTTCTAGCGTACCTTAGAGATATTCATTTTGTAGGATCATGTGGCAAAGTGCCTCTTTTTTATTAGTAGTTCTTCTTACTGACGGAATTTTAACATTGGTGTCATCGTGCCCAATTTATATTTTCAAAATGTATTGCCTCGAAAGTTATGTGTAATATACTTCAACTTCTGTGGATTTATAATTTAAATTTTCATGTGTTTTCTTGTATCTTATCACAATTTTACATGCATTTTACTTGCGTTAATAGTTTATGGTAACGTGTTAGAAATTCTTTGCAACTTCGATAGTATCCCAACTTAATGGGTTTCCTTTGTTTATTTTATCACACGAGCTACGAGACAGATGATTAAACGAAATAATGTTTGATATCGGAAAAGAGATTCCTGAATAAGAAATCTAGACACAGATACTGGTGCTTTATTCTTAATTGACTTTTGGAATTCCTTATAGATATACATATCTATATAATCACATATTTCACATGCTGAAATAAACATACCATCTATCAGGTCAATGTTTTTAACAATTTCATATTTCAAAAAATCAGTCAGATATCAGATCATGATACTATTTAGGGAAATCTTGTCACTTGCTGACATATTATATACCTTCTTACCCGGTTCTCGCCGGAGAGGTAATTTCAGTATATTCGGAGAAAATGGAGAGTCTGCTACATCATACCCAGTATTGCCGGAGAAAATTTTCCATTTCCCATAATTAGTATCTTTTCAAAAAGTGCCTATCTTATTAGGGCTTTTATTCAGAATTAAGGAAATTTGTATTTCCATAACATATCTTATTATTATATTGATCACTAAACGATTCCTGTGACAGTGTCAATTTGATCATTCTTTCAACTAGTGACTCAGGTCATATTACTGTTGATCATTCTTTCAACTAGTAATTCTAATCATAACACTGTTGATCATTCTCTCAACTAGTTATTCTGGACTTAGTTGTCCCGTGATATTACTTTATCAAATATATTACTTATGGCATACCAAAATCTATCATATTTATTTACACAAATACTTAGCTTATCGTGAAGCTAATACTAAGGCATCTTTTCTTAAGTTCAAGTCTAAATGCTACCAGTTAACAGCAATCTCCTAACTCTTTTATATAAATTTAGGTATTATTATTACAACACCTAAAGGCGTAAAGCAGTGGCTCTTTGAGTTGGCTCTGATACCACCTTCTGTCACGACCCCCGACCCACCCTGGACGGAATCGGGAGTCGAGAACAGCCCAGTGGTACCGGTGATTATTTTGAAAACGTTGCAGCGGAAAATTCATCAGGACCGTGAGTTAGGAAAAATATCAGAGTTTAGAAAACACCGGATTTTATTTAATAAATGGGATAAACCCATGTTTATAATGGTAGCTTTAATAAAGATAAATTTTATTACATAAAACAATATTTCTTATTTTGATTTAATTAATAAATAAGCCACTTCTTGATGCCTTTCAGTGCCGTATCCATCTATTACTCCAATCTACTGTAATTACCTGAAAAATGTTTTAAAAAGGTTTTGTCAGCGGGAAATACTGAGTGAATCATTCTATTTATTAAAACATCCTGTTTGTTATAATGTACAGTATTAAGAGCGATTACAATTGCCTCATCTTTTAAATTAACTGATCCAGTTGTCACTTTACCGGACTGTGACTGTGGACATATCACTTGTAGGGTCCTTTCACCCCAAGTGATAAATAATTAGTAGCTATGTGCACATCCCCCCACATACTGGCAGTAATTTCAGATAACAACGACTTAATCCCTGTAACTATAATTTTGATAAAAACATGCTTTCGAAAAGTATTTTGATAAAAAGAGAATGACTCACATTATAAGCATGCAGGAACAAGCTTCTTGATTCTACTTTTTCCGATAATTAAGCATCTACTTTATTATTCTAGATCTTCTGATGATTTAATAGTTTGTTTGATTGTAAGTGTGTAGTTGAGAGTATTCTTAGTAGTTAAACACATAGTTTAACAGAATGGAATACGTATTTGTGTAAAACCCAAATCAAACCTTAACGGTAGTCACGAGATTCGAACCTTAACGAATTTCACAAAGTATAGTCTTATTCAGACAGTACTTTGGTATCCATTTAATGAACTCACAAAGTATAGTACTTTGGATTCCGTTTAACGAAATTCACAAAATACAATACTTTGGCATCCGTTAGTTGGTTCATGAATCGATCGGACAGAACATCGCATCGGTGATTATTGGTTAGAACACCAACGTATAGAGAAAAGAATAGAAGAAATGAACAAAGGAAATGAATTCCTAAGCTTTCTATTTATAGGTAAGAAGTAGGAAATTTCTAGGAAGTTTCCTTTAGCTTTTCTAGGAAGTTACCTATACATCTTCTAGGAAGCTTCCTACCCACATATATATCTTCTTACACCTTCCTAGCACCTTCCTTTGATATTATCTCTTTCATATATATTTATTTTCATGTATATCTATCTAGGTGTTTAATAAATCTTACTTAGCTTAATTAATCTTGCTTAGCTTAATTAATCTTACTTAGCTTAATTAATCATACTTAACTTAATTAATCATGTTTAACTTATTTATTAAGGTTTCTTAATTGCTAAGTTATATCAATAACTAAGTGTAATTAGTACGTTTAATAAATTTATTTAACTATGAATTTACTTAGCTATTAAATATTCTAGCAGCTCCCTGATTACGAGTTCTAATTTCTAGACACGATGGAACTTGTATTAGTGTATTAACTCAATTCAACTTTAACGACAACTTACGAGACCAAAACCCTCACAACGAATGACAAAGTGCAATACTTAACAATTCAGCGGATTCACAACGAATGACAGAGTATAGTCCGAGTTCGAACAGCACTCAAACATTCAAGTCGAAATCACGATGAATAACAAAGTATAAACTCAATTTGAGCGGCACTTAAACATCCATTGGATAGTTTAATCGATCGGACATTGAATCGTAGCAGCGATTGAGTTAATACCCTGTATCGTAGTAGTATCCCCCTACTAATTAGTGTTTTGAGACTTATTTCGACAATAATTCGACATACAGAGTGAATTTGAGCGTCGAATGAACAACAAAATGCGATTGCCAATGCCTGCTATTTATACAAGAATTTGGGCTAGCTTACGGACTGTAACAATTTTATCCTTACGGTCCGTAAGGGACACGAATTACTTATAGGCTTGCCACGCGTGGGACTAGGCCTGATGAGTCGACAGTTTCTCGAAATTAAATTTAGACAACGAGTTATTTAGGATAATCATTAAGTAGGGAATGCCCCCCCTGAGTTTTAGGGGCCCTGATCCTGATTCTGTTTGTTATGAAAATTTTAGGATTTGTGTAGAATCACTTGGGTGTCTTAATTAGGGTTTCCTTTTAGATAAAATAATAAAATAAATAGGACTTTTAATGAGGGTCGTTACAACATGCTAAAGAATTGGAAAGTCAATATGTGATAAACGGTCTCACTGATGATATGCCAGTAGGTTTTTACACGTTTAGTAGATTGTGAGGAGATATAAACCTAAATTTCAAACTTACTTATATCATGGGGAACATCTCTCGGGTATATGGGTAACCCCCGAAATCTTGTTTGAAAGGTCCCTCTTTCTGAGATACTAGGTCTTTATGCTCAGTGATATCTGGGGTATTATCCCGGGACTTCTGATTTTGCGGAAGTAATGGCCTAGTCCCCGGAGAATACTTTATGCTTGCTTGAAATATAGCCTACCCTCAGCATAAAAAATGATGAAACATTGCAAAATGCTAATCATGCTGTTGAAGAAAAGATCCTCTAAAGGGGACACACCAAAAAGTCGAAGCCGTCATCTCTCTGCTGAACGGAAGTTCTGACCTGAGCTCTCACAGCCCTCGCATTTAACCTTTTACAGATATCATCTAGGTATACTCACCTGTAAGACTGAATATTGGGATCTGGATACAGGAGTATATTCTGAGGTGGGACACGCGAATAAGTTTAAGTCTCTAAAACATTAATCTCGTATCTCGAAACAGTTGAACTTTGTGTGAGAATTTAAGTGGATCAGTATACTGACAATCTAAGTGAATCGTTTAGAACTTAAAATGTTTAAAGCTTAACGGTGTTGATGATTTGTCTCAAAACTGATATGATCCTCTTACACAAACTCACAAAAATATTTTCTGTAAATATTTCTTTACTGCATTTCATTCAAATTCAAAAATCCAAAAAGATTTTCGGAGTGTTTTAGCATAAATTTTTTGATAATGCAAAAAGAATTTTGACAACTGATAAAGAAAAGCTAATTTTCAAAATTCATACAAGTGGTAAGCAGTGAATAAATTTGTTAAAATTTTAAATTTGTGAAATTTATTTCTAGGTTAAGAATGTGCAGGTCACGATAATGAACCTGAAGAAGCCAGACTGCGATCCCAGTTTATCGAAAGGGGGAGTCTGAAGACATCCGAGAGGAAGATATGGGTAGATGCTGAAATGAAGAGAAGAGAGAAGATTAAGGATGCTTTACATTGTTAGATGCTTAAAAAAGAGTTCGAGAGGACTGATAAAGACTGAAGATGCTAAGACTCGACACTGAAGACTCGTCAACATTCGAGGGGGGGTTTGTTAGTGCATGCGTCTGCTGACTTCGTCTTGTATCGAGTCTTGTATGTTTGTAGATAGATCAGGGCATGATATTCAAGAAAACATGTTAAAAGGCTAATTTCGCTTGAAATGGACAAAAGTCATTTCAAACGAAATCACTTGGCTAATTCCGCTTGAACTGGTAATTTCGCTTGAAGTGAAAATTTCGCTTGAAAGTGATTCCGGTTGAGGCAGGTTCAAGCGAAATTACTTAGCCTATATATAGTGGTGTCTTGATTTCATTTGTAACTTTCCGGTCACTGAGTCGAAGTGCTGCCGAAGTGTCTACTCGCTGTATTTCTTTGTCAAATCAATCAAAAGACAGTTTAAAGTGATATTCTAGCTGAATTGATCTTGATACGTCTGTTTCCGCCTTTCGTATTGAGAAAAACTCTTCTGATCGACTCGTTCGGGTCTGAAAACGATCCTACAGTTTATATGGTGTTATATAGTGTTATAATACACTTCTCACACTTTAGGCCCTTTTTACACTATCCTTACCCTATATATATATATATATATATAAAGAGAGAGAGAGAGAGAAAACCCACTTGAGTTATGAAAACTCAAGAAAACATTATGTAACATTTTTTTATATAAAAAAATAGGGAATGTATGTTACATGTTATCAAACATTTTTAGTCAAACAAAATCAAAAAGCGCCAAGTGGTTTTTTTTATAAATTTCAATGTTTATATATATATATATATATATATATATATATATATATATTTCAATGTTTTTTTTATAATTTTCTATGTTTATATATATATATGTTAAAAACTGATTTTTTTCAAAACTTTTTATAAAAAACGCCATTCGACACGTGGTTTTTTTTATAAATTTCAATGTTTATATATATATATGTGTGTGTGTGTGTGTGTTAAAAACTGATTTTTCAAAACTTTTTTATAAAAAAACCCAATCGACACTTTTTTTATGTTTTCTTAACTTAAATGGGATTCTTTCTATCACTCCCTTATCTATATATATATATATATATATATATATATAGAGAGAGAGAGAGAGAGAGAGAGGTAGAGAGAGATATTTCAAACATTCAAGCTAATATAAGATGCCGAAGAAAAGAATTGTTCCTTATTTAACTACAAATAAAAGTATAATATTTTATTATTCTTTGCTTTGCTCATTGGAGACCTACCAAATGAAGTTGTCCTGTCACACTATATAAAGGAGGTAATAATCACATTCAAAATCGTATGTGTTGTATAATCTCCATCAATCACGAGGTACGCATTTAATTTTCTTTACTTTGAAGTGTCTTTATCTTTTTAAGGCTTCTAGATATTTCTTGTTAAGGTGTATGGTATCTACTACCGGCCCGGAGGGGGTGCGGGGTGGACGAGGCCCAAGGCCCAAACTCCTCGATGGTCTGAGCTTTTAAATATATATATATATATATAGGGGAAAGATAAATCGAAAACAAATGTGAGTTGAGAAAACCCAAATAAACTCTATGTAACATTTTTATTTTTTTCTCAAAAAAACAGGGAATGTAATATAAATGTACTCGAACATTTTTATGAAAAAATGAAAAAACGCCTACTAGTATTTTTAACAAAAAATGTTCAAAATTTGTATGTTACATTTTTTGGACATATATATTATGTAACATGAAATTTTTAACATTTTTTTAAACTACTAGGTTTTTTTTGTTTTTCTTTTATAAAAATGTTCAAATATATGTATATTATATTTCCTATTTTTTTAGAAAAAAAAATCAAAATGTTACATGGGGTTTTTACAAAGATTTCTTGAGTTTACACAACTAAAGTGGGTTTTCTCTATAGCCTTCCCCATATATATATATATATATATATATATATATATAGAGGCCGGTTAACGTACAATACCTCTAATCTTACATTATGTACGAGATACCCACAGCCGTACGATCTTCAATCCATCAAACGCGAGCGATACTAATTTATATCATTAAATTAATCAAATTAATATACATAAAACCATCCGCGAAGGATAAAATTGATAATTTCTCTATCAAAATCCCGGTAAGTTCGTTCGGTAGCTTCTTCTTCTCCACCGACTCTTCTGCAATTCAATATCAACATGCGATGTTGTATTAAAAATAACATGCGAACATTGTTTACAACATGCGATGTTGGTATTTTTTTTACAACATGCGATTTTTGCATTAAAAATAACATGCGAACATTGTTTTTTGCAACACATGCGATTCCCATTTTCATTTTGCAACATGCATTTCCATTTCCTTGGATCACATGCGATTCCCATTTCATTTGTCAACATGCATTTCATTAGTCAACATACAATTTTCATTTGTATCAACACATGCGAAAATATTATAAAGTAACATGCACATGCACATGCACATGCGATTCCCATTACATTTGTCAACATGCATTTTCATTTGTATCAAACATGCACATGCGAAATCTTATTATAATGTAACATGCACATGCGAAATCAAAAGTTATTATTATCATGTAAATCAAAAGTAACATACACATGCGAATTTATTATTATCATGTAAACATGCACATGCGAAATTTTTATTATACACATGCGAATTTTTAATTCTAGATCATAAGGGACTTAAAAGAACTGAGTAACATTGCTCTGATACGAATCATAATTACCGGGATAGTGGTGTAACGAACTAATCGTGATATGGAATTGTCTAATTTGCCCTCTGCTGATTGAATGGAAAGTCTGATACACCCTTATGTAAGAAAAATGAATCAGGGACACGTGTACGGTTGTTGGCATCGCGTACGTAATGTAGGATTAGGGCTTTTGTATTCTACACCTCCTCTCTCTCTATATATATATGTATATATATATTGTGTGTGTATAAATGTTTTGTTTGGAAACTTTTAATCAATTTGAAGTTTGGCATTCTGGTCTACGTTGCACATTTAAAGATTTAGAAAGTATATTCTGGTACCGAGTTCGTTTCTTTCAAAAGTCCTTTTAGGCTGATAAGTTTTTTCAAAGCATTTCATCCTTTTTATTTTTCTCCACATCATATTCTCTTTTTCTTATTGTCCCTTTTATTTCTCTCCACATTATATTTCTTTTTATCTTATTGTTTTCTATTTTCTCCTAGTTTAGTTTAAGTTATTTTATTTAGTTTAAAAGTGTTATCTATTATTAATTATTATTTAAATTAAAATTACCTAAACAGTTATTAATAAATTTTGAAATGGTTTTCCCTTTTATTAGAAAAAACTAACAAAGAGAATACAATTTAGGCGTAATACGACTAATTTTTTGGGTTTTTTCTTTCATCGTTTATAGCAAGTGCATTTTCATCCGGCACAACCACAAGGTTGATTTCACTAGTTTATATATGTATTTAATTTTTTTATATAAAAAATATGTATATTTTTAGCGGCCTATTTTTTCATTTATTTTAATGTTTTCTACTATACAATGTATTAATTCAAATATATTTATCTTTTTTTTTACGAATTTAGGGTTTGAAATTTGAATGTTTATTCAAAAAATCTTGTTGAACTTTGATGTTTAATACTTTAAAGAGTTAAATGTCATTTTAGTCCCTGTAGTTTGGGTCATTTTGCCAATTTAGTCTAAAGGTTTCATTTTTCGCCTGTAGGTCCAAAAAGGTTTCACCATTGCCATTTTAGTCCACTTGGTTAACTTCGTCCATTTTCTCTGTTAACGAGAGGGGCAATTCGGTCATTTTATATGGCCGAATTGTCCTTCTAGTTAACAGAGTTACATATAAAATGACCGAATTGCACTTCTCGTTAACAGAAAAAATGGATGAAGTTAACTAGTGGATTAAAATGGCAACGGTGAAACTTTTTGGCCCACAGACGAAAAATGAAACATTAGGACTAAACTGGCAAAAATGTCTCAAACCACATGGACTAAAATGGCATTTAACTGTACTTTAAATGTATGTTTAGACTTTGTGTTAATTGTAAGTTTAGACTTTGATTATTTGAAAGATTTTGTTTAATGATCGAGAGTTTTGCTTTAAAAAAATGCTAGGAGAACCACACTGTACGCTTAGTAAGTAGGCTCGATCATTTTTGCTACACTATTTTTGTTAATTTGTTTTATATATTTTTATAATAATTATCATTGTATTATGGGTTTTTAATTTTTATATATGTTATTGAATGACTGATAAGTTTATATTATATGGAGATTTGTGATATGGCCCAAAAAATTTATTTCGCACAGGGCCAAAAATCGTTTTGTGATTTTCGAAGAGATGGTATCTTGCATTAATTAACATCATATCATGGTATGTTGCAGTTAATTAACAACATCATATTGAAAGTGTGAGATATAAAAGGAATTGTAATGGAGTTCAAAGAGGTACAACCAGAAGAGATCATCCAACATGAACATCCACTCATTCTTGAAGATTTGCAATTAATGTATCAAAACTATCAAGAAGATGATGATGATATTGATGACCAAGATTTGATCAACATGCAAAAGTTTGAGTGCAACTGTGACATTTGTGGATATCGCATCGATTGGTACCATCGATATTACTACAAGTGTAGCCAGTCATTATCATGTTCTTACTCGCTCCACAAAACCTGTGGAGAATTGTCCACAACCCTTCAATTTCCAGCACACTCTATCCATACTCTTCGCCTTAAAAAAAATTCATATTCTTGGAGTTGTGATAGTTGTCTTGCAGAACATCTAGATGGTATTTGTTATCATTGTTCTACCTGTGATTATGATATCGATCTACGTTGTGCAACATTTGCGGAGCAAACTATGATTCATCATCCTGGCCACCCACACCCACTGACCTCTATTACCCTTGACCCCATCATGAGCAAGTGTTATTCTTGTGGAAAAAAACATGAAGGGGTTTTCTATCATTGTAGCACTTGTTTTTACTTCTCAATCCATGTTGACTGTGTTACCCTTCCGTTCAAGTTAAGTTCAAAGCATCATGTTCACAAGCTCACTCTTTCATATTCTTTTACAGTTATGCCAAGTCATAGCATATGCAGGATTTGTGAAATGAATATTAGCAAACTTTTTTGGCTATACAAATGCAGTAAATGTCGGTACTACATTCACCTTGATTGCGCAACATCGAGGGGGGGGCCCTTCATGTCCATCTTCTCACACGGTAAATCTTCACCGACTTCCTTTAATTTCTTAGAAATATAATATGCTTATATTTGACTTTACCTTTGGGTGTTTCAATTCATTGTCTTAGGAATAGGCAGCAGTGATACCAATGTTGAAGCGGCTGATTATCCTAACTTTCCCCACTACCCACTCCCTGATGAATCCTACAACATCTTACAACACAACCTTCGTAGAGGAGATTATCGACATTTTGATCAAATTATATTTGATAAGGGGTTGTATACACATTCCCGTCATAATCACCCCTTACACCTTATCAATGCACCTGATACAAGTATCTTAGGAAGTCTTCACAACCCCATGATGAGGGTTAAGTTACTATGCAATGGATGTTTGAGTCCAATTACAACAACGCCGTTTTATGTGTGCAATAAAGGTTGCCACTTTCATCTCCACGAGTGGTGCACAAGACTACCTAGTGAAGTAGAAAACCATCCAGGCCACCCACAACACATGCTTGTTCTCTTTCACTCTTATACTATAGATGATTATGAAGGGTTAGAGTGCAAGATTTGTGGATTATGTTGCAATGGATTTGGATACCATTGTACCAAATGCAACTATCGAGTTGACGTGAAGTGTGGACTTATTATGCCTGATAGAATTACACATGAATCACATCCATATCACTTACTTTCAAGAGTAGATGTATCATCAATCCAAAACATATTGTGTAATGCTTGTGGTTTTGAGTTTACACGAGGTCAGTTTGCTTTTGGATGTAATTCTTGTGATTTCTTCTGCCTGCATATTGGGTGCGCTTTGCATTTGCCCAGGACAATTAAGAACAAGTGTGACAGGCACCCCCTAGAGCTAAGTTACTTCCCAATTGAGGACTACAAGAGCGACTATTTCTGTGAAGTTTGTGAGGAGGAGCTTATTCCTGAAAGATGGTTCTATCATTGCAAAGAATGTGGGCAGTCAGTACATTCTGCTTGTGCTTCGTTGATACTCCAGTCCGAACAAGATGTTAATTCTGCTCCTGAGGAGCCGGAAGGTGTTTTTAAATTTCTTAATATGAAGTTTGGGGTTTTTACTAACCTTTCTCGTCATCCACATCCGGTGTCTTGTCATGTGGGGATTGAAGGTGACGGTCGTTGCAACTATTATCGAAGAAAATTGCAATCAGAATTGATCTTCAAGTGCATTGAATGTAGTTTTGCTATTCACGTCCGCTGTCCCGCGAGTAGCCGCTTAGTGGATGTTATTATTCCACGTTACAGACCTGATGAAGAGGATGAAAATGCCAAGGTAACTTTCTATCCTGGAAAACTTATTATGAGACCCGTCACATGAAACTGGGAATATTGTAATTGGGATTACTTTTCTTATCTTATGTGTCACTGAATTGGTTTCTTTGTATTACGTACGTTTATCAATAAGTAATTAATTATAATTATATACATAGTCTTCAGCAAACGCTTATATATGAAATATGCTTACTTTGCCATTGATTTGTGATGACGTGTGTAGCACCCGTTTTATGGATACAATAATATTACTGAAATACGAGTTGTCTTGTATTAATATAACTAGTTTTTGCCTAACCTGTGTTTGCGGGCCACTAAGCCGAATATATTTCTCTTATAGCATTTACATCTTCGTTTCGGTTACTTGTACATATTACTCATAACACGATCTAAAAGAAATTACATTGAGTCAACCAATTAAAACAAAACACTACCATACTTTTGCAAAAAAACTAAAATGATGGAAAGACTATAATTTTAAACTGGGGACAAAATTGTATTTTTTAGGACAAATGAGCGTGTGTCAGGCAGCCGCTTGGCACGAATAAAAATTACACCAAGTTAACCGGTTAAAACAAAAAAGTACCATAGTTTTGTAAAAAAACTAAAACGATCCCATGATTGTAATTTTACACTAGGGGCAAAATCGTATTTTGAAAGGGAAAAAAAACAAAAACAATGGAAAATTTGTAAATTTGAACCGATGGCAAAATCGTAATTTGGCTTGGAGGGAAAAAAGAAAACAATGACAAAACAATAGTTGTCTGACACTATTCTCCTCCATATTATTTGTACTCTACTAGCAAATGCACACGGCCCTTCGCCACGGGTTGCGATATTTAGATGTACTCATTTTTTATTAAAGAATCTACTAAAGTAAATGTGATGTAGGAAGACTATGACAATAGAGAAATAACTCATGTGAAAACCATATCAAAACATCCATCATATCTATCACGTGTACCCTTTATATAGGCAATGGCCAGAAAGCATGTACATAAAACTATGTTCAGTCATTCTTTGAAGATCAAGTTTTAACATTTCTGGGTGTATAACTATGCAAAACATACTAAAATGTAACCATGTAGATTTTCTCAGGTTGACTACTTGCCACGGCATCCCAATTTTTCACAATTGCTACTTCATTCATCACTTTTCTTAAGGAAGTAGTAGCGATATGTGTCCAGTGTGTTCCAGCACAATTTTTTTTTTTTGAAAATAGACTTTCATTAACAAACAACCAAACCCGAAAACCGGGCCAGCACAAAAACAACAAGACAAAAAGTTACATGATTACAAATTTACACCAATCATTCCATTCTACCGATCGAAACCGCAATCTATGTCTAAACCAAAAGAAACTCAAAGCTCTAACTTCGCTAAAAACACCTTCCACACTCGGCTGAACATCCGAGAAGACCGCTTTATTCCTAGCCAACCAAATGCACCAACAAGTAGTGATAACGATACCTTGGAGAACCAATTTCTCCGTCGACCCCAACCTGCTGAACTTATGCAAGTCCAATAGATCTTTAATCGAAAACGCAAAAATCGCCGGTAAATGACACCATCTACTGATTTTGTGCCAAATCAACTCCGCAAACCAGCATGAGATAAAAAGGTGTATGACCGATTCATCCTCACAGCCGCATAGGGGACAGGCCCTGGATTGATTAACAATGCCTCTAGAAACTAAGGCTTCATACGTAGGGATTCGATTCAGCTCTAGCCTCCAAACGAAGATATTACACTTAACTGGAACCCATTTACACCAGTCGATCACACTAGCATTCGGATCGCCTCTACTATGGACCAGTAAATCCTTGGCTGATTTAACCGAAAAATACCCGAGGAGTCGCCTAACCATTTCCACTTATCTCTACCATTGCCAAGGGAAAACGAAGATAACATACCAGAAAGAGAAGACAGCTCCTGAATCTCCGATGTCGAGTCCGGTTCAAACCTCCACAACCACGAGCCACCGTCAGCCAAACGATCCTTGACTGAACAGTTCTTAACAATTTCCAGGCGAAAAAGACTTGGGAACAATTCTTTGAAGGCCACATCGGAGAGCCAAGGATCAAGCCAGAATAAGATGTCGGATCCCGACCCGACCTCTCCTTTGAAGAAACAGCGAATAGGCTTGTTGTCCACCAGCGGCTTATTCAGAGCGTTACATATGTTGACCCAAACACCCCTTACCGATTTATTACACGGTAATAACGACCACTTCGAGCCACCCAAATGGATAGAATTAATGATTTTGACCCAAAAGCTGTCGGGGTCGTTCTTAAACCTCCACCCCCATTTGCTAAGCAATGCCAAATTGACATCCGTTAACTTACAAAGCCCCAAACCTCCTGCTTTCTTGGGTAAGGAAACCCTATCCCATGCCACCCAATGGGTTTTCCGAACATTATTAGAGCCACCCCATAAGAATTTTTTTATGATACTTTCCAAGTCTTTAATAACTTTAACGGGCGCCTTGTAAAGGGACATGAAGTACGTAGGCAAACTTTCGAGAACCGATCGAATAAGAATAACCCTACCTCCAATAGATAGCAACGACGCTTTCCAAAGAGAAAGACATTTCTCAAAAATATCATAAACCGGTCTCCAGTTGTTAATACGGTTCATGTTGGCACCGACTGTCAACCCTAAATATTTAAACGGAATGGAGTCCACCTTGCACCTGATCCAGTTCGCCATCTCCTCGATTTCCTCGTTCGAGACACCAAAGCCAAAAATACTAGACTTGCTAAGGTTGATTTTAAGACCCGAGCACACATGAAAGCACCGGAGAATCCTAATAACATTAGCAATATTCTCTTTGTTCCACTCCCCCATGATCATAGCATCATCAGCAAAGAATAAATGAGACACACGGGAATCAAGATCGGGAATATTAATACCATGGAAGACGTTGGTCTCGCTAGCCTTACTGAAAAAACATGACAGCGCCTCCATAACCACTACCAATAGGAACGGGGATATCGGGTCTCCTTGTCTCATACCTTTGCTGCAACCAAACTCGAATGTGGGCGAACCATTCACCAAAACAGAAGCCCGAGCCGACGCCAGAATGCCCAAAATCCAGCCACACCACTTATATCCAAATCCCATTTGTTGAAAAATATCCAAAACAAAACCCCAGTTCACGTTATCGTAAGCTTTCTCGAAATCAACTTTAAGAAAGAACACCTGTTTCTTGGATTTTTTTGCCCATGAGAGCAACTCATTGATGATCAACGGGCCATCCAAAATAAACCTACCCCCAAGAAAGGCCGACTGGGTGTTGGAGACCACCCCGTTAAGCACCGGCTTCAACCTATTCGCAAGAACTTTGGAAACCACTTTGTTAATAACTCCAACCAGACGAATGGGACGATAATCGCTCAACCCCAAAGGGTCACTAACCTTAGGGATTAAGGTGATAAAAGCCGACCCACACCCCTTGTTTAACTTCCCCGTCTCAAAGAAGAAATCCATAATATTAACAAAGTCGGACTCAAAAAGATCCCAAAAGTGTGTAAAAAATCTGAAATTAAAGCCGTCAGGACCGGGAGCCCGATCGCTACCGCACTCGAAAACCGCCGCTTTGATCTCCTCCTTGGAAAAAACGCACTTCTAATCTAGCGGCATCATACGAAGAAATCTGCTTTATCTGGAAACAAACCAGGCGCAGCCGAGAAACACACTCCTCCACAAACATGTCTCTGAAAAAACGGAACACTTCCTTTTTCACAAGAGACGGTTTTGGAAATCCAAACCCCATCCACCTCAAGGCCGTGAATCGAATTACTTGCTTTCCTGCTATTAATCATAGCATGGAAAAAATTCGAATTTTCGTCACCTTCTTTCGCCCACCTGATACGAGATCTTTGCCTAAGATCCATAACTTTGGATTCCTGAGCGTCTCGAATCACCTTTTTATTTTCGTAAAAAATCCATTCCTCTTCCTCGGTTAGCTCTCTAGACTCGAGACTAGCTTCTAAGGCCTCATACTCAACTTTAGCGGCCTCCACCTCCTCACCAACTTTACGAATCATATCATATTTCCAATCTCTCAGACGATCCCTAATAAAGCTCAATTTTTTAATGAAAGACGCGTCCGGATAACCTTCCGCCGAAACAAAATCACCAGAAGCATTATTCACAACCTCATCAAATCCCGGTTTACCAAACCAAGAGTTAAAGATTCGAAAGGGACGAGGCCCAAAATTCTTGGGAAGACAAGCCATGATAATGGGATTATGATCGGACCAAAGTCTAGGAAGAACCCGACAGCAGGCGGCTGGCCACGAGTTAAAGAACTCTGCATTGACTAAGAAGCGATCGAGCTTACTAAGCTTATTGCCATTATCGGAGCAGAAAGTGAACCTTCTGCCACTCATAGTATATTCAATCAAGCCCGAGTCAAAGATAAAGTCATTAAAATTGTTAGCACACCTCTGTTTGAATGAGCAATTCCTCTTCTCCTCTCTGAACCGGACCGCGTTAAAGTCCCCCGAAATAACCCAAAAACCTTCATTAGAATCAATAAGACTATTCAACTCATCCCATAAACTCGTTTTAGCCGACACCCCCTGAGGCGCATATACATTAAGGACATTAAAATTCGATGAACAGCCAACCAAAGTTCCTTTAACATGCAAGAAATGCCTACTCTTTGAACCTCCAGTCTGTCTGAACATACTCTCATTCCAGACGCATATCAAACCCCCCGAAAAAACAACAGACTCGACAAAGTCCATCCCAAAGTTTCCTTTGCCCCAAAAAGAAGCAACATCAGATCGCGTAACAATAGCAGCTTTGGATTCTTGAAGAGATAAGAACGAAATATCATGCTCAGAAATCAAACCCCTCACCCAGCCTGACTTATTAAAGCCCCCAATTCCCCTAATGTTTAAAGACATCAAATTCATATCTAAACCACATTAATACATGAGGTAATAGATTTCCTTATAAGCTCCTGATGACCGGTGATATCGATCCCGATCTTAGAACCTACATCGACAGTCTCCCTCACTTCATTCTCCACTTCTGGCAAATCAAACGTACCTAACCCCTCGGGGCTGCCTCCGCCGTCACCCCCCTCTGCTGGAAGAACCATACCCGGTTGATTGAGATTCGTCTCAGTATTAATATTACTCTCAGCGGAAGCCAATTTATTCAAATCAAAGAAAAAATCTTCGAAACCTTTGTCAAGACCATTATCCCCAGTTCCCCCTGTATTCAATTGATCGCCTGAGTTACACTCTCCTTCCAAACTGGACCTTGATCTCTTCTTGGGTCTATACTCTTGATTACCACTCTCGGCCCCATTGTTGCTGGAAGTGGGCCTCAAATTTTTATGAAGACACCTTTTAGCTTTTATGGGCTTGACATTGTTGGGCCTCCCAATAATAAATTTCAACTGATCACATTTATCCAACTCTCTTTCCTAATTATGGTTGGGCCCCACAGGAGAATTAAAAAGAGAATTGTCTTGCATCTCCCCAAAAGCCTGCGTCCCTTTTTCCTTGGAAACATAACCGCCGCAAATATTAACACCCTGCATGGGAACATGCATGACGCTTGGATTCTCAAGATTCACCGGAGTTTCTTCAGACGTTTCGACTTCAACGGTTTCCTTGTCATGGTTTTCACCAATCGTCGGAGATAGCGGAGATCCACCCAATTCTGATGAAGCAGACTCCGATCCCAAATCGTCATCGAGAAAGTCAGGCAACCATTGATCATTTTCTTCAATAACCCACACCTTATAACGTTTATCCTGCCAACATAGGTTGAGGACAGCATTAATCCTGTTGCCCGAGTCTATAAGAACCCCCAAGCGGTTGAATGAGAGATCCCCATCCGATTCGAGAAACTGAGATGACTGAACGACCTTGCCATACTTACTGCCAATCAAATCGAAAACCATTCTAGAGACAAGATGAGGAGGGACGCCAAGGATGTTAATCCACGCTAGGCGTTCATACGGGAGAGCCTGACCAAGCCATGGAGTAAACGAAGAGAACCACCGGCTCCAAATATCTTTCTCCTGGAGGAATTTACTGGATAAATCCTCATTCTCAAACGAGACCAACACAGAAAGACCACCTAGATACTGAATCGACGCTCCCTCAAAACCCGCTAAAGCAAGAGACGATTTGATAGACCTGAGTTCTTGGAAGACCAGAGAACGACCGACGACGGCTCTCCCAGAAAAGCTGGCTAGTGAAGAGATAGCAGGATCCAACACCAGAACGTCATCATCACTACTCACCCGAGTCCTGTTGGTGAGGATATCCAGGAACGAAGCCCTGTTTCTAACAGCTTGAGATCCCCTGGTCTGTTGAAGACCCCCCCCCCCCTGAGGCCTGCCCAACCCAGACCCCATCGACTTAGCCCCACCTCCATTAGCAGCAACTGGCTTAACGTTAGTGTTTTCCTTAGCAAACAGGGCCACATTAACCAGTAACTTGTTACCTCCCAATTTCACATTAGATAAGCTTCGCTTTAACTCGTCCAGATCCCTGACACCCTTGAAGCTGATGAAACCGAAGGTTCTACCCTCCTTGTCTTTCTTTTTGGCATTAAAAGCTCCCGATAAATCCCCGAAGTCTCTGAACGCGTTGGCCAAATCCCATGGCCGGAAACCGTTAGGAATGTTAGTGACGAAGAATTTGGTGACCCCGGAGTTAAAGCCAACGTCTGATCCACCGCCTCTTCTTTTTCTGTTTTGCACCTCCCTAGGTTCAACGTCAGGCTCCATGGAGAAAAAGCAAACCCAGTGTGGATCCTAATTCCAGAAAGCGAATGGAAGTATCAGATAACCAGGATAGAAAGGAAGGAACAATGGACCTACAGCCGCAGCGAGTATCCAGATATCCTCACCTTCTATACCGGAACCCAACCCTTCGTCGAGCCGCCGGACAGAAGGAATCCACAAAAACAGAGCACGAAGAAGAAAACCAAGTCCCGAAAGGCGAATGGGAAAATTGACTTCAAGTTAGTATGAATGGTCAAGCTAGGACTAGCGACCACGCACGCTAACCCAAGAATCTCCTCTTCGTCGAGCCTCAGGCGACCGGAAAAGAAGAGAAAGGGTTGGAAGAGAGAAAAGATTTTTTCCTTAACAATGAATCTCCAGCGCAATTGCTACTTCATTCATCAGCTTTCTTATGAGAGTAGTAGCGATGTGTCCATTGTGTTAAAGCTGGTAAATTTTGGGATTGCTGCTTCATTAGCCTTAGATTTCGGTGATTGGCTTTTTTATATTTTTACTGCATTGACTTCATGGGATTGCTGCTTCATTAGCCTTAGATTTCGGTGATCGGCTTTTTTATATTTTTACTGCATTGACTTCAAAGGTGTTGTGCTCAACATTACCTTGCTCTGATTCTACTAAAGACGGGTCTTTAAGAGCATCTGATGATTTGATCTAGCCAACTGGCTTTCTGATTTACTAAAAACGTCTGAAATATATGCGTAAAAATACTAACAAATCTATTATATATAATAAATGAAAGTTATTTGGGCCACATGTCACTTGATTAGGGCATCCTCAGTTCTCTTTTCCCGCCCAACAGTGCCATCCCCTTTTCCTTATATAATCTCTCTTCTCACTTCTAATCCTTGTTTACAAACCTTGGGTTCTTTCTCTCTCTATATTCAGGCGATTCAAATTCAAATTTCACAAACCCTGCAAATTATTGAGATAATTATTTCCATCCAAACCTTAATCTTCTTCAGACGCCACCATAAAATCTTCTTTTGTTCATCGATTATTTCATCAAAATGTTTGTTCTTTTTTTTAGTTGAAATACTTTCATGATTTCCTCTTATTTACACTAATCCTAATTTCTACTCGTAATCTAATCATATGGTTCCAGGTTTGTTGTCATCAAAGTTGAAATCCGCTTAGCTGCGGATAAGAGAACTGCCATAAGCTGGTATGTTTGAATATGTTTTGGAATTAGCCTTTTTTTCTAGATGGTGATGATATGAGTATAACATCTGTTGATTATTGATGTTTGAGTATGTTCAGCCATTATTCTTTCTGAAATTAGAGTTTCATTGGTATTATCTGTTTGTAACAGCAGTGGTTCAGCATCTACAGTGGATTCAACATCAGGTGTTTGCTATTATTGTTTGATGTTGTTTGCTATTATTGACTGATGTTGTTTGCTATTGTTGTTTGATGTTGTTTGCTATTGTTGTTTGCAGGTGAGGATATCTTAATTAAGGTAATAATTGTATTACATCCTGTTGAAAATTAGAATTGATAAATTTAGGGAAAGTGAGGTTGAAAGTTAATAACCCAACAGTGGAGCATTTCATTCTACAGGTTCCATAAATTAAGGGTATTCTCATATAATGATGATGATTGTTCCACGGTTGTTTCCAGTATTATTGTTCCAACATCGTTTAAAGTATGTGTTTTTTGCTACTCTGATTTTCAATTTTGAGTTTTTTATTTTGAAGTGATATACTCTAATTCTCGGTTTATATTTCAGTCTAATCACAGTTGTTTGAAATTCATACAATCTGCTGCGGGTTATTATAGGTTTGTATTCAAAGAAGCATAAAGTTTAATTAAACACAAAGAAAGATTATTAAATTTATAGTTTACTTGCTTATGTCTAAATGATGATGATGATTATAATTCACTTGTGCAGAAGATGATGATGGAGAACCCACAGTAGTTCCTACTAAACGCAAGAAAGGATCTGCTATTGTTGTAAGATAAGATTTTATGTTACTAGAGAGTCTAGAGTAATGGTGTTTCCCACCTTTTTTGTATTAAAAGAAGCATAAAGTTTGTTTTAAAGGAGCTCTTTATGAACAAAGACTGATGAGGCCTATCCACTGTTGAAGACAAGGTCCTGTTAAAGACAAGCACTTTATGTATTTGAGTTTGATTAATCAAAGGAAAACGACTGTTTAGTATCAGCAGTGGTTCAGCATCTACAACGGATTCAAATTTAGTATTTAATTATCAGTGGTTCTTATGTAACTTTAGTATTTCATTATGAGTTTGTTTCATGTTGTAAGAATCAGTGAATTCTCAGATAATAGATTGCTTTGCCGGATTAGATTATGTGTTAAATTATAGTTCTTTAAGTGATTGTTTCGTTTTCTTGAATTCTATGTAATTTTGTAAAGAAGTACAATAACAAACAGTGGTTTTAACATCTGTTTGCAATTTGGTCAATAGTTAATGGAAACCCCTGTTAGGTTGAACAGTAGATGTTATTAACTTAAACATCTGTTCAGGAAAACGACTGTTTGCACTTTATGTACCTAGAGTTTGATTAATCAAAGGAAAACGACTGTTTAGTATTAGCAGTGGTTCAGCATCTACAACGGATTCAAATTTAGTATTTAATTATCAGTGGTTCTTATGTGACTTTAGTATTTCATTATGAGTTTGTTTCATGTTGTAAGAATCAGTGAGTTCTTAGATAATAGATTGCTTTGCCCGATTAGATTATGTGTTAAATTATAGTTCTTTAAGTGTTTGTTTCGTTTTCTTGAATTCTATGTAATTTTGTAAAGAAGTACAATAACAAACAGTGGTTTTAACATCTGTTTGCAGTTTGGTCAATAATTAATGGAAACCCCTGTTAGGTTGAACAGTAGATGTTATTAACTTAAACATCTGTTCAGGGTTAAACAGATGTTTGTGGTTTAACAGATGTTTGGCTCTAAACCAAACATCTGTTTAAGGTCAACATCTATTTGAGTATTGGTCCTGTTGTAAAATTTGTTTGACCCAACAGTGGTTTTCCTAAAAAACAGCCACTGCTCACTTTTTTGTTATTGATGGTGTTAATTAGTGATAGATTGAAATTATCAAATAAAAACTAGAATTACAATGAAATTACCATTTTAACTCATCTTTACATACCAATGAGGTAAGATTTCCTCCAACATTGTTTTGATCATACAATTTAAAAAATTCTTTATAACTATTTGTTGGAAATCAAATCAGTAATTAATGCTAATTTCTTGAGCTTTGGACATTTAAAACATGCAAAATGTGAATTTCAAACTCACGGTTTAAAAATTAGAAAAGTCATCATGACAATGACAGTTGCTTTCAAATCATCATCAGTAATTACTGATAATATCAGTAATTACAGAAAAGTCATAATGACAATTGACGTTCGGTATCTACTGATAGGAAAAAATAGCCACTGGTCACTTTTTTATTCTTGACATCCATTGATATTTACCATCCATGGTGTTAATTAGTGATATATTGAAATTATCAAATAAAAACTAGAATTAAAATGAAATTACCATTTTACCTAATCGTTACATTGCAATGAGATAAGAGTTCCTCCAATATTGTTTTCCTGATGAAATTTAATGTTAAATTAAAAAAAATACTTGATGGGTATTTGTTGCAAATCAAATCACTAATTAATGGCAATTTCTTCAGCTTTGGACTTTTAAAATATGCAAAATATGAATTTCAAATTAAATTTATGCAAGATGGTAATTTAGAATTGACGTTCTCTCTTTTTTTCCCCTACTTTGCATATGATTAGTAATATTTATTTACTTTAATAAGGAGGGATATAAAGATATACACTACTTACCTTTCAGTTCCCAATAAACATCAGTTCCCAATAAACATCATCACAATTGCGGTCAAATCAAATCAGTAATTACTAATAATATCAGTAATTTTGAAATTCAAAATTCAAACCATATATATTTTTATCCTTAATGTTAAATTAAAAAATAAAAAAAATACTTTTTGACTATTTGTTGCAAATCTAATCAATAATAATTAATTGTAATTTCTTGAGCTTTGGACTTTTAAAATATGCAAAACTAGAATTTCAAACTGACGGTTATTATCTCTCAGTAATTTTGAAATTTTGAAATAAAAAATATGTAAAAGGTAATTTAAAATTGACGTTCTCTTTTTTTTTCCTACTTTGCATATTTCAGTTCCCAAAAAACATCATAACAATTGGCTTCAAATCAAATCAGTAATTACTAATTAATATTAGTAATTTTGAAATTCAAATTTCAAACCATATATATTTTTATTATTCTATAAATAAGATAAAATTTTCTGGTTTCACATTCAAATCTCGCTCGCTCATATATGTGACCGTATCTTTCTCTCTCAAATGCATCTTTCTTGTGATTTAGCAGCTAATTTCCCATTACACTTCTTTGTTCGAATGTTTGTTGATAATGTTTACATGTTATCGTTCCTGTATCATTGTTCCAACATCGTTGTTTCAATGTAAATTCGCATCCCACATCAACCTTTCAACATCGATGCTGCAGTATAATTGTTGCAACATCGTGAAAAGTTGCATGTGTTACCTTTTTTGATGGCAGAGATGCAACTTTAAAGTTACATGTGCCATTTTTTTTTCCGTTAAATCCAAAGTCACGTTTTCTTGCTCTAGGAAGATTTTCTTCTTTTAAAGAAAGTATACATTCGTCCAAAGCTCGTGAAAACTCAGATGTGCAATAAAAATGAAAAAGACACGTTTGAATTTTAGATTAGTTTCTTATTCTTATTTGTGTTGTCAGTAATATGGAGTATGGTGATAGAGACGTGCAGTTTATGGCGATGCTGAAGGACATACATCAAGAGGTTCAGCAATAGATGTAGTGGAAACTAAAGTTTATTAGTTCTTGCTGTTATTCTTAGATTTGAACTTGAATATTGTTCAGTATGTCATGTAATTGTTGGACTTTTAGTTTTAAGGTCCTGAATAAATGATTAAATATAATTTTATGAATCTTTGTTGTGTTTTATTTTTACTTATTATTTTTTGTTTCAGTAATATTTAGATTATGTTGATGTTGAATTGTGTCTTAAGATCTGTTTGGTAAGTCAACAGAGGATTAATAGTGTCAAGGATTTGTTTAATGGTCCAACTCTGAAAGGGTGGTGTGGTTATAACAGCTGATCATGCTAAGGACTGTTATAATTAATTCCTGCTCCATATAAAGACTGATGGGCTTATTGTCTCATGAGGGCTATGCACTGTTGAAGGCAAAGTCCTGTTAAAGACTAGCACTTATGGTGTAGTTATAACAGCTTCTACAGCGGATTCAACTTTAGTATTTATGTATCAGTTTTTCTTATGTAACAGTGTTTAGGACAAACATTGGTTCTCTATACTTTATCTCTCGAGACAAACCTATACAAACTCAAAGATTAACCATTGCCCAACAACAAAAGTGGTTCATCATCAACAGTAGATATTCTATCTTTGTTTTTGTTAACAGTATTTATATGTCCAAACTATTAATATTATATCTCTGTTTATGTTAACAGTATTTATTTAATTTCAAACATCTGTTTACGTTCAAACAGATGTTTCAGGTCGAATATTTATTTAATTTCAAAATTTTGTTTATGTCCAGATTAGATGTTTAACAGTATTTAATTTAAAACATTGTTTTAATGATAAAATGGCAAGTTAAATTACAAAATAAAAAATATTCTTGATGACTATTTGTTGCAAATTAAATCAATATCTATCCACTGTTAGATAAAAAACAACTACTGCTCACATTTTGGAGGTTGACATCCACTGAATAAAAGTGAAGTACACTTGGATGATTATTAAGCTCATCATTTTGATTGTTTGGGTATAATATTCTTCAAATTGGTCTTTTCTTGCAAACAGTTTTTAATGTCAAACATTTGTTTAAGTGCAAACATGTGATTGTTAAATGTTATCCACTGCTGAAGGCCATCCTCTGTTTCTTCATAAACAACTGTTGATCACTGACTGACCAAACATCTGTGTTACATTTTGTTAGGTATCCACTGATAGTTAAAAAATAGTCACTGCTCCCCTTTTATTGTTGACATGCACTGAAATTTACAATCATTGGTTTTTTTAAAAATCATCCACTGCTCACATTTTTATTCTTGATGTGGTTAATTAATTATAGAATAGTATTATTAACTGAATACTAGAATTACAATGATAGGTTAACTATATTATCTAATCGTTACATTCCAAAGAGATAAGAGTTCCTCGAATATTGTTTTGGTGATAAAAATTAAAGTTAAAATAAAAAATAAAATAAACTGTTGTATAAAATCAGTGTTTTAACACACTGATGGCTATCCACTGCTAGCAAAAACTTACTCACTGTTCTCATTTGTAACTGTTGCAAACCACTGTTATTGTTCCATCGGTGGTTTCCTACCAACTGTCCTCCATTATCATCAGAGGTTGGCACGTGGACAGTACATAGCGGTAAGATCTATTAGTAACCGATGCCACGTCAGCATTCACTATTTCACCAAAAAAAAAAAACCTGATCAAAACCCCCAAACAGTGTTTTTACTGTCGAATCGAATTCTAAATTCTTTTCTAAAAGCAGTTATCATCCATTTCTCTCAAAATCACTCATCCTCTTCATCGGTATTTAAATGAATTCTTTGGGCGATTATGGTTCTTGCTATTTAAATGAAGAAGTTGTAGTCGACGGTAGTGTATTCATGTATGTCCCTGTTTTTTTTTTTCAATCCATTGTTGGTTATGATTGCGTTTATTGTTGCGGCTTATACTTGAACAATTTTTGATAGTCCTAATTTTTTTGAATATCCGATTAATATGTAGTTATTATGCATGTTATGATAGACATATATGTTTCTAAAAAAAAGTGATCTGCATTTCCTGTATCTACCATTTGTGTTATCTATTGTTGATTTTATTGGATTTCACTTTGCTCATGTATTTATCTTATTCTGATTTATGATATACCATCTGATGTATTCTCATGTGTATTTAAAAAAGTTGAATTTATTTTGATTAGTACTTGGTATACTGTTTTTAAGTTTTTCTTTTGAATAGACACAAGTCACTATCCTGTTTTTCTATACAATTTATACAGCTGTTGATCGTTCTTGTATATTTGTGATACTTAATCGGAAAAGTAGGTTTTAAGTTTTAATTATATGATTTGATGTAAAAATATATATATATTTCGATATGATAAGAAATTACATGTATTCTCACCTTTTTGATGTTGTCTATTGTTATTTTGATATATATTAGTTTTATCATCTTTTATTTAGATGTATTGCATACCTTAATGCATTGTATTCATTTGTTTCTTAATGTTATTGATTTTGATTATATATGATTGATACTGTTACAGTTTTATGTGAGAATGATTTATGGATTTCCGTGTTACCTTCAAAGCAGTAAAAGGAAATGTTTGGTTAGTAGTTTTATCCGATCTTAGTTTAACACTTAATTTTAATTTTTTGGTATGATAATTAGCAATAAAAGTGTTTCTTTTATTTATGCTTAGATTTTGCCAAAACAGTATCAAAATTGGATTCAACAGTTTAATTATCCAATTGGAAATACAAATATCCGAACCACACCTGGAAATGTTTTTAAAGTCAAGATCTATCCCCTAAGCAATGGCAGATATTATTTTTATAATGGTTGGTGTCAATTGGTAGACAGTTTGAAAATACCTTCAGATTCATGGTTGATATTTCATTATGAAGAAGCTTTACAAAGTTTCAGAATATTGTATTTTTATCAAGACATTGCTCTTTCTCCTTGTGAAGAGTTTTACTACAAACCATCTGGTAACGAAGATTTTGTGGTATGTAACTTCGAATATTATTCATCATGTAATTTTATTGGAGATACAATTGTTTATTTGTTGTGTTTTATTTTTTTACTTAATTTTCTGATATATTTTTACTAATGTACTATATAATGTGTTTTATTCTGATTGTAGAGTATTAATCGTTCTTTTGTTCATCACAAGATGTTAAACACTATTCCTTCATATCCGGTCGTTATTAAAGGATCTGAAAACAAGAACTGGTCTGTAGGGGTGGAAGATATCAACAATGAACTTTACATAATTACCGGATGGAAGGAGATAAAGAATGACTTGTCATTAACTGCTGATCATCTCATTGTCTTTGAGATGATAGATCTTCAGACTTTTCATATCACGGTTTTCAATTGTGCTACCTGTGATTTAGTGCTTCCACCTGAGGTTTGTGCTGTTGTTAAACAAAAGGTGATAGAAGAGATTGTGTTGAGTTCAGATAGTGAAGCTGTACAGGACGTCGTTGATGTCAATAATAGTGGTATGGTTGTTGGGAATGAAGATGATCAGATCGTACCTCTTTCTTTCCGTGTGGACGATCATTTTGTAAGTTTGTGATGATGAGTTTACTAATATATAATACTTTAGTCAGATTTTAAAGATGTGTTAATTCTTTGTTTATTGAATTGTTCGTTGTTTGTTATAGCACCTTTTTAAAAAACAGGCTGAAGATCTTGGACTGAATCGTAAGATGGGTTTGAAGATTGTGGACGTGGCAGGTGATGTTTGGAATATTCAAGCTGCTATAGGTTCATCTCGAGGTCAACCAAGATATTATCTGCAAGGAATGAGAAAGTTTGTGAGAGATAAAGGCATGGTTTCAGGTCAAGCATTTACACTTAACTTTGTGAAAGGTAAAAAGTTTTTTATGTTCGGATGAATGTTTGTGGTTTGAAGAAGGCAAATGCAGAAGCATACATTGAACTAAATTTTCGGGTTGTAGTTGTTTGCTTTTCGAAACTGATACTAGACTTGTTTGTTTAGTTTTGAAGTTGTGATTCTAAAACTATATATGTACATGTAAATTATTAGCTCCATGTCTAACGGAAACAATGTGGAGTTGTGAACTAAAAACAATATACTCCGTTTTACTTTTGGTCAACATCTGATTGACTTTTGGTCGCATTAATAACAGTATAAGATGGTTGATGTAATGCGGTCGTATTAATAACCAATGGTAATTAATTAATCTAAATAACTTTCCCGAGCCCGGGAAGCAATCCCGGGTAAAAACCTAGTTATCTATATATACAAAAAGCAACTTGCACCCCTTCAAAACACACATGTCCCTTTTAAGTTTTTTTATGACAACCTTTTGAAGGGATGTGATGTTTCAGATTTACTATTAACATCCATGTATTCTTTAACGGTGGTTTTGATAAACCGATGTCTCAACTAAAAAAACCATCAAAAACATTAAAATGAAATTTTAGATAATTAAACCGCTGCGTTGCATGAAATATTAGATAATCAAACCGATACGTCATCTAAAACAAAGCGACAAAAACATTAAAATGAACTATTATTATATTAATAAACTAAAAAGAAATTACCAACATGATTTGCAACCGACAAAAAACATCAAATTGAATTATTATATTAATAAACTACAATTTTTTTTTACCAACGTACTTATCTTTTCCGTTCGAACAAAAGACATTACGCAACCATCTTACGAAGAGGGGTGTTGATTCATCACACTGGTTCATGATATATATGCATATCGAAATGAAATAGTATCATATGTATTTACATAACTGTTAACCAAACCAACGCATCGATTAAAACATTCAAAAGACATACAATATTAATTAACTACAAACTTAAAATTAATAAACTATAAATGGGCTCCCACATTTTGGGTTCTGATTTCGATTTTATGCCTTAGACTTCATTCGATTTGTATGCATATTCTTTATCTAATTTTGTTTGTTAGTTTCACTGTGTACGTATATAGGATGAAGTCGCATATCCAATGATATAGATCGACATGGTAGTGATGAACAAGAAAAACCCAATTGTAAATTTATCCAAGGTGTGTAAATGATTTGATTTTTATTTTGATTTTGATCCAGGTTCTATAATGATGAAGATTCAAGATGGATTTATGTGGTGTGTTCAAAGAATCGGTCTAACAATGGTGTTGACATCAAACAAAGAACGGGATTTTTTTATCAACATCGACGAATGGAAACAGAATGGTGTTGACATCAAACAAAGAATTGGGTTTTTTTTATCAACATCGACGAATGGAAACAGTCTAACAAATGTGGCGTTTATAGGGGTCGTAGTCGCCGACTTAAGATGCGATTTGAACTAGAATCAAAGCAAGACTGGTGATGGCGATGACGGATACCCAAATAAGGAGCCGCAATCGAAACCAGGTATGAAATTTGTCTCTATTTTGAACACCCATATGATGTACTAATCTATTATATAAAGTCTTTGAAAATCTGTACTTTTTCTTTATGCAAATGCATTAGAGTGTTCTGTCATGTTCTTTTCTTTGCATCAACAAAGATACCGTAAAACCAAACAGGAAAGTCAAAATGTGAGTTCAAATTCAAGTAGGTAAATTTGATGTTTTGAAGAAATTTTATGTAATCAAAATCACTTTCTTTAAAGAAATTCGTTTACTTCTTCCCAAATGTATATGTTTACTCACTTCGGATTCAAGTAGGCAAAATTGTGCATTGATCATAGAAGAAACAGATCTTCAATTTATTTAAATTCATAGTTCTGGATCAATGTATTTTTTTGGACATTTGGCTACTCTGCCGTAATGAGTGCCCGTTGCATAAGGAACCAATGTTATCGTTTCAACATAGTCATTCTTTTCATAAATAGTTTTACGTGATGGTCCGCAACGCACGTTTGTGATTCAATGTTTTAACACTTATATTTTATTCGGTTTAACAGTCCCGCAGCAACGCACGGGTTCGCGTCAACTCGTTATTAATACAATAAGAAAAGACAAATGACATAAACAAATGTGAACCAATCCGATATTACTCTCTGGAAAGTTCAACTTTCACCCATTTCAGTATTTCACAAAAGCAAAATTCAGATTGGGTTATGTTTTAATTCAAGCAAGTGAAGTAAAAAAAATACTAAAAGATTAAGCATGTGAAATGGACGAAACTTGAAAGTCAGCCGAAGTGTACTTCCAACGCATACGACCTATTAAATTGAATAATTGATAAATTTCAAACTATAAATGCAAGAAAATAAATGTTGTTATTGTAGGAACCGTTCGCGTAATTAAATAAAATAAAACAGTTTTATTATACAATTTCAATACAGAAAATAAAGAAAGCAAGAATTACAGTACAGTTACAAATGAAATAATCAAATTACAAGAATGAAAGATGAAACAGAAATGCAGATTGGCTGAGGGTTGTGTTTAACACGGGGCCTTTGAAACAAATTCCGAACCTCCCAAGAGAACTCGTTTAGTTTCCCAGGGTACAACAGCCGTAGCAGTAGTACTGACAGAGCTGGCTCGAGGACCCGAAGAATACCTTGAAAAGAGCAAGAAAAGTATCAGAAGTTTGCAGAGAAATGTTAGCGTTCACTGTGTTGTTGGTGGTGTCTTTCTGCAGTGGATATGACGTATTTATACAGCATCTAAGTTGAAACAGTCAAAAAACAAATTAAATGAGAGAATTAAATTGCATTAAACGTCTTCAATGCATTTTAATTCGTCATTTAATTCTCAGTCAAAACCGTTGACTCGTCTACTTCAAATGTTGAAATGAAATTGCTCTGTCATTAAAGTTTGGAAGCTTCTTTCGCTCGCGCGCGCGCGCGCATGACAGACACTCTGGTGCGCGCGCGCCACTTTGGCTCACTTTCGTGCGCCCCTGGTGTGCACCACTCATGCGCGCATGCGCTAGTTTGACTCACTTTCATGCGCGGGCATGTATGCACCACTCATGTGCGCGTGCGCTATGTCAGTGAACCTATACGAGCACGCCACACAGTTGCGCCATATTGGCTCACTTTGGTGCGCCACGCGCACGCATCAGCATCCATGCACCAGTGCGCACAGACCAACCTGGTCATGCCCAGTGTACTCGCGCGCCTGCCTGCCACGTCATCCCCCAATGTTTACCTGCCATATATGGCCATGTTTGAAGGGTTTGATAAGATTGTAATGTTGGGCCTTAGCTCATGCTAGGTCTTTGATTGGCTAAGATTTGGTTGTAATTATAATTCGTCATTGATGTCTTAATGGGCCTTATTAAGTCATAAGAGTCATGATAACTGTTAACGAGGCAGAATACACATATTATGTCTCTAAGATCTTGTTGTAATGAAACATATTTATGATAGAACTTAATCAGGCATGATAGACCATATTAAGTCATAATACGTCTAAATGGTTAGATTGGGTTGTAATTAGTTATATTAGGTCGTAACAACCTTATAATTGTTGTGATTGACCATTTTTACCTAGACCGATCAAGTATGATTGTGATTGACCAACATTGACCGCGTATAAAAACACGACTACGTTCTTGGTTTTCTCTATATATAAATTTATACAACTGGTACATTTGTATTTTTCTATAAATGATCACCTAATCTCATTCAAAACTATCATTTTCGGGTACGAATATGATCATCATTTAATCCATACCTTTTTTTGTATATACATTTGATTTGACTGGGTTGTTGGAGTAGCGAAAATAATGAGAATATGCCGCTTAATTTTAGTTTCAATACTCCTTTTCATACTATATATACATACATTTGTTTTAACCTCCCTCCATCAGAAGAACAAACAAAGGTCAGTACACGATACCAAATATTTCTATCTTTAGTCTTTTTTTATTACATGAATAATGCATGGATCAACACCACTTTCTCTAATTTCATTAGGGCCTGTTAAAAAATAATAGATCAATCACATTTTGTTAATCAAACCTAAATTGATTGTATGAGTGTGATATTACTAGGTACGTTTGTTTGTTTGTTTGTTTGTTATATATCTGCATTGATTTCTTGCAGAAAGGAGGAGATTGATGGAGCCATCGGGGAATTTACAAGTTTTAAACGCCCTCGATGGAGCAAAAACACAATGGTACCACTTCACGGCGATTGTGATCGCTGGAATGGGGTTCTTCACGGACGCATATGACCTATTTTGCATCTCGCTCGTTACCAAATTGCTTGGCCGTATTTATTATTACCAAGAAGGATCTCCAAAGCCAGGAAGTTTGCCACCTCAGGTCTCTGCTGCCGTAAATGGTGTTGCACTCGTCGGTACCCTAGCCGGACAGTTGTTTTTTGGGTGGCTCGGTGATAAACTAGGGCGGAAGAAAGTGTATGGTATCACGCTTATGTTGATGTGTCTTTGCTCCATCGCTTCCGGTTTATCATTTGGTAGCCAACCAAAGGGGGTTATGACCACTCTTTGCTTTTTCCGGTTCTGGTTAGGGTTCGGTATAGGCGGTGACTACCCTCTTTCCGCCACCATCATGTCCGAATATTCTAATAAGAAAACACGTGGCGGGTTTATAGCCGCAGTTTTCGCCATGCAAGGTATTAAATAAAAATATTAGTTACTATTACCATAGAAGATATGATTTAATTAGTTTTTTTTTTTTTTTTTTGTAATTATCTTCGTTGCATCTGTATATAGTTGATTAATAATACATAATATATTCTTTCTAATATAAGGATTCGGGATCTTGGGAGGAGGAGTGTTTGCGATTTTTATTGCGGCGATTTTCGATAGCAACTTCAAAGCTCCACCGTTCGAGGTTGATCCAGTAAAGTCAACAGTGCCGGAAGCCGACTATGTATGGCGCATTGTTCTCATGGTCGGAGCTCTTCCAGCACTGTTAACTTACTACTGGAGAATGAAGATGCCAGAAACCGCCAGGTTCACCGCCTTAGTGGCTAAAGACGCCAAAAAAGCTGCTTCCGACATGTCAAAAGTCCTCCAAGTTGACATCGAATCCGAGCAAGACAAACTCGACGAAGCGATGGCCGATACGAAATTCAGCTACGGACTCTTAAGCAAAGAATTCGCTAAACGCCACGGCCTCCATTTACTCGGTACAACAAGCACATGGTTCTTGCTTGACATCGCGTTTTACTGCCAAAACCTCTTCCAAAAAGACATCTTTTCCGCCATCGGATGGATCCCACCCGCGAAAACCATGAATGCGATCTACGAAGTTTACAAAATCGCGCGAGCGCAAACTCTCATCGCGCTTTGCAGCACTGTCCCCGGATACTGGTTCACCGTATTTCTCATTGACCGAATCGGTAGATTCACAATCCAACTAATAGGATTCATCATGATGACAATTTTCATGTTTGTTTTAGCATTCCCTTACAACTACTGGATCCAACCCAAACACAACATGGGTTTTGTTGTCTTCTACTCGTTAACATTCTTCTTCGCAAATTTCGGGCCCAATGCAACAACATTCGTTGTCCCAGCAGAGATTTTCCCGGCCCGGTTGAGATCAACTTGTCATGGGATATCCGCAGCGTCAGGGAAACTCGGGGCAATAGTTGGGGCTTTCGGGTTCTTGTACTTGGCTCAAAATAAAGATCCTGCTAAGGCGGATCACGGGTATCCACCGGGCATAGGAGTAAAGAACTCATTGATTGTGTTGGGTGTGATTAATTTGTTGGGGACATTGTGTACATTTCTGGTGCCGGAATCAAAGGGGAAATCACTTGAGGAAATGTCTGGTGAGAATGAAGAAGAAACTGGTGAAACAAGAGCCTAAATGTTGGAGGAAACAAATGCTGTTTTTTTGTTACATTTTTAATGGTGGTTTTGTCACCTTAGCTTATTATTAGTTAATATATATTGCAACTTTTTTTTTCTTTCTAGAGTTATATTATTCATTCTTTTTTTTTTTTTTTTTTTGTGTTTCATTTTTGTAGAAGACATGTTGTCTAATATAGGTTATAAAATGAGAATTTTGTTTTTGAAAACGTGTTATAAATGGTGTTAATGTTACTTGAGATGCGAATTATCTCAATGGTTTGTCCTCTTGATAAATTTATTTTATATTATTTGTCTTATACTCCTTGTCGTTGACTATACTCGCTATGCGGTTGGGTCAGATACAATACATATTGAGATCGCAACTCACAAGTCACAAGCACAATAGACCCAACCGCATAGCGAGTATAGTCAACGACAATGAGTAAT
This sequence comes from Helianthus tuberosus, assembly GCA_030545235.1. Lineage (NCBI taxonomy): Eukaryota > Viridiplantae > Streptophyta > Magnoliopsida > Asterales > Asteraceae > Helianthus > Helianthus tuberosus. The sequence goes on from CM060409.1 coordinate 180,356,076, forward strand.
GTTTTGCAAACAAAACCAGTTACAAAATTGATCCATCTACCGGTTTACTAGTTAGACCAATTGAACTGAACTCATAAACCAAATATTTATGAGTTCAGTTTCTTTTTATAAAACTCAGTTGTTCTAGAGAAATATAGATTTAGGGATATCCAGGCGCTCTAGCGAACCAGAAATATTTCTTATCTAAGGTCATCATTCTATTCAGGCAAGCAAAAACTTCAACTTCTTTTGATGGATGAAAATAAGTCATAGTTACTTAGGGTAAAGTTCTTGTACAAATAATCTTAACATACTAAACATACAAATTGAAGGAAAACTCAAAAAGACAAGGTGGCATTTTTGTAATTATCAATAACTATCAAAGTTACTCTACAAATATACCTAAAAAAACCTAACCACTCCCCCCCACCCCCCAAAAACCTAAAAAAAACCTACCCCCCCCCCCCCACCCCCCAAAAACCTAAAAAAAACCTAACCCCCCCCCTGTTGATGCATATTTTGTGGACACGACTCGGCTCGGTTCAACTCAGCTCAGTTCGACTTGGTTTCGACTTGAAGACACGAAGATCAAGACAAAGCTACTTGTGTCTGTACTTTGTCTGTATTTTGTCATGATACCAAACGATGTCTTGTGTTAGGTTTGTTGTTATATGTGCGTTTGATGTAAGTTTGACCAAGTCAACCATCCTCCGGTTTGACTTGGCCAAACAGTTAGCACATTGATTGAAACATGCTTGTGTCGAAGGATGTCATCGAAGGATGGATTGTATCCTTCGATGACCTCGAAAGATAATGTCTTCGATAGATACAGATGGACCTCGAAGGATATCATCCTTCGAGGTATGTATGGATCTTTCGGTAGAATTCTGGTCGATAGATGATCCTTCGACCAGATTACCGTATCCTTCGACCATAGCTGCTGTGTCGGGTATAAATACCCAAGTGTTGTGTTCATTTCGGTGGTGACACAAGTGTGAGACACAAGAGACAGATAGATACACTCGAGAGATAGGGAGAGCATTCTGTCAAGAACACACACACACATTAGAGAGTTTGCAGAATACATCTGTGAACATTGGACTTGTAACCGAACCTTTCATACGCATTAATACAAGTGGTGTTAATCGTTGAACCTTGTGTGTCGTGTGTTTATACTTGTCTCAACTCGGTTGCACTCTAGCTTGGATTCCGCACTTGCTAGTGTGTTAATATAACAAGGATAAGGTTTGACCTCATACGAGAGGGACCTACAAGTGGTATCAGAGCCTTGGCTCTTCTCCTTGTTAAAACCGAGTGTTTTAGAGTGTGTTTCGGATTCTTGGAGTTCATTTTTTTTCTGAAAAATCAGCTTTAAAAACTTCGAAAATCTGCATGTTTTGCTAGAAGTTCTTATAAAAACCTTGTTATTTTTCATTGTCTATTGTTAAAAGTTGGTTTTTATTGAAGTTTCTGCCAAAACTCGTGTTCGGCTGTGTCGGTTTTCTGGAAAATTCAAATTTTCTGGGTTGTTCTTCATATCTTCAACCAAGCTTCAAGTGTTCTTCAAAGTTCTATATATTTTGATCTTGTTTGATTATTTTCGAAAGTTGTTTGTGCATTGGGAAGGGTTAATTGGTTAAAATATTCAAACCAAATCTGGTTTTGGCAGAAAGCACGTCTGAACATACCTTCTGCCGAAAGTTTCTACCAACTTGTCACCTTTTTCACCAACCTGTCACATTTGTAAACTGTGTCAGAGCAGATCGAAGGATATCCTTCGAAGTCGAAAGATCATCTTTCGATCAAGGAGATTCGACAGATACCCATCCTTCGAACATCTTTCGAAGTCAGTGAGTTATCTTTCGAGCCAAGGAATCTTTTCGAAGGATATATTGTTCGAGCTACTGTTCATTTCGAAAGATAAGGATCCTTCGTCTTGGAGAATCTTTCGAAGTCATTGTTCGAAATTCAACAGTGATCTTTCAAACACTGTTGATCTTTCGAACTAGTGTTGATCTTTCGATCCTTATTTGTGTAAGATTAACAGTTTGTGTTTTCAGGTCTTTCGATCAGAGATCTTTCGGCTGTTTGTTTCTCTTCAACATTTTAATATAGTTTGTGAAAAAAAAATTTTAATCAATTTTCACTTAATATATTAATTTTTAAAATGGGAACAAACGGTGAGTGGTGGAATCAATTGATTTCGACTTCACAATCATCAGCTACACAACCTGAGCCAGAATTCGACAAAAATGCATTCTTGCGAGCTATTGCCCCAACTCAAGCTGCAATGATAACTGCAAATCAATGGGCATTGGTCACAAATCAAAGCAGCAGCATTCAATCTATGATGCAAAACGACAGTGAAACTGGTACAAGCACAAAGCCGCCAAAGCTAAATCACATAAATGATTGGGGATGGTGGAAAGAAAGGCTGAGAACTTATGTTCAGGGGCAAGGTCAAGATCTATGGATGTGTTTCTTCACTCCATTTGAAAATGATTTGGAAGTTGCAGGATCTAATCCACAAACTTACAGCACTCTGTCTGATGATGATAAGAAGAAAATTGAGTTAGAAAAGAAAGCATTCATGATTCTCACACAAGCTCTTCACAGAGACATTTACCACCAGTTTGTTTACTGCACGACAACTAAAAGCTTGTGGGATATGCTCACGTTACGATGTGAAGGTAATGCTCAATCAAGAAAGATTAAGCAAGATTTACTGAAGAAAGAGTTTGAAGGTTTCACGTGTATGGAGAATGAGACTTTGGCAGATTTATCTATAAGGTTCCATCACTTGTTGAGTGAGATGTTTGCTTTTAAAATCACTGCCGCTCAACAAGAAATAGTGAAGAGATTTGCTGATAGCTTACCAGCAAAGTGGAGCAGTTATCTTGAAATTCTCAAAGAAAATGGTGCTTTAGACACAATCACCATTTATGATTTAATTCAAAAATTGGAGAACAAGGATGTGGAAGAAAAACTTAAGGCAAAAAGAACACTCACTCCTCAAAGTCCAGAGATGTATTTTGGGATTGCTGGAGGTATTGGTGGAGAAAAACCAGCTTCTCAACACGCGAAGCTTCAAACAGCTTTCATCTCAAACACTGCATCTTCAACAACAGATAAGTTTGATCCTTCAGCATACTTGATGTATCCAAGACCAGATGTGAAACCGACACCGACAGCTCCGCAGCAACAACCGCAACAGCAAGGGTTTTATGGAAACTCTTCAAACATTCAAGCCACTTCCAATCCAAACACAGTCAGATTAGACACTTCCAACTTTTCCAAAGTCAGTGTCGAAATAGCCAAGGAGCATATGGAGATGTTGAATACCTTGGTTAGTGCTTATTGTGGATTGATCGCAGGTCAGATTGGGAATATCAATCTAACCAATGAAGATTATCAGCAAGTGGATAGAGACGAGTTTGAAATGATGGATATCAAATGGGCTCTTGCTAGTGCCATTCGAAGAGCAAAGGAGTTTATGGAAAGGACCGGGAGAACCAACTTGGAAAGCAAGAAAGACACCAAGTATGGATTCGACAAGCAAGCTGTAACGTGCTTTAACTGTGGTGAACGCGGTCATTTCAAAAGGGAATGCACAAGACCAGCTCAGCATGGAAACCAAAATCCCTTCAGAAATCAAGGCAACCAGCAGAACCAAAACAGGAACAATGTTCGTACGTTGATACCTGTCAACAACCAAGGCCAAGCAGGGTCGTCAAATGCCAGCCGGGCACTTGTGGTTCAAATGGATGAAGGTTGTGATTGGTCGCTTCAGCTTGGAGAAGGAGGAAATGGTGGAACAGCTTGTTATGCTAAAGTAACAGAGAAGGTAGTAGAACCCGCGTCTGCTGATGAATCTTCAGAAGATGAAGATAGTTCGGGTTATAGTGGGAGCACAGATGGGGAATCACTTGATACTGGTGATTTATCAGGTGATGCTTTAGATTTGAAGGTTGATGAACTTTTGGCTGAAGCTGAAGCATTATGCAAGAGGAGATCTATTCTCTGCCAGAAATCTGCTGGAACTTCCGAGAAGCTTGCTAAGTTCTTCTCTGAAGATGGATCTTTTTCTTTCCATTCAGCCTTTACGGCTAATGTCGACAGTTCATCAGGTCAGGTAAGTGTCGATGAACCCACTGTAGTTAGTTGTGAAAGTTGTGATAGCTTAAAGGTTAAATATGCTGAACAGGAAAGTCAGTTTGAGATCACACACAAACACAATCAAGAATTGATTGTAGATCTTTCTAAAGCAACTGAAGCTAACTTGTTTTTGACCAGAAATGAAAAGGAATTTAAAGCAACAATTGCGTCATTAAAACATGATGTTTCTGAATTACAAAAGGCTGTTTTGAGAAAACAACATGCTAACAATGATTTAATTGACACAATTGAAAAGCAAATGGTAGAATTAGCAACAGCTCGATGTGAATGTGATACAATTAAGCAGAAATTGGAAAGCTATTCCAATTCCCGCTATGTTTTGGATCACATTATTAATGTTCAAAAGAAAAAGGGGGATAGGAAGTGTAATGGATTCAAATCATGTCCTCCCCCAATGAATCACAATTACTCCAAATTGCCTGATGACGAGGATATGCCCCGTTTTGAACCTACTGTGCCACTCAATCTAGATGATTTTGCAGCAGGCCTTGGGTTCACAACTGGTACATCATCCTCGGGTCAATCTGAATCTGAGTCTGAGAATGTGACGGATTCATCATGTGTTAAGGAACAGAGTCCTCCCACTGTTGAGGATACTGATTCTTCGGATGATGAATCTGATTCATCGGATGATGAGTCTGTAGAAATTGTGAATCAACAGTCTAACTCGGTTACAACAGATATTCCAATTGAGAATCACATCTTATGTGATCCACCAGTGGAACCGAGTAAGACTGAAATGTCAAAAGCAGTGGAGTCCCTTGTTTCGAGCAGTGAAGGGAATAACTTGTTGTACACGCTCAAAGGAGATGACAAAATCTACTTTAACAAAGATTTTCCAATTAAAAATGTAAATCAAGATTTAATTGAGCAAATTTTTGAAGGATGTATTGATAAGTTTTTGGGAAACAAAAGTGGCAAAGTCACCGTCACTCAATGTGATCCAATTCCGTGTGAACAAATTAGAAAACAATACGGAAACCAAAAACAACAAATTGAGCGAAAACAACAAGTCAACTCCGGAAAGGGTAAGGTACAGGGAAAGAAGGCTCAGAACAAGAATGTTCAAGCACCTAAAGTTCAACAACAAAAGGTGCAAAACAAAAGAGCTCCTGTTAAGAAAAGAGAACAGAAAGTGAACTTTGTTGGATCCAAGGGTACAGATAAACTTGAAACATTTCAGGATAAATCTAACATTGATTTTATAAAACAAGTTAGAATTTTAAAACGAAATGATCAGAATAATTACACCCAACACACCAACGGATGTGATATAGGTTCAAGTACATCTAGATCACAAAGTTCATGGTCTGGTTCTCCGTCTGGTCATCAACATGTTTCTCCGAGGTTTGTAGAGCGGAGAATGTGTTTTGAGTGTGGCACAATTGGGCATATTGTAAGATACTGCCCATATCTGCAAAAGTTGAAGGCTCCCCAAGAAACCAATTACCAAAAACGATCAGTTTCCCCGAAACAAGACCCACGTGTCTTGAAAGAAAGGGAAAAGAAGTTAAAACAAAAGAATCAAAAGGTAATTGAAAAGGCCTTAAAATCAGAGGTCAAAGAAGAAAAACCTGTTCAAGCAAAATCTAAAACTGTAAAACCAGTAAATGCTAAAATCACAAATTTAAATACTGGTAAAGGACAAACAGCTTGGAAACCAAAGCAGGTAATTCAGTCAGGGGGAGCACCACAGGTTCTGTTTCCTAATCATCAAGTGATTGAAATCACTTTTATTGATGATCAAGGACGACCCAAGTCCACAAAGGCTTGGGTCCCCCTCTCCGTCTAATCTTTGAATGAGTGTGTAGGATATTCCAGGAGGAACTTTCAATAGTCGTAAGATTGTTGATAGTGGAGTGTCCATGCACAAAATAGGCGACAGAAGAAATTGTTGCCTTTGATGGAGAGAAGAAAAGAAAAGGAAAAGAGAAACAGAATTGTCTGTTGAAAGAGTTTGAAAAGCTTCGACAAAAATGCAAAGCCTTTTACAATCAAGCTTTGATCGGGTCCCCAGGATAGATTCAATCAAAATGTACGCACCTGCAGCACGTTTGAGGTTCAAAATCAACAAGATAAACGTGCAGTGTACATTTCTTCGCGGTGTGATTGAAGAAAAAGTGTTTGTTGAACAAACCAACCGGGTGTGCGGATGCCTTGGCATGGGTTGAACAACCGCACACTACTTCTGAAAGAGAAAGACAAAAACCTTCGCTGGTGCAATGTGGAAGACCAGCCGGACCCAAAGGTTTATGATCTTGTTGCTGTCAAGAGACTTCTCAGTAGCTACAAAGAATCGACTTTGAAATCCACACCGGGTGGATATCCAGTTTGGGAGAGCACTCAGATTCCTTGCAATGCACGAAGCAGTTGCAGGATACGGTTTTAAAATTTCTAATCTCTCCTATACTTGTCGTTATTTAAGCTACTTTATGAATTATTATCATCTCGTACAGCACTCTTTGGCCAGACACTGTTGTCATGGTCCGCACCGCAAACCGACATGCCAACTGATTTTTCCAAAATTCGATAAATCTTTTCAGATTAAAACTTAATTTTGGTAAACGGCTTTGAGGTAAAACATGAGTTAACCAACATCGGAAAGTCATTTTTGTAAATACCTTTGTGTTTTTAAATTTATCTTAGTTTGTTGATTTTAGGGGGAGTAAATCCAAATTTGAAAATCCAAAAACATAGAAAAATTTCAAAAGCACAAAAACAATAGAAAAACAAAAATGAGGTTCCTGGCGAGAAAAAGAGAAAAGGCGATAAGCAGCTCTATATAAGATGTATTGGTAGGCTCACAATCATTTTAAAGTGTGCAGGGTGATATAAACTTAAACGACTGAAGACTGGGTGGGAACCATTCATTGGCATATGGTCTTAGTACCGAAATTTCGTTTGAGAGATTGCCGAGGTTCTGAGATATTTGGTCTTTATGCTGCTTATCATCTGGGTATCATGGTTGTATCTTTTACCGAAAAATAACGGGGACGCAAGTCTAGATCTTCCATGATACCATACATACGTGTACATATTGCATTCGACCTCAATAAGTGATAAACAATCACATGTCCAAACAAATAAGTGATAAAATATCACATTTATCCGGGAGTCAAGTTCGTCTCTCTGCTGTACGAAAGTACTGACCTGTTCACGAACTTACTCCTGTGCCCTCATGCATCGAAAATCAAGTTCCTCATCAATAAGTGATTCTATCACATAGGGCTTGTTTTCAATCAAAATAAGTGAGAATCTCACATCCTATACGGTCAAACAGATGATAATCGGTATACTCACCGGTAAGATGAACCCTCGTGCATACCTTGATACGGGAATGTGTCGTGATGTGGATGAACACCGGTCGGTAAGTATAAATCATACCTTAACGTATCCCCTCGCCATGATTACAAATGATAAGTTGAGCTTATGTGGACAACAATACCGATAATCGTTATAGGATACTTATCTAAATGTTAACTAAAAGAACAAAAAGAGCGTTTTGACATGACCGTACACTGATATGATTCTCTTACCCTCGAAACTCGCAAAAAGGATGTCTGTAGATATTTATTTACTGTTTTCAGTTTATGCATCTTGTATATATTTATTTATTGTTTTCCGTCTTTACGTTTGAAAAATGAAAAATCCAAAAAGATTTTAGGTGTGTTTTAATATAAACTTTATAAAATCCAAAAAGATTTTGCTTCTAGTTTATTTTTGATTGACTGATGATGGAACTCGAGTCTATCCTACCCAAAATCCTGATCGTAAGCCGGAAAACAATTGCATCTTCATAATCTGTCGAAGTTAACAAGTTTTGAAAGTTAAAGGATTAAAATTGAATATTTTTCTAAACTTTCAAACTGTTGTCGGTTGGTGTTTGATCGAGATTTGATCTCATATGTGTCTTTCGTTTAAATGTTAACTATATTCCAAGCGGTTGTTCTCATTATGCGTTTAGCTTTCTTGCATGTGCAGATGCTAAAGGCGAGGAGAACATGGTCGATGACGAGCTTCGGAATGAAGACACGAAGTGGAGGCACTCAAAGGATAAAATGATCGAGTTGCCGCTGACCCTTCATCAACACCACAAGGATCTGAAGAATTGACAAGTCAAAAGATTCACGAGCATGACTCAATGGAGAGTTCAATCTAAGGGGGAGTTTATTGACACACTACCTAAACAAAAAGGGGAGTTTGTTGATACACTCTCTACTTACGACGCGTGAAGACTTTGAAGATCCTCTGACGTGGAAGACATCGAAGTTGAACCTCACGAGTAGCGTCCAAGGGGGAGTTTGTTGATGCATATTTTGTGGACACGACTCGGCTCGGTTCAACTCAGCTCAGTTCGACTTGGTTTCGACTTGAAGACACGAAGATCAAGACAAAGCTACTTGTGTCTGTACTTTGTCTGTATTTTGTCATGATACCAAACGATGTCTTGTGTTAGGTTTGTTGTTATATGTGCGTTTGATGTAAGTTTGACCAAGTCAACCATCCTCCGGTTTGACTTGGCCAAACAGTTAGCACATTGATTGAAACATGCTTGTGTCGAAGGATGTCATCGAAGGATGGATTGTATCCTTCGATGACCTCGAAAGATAATGTCTTCGATAGATACAGATGGACCTCGAAGGATATCATCCTTCGAGGTATGTATGGATCTTTCGGTAGAATTCTGGTCGATAGATGATCCTTCGACCAGATTACCGTATCCTTCGACCATAGCTGCTGTGTCGGGTATAAATACCCAAGTGTTGTGTTCATTTCGGTGGTGACACAAGTGTGAGACACAAGAGACAGATAGATACACTCGAGAGATAGGGAGAGCATTCTGTCAAGAACACACACACACATTAGAGAGTTTGCAGAATACATCTGTGAACATTGGACTTGTAACCGAACCTTTCATACGCATTAATACAAGTGGTGTTAATCGTTGAACCTTGTGTGTCGTGTGTTTATACTTGTCTCAACTCGGTTGCACTCTAGCTTGGATTCCGCACTTGCTAGTGTGTTAATATAACAAGGATAAGGTTTGACCTCATACGAGAGGGACCTACACCCCCCCAAGCTAAAATGCTAAAAACTAAACCCCCAAAAAACCTAAAAAAAATCTAAAAAAATAAAAAAAAACACACAAATTATTTTATTTTATTTTTTTAACATTTTTTATTAAAAAATCGCTACTTTTAGTAGCAGCAAAAAAAAAATTTTTTTTTTTTTTTTTTTTTGCTAACGAAATGTAGCGATTTTTTAATAAAAAAATGTTAAAAAAAAAATTTTTAGGTATTTTTGGTTGTAACTTTGATAGTTGGTGGTAATTACAAAAATGTCACCTTGTCTTTTTGGGTTTTCCTTCAATGTGTATGTTTAGTATGTTAAGATTATTTGTATTTGATCTTTTGCCTAGTTACTTATATATGCCAATAACATATATTTATTAGGCGTAACTCACTATCGTCAAACCAAAATGAACTAATTGCACTTTATAACTGCAGTCGAATGTGTCTACCTTAAGGTGGAATGTGTCACGTTAAGGTCGATTATTCCAAAGTATTTAACAAGATCAGTGGTCTATATACAATATTGGTAATGAAGCATCACAAGCATATCAATTCTCAGATGAGCTTTGTGTCACAAGCCTCCACTAATAGCATACATAATCATATATCAAGAAACAGAAACGAATAAATTTATCGAAAACGACAACCAGTCAATATAAAAACGCCGATCGCGTAAAGCAACAACGAGAATATCATCCAAACAACTAAATGCTATAAGCCAATATCGGTTTCATACTTTCGTAGAAGGTGTATTTTTGACCTTGTAAAGCTCTTCACACTTGTCTCTACTCTTATTTTGTTTCCAAGGGACATTAAAAACTCAAAATCAATGCCACCCAAGAAGCAGTGCCTCCAAAACGCCGGAAAACATCCAATTTCGTGAATCTTGACGTAGAAAACAATCCGAAAACCTTAAACTCCAGACAAAAAAAAACTTGCTGTCTTAACCATATTATCATTTGAAAACCTCAAGAGCACAAATTCATCGATGATTTTCCACCTTAATATATGTTTTTATGTATCAAACAACTGTTTCCAGGTCAAGGGTATATGCTAGTATATATTGTTTCTAACGTCCATCTGCAACATATATGCACACACACACCATACGCCGTTAACCGAAGTAGCGCATAATCACATTCTTCCGGAGATGGCTGGTGATCAACTTCAAGTGCTTCACGCACTTGATCTCGCAAAAACACAATGGTATCACTTCACCGCGATTGTAATCGCGGGAATGGGTTTCTTTACAGATGCATATGATCTTTTTTGCATCTCTCTCGTCACTAAATTGCTCGGTCGGATATACTACTACAAGGGGAAAGACACACCCGGCGTGTTGCCTGCGAACGTGGCAGCAGCGGTTAACAGTGTGGCATTTGTCGGGACCCTTTCGGGCCAGCTCTTTTTCGGGTGGCTCGGGGACAAACTGGGAAGGAAAAAGGTGTACGGTATGACGCTTATGATCATGGTGATTTGTTCGATAGCTTCCGGGCTTTCATTCAGTAACGACGCGACGTCAGTTATGACCACACTTTGCTTCTTTCGGTTCTGGTTAGGGTTCGGGATTGGCGGTGACTACCCGCTTTCCGCCACCATCATGTCTGAATATGCAAATAAAAAGACCCGTGGCGCGTTTATTGCAGCGGTTTTCGCGATGCAAGGTTTCGGGATATTAGCCGGGGGGATTTTCGCCCTTATAGTGGCGTCGTCGTTTAAAGCTGCGTTTGATGTTCCTCCTGCTTACGAACATTTTAAGGATACGACCCCACATCAGGCCGATTACATTTGGAGGATTATTTTGATGTTTGGCGCAATTCCTGCGGCTTTGACTTACTATTGGCGAATGAAGATGCCAGAAACCGCTAGATATACGGCTTTAGTAGCTAAGAATGCTGAAAAGGCGGCAAAAGATATGGCTCGGGTTTTGCAAGTTGATATTGAAGCTGAGCAAGGAAAGGTTAACGAACTTACCGAAAAGGAGAAAAACTCATTCGGTTTGTTCTCAAAAGAGTTCCTTCAACGCCACGGGCTTCACTTGCTAGGGACCTCAACCACTTGGTTCTTACTTGATATCGCATTTTACAGTCAAAATCTATTCCAAAAAGACGTTTTCGTTGCAATCGGGTGGATTCACAAAGCGAATACTATGAGCGCGATGGAGGAGGTTTTCAAGATCGCGAGAGCTCAAACCCTGATCGCGCTTTGTAGTACGGTTCCTGGGTATTGGTTTACCGTTGCTCTAATCGACAAAATGGGAAGATTTAAAATCCAACTGATGGGTTTTACGATGATGACAATCTTTATGTTCGCACTAGCAATCCCATATAATCATTGGAAAAACGACGATAACAAATATGGGTTTGTTGTGTTGTACTCACTAACTTTCTTCTTCGCCAACTTCGGCCCAAACTCCACCACATTTATCGTGCCAGCCGAGATTTTTCCAGCAAGGTTGCGGTCCACTTGTCACGGGATATCCGCAGCATCTGGGAAGCTCGGGGCAATAGTTGGTGCTTTCGGGTTCTTATATCTGTCGCAGAGCCCATCAAAGCCAGATGCAGGGTATGGTAAAGGAATCGGTGTGAAGCACACGCTTACTATTTTGGCTGTTGTTAACCTATTTGGCGCTCTGTTTACCCTTTTGGTACCCGAAGCTAAAGGGAAATCACTTGAGGAGATGTCGGGTGAGAATGAGGACAATGATGATGATGCAGTGACGCTTGAAGATAGACCTAAGTTAGCCGCGGATGAATCTAAATCAACAGCCTAATATCTCTCTGCATACTTATTTGTTTTGTGTTTAATCTGTACTCTAAATCGTAATAAGTGTCTGTATTTTCTTTAAGAATCATCTTTGAAGAACAATATGCAGACATACAAGTTTCAAGGTGATCATGATCATTCATTTCTTTGTGTAAAAACATACCATAGTTTGTATTTGTTTTATGTTTAATCTGTACTTTTGATCCTAATAAGTGTCTGTATTTTCGTTAAGAAGCATCTTCAAAAACATGAAGTCTTTACTAGATAATCATTCATTTCTTTATGTACAAACATACCCTAGATTGGATTATAGAATAGAGGTGTAAATTTATGATATGCCACAAAACTAACATAAAATTCACATGTTTGGGTTTAGTCTAAACGGGCATGGGTCAAACATGAGAACACGTTGAGCTAACGGGTTGACATGTGTAACCCATTTATTATTTCTATCTTTTTAATTGTGTTTTTAATCATAACTTAAAATAATCAAGGAATTTTATGCCAAAATTTAAAATTAAAAGAGAAATTAACATGATCTTCTATTAATTTATAAGCAATTGTTTACATACATTGTAGTTTTTTCTGTTGTAGATATGCAACTTTAGAATATTAATATTCAAAAAAAAATATGGTTAAACGGGTCGTGTTGCTGTCACCGACGAATATACATGTGTTCAAGACTTCAGGTTCACGGTTTGACACAATTTTTAGGTTTGAATCATGTTTGGCTTCATGTCAAAATTTCGGATTTAGCCCAACAACCCACGAACACAACACGTTTAACACCCCACTGAACAAAGTACATATATCAAAATGAACGGTTTGGGTTAGGTTCAAAGTCAAAATGAGTAAACTTTTGACTCCGGAACAGTTTTTGTCCAAAAATTCTTTATTCTTTAATAACAATTAGTACGTCAAATATGACTACAAAAGTTATATTATCCCATTAATATGATTTAGAAGATTTATGCATTAAAAATACACTTTTCGCAAATTTTCAACCCATTTGACATGCTTTCTTTTTAAGCTAACTTTGACAAGCTAAAATAAAACATAACCTAAATCGATTTATTTTTAAGCAAGTAGGCTGAAACCGCCACCTCTAACAAAATAATACACAAGAAGGTTACAGGATTAGAAGCCAACTATATAGATATAAATCTATAATGATGAGTCACTAGATACATAACAATTTGTAAGTATAAATAATGGAACAATTCTTACAATAATCCGGTGAAACAAGCTTATTGTCGTCCGAGTGCCATTTTTATGAAACGTGAATTCTTTTGCTAGAATGAAGCAGAAACTAGTCTGCAGCTTCAGGAAGCTAGAACCAGTGGTTCAAGAAAGCTAATCGATTAGTATACGCGTTCCTTTAGCACGTCAAGCTCCATTTCTGTAGGGTCGGTAGCTTGAATCTCATAGTGGACCCCATCGAGCTCGTGTCTGAGTCTGTCTTTTGATGTTGCGTATAACATCTTCGCTCGGATCCTAGACGTTGCAGGAGACCTACACAACATGCAAGTAGATCGTAAACGTATAGGAATCGAACCAGTAAAACATTCAAGGTTTCCCAATCAGCGCATGCACCCATAATGATACATTTTTTCCTAAGCAGTTAATGCGGTAAAAAAATCGGATATCGTCGTTAATCGCGGTGGGATATCGGTAATTTTAATATCAAGCTGAATTTATATATATAGCAATTTAACACTTAACAATTCGGTAAACTCTCCTACCATTAATAATATAAAAACACTAACAATTGTAGCAAGTAGAAACTGATTAAGACTTAAAACACTAACATTTAACACTAACGATTAACAATTACGACTTAAAAAGCTAATAGCAGCAATAAGAAGAAAGACGAATGGTAGAACTAAGAATAATGGTACTGATATCGGGAAAATTGGTGATATATCGGTCCAATATCGCCGATAATATCAGTACTGATATTTTGCACCGATGTCTAACCAGGGGACCGATAACCGATATATCTGCGGTATTAACTGCATAGAATTTTTTTTTGTTAAGGTATGCAAATGGATCATATAGGAAAAAGAGAAAACTAACCAAGCGATGAAGAAGATCTTGCTCTTTTGACAGTTCTCAGAGGTTACAAAGTCAAAGTCAAAGATTGCGTATCTGCAATCATTTTCAGGCAAAGCCGATGTAAAATCATCGTAACTTTCAGCAGGATTGCCGGTCTTCTCCACAACAACTTCATTTTTCTTCTCGTCAATTTTGAAAATCACGTAACGATGTGCCTTCTTTCTTTGTAGTTCCAAGAAGGTGCCTTTACAGTGATCAGCAACACCCATTCCAGAAGAAGCATTCTTCTGCGTATCAATAGTATATGTGTAAGAATACATAAGAAAAATAATTCTACAGTGATTCTCCAAAATCGCCTAAATCGCCATATAAACAAACAATAAGAATCCGTTTCATTGCAGCTACTACTGAAGCGATTCTACAAAACTTATTGTTTAACCACTATAAAACCACATAACAAGAACCGGTTACACATAATCAGAACGCTGGAAATTATATCAGACTTTGTAACGCGATAATCAAATACTCACTTACAATATGCAAAAATATCAAACCTTAAACACATGTTCTTCAAGTGTAAAGTAGTCATTTGGGAAAAAAAATAAATAAACTCACGCATCGATTAGCCGATTAGGAGCTCAAGTCAATGAAAAATAACATGTTTTGCTAAAATTCAAATTTGAGTTTTAATTTGTAAAATTCAAGTTTTTCTCACATACAGTTTTCAAAATCTTTTTTAACAGCTAAAAAAAACAAAATTTATCAACTAAAAATCCAATATATGATTGGCCAAAGATAACATAACATCAAGAATTAATAGTAAATAGTAATACCCTGCAAAATCAACTATGAAACCTTTTCAAAATCAAATTCAAAACCTTTTTTAACAACAAAAAAAAAAAAAAAAAAAAAATTATCAACTAAAAATCCCATATATGATTGGCCAAAGATAACATAACATCAACTAATTAATAGTAATTAGTAACACCCTGCAAAATCAACTATAAAACCCTACTGATAACCATAAACAAATTATAAGCAAACAGAGATCATATGTCAGCTCATAATTATACCAATTAACTACACAAAAAAAAAATCTTAAGCTGATTCCATGATTGATTCATAAACATAAAGTAAAGAAATTTTTACAAAAAAAAAGATGATAAATTGGGCATACCCCTCCTCGGAATCTGAACGACATGATCAATCTTCGATATGAAAAGAAAACCCAGCCAAGTGGAATGAATGAAGAAGAGAAGTTGGTGGGTATAAGTTGGGTGGGTTTAGAAGGAAAACCACAAAATAAGAATAAAAAGATGAACGGATGATAATATAAAGACTGAAAATTCAATTCACATTACGTAAAGATTGGGAAGATGATTGGGAATCGGGGGCGGTGCGTAGAATCAACGCTTGGTTGAATTTAGTGGATCAACTTGCTTTGTGGGTTCGATTAACCTCTCCTAGTCGTCGCGTCCACTATATATAAATAAAAAATATTAGCTTTTCAATCTATCATTACTTTCTTGTGATGTTTCTAAACAGATTGATTTGTTTTATTGGTTTACTGATCGGATAAGTCGAATTGGTTTGCCATTCTTTTTTTGGACACGTAGAAAAACTTCTTCCGACCTTTTATGTCTGCGCCGCACAGACGTTTAGCTCTGCAGATCGTTTATTTTTTTAGAAGACGTTTCATTAAAAAATGTCTTCAAACCTCTGCGCGTCCTCTTCCCCACGCAGACATGGTCCGATGTCTTTCCACCTTTTCCAACCTCTTCCAACCTTCTCTCCACCCCTCTCCTCCTAATCTCAAAACACAACACAGATCCTTCAATCACAGAACCGATGCAAAAATTAGTAATACAACAAATCATGACATCCAATCAACCAGTAGGAAATTAGAAAGTTATCACGAATTACAAACACTTTAGTATCCAATTTAAGATGGGTTTGCTACTTTCTACACCTCCATATTTACTTTTTTCACCCCCCTCCTCTCACATACTTACAGGTGGGGCTTACGTGGGACCGACAGTTTTCCTCTCACAAGGGGAGGTATAATCAGGAAGAGGGGGTGCGTATAGAATGAGTCTTTAAGATCTGAGAATACGGAAAGTAAATAATAGATCGAACAACAAACCTAAATACGACTGGATTGTGGTCTGAAGTGACGTATTCTTCTTTCCGTAAGACTCTTTGATCATTGATTCAAATGCTCGAGTGACAAAACCTCCGGCAACACCTCCGGCCATGTTCGATTATGTTGAAAAGTGGATCTATTAGTTGTGAGTTGATGAGATCGTGATGAATCTGGAGGTGTTGGTGTGAATTGGAAATTAGGGCAATGAGTTGAAATGAGGAGTAAGATAGAGAGATCATCCCCTCGAGGTCCGAGATGGGATCTCTGATGGATCAATCAAATTTTCTTCAATGGTGTTAATGGTGGGTTTGAGTGGGTGGTTTGCAGAATGTTCAAGAGAAAGAGGTTTGGGAGAAGAAAAGGGAAAAAAAAAGTTTGCAGATGTGGGGTAAAGATGTGAGATAATCAAACACTCTTTTTATTACACTCCGCAGACATTTGGTCCACCTCTTCTCGTACAGACATTTACAGATATGGTCCACAGACTGCAGACCTTTTGCATCTGAAAAAACTAACACCGCCTAAGGGTTTGTGTTAAGTACGTTTCTTTTTGTAGTTCAGGATACGGTTCCCTGTTGCATGTCTTTGCGGATGATATCGGGTTAGCGGCGGAAAGTATACAGAGCCTGAATACGCGGTTAGAGGAGTGGTGAGCAGATTTAGAAGGAAATGATTAAGGATTTAGTTGTTTTAAGACTAAGTACCTTTATTGTGATTTTAGTGGTCTATGAGATAACGAGAACACTCAACTCACCATTGAGGGTCAGGTTATTCCACGAGCAACTAAGTTCAAATATTTTAGGATCGTATGTACACAGGGATGGGAGAATAGTTAGTGATCTAGAGCATTGCATCCAAGCTAGATGGTGTAGGTGGAGAGCAGCCACTTGGGGGGGGGGGGGTATTGTGCGACAAGAGGTTCTCGGTAAATTAATAGGAAAGTTGTATTGGGTTGTAGTTAGATCTACTATGTTATACTCTACAAAATGTTGGGCCATTAAGAAGACACAGACACAATAAACCGGTGGTAGTATAAACGAGGATGCTAAGGTAGATGTGTGAGCACATTAGGTTGGATAAGATAAGTAATGAGATCTTTAGGGAAAGATTAGGAGTAGCTAGTATATCAGATAAGATAAGAGAATGGAGCTTGAGATGGTATGGGGTTAAGAGGAGACAGGTGACAGCCACGATTAGAACCATGGGAACTCTTACCGCGGGAATGAGGGGGAGTAGAGACAGACCAAAAATAACTTGGGGAGGAGTGGATTAGGCGGAATTTGTTACACTTGCATCTCTCTTAGAACATGGTTAAGGATAAGAGTTCATGGAAATACAGAATTAAGGTTAAAGACTTATAGGAGGAGTAAAATACGGTTTGTTTGTTTTTTTTTTCTTACCTTACAAGCTTAGTTTCTTAGATAATAAAGCATAGAACAAAATGAATAACAAAAAACTGATACAGACAATGTCTTTAATCAACATGTAGGACTTAAACCTAACACAACTATAAAGCCAAGTATAAAGTACATGTAACTTAACAAGTTTACCACACATAGGTATTGAACCGAAGCAGTGGTGTGTTAGACTGTGAGGCCTTTAGTCTGGTCAGTTGGTGCAATCCAGTTATTAACATATTTGTGTATGTCTATACATGCATTGGTTGATGGATGTTGTTGGTGGTGGTGAAGCCAATGGTATCATCTTGCCATTGTGGTAGTGTTTTAACCTCACCCAAGGGCGAACCTGGTGTGGTAGGTTAAGTGTCAACCAACACCCATGAACTTTTCATTTTTTGTGTATGATATATAGAATCCAAACCCCAAGGATACCTAATAATTCTTGACACCGACATACATAAAAATAATTTTATTTAAAATAATAAATACAACGTATTAGACGTTCATTAATAACCTACATAACACCTACAAAGTATTAATACAACTTTTTATTTGATTTTTATTTAAATGATTTTTTATTTACTTATTTGGGGTACGTACCTTTAGCATGCCTCAAGGGGTAAAACTTGGCAGTGTTTCATAGAGGGGTCATCGCCACTAGCAATGACGACCTCTTGGCCATCACACGCTTAGTCAAGTTCGTGTCAGGATGGAAATATGAGGTTGTAAAGAAAATCGAGAAATTGTCACTGGCAATGGCGATTTGTTTCTTAACTCTTTAGTGATCGCCACATGAAAGTGAGAATTTCCCCATGGCAATGGCGATTCATCCCTCTACTTTTGAGAAAAAGCCACAAAAAATGAGAAATTGTCAATAGCAATGGCTATTTCTCCACAACATGGCAGAAATCACCAATGGTAATGGTGATCTATGGGTAACCTCATATTCCCATTATGACCAAGCTACTCCATGTATTTTAAGGCTAAGAAAACTTAAGTGGCAATGATAACAACTCTCTAATAAAACATGATCAAGTTTATACTCAAATGTGATGAATGTAATACCGGGGACAACCCTCTTGTATCAAGTTTTTACCAAAATGTGATGAATGTAATACCAGGGACAACCCTATTGTAAAACATGATAAAAAATTATACCCAAATTTGATGAATGTAATACCTGTTGGAACAATCAGATAAAAAATAAACAACCAAACACGGGATTTTGTGAAACGTAACTCACGTTCACGACTCTTTTTATATATTGACTCAATGCAAAATGAAAATCCCAATAAAATTTTCACACCCTAACCGAGGGCGGAAACATCGGAGCGAGACAAAACGAGATTGCTCGAGACTTCATAACATACTAGAAGTGACAATTGTTTAAATAGCAATATTTCATTTCATTTCATTTCATTTCTAAATCAAAGGTACAATGTTTGAAAGGAAATTACAACAACTTGTTCATGACATAATCAAACAAAAGGAAATATAAAACATAGATATTTTGTGCGTCTCTAATCCACCCTAAGTAAATTTCTTTGAGCATCATCATAGAGTTCCTGCAACATGTATTAAAGTATATGTCAATACAAAGGTTGGCGAGCACACAAGTTTGGTTTTACATAGTATAGAATAAAAAGGTTCTCAAATCCAACATGGCAATTCGTATACTAAGTTAAATAACATACTAGCATGCACAACCTAAGTGTCAAACTAAAGATTCCACGAGCGTAAATCTTGTCAACAAGTGAACAAGACCGTACTTAACATAGACCACAAACGGGCGGTGTGCTACTCGTATAACGATATACATGTTAAGGTTGACTAGCAAATTTAATGACAAGTAACTTGCATGATTGAGTATCTAGCATGTATAACCTACGCATATCAAATAGCATGTTTGATAGATTAAGTGATTACATAAGTATGATTGTGTGCAAGAGTGTGTTTGTTTATGTTATACATGTTACACCCCAAAGTTGATTAAAGCGTAAGAGGGGATTCAAGTATACTCACGGTTTGCAAAGCTTTAACAAATGTGAGTTGACGAGACTTAAGGTTTTGGACACCGAAGTTACCCTACAATGGGGAAACGAAGGTGTGTGAGTTCATATGATTGGTGACGGATTTGGATGCAGTATTTTGGAGTTATTAGAAAGTATGTATGTAAGAAAATCATATCTTGTCTAGACACTCAATTTGGATACTATGTCTTGGTGTGTTTTTATGGGTACCAAATCACCCATTAGAATCCAAATTCGAGGAATCAAGAACCTAGATTATATCGACCATAACTCACAACATTTAACCATGATTCGGTTAGCATTATGGTTTGGATTGTGTGTTTATATGTATGTTTAGTTATTTAATCCAAGTCATTTACGTCATGCATGGAGGTAGGATGAATTCCATCCATTTAACCTCATTATATGGATTCACCAAAGCACAAAATCATCAACTTAGTTGATGATTTCGATTGTTCATGAACAAGATTAAATGTATAAATAACTAGGTTTGCTAAGTGGCCAAATGAGAACAACCTAAACGTGTGCATACCCGACATGGCAAATGTTGGAGACGAGGTGGGGTTGACTCACTTTGATTTCTTGGAAACCACTTAGATGGATATCTAACTAAAGAAATAAACAAGTGAAGTAGGTGGAATCATAGTTGGAAAGCCAAGGTTCCCATTGTTCACACCAAACCAAAACACAAATCTTTCAACATTGAAGGTTGAAGACTTGGTTGGTTTCAACACATTGTAGGTCACTTGGGACCTCTAGGGCAGTAAGTTTTGAAGGTTATGAACCTCATAACTTCTGGAAATTTACCATAACACAAGTCCTCAACGTGAGTTTAGTTGGGAACAAGGTTTGGTGCAATAGTTTCACAAGATGAACAAGTAATGAAACATGTGGTAAAAGTTTTATAAAAACATAAATGTAACCCACGTTGGACATCAATCATGGAGTTGTACCACCTTGTTATCAATCATTGATGTTATCCAAGAGGTTTGAAGCAAGAATTCATGAAGAAGAGAAAAGAAAGTAAGTTGGAAGCTCACTTTTAGACTTGAAGATATTATGCCCTAATGTTGCAAATTCAATAGCTTGAGAGTGTTTTGAGAGTGATTTGAGTGTGGGAAAAGTGAAATGAAAAAGTGGAATGCTTGGTTATATAGTGGTTGATTAGGGTTGGAGTTTTAATGAAGACTGAGGTGATTAGAGGTAAATGGAGGTGGAAAAGGATGCAATCCGGTTGGGGAAAACGACTTTTTGTGGATTAAGGAGCCTCATGTCACACGACGGGGAAGTAGTAGGAGGTCACACGATGCAGCATGTTTGTTAGAGTTTCTTGATTGTCGCTATTAGTCCCTGAACTTATATTTGTTGTTATTTTGTGCTATAAACTTATATTTTTACATGTTTTCGAGTGAAAAGGAGTGTATGTATGTATGTGATGAGTATCGTGTATGCATGATTGATAATTCGAATGTATACTAAGTCTCAGTTTTGCATGTAAACATGTATTTATCGATTGATTGCATATAACATAAGTATGATTTTAATACGATTGATATAAATATGCATTTCGATTATGATCGAAGTCTCGGATTACAAGATTGGAAATGAAATACGAATACAACACGGATACAAGTTTCTAAATATAGAAAGTACAAAGTACGAGACGTTACAGAAATAGTTACAAACTCTTGTTTTTATAACCTACAGAGGAAAAGAAAACCTATTCTATTTCAATTAGGAAATAAAGACTCAAGATAATTACTAAAAAAATAAAACAAGTCTAATTTAACTTTTGAAACTTAATTCATATGACTGTAGCCGACTCCAATTTCAAACCTTCACCTGGCTTGTAGCCCAATCCATATAAATTTAATTAAACCAAATTTTATTCATCAAGATTAAACCCAGCTATCTCCCCCTTAATCTTGATATGGTCCCCATCTAACATCACATTAGCATTGGTTCAAATCTTCTTGAATTAGATTGGCTTCATCATTCTTCGGATTGACTTTGTACATTCTAGCGCATGATGACCAAAATCTTTGCGTCGAAAACACGTGACACGTTACTTGTCACGTCCTCTTTTGGCCCTCAGTTTTTTCCTTATTTTCATTGATTACCATTTAGGCCGACTCGACCCTCACGACCCACATCAGTTCTGCCGGTCTTGTTCTTGCCAAAGTTTTTGCAACACTGACAGTTTCCACACCCACCATTATTCACTTTACCCCTTCCATCATCACGAGTGAACATTATTTGGCCACGAACATCTTCAGTTGAAACTTTAGGCTTCACTCGCTCCTCATAAGCTTTCAAGTGACCCACCCCCTCTTCAGACGACATCGAATCGATCTCCGAGTATTGCTCAATTGAAGCAACGATTGGAAAATACTCACCCGTCGTAGAATTTAAGAACTTTCTCACAAGCACCTTATCCTCCAGTGATGATCCAAGACTCTTATACTTTAACTGCATCCCGCTTAACTTGCCAGCGAATTCAACTGTTGATTCCATTTCTTTCATATGAATCGTCTTTAGTTCACTCCTCAACGTTTGCAAGTGTACCTTTTGAACTCGATCAGCACCCAAATACCCAACCCGGATTGCCTCCCACACGTCTTTCAGATATGTATACTTCGCAACTTGAAGGAGAACGTCTTCAGAATTGATTGATATATCATTGCCTTAACCATAAACTTCTTTTTGACTTCAACCTCTCCCCCTGTCACATAATCTATGGCTTCTCGCAAACCATGTGCAGCTATACCGGTCAATATAGTATAGCCTAAGTAAGTCCGAGTGTCGAACCCACGAGACTCTACTGACTACGTTTACTAGACTCTAACTAGACTGACTCTAACCTAATTGTACTTAACTGTTTTGTTGTTTGGGGTTTTGAGCTTTGTAATTAAATAAACTAATATCCTAAATTAACTAACCAAGACGAACTAAGATAATCGAACGATTGGGAACACGAGTTTGAAATCAATCAGAAAGAGAAACCACCTAGGCAATGAATCCCTTAGAACATGTAATGGCTTATGACTTTGACAATCGACTAAAGATCTGATATCTAATCCGACCAACTTCCCGCTAAGGATAATTAAGTCCTATAGTAACCAGTCAGCTCAGAGCGGGACCCCCACTCTCCTGTTCCTAGAAACCAACTATGAAGAACAATCAGAACACGTAATGAAGTGCTAAGATGGACCGACTCGACCTATCGACACCGAATCCCACAACTACTAGAATTAGAAGAGAACCAACCTAATAATCTTTTAGATGTGAAGCTAACCTCAATTTGATACACCAAATATATAGGAACAACTAAACGCGAATAAATAGAAGGACCCCGAGCTATCGAGTGTTCAAACTATCAAACAACGCCTAGAACAGACCTAGCAATCCCAAATCATATTTCTAATCATCAAGATTGGATGTACACCATAACCTAGCTGATCTCATTAACTTGGTCACCTTGGATTATTTCTAAAACCAAACTCTAGATCGAGAACCCGGAATAAACGACCTATAAGTGACTAGAATATGTCTAGGGTGAATTTCTTCTTTCTAAACACATCAAAAATCAATAACCAAACAATAATCACAGCCAAGAACTAGCACACATAATCATATTCAACAACAAACCAAAGTTATTTTAAATCAAAACGCGTCGTAGTCGATAAACGTCAAATAAAAGTCAAAACAAAAATTCCAAGTTCATCAATACCTAGGTGGAATGATAAAACTAGCCAAAAATCATGTTCGTAATAACAAAACAATAATATTCAATGGCAAGTATCATGATTGAACAAGATTAAACGAAAACGAAAACGAAAAATAAAGACTAACGATGTGTCAAATCTTTAATCCTTCAAACTCGGCTTCGTTCTTGAATCAAATCCCTTCTTCCTATTAAAATCACACTCTTGATCCCTTCAGTTCGTATGTATGCGTTCTGTCTGCCGTCTAACGCAGCCGCTTTTTTCGTATATCTTCTGCCGTATAGAATTATATATTATTGCCGTCTGTTTTTTTTTTTTTTTTTTTTTTTTTTGAGGTGCAATGTTGCTCTCTTTTTTTCCTATTTCATGGCCCAAAAAAAAAACTCATGACAGCCCACTTGAATTCCATATTAATCGACAGCCCACTTGCACGTCCAATTAATGTTCCTTTGATCTTGATTTATCTTGTGCCTTCCTTTTCGTAGTCAACGTCCACTGGGTGTCCAAACTGCTCGGCGCTCGAAGATCGTTCGACGATTGTTCGAAAAAGCTCGGAAATTTGCTCGTTCGATTCCTTGCTTGGTTAAAACCGAGCCGAGCAGCTCGGTTCGGTTTAAAAACGAACGAGCACGAGCATAGGTACACTCGCTCGTCGCTCGTTTGGTTTCCATCGAATTTATTTTTATTATTATATATATATATTATATTTATTAAATATATATATATATATATATTATAATTATTAAATATAATAAACATGTAACATATCCAGCACCTAGAATGCTCATATCTTCATATCTTTAATTCAAAAAAAAAAAAAAACCCTAATCTCTCTCAACTCTTTAGTTAAAAAAAAGAGGGGTGTTTCATGGGTTTCAATTGATGTTACTGTATCAAATTTTATGTTTTGAATTCAATTTTTGATTGAAGATGTCTGGAATGACTTCAACGCGTGTTTTTTTAAGTTATTTTGCATTTTAGATGTTCTTAAACATTAAACATTTGGATGACATTTTGTGTTTATTTTTGTGTGACTTTTTATGTTTGTATTTTGTTAAATTGATAAAGTGTGTGTGAGACATATAAGTTGGTGAATTTTGGTGAATGAATGGCTGTGTAGGAATGCTAAATAAAACTGAGCAAAAGCGAACCGAACCGAGCGGCTCGGTTCTAAACCGAACCGAGCACGAGCATAAGATTTCCGCTCGATTTCCTAAATCCGAACCGAACCGAGCGGCTCGGTTTCAAACAGAACCGAGCACGAGCAGACCTCCGTTCGGTTCGGTTCGACTCATGAACACCCCTACGGCACTGTCCTCTTTTCTTGTTAAAGCCCATGGAAGTTTAGTGCAACATAAACAATTAGTATAATGTGGCTAAAAAAACATTTAAGTTTTAAATACACATTATAAATTCTCATTTATGAAATTTACGTGATAATTGCCAATTCTCATATCTTGTTTCATTTTTTCCAACATACAAATAAGAGTAAACTTCCGTTTTGCTCTCTGTGGTTTGGTCATTTTAATGGTTTTGCCCCAAACCTTTAAAAATAGCCAGATTACTCCCTGATCTATGAAGCCTTTCATGATTTCACTCCCCGCCTCTAACTCCATCCAAAATATTTGTTAACTAAAAGGGTATTTCAGTAATTTTATAAATAAAAGCAAGGGTATTTCAGTAATATATAACACATAGATACACTCTCAGTCTCTCATCTCACTGTCTCTTCTCCATCATAGAACCATCTCTCTCCATACTCTCTCTCCCTCTTCACCATAACCAGCCACCACCGGATCACCACCAACAGCCACCATCCCCACCAACTCTACACCGACAACAAGCGCCACCATCGTCACCGCCAGTGACCTTCACCGCCGCCGCTTCAGATTTGACTGCATTCCTCACTTCTTGTTGAACTTTCTTCAATGATTTAGGGTTTTTAATGACTGCATTCCTCACTTCTTGTTGAACTTTCTTCAGATCCGTTTTTTCTCCGGATCTGATCCAGATCTGTTCATCTAGATCGACAACAGTGGCGTGGAAGTGGTGGCGGCTTCCAAAAGGTATAAGAGAAAGAGAGAGATAAGGAGAAATGGTGACGGCGATTCGTGGAGGTGGTGGTGTCTAATGGTGACGGTGGTTCGTGGATATGTGATGCCTAATGTGTGCAAGTCATCTCTTGAACAATTTAGTTTTAAAAGGAATTGATCATTTTTTATACCTTATTAACCTGTGTTTCTGTTTATTTGATCAATCGTATTCATTAGAAAGTGGTTTTATTTTTTGTTCTTGTCTTTCGTGGAGGTGGTGGTCAAATTGATGTTAGATTTTTTGGTTTGCTGTTGAAGGATTGTTTTGTTTACTACATAGTCAAAGCAGGTGATGATGATAGTGGGGTGGTTAGAGAGAGAGAGAGAAATAAAGATGGTGGTGGCCGGCTCCGATTTCAGGTGGTGGCCGACTGGGATGTTGATGGTGGTGGTCGGCTGGGATGGAGAGATGGTGGGGGCTGGTGGTGGTGGTGGCTAGGGTTAGAAAGGGTGATATAATAAATAAATAAATAAATAAATAAATAAGAAATGGATTGGATTTTTGTAGGTAATATAATAAATAAATAATAGAATATTAATATGTAAAATTACTGAATTACCCTCACTTTGAACTGAAAATACAAAAGTGCCCTTACTTTTAACGACAAAAATGAACAGAGTTAAGGCCGGGGAGTATATTAGAGAATCAATAGAAACATCAGGGAGTAAACTGACTATTTTTAAAGGTTTGGGGCAAAACAATTAAAGTGACCAAACCACAGGGAGCAAAACGGAAGTTTACTCTACAAATAAATTAGATTATAAACAATTATCACCATTTATCTAATGTTAAACCGTTTTTACTCATTTTAGCTCATTTCCACTTAAAATTGTCAACTTTCAATATAAACCACAAATGAGTAGAATTTAACAAAAATAGCTTTAAAGCTACTCAAAAGTGTAGGAATATTGATATAAAAATATATATATTTTAGACGACATCAAATATCCCCACACTTAAACCTTTTTTCGTCCCTGAAAAAGACTTATGCTAACGGAATCAGAATCAGATAAATATTCAGGATCAAAAAGCTAAATTACTTATTAAAATTAAAACATGTGTTAACCGCGATTGCAAGTATATGTGTCCATTCAAACCCAAACCCGGTTCCAAGCCCTTATCATACAA
Source organism: Helianthus tuberosus (assembly GCA_030545235.1). NCBI lineage: Eukaryota > Viridiplantae > Streptophyta > Magnoliopsida > Asterales > Asteraceae > Helianthus > Helianthus tuberosus. The sequence goes on from CM060409.1 coordinate 180,382,644, forward strand.
TTTAAGTTCAAGTTTGGTTAACTTACCTAGGGTCTCACACGAGAAATCGCAGTTTTACCTAATCTCACCTCAAGTTTATAGAACAAAAGGAAAAGTCACTGGACTATTTCCTAACCATTTTATACCAAAATCAAAAGAATTTAATATCATAATTTTTTTCTCTTTTTTCTTTTTTTTATTTGATAAAAAATTCTAAAAATTTTGGCTTGTAAGGGCATCTCTTATACTATTACTGGCGGTTTCGGCTTCCCTACTTTTCCTAGATGAGAACCCACAAGCAAACTAACAATTAGGTATATTAATATCAAAGGAACCTAAAACCGGATCAGGCCTACTCACATATCCCAAATTAGACACAAGCTTAATTTTTATTCTCATATTATTATTATTTGAAACCCGAACAAATCCAATTTTTCTATCATTTTCCCGTCTTTATTTGCAAACATCTATTCAAGAACATTTTCTATTTTTTAATTTTTTTTTATTTTTAAAATATATTTTAATTTTTTTGTATTTTTTTTTTACTCAAACTAACCTAAAAAGCAGTTACCCATCCTCACACTTAAGATTTACATTGTCCCCAATGTAGAGACGGAAACTAAAAATAAAGAGTTAAATGCCATTTTAGTCCCTATGGTTTGGGCCATTTTGACAGTTTAGTCCAAATGTTTCATTTTTAACCTGTGGGTCCAAAAAGGTTTCACAGTTGCCATTTTAGTCCACTTGGTTAACTTCATCCATTTTTTCTGTTAACGAGAAGGCCAATTCGGTCATTTTGTATGTAATTCTGTTAACTAAAATGGCAATTCAGCCATATAAAATGACCGAATTGGCCTTCTCGTTAACATAAAAAAATGGATGAAGTTAACCCAGTGGACTAAAATAGCAACTGTGAAACCTTTTTGGACCCACAGGTTAAAAATGAAACCTTTTGACTAAACTGGCAAAATTGCCCAAACCACATGGACTAAAATGGCATTTAACTCAAAAATAAATAAGAAAGAAAGAAAATACAGAGAGAGTTGGAAAAGACTTAGCTGGTTATGACAAACGTCAGTGCCAGCTGTACAAGTCTTGAATCCTACGAACGATCGTATAGCATTTCGGTCGCGATCGGCTTTGACTCTAACTGTTATACTTGGAAAATTGCTTGAAATTTGCTGTACAGCTCCGAAATCACCCGAATGGAGATTGAGTACGGGTGGTACATATTCAAACCTGCATAAACAAAAACAAGCAAAAACCAAAGCAGTACCGACTAGGAAAAAAACGACTCAAAAACTACTAACTAAGACTCAATATACAAAAACTACGACTCTATACAAACTCTACAAAACCTCCTCACACTTGAACTTAATCAGGAGGCTTTTCCTTGACTTGAACCCGGTCTAACCCATTTAATTCCACTCGATCCTCATAAATATTTAAAAAAAATTAGTGGAATTATAAAATGATTTTAAAATTTTTAATGGGTTAGAACACCAAAATTTGAACTTACCTGGCAGGAGCCGCTGAAACACGATCCCCGGTGTTCTTCTCATTGCCTTCTCCCGTGGTTTTGAACTTTTACTCCCATTTGTTATCAGTACCACGGGCCAGTTGTGGTGTTCTTCCTCTTCCACCACCACTTCTTCTTGTTTGATGTCCGTCATTGGGTTTCCTGCAAGTAAAGCTTCTAGGTAAGCAAGGTCTCCCTCCGGATCAAACTCCTTTACCTCTTCATCTACCGGCAAACCCTCTAACTCATCCTCAAATTCTCTCTCCCAAAATAGCTCATCTTCACTTTCCTCATCCTCTTCATCTGACGAATCCCATATTGGTTCGGTGGGATAAATCTCATTATCAGAGATATCTATGTCAATATGATCACCTACTGTCACGGCCCCCGACCCGGTTTGACCCGTTTCAGGAGCCGCGGGACAGAAATCCCGTGGTATTTATTTAACAGCGGAAGTTTTCTTCAGGATCTTTTAAAAACTGCAATTTCCCGTTTATTTTATTTCACAACTCGGGATAAAATCCCGGTAATTTACAACCATAAGATTTCACGGAGAAATCTTTTATTTTACAAAACATGTTTCTTTATTTTATATTGAGCCACTTCCTTAAGCTTGTAGTGCTTCTCGGCACTTTTCCTGGATCACAACAGATCACCTGAAACATGTTTGAAAAAGGTTTTGTCAGCGGGAAATACTGAGTGAATCATTCTTTTTGCTAAAATGACTCGTTTGTTATAATTTACAGTATTAAGAGCGATTACAATGTTTCTGATATCAAACCAACTACCCATAGTATTTGTCACTCGAACATCCATCGGTAGCCTCTTAGCCCGATGGTGTCTGTGACTATGGTCATATCACCCATTGGCTAACTCGTTGTCCAATGGTGAAGTTTATCAAGTAATGTATACAAAACCCCACATACCGGCTGTAACTTGGTGATTACAAAGACTTAATCCCTGTAATTATAACTTTGAAAATAAACATGATTTTGAAAGTAATTTGATAAAAAGAGAATGACTCACATTGCAGATTTAATTTGAGCAGAGCCTAGCCTACTGATTAGCCTTTTAACCTAAATTTAATAACATGCACACAACTAGGTTAGTAACTTAATACAGCATTTACGATAACTCACGAGATTAAAACCTTCACAACGAATGACAAAGTGCGATACTTAAACATCCATCGAATTAACGACGAATGACAAAGCATAAACCCTAATGTGGGCAGCACTTAAACATCCATTGGATAGTTTAATCGATCGGACATTGAATCGTATCAGCGATCGAGTTATTACCCTGTATTGGGGCAGCACTTCGTGATTCGTGTGTGTTTTTGTAGTATTCAGAACGTAACTCGGTGTATATTTCGACTTTTTACGTCGTTCAAGCGCCCAAATTCCAGTCCCAAAGTCTACTATTTATACACAAAAATTGACCAGGCTTACGGACCGTAAGCCTTATCCCTTACGGTCTGTAAGGGACACGAATTTACCATAGGGTAGCCACGTCCTTGACTAGCCTTGCTGACTTGACGAATTTCATAAATTCATTTTTGACAGCGAGATTTTAAGATAATCGTAACTAGGGTTTACCCCCCCTGAGTTTTAGGGGCCCTAATCCTGATTCTGATTCTTCTGAAAATTTTAGGGTTTGTGCAGAATTACTTGGGTGTCTCAATTAGGGTTTCCTATTGAATAAAATAATAAAATAAATAGGACTTTTAATGAGAGTTGTTACATTCTCCCCACCTTAATAAAAATCTCGTCCTCGAGATTTACTGGAATAATTGAGGATACTTTCGCTTCATTTCTGATTCCAGTTCCCAAGTGTATTCGGGTCCTCTCTTTGAATCCCAATTTACTTTAACTAGCACTAGTCGTTTGTGCTTGAGAAACTTCACTTTTCTGTCTTCTATCTGAAGAGGTTTCTCAACAAATTTTAGCTTTTCGTTTACCTCTATATCTTGGAGAGGTACTACTAAAGATTCGTCTGATAGACACTTCTTGAGGTTGGATATATGAAATACATCATGTACTTCAGCTAACTCCTCTGGTAGTTGTAAACGATAAGCAACTGGTCCTATACGTTGGATCACTGGAAATGGTCCTACGTATCTCGGACTTAGCTTTCCTTTCTTACCGAATTGGACTACTCCTTTCCAAGGAGAAACTTTCAAAAGCACTTTATCTCCGACTTGAAAATCCAACGGCTTTCGTCTATTATCTGCATAACTCTTCTGGCGATCTCTAGCCATTTTCAGCCTTTCCTTGATTTGATTAATCTTGTCGGTCGTCTCTTGCACTATCTCAGGACCTGACAATTGACTTTCTCCTATTTCTGCCCAACAAACTGGAGTTCTGCACTTTCTTCCATACAGTGCCTCGAATGGGGCAGTTTCAATACTTGAATGATAACTATTGTTATAGGAGAATTCAATCAGAGGTAAGTGGTCGTCCCAATTTCCACCAAAATCTATTACACATGCTCTGAGCATGTCTTCTAGAGTTTGTATCGTCCTTTCACTTTGACCGTCTGTTTGTGGATGATATGCGGTACTCAGATTTAGTCGAGTCCCCATTGCTTGCTGGAAACCCGTCCAAAAGTGAGAAGTGAAACGACTATCTCTATCTGATACAATGGAGAGTGGAACTCCATGTAAAGATACGACTTCATCTACATACAACTTTGCCAATCTTTCCATGCTAAAGGTTTCTTTCATAGGTAGAAAGTGAGCAGATTTGGTTAATCGATCCACAATTACCCAAATTGCATCATTACCTTTTCTGGTTTTGGGTAACTTAGTAACAAAATCCATTGTTATGAGTTCCCATTTCCATACAGGCATTTCTAATTGTTGTAGTAGACCTGAAGGTTTCTGGTGTTCTGCCTTAACTTGTGAACAAGTAAGACACTTAGAAACATATCTAGCTATATCCTTCTTCATGCCTATCCACCAGAAATTCTTTCTTAAATCTTGATACATTTTATTGTTTCCTGGATGCATGGTATACCTAGATTTATGGGCTTCTTCTAAAATCTTATTTCTTAATTCTCCTTGTTTAGGTACCCAAATTCTCTTTTGGTGGAATTTCCAAATTCCATCAACTCCTTGTTCTAATTCTTTTATTCGTCCCTTCATTCCTTCAGCATCATCCTGGATTGCTGTTTCTTGAACATTCTTCAATTGTTCCATTAAATCTAACTGTAGATTTAACCTAAGAGCACGAACTCGTCGTTGTTTCTCATGGTACTTACGACTTAAGGCATCTGCAACTACATTTGCCTTTCCTTCTTGATACTGAATATCACAGTCGTAGTCACTTAGGATTTCCATCCATCTCCTTTGCCTCATGTTTAACTCTTTTTGCCCAAATATATATCTTAAACTTTTATGATCTGTATAGACAGTAAACTTACTTCCGTACAGATAATGTCTCCAAATTTTCAGGGCAAAAATTACGGCTCCTAATTCTAAGTCATGAGTCGTATAATTTTCTTCGTGTTTTTTCAATTGTCTTGAAGCATACGCAATTACCTTCTTGTGTTGCATTAGCACACATCCAAATCCTAGTTTTGAAGCATCACAATATACTTCAAAATCTTCAGTTCCTTCTGGTAAGGCTAAGATTGGAGCATTGGTTAATTTCTGCTTCAAGATCCTAAAGGCTTCTTCTTGCTTAGGTCCCCATTCAAACTTAACTGCCTTACAGGTTAGCTTAGTTAATGGTACAGCTATCTTGGAAAAATCCTTAATAAATCGTCTATAGTATCCAGCTAATCCTATAAAACTTCTAATTTCCATTGCGGATTGTGGAACCTTCCATTTGGTAATTGCCTCTATCTTAGCAGGATCCACATGAATGCCTTCAAGATTCACCATATGACCTAAGAATTGCACTTCTTGTAGCCAAAATTCACACTTCGAGAATTTGGCATACAGCTTTTCTTTTCTTAACAAAGTTAAGAGTGAATGCAAGTGCTGGCAATGTTCTTTCTGACTTTTGGAATAAATAAGTATATCGTCAATGAAGACAATTACAAATTTATCGAAATACGGTTTACAGATTCTATTCATCATGTCCATGAATGCGGCAGGTGCATTCGTTAATCCGAAAGGCATGACTGTAAACTCGTAATGACCATACCTAGTTCTGAAAGCAGTATTAGGTATGTCTTCTTCTTGTACCTTCAAATGATGATATCCAGAACGTAAGTCAATGTTAGAAAAATATCTAGCTCCTTGAAGTTGATAAAAAAGATCATCAATCCTAGGTAATGGGTATCGATTCTTAATTGTAACCTTATTCAATTCTCTATAATCAATACACATTCTCATTGAACCATCCTTTTTCTTAACAAACAACACTGGTGCTCCCCACGGGGATGAACTAGGTTGTATGAAACCTTTACTTAGTAATTCATCTAATTGCTTTTTCATTTCTAGCATTTCTGTGGGTGCTAACCGATAAGGTGCCTTGGCTATCGGTATAGTTCCTGGAATCAGATGAATTCTAAATTCTACCTCCCTATCTGGTGGTAACCCTGGTAATTCTTCTAGGAATATATCTGGGTATTCTGAGACTACAGGAATCTCCTTAAGTTCTTTACCTTTAGTACTAATAATTACTGAAATCATATATACTATTCCTTGCTTTCGTTCATAACTAGCAACTTTCATTACTGATATGAACTTCATGGGCTTACGCGGTTTATCTCCTGTAATAATAATGACTTCTCCGGTGGGTGCCTGAATTTCTATGGAATTCTGATCACAAAGAATTCGAGCATGGTTGGCTACTAACCAATCCATTCCTAACACAACATCAAATTCGGCTAATTTCATAGGTAATAGGTTTGCAAAGAATTTATGACCTGAGAGTTCTATATTTTCCTTTTGCAAAACTTTATCTATGCTAACAGAATTTCCGTCTGCCGTTTCTACTGTAAAAATCTGCCTAAGTTTGGTTAAGGGTAAGTTAAGAGCTTGGTAGAATGAAGTATTGATAAAACTTTGGTTTGCACCAGAGTCAAATAATACTTTTGCGTAAATGTTGTGAACTAAGAACGTACCAGCTATCACATCTGGAATGAGTTCTGCTTCTTGAGTGGTTAGCTGGAATGCTCTAACATTCTTCTTGGTAGCTCCATCGGCCGTCTTGGCTTTGTTGTCTGCTGGTTTAACCAACTTGGGGCATTCTGGTTTAAAATGTCCTGTTTCTCCACAATTATAGCAGACTCTTGTTTTCTTTCTGCAATCTTCTTCACGATGTCCTACCATTTTGCAGAAATTACAGGTTACATTACATCTTCCATAATGTTTCTTTTTGCAATTCCTGCAGAACGGCGGATTTGAAAATTGCCATGTTCCTCTTCTCTTGAAACTGCTATTATTACCCACACGAACTCCTTGGGTAATTTTCTGATCCAGTTCCTTTTTCCTGTTATCATCTCTTGTGCGCAACAGTTCATCAGTTAGGGTGTTGGCTAATTCCACTACATCGTCAATAGTGCGAGGTCTCGCAGCTTTAACGATATTGCGGATTTCACCAATCAATCCCCAAATATAGCGAGAAATGAGTACCGATGCTGGCGAAGCCAGTGTTGGTACCACTCTAGCATATTCAAAGAATGTCGAAGTATAACCACGACAATCTACACCCATCATTCTATGATTTAAGAACTTATTTGCCATTTGATCTTTTTCATATGCGGGACAGAATTTTCTTTCTACAAGACTCTTAAATTCTTCTCATTTCATAGCATATGCCATCATCCTTCCTTTTGCTTGTAACACCGTGTTCCACCATTCTAGCGCCCCTTCTTTAAAAATATTTGACGCGTACATGACCTGATCATCCTTGGCACATTTACTTATGGTAATTACTGCCTCGGTTTTCTCTAACCAACGCAGTGCCGCAGTCGCTCCTTCATTGGCTGCAAACTCAGAGGGTTTACAAGCAAGAAATTCTTTGTAAGTGCAACCAGGTGTTGCAGCTTTCATTTTCTTAGGGAACGGAGCCTGCCGTGGATTATTATCGTGATTAGTATGATTACCGCCTCCATTTACGCTATTACTGAAGTTATCTTCAGAAATACGTTTGCTAGGAATGATTTGTTGTGGTTCAGCAGGTTTCTGGACAGCAGCGACTATTGCTGGAATAGCATTGGCTATCCCTTGAGCAACAATATTTTCTATATCTTGTCTAGTCATATATTGATCCCCCGGGTGTTGTTCAGATTGATTAACCTCATTTACTGGTTCACTATTAGCGTTTTCCATCTGATAATATATATAATTTATTAGTATCGATTAAATATCAATTATACACAAAACAATCATACAAATTTCAAATACACACACATATAGCCAAAACTATCGATTTCTGATTTCCATTTATATTTAATAGTATGCATCAATACACACCATTATCTTACAAAGTTTTATTTTAGGTTATTTCACAAAATTATATTATTATTGCTAATTTACAATCACAGTCTCATAACCCCCTTATCCCTCGTCAGCTAATATTTTAATAACGGCGCTCCCTCTCATCATACTTCCAGGAGATCTGTTCTCCTACTTCCCTGATCCTATTTCCCGCATCCATTAACTCCTCGCCAAAGTGGCGGAGTTCAGCTAAATTCTCATTGCTCATAGGTGGATTAGGTATAGGTTCTGGGTCAAATTGAGGAATAAGGACTGTTGAGCAAGTTTTGGAATTGCCAATCATTCGTCCACCATTCGTCCATTCCCAAAGGTTGGGTGTGGATTATAGGTTCTGGGATTGCTGGTTCTAAGTTTATAGGGAGTTGAGATTCAATAGGACGAGTAAAAACATTTGTATTGACAGGCTGAATAGTATCACAGCTTGTCAATATAAAATCTAGCTCTTCCTGCAATGTCATTTCCTGAGTTTGTTTAGAGCTTTCTCCAATTTCTACCTGGGTTTGTTTAGAACCTCCCCCAATCTCCATTTCTATTTGCTTAGAATATTCATCAAACTATATTCCCATCTGCCTAGATTTTTCCCCGACTTCAATTCCCTTCCCTTTATCTAAAGGATTTTCTATTTTAGGCATCTTTCTAGTGACGGGTTTCCTCCTACGCACACGTCTCCATCCCACAAATCTCCTCCTTTTCTTGGGCTTGGGTTTCTCCGGAGGTGGAGCATTGAATTCAATAGGTTCTTCTATATCTGGTATATACCTATTGAAATCTCTGGAAACCTCTATTTTTACCGGATAGAGATTTAAATTTTGAAGGGCGTCAGACAAGTCATTCATGCTGTTATGCAAAATACACACAATTACTAAGTTAAAAACAAAATTTAGAAAACTTTTAAATATTATTTCAGACTGGGTAACTACAAAACATTTGAAAACTAAAACACACGAGGGTTTTTATTGTAAATTTATTTATTTACTGAATAAAGTTTCTGTACTGTAGGTGATAAAGGTGCTAAGACTTGGGTCAAATTATTTAAAGATTTGCATTAACTGCTACAGTAGCTAGCATATAAAGATCTGCCCATTTCTCATCTAACTTGTCCTCCCAAGGTGTTTTACTGGTTAATTCCTGGGTTTCCTGTTTAATCTTCTTTTCTCGGAATTTCTTTATTTTCTCCCGACTTTTCTTTAAAATTAAACTTCTTTTATTATGAGAAAGTGGTTCCTCATATTGTGCCTTTCGCACAAATATTCCTTCTTCAGGAATTACAGAGTAATTTGAGGATTTGGTTTGGGATGAACTTCCCTTCTCGTTGGATGACCTATCTAATTTCAGATAGATGTTTGACAACTTTTGCTTACCCATACTGTACACAAATATTCAAATAAGAAAACAAATAATCACAGAATGAGAAGTAGAAAAATTAAGTATTTTCTAAATACTTAATAGGCTTAAATCAGTGGCTCTGATACCACCTTTTTCTGTCACGGCCCCCGACCCGGTTTGACCCGTTTCAGGAGCCGCGGGACAGAAATCCCGTGGTATTTATTTAACAACGGAAGTTTTCTTCAGGATCTTTTAAAAACTGCAATTTCCCGTTTATTTTATTTCACAACTCGGGATAAAATCCCGGTAATTTACAACCATAAGATTTCACGGAGAAATCTTTTATTTTACAAAACATGTTTCTTTATTTTATATTGAGCCACTTCCTTAAGCTTGTAGTGCTTCTCGGCACTTTTCCTGGATCACAACAGATCACCTGAAACATGTTTGAAAAAGGTTTTGTCAGCGGGAAATACTGAGTGAATCATTATTTTTGCTAAAATGACTCGTTTGTTATAATTTACAGTATTAAGAGCGATTACAATGTTTCTGATATCAAACCAACTACCCATAGTATTTGTCACTCGAACATCCATCGGTAGCCTCTTAGCCCGATGGTGTCTGTGACTATGATCATATCACCCCTTGGCTAACTCGTTGTCCAATGGTGAAGTTTATCAAGTAATGTATACAAAACCCCACATACCGGCTGTAACTTGGGGATTACAAAGACTTAATCCCTGTAATTATAACTTTGAAAATAAACATGAGTTTGAAAGTAATTTGATAAAAAGAGAATGACTCACATTGCAGATTTAATTTGAGCAGAGCCTAGCCTACTAATTAGCCTTTTAACCTAAATTTAATAACATGCACACAACTAGGTTAGTAACTTAATACAACATTTATAATAACTCACGAGATTAAAACCTTCACAATGAATGACAAAGTGCGATACTTAAACATCCATCGAATTAACGACGAATGACAAAGCATAAACCCTAATGTGGGCAGCACTTAAACATCCATTGGATAGTTTAATCGATCGGACATTGAATCGTATCAGCGATCGAGTTATTACCCTGTATTGCGGCAGCACTTCGTGATTCGTGTGTGTTTTTGTAGTATTCAGAATGTAACTCAGTGTATATTTCGACTTTTTACGTCGTTCAAGCGCCCAAATTCCAGTCCCAAAGTCTACTATTTATACACAAAAATTGACCAGGCTTACGGACCGTAAGCCTTATCCCTTACGGTCCGTAAGGGACACGAATTTACCATAGGATAGCCACGTCCTTGACTAGCCTTGCTGACTTGACGAATTTCATAAATTCATTTTTGACAGCGAGATTTTAAGATAATCGTAAAAAGGGTTTACCCCCTGAGTTTTAGTGGCCCTGATCCTGATTCTGATTCTTCTGAAAATTTTAGGGTTTGTGCAGATTTACTTGGGTGTCTCAATTAGGGTTTCCTATTGGATAAAATAATAAAATAAATAGGACTTTTAATGAGAGTTGTTACACCTGCCATTAAGAGAGTAGAAAGAGCAGAACAAGGTAGAGAGAATGACAGAAAACTAACTAAAAAAATCACACAACTATACACGTAGCACAGATTTTTCAATTAAATCTAATCAAAGCTAATAAACGCAATCGCCAAGAGTCCCCGGCAACGGCGCCAAAAACTTGATGTGCAAATTATGGTCTGTAAAAACTAACCTAATCTAGACACCCTAGTTTTAAATTTATAACTAAGACTCTCTAAACCTAGACCACACAACCGGCAAGTGTACCGGTCAATGTAGTATAGCCTAAGTAAGTCCGAGTGTCGAAACCACGAGACTCTACTGACTACGTTTACTAGACTCTAACTAGACTGACTCTAACCTAGCTGTACTTAACTGTTTTGTTGTTTGGGGTTTTGAGCTTTGTAATTAAATAAACTAATATCCTAAATTAACTAACCAAGACGAACTAAGATAATCGAACGATTGGGAACACGAGTTTGAAATCAATCAGAAAGAGAAACCACCTAGGCAATGAATCCCTTAGAACATGTAATGGCTTATGACTTTGACAATCGACTAAAGATCTGATATCTAATCCGACCAACTTCCCGCTAAGGATAATTAAGTCCTATAGTAACCAGTCAGCTCAGAGCGGGATCCCCACTCTCCAGTTCCTAGAAACCAACTATGAAGAACAATCAGAACACGTAATGAAGTGCTAAGATGGACCGACTCGACCTATCGACACCGAATCCCACAACTACTAGAATTAGAAGAGAACCAACCTAATAATCTTTTAGATGTGAAGCTAACCTCAATTTGATACACCAAATATCTAGGAACAATTAAATGCGAATAAATAGAAGGACCCCGAGCTATCGAGTGTTCAAACTATCAAACAACGCCTAGAACAGACCTAACAATCCCAAATCATATTTCTAATCATCAAGATTGGATGTACACCATAACCTAGCTGATCTCATTAACTTGGTCACCTTGGATTATTTCTAAAACCAAACTCTAGATCGAGAACCCGGAATAAACGACCTATAAGTGACTAGAATATGTCTAGGGTGAATTTCTTCTTTCTAAACACATCAAAAATCAATAACCAAACAATAATCACAGCCAAGAACTAGCACACATAATCATATTCAGCAACAAACCAAAGTTATTTTAAATCAAAACGCGTCGTAGTCGATAAACGTCAAATAAAAGTCAAAACAAAAATTCCAAGTTCATCAATACCTAGGTGGAGTAGGTGGAATGATAAAACTAGCCAAAAATCATGTTCGTAACAACAAAACAATAATATTCAATGGCAAGTATCATGTTTGAACAAGATTAAACGAAAACGAAAAATAAAGACTAACGATGTGTCAAATCTTTAATCCTTCAAACTCGGCTTCGTTCTTGAATCAAATCCCTTCTTCCTATTAAAATCACACTCTTGATCCCTTCGGTTCGTATGTATGCGTTCTGTCTGCCGTCTAACGCAGCCGCTTTTTTCGTATATCTTCTGCCGTATAGAATTATCTATTATTGCCGTCTGTTTTTTTTTTTTTTTGATGTGCAATGTTGCTCTCTTTTTTTCCTATTTCATGGCCAAAAAAAAACTCATGAGAGCCCACTTGAATTCCATATTAATCGACAGCCCACTTGCACGTTCCTTTAATCTTGATTTATCTTGTGCCTTCCTTTTCGTAGTCAACGTCCACTGTCCTCTTTTCTTGTTAAAGCCCATGGAAGTTTAGTGCAACATAAACAATTAGTATAATGTGGCTAAAAAAAACATTTAAGTTTTAAATACACATTATAAATTCTCATTTATGACATTTACGTGATAATTGCCAATTCTCATATCTTGTTTCATTTTTTCCAACATACAAATAATTTAGATTATAAACAATTATCACCATTTATCTAATGTTAAACCGTTTTTACTCATTTTAGCTCATTTCCACTTAAAATTGTCAACTTTCAATATAAACCACAAATGAGTAGAATTTAACAAAAATAGCTTTAAAGCTACTCAAAAGTGTAGGAATATTGATATAAAAAAATATATATTTTAGACGACATCAGCAGCCAAAATGGTCTCCATCTTGATAGACATTAGACAATGTCGTGTAATTTGTTTTCGTCAGTTTCGGGCATTGCAACGTGACGTTTGACTCACTTGCATGTACTATATATCCCCTTCGATTAACTCTCCTTTTAACTTATCAAATCACAAACAATAGAGCACCAAAAAAAACTTTGGTTTGCTAATTAATTCACCTTACTAAGAAATATTAGTGGCGGTTTAGTGGAGATAAGCACCTTGTGTGTTTGCTTGTTATTTCCTCCCTACACCAATGTAACAATAGCCAAAAATCTTATGATACCCTTTTGCTTGTTTTTTTCCAATCGCAAAACAACCAAAAACATGTGCTATCACTTTTGAGGTGTGGCAGAGGTGTGGTGGTGGCTGAGGTGTGGCAGAGGTGTGGCTGAAGTGGTGTTAGTCGGAGGTGTATTATTGCAGGTTGTGTTTTGCGGTGGTGGGGGTGGTGGTGGTGTGGTGGTGTGGTGGTGGTGGTAGTAGAGAGAGAGCAGAGAGAAAGATGAGAGAGTGTGTGTGTGTGTGTGTTCTGTATGTATGTGTGGGTTCCATGGTGGTCGGGTGGTGGTGATTGGTTGTGGTGGTCGGTTCCTGGTGATAGTTGTGGTAGTCCGGTGATGGTGATGGTGTTCGGCGGTTGGTGGAGGTATAGAGAGGGAGTAGAGAGAGGATATGGTGGTGAGGCAGTAATGGCGATGGTTGTGGTGAGTGTGATGATGGTGAACAAAGATTGATTGTTTCTTCCATAATGAAGTTTGTCCAATTCTTACAAATAAAGATAGACCTAGACCTGCTACATATAGAACATTTCTATTTGCACTTTTGGAGTTAGATAACTCTGATGATGATGAATCAGTCAAGGCAGAGAAGCTTATATCAGAAAGGCTGCTAGCACTTGGAATCTGCAAACAGGATGAAGCTGCAATCAGGACAGCTAAAGCAATTATGTAAGCACAAATGCTTTTCTTATGTTTATAACCACTAGTCTACTAACAAGTGGTTGGTTGGTTGGTTTTGCATTAGATTTTTGGGATTTTACGAGCAAACAGAGGTACCCTCATCATGCCAAACTGCATTTGATGTGACATGCCTCCGCATGGAAGAAAGATTAGCCTATACCAGAACGGAACAGGTAGTTTACCAAAATTCATATAAATAACATACTGGTGGAGGTTGTTGGTATGTAACAACCCATCATTCCTGCAGCGGTAGAGTGAATGTGGTGGGTAGAGTGAATGTGGTGATGGTTAAGCAGGTGGTGGTGATGGTTGTGGTGGTGAGGCGGTGGTGGTGAGGCTGTGGTGGTGAGGCTGTGGTGGTGGTGAAGGCAGGGGTGGTGATGGTGGCAGTAGTGATGGTGAGGTGGGTGATGAAGGTGTGTGTATAATATATTCTTTAAATATTAATTAGACTCTATTAATTAAAACAGATAGATAAAATGACAAAATTGCCCTTGAGTTAACTGAGGTCCATGGATGGAGTTAAGTCAGTTGGACCATAATGGCAAAGATGAAACGTTTTTGGATCCAGATGTTAAAAATGAAACCTTTGGACTATACTGGCAAAATGGGCTAAACCATAGGGACTAAAATGGCAATTAACTCAAAATATATTTAGAAAAAGTCCATTTAAGCTTGTTACCCATTTAACCAATTAACTTAACACCCCCATCCCCACCCTAAAGTCCATTTAAGCCTGTTACCCATTTAACCAATTAACTTAACAACCCCCCCCCCCTCTTCTTTTATTTGACCGCTCCATCGGTTTCAACGACCCACGGTACATCTGACTTGACAAAGATATGAAAACCGAGATTTTATTAACACATACAAATATTTCATGAGTCCACAAAAACAATCGTTTGCAATATGCTTCAAGAACACCATATGCATTTATTATTGCTAGCAAGATGCTCACGCGATGCGGCCGGAGCGACAAATCGCATTGCGATACTCGTTTTTGATAGTTTTCTTATTAATATAATATTTATTGTAGCATATGTGATAGATATACATCAAAAGCGAAGTAATCAGGTAATCCATTTCATTGTGTTGTGCATGGTTTGACCGGTTCGGTTATTATCCTCAACCGAAGCCGATACCAAAGTCATCGGTTAGTCTATTTTATTAACTAATCGGTTTTCGGTTAATCACTTCGGTTTATTCGATTAGACTGACGGTTTTTGGTTTGGTTCATTTAATTTCAGTTAATAGCAAAAACCAAACTTGGGCTAAAACTTTTGCTTAGAAATATATGAAATTGTGATATAAATACATGAAATGAAGTATAAATATAGGAAATGGAGATATAAAATACAAAATATATGAAAATATGAATGTTTCGGTTCGGTTCAGCTAATTTTAGTTAAACGAGAGTACAAAAAAATGATAATCGGTTTTGGTTAATTCGGTTTTCAATTTATTCAGTTTTTAGTTGATTTCGGTTCAGTTTCGTTTGTTTTCGGTTTGGTTTAGGTTAACAATTTAGTTATCGCTCACTGAAAACCGATTTTGGTTAATGACCGATAGGTGAGCGTGTGATGCGGCAGAAAACACAGAAATTGCCACATTATGCATTGTTCAGTTGGTTAGATTATTATCCTCAACCGAAATCGAGGTCATCGATTAGTATATTTTATTAACCAGTCCGTTTTCAGTTAATTGGTTTGGTTTATTCAGTTAGATTGACGGGTTTTTTTTTAATCATTTAATTTCGGTTAACAGCCAAAACCAAACTTGGTTTAAAACTTTTGATTAAAAATACATGAAATTTAGGTATAAATGGATGTATAGGTACGTGAAATTGAGATATATATACATAAAATGGGAATACAAAATATGAAATATATGAACTAAAGGTATAAAAGCTAGAAATTATGAAAATGTAAATGATTTAGTTCAATTAATTTTGGTTAAATGAGGGGACAAAAAATTCGATAACCGTTTTGGTTAATTGGGGTTTCGGTTAATCAGATTTCAGTTAATTCAGTTTTTGATTTATTTCGGTTAACGATTCAGTTATTACTCACCCTTATACACTATTAATCACATAACATATCAAATTTTTTAACTAAAAAACTATAACAATACTATACTCAAATTAAAGAGAACAAAATACTCGATTATATGGTGTAATTAATAAAATATTAACGTACCAAAAAGTTATGTCGGTTTAAAATTGTGGGGGGAGTTAGTTTTTTTTTTTATAAATGGATAAGGTGTAACTATTAACTAATTATCTATAATTTTGTTAAAGATGAGAGATTAAAGTGTAATCTAGATAAGAGTATTAAATTGACAGTATTTAATCACTTGATATTATGTAGCTATTAAACATTATGGGATAATGGCAAAGTATGTTGGGCTTTAATCACTTGTACACTAAGGTATCATCTACTTGTACCTTTTAATCCACACGTCAATACTGACCAAAACAATTATCGAAATATCGACAAAAATAAGTTGGTCGCCACAGTACTTTTGGATTCTTTAAAACATTATAGCTTATAAGATACACAAAGAATACGTAACTGAATTTTAAGGTTTTTTTTTGTGGATGGGAAAAAAGTGTAACTAATTACCTATAATTATGTTAAAACTTAGGAATTTAAGTGTAATAAGATTAGGGGCTAAAATATAATTATTGTGAGGTCAATTTACCTTCATTTTAAGGTGTATTTATAAATTAAAAGGAAAAAGTCCTTATTTTTTGAGTATTTTAAAATGTCACTCTCTCATAAGCATTATAATATTAGTACAAATATCTATATATCTATATATCTATAGGGTGGAGATACAATAGGAAGTTTATTTGGCTAGGAAGGATAGGAAGTGATCTTGACCATCCATTAAGTTAATCAAGGGCTAAGATTAAATCAGGCAAATTGAAATGAAGAAAAGAGGCGCGTGAGTTTGTTCAAGGGCATTCTAGTCAATCCAAGCCAATAGTTTCTCTCTCCTCCAATCCCCCCCCATTTTTTAAACGTTAATAACTCTTTCATACGACATTATTTTTTTATAAAAATTGCACAAAAAAAAAACGAGCGTTTTTTTATCTTTAAAACGAGTATACTATTGCTATATTTTAAAAAAAAAAAATTTAAACCCAGTTGCGTAAAACGCAATAGAAAAACCACCAGTTACGTAAAACGCAATGAAAAAAAAAACCTAAAAAATGACATTTTTCTAAAACGCAATGCACCAAAAACACAAAGAAATGACTTATTTGTAAAACGCAATGGCCAGAAAACACATAAAAATGTGTTTTACCTAAAACGCAATGCACAAAAAACACAAAGAAATGACTTATTTGTAAAACGCAATGGCCAGAATACACTTAAAATGTCTGTTTTCTAAAACGCAATGGACTGAAAACACATAAAAAAGTGTTTTACCTAAAACGCAATGCACCAAAAACACAAAGAAATGTCTTATATGTAAAACGCAATGGCCAGAAAACACTTAAAAATGACTCATTCTAAAACGCAATGGACTGAAAACACCTAAAAAATGTGTTTTACCTAAAACACAATGACTAAAAACACTTAAAAATGTGTTTTTTTTTTTCTAAAACGCAATAGCCAGAAACCACATAAAACTCTCTTATTTCTAAAACGCAATGGACACATAAAACTGTCTTGTCACTGTGAACTGTCTGAATTGTCTACGAATTACTGTCTTTGAAATGAGCCAATTTATGGAAATTTATTTTTTCTGATGCGTCAACCCCAGCCAGGGGCTCTGCCCCTTGGACCCCGCCAGGGGCTGCCACCCCTGGGACCCCGCTACCGGGGGCTGCCGCCCCCGGACCCCCGCAAAGATCGTAAAACGCAATGACTAAATCAAAAACCCAGATCATGAAAATGAAATTAAAGAATTTCTTACATGGATCGAAGCCGATTTCCTCATCAACTGACGAAATTGGAATGATAGAAACACTTATCAACGCTCGAATCGAACGAATCGAGTGATTATCTCCAAAATCACCGGAAAAACGAGATTTTTTTATGAAATTAAACTGGGTTTTCTTCAAAAAAAAAAAAAAGCTGAAGAACACGTTGATCGGGTTCTGAATCATTGATTTGTGATGAAAATCGCACTATAATGTAGTGATTATTGAGATAGAAAGTGAAGAAATAGTTGAAGATGGTGGGTTTTGAAAATGATGGGTATTTGAATTTACTGGGTTTTGAAAAAGGAAGAAGAAGGAGTTGGATTGACTAAAATACCATTTCTCTTTATTTTAAAATTTGCCACATGTCATAATCCTATGGCTTCCTATCCTTCCTAGCGAAAATTAACTTCCTATTTGATTTTTACCCTATATCTATATACTATATATAAGCATTTCCCATGTCTAAAATTGTAATTTCCCTTCCAATTTGTAAGATGGCATATGAAACGCCAAGTTAAAATGCCTATTTTTTAACCATTTTGTTCCATTTCTACCCCTACTCTCTTCATAACTCAACAACTCAATAGATGCCTACATCTCGACTCCTCTCCCACATTGAAAAAAACTCTGCTCATTCGCCACTACCATAATTGAAAGCAATGAATGCCATCAATGCTCATCCCACAAAATCCTTTTTCATCCCTGCCCTTGAAGAAACCTAATGGCTGCCCAACTAAAGACACGCCACTTCATCTTCCCTACCAGTTAAATCCTTTCCATCTCATGGCAGAGGGACAATCGTGACCCCTCTCATTCTCTTCCAGTACACACGCTTCCACATCTTAAGAGAACACTATATTTTCATAAATTCCCCTAATCTCTAAATTAGGGTTTTCTGGTTCCCAAATCATCACCAACAATCATCCCAAAAATTCTGATTATCGTGTCATCATCAAACACAATAGTTCTAAGAAGTTCAGATGGAGAATCATCCGATACTCTTCTCTGGCTTCATCTTCTCTTCTCTGTGATTCTGGGCTCCTGGTGCTGATATAAATGGTTTTTAAGGAAACTTGTTTCTTTAATCCGGTTGAGTGTAGCGAATCTTCCATAAGAATAAAACAGAGAGAAATCTGATGAGCAGTTTGTTTGGTGGTCGACTGGTCCAAATCCATTCGCTCTCTCGATTCTCTTCTCTCTCAATCGTGCGTTATTCGGGATATCTATTTGGTGAGCACTTTGTTTGCCGATTTTTATTTTAATTTGTTTATCGTAATTGATGTTGATGTTGATTGTTGTTTTTTGTTTGTTGTTTGCAGGAATCAAGCATATTGCTATAGTCAATTGGAGCTTTATAAGCATGTGATTAAGGAATGCGAAAAGGCGCTTCAAATTGATTCTACTCTTCCTCAACCTTATACCCTAAAAGGTTTTTTGTTCTTATTTTGTTTTAAGTTGTTGATTGAATGATTGATTACCTCTGTTAATTAACAAGGGCAATTAGATGTTTGTATTCTTATTTGTTTTTACTGTGATTAGTGTCCTCGATTTCAAAAAGTATTGTTCCAGAACTACATGCATTCACAACATTAAAAATTGACATCTGAACTCATATGATTAATTTTTTTTTGCTAATTTATTTAATCAAGTTTTTAGGGTTTGTTGAAAGATTTCATATTTGTTAAAAAGTTGATTTTGCTTTGTATGAATTTGTGTTAATCTGTCCGCAAATATGCAGTGACGTTATAAAAAAAAAAAGGAATGGAGCATAAAGAGAGCATTGTGACCAGCTTTGAGAACATGAGGAATCTCAAGTTTAAGCAGCTCAGAGAGCAACTCAAATCCACTAGCAGGTGCTTAATAATGTTTCATTTTATTAAATTTATTGGATAATATTGAATTAATGGTGGCATTGGGTTTGTGGGTTGAATTGATGCGATTGTGTCAAAGATATCAACCCGTATAACTAGAATACAGTTATGGTGTGCTATGTTGCTCTGCATAAAAGAAGTGATGTTATTGGATCTTGGTTTTGGGTTCGTTTTCAAACCTATGTCTGCCAAGAGCTGGTTACATCATTTGTGGAAGCAGGGCAGGCAAAATGACCATTTTGCCCCTCACTGGTTGATCAACTGGTTTGTGTATGATTATAAAAGGAAAGTATGGTATACTGGGTTTTTGTTGCAGATATATGTTGCTGGGTACCGGCTCACTTTAGTCCATTGCTGGTTTGGTAAAAAGATTTGGTATTTGGTCCAGAATCTGCATGTTACAGGAGTCACAACCTGCATTCAGAGGGGTTCTTGGTACGGGTTATACCTATTCGGAATTCTTAGTCAGTTTGCAGCTCTCCGAGTTTCCAGTGGCTGGGTGTTTAGCCTAAGTTTGGCCTATAATTGCTGGTCCCGGAACTGTTATTTGCTGGGTATGTCATCCCGGTTAGTTATAGATTTTTGCTATAATACTCTATGTCATTGCTTATGATGAGTCCGTCCACTCAATTCGGTTAGAGTAAAAAGTTAATTTCCTTATCATCCAGTTCGTTCTCCACCTTGTCTCTTATATCGCTAGAAGAAGATCTTCAAATTTTAGATAGTGAACATGATGAACAAAACCACACCCTCACAAGTCACAATCATAGATTTATCCTTTTAACAACATGATTGTGTATATGTTTTTCTTTCTAACTTTTTTTTAATTTATTTTTGGTTATAATGATGATGATTTATATTTATGACAGAACGAAATGGCGCCTGGTTATCTCACCACGGAATGCAAAAGAGCGGTATTTGACCTTCCACAATGTTACTGCCATGGTTGGTACACATTCGAGCTCAATTGTCTGCAGCATGTTGAAGTTTTTATTTATGTTATTTTTTAGTTTTAGGTTGGATTTGGTTACCAGCAGCAGCAGCAGCATCTGGTTCTTGGAATGAGGCCTGGTGGTGGTCGTAGGTTTGCACTATCTGTCTGATTAGGTCAAAGCCGTGGGACTGGTTCCGTCCAAACAACTTCCATGCAGCAACAGATACGTAAATGATGTTTACTAATTATAATATCATGTTCAATTGTATTTTCAAGACTGGAAAAATGCCAGATCAGTGGAGGAGTAGCGTCGTGGTGCCTTTATACAAGAATAAAGGAGACGCTCAATGTTGTGGAAACTATAGAGGAATCAAACTGCTAAGTCACACTATGAAGCTCTGGGAGAGGGTAATCGAAACTAGAATTAGAAGAGAAACTCAGGTTTCAGAAAACCAATTTGGATTCATGAAAGGGAGGTCAACTACAGAGGCGATACATATTCTAAGGAGGCTGATGGAAAAGTATAGAGCGAAGAAGCAAGATTTACATATGGTGTTTATCGACCTGGAAAAGGCATATGACACTGTCCCACGCCAACTGATTTGGGATAGTTTGAAGGATCGAGGGATACCGGGGAAGTATATAGACGTAATTAAGGATACGTATGATAGAACGACAACTAGTGTCCGCGCGCCTGTAGGAGATACAAACTTCTTTCCTGTGGAGGTAGGACTCCACCAGGGGTCAGCGTTGAGCCCTTTTCTTTTTGCGGTTGTCTTGGATGAGTTGTCCAAGCTGATTCAGGAGACAGTTCCGTGGTGCATGCTTTTTGCAGACGATATTGTGTTGATTGCAGAGACTAAACGGTGCCTGAACGAGAGGGTAGAGGAGTGGCGAGTAGCTTTAGAGGGCAAGGGCCTAAGGATTAGTCGATCTAAGACTGAGTATCTACACTGTGATTTCAGCGGTGTAGCCGTTGACGATGACACCCAAATTACCATTGAGGACCAATTGGTCCCGCAGGTAACTAGATTTAAGTATCTGGGGTCGTTTGTACAAAGAGATGGTGACATAGATAGTGATGTAACCCATCGCATACAGGCTGGCTGGTGTAGATGGAGGGCAGCCAGTGGGGTATTATGCGATAGGAGGTTCCCAACTAAACTAAAAGGGAAATTTTACAAGGTAGCAGTTAGGCCAGCTATGCTTTATGGAACAGACTGTTGGGCTATCAAGAAGACACAAGCGCGCAGGATGGAGGTAGCAGAGATGAGGATGCTGAGGTGGATGTGTGGACACACGAGGTTAGATCGGATTAGAAATGTGGTTTTTAAGGAAAGATTAGGAGTAACTTGTATATCGGAGAAGATTAAGGAGGGGAGATTGAGATGGTTTGGGCATGTGAAGCGGAGGGAAACGACGGCACCAGTTAGAGTAGTGGAAACTCTTACTGTGGAGGGGAGGAGAGGAAGAGGCAGACCCAAACTGACATGGGATGAGCAGATCAGGCATGATTTACTAGAGTTGCATCTTTCTGAGGACATGGTCCAAGATAGGACTTCGTGGAGGCGTAGGATTAGGGTTAAGGAACCCTAGAGGACATGGCAGTAAGCTCTTAGGTGTATTTCAGGGACGTAGGTTTTTCTTATTCTTTAAGTGACTTTTCCGGTGATTACCTTCTTGTGTTTATGCATAAATGATGTGGTAGGCTATTTTACATGATTTACAATATATTGTGCCACTCTGTTCACTTTCTTGGTATGGGCGACTTCTTATTTCTATATTCTTTCTATACTCTTTGACTTGGTGTGTTTGTTTGCTATTCGTTTTTCGAGTCGAGGGTCTTTCTGGAAGCAGCCTCTCTATCCCTATGGATAGAGGCAAGGTCTGTCTACATCCCACCCTCCCCAGACCCTATAACTAGCTTTGCTATTTGTGGGATTTACTGGGTATGGTTGTTGTTGTTGTTGTAAACTCAGTTATGATAAATTAGTAATTGTGTAGTTTATTGATGACAAACAGTATGTATTTGGAGCATAATTAACTTTCCATTACAGATCTTAAATTGTTAGTAGTAACAAATATTGCATCATCAACAAATTATGCTTGATAGAGTTTTAGGTAGTATTCTTGAAGAATATATATATAAATTTGCCATTAATTATCCGTTTCTTTTTATAGCAGCCTAGAGTGCATTTTCTTTTATTGTATAAATGGGTATTTGACATGTGGTTTAAGTTATCTATTGAACGGTCTGATAGTTGTCAAAAGTGGCCATGAGCGAGCTTCATGCGGATATGCGTGTGACTTAATTTTTGAGCTAATAAAACACCCTATGTGGCAATGGCATGAGGCATTAATGCATAACACATGACTTGTTGGATCTGTGAAAGGTTTATCGTAGGCTATTTGAGAAAAGTGTCTCCAATTCAAAAATATAAACCACCTAAAAGCGTCACAACTTATATATGATATTTTTTTTTAATCATTTTAAGGGTTGAATTATGATCCATCCCTATATTGTCGACTCCGCTGCAACGCGCGGGTTCCCCACTAGTAGATGTTAAAAGGATATTAAACACCATCATCCACACGTGGAAAAAATAAAAGAAAATGAGCTAACCTCTTGATTTTAGTATTAATCTTCATTTGGGCTTTTTTTGTTGGACTTGACTTACTAGGTTTGGGGTACAATGACCCCAACAGTTACATCTACATCCTACTCCCCACAAGGCTACAAATGTTCAAATACCAGCCCAATTTTAGCATTTGAGAATCTACTTGACCCTTTATTGCATTTCTAACTTAAAATGGGATTATTATTATATATATGCTCCTGTTTAGAATACTAATTACATATTTATTCAACTAAAAAATTAAATTACATATTTTCTCTTACCAAAAGATAATTTTGTAAATTTATTTATCTTTCATTTAAATTCCTTTCACAATTTTACAAGCCAAACACAATATAAAATTTCATTCAAGTTAATTCCAATTTCTCCTCCAATTTGTATCAAACATTCCAATTCCGTCATAAACATTCTACGAACCAAGTGACCCTAAAATTGAAAAACATATTTTTTATCTTTTGAAGTACGTCAACAGATGACAATATAGTATTGCAATTTTGTCCATATTTAAGTTGAAATTTTATAGTTCAACAACGAAAAAACAAATCTGGTTCAAAAGCTTCTAAAAATTGATAAATATTGTATACAGTAACAATAGTAACAATAGGTTTGATATTTTATGATGTTTGTTTGATTCATGATGTTTGTTTGTGTTAGATTTGTGTGTGACCATGGAATGGAATTTAATGCATTGATTATTGGTAATTGTTATTAACTTCCACAATGTATTTTGTATCTATAGAGTGATGCAGTTATCCTATTATATATTAACTAGTTGATGCCCCGCCCGCGTTGCGGGGCGATGGCCGAATAATTCTCAATCAATTAAAAAAAGACTACTATAATTTTGGTAGAAAAAAAAAACAAAAACGATGATAAGACCGTAATTTTGGGCTCAGGGCAAAACTGTAATTTTTTAGGACTAATGAGCGAGTGTTAGGCAGCTCCTTGACACGAAAAAAAATTAAATCGAGTAAACCAATTAAAAAAAACCTTTATAGTTTTGCTAAAAAAACTAAAACGATTGGAAAAACGTAATTTTCAACTGAGGGCGAAATCATAATTTTAATTCGGGGATAAATCGTAAATTAAATGGACCAACGGGGGAGTGCCAGGAAGCTGCCGGCACGACTGTAATTTTACACTGGGGGCAAAATTGTAATTTCAGCAGGAAAACAAAGAAAAACGATGGGCAAAATGTAAACTTAAGTTGAGGGCAAAATGGTAACTTGGGTGTGAGAAAAAAAAACTAATGGCAAAATTATAAATTTATACGGGGCAAAATCCTAATTTTGAACCGAGGGCAAAATTGGAATTTTTAGCTAGGAGCAAAAGTGTAAATTTATTTTTAAGTGGGGGTAAAAACATAATTTTGAACTGATGGGGAAATCGTAAATTTAAGGGAAAAAAACTAATGGCAAAACTGTAAATTGAAACGGGGCAACATCGTAATTTTGAACCAGGGCAAAATTGAAATATTTAGCTAGGAGCGAAAGCGTAAATTTATTTTTAAGTGGGGGCAAAAACATAATTTTGAACTAATGGCAAAATCGTAATTTTAAAACGGGATAAAATCGTAAATTTGTTGGGCCAATAGGGGAGTGCGAGGCAGCTATTTGTTTGCTGCCCATTTTGCCCAATAAAGGGGCACACCTATTCCCTGTCGGTGCCGACACTTGGGATTGTAGGTGTTGAAAATTTGATCAAACTGACTAAATCAAAATAACTAAAACTATCACATTCTAAATAGGGCTGTTCAAACGCTCGAAAAATGTTTGAAAAAAGTTTGGTTCGAAGTCAACTAGGTTTTAAACGAGCTGACTCGGCTCGGTTTGTTCGTGGCCCGCTCGTTAGTTGGCTCGCTTGTTTGGCTCGTTTAAATTAAACCTCAAATTATATATGTGTGTGTATTCAATATACTTAAGAAATGTTGTTTAATTAGTAATAAGGTTATTTTTTATCAAAATAAATAGATTGTTAAGCTATAGTCTTAATTAGTAATATTAATTTAAAAAATATATATTTAGGTAAGTAACATAGAATCTTTTTCTTGTTCGTTTTATTTATAGTTTGCCCAAAATTACTATTCTATTAGCCTAAATAATGTTTTATTTATTGTTTTTTGGTTTTTTGTATATCACTATGCGTAAAAAATACAAAAATATAATTTTTTTAAACAAATCAGCCGGCTCGACAAGCCACGAGCTGGCTCGAGCTTTTGATGAGCCGAGTCCGAGCCCAACTTTACAGCTCGTTAAAAAAATGAGCCGGCTCGGCTTGATTCGATTTTTAAATGAGCCGAGCCTGAGCCCACCCTGGTTCGGTTCGGCTCGGCTCGTTTACAACCTTAATTCTAAATGAGTTTATTTTTCTTTAAACAAGATAACTTAAATTATAACATTCTAAATGAGTTTACTTTTCTTTAATTCAATAAATTGGTAGGAGAAACTGCTTAGAATTTGAACTCTGAAATAATTTGGTTCGAGCTTTAAACCATTTGAAATTTACTAACGACAAATTATTCATGGTCTATTATATTTTATAAAATAAAAAAATAAAAAAATATTGTTTTCACTTAAAATACTTGTTTTACACGAATTCCATAAAAACATGAAAATTAAAAAAAAAAATATGAACAACGTATCTTTTTTTTCAATTTTGTTTTTTCTTAAATTATATGAACAATGTGGATGAGGTTCCTATAAAAATATATTTTTTTGTGAGAAGTGTGACAAGAAATAGGAATTGACATATAGGCGTTAAGTTTTAGACTTAGGAATGATGTTTTGGCAAGAAAAACACCAAACACAACAATTTAAAACACAATACAATGTATTAGAGGCGTGAAATTTAAAACACAACTAAAACACACTGCTTAACACTTAAAAACACTACTTAACGTTCTTGTAATGGTGTTTTAAGTTTTAAGCCTAGAATCCATTGTATTGTGTCTTAAATTGTTATGTTTAGTATTTTTCCTGTCAAAACAAACCAAACCAAACATCATGACTAAGTTCAAAACATGATGTCTACATGTTACTTCTTATGCATTCTCACACTTCTCACGAAAAATGTCATTCTACAAGATCCTAAGACTGAGCAACGTATCTAAAATTAAAAAAAAAGTTTAATGATAATTTTAATAAAAATAAACATGAAGGTGGCATGGGCCCCAGGTTTAAAATAAACAAGAGAGGCGGCCTAGTGCACGTGGATACGTAGCCGAATAAATTTTTATCATTTATTGCCTATTGGACTCATGTCGGAATCACAACTAACTTTAAAGTTTAAACACGATACCGGATTTTCAAATATAACTACTTAATTAGATGAGTTAAATGCCATTTTAGTCCCTGTGGTTTGGGTCATTTTGCCAGTTTAGTCTAAAGGTTTCATTTTTAACATGTGGGTCCAAAAAGGTTTCACAGTTGCCATTTTAGTCCACTGGGTTAACTTCATCCATTTTTTCTGTTAACGAGAAGGCCAATTCGGTAACTTTGAATGTAATTCTGTTAACTAAAAGAGCAATTCAGCCATATAAAATGACCGAATTGGTCTTCTCCTTAACAGAAAAAATGGGTGGAGTTAACCCAATGGATTAAAATGGCAACGGTGAAACCTTTTTGGACCCACAGGTTAAAAATGAAACATTTGGACTAAACTGGCAAAATGGCCCAAAACACAGGGACTAAAATGGCATTTAACTTTAATTAGATTAATAGAACGTTATAACTACTTTAAAAATTATTAATTAAATATTATAACAAAGTTTGAATTTAAATACAAGACTTTAAAAAATTGTTATTAAAATAAAAACAAAATAATAAAGTGACTTTACAAAAAGAGAGATAACACTTTACCAAAAAAAAAAAAAAAAGAGAGAGAGATAACAGATAAGTTAATGTAGCTAAAAAAGACTCATCTTATTCTCACACCCTCAAAATCTTATTCACATATCATTTCACTCTATATATCTATATATGTAGAGAGAAATAGAGATAGAGGGGAGGGATGTGTGAATATTAACACCTAATAAATATAATTAGTTTTTATTTTAACACCAAACTAAACTACTCTTAAACAGTCCTATACATGCACCTTGCGAGATTTGATATCCGTCTTTTGAACATATAGATGAGAGGCACTTTACCACCATCATGTCAGACGTCCCTTAAAGACCTTTTTATATTAATGTTCAACCCAGTTTTTTATTTGATGTGCACAAGTTTGTGAATGATTTAGTACAAATAAGAAATATGGTTCAAGCTATAATTATAGTGGCCTATTGGGCCTTGTGGAAAGCCCCTAACGTCGCAGTTTGTGATGATGTGACGGTGAAGATCGACGACATTTGCGAAGACATTAAATCCTATAGCTACTTGGTTGATTAAAAATCGAGCCAAAGAAAGAGACCTGAGCTGGCATAGATGGATGGCTTTTCATGTTTAACGTAGGGTTTGGCCATTTTGGAGATTGTGGCGGTTTGGTGGCAGTTTCGGTAAGGTTGTCGGTGGCAAAAGTGGAAGTGGGGTAATGGTTGTTAAGCAGTGGTGGTGGAAGTGGGGTCATAGTGGAGGTGGTGGTTGCTAGGCAGTGGTGGTGGAAATGGGGTGCTTGTTGTGGGTAGCAGTGGTGGAAGTGTGGTGATGGTGGAGGCGGTGATTGTTATGGGTAGTGGTGGTGAAGGCGAGCTAACGATAGAGGCGGTGGTTATTGTGGGTCGTGGTGGTAGAGGTGGGGTGATGGTGATGGTAGAGGTGGGGTGATGGTGATGGTGTAGGCGGTGGTTGTTGTGGATCGGGTGGTTATATGCATTAATAGCTTGTACCTAAGCTTTAATATGTTGTAATTTAGCTATAAGGACAAAAATGCCCTTCGTCTTAACAGGAAAAAACAAACAACATTAGCAATTTTGATGCAAATGATGATAAAACGCAAACCTGAAGGATAGAGTTAACGGAGAAAACTAAACCCCATCCACTCCAAGGACTATCCGAGTAACAAAAAGCAAACCACAAGGAGCACCGGTGTAATTTTCAAAAGTTGGGGACTATAGGTGTTACTTTAGAAAACCACAAGGATTATCCGGGCATTTTACTCTATATATATAGTTAATATTAGACCACACATGGGGCGTGAAACGACACGTCTCAAGCACGTCAGTCACAAAAAGGGTTTTGCCTTCAGGCACATAAACCACGAGGTGGAAAGAGTTTAGAGGAGGCATTATATCGTAATTAGAAAAAAAAACAACTAACCAATCACAATCCTCCAATTACTAACCAATACACTCCACCCCCAAAGTCAACCCCCCCCCCCCCCAAACTCCTCAAGCTCCAAGCAGGTCATGCCTTTAAACGCCAAACTCGGGATGGTGTAGGGGGATTGAGGGGTGTAACAACCCTCAGTAAAACCGACACTCTCAAAATATTTCCGACACCCCAGTATATTTTAAAAATGTCTCAGTATGTCTTTAAATACACCCCGTATGTGAAAACCGAGCCCAAAATACAGTATAGCATATAAAATAAAACATAAAATCTGATTATTAAGTTGAGGCAGGCCGCGTAGACCCACCTCAATCCTTACGTGGGCGGTATAGAGGTTGTAAACCTGATTTCGTTGGTTTCTTTAGTTTAGGCGGGCCGCGTAAGAGTTCCCGTTTAGTTAACGCGGGCCGTGAGAGATCAACAACGCGGATACACCCCGAGCCGACACGTGTCGACATCGTGGCGGACCTACATGCTGACCCACCTAAGCTATATGTTGACCGGATGTTGACGCGGGCCGCGTAAGGCCTTGCCTACTCTTACGCAGGCCGCGTGAGAGTCGAGATCAGCAACTATATAAAGGAGGCCTCGGGCTTCAATTCAGTTCGTTCATTTCTCAATTCTCAATCACAATTTCTGTAGTAGAGTTATTATGCGCGGGTATTATATCCCCCTAATTAGCGAGGTTCTGCTCCGTCGTAAGTATTATAGCCCCAGTTTCATAATAGATACGATGGCCGATTGATTTAGGGTTCCGTAACAACTGTCGTGGTTCTGCCCGACGTAGTTGTTGGAATGTCGTCTCGGGGAGGGTATCATTAATATTTTCAAAGGGTTATGATACTAACCTATGTACATTTGTGTAAATTATAGATTATTCCCAGGAAACCCTTACGCAAAGTCTAAGATAGCAATGTGAGTTTATCCTCTTTTTGTTAACCTTTTTGGAATGTTTTACAAAACCTTAATTGTTTTACAATGTGATTAAGCGGTGATTGAGTCTTTGTAATTCTTCAATTACTGCCGGTATGTTGGGGTTTTGTATACAAAATATACTACTGCGTGTAGTAAGTCGGGGATGACAGTACGTTACCATTGGACGACGAGTTAGCCAATGTGTAATATGACCCACAAGTCAGGATTGACAGTACTGAATGAGTAATTGTGTAGAAATAAACAATGTGATCGCTCTCAATACTGTTTTAATTGATATAATGTTTCTTGATTAAATTTGGATTCACTCACCAGTATTTCCCACTGACAAATGTTTTTAAAACGTGTTTCAGGTAACACAATGTGACAACCAATTAGTAAAAAGCCAGCTGGAGAGCACTGAAGGCTTGGAAAAAATGTGGCTATAAAAGTTACCTAATAAACGATGTTTTAAATTCAATAAAATAGGGTTTATCCCTATAAATGTATTGTAATAAGAAACTTGGGTTTTACCCATGTGATTATTAATATTAAATATGGTTGTTTTACTCTGATAAACATTTCCTAACTACGGTCCTGATGTAATTTCCGCTGCCAAATTAACTAACCTGATACCACCGAAAATCTGAGTTCGCGTCCGCCCGTTCCCGGGACAGATAAGGGATCGGGGGTTGCGACAGGAGGTGGTATCAGAGCCTAGCCACTGGTCTAAGCCAAAGAAGTGTTCTGCTGACACTTAAATTCTAAATTTTGTGTTAGGAAATAAATTATGGAAATACATGCATAACTGTATTTATTTGTTATGTGTTATTTGACTATTTGTTAGTTTACAGTATGAGTGATCAAGGACCCTCAGACATGAGTCGTCAGTTGTCTAATTCACCTAGGAGTGAAGGTACCTCATCACAGCCTGCCTTTTCTGGGTATTCTGCTAATCAGGAAGAAGGAATGTTTGCTTTTAAAGCCCAGTCAGAAGAGCCATTCCCTCATAAGAAACGAGGATGGTTCAGTAAGGAAGCTTTTGCACGTAGGAAAAGAATGCGAAAGTTGCAACAGCAAAGAGTTTTAGCAGCTGCTAAGCGAAAGTCAGATGCCCATACACAGGATATGCTTAATAGAAGCCTAGCCAATTTCCATATCTTAGCTACAACTGCTGCTGACCCAAGTCTGGAACAACTAGTAACCCCACAACCACAAATCCCAGACCAACCCATGGAGATAGAAAACCCTGAAAACCAAGTAGAGATGCATGATTTCAACCCAGAGGAAATCCCTAGGGTACCTGCACCAAACCCCCTAGACCCAAATTACGACCCCTGGTGGGACGATAATAGGGATTTTGTGCAACGTTACCCGATACATGAAGACACACCCATACAGAACATAGGAGCCTATCCAGGTATGGACCCTTTAGATCCCTATTACCATGATAACTATATTAGGGAGATCTTAGAAGATCCTTACCGATTTCTGGCACTTTCACCCCCATATCAGGAACCAGCACCCCAGATTCCGAACCCAGTCCTAGAACCTGTACCCCCAATGAGTGCATAAAATGTGCAAGAACTTAGCACATTCGGTGAGGAAATTTTAGAAAGCAGTGAGAGAATGCGACAGGTGGGAGAGCGTCTCGTATGGAAATACGATGAACGCAATATGGATTTTTGGATAAATCCATATCCGTGATGTGATGAAGGAAACGATAATAGTAATAATATAATAAAATAAAATAAAATATGTGTGTACGGATGCATATTACTATTAGTGTGATTCTATTTCTGTTGGTATTGTAATTTTATGTCAGTACTAGTGTGTAATAGTATATGGAAATAGAGTAAAAGTCGCAATGATCGACGTTTTTGGCTAGATTGCGTATCATATGATTTACTATATTAAATATTATCTTGTGATATTAATATGGGGAAAATGTTTAAAATTCAGATGGCCGATGAAGGAAATCAAGGAAATCTGAATAACGATAACCAGAGTAACATTAACGTTGTTAATGAGAATCCAAGCATCAATAACAATGGAAATCAAATGGATAATAGTGATGTTCAACATATTGTGGCACAAGGAATCATAGATGCAATACCATTTATTATTCAAACTATTCAAGAAGCGAATAATAAAAGTAAGCATAGCAGTAAGCGACCAATCGAACCCGAAAACAGTGTAAACAATGGACCTTTACTTCAAATGCCTATTCCCAAAAGAAGAAGAACTGTATCTTACGATTGTTCTTATAAAGAATTCTGGTCTTGTAAACCAATGGAATTCTCGGGCAATGAAGGGGCTATTGCAACTCTACGCTGGATAGAGAAAACTAAGGCAGTCTTAAGAATAAGCAAGTGTGCTGAAGAAGATAAGATATTGTTTGCTTCTAATCTATTTAAGAATTCAGCACTAGAATGGTGGAACACTATCCTCCAATCAAGAGGAAGTGATAGAACCTACAATATGGAATGGGAAGAATTTAAGAACAAGGTAGAAAGGAAATTCTGCCCACCTAATGAGAAGGAACATATAGCAAACAAATTTTTAAATCTTAGGATGACTGGTGTGGATAGTAAGGGATACACTAAAATATTCTTCGAATATGCTAGAATAGTGTCAACTCTTGCTTCACCAGAACCAGTGTTAATCTCCCGTTATATCTGGGGATTAATTGGAGAAATAAGACACGTAATCAAGGCAGCTAGACCTCAAACTATAGAAGAAGCTGTAGAACTAGCAAATACCTTGACAGATGAATTAGTCCGTACCCAAGAAGAGGATCAAAGAAGGAACCTAACCCATAAGCTCACACAAGAATTTCGTTCTGGAAATTCTAATCATGGGAGAAATGTAGGTTCTACATCTGCACCTTACTGTAAGAATTGCAAAAGAAAACATTCAGGAAGATGCTCCATATATTGTAACTTTTGCAAAATATCGGGACACAGGGAAGAAAATTGCAGGAAGAAAGCTAACAACAGGATATGTTACAACTGCGGAGAACAAGGTCATATCAAGCTTAATTGCCCAAAATTAGCTCCAGCTACAAACAACAAGAATACTCAAAATGCTAGAGCATTTGTTCTAACTGCAGATGAAGCCAAGATGATTCCAGATGTCATAGCTGGTACGTTTTTAGTTAATGATATTTTTGCTAAAGTATTATTTGAATCTGGTGCAAACCAAAGTTTTATTAATATATCATTTTGCAAATTTCTAAATCAATCATTAACTAAACTACCACAAGAATGTCTAGTAGAGACAGCTAATGGAGAAACCGTTAGGATTTCTGAAATCTTGCAGGGAGTAAGAATAGAAATTTTAAATCAGAAATTTATTGCAAACCTTTATCCCATGAATCTGGCAGGATTGGATGTTGTTTTAGGAATGGATTGGTTAATAGCCAATAAAGCCAGTATTTTATGTGATCAAAAGTCAATCCAAGTAAATTCACCAAAAGGTAAAACGATCACAATTAAAGGAGATAAATCATCTAGAACTACAAAATTCATCTCTGTGATGAAAACTGCAAGTTACATAAGAAAATGATCATTAGTTTATTTGATTTCCATAATCACTAACACTAAAGGAAAGGATTTAAAAGATATTCCAGTAGTATCTCAGTTTTCAGATGTATTTCCAGAAGAATTGCCAGGACAACCTCCAGATAGGGAAGTTGAATTCAGAATCCATTTAATACCAGGAACAACCCCGATTGCCAAAGCATCTTACCGTTTGGCACCTGCAGAAATGCAAGAACTGGAGAAACAATTAGACGAATTGTTAGAAAAAGGATTCATACAACCTAGTTCGTCGCCATGGGGAGCACCGATACTGTTTGTTAAAAAGAAGGACGGATCAATACGTATGTGCATTGACTACCGTGAATTAAACAAGGTCACGATTAAGAATCGGTACCCATTACCGAGAACCGATGATCTGTTTGATCAACTACAAGGAGCTCGATTTTTCTCTAAAATCGATTTAAGGTCAGGATATCATCAATTAAAGGTACAGGAAGAGGACATTCCTAAGACCGCATTCAGAACAAGGTATGACCATTATGAATTTACTGTCATGCCATTTGGTTTAACCAATGCCCCAGCTGCATTTATGGACATGATGAACCGAATATGTAAGCCATATTTGGATAAATTCATAATTGTCTTCATAGATGATATTCTCATTTACTCTAAGAATAAAGAAGACCATGCAAAGCATTTGCACGCAATTTTAAGTTTATTAAGAAAAGAAAAGCTTTATGCTAAATTTTCTAAGTGCGAATTTTGGCTAGAACAGGTACAGTTTCTTGGACATTTAGTTAATCATGAAGGAATTCATGTGGATCCCACAAAGATCGAGGCAATTACTAAATGCAAAACCCCTGAGTCACCAACCGAGGTTAGAAGTTTCTTAGGATTGGCCGGTTATTATAGAAGATTTATTCAAGATTTTTCTAGAATAGTCATTTCTTTAACTAAGCTGACCTGTAAATCTGTTAAGTTTGAATGGGGATTAAAACAAGAAGAAACATTTAGAATTCTTAAGCAAAGATTAACCCACACACCTATACTAGCATTACCAGAAGGAGTTGAAGACTTTGTAGTCTATTGTGACGCTTCCAAATTAGGTTATGGATGTGTATTAATGCAACGACAAAAGGTTATAGCTTACGCATCTAGACAACTTAAGAATCATGAAGAGAATTATTCAACCCATGATCTAGAGTTAGGAGCTATAATTTTTGCTCTTAAGATTTGGAGACATTACCTTTATGGTAGTAAGTTTACCATATTCACTGATCATAAGAGTTTAAGGTATATTTTCAAGCAAAAGGAATTGAATATGAGACAAAGACGCTGGATGGAGATGCTTAGTGACTATGATTGTGATATCCAGTATCATGAAGGAAAAGCAAATGTAGTGGCAGATGCTTTAAGCCGAAAGTATCATGAAAAGCCAAAAAGGATACGTTCTTTCAAATTAAATCTACAAGTAGATTTAAATGATCAAATAAGAGAAGCACAAGAATTAGTAATCAAGGATGATACTGAAAAATTAAAAGGTATGCTAAAAGAATTAGAACAAGGAACAGATGGAATTTGGAGATTCCATAAAAAGAGAACGTGGATACCTAAATTAGGAAACCTACGTCATCATGTATTAGAAGAAGCCCATAAGTCCAAATATACGATGCACCCAGGAAATGATAAAATGTACCAGGATTTAAGGAAAAATTTCTGGTGGATAAGAATGAAAAAGGACATAGCAGCCTATGTTTCTAAATGTTTAAGTTGTTCACAAGTCAAAGCTGAACACCAGAAACCCTCAGGATTTCTACAACAGTTAGAAATGCCAGTGTGGAAATGAGAACTGATAACAATGGATTTTGTTACTAAGTTACCCAAAACTAAGAAAGGAAATGATACAATCTGGGTGATTGTAGATAGACTAACCAAGTCAGCTCATTTCCTACCAATGAAAGAAACTTTCAGTATGGAACAGTTAGCTAAGTTGTATGTAAATGAAATTGTTTCTTTACATGGCATTCCTTTATCAATTGTTTCTGATAGAGATAGCCGATTTACCTCTCATTTCTGGTCAAGTTTCCAAAAGGCAATGGGAACCAAGTTAAATCTAAGCACGACTTATCACCCTCAAACGGATGGACAAAGCGAAAGGACAATTCAAACAATGGAGGACATGCTTAGAGCTTGTGTAATTGATTTCGGAGGTAATTGGGACGGTCACTTACCTTTAATAGAATTTTCTTATAATAATAGTTATCACACAAGTATCAATGCTGTACCATTCGAAGCACTTTATGGACGAAAGTGCCGAACCCCAGTCTGTTGGGCAGAAATTGGGGAAAAGCAACTATCTGGACCTGAGATAGTGCAAGAAACAACCGACAAAATTATTCAAGTCAAGGAACGAATGAAAGCAGCATGTGATCGTCAGAAGAGTTATGTTGATAACCAACGCAAGCCATTGGAATTTCAAGTAGGAGATAAAGTATTGTTAAAAGTCTCTCCTTAGAAAGGAGTAGTAAGATTCATCAAACGGGGAAAGCTAAGTCCCATGTATATTGGCCTTTTGAGATTATTAGAAAAATAGGATCTGTAGCCTATCAGCTACAATTGCCAGAGGAAATGGCAGGAATACATGATGTATTTCATGTATCTAATCTCAAGAAATGCTTAGCTGATGAATCGCTAATGATACCTCTTAAAGATATAGATGTAAATGAATAACTCAAGTTTGTAGAAAGGCCTCTACAGATTGAAGACAGGAAAGTCAAGAATCTCAAACATAAGAGATTAGTTCTGGTCAAAGTAAAGTGAGACTCCAAAAGAGGACCTGAGTACACATGGGAGCTTGAATCTGAAATGCAAAGGAAATATCCGCATTTGTTCCAGTAGATCTCGAGGACGAGCTCTAAAACAAGGTGGGGAAGATGTAACAACCCTCAGTAAAACCGACACTCTCAAAATATTTCCGACACCCCAGTATATTTTAAAAATGTCTCAGTATGTCTTTAAATACACCCCGTATGTGAAAACCGAGCCCAAAATACAGTATAACATATAAAATAAAACATAAAATCTGATTATTAAGTTGAGGCGGGCTGCGTAGACCCACCTCAATCCTTACGCGGGCGGTATAGAGGTTGTAAACCTGATTTCGTTGGTTTCTTTAGTTTAGGCGGGCCGCGTAAGAGTTCCCGTTTAGTTAACGCGGGCCGCGAGAGATCAACAACGCAGATACACCCCGAGCCGACACGTGTCGACATCGTGGCGGACCTACATGCTGACCCAGCTAAGCTATATGTTGACCAGGTGTTGACGCGGGCCGCGTAAGGCCTTGCCCACTCTTACGCGGGCCGCGTGAGAGTCGAGATCAGCAACTATATAAAGGAGGCCTCGGGCTTCAATTCAGTTCGTTCATTTCTCAATTCTCAATCACAATTTCTGTAGTAGAGTTATTATACGCGGGTATTATATCCCCCTAATTAGCGAGGTTCTGCTCCGTCGTAAGTATTATAGCCCCAGTTTCATAATAGATACGATGCCCGATTGATTTAGGGTTCCGTAACAACTGTCGTGGTTCTGCCCGACGTAGTTGTTGGAATGCCGTCTCGGGGAGGGTATCATTAATATTTTCAAAGGGTTATGATACTAACCTATGTATATTTGTGTAAATTATAGATTATTCCCAGGAAACCCTTACGCAAAGTCTAAGATAGCAATGTGAGTTTATCCTCTTTTTGTTAACCTTTTTGGAATGTTTTACAAAACCTTAATTGTTTTACAATGTGATTAAGCGGTGATTGAGTCTTTGTAATTTTTCAATTACTGCCGGTATGTTGGGGTTTTGTATACAAAATATACTACTGCGTGTAGTAAGTCGGGGATGACAGTACGTTACCATTGGACGACGAGTTAGCCAATGTGTAATATGACCCACAAGTCAGGATTGACAGTACTGAATGATTAATTGTGTAGAAATAAACAATGTGATCGCTCTCAATACTGTTTTAATTGATATAATGTTTCTTGATTAAATTGGGATTCACTCACCAGTATTTCCCACTGACAAATGTTTTTAAATCGCGTTTCAGGTAACACAATGTGACAGCCAATTAGTTAAAAGCCAGCTGGAGAGCACTGAAGGCTTGGGAAAAATGTGGCTATAAAAGTTACCTAATAAACGATGTTTTAAATTCAATAAAATAGGGTTTATCCCTATAAATGTATTGTAATAAGAAACTTGGGTTTTACCCATGTGATTATTAATATTAAATATGGTGGTTTTACTCTGATAAACATTTCCTAACTACGGTCCTGGTGTAATTTCCGCTGCCAAATTAACTAACCTGATACCACCGAAAATCTGAGTTCGCGTCCGCCCGTTCCCGGGACAGATAAGGGATCGGAGGTTGCGACAAGGGGGCTTCCCACACCATCTTCAAGCCCCACACCGTGCAGTCTTAGACTTGTTGGATTTACTTTTAAACTTAAATTAGCAAATCTTTTGAGCATATTATGCCTATATTTATTGGTTTTCCTTTTAACTATTTTTATACTATAAATAAGCAACATTTTCTTGCATTATTAGTTGTACCATGTGCATGGGGTGACTTTCAAAAAATTTCTTTTTTCATTTTTCATTTTCATTTTTCATCTAAAGTTTTTATCTTTTCATTTTAACTTTTTTTATTCATTTACTTTTAACCCAAAGACTTTCATGTTTTACAATTTAACCTCAACATTTTTTTTTATTTTCAACTTTAGTCCTCTATACTTTTCATCTTTTGCAAGTGTTTTGTTCTACGTTTCGTTCAAAATTTGGCGAGTCAACACGCTGCAACGTGTGTGTATGGTTCAATGTTTTTTGTCTGCCTTTCCTATTTGACAGGCCTGTCGCAACGCGCCTATTATTCTTCGTTTAACAAGTTCGTTCTAATGTGCGGGTCCAAAATTGACTTAGTTTTTTCTTTCTACGTTTGACGTTTCGGTTTAATTTCTTCGCATGAACATACCGCAACGGGTGTGCATGATTCAATGATTTTACGTCTGTTTTTCGTTCAGAGTTATTTTTACTCTTTTTATTTATTTTATTCTACGAGCTCTTCTGTTGTTGGTGGTGTGCCATTGGGCTACTTGGCACGATTTTACACACGTGTTTAACCTATTAAATTTTTTACTAAAAATAATTTGTTTCAAGTTTACTCCTATACTTCCTTTACTTAAAAAAACTATTTTTACACGCATATTTTTATGTACGTGTCGGTATGAATTCGATTTTCTCTATTCGACATAAACCTTTTTCTGGAAATAAGTCAGATCAAATATAATATGCTTTTGTTTAAAAAAACATTTTTACGTCCATACTTATATGTACGTTTTGGTATAAATTCGAGTTGGTGTATGTTTCAACGTAAACTTTTTTTTTGGAAATGAGTGAGGTCATAAATAATATGCTTCCTTGCTTATTATATGAATGTTTCACAAATTTTGTTTCGAAAACGAGTGGAGTCAAATTATGGTTTCTTTTTTTTCCCTTTATTTCCAAAAGTTCTAATTAATCTCTTTCGATTATACATGTCAGTTTTTCTGTTATACCTGTTATGTTTTCTATGATATGTCGAAATGCACGTTTTCATATGGTTAACACATCACATAATGTTTGGATTAATCAATTCGATGTTTGCTATGTCCACGCGCCGCAACGCGCACAGATCTTATTGCTAGTTAAACTAAATAATTAAAAAATAAATGCCTTTTCCTTTTACTTGCTAACAAAATTCAATAAAAAAACAACGAACCAAACACATGTCAAGATGATATTTTTTGGTTTGATATCTTTTTACTATTTAACTTCAGTTTAAGTAAATAGCTTTTAATAATTTTTTAAATGATTCTTTCAATTTTTTATCTAACTAAAAAACAAAGAATCAAAGATGTGTCGATAACTTTTGAAACCGACCGAACTCTCGCTCGTCGCAAAGCGCAGGCTTAATCCCACTAGTTGAATCTAAATATATAATATATATATTTGACTGTTATTATTATTATTAGAGTAAACTGCAATTTTACCACCCTGGGGTTTAAGTCAATTGGCACTCTGACCCCCTCTAAGGAAATAATTGCAATTTTACCCCCCCCCCCCAACGTTGATGTTATGTCGCAATTTTACCCCCTGTCGTCAAATAAGTTAACAGATCTGTTAAATGGAATGTGAAATGACTATGTTACCCTTTCATATTACCCCCTATGATTTGTTATACTCTGCAATATTACCCCCGGTGTGAAATGACTATATTACCCTTTCTTGTTACCCCCCTATGATTTGTTTTACTCTGCAATATTACCCCCAATGGTTTGACTCGAAACAGTGAACAATGGAATTTACTCAACCACTCCGATCATCTTCACCATTCCGGCAACCACCATCGTCTGATCATCATTATCAACTGTATCATTGGTATCATAACCACCTCCGTTTCACTTCATCATCTTCTGAT
Source organism: Helianthus tuberosus (assembly GCA_030545235.1). Lineage (NCBI taxonomy): Eukaryota > Viridiplantae > Streptophyta > Magnoliopsida > Asterales > Asteraceae > Helianthus > Helianthus tuberosus. The sequence continues at coordinate 180,422,091 of CM060409.1, forward strand.
TTCGAGTTGAGGTTCCGAGTTAAGTTTTCGGTTTCGAGTTTGATCATTGTCATCATCTCCGTTCTCGAACCACTAAACACCACAACAACATCACCGTCAATCGTAATCACCTAAAATATATCTATAACAGTCGCAACCTTTATCACCATCATCTTCATCATCTCCGACGATACCGATTGTGGTTTCGACTCCATTCCAATCCAGTCGCAACCTTTACATGGGTCATTTTGTAAATGCAAATCAAGAACAGAGTACTCTGTTTCAAGACTCATAATATTAATCAAGTTCTGGTTTTTATTACAACTTTCATTAATGTCCCAATCAAAATCATCATCATAAGAAATGCAATCATGGTCTTTTTTGAATATTTAATTGAAATAATATTTCAGATTCTCTCTTTTGTTGGTTAAATGGTTAGGTTTTTTTAAGAGACGAGGAAGGGGGTCAGAAAAGACATTGTTTTCGAGTCGCAACCATTTTCATTACCGGTTTCGACTCACAATCTCATCACCATCTCCAACCATCACAGTTCAACGTTCACCTTCATCATCGTCAATATCCATTATCACTGTACACCTTCATCACCACCGTACACCTTCTCCGACAACCACCGACGACTTTAAAACCTTCACCATCTCCGTATTGTTCATCGTTATGTCGCCGGAGAAGAAACGAAGGAGAGCTTAATAGGTGGGGGGTAAGATTGCAGCGAGTGTGATATATTAGGGTGTTATGTTGAGTAAGATATAAAACTAATGTGAAAAAGATGATTATACCCTTTGACCGTTAATAACTTATGTTGACTTTAAATAGAATTAGACAGCAGGGGGTAAAATTGCGACATAACATCAACGTTGGGGGGGGGGGTAAATTGCAATTATTTCCTTAGAGGGGGTCAGAGTGCCAATTGGCTTAAAACCCAGGGGGTAAAATTGCAGTTTACTATTATTATTATTATTATAGTAATAAAACAGTGATTGTCTTATCACTTTTTGTCGAATACCCAACTTACGAATGACGTTTGATGGATCTTCGTTGACGTCAAGAGCCTGTATCTTCGTCACTACAAAAGAACAAACCGTTAGCCTCGCCACGGAGGACCCCGGGAGGGGGATCCGTGACCAAGCTCCGGCGTGAGAATAAGTAAACTTGCCGGAGAATGAAAGGAGCTTCTCCCGATGAGTGTAATCACCGGAAGGTTTCCTATTTGGTGTGAATCTAATTAATATGTGTATGTATATTAAATATGGGAGAATGTTGGTCGGAAGTTAATGAGAGGTGAGTAAATGAGAGTGTAATAAATGAGAGGATGCCGGAGATGATACATGCCTTTCCTCCTATATGCCTTCTCTTATATAACAACCAGCTCTTATCTCATTAGAGATTTTCCACATGTGATCTAACGGCTTTTGAGGGCTCTCGGGGGGTGCAGACACGTGTCTGACCCCCAACGGTGAGATGCTTCCCTTAATTAATGCCCAGCCGGAGAAGTACAGTTTTTCAGACGAGATCCTCTTCTTATCGAGCATTAAATGAGGTCTGTTCCAATGCTAGCTGTTTTTCCCGCCCGTTACAAAGGAAGGGAAACCTTAATGGACAAGGTAACTCTATCTTGTGGGCTTTTGTGTAATTGGGCTTTCGTAGAAATAACCTAAAGCGGGTAAAGTGGGCTTCCCCACTGGCCCGTCGTCAAGTCATCTTTAGTCCCTGGTTCTGAGACCCGAGGCTCATGATCCGGGGCTGAGACACAACCGCTAAAAGGATGGTTTTCTTCCTGTGGGTCCACTCCTAGTCAGTTATAGTCTACCGTCCCCACTAATCATCATATCGCCGAGCACCTATAGCGGGAGTTAATCCCCTAGTAACACGTGCCCCCTTTTTTTGAATTTTGAAGAGACTATTGACATGACGGTTACCTGCATGTCAGTTGCATCCCTTTAAATACCCTGTTCCCCTTTCCGGTTTCTCATTCAAACACTTCAATTCCTCTTCTTCTTCGTAGCCATTCTTCTGAATCATAGCTTCTTCTCCGATCATGAGTCGTAGCGGCCGTTCATCGATAAGATCCATACTGACGGCAAAGGATTTGAAATCCTTCGTTGAAGCGTACAACATCCCTGAACAATTTTCTCCCTCTTTGCCTGGCCCTAACGAGCCGGCGGAATGCACACCAGACAGGATACCCATTTATACACTGGCTTTCTCCTCCTGTGGGGTTCGGTACCCTCTTTCCACTTTCAAAGTCTCTTTGCTTCGTCACTTTGGTGTCCATTTTTCTCAGATTCACCCTTTAGGGTTTATGAGGGTGGTCCATTTTGAGTTATCCTGTGCAGCCATCTCGGGAGAGCCCTCTATTCCCTTGTTTTGCATGTTCTACAGGCTTATTTCGGACGGAGATTGGTTTACCTTTGCAAAACGATAGAACAATGTCTCGAAGCCCTGTTACAGTTTCATGCCTACCTCCACTTATCCAAAGGACTGGAAAAGCAGATTCATCTTTGTTTCTGCCGCTATGTTGCCGGAGTCCCCTCTGCCGAAGGATCTTGATGCCGCAATCGAAGACACTGTTCCTACTCTTTCCGCAGCCGAAACCCTTCAGTGGAAACGGATGTGCGAGAATCCAACGAGGGCATTCACTTTTTCTGAAGGGATGCCTGCCATGGGAGGGTTGAGCCCCTCCTATCCGGTTCGTCCGCGGGCTTTTTTCGGCAAAAAGGGTACTTCTTTGTTCTTGATCTGTCACTTATGGTTAGTGTCTTAAAGATCGTGCAGTCATCTTTAGTGTCTCTTTTTTGTGTAGAGATAACTTTGTGGAGGCTACTTCAGGGTGATTCCAAAGATGTTAAGTATGTGGTTGACAACGAGATTGACCCTAGGTTGAATGCGGAGGTGCAGGTTACTGGGGGATCCACCCAGGCCGGAGGCTCTATTGCCGTGGGTGGTGACGAGGAGAATCCCTCTGATGAGGAGGAAAGTTCTCCTGACTTTCCTCCTGTTCATCCCTCTGGCCAAAGCGATGACGAAGATGTGGAAATCCAGCTAGTTCGTAAGAGAAGATCTGCCAGTCCTCAGCCAGCCCCTGCTACCCGTAACATCCGTCAAAGACTTCGGAGTGCCAGTGGTCAAAAACCTCCTCCTTCATCGAAAGCTGCTTCTGATCTCCCTCCTGCATGGGTCAAAGGTTCCCTGTCTAAACACCTGAGGTCTTCGAGCTTAGTGAGTGCTCCTCTGCTGGTGAGCTTTATCTTCCCTTGATCTCATTTTTTCTGTCTTTTGCCTTGCCTCTGATGTTCTTTTTCTTACTTCTCAGGGGAGTTCCCGGGAGCCCATAGAGGTTCATACTGGTCCCTCTTCTTCCCGTGTCCGGGATAAGACCTCTGAGGTGGGGATAGCTCGTTTTTCCTCAGCTTTCAAGTTTTCTCCCTCCCATGCTACTGGGACTAGCAGACCCACTCTCCTCGAAGGTCCTGCTCATCGGTCTCCTCTTGCCCCTCTGTTTGCCGATGCCATCCCGTCTGCTTATGTCCCTAAATGGAAGGTGACTAGCTCCTCAGTGATAGGGACTCCCGAAGCCGCTAGGGACTTTTTGAACCATGCTGTTCCTCCCTCACACAAATTTGTAAACTCTGCTCTTAGGGACGACCTCTTCGAGGATCAGTATAGCATGTCCCTGTGTGAGAGCTTTTTTAGGGGCGCTGGGATGTTGCAGAGAATCGACGATCTGAGGAGGACAAATGAAGGGCTTAAGGCTAAGCTTAAGGCTTCCCAGTCTGTTGTTGCTGGGCTTAGGTGCCAAGTGGTTGATGCTGAGAGGAAATTGCAGGAGGGGAAGGTACATAGTCTTCTCCCCCCTCCCCCTTTTTATTTTTTTTTTATTTTTGTACTTATTGATTTTTTATCCAGGGAGCTGGAGCTATTCTTGAGAGGAAAGAACAGGCTTGGGAGCGGGAGATGGCAGCGCTGGTTGAAGAGAAGGAGGAGCTTGCTGCTGAGCTGAAGCATTTGAAGGAAGTTGGCTCCGTTTCCCAGGAGCAATTCAATGCCATGTATGCAGAATATGGGATAACTTCCGATGACAACCAACGATTGGCGGGGGAAAAACATTGGCTAATTACTGAAGGTTTTGGAGCCTTCCTTGCTGCTGTTGCTCAGTCAGAGGATTTCAAGAGCGGCTTGGAGGAGGTGTACAGGGCCTACAGGGATGTTGGGTACCAGTCAGGATTGAAGGATGCCTATAAGTACTCCGCTCAAGGCTTGGACAGAAAGGAGACTCCTCTTTATAATTCCGAGGCCAAGAAGAGGTTGTCCAAGTTGAATGATGAGTTTGGGCGTAAAACCCCGGCCATCCTTGGGAAAATCCTGGAGCATCCCCTGATCTCTATTGATGAACTGAAAGCCCTGTTCTCCTCTGCCGGTCCTTCGTCTCCACCATCTCTTTCCGGGGGTGATCCCCAATGAATTTCAAACACTTAACACATTTCGATATGGTTGTAATAACTTTTACTTACCCTAGGATACTTTTGTATTTTGCTTGACTGTTTGGGAGGGGTCCTTTATGTCGGGGACCGCCTCAACTTCTAACCACATGGGTTATGATTGTATATTGCTTTTTTGCTTTGTTGCCTATTTCTTGCTGTGGTTGTTTGTCTTACAGGGGTTTTTACCGAAGGTCAGCCTGGTGCTTCCCTGGAGATTTATGGATCGTTTAGCAAGGAGTCGTGTCTTTATTTCATCTTGTTGTATTTGCATGTTGTTTACTCTTGCCAAAGTTATTGAGGCCTTTCTTTGTATATGTACTTTGTATTAATAAAGCAGATTCCCTCTCGTGGTTTTGTATGCAAGAGTGTGTTGTATTTTTTGTTTGTTTGTTAAACTATGATTGTCTGTTCGTGGCCAATCGATGGACAAGCTTATAACGTGGCATTATGTTTTTGACTTGTTCTGTCCGTTTTGGGTTAGCTAGACCCTTATCAGCCCCACGGCCGGGCTTTTGGCATGTTTTGGATGCCTTGTACACGTGTGCTTGTTTGTTCTAGTTTAGATTTAATGGTGTTCCTGGGCACGTCTGCCTAGGTATGATGTCCATTGTTTTTTCAAAAGGGGACGTGTTCTGTCCGTTCTTCATTTAATTTTTAGGGGGTTTACACTTCCCGTTAAAGATTGTTACAAAAGGTCTGTCTTTGGGGGAGCCCCAGACTAACAGTTAGTTGTTACAAAAGTGGCTCTTGGCCGTTTTCTTTGGGGGTGAACCCCTTACACGTAATACTTCCTGAGCTGCATGAGATTCCAGGTCCTGGGGATCTCCTTGCCTTCAAGCGTTTCCAACTTGCAAGTTCCCTTGCCATTTGCCCATATGACTCGGTAGGGCCCCTCCCAGTTGGGGCCTAACTTTCCAGTGTTTTCTTGCAAGCTGGCTTCATTGGCTCTAAGGACTAGATCCCCCGGGACGAGGTTGAGTTTCTTCATCCTGGTGTTATAATGACTCTCCAGTAGCTTTTCGTATTTGGCCTCCCTGACTGCCGCTATCTCCCTTCTTTCTTCCAGCAGGTTCAAGTTCATTCTGAGGTCCTGTTCATTTTCTTCATCTCGAAGCTTCATCCAGGCAGTCGGGGATCCTATCTCGCCGGGGATGATAGCTTCCGTCCCGTAGGTAAGGCTAAACGGGGTCTCCCCATTGCAACTTTTGGGAGTGGTTCTGTATGCCCATAGCACGAATGGAAGTTCTTCCAGCCAGCCTTTTTGTTTTCTTCCAAGCCTTCCTTTCATCCCCTTGATGACGCTTTGGTTAGCTCTCTCCACCAATCCGTTGCTCTGGGCATGGGTGATGGAGCTAAACACTTGTTGAATCCGCATCTGCTCGCACTATGGTTTGAAAGGCTTTCCGGCAAACTGGACCCCATTATCGCTCACCAGTTCCTTTGGGACCCCATACCTACATATGATGTTATCCAACACGAACCTTCTCATCTGCTCTCCAGTAATTTTTGCCAGGGGCTTCGCTTTGATCTATTTGGTGAAATAATCGATGGCCACCACCACGTATTTGACTCCTCCCGGGCCCTCCGGGAAGGGCCCAATTATGTCGATGGCCCATTTTTGGAATGGCCAAGATGTTGACACCGGTACCATGGGGTGCTTGTGTCTGTGGGTCATTGGTGCATGTACTTGGCAGTTATCACATTTTTTGATTTCCTCAGATGCCGTTTCGTACATTCGTGGCCAGTAGAACCCTGCGTTCATTGCTTTTGTCACTATTGTCCTCGGTCCCGAGTGCATTCCGCAAATCCCTTCGTGCATCTCCTTAACCACATATTCAGCTTCTTCCATGTCAACACACTTCAGGGACGGGCCCAGGTATGATCTTCGATATAGCTCTCCTTCGATCAGTTCATATTGCAGGGCTTTGACCCTTATCTTTCTGGCTGCCCATTCTCCCTCGGGTAGAATTCCGTCCCGGAGGAACTTAATAATTGGTGTCATCCACGTTTCCTGAGTACCCTCAATTGTAACAACCTCCTCTATGTTAAGGGAATGAGATGTCAGGACCTCCACCTTGACTTCTTTCGCGAGGTGGTCGAATGCCACCGAGGCCAGCTTACTGAGGGCATCAGATTTTCTGTTTCTTCCAGTGGGGATGTACTCCAGTTTGAAAGTTTTGAATGCCTTATCCATCTCTTTTACTTTTTCCACGTATTGGGCCATGGTGCCATCTTTGGCTTCATATTCCCCTTGGTACTGTTTCACTACCAGTTGTGAATCAGTGCTAGCCTCTACGTGTCCTGCTTTCATTTTTTGTGCCAGCCTCATTCCCGCTAGGAGGGCCTCATACTCTGCGATATTGTTGGTGTTCTCGAAGTCCAACCTTATGGCATACGTCAGTTCGACCCCCTCGGGGCTTATCAGTGTGATTCCTGCCCCACTTCCTTCTTCACTAGATGCTCCGTCGGTGAGTAACTTCCACACCGCCTCGTCTTCCTTCTCTCTTTCTTCTTTCTCTAAGGCTTCCCATTTTAACAGTTCCTTCTCTTCGTCCTCAGGGACCTCTGCTAAAAAATCGGCCAGTATTTGTCCCTTCATGGCCGTCCTGGGCTTAAACTCCAGAGAGTGTTCCCCTAACTCCACAGCCCATTTAGCTAACCGTCCTGACAGCTCCGGCCTCCTGAGTACCTTCTGAAGGGGTTGATCGGTCATTAAGGTAATCTTGTGCCCTTGGAAATACCTCCTGAGTCTTCGGGATGCGAAGACAAGAGCCAATGCGAGTTTCTCCAGAGGCATGTATCGTTCCTCGGGCCCCTTAAGCGTCCTGCTGATGAAATATATGGGGATCTGTCTCCCTTCCCGTTCTACCATCATGACCGCACTTATGGTCGTTTTCGAGGCGGATAGATACAGGAGCAACGGGTCCCCGGGTACTGGGGTGGCCAACGTCGGGAGCTTGCAGATGTAGGCTTTCATTTCTTGGAAGGCAGCCTCAACCTCTGTGGTCCATTTAAACTTGTTTGTCTGGAGGGAGTCTTTCAATACTTTCATAAAGGGAAGGGTCCTGTCGGCTACCTTTGATAAGAAACGGTTCAACGCTATTAGTCTCCCGTTTAGTTGCTGAATGTCCTTCAGGGACCTGGGGGATCGCATCTCAGCCACCGCTTGGGTTTTCTCCGGATTTGCTTTGATCCCTCCCTTGGTGACCACTACTCCCAGGAAATTTCCCTCCTCTACTCCAAAACAGCACTTCCCGGGGATTAACTTCATGTTCACATCCTGCATAGTGTTGAGAGTCTCGGCTATATCGTCTATCATGGCCATCTCCGTCAGGATTTTGATAACAATGTCGTCGACGTATACTTCTAAGTTCCTTCCCCGTTGTTCCCTGAACAAAGCGTTCATGAACCTCTGATATGTGGCTCCAGCATTTTTAAGACCGAAGGGCATCTTGGTGTAGCAGAATGTCCCTTCGTCCGTGATGAAGGCAGTCTTTTCTTCGTCTTCCATTGACATCTGGATTTGGTGGTACCCCTTGTAGGCGTCTAGGAAGCACTTCAGGGGGTACTGAGACAAAGAGTCTACCTGAACGTCTATCTCCGGGAGGGGATAACAGTCCTTAGGACATGCTTTGTTTAGATCTTGGAAGTCAATGCACATTCTCCATCCCCCGTCCTTCTTTTGAACCATAACCGGATTGGCGATCCAGGACGGATACTTCACCTCCCTAACTATCCCTGCCCTGAGTAGTTTTCTGGTTTCCTCACAAGCAGCCCGTCTTTTATTGGGTCCCGTGCTTCGCTTTTTCTATTTCACTGGTTTTGCCCATGTGCACGTGTTTAGCCGGTGCTCGATCAGGCTTCTGGGGATTACTGTCATGTCCCCATGTTGAAATGCAAACACATCTATGTTGTGGAGAAGCAACTCCTTCAGGGCACTCTTGCATTTGTCACTTAGGTGGCTTCCCACTTTGACCGTTTGTTCTGGGAACCTGTCGCTAAGGACCCACTCTTCTATTCCCTTTTTCTGGGATTTCTCAGGTGTCTCCTACCAAGGGGATAGAATCTTCTTCCAATCGATCTCTTACATCTCAGTTGAATCTAAGGAAACAATGCTCGTATATTACCTCGACACCGGACCCCCCGTCCACATGTATTCGAGACACCTTATGGCCAGCTATTATGGCCGAGATGTTTAGGGGAAGTCGTTGCACCTCGCTTTCTTCCAGGTATGGCATAAGGATGGGAGCTTTCATGCAGTTCGGGGAGCCCAGGATCCTGGCTTTTACACTCCGGGTGGTATCGAATTCATTCCTCCTTCTAATCATATCAACATCTGCCCTCCCAGGCTCCCTTACATCTCTTCCCCTACGGTCCCCCCTCCCTCTTTGATTTCTTTAACCAGATGGGCTAGCCTTCTCGTTTTCATCGCGGTTTCTATTTCCCTTTTTAGGTACATGCAGTCATCGGTTTTGTGGCCAAAGCCTTTGTGAAAATCGCAGTATTCATTTGGTTGTGCCTTCGGGCCGGGCTTTATGGGCGGCGGCCTTGGGAAGGAGTTCTTTACCCTTTCAGTGGCCAGTATCTCACTTGGTGTCTTAGTGAGGGGGGTGAAATTATCAGAGTACAAAGAGGGACCCCTCCCTCAGGGTCTGTACGGGGAGTACGAGGGTCTCATTCTATCATGCATCATTCTATCAAAAGCAGGTTTTCGAGAGTAGGGTGTACCTTTGTCAGGGAGCTTTGTGGCTGGGGTGACCCTCCGAGGTGTGACATCCGTCTCCTTAGCTTTGTTGACCGTGTCCTTCCCTCTAACAAAGGCCCTGACCCTGTCCATGAGGTTGTCAAACGAGTGGGGAAACTCCTCCCCCAGTTTTTCACACAGCTGTGCATGTTTCAGCCCGTTTATGAAGCTACTGATCTTCATGACCTCCGGGACGTCTTTGATGTTCATGCTTTCCTTGACGAATCTCTCCATATACTGGTCTATTCGCTCATTGTCCCTCTGTCTTATATGGAGGATCTCATTTGGATTCTTGACCACTTTTCTCTGTTGACCAAAGTTCCTAAGGAACTTCTCGCTTAACTCTTCGTAACTATCTATTCCCCCTGGAGGGAGGCTGTCAAACCAAAGCCGGGCTCCCTCCGTCAGAGTTTGTACAAACATGTGACACCATACAGGCATGGGCCATCGCCCCAGTTGTCCCGCTCCCCGGAAGGCATGCAGATGATCCTCAGGGTCTCTTGTTCCGTCATAACGGTCAAAGCCTGGGGGTAACTTTGTCTTGGGGGGCATGGGTGCTTCTGCAATTCTTCGTGTGAACTTTGAGTCCTCGGCTAAGTCTCGTGGTAGATAGGGCTGATCTAGGCCATTATCACCAAGGTCGTCCTTTTCCTTCCCTTTCTCCTTTGACTTCTGTCCTGTGATAAGGTCCTCCCTTTCTTCTGAGGGCATTTGCCTGAGGGCAATCATAAATGCCTCCAATGGGTCACTGTTGTTCTTATTTTGAAGGCATGTTCCCTCTTGGTTGGAAGGTGTGTCAAAAGAAAGTCTAGCCCTGAGGCTGTCGAGTTTTTCCTGCCTCTTTAAATCTTCAAGGCACTTGGTTAGCCTCTCCCTATGCATGGCCACAAAATCTGGGGTGATATGCTCCGTTCTTTCAGGGTTTTCCACCTGGTTCTCGTTACCTTCTTCATGGGTAATGTCCTCTATAGTGACCCTATCCAGATCATTTTGTGCCGTTTGGGTGATACGTGAGTTAGGTGGTGTTGTCATGTCGTTCTTGATGGAATAAGCTGCTCTTTAAACGTCGAGTTTTGATGTGGGAACACCGGGCAGGCCAAGGTCCCACGGATGGCGCCAATGTCGAATACCCAACTTACGAATGACGTTTGATGGATCTTCGTTGACGTCAAGAGCCTGTATCTTCGTCACTACAAAAGAACAAACCGTTAGCCTCGCCACGGAGGACCCCGGGAGGGGGATCCGTGACCAAGCTCCGGCGTGAGAATAAGTAAACTTGCCGGAGAATGAAAGGAGCTTCTCCCGATGAGTGTAATCACCGGAAGGTTTCCTATTTGGTGTGAATCTAATTAATATGTGTATGTATATTAAATATGGGAGAATGTTGGTCAGAAGTTAATGAGAGGTGAGTAAATGAGAGTGTAATAAATGAGAGGATGCCGGAGATGATACCTGCCTTTCCTCCTATATGCCTTCTCTTATATAACAACCAGCTCTTATCTCATTAGAGATTTTCCACATGTGATCTAACGGCTTTTGAGGGCTCTCGGGGGGTGCAGACACGTGTCTGACCCCCAACGGTGAGATGCTTCCCTTAATTAATGCCCAGCCGGAGAAGTACAGTGTTTCAGACGAGATCCTTTTCTTATCGAGCATTAAACGAGGTCTGTTCCAATGCTAGCTGTTTTTCCCGCCCGTTACAAAGGAAGGGAAACCTTAATGGACAAGGTAACTCTATCTTGTGGGCTTTTGTGTAATTGGGCTTTCGTAGAAATAACCTAAAGCGGGTAAAGTGGGCTTCCCCTCTGGCCCGTCGTCACTTTTTAATAAATCTCACTAAAAGAGAAGCTATAATTTTTCATTATGATATATATTATTATATAATCTTAAGACAAACTTTAATAATTTTGTGGCATTCTTTTGATAGATCTGAAATGTTCACCTATGTGACCCTTTAGCGTTAGCCTCCCCAAGTCTTCTATTAATAGAATCATACTTCTCAACAAACATTCTATTAGTGTTTGATATGCAAGAACGAGAGGCGAAATGAAATGGTCCCTTGAAAGGGAATGAAGATTCAATGGAATGGAATCGTGTCTTCTACAAGGCATTTCATTTCTTCAAAATCATTCCATGCACACTCCATGTTTTTTTCCATTCCATACATCCCCCATTAACAACACCACAACGTACTACCGTCTCCACCACCCACCCACCGTCGTGGCCACCACCCACCGTCGTGGCCACCACTGCCAACACCACCACCACAACCGCCACCTATAATCACCCACCGTCACCGACCACCACCACTCACTAGCGTTTTATTCCTTCGTTTATTATTCTCTACCAAATAATACAAAGTAATGATTTATTCCATTCCATCACCTCATACATTCCATCACCTCATACATTTCATTCCCTCGTCCATTCTATTACCCCACACCAAATAAACACTTAAGGATCTTGTTTCCTCACGAAACTCTCTTTATATACTACTCCTATATACTTATATAGACGCACATGTGCATGCCAATGGGGTGTTGAATCCAATATTGACTCGAGCGTCGAGGGTGGTCAGAGACCCCAGTAACCTGACCCGGTTTTGAGAATATTACTTGAGCTAAAGAAGACGAGGTGTGATTGTCTACTACTTCATCATCATGAAGCATTTACACTAATAAGATGGTGGTCAGGATTTGTTTCTACAATACGAACAGCGAATTAAGTTGTTAGGGTGAGAGGGGCACTCCTCTCTTAGGGGAGTGACCTCTCTTACAAAAAACCAATCAGCACGCGTCACGTCAACTCCCCCTTAACTTCCTTCACACCCTCAATTTGATGGCGGCACTCCTCTCTTAGGGGACTTGTTTTTTTATTTTTTTAATTAAGAAAATATTTTTATAAAAAGTAAAACATAATTTCATAAAATAAAAAATTACATTTAATTTAATAAAATAAAAATTACATCGCAATACTACATAAAAATTTTAGAAATTGCACAGCCACCCGTACTTGTTAGCGATCTCGCGAAATGGGGTTGTGGTTGGGTGTTGTAAAAGGAGGGGTGATAAGGTTGTTGGTAAAAAAACGGGGGTTGTGTAGTATATCCGAAAGGTGGTTGTGGTTGTGCACTTGCACCGCTCGAACCACCACGAGACGGTTGCGAGCCGCGTCCCTTAGTGTTAGAGCCGACGGACTTTTTCTTGGCTTCGCGGGGTTGGTTCTCCATTGCTCGGTTTGGCTTTGTGTTGTATTTGAAAGATTTTTAGAGTAAGATTGAGAATTTGTGTGGTAAAAAATTAGATTTAAGTTGGTTATTTATATAGGTTAAAATTGAATTTTTTTTATTATTTCCGACCGTTGCCCAACGTTCAAATGGTGAAAAGTTGTGCGGTGAACACACACCGCTCCCCACTCCCCGCAAATACTCCTCGAGGGGTTGGCGGCGGTGTTCCCGCTCGAGGACTACACACCCCGCACCCCTCCCCGCAAAGCGCCCCGACACCCTTAATGAAAGTAAAACAAAATTCAACATTATTTGACTGTTACAAATGTCACATCACAAGTTTGGCATAACCGATGGATGTCACTTACGATGATAGAGTTTAAGAGCATTCACATTCTATCCATCAAAATATGTGAGTGGGAGTTTTTATATTATAAAGGGTATAAAAAGTGGTTGTGAGTGGAGGAGAGAGAAAATGTTACTGTTCATCTGTATATTTGGGGGAACACTGTTCACCAAGTATAATTTTTTTAATATATATTGAAAGTGAGTGAAGAAGAGAGAAAAATGTGATGATAATATTATTTAATTGAAAATGAGAGAGAAAAAATATTTGTTTTTAGTGGAAATATATTGATATAGGAGTTGTTTTTTAGTGGAATGTATGTATAATTTGATGGTTTGGATGTGAATGCTCTAAATGGATTTATCTGTGGCTGAAAGCCCTCTATCTTATAATAATTGAATTAGTTACATATATATAAACTATGTCTCCATCCCAATATTGTTGAAAACCTAACGTAATAAATACTTCAATTTAATCATTTTGATACACTTTGACACCATATATATAATTTGATAGCAAATGATGTATGTTTCCAAGGTTTCATGTTTTGCATGATTAAGTCATGTTATCTATGATAAAATGCATGTGAAAACAAGTTACTTTGTCAGGTTTATTTGTGTAAATTTCAGGTGATTTTTAAAGGCGTTTTGAATGGGTACAACATGGAAAGAGCCAGGGACATGCGGGACGAGAACAGAAAGCAAAAGAGGAAAATTCAAGCGAGGATGGCGTAAAATACGCCCAAAGCCGTAAAATACGTCCCTCTTGACGTTTTTGGAGAGTGTATATTGTTAAATACGCCCCAACGTGATACAACAAGAAACCATAGGACCTTAACCTGTAAAAGAAACTTTAGTACTTAAAAGTATTAATTTTGATAAAACTTAACAACTATCTGAGTAATTAACTCAAATATAATATATATATATATATATAGGGTAAGGATAGTGTAAAAAGGGCCTAAAGTGTGAGAAGTGTATTATAACACTATATATAATACTATATAACACCATATAAACACCGTATAACAATATGTAACACCATATAATACCATATAACACTATGTAACACTATATATCATTATATAACAAATATAACACTATACATCTATCATAAACATACTATCAGACAATCTATAATGTTATATTTGTTATATAATGATATATAGTGTTACATAGTGTTATATGGTATTATATGGTGTTACATATTGTTATACGGTGTTTATATGGTGTTATATAGTATTATATATAGTGTTATAATACACTTCTCACACTTTGAGCACTTTTTACAGGATCTTCTCCATATATATAGGGAGAAGATCATGCGAGAACCACCTCTTATTGCGAGAACCGCGAGAACCAATGTGAACACAACAAAGACTAAAGGGTATGGGGGCCGGCTAGGCCCGGCTAGGACCGGCGCCGGTCCCCCACACCGCCCCCCTTAGCCCCGGCTCGGCCCAAACGTCCCCCATGCGCCGAATGAGACGGACCCACTTTCAAAAAACTAGCCGTTTGAACGGCTATTTTCTTAAAAAAAAAAAATCATTTTTCAATTTAAATAACCCTCTATCTCATCCATTTTTCTATAAAAACTCTCCCATTTTCACCATTTTTCCCCACTTTCAACCCACAACCCTCTCATTTTTATACCATTTTCTCTCCACTTTTATAAAAAAAATTTACGTTTTCATCCACAATGCCATCTAATTCTTGGTGGTCCTCGTCTTCGGATGAGGAAGAGGAGATGTTTATCGCGAACGTTGTGCTACGGGCGGCGGAGATTCTTATCGAGGAGGAAGACGAAGAGGAAGACGTCTCGTCTGAAAGCGTTATTACCACACGAATACGGGTTAACAGAGACCGCCAAGGTTTATCATTAATAAATTTTATTATCCTTATTTCCTCGTATTTATATATTTTTTACGACAGGAGCGCACGAGAAATTGGTGAACGATTATTTTTCGGATGCACCCCTTTACAATGCCGAGATATTCAGACGCAGATTCCGAATGAGTCGTCGGTTATTCACACGGATTGCTGATGATTTGGCGGGGCTAGACCCGTTTTTCACGCAACGACCCGATGCTTGCGGTTATGAAGGGTTCACCACGTTACAAAAGTGTACTGCGGCCATTCGCCAACTGGCGTACGGGACAGTGGCCGACGCTTTGGACGAATACTTACAAATGTCGGCAAGAACTACGCGGGAATGTTTGTATCGGTTTTGCCGTAATGTGGTGAAACTGTATAGCAAAAAATATTTGCGTAAACCAAACGTGTATGATGTTCAGCAGTTGTACCAAGCTCATGAAGCACGACACGGGTTTCCGGGAATGCTCGGTAGTATTGATTGTATGCATTGGGCGTGGCATAGATGCCCGACTGCGTGGCGCGGCCAATATACTCGCGGTGATCACGGCTATCCAACCGTGATACTTGAAGCCGTGGCATCACAAGATTTGTGGATCTGACATTCTTTCTTTGGTCTCCCTGGTTCACTCAACGACCTCAATGTGTTATACCAATCGGCGATCTTTACCGATGTCGTTAATGGAACCGGTCCGGACACCCGTTTTACAGTTTCTGGGGTTGAGTATAGACGTGGGTATTATCTTGCTGACGGGATATATCCGTCTTGGTCTACAATTGTGAAGACTATTCGACATCCCGATGACGAAAAAAGAAAAAAATTTGCCAAGCGTCAAGAAGCTGCAAGAAAAGACATCGAACGTGCTTTTGGTGTCTTACGAAAAAAATGGGCCATCCTTGAACAACCGGCACGTGCGTTCACACCGAAGAGGTTGCGCCTTTGTATGTACGCTTGCATTTTGCTCCATAACATGATAATTGAAGACGAAGGTCGGGCAATTTGTGAGTAAGATGAGAATGCATCATACGGGAATACTGTCCCGGTAGATCTACCACAACAGGATTTAAACTCGTTCTCGCTAACCAACGACTTCACGCATGCAAACCTTCAACAGGATTTGATAGAACATATTTGGAACAACTTTAACGTAGCGGACGGTGTCGAGGACGAAGACGAGTAGTTATTTTTAGGTTATGTAATTTTTTATTTTTATTTTTCGGTAATTTTTTTTTTTTTAGGAAATGTAATTTTTTTTTATGTTATGAAATGAAATTATTTATGTTGTTTTATGTTGTATTTTTTAATTTTTATAAAGTTTTTATTAAGTTAATAAATTAAAACTTAGAAAATTATAAAATAATGAGGTGGGGCCCCATCCCCCACGAGCCTCCATCCCCCTCAAATATGATGGAGGCTCATCCCCCACGAGCCGCCTACGTGGCGCCTACGTGGAGGCTCATCCCCTCCAAGCCCATCCTAACCATACCCTTTAGTCTAATAGTTATTATGTGTGGCCATTTGTGTATATTATTTGATATTTTTTTTATATCAATAAACTTAACACATTTCTGAAAAGTCTTGCTGAAAGTCTATATATTTTAGGTTAAAAATAATATATTTTGAACATAAAATACCCCCTTAGATTTGGATATGTACGACGATTATTATATAAAAACGATCTCAAAGCAATGATCATCGAGTCCTAGTGCGCAGATTACAAGCCCCACTTATGCAATAAAGATTTGAGTGAGTGGATCACTTTTTGCTTATGTAACAATATACATTGAATCACTTCATTTCCAATAGTGTTAGATGTAATTAACACATGATTAAATCACACAATATTTAAATATCTTCCTATACTAATAAACAAAAATCTTTTTGTACACGTGTCACTCTCTGGTACCTCCCCACTTTTAATAATAATATTACATATATTTTTTTATACACAAGTTATTATTATATTAATTAATTAATATAGTTAGAGATAAACGTATAAATTCAAATTTAATTAATAATTATCTATAACTAATATAAATGTATCAAATAATATAATATAGTATAATATCTAATATCTAACTATTAATAAAAGATTCCAATAATATCATGTGACACATGGTTATAAACTTGTGCATTACACGGGTTTGAGGATTAAATTTATATAATTTAATAATAATGTATGCACAAATTTACATAAATAAATTATTCTCAACCATGCAACTTGAGGGGCAATGGAGATAGTAAATTATGAAACTTTATTTCTGATCGTGACTTCGTCTAAATCTTAATAAATGGTCAATTGCAATTTCATAATTAACCACTTTGATGTTATGGTTTTTATATCTAAGAAAAAATAAAATATACTTATAAAAAGTTATAACAATATGTAAACGTTATATATAACGAAAATATAACCAGAATCAAATCAAATCAAATCATAACAAAGCCAAGCTGTGTAAAAAAATAGTAGTAGTAGCATAAAGCAAACATGTATCTAGATTGGCTTAGCAACTCCATAATAGACTGGATAGTAAGATGAGAACATAATTATTATATTATGGACGACTTATTAAAAATGATTGGATATAATTATAAGAATGTTTCGTGAGTTAAAAAATTAGAAACGTGCAAAATAGTTTAGAAAAGCCAATAAAATCACGTAGTTAAGGAAATGAAATAGTTACCATAGTAAATATGATATGGTTACCATATATTAACGATATTTGATTAAAAAAGTAAATCTGACACCTATATCGGTCATGTATATGAGCATTGCGAAAAAAATTGTGTATCATTATTAAGTTATAAAATTTTATCCTCAAACCCGTGTAATACACGGGATCTATAATCTAGTTAATAGTTTCATATGTTAACCGGGATATTGATGTATATTTATATAAAGAAGCTACCAACAAGTAGGGGTGTTCAAAAAACTCGTGGCTCGCAGCTCGCTCGAAACTCGCTTGAAAAAAGCTCGGCTCGAAATTGACTCGGTTGTAAACGAGCCAGCTCGGCTCGGCTCGGTTTGTAAAAGAGCCGAGCTCGAGCTTGGCCTGGCTCGACTCGTGAGCTCGTGAGCTGGCTCGATAAGGTTTATATCCTTCATTTTTTTTGTCCCACATCGCTTAGAAAACAAAAACTAAGGGAGTATCTCCCCTATAAAAGAAGGTAAAAACAATGTACAAAGTGAATTAACTATTTTTCCTTGCATATTTAGCCATAGGGTTAAATTAAATGGCAATTATGGCCCTTAGTCTATTAAGAAATTCATTTTTAATGGCTTTTTAAGTAGTAAATTTTGCGGTTCTTTGTTAGTTCGAGCTAGATCGAGCCGAGCCGAGCTAGCTCGAATTCTAACCGAGTCGAGCTCGAGCCTCAAATCTTAGCTTGATTTGAAATTCGAGCTCGAGCCGAGCCAGCTCGAATCGAGTTCGAGCCGAGCTCGAGCTGGGTCTAGCTCGGCTCGGTTACAGCCCTACCAACAAGAAGGTTTATTTTTTTTATTTTTTTTATTTTTTGTTTTTTTGAAGATTAACTTTCATTACCACCTAAAAGGACAAGCTATCACCAAGACGGAAATAACAATCCAAAAACCACTAAAAACACGAACACAATTACATCAAATCAAAACTACACCATCTATCCCAATCCACTACACCTTCTTTGAATCTATGTTTGTACCAAATAAAACCCAAAGTCTTGATGTCGGCAACCAAATCCACTACCTTCGACTCTTTATTGGAAAAAATCTTATCGTTCCTAGCTCGCCACAATATCCAACATGCGATTATAATCACCCCATGAAGCACCGCCTTCTTGATTCCGGACGTCCCACATACCTCATGCATATTCACCAAATCTTTAACGTGGAAAGCGAATATATCCGGGATTCGACACCATCTAGAAACCCTATTCCAAACTCCGGCAGAAATAACACAACCCGTGAAAATGTGTTCGACCGTTTCTTCCTCAATGTCACACCAAACGCATAACTGATTATCCACGTGTATGTTTCGCCTTACCAACACCATTTTAGTAGGCAAACGATCAAGGAAAGCACGCCACATAAAGATATTGCATTTAAGCGGAACCCACTTACTCCAAGAAAAAACAAACCAATCACCGTTTGTCGGTGAACCATGCATCCACTTTTTAACCTGAGCCACTGAGAAGCTATCATTCCTACCATTGTACCACTCCTAACTATCATTCCTCTCGTCCACATAGACACCATGCAACATGACCTCCAATATTTGCCTTTCAGCGACATCCTCATCACTAGCCAAAGGCCGGCGACAATTCCAAACTAAAATTCGAACCGAACCTTCAAATCTGATCCGATCACTCACCATCACCCTTTGTGTTTTTCCACCGCAAACAAGTTGGGAAATTTATTTTTAAATGGTTCGTCTCCTAACTATGTATCTAACCAAAACCGTATATGCGACCTGTTTCCTACTTTACCACGAATCACATAATTAAGACCAACCCCATCGACCTTGAACCTATTCCAAAACAAAACATAATTCTTCCACACACTAGTATAGGCACTGTTAGCCGGAGCGATCCCCCAAGTCCTACTTGAACCGTGTATAGAGACCACAACCCTTCTCCACAAATCTTGATGTTCATTTAAAAACCTCCATAACCATTTTACTATCAATGCATTATTATTTACTTCAAGCCTAGCAATTCCCAGCCTCCATCCGTAATAGGATTAGTAACAACCTCTCACGAAACCCAACTTAGTTTCCTAACGTCGTCGGATCCACCCCACAAAAACCTTCTCATCATTCCTTCCAACTCATTTATGATATTCTTAGGCGCCTTAAACAATGAAAAATAATAGGTAGGTAAACTATTAAGAACAAATTTTATCAAAGTCACACGGCCACCAATCAAAAGAGAAGTCGCCTTCCACTTCGAGAGTCTCCTTCTAAACGTACTAACCACCGGTTCCCAGTTCGCAATCCTGTTCATATTTGTGCCAACCTTGATGCCCAAATAAAGAAACGGAATATCCCCTGCTTTACACCCTAAAGAAGCCGCTCTATCCTTCAGCTCATTATTATCGACCCCAATACCAAACAACACCGACTTGTGAAGATTAGTCTTCAGACCGGAACACAAATAAAAAATCCTAAGAATCCGCTTCATATTAATAGAGTTAAAAGCTGAACACTCTCCCATCAACATCGCGTCATCCGCATATAATAAATGAGATAGAACCGGGCTATCGTTAGGAAGATGTACACCGTCAAATGCTCCTACATCGATAGCTTTGTTCATTAGACCTGAAAAAGCCTCCATCAAAATAATAAACAAAAATGGTGAAATGGGATTGTGACACCCCAGGAAAACCAGGAAAACCACGCAACTTAACCAGCTTCCTCAGTAAACACGTGCTAAATTTCGGGACGAAATTCTCTTAACAGGGGGAGAATGTGACAACTGTCAAAATTTCATGTATCCGTACGATTTATTAATGATAATTAATGTGCTTGATGTCTGTGCTAAATTACTTAACTGCTTTTTGATTACTGTGTCAGACTTACATGTGCTTTTTAACATACTAGTCTTGTGCAGAAAATTGACTAAATAGTCCTGTATGCCTTCCTAAGTGTTGGGAATTAAAAGTGTTACGAAAAGATATATATGAGACACTATATGGAATAACTTAGCACTTTAACGGAACGGTGTCTAACCGAACAACCGGACATTACCCGGAACACTAAAATATTGAAAAAAGTATTGTTTTTATTTTTCTGAGCTAGTCTTGGTCCCCGAACACTTAAACACACTACATAAGACATGGTACACACTAAATATTAGATCTTACACTTTAACCTTCCACTAACTGATTTAATTACCATTGATTTTTCAATTTACCCCCCCCCTTGTGTAACCGTCCCAATGGCCCACACACCCAAGACCTTTTCAAATCTTTTTAAATCTCTAAGTAATCTTCTTCTTGGAACTAGCAAGATATTGATTGGATTGTGGTATGTACTTGAGGGGACCATGGAACCAATGGATAATAGGATTTGTGGATTATAAGAATACTTGTATTAATCATCTTCTTCACCAACATTCTCACTCTCTCCCCTCCTCTAAATCTCGGCCGAAACTAGTCCCACACCCACACCATTTTTCCTTCAAACTCCAAACAATCCAAGGTTACTACAAGGTGCACAAAGGTGAATCACGAAGTGTGGAGCTCACGAATCATCAAGGACCTCTCTCGTGTGCTTTTATCCGCTCATTTTCTCTTGTGTTTCTTCCCTAGCTTTAAGCTAGTAGTAAGTTCCTTGTTAATCCTTAGATACTCCATGTTCTTAGTGGTTAATAGATATATTATGATGAAACATATGAGCACTAAAAGACTGGAGTTTTGAATCATGAAACATAAGCTTAAAGAAGATGAAACATGATGAAACATGATGTAATATTGTTAGTATGATGTTGTTTGATATATGTTGATGCTTGCTTGTTGGTTACTAGTAATATGATGGTTAATCATCATATGGAACTTGTTAGAGCATGATTGAAAACATGGTTTAACAAGTTAGAGGCGATTATGTGCTTGTATGAAATAATCATCTTCTAGTCTACACATGAACTTGAAACAAAAATGATTCTTCTTGAAAAATAATAAACCAAGTGAACTAGTGATCTTGTAGATCTAAAACTTGTGAATGATTTTCCTAAATAAACCAAGTTTAAAAGATGGTTTTGAAAGATCATGATCCTTACACTATTTTGGAAATAAAGTAAGTATATGGATAATAGTAACACATGGAAATGTTGTAAATAAATATTTTAGTAAAATATGTTCACAAGTTGTGAACATCTAAAAATTTCGAGAATGAGATTTTAACAAAATTAAACACACTTTGGAGGGTAACTAAACCCACTAAACACCCCACTAAGTTACTACGCGTTTTTACGAAAAACCAAGTCCATGTTATTATGTAAAGTGCATTGTTTTTGCACTTGGTTAGTGTAATGTTGTTTAATAATTTGTCATTGATTGATTGGATGAAGTTTTGAAAAGAAAATGATATGCTAATAAGCATGGACATCTCCGTTTACAAAGGAAACTCTGGCGAAATTTTCTAAAATTTCCACACTTAGAAAATATTTCTCTAACAAATGTCACAAGTATATTTTACAACCTGTGTTTCGAATATAAACTTCGCCATAATTTTTGTAACAAAATACAAAGTGTCGGAGGTTGATTTTTGTAAATAAAAATGGGTAAATATATATTTAGAATATATATCTTATACTAGAACATTTGTGTGGATACTTGTTTATTTTGTGAGATAGTTATATTATTTTAGGGTAGAATAATGTAACTTAACAATACAACTTGACATTTGAATTGTGTGGTATGTGATAGAAGTAATTAGTAAATAAACCGTACGTAGGATACGTGTTGTGCATGAGAAACTGATTGTTATCTGTACCTTATTAGGACGTGCTTGATTTCCTGATTATTAGAGTAATAAATCTAACCGAGCAAACCAAGGTGAGTTCACACACTTTCTAAGGCATGGGATTCCCGGTGGTTTGGGAATGGGTTAACGAATTAAAACGGAACCTCCATATCCTCCTTGGGTAGGATATGTACCGCCATCCTCCATAGGTAGGATGCCAATATTAATCCTGCGTATTCTCCTTGGGTAGAATACGTACGTTCGTCCTCCTTGGGTAGGACAACAACCTTAAAACTTACTAGACAAAACTCTATCATTTAAGTCCCTCATCTTATATCGACTTAATCGCCGAGGCCAATGGCGAGCGGGTCATTAGTTAATAGCGCTATTAGGTTTAACAAACCTCACACCGTGCCGTTCGGACGGGCGTGTACTAATGGACTATGGAAAACTGTCAATGATGATAGACATTGACGTAGGGCACAACTATTGTTCGTCAGTTGTCGATATCTTATCGGTCTAGTGGTTCACATGGGGAAACCCCCACTGATTATGGATATGGTTTGGGTAATAAAGAAGGAACTGGTTAATCACACTTTCAACTATGGGGTAACCCCCACGGAAAATAAGCCAACGAAAGACAAACCATGTTTTCGAAAAACAACTTAAAACTAAACAACCAACCGTGAACTCACTCAACTTTGTTGTTGACTCGTTGTTACATGCCTTACAGGTCGTTAGATGCTTATGGAGCTTGCATGAGGAGGAGGTCGTTGTGGGATATGGACTGTTATGTCCCATGCTAAACATTTAATCCTTATGAACTTATTAAACTTACATTTTGGACTTTAAACTTATGAACTATGGAACTTATGTTTTGAACTTACGTTTTATGCTTCCGCTGTTAACTTAGAGTTGGTTACTTCCTTTTGGTCACCAATTGTATTGTGGTTGGTTTTATTTACTTAATAACGTTGTTCAATATGATTGGTGGCTCGATCCTAGTCATGTCACGCCTCCTAGCGGTGATACTCCGCGTGTGGATTTTGGGGGTGTGACAGAATGGTATCAGAGCCATTGGTTATAGTGAACTTGGTTTTAAAAAGTGGAAAAAGCTTTTTGATAAAACCAGACTATAACCTGTACAGTGCTCAACGATCCACAACGACGCTTCGCTCCACGTGCAAGACTCGACACAATAGGTGGTATGATTTATGTTTATAGTGTCGGTTAGATAGTTCACACTGCGCACTAATTAACGTGATAATTGCTATTTGAACCTTGTGTGCTTACTCTCTATTGTCGTCCCACACTTACACACTTTCGCGACACTTTTCTCACTTACGTTGCTTCGTTATGAAGATCATGAACGGACGCGGAGGACATATCAACCTAACTCAAGCCCAGTTGACGGCTTTGATCAATGAACGAGTTGCTGAGGCACTCGCAGCTGTCCCTGCAGGAGGTCAACATGCTCAGCCTCCTGTGTGCACGTTCAAAACATTCATGGATTGCCGACCTTGTACTTTCAGCGGCACAGAAGAAGCTGTAGGTCTTCTTCACTGGTTCGAGAGGCTTGAGTCTGTTTTCAAGATGTGTGAATGCCCTGAAGATCGTAGGGTGAAATATGCTACTGGAACACTCGAAGGTGCTGCGTTAACCTGGTGAAAAGCACAGGTTCAACTGCTAGGGCTGGCGGTTGCTAATTCCACCCCATGGAATGGTTTCAAAGAGCTGATCAAAGAAGAGTACTGTAGTCATAACGACATCCACAAGCTAGAGGTAGAATTTTTCAATCTGAAGATGACGGGGTCTGAAATCGAGGCATACACAAAGAGGTCGAACGAATTAGCTATCCTGTGTCCCACTATGGTGGATCCTCCTATCAAGCGTATCGAGCTGTACCTTAAGGGTTTGGTGCCAGAAATTCAAAGCCACGTGACCTCAGCTAATCTTGGCACCATTCAGTAAATCATCAAGTTGGCTCATCGTCTCACTGATCAGGCAGTTGAGCAGAACAAGCTGCCCAAGCGTCTTAGCGCTACTACTACTGATGCTCCCAGTGATAACAAGCGCAAGTGGGATGGAAATTCGGGCAAGGGTTCTACTTCAGTTTAGTCTCAGCAGCGAAAGACTGGTGACTACCAGAGTCCTGGTCAGCAATCTTCTGGTAATCAAGGACAGAGTGGATACCGAGGGAACCACCCCAAGTGCAACCGGTGCAACAAGCATCATAGCGGGCAGTGCCACAAGGGTCATTGTCTGAGGTGTAACAAGTTTGGCCATGAAGCAAAGGATTGCAGGGGCGCACGACCAGCAAATCAGAATCGCCAACAACAACAACAAGCTCTACAGAACCAGCAGCAGCAGCAGCAACATCAGGGCAATAAAGGATGCTTTCAGTGTGGCGCTGAAGGCCACTTTAAGAGGAACTGTCCTCAGCAGAACCAGAATCAGAACAACAATAACCAAGGAAACGGGAACAACAATGGAGGCAACAACGGGGGTAACAATAATGGCAATGGTGTCAGGGGACGTGTGTTCGTGCTGGGTCAGGGTGATGCAAGGAACGATCCCAACGTTGTGATGGGTAAGTTTCTTCTGGATGACTTCTTTGTTACTGTTTTATTTGATTCGGGTGCCGATACTAGTTATGTGTCCTTAAAAGTTAGCGAAATGCTTAAGCGCACTCCAACACTTCTGAACACGAAACACACGGTAGAACTAGCAAACGGTAAAACTCTTGAAGCCACACACATAGTTAAGGGCTGTAACCTCGTCTTAGCTGGTCATACATTCTCTATCGATCTCATTCCTATCGTTCTGGGTAGTTTCGACATTGTTATTGGGATGGATTGGCTATCTCAACACCAAGCGGAGATTATTTGCAAGGAGAAAATCGTCCGCATCCCTCGTTCTGGTAAAGAACCTCTCATGATTCATGGCGATAAGAGTGGTGCTGTCGTAGGCATTATCTCTTTCCTTAAGGCCCAGAAGTGTTTGCGAAATGGCCACACTGCCATTCTAGCACTCGTTACTGACACATCAACGGAAGAGAAGAGAATTGAAGACATTCCTATTGTGCGCGATTTTCCTGAGGTATTTCCTGAGGAATTACCTGGTCTTCCGCCTCATCGACAAGTCGAGTTTCAAATCGAGCTAGCCCCCGGAGCAGCACCAATAACTCGTGCACCCTATCGACTAGCTCCGTCAGAACTTGAAGAACTGTCCACGCAATTACAAGAACTCTTGGAAAAGGGTTTCATACGTCCTAGCTCTTCGCCCTAGGGAGCTCCAGTCTTGTTTGAGAAGAAGAAAGACGGTACTTTCAGAATGTGTATTGACTATCGCGAACTCAACAAGGTGACCGTGAAGAATCGTTATCCTCTCCCACGTATAGACGACTTGTTCGACCAGTTGCAAGGGTCGAGCTATTACTCTAAGATTGATTTGAGATCGGGATACCATCAGCTGAGAGTCTGAGAGGAGGACGTCTCCAAAACAGCATTCAGAACTCGCTACGGTCATTATGAGTTTCTGGTCATGCCTTTCGGGTTGACGAATGCACCTGCAGTCTTCATGGATCTCATGAACCGAGTATGCAAACCCTACCTGGATAAGTTCGTTATTGTTTTCATCGACGACATCCTGATCTATTCTAAGAGTCAGGAGGAACACGAGCAGCATCTACGACTTATGCTGGAACTTCTTCGAGCAGAGCAACTGTATGCCAAGTTTTTGAAATGCGACTTTTGGCTTCGTGCAGTACATTTCCTAGGCCACGTGGTAAACAAGGATGGGATTCATGTTGATCCATCCAAGGTTGACTCGATCAAGAACTGGCCTGCACCCCGTACACCAACAGAAATCTGCCAATTCTTGGGTTTAGCAGGATATTACAGAAGGTTTATCAAGGATTTCTCAAAGATTGCGCAACCTCTCACTTCACTGACTCAAAAAGGTGTCACCTATCGTTGGGGTGATGCACAGGAATCTGTATTCCAGCACTTAAAGGAGAGACTTTGTAGCGCGCTTATCCTTTCATTGCCTGAAGGCACAGATGATTTTGTGATTTATTGTGACGCTTCCATCCAAGGACTTGGCTGCGTATTGATGCAACGTGACAAGGTCATTGCCTACGCATCACGCCAACTTAAAGTTCACGAAAGGAACTACACTACGCACGACCTGGAATTAGGAGCAGTTGTTTTCGCACTTAAGATATGGAGACATTACCTGTACGGTACCAAGTGCACCATTTACACCGATCACAGGAGTCTCGAGCATATCTTCAAGCAAAAGGAGTTAAACATGCGACAACGTCGATGGGTCGAACTCTTGAATGATTACGAATGCGCGATCAAGTACCATCCGGGCAAAGCCAATGTTGTGGCCGACCCCCTCAGCCGAAAGGATACTATACCTAAGCGTGTACGTGCGTTACAGCTTACCATTCACTCTAACCTTCCCGCTCAAATCCGTGATGCTCAGGTTGAAGCATTGAAAGCAGAAAACATCAGGGCTGAGTCCCTGCGAGGGTCGAGGCAGCGGTTAGAACAAAAGGGAGACGGCGCCTACTATGTTAACGGATGCATCTGGGTTCCACTTTATGGAGGCTTACGCGAGCTTGTGATGGATGAAGCACATAAGTCTCGTTATTCAGTACATCCTGGTTTGGATAAGATGTACCACGACCTAAAGGCTACATACTGGTGGCCTAGTATGAAAGCCAACATAGCAACCTACGTCGGTAGATGCTTGACTTGTGCTAGGGTCAAGGTCGAGTACCAGAAACCATCAGGCCTACTTCAACAACCAGAGATCCCGAAATGGAAATGGGAGCAAATTTCCATGGATTTCGTTACTGGCCTGCCAAGATCTCAACGCGGAAATGACACTATTTAGGTGATAGTGGATCGATTGACTAAGTCTGCACACTTCTTGGCTATCAAGGAAACCGACAAGTTTTATACTCTAGCAGACATCTACCTAAAGGAAGTAGTATCAAGGCACGGAGTGCCAACCTCCATCATTTCGGATCATGACTCACGTTTTACATCTGTATTGTGGCAAGCTATGCACAAGTCCTTTGGCTCTCGATTAGACATGAGCACAGCATATCATCCACAGACGGATGGGCAATCTGAACGCACCATCCAAACCCTTGAAGACATGCTTAGGGCATGTGTAATCGACTTTGGTAATGGCTGGGAAAAACACCTCCTGTTAGTGGAGTTTTCGTAAAACAACAGCTACCACACCAGTATCCAGGCCGTTCCATTTGAGGCATTGTACGGACGTAAATGCCGATCACCTCTTTGTTGGGCAGAGGTTGGCGACAGTCAAATCACAGGCCCAAAACTTGTAGTGGATACAACCGAAAGGATTGCTCAGATACGACAGCGAATGGTGGCAGCTCGTGACCGTCAGAAAAGCTATGCTGATAAGCGAAGGAAACCACTCGAGTTCCAGGTTGGGGATCGAGTGCTGCTTAAAGTCTCACCGTGGAAAGGTGTAGTTCGTTTTGGCAAACGAGGCAAACTCAATCCACGCTATGTCGGACCGTTCAAAATCATTGAGAAAATTGGCAAAGTCGCCTACAAGTTGAATTTACCTGAAGAACTCAGCGGAGTTCACAACGTATTCCACTTGTCAAATCTGAAAAAGTGTCTGTCAGATGAGACCCTCATAGTTCCTCTCAAGGAACTCACTATCGACGACCTGCTGCAATTCGTCGAGGAACCAGTAGAGATTACTGATCGAGATGTTAAGATTCTCAAGCGTACCAGAATACCTCTTGTTCGAGTTCGTTGGGATTCCCGTCGTGGCCCAGAGTATACCTGGGAATGAGAAGACCAGATGAAACTCAAGTATCCCCAGCTGTTTAAGAAAAGTGCAACCACTACTGAGGCTGAAGCTACTGCAGAATTTCGGGACGAAATTCCAAACCAACGGGGGGATAATGTGACACCCCAGGAAAACTATGAAAACCAGGCAACTTAACCAGCTTCCTCAGTAAACATGTGCTAAATTTCGGGACGAAATTCTCTTAACAAGGGGAGAATGTGGCAACTCTCAAAATTTCATGTATCCGTACAATTTATTAATGATAATTAATGTGCTTGATGTCTGTGCTAAATTACTTAACTGCTTTCTCATTACTGTGTCAGACTTACATGTGCTTTTTAACATACTAGTCTTGTGCAGAAAATTGACTAAATAGTCCTGTATGCCTTCCTAAGTGTTGGGAATTCAAAGTGTTACGAAAAGATATATATGAGACACTATATGGAATAACTTAGCACTTTAACGGAACGGTGTCTAATCGAACAACCGGACATTACCCGGAACACTAAAATATTGCAAAAAGTATTGTTTTTATTTTTCTGAGCTAGTCTTGGTCCCCGAACACTTAAACACACTACATGTAACACCCCAAAAACGGGTTTGGTAATCAAACCACGTTAATACTAATGACTTGGTAAAATACCGTTAGTGGTAAAATTTAACCCGGTGAATATTAGGATAAGAAATAAATAATCCTAATATTAACTAAAAGGTGAATAAAAGCTTCTAATGGAGTGAAATTTATAAGAAGCCGAGTAACGAGATTTAAAATAAACTTAGTCATAGATTTTCAGAACCCACTAATTTAACTAGGAATGTTTAACCTAGTTAATAAGTGGGGAATATTGTTAGAAATAAGTAGGTTGTGCCCTACTTAATTAACTAACCAAACACGAGGGACCAAAATGGGGTAACTTGAAAATGGTTTATTAAACTAAAAAAATAACACAACACACACACACAAGAGTGTGTGGTGCGTGTCTGGATCGAGCTCAGGGGGCTCCCATGGAGCCAAAAACCCTAATTCACATATAATCATCAAATTGAAGGATCAAATGAAGCTCAAATTCAGAACCGAAGGTGAATTAATGATCACCCGAACAAGAGGATCCTAAGGTATGTAAAATCTTGATGTTTGGTGAAGTTGTAAGAATTTGATAATCATCCTAATCGCGAATTAGGCATGGATTAGAGAAGCTATGGCTAGATTAGTGATGTATACTTGCTTAGGAACGAAACCCTAAGTGAAAATCATACATAACATGCTATGGATTGATGGAATTGGTGAATTAACACACTTAGATAAGTGGGTTTTGATGTTATGATGAAATAGATGATATAGATATGCTTAGAATCATCATGTATGTTAAGTAATCCAGAAATACTTAAACAATTTGCAAGTTTGAGTATTTGATCATAAGTGATAGTGGTGAATTTTGATGTTAATCTTGGTAAAAATAACTAATTATGAACTAGTTGTAAATGTGTAAAAATGTATGCACATTAGGTGTTTGTTAAAATGCCTAAATGAAAACTAAAGTGTTGAAATTAGAGTGAAAATGTGTATTTGAATAATATGGCAAGTTATATGAAATATGAAACAAGAAGAGTTCTAATCATCATGTTGATTTGAACTAATGTTATAAATCATGTGGTCGAAAGTAGTTAACTTTAATAAGCTAAGTTAACTAATCATGAAGTCGAATAGTAGTTTCGACTTATGAAATAAGTGAGATGGAATAGTCGTGAATAATTATGACTAATCTAACCATCTTACAATTTACAATGATAGTTTGACGATTAACAAGCTAAGTGAAAGCTAACGAAGCAAGAATGACGGAAAAGCATAATGTGGAAGTAAGGTAAGTATAGCTTACACTAGTCATATATTTTAGAATGTTCTTTTGTCGTATTAATTACGAATAAGATAAATGCCTAATCGAGATATGATGTTCCGACGTGTAGTCGTTCGGAACAAGATAACCAAATTGGATAAGAAACCGTATTGATGGCTAAAAATGAGTTAAATCGGTAATTCGATCATGTTATGACGAATGAAATATGTACTTTTAAAGGTTACCATATAAGGTAAATCATGATAACCAATAAGGGTAAAATTGTAATAGAAGTCATCTCGCTAATAATTGGTCATTTAGACAAAACGGGTCAAAAGGTGAAATTATCACCCTTTGACAATATCGACTAATGGGTTGTCGAGTTGTATGATTTTAGGGAATAAATAACACATGGATGTTTACAGCGCTATCACTTAGCAGCCACTAAGGCAAGGTATTGAAACGGGTCAATATATTGATCCGAGCCAGGTATGTATAATGACACAACTCATCATGTAGAATTTGGAGTTCTATAAGAGTTAGACAAGTTTAAAGTATAGATATTCAGTTATCTTTTAGGTAAACCGAATAAATTGAATTATGTTTATGGTGTTTTAGAAGCACATGGGTTACAAACAATAATTATAATTAAAAGGTAGGATTTTGAGTCAAACAAGTATTTAAAGGTCCTTGTAGTAAAAGAATGATGAAAATTGACCAAATTGCCCTTGTAATCTAATTTGAACGAACGACCCATAAATGGGGTTCGGAAACAAGTTTTATAATTAAATGAATGCTTAGAATGAGTATAGATAGTGAAGGATGTAAATTCTTGGGTCGAAAGACTTTATATGAGTCTTTGCCGTAAAATGATAATCCGAGGGGTAAAAACTCGGAACATATAGTTATCTACATTAAATCCAACGCACATATAGATGTGGTGGAAGATAACTTGATAAGAAATGTAGGAATAAGATGCTAGAAATGAATGAAAGCGATTTCAAGCTTTAAAGTGCTTAAATACCCTTAACGGGTCAAAATAAGCATACGAGCGAAAACGGGTTTAAATTGTGTAATAAACCTATGATTAGAACCTAATATAGTAGGTAACATTAATTTGAAGAAGTGTATGAGATATAGGAATCAAATAAATACGTTTGTTTGATAAAATGCATAAACGGGTTAAAATTTGGTAAAAAGGTAACGAGTCGAAGGCTTAGAAGTCTCAAAATTTCTTATGTTGGATGTAGTATTTTGACTCCATAAGATGGAGGATTAAATTACGGACGCGTAGGAAAAAGAATCGGGTAAAACGGATCAATAACGAAGAAGTTATGGCCGTTTCCGTGAAATCGGGTGGAGCTGGGAATGTACAGCAACAGCTGAAGGCACAGTCTGTGAAAACAAGGGCTAGGCGTAGACCTGGCAAACGGGTTGGGTCGGGTCGGGTTGGGTCATGTGTCAAAACGAGTTCGGGTCAAAACGGGTGGGGTCAAAACGGGTCAATTAAAAAATGGGTTGTTTTGGTTCGGGTCGAAACGGGTCCGGGTCAGAACGGGTTTCGGGTCAAAACGGGTCCGGGTCAGAACGGGTTTTGGGTTAGATCGGGCTAAACAGGCTTGTTTTTATAGTATTTAGATGTAAAAGAAACTAAAAAAACCCAAATTTCTTCTTTTTATAACATTTACATTCAAAATATATGAATTATATCCCATGGTTCTCCTTGAACTTTCATCAAACATCTGGTGGGCGTTCCATTGGTACATTCCATAATCGTGACTAAAGAAACCTTGTTTCCCCAGCCATATCAAAAATCGAATTTGTTAATGCCCAGAATAATGATTGAAGAAGAACAATCCACTTGAAAACAATAGAGAAAGTAAAGGATGAATTGCATAAGAACAATGGAGAAAAAAAAGAACTAATTGCATAAGATGTATGAACCTGTGAATAGTCGTCAACTTGGAACGACTGGAAGAGAAACTGATTGAAATCGAAGAGATTGATGTAGAAGATAATTATGGCTGAGATGATTTTAGATGCGAATCAACCAATCGAAGATCGGTAAAGTCTTCAATGCGATTTTAGACAATTTTAGATGCGAGATCGAAAATAGACTGTGAGCTATGAAAGACGATTGCAGATTTGTAGAAGACCAAACTGATCTGAATGTTTGACAAAGGCAATTTTAATGCAAATGACCAACCCGTTCTCTTCCATTCTAATTTTTCTTCTACCCAGTTTCACCCGCTTCTCTTTTTACCTTGACCTATTCCGACCCGTTCCAGCTTTTTCCTCTTTTTAATTTCACCCATTTTGACCCTTTAGAAATAATATTAAACCCAAAACAACCCAGGAGGATATTATAATGACCCAAAGTGACCCAAAAAAAGATGTATGGGTTGCTTTTGCCAGGCCTAGCTAGGCGTGACGCCTAGGCCCTTGGCGTCACGCGACACCCCTAACTCCGAAAATTTTTAAATTTTTGTCATTTTAACCCCTGTACTTGTTTGAACTTAATATTTGACTATCAAAACTAACTTTTAAGTTGGTTTTGATCATAGGTGATCGCCAAGAGTGCCCGGATGAAGATCAAGCGACGAGCAAGAACCGAACACGATCACGAAATAAGCTTCCGCACTATGTATCGTTATTATGTTAAACGACGAACGTACACATGATATGCTGTATACTTATAAATTGTAAAAAGTTTTAATAAACCCGTAATTTCCAATGCATATGTAATCTTAATTACATGATTGTTTTTCGTAAATGATACGTTAAACCTTAATTTATAAGAACGGGTGTTACAAGTTGGTATCAGAGCCTTGGTTTAAGAGATTCAAGTATGGTGGGGAAAAACCATGCTTGGACTTAAACCTTATGCTCTTAATAAAGATTGGTGTTCGGTTCGAGGCTTGATCGCAAATCCGGTAAGTACATGTATATCAAAGGTTTAGTATGATTAAAATGTTGAGAACAACACATATGGTTATCGTGTAATACACGTTACACCAATAAAAACGATATAGAATAGATATAGTCAACGAAATTACACGCGTTGATGCGTATAGTAGAAAAGCCTTGTATTATAATACGGGCATCCTTTAATGTTGAAATTACTAACTGTTGTATATGTTTTTGATTGAAGGACACTCGCATATGAAGATAGCGAGAGTTTAACAAATCATGGATTTGACAGAGGAACGGTCCAAAGTATGACAAATAGAGCACGCTCACCAAGGACCTAAATCGCGCAACGATTGCGAATAAGTTAATGGCAAGGGGAGCCTGTTAGAGCAAGCATTATCAGGTGCACGTTTTAAATTATTGTATAAATAGTAATATGCAACAAATACGTAGAGATCGAAAGTTGCATATGTAGATTGAAAACTTGGAAAAAACTGAATAGAAAACCTATTCGGGATATTGTTTCCAAGAAAAACAAATAGAGGCATTACTTACATGGGGTGTAATGTGAAAATTATAAAAAAAGGGCATGTATACCAGGTGTTGATCGCTTACTCTGGCCAAGTAAGTAGTGAACACGTGGTACCATGAACTTCTTATAATGGACACATTTATGTCCGATGTAGTAAGGGTGGGGTGAATGGGACTAACTTAAAAAGTACCCAAATGAATCAAATGAGCAAAATATTTGATAATAATGTAAACGCACAGCCGGGTGACGGAAGCGTATTACATTAGGATGATGAGCCCGAGTGAAGGGAAAAAGATTAATGTAAAATGATTAAGGTATGCAATTGGGAGGGGTGTGCTTACACTCGAACCCGGATAATGCAGATATGACTCTTAACGGGCCGATTTTGTAAAACACCAAATTTGAGGACAAAGTAGCAATATAAAAGCGAAACAAAGTCATAATGCATACCATAAGGGTTGCAAGAATAACGACTTCGGTAAAACACCCGGTTGGTGGGTAAGGATTTAAACGCGTGCGTGGACCGAGAAACGGGAACTCGAATGGAAGTTAAAAGACTCGGGTTTTGAGTCATAACTAGAAGACGACAAGATAAAGTAAATAGAAATTTGAAATAAATTATGTTCAACTATTTTAAAGTTAAACGGGTCGAATATAATATCATGCCGAACGGCATGAGTAAACGCAAGCGGGATAAAGGTAGCGTTAAATGCAAAAGAGTAATGAGCCCGGTAATGGGACATAACCAAATAAGAATATATGTAAACTGGATAATGGTGAGCATAAGATAAACCGACGCATAAATGACGTGAGAAGTCATAAAAGTCGGAAAATTTTCTGAAAGGAAACGAATGCAACCTTAGACTACGGTCAAGGTCAAAGAAAATACCAAGGCGAAAATAAATGATTCTCCAAACAAAAACAGAGTTCCTTGACACCAAACATGTATTTTAAGAATGACATGAGTTAAGAATGATCTACGGGATCAACATAACTTTGTGGTTATAAACAATGGAAAGGTCTACGAGACTAAAACAACCCACGAGTCATGACTAGAAAGAAATAGATTAAAAGGACCTCGCCTTCAAGAGGTGAAAGTTTAATAAAATAGCCTATAGACTAAGTGATAAAACCTACGGGTAAATTAGACAAAGTGGGGGAATAAATGGAGAATCCTCGCATAAAACAAAAACTGAAAAAGAATAAATTTTGGACTGTCAATATCCCGGTATGGATAATTGACAAAGGTTAAAGAGAAGACGCTAAACTAAAACTTCGGTTTTGGTGAGAAATAACGTTTCTACAAAAAAAAATGAATTATGATAGACGTATAAACGGTAAATATGAAAGATATAAGTCTTGACACGGATAGGTGCAAGACGATATATCCGAGAAGTGATAATTCTAAAAATAGAAAGTTGATGTAAAATTTGGCATGACGTGACATGATCACGGTCAAGAAGTGTAATGTGAAATATAATCACATTAGAGCCGAGTGATGAATATTAGAGCCGAGTGATGAATATTGCTAAGTTAATTAAACTAGTGGAAATAACGAGATTACGTTATTTCAAGTCGCATTAGGTCATGTAAGATACGTAGATGATTAATAACCAAAAGGATATTACCATACTTTTCTGGTAATACTAACAATCAGTTAAAGTATGAGAAATGCTTAATTGATTATCGAGAGCAAATGCATGGAGTTAAACTCGACAAGTTATGTAAGAAAAGGTTTCGGGGACGAAACCTCTTTAAGGGGGGTAGACTTGTAACACCCCAAAAACGGGTTTGGTAATCAAACCACGTTAATACTAATGACTTGGTAAAATACCGTTAGTGGTAAAATTTAACCCGGTGAATATTAGGATAAGAAATAAATAATCCTAATATTAACTAAAAGGTGAATAAAAGCTTCTAATGGAGTGAAATTTATAAGAAGCCGAGTAACGAGATTTAAAATAAACTTAGTCATAGATTTTCAGAACCCACTAATTTAACTAGAAATGTTTAACCTAGTTAATAAGTGGGGAATATTGTTAGAAATAAGTAGGTTGTGCCCTACTTAATTAACTAACCAAACATGAGGGACCAAAATGGGGTAACTTGAAAATGGTTTTATTAAACTAAAAAATAACACAGCACACACACACACAAGAGTGTGTGGTGCGTGTCTGGATCGAGCTCAGGGGGCTCCCATGGAGCCAAAAACCCTAATTCACATATAATCATCAAATTGAAAGATCAAATGAAGCTCAAATTCACAACCGAACGTGAATTAATGATCACCCGAACAAGAGGATCCTAAGGTATGTAAAATCTTGATGTTTGGTGAAGTTGTAAGAATTTGATAATCATCCTAATCGCGAATTAGGCATGGATTAGAGAAGCTATGGCTAGATTAGTGATGTATACTTGCTTAGGAACGAAACCCTAAGTGAAAATCATACATAACATGCTATGGATTGATGGAATTGGTGAATTAACACACTTAGATAAGTGGGTTTTGATGTTATGATGAAATAGATGATATAGATATGCTTAGAATCATCATGTATGTTAAGTAATCCAGAAATACTTAAACAATTTGCAAGTTTGAGTATTTGATCATAAGTGATAGTGGTGAATTTTGATGTTAATCTTGGTAAAAATAACTAATTATGAACTAGTTGTAAATGTGTAAAAATGTATGCACATTAGGTGTTTGTTAAAATGCCTAAATGAAAACAAAAGTGTTGAAATTAGAGTGAAAATGTGTATTTGAATAATATGGCAAGTTATATGAAATATGAAACAAGAAGAGTTCTAATCATCATGTTGATTTGAACTAATGTTATAAATCATGTGGTCGAAAGTAGTTAACTTTAATAAGCTAAGTTAACTAATCATGAAGTCGAATAGTAGTTTCGACTTATGAAATAAGTGAGATGGAATAGTCGTGAATAATTATGACTAATCTAACCATCTTACAATTTACAATGTTAGTTTGACGATTAACAAGCTAGGTGAAAGCTAACGAAGCAAGAATGACGGAAAAGCATAATGTGGAAGTAAGGTAAGTATAGCTTACACTAGTCATATATTTTAGAATGTTCTTTTGTCGTATTAATTATGAATAAGCTAAATGCCTAATCGAGATATGATGTTCCGGCGTGTAGTCGTACGGAACAAGATAACCAAATAGGATAAGAAACCGTATTGATGGTTAAAAATGAGTTAAATCGGTAATTCGATCATGTTATGACGAATGAAATATGTACTTTTAAAGGTTACCATATAAGGTAAATCATGATAACCAATAAGGGTAAAATTGTAATAGAAGTCATCTCGCTAATAATTGGTCATTTAGACCAAACGGGTCAAAAGGTGAAATTATCACCCTTTGACAATATCGACTAATGGGTTGTCGAGTTGTATGATTTTAGGGAATAAATAACACATGGATGTTTACAGCGCTATCACTTAGCAGCCACTAAGGCAAGGTATTGAAACGGGTCAATATATTGATCCGAGCCAGGTATGTATAATGACACAACTCATCATGTAGAATTTGGAGTTCTATAAGAGTTAGACAAGTTTAAAGTATAGATATTCGGTTATCTTTTAGGTAAACCGAATAAATTGAATTATGTTTATGGTGTTTTAGAAGCACATGGGTTACAAACAAGAATTATAGTTAAAAGGTAGGATTTTGAGTCAAACAAGTATTTAAAGGTCCTTGTAGTAAAAGAAGGATGAAAATTGACCAAATTGCCCTTGTAATCTAATTTGAACGAACGACCCATAAAGGTGGTTCGGAAACAAGTTTTATGATTAAATGAATGCTTAGAATGAGTATAGATAGTGAAGGATGTAAATTCTTGGGTCAAAAGACTTTATATGAGTCTTTGCCGTAAAATGATAATCCGAGGGGTAAAAACTCAGAACATATAGATATCTACTTTAAATCCAACGCACATATAGATGTGGTGGAAGATAACTTGATAAGAAATGTAGGAATAAGATGCTAGAAATGAATGAAAGCGATTTCAAGCTTTAAAGTGCTTAAATACCCTTAACGGGTCAAAATAAGCATACGAGCGAAAACGGGTTTAAATTGTGTAATAAACCTATGATTAGAACCTAATATAGTAGGTAACATTAATTTGAAGAAGTGTATGAGATATAGGAATCAAATAAATACGTTTGTTTGATAAAAGGCATAAACGGGTTAAAATTCGGTAAAAAGGTAACGAGTCGAAGGCTTAGAAGTCTCAAAATTTCTTATGTTGGATGTAGGATTTTAACTCCATAAGATGGAGGATTAAATTACGGACGTGTAGGAAAAAGAATCGGGTAAAACGGATCAATAACGAAGAAGTTATGGCCGTTTCCGTGAAATCGGGTGGAGCTGGGAATGTACAGCAACAGCTGAAGGCACAGTCTGTGAAAACAAGGGCTAGGCGTGACGCCTAGGCCCTTGGCGTCACGCGACGCCCCTAACTCCGAAAATTTTTAAATTTTTGTCATTTTAACCTCTGTACTTGTTTGAACTTAATATTTGACTATCAAAACTAACTTTTAAGTTGGTTTTGATCATAGGTGATCGCCAAGAGTGCCCGGATGAAGATCAAGCGACGAGCAAGAACCGAACACGATCACGAAATAAGCTTCCGCACTATGTATCGTTATTATGTTAAACGACGAACGTACACATGATATGTTGTATACTTATAAATTGTAAAAAGTTTTAATAAACCCGTAATTTCCAATGCATATGTAATCTTAATTACATGATTGTTTTTCGTAAATGATATGTTAAACCTTAATTTATAAGAACGGGTGTTACACTACATAAGACATGGTACACACTAAATATTAGATCTTACACTTTAACCTTCCACTAATTGATTTAATTACCATTGATTTTTCAATTTACCCCCCCCCCCTTGTGCAACAGTCCCTATGGCCCACACACCCAAGACCTTTTCAAATCTTTTTAAATCTCTAAGTAATCTTCTTCTTGGAACTAGCAAGATATTGATTGGATTGTGGTATGCACTTGAGGGGACTATGGAACCAATGGATAATAGGATTTGTGGATTATAAGAATACTTGTATTAATCATCTTCTTCACCAACATTCTCACTCTCTCCTCTCCTCTAAACCTCGGCCGAAACTAGTCCCACACCCACACCATTTTTCCTTCAAACTCCAAGCAATCCAAGGTTACTACAAGGTGCACAAAGGTGAATCACGAAGTGTGGAGCTCACGAATCATCAAGGACCTCTCTCGTGTGCTTTTATCCACTCATTTTCTCTTGTGTTTCTTCCCTAGCTTTAAGCTAGTAGTAAGTTCCTTGTTAATCCTTAGATACTCCATGTTTTTAGTGGTTAATAGATATATTATGATGAAACATATGAACACTAAAAGACTTGAGTTTTGAATCATGAAACATAAGCTTAAAGAAGATGAAACATGATGTAATATTGTTAGTATGATGTTGTTTGATATATGTTGATGCTTGCTTGTTGGTTACTAGTAATATGATGGTTAATCATCATATGGAACTTGTTAGAGCATGATTGAAAACATGGTTTAACAAGTTAGAGGCGATTATGTGCTTGTATGAAATAATCATCTTCTAGTCTACACATGAACTTGAAAGAAAAATGATTCTTCTTGAAAAATAATAAACCAAGTGAACTAGTGACCTTGTAGATCTAAAACTTGTGAATGATTTTCCTAAATAAACCAAGTTTAAAAGACGGTTTTGAAAGATCATGATCCTTACACTATTTTGGAAATAAAGTAAGTATATGGATACTAGTAACACATGGAAATGTTGTAAATAAATATTTTAGTAAAATATGTTCACAAGTTGTGAACATCTAAAAATTTCGAGAATGAGATTTTAACAAAAGTAAACACACTTTGGAGGGTAACTAAACCCACTAAACACCCCACTAAGTTACTACGCGTTTTTACGAAAAACCAAGTTCATGTTATTATGTAAAGTGCATTATTTTTGCACTTGGTTAGTGTAATGTTGTTTAATAATTTGTCGTTGATTGATTGGATGAAGTTTTGAAAAGAAAATGATATGCTAATAAGCATGGACATCTCCGTTTACAAAGGAAACTCTGGCGAAATTTTCTAAAATTTCAACACTTAGAAAATATTTCTCTAACAAATGTCACAAGTATATTTTACAACCTGTGTTTCGAATATAAACTTCGCCATAATTTTTGTAACAAAATACAAAGTGTCGGAGGTTGATTTTTGTAAATAAAAATGGGTAAATATATATTTAGAATATATATATTATACTAGAACATTTGTGTGGATACTTGTTTATTTTGTGAGATAGTTATATTATTTTAGGGTAGAATAATGTAACTTAACAATACAACTTGACATTTGAATTGTGTGGTATGTGATAGAAGTAATGAGTAAATAAACCGTACGTAGGATACGTGTTGTGCATGAGAAACTGATTGTTATCTGTACCTTATTAGGACGTGCTTGATTTCCTGATTATTAGAGTAATAAATCTAACCGAGCAAACCAAGGTGAGTTCACACACTTTCTAAGGCATGGGATTCCCGGTGGTTTGGGAATGGGTTAAAGAATTAAAACGGAACCTACATATCCTCCTTGGATAGGATATGTACCGCCATCCTCCATAGGTAGGATGCTAATATTAATCTTGCGTATTCTCCTTGGGTAGAATACGTACATTCGTCCTCCTTGGGTAGGACAACAACCTTAAAACTTACTAGACAAAACTCTATCATTTAAGTCCCTCATCTTATACCGACTTAATCGCCGAGGCTAATGGCGAGCAGGTCATTAGTTAATAGCGCTATTAGGTTTAACAAACCTCACACCATGCCGTTCGGACGGGCGTGTACTAATGGACTATGGCAAACTGTCAATGATGATAGACATTGACGTAGGGCACAACTATTGTTCATCAGTTGTCGATATCTTATCGGTCTAGTGGTTCACATGGGGAAACCCCCCACTGATTATGGATATGGTTTGGGTAATAAAGAAGGAATTGGTTAATCACACTTTCAACTATGGGGTAACCCCCACGGAAAATAAGCCAACGAAAGACAAACCATGTTTTTGGAAAACAACTTAAAACTAAACAACCAACCGTGAACTCACTCAACTTTGTTGTTGACTCGTTGTTACACGCCTTACAGGTCGTTAGATGCTTATGGAGCTTGCACGAGGAGGAGGTCGTTGTGGGATATGGACTGTTATGTCCCGTGCTAAACATTTAATCCTTATGAACTTATTAAACTTACGTTTTGGACTTTAAACTTATGAACTATGGAGCTTATGTTTTGAACTTACGTTTTATGCTTCCGCTGTTAACTTAGAGTTGGTTACTTCCTTTTGGTCACCAATTGTATTGTGGTTGGTTTTATTTACTTAATAACGTTGTTCAATATGATTGGTGGCTCGATCCTGGTCATGTCACGCCTCCTAGCAGTGATACTCCGCGTGTGGATCTTTGGGGGTGTGACAGGGATCCCCTTGTCGAATTCTTTTTGGCAACCGAACTCGAAGGTAGGCGACCCATTCACCAAAACCGAAGACCTGGTGATGCGTGTCGAGTGTGATATATATTTAAGTATATTTTAAGCTCTTTTTAACACTTTAGTCAAGTTTTAAATTTATAAAACACAATATTTACTAACACTAAACACACATATGGGCAAGTGCACCCACCGTGAGCGTAGTATAACGTTGGTAAGATACCGAGGTCGTCCAAGGACACAAGAGCTTTTAGTACCGGTTTATCCTCAACTTCTAATCATATAAAAAATTTAGAAAAAGGTTTTTAAATAAGAAAATAAAACTAACTAAAAATGCTGAAAATAAAAATAAAAATAAAAACAAAAACAGATAGACAAGATGAATCACTTGGATCCGACTCGCCTTTAGTGTAACCTTTGATTATTTCCGCACTTTTGCACTTTTTAAGAGATTATCTTAGTTATAGTAGTAGACCCCTCCTTTGAAGGTGACGTTACCCTCAACCCAGTAGTTTGAGTCAGCAAGGATACAATCTTAAAGGGTTGGATTATTGAAAGATAATTAATTACGTTTTTAATGCATAATGTGGTAGGCCCCTCTTTTGAAGGTGACGTTACCCTCGGCTAAGTAGTTTGAGTCAGCAGGGATACAATCCTAAAGAGCCGGGTTAAAGTTTTAATAGTAGTTTACATATGAGGGGATCAAGGAGTTTGGACCCCCGCCATCCAATACCAGTGGCTATTGAAGGAGGTCCTACTAAACTTGACCCAGGTCCTTGCAGGATCTATACACTGAACAAGGCAAGACGCTTACCAAACCATTCCCTTAACCCCCGACCAGGTAGCCAACATATCTCCATATAGACAGTGGAGATATGAATGGTGAAAATCTTTTATTTTATATAGACAGTAAAATAATGGCAAGACACCACGGACAAATGATAAGGAATATTCACCTTCAACATAAGAAACTAGTTATTAAAGTCATTAATACATAACCAAATAAAAAGTGCGAAACGATTAAAAATAAAAAGTATTACACTAAATGCTTGTCTTTACCAAGTGATGTAAGAGACTTAGGCAAACATGGCCTTTGATTGTCAAGAACTCTTACGATCAATCTTGGATCCCGAGACTACTCACACACTCTATGATGGATGATAGATGATGGTGGTGGATGTGGGTTGTGATGGTGGTGGTGGGTGGGTGAAGTGTGAGAGAGGTGGTTTGCCAATGGATGATTTGCAACTGAGCCAAACACCCCTATTTATAGCCTGCACAGAAGCCCGGACACGGCCCCGTGCCCGTTGGGCACGGCCCCGTGTCTACCCATCTTCTCTTTCTTCATTAATTGCAGTTTGTCTGCATTAGTTGACCACGCCCCCGTGTCCGCTGGGCACGGCCCCGCGTGCAGAAGCGTATCTGTACTATCAAGATTTGCCTAGATTCTGTGAATCTTAACGTTGACCACGGTCCCGTGTCCACTGGCCACGCCCCCGTGTTGGGAAATAGAAGCTTCTACATCTTTGTCTTTTCTGCAGACACTTGGGCACGCCCCCGTGCTCACTGAGCACGGGGTGTGTTCAGCCTTCTGATGTCTTGTTTTTGCTTGGGAAGATGCTGTCGAGGGGTCGGGCATGTCACGTTTATTCCTTTTCTTGTATTATTGTTAGAATTGGCTGCATTTTTTATTCTTTCGTTCATTTAAGCTCATTTATCCCTGAAAATACCAAAGGAAGACAAAAGCACACTTTTTCCAACATTAGTACTAAAAAAGGGTTAGTTTTATGTATTATTTGATGTAATTTATATGTTGCATTTTGCACACATCAAATACCCCCACACTTGAATCTTTGCTTATCCTCAAGCAAAACTCTTTATTTTATGGCTTACACACCCAAATGGAATCGGTAGAAGAGAAGGCTTTTGGCTTGTCATAGAGTGTCGGGATTTCCAAGATTCTTTATTAGGTTTTACTTTTACTTTATTTACAATCCTATTCGTTATGATTTATTTAAAACATTACATAAGAGAAACTATTTATTTGGGCATAACATGCCTCTTTAAAATTCCATTTATATACAAGTTCACATACCTCACGGGGGATCACTCAACACTCGGCCGAAGATGTATTTTTGTGAAACACTCGAGAGCGGCATTGGAACTTACTTCTACCATATGCTTGCCAAGCAATCAATCCTCCTCCTTTTTAACTATAAACCTTTGTAGATATCAAGAGGACATTGGGGAAGGGTTAGGCTTGGGTTAAAGGTAGGTGGTTGGGTTAGTGGTTAGTAGAAAAGGGCGAAAGGCGTAAAAAGCTTCGATTTTCGTAAAACATTTTGTTTTTGTGACTTTTTATTTTAATGAAGCATTACTCAAACAAGCCTTCTTTTGATGAGCTTTGTTTGTTTATTGCTAACTTCAATTTTCTTTTCTTCTCTATAAAATTTTTATTTTTATTTTTTTATTTTTTTTGATAAGGAAGTCACAAGAAAACCGAGCTTTGTTACTAAAATAAAGGGTTTAAAATGAAAAAGGGTTTTGGTGG
This sequence comes from Helianthus tuberosus, assembly GCA_030545235.1. Lineage (NCBI taxonomy): Eukaryota > Viridiplantae > Streptophyta > Magnoliopsida > Asterales > Asteraceae > Helianthus > Helianthus tuberosus. The sequence goes on from CM060409.1 coordinate 180,465,404, forward strand.
GTAAAAGAGTGTTTGTTTTGGGTTAAGAAATGAAAAGGTTTAGGCTCAAAGGGGTTAACTAGGGGGATTTTGGGTAGGTGGTAAAAAAAGAAAAATAATGGTGTTGAAGTAAAAAGGTTAGTCCTAATGCCTCCATCATTTACTTACTTGGGTTTAAGTTGGTAAGGACCGGGAATGTATCGTCGTGGCAAGTTCTAGAGTCGTAAGAAACCAAGCGGCTATTTACACAAGAAACGAAAAATGAGCATTTAGTTTAAAGATGTGTATTTGTATGCTCAATAAAGGCTCAAAACTCACTTTTTGTGGGAATGAGTTTTTATGTGATCAAGTATATATAATCAAATTTTAACTAGATTTATCATGCCGTTTCATAATTTTCTTATGTTTGTTCTTTTTATCACGACGATATCGGTTGTAAATTTGTAAAAGTATAACCTTTTTAGAACTTGTTATTCACAAACTAAACTAAGACAAGTAAAAAAAAATGAAAAGTTTTTGAAAAAAATTGGGGTGTTTAGCGGTTCTAATAGAGTTTTGTGTAAGGCTTGTAAATAGGACTTGCAAAATTCAAGGTTTTAGCATCCCCCCACACTTAAATTACACATTGTCCTCAATGTGTCCCAAAAATAAGTTTTTAGGTTGATTGAATGTGTAAAAGGTGTGTTAAAAACAAAATTTTATGTTACTGGGCATCTGGACACGGCCCCGTGTTGGGTGGACACGACCCCGTGTACATATGGCCAGTAACGAGAACTTACAGAAGGTGGACACGGGGGCGTGTTGGGTGAACACGACCCCGTGTCTGGCGAAAGTCTGCATAAATAAAACAAACAACAGGTCTGGGCGATGGGCACGGGGGCGTATCGGCTGAGCACGTCCCCGTGTAGTCAAACTGCAAAAGTGTAAAACAAGTTTCTGTCTTCGATTTTGCTGTCCCGGCATTAGTAGCACTAATGTTTAGTGCTCTAAGTCTCGTATGTACCTGTTTAACTAATAAATACCACACCAAACAATAACAAACATCCTAATTTACCAACGTTAATCATCCATACCACAAGTAAAAAAAAAGAAATGCAGAAATAAAAAAAAAGTGTTAGAGAAAGTAATTTGTTCAACAAGCGGCACGCAGGCCGGAAATTGTTCATAAGATAAAGGGGGGGTTAACTTGTGAAACCATCAACCATGAACCGCTACCTCCACTCCTCCCGCTCAATCCATATCCTCGTCTTCATCATCATCATCATCATCATCATCACCTCCTCCGTGGCCCGCCATATACTCCCGGATGTTCCCAATGTCATCTTGCATGTCGAAGATGTTTCTCTCTATCGCTCCGACCCAGGCGTATGTGTTGCTGGCCATATTGTAGGTGTTCCTGGTGCACATAAGGTTTTCTTGCAATAAATCATGTAAGCTTTGAAAGTTAGGAAAACCGCCTCCTTGAGAGGATTGACCCGGATCACCCTGGTGCTGGTAGTGGTACTGAGGAGGAGGGCAAATATGTGGAGCGTGTAAGACGAGTGCTTCCTGCGGGTTCCATGCATGGCCTTGAACTCTTTGAAAACTAACCGTCCCATCTTCTGTGTCGTAAATCAAGTTCATGGAGCAGTAAATGACCATGTCCACTCTCCCCGACCATGGTCCTTTGCGGAAGGACCTCGGCATGTTCACGAAGTTTTTGAAGAGGCGGTAAATCCACCCTCTGAAGAAGATAGGAGTCGGGGGAGTAGCAAGTTGATTCCAATGCATGTTTCGGAGCAGGAGGTATGGAACATCAAGATTGACCCGGTTGTGGATGCAATGAAGGACTAGTAGATCCCACAAACCAACAACACCGCTACTGTCGTGCCGTTGGCTAAGAGAGTGAGTGAGGACCATGTGGATGTAGCGGTAAAGAGGGTCTCTCAACTGAGTGCTCTTAGTGCGGCTCGGGTTATAGTTGCCTTCTCCTATTTGAGCCCAAGCAGCTTGGCGGTCACTTTCCCTGATCTCGCGTAGACCGCCGGTGTTTTCCTCATCCCCAGCATCTTCTTCCGAGTACAACCCCACCAGAGCCCCAAATTGAGCAACTGAGATTCGATATGTGGTTCCTCCACAGCGAAACTCCACCCCTTCATTGTCAAATGGCCAGCTCTTGTGTTGAAAACGAGTGTACTGTAGAATTCCATGTTGTACTCATGCACAGAATGAAACCGAGTGCAAAGGGCAGCTCGTAGTGGGCCGGTGATGATGTTGTTGAATCGGTCCAATTGGTTCACAGCCTCAAGAGTGTTTTGGCACACTTGTCTGGGGTTCTCCTCGGGCCTAGTCCTTAACACATCATAACGAGTTTGAGCCGCCAACTCATTAGCATTGAACCTAGTGAATTTCTTGGCCATCTGAAAGAAAACAGCAAACAATTAGTGCGAAACATTGAAAAATTTCAAAGAAAACTGAAAACAGTCGGCTAAACACGCCCCCGTGTTCAGCGGACACGCCCCGATTTCATCTTGATTTGGCTGGACACGCCCCAGTGCTCAGCGAGCACGACCCCGTGTCCAGGCGTCTGTTTCCCAAAAATCTCATTTTTCGACTCGGTCTCGAAAACTTGAAAATTTTTGGTCCAGTAGGGGTAGTTTTCCCCGAAAATGAAACCCCAAGTGCCATTTTTCCCAAAACAAACCGTTTACCCCTTCAATTTTCTCTTTTTCGGTTAAAAAACAAGGGTTTGGGGTTTTTGTGAGAAATCGGGCAAATCTACAAAAAATACAAGTTGTTTTACTTCCTATAACATGAATCTAAACTAATGCTAACAGATTTATGCAAAAATTTGAGGTTCGATCCGGTTCAAGTTGAAGAACCCTAGATTTTTCCCCAAATTTGTGGTGTTTTAACTACATGTAAATGCTTAATCTAACTACTAATGATGATAGAATCATACCTTGATGTTGTTAGAAGTAGAGGAGACGTCGGAATCTTGCAGAAAAATCGTCAGAACCAGAGAGTTTTTTTTGGGGGGGGGGGGGGAACGGGGCGTGTGGAATGAAGAAACTGAATGAAAATGGGAGTTTTATCCTGACAGTTGCGCGGACAAGGCCCCGTGCTCGCTGAGCACGGCCCCGTGGGCGGGCAAGTTTGAATATATATATATATATATATATATATATATTAGTGCTCGTGTGAGTGCCCTGTTTCCCAAAACTTGGTTTAGAGATCTTACCGATTCAGATGTTTTCCCGATTGTTCGTAACTTACCAGGTATGATGTTGATGCTTGAACCTTTGTGTCATTCTTCGACCGTTTGAAGCGAGATTTCTTCCTCTTCATCCTCAATGAATCCTTGATAGAGCTTCAGCCATTAGCCATTTACTTTGAATGGAATTCCATTCCGAGATTTAATTTTGACTGCACCGTGTGGGATAATATGGGTGATGAAAAAAGGTCATGACCACCTAGACTTTAATTTACGAGGAAATAATCGAAGTCGTGAATTAAACAATAGAACCTGATCTCCTACTCGAAATTCATTAGGTTTAATATGTTTATCATGCAAATTTTTCATTCTTTCCTTATAAATTTCGGAGTTGGAGTTTGCGTAATTCCTTAATTCGTCTAATTCATTTAATTGGCAAAATCGACTTTTACCGGCAACTTCTAAGTCTAAGTTTACATTTTTAATTGCCCAGTAGGCCTTGTGAGCTATTTCTACTGGCAAGTGACAACTTTTTCCGTAGACGAGCTTATATGGGGTTGTACCTATTGTTGTTTTATAAGCATTTCGAAAAGCCCATAAAGCATCGTCTAATTTATCGGCCCATTCTTTTTTATTTAACCCTACGGTTTTTTTTAGTATTCTTTTAAAACCTCTATTAGTCACTTTGGCTTGTCCGTTTGTTTGTTTGAGGGTGATATGCCGTTAAAACCCGGTGATAGACCCCATACCTAGTTAAGATTTTTTCAAGTTGATGGTTACAGAATTGGGTACCTCTATCACTTATTAAAGCCTTTGGTGTTTCAAAACTAGAGAATGATCTTTTCCGAAATCTTACCACGACTCTTCCATCGTTGGTTGGAAGTGCCTCGGCCTCGACCCATTTAGACAAGTAATCTACCGCCACAAGTATATATTTGTTTCCTTTTGACGGTGGGAAAGGTCCCATAAATTCGAGTCCCCACACATCAAAAATTTCACAAACATGAATGCCATTTTGTGGCATTTCGTTTTTGGAAGAAATATTACCTGTTCTTTGGCAAGCGTCACATGTCTTGACAAGACTTTGGGCGTCTTTGTAAATGGTTGGCCAGTAGAATCCTGAATCAAATACCTTTCATGCGGTACTTGCGGCACCATGATGTCCTCCATATGGACCTTCATGACAATGGCGGAGAATTCTCCTTGCTTCACTACCATGTACTCATCATCGGATGAGTTGGTCGGCACACATTTTGAAAAGATAAGGGTCTTCCCAAAAGTAATGCTTTACATCAGCAAAGAATTTCTTTCTTTGATGATGTGGCCAACCTTTTGCGACTATACCGCTAGCTAGATAGTTAGCATAGTCGGCGTACCATGGCTCTTCTCGGTATTCCACCATTTCCAGGAACTCTGTTGGAAATTTTTCGTTGATTTGCTCGTCCCTGGTTGCCTCAAAAGTTGGGTCTTCTAAGCGTGAAAGATGATCTGCTGCGGTGTTTTCCGCTCCTCTTTTGTCTTTTATTTCAATGTCAAACTCTTGGAGGAGTAGAATCCACCGAATCAAACGTGGTTTAGCATCCTGCTTCTTGAAGAGATATCGAATGGCTGCATGATCTCTATAGACTATTGTTTTAGAAAGAACAAGATAAGAACGAAATTTATCAAAAGCAAATACCATTGCTAGTAATTCCTTTTCTGTTGTTGTGTAATTTTCTTGCGCATCGTTAAGTGTTTTACTTAGCATAATAAATTGGGTGAAAATGCTTATCTTTTCTTTGTCCCAAGACTGCTCCAACTGCAAAGTCACTTGCATAACACATGATTTCGAAAGGTAATTTCCAATCAGGCGCTATCATGATAGGTGCATCGACTAGCATTTCCTTTAGGGTCAGAAATGCTTGATTGAAATCCTTGTCAAAGATGAAAGGGGCATCTTTTTCAAGTAATTTTGTTAGAGGCCTTGAGATTTTAGAAAAGTCCTTGATAAATCGTCTATAAAGTCCAGCATGCCCTAGGAAACTTCTGATAGCTCTAACGGAGGATGGTGGTGGTAATCGAGAAATAGTGTCTATTTTGGCTCGATCTACCTCCATTCCCTTGCTTGAGATCTTTTGAACGAGTACTATTCCATCTGTTACCATGAAATGGCATTTTTCCCAGTTAAGGGCGAGGTTAGTTTCCTCACATCGGGATAACATTCGTTCAATATTATCGAGGCATTGGTCATATGAATCTCCAAAGATAGAAAAGTCGTCCCTGAAGACTTCCATTGTCTTTTCTTTCATGTCATGGAAGATGGCCACCATGCAACGTTGAAAGGTTGCAGGGGCATTACATAGACCAAAGGGCATGCGTCGATAAGAAAAAGTTTCGTAGGGACATGTAGATGTTGTCTTTTCTTGGTCTTCGGGTGCTATCAGAATTTGAAAGTAACCTGAAAAACCATCTAAGAAACAATAAAATTTGTGACCGGATAATCTTTCTAACATTTGATCAATAAAAGGCAAAGGTGTCGCAACCCCCGTCCCCTATCTGTCCCGGGAACGGGCGGCCGCGAGACCAGTTGTGGTGGTATCGTTTTGTCTATCATTGTTATTGTTAGGAAACTTTATTTGTAAGTATGGAAGAAAATCACAATCAACTGGATCTATGAAGAGATCACAGTCCTGAAGATCACAAACAAAAACAAGAAGATCAGATGGGACAATTGAAATGCACAGCATCTACTTCAAGGAATCACAAGTTGATCAAGAGCTGAATTGGATTATCAGAGAAGGTCATTTCTGATGGATCTGATGATATTTCTGATGAAATATCATCAGTTTCTGACGATTCTGATCATCAGGATTTTTCTGATGATTTGTTCATCAGAATATCTGATGAAGTGGTTTATCAGAATTCTGATGAAATACCCCACTTGTCTGAAATTGGCTCTATCCTGCCACAATTACCGAAGCAAGTTGACATTATTGGATATCATGATGAAAAAGGCAACTTGAACGTTGGATTCAATGAATATGTCAATTGGCCACTTTTTGTAGGACTTATTGCATGAATAAACTATTGTTTATTCATGCACCCAGCCTTCTATAAATAGAAGGCTCAACCAGGAGAAGCAAAGTGAGTTTGAAGCTTATCATTCATACATACATCAAAACTCCATTGCCCTCTCACCCATAGAATTCAAGATTCATTTGTACTAGATAATAATCTTACAATCACCTTGTAAACCATTTTGTTTCAAAGTAATATAAACTTGATAATTCTGTAGGTCTTGTTTCTTGAAAGTCTGATTTCCATTTCCGCACATCTTTTTCACATCTACTGAAATCACTTGCCATATTACGTGAAAAGAAGTTGTTTTAAGGCCATACTGGGTCCAACAATTGGTATCAGAGCAGATTGAATAAACTATTTTCAAACGATCAATCGCTCATCTTCTTTTCTCTAAATATGGCCAGCTTTCAATCCTGGAATAATGCTTTTAACACTGGTTCTATGTCCAAACCTCCGACTCTGGTCAAAGAGGAATACCCCCAATGGAAAATCAGGATTGTCAATTTCCTTAATGGTCATGACCGAGCTCTGTTTCAATCCATTGAAAGGGGTCCACATATACCAATGACTGTAATACCAGCTATTCCAGCAACTGACCAATCACCTGCTATCCCTGCCTCCCAAGCTCCCAAAAGTGAAATAATTTGGAGTGAGGAAGACAAGGAAAAGGTGGCTGTGGATGAAAGGGCAAAGTCACTTTTAATAATGGCCATCCCCAATGACATATTTTCACAAGTTGATGCATGTGCATCAGCTAAGGAAATATGGGATTAGTTGGAAAATCTTTGTGAAGGAGGAGAAAGGATGAGAAGAAACAAGAGAACAAACAATGTCTCATCTTATGAAAGGTTTAAAAGTTTGCCAAATGAAAGGTTAAATGACACATATCAAAGATTTACAAAACTTTTAAACGAGCTAAAGAAATTTGGAATAACAAAGTCAAATGATGAAAGAAACATAAAATTTCTTGATGCCCTTCCTAGAGAATGGAGAAGTCTAACCATGACTTTATCATCAACCTTAGAACTAGGAAACATGAGTCTTCATGACTTATACATCATCTTGGTCCCCAGAGAGTAAGAAATATTTTAAGAAACCATTCAAAGAGGGGGATCTTTAGCTCTTATCTCAAACTCATAAAGATCAACAACTTCCAATGATCCACAACCATCAAACAACCAAAATCTTGAAATTTCTGATACATCATCAGACTTTTCAGCTTTTGCTGAAGCAATAGCACTGCTCACCAAAACAATTGAGCAGAGGTTGAGGGAAGGAAGCCAGAGGTACCAGAGAAGTGACAGAGGAAGGATGGATGGGAGATCTAAAGAGGAATTTAGATCTAAGGATAAAGGGAAGGCTGAAGTTGTGTGTTACAAGTGCAAGCAGAGAGGTCACTATGCATCAGAATGCAAGACCAAAAAGCTCAAGGATGTTGCTTACTATGAGAAAAAGCTTGAAGAAGCAAAGAAGCAGCAACAAGTAAGCTTAATTGCAGGAACAGATACATGGTTATCTGATGATTCTTCTGATGATGAAGAAGAAGAATTGGCAAATTTCTGCCTCATGGCACTTTCGGAAGGTCTACCAGAAACTTCAGAACAAAAGGTAAATTTAGACAATCTTGATCTTGAACACAAGCTAAACAAGCTCATGTCAGATTTTCTAAATCTGCAAGAAAAACATCAATCAGATATTAGAAAATCTGATGAGTTGCAAAGGACTTTGAATAAAATCATTCTTGAAAACCAACTTCTTATAGAGGATAGTTTAGATCAAAGAGCTAAAATTGAGTTTTATGAAAATGAAAGAAAAGATCTTTACAAGAAAATCAATGACAAAGAAATCAATGTAAGAGGTTTTCAACAAGCCAAAGAGTTCATAAATTTTATTGAGTCCACACCAAAGAACAAAGGAGAGGGTTTAGGTTAGACAAGATCAAATGGAAATAAACCCACTGTCTTTGTAAAAGCAACTCATTAGAATTCTGATAAATTTTCATCAGAATCTGAGTTTGAATCTTGCAAGACAACCTGTTCTGAATACTCTTTTGAAAAACCAAACTTCAAAACAAACAAAAGTGAATGCAGTCAAGAATCTGTAAAGATTCCAGAAGCAGTTCACTCATCTTTTCAAAATTATCCACTCATTCCATCACAAGTAGAAATATCAGAAAACTCTGATAACTCTTGTATGTGTGTTGACATACTGAAGCTTGTTCAACACCATCTTCAAAAGAAAAATGTAAAATCTGTTAATGGCTCAGCATATAACAGAGTTTCTGATGCAAAACCAAGAAGAAGAAATAAACTAATTAGGATTCCATCAGAAACAGTACCCAAGCATGCCTGGGAACCAAAAACCCTCTAATCATTTCATTTCAGGACCATCATGTGCAGCAGATCTGGTACTGCGACTCAGGAAGCTCCAAGCACATGACTGGGGACAGGAGCTTACTCAGCAACTTTGTTTCAAGGCTGGGTAGAATGGTAAATTTTGGAAATGGAGTGAAAGGGGGGATCATGGGATATGGATGCATAAGGTATGGATGTTTGACCATAGAGAAAGTAGCCTATGTTGGAGGCTTAACTAATAATCTGCTATGTTATAGTCAGTTCAATGATAAAAAATACTCAGATAATTTTATCACCAGAAAAATGCTTGATAAATTTCTTTAGTGATAATCAAAATTATATATCTGATAAATCACCAGAAAATCTGGCAACTTATCATAAATTCTGATGAAGTCATCAGAAAATCTGATACAACATCAGAACACCTGATAAATCATCAGAATTCTGGTGAATCATCAGAGAATATGCTGGATAATCAGAATTATCGTAGTTAATTAAAACAAATTGCTGCATGTCATCATCCTTATTCATATCTCTTGACTGTATATTCATAATTTGTACATTGGCAAATTTAAAAAAAAAATTATAAAAAGAGGTTTTTGATTCTTGTTAGTGCTGATAACGTCATTCAACAGAAAATTTCTGGGAACTCGTTAATATGGAACTTTCTCTCTCCTTCATTTATTACACCCCATCATGTATTAAGAAGGTTGAAGTGGCATATTGGTAGGCTACAATGATACATTACCAGAAATTGGCCGCCTAAATCATTTAATGCAAGTGAAGTGGAGAAGAAACTTATCTCTGTTATTTTTTTCTGTCCTCTGGTAATCATTAAAATAACAGAGATTGCGGTGAAGAAAATCTACAAGTTGGTAGCTTCCATTTATGGCAAATATTAAGTTTACTATAAATAATCACCACTTTGAGTTAAAATCTATCTTCTTCACCTCATATTCACACACACTCACAAAATGAACACCATCAAAGATGAATGCTTCCCACTTGTTCTTTATCCATATCATAACCTTAGATTGAGGACCAATCTGTAAGGTCCTCAATGGGAAGGGTGTCAAGTTGTGCTTAAGATGCTCACGAGTAGCAACTTGAGCTATGCCCTCACTGCTCATATAACTGTTCATCTAGAGATTCTTCAAATCTTCTGAAAAAATGCAACATTATCTGAGTATCAGAACTAGGGACAGATGGCCATCAAGAGTGAGGTTCTAAATCAAGAAATTCTGTTAAATGAAGCCACCATCAGGACAACTCTTCAACTTGATGATGATAATGATGTCCTGATGTTCACAAGGGCTTAGAAGGATGATGTCTTGAGGCAAATGGGTTACCATACGCAAACCCAACAACAAGCAATCAACAAACATGGCTTTATCAAGCCATGGCAATATCTGGTCACACAGATGGGTGCATGCTTTTCAAAGAAGGTCATCAATCATCATGAAGTATCTCTTAGATTGATGGAACCTATACTGGCACTTGTACTCAAAGTACCTTACAACTTCTCTCATTATCTAATGAGTGATTTTGCAAGTAATATGTGGGTTGGCACGCCATTCCTGATGTATCCTCGTTTTCTGACAAAGATAATCACGAGCCAGCTAGACTTTGCAGGCATTCCTGTAAGTTATCCAAGAGCTGATATGAGACTTTAAGAAAACATGGGTCTCAGCATGCTTGTACCCACCAACCACAACTTTGGGTTGATAACGGATCTGTTGTTGCTCCTGGAAATGGAACATGGTGAAGGCATAGATATTGATTAGGTTTTGTTTGCTTTGCTTGTACAAATTTTTCTATTAATATGTTAATATTATGTGCTTGCTTGTTATCTGATTTATGGTTTATATTTTTGGGAAATTGGTAAATATGAAATGATCATCAGAAATCAAAATTCTGACTCAAAACTCAAAGTTTCTGATAACATGAGACAAAATCTGGTAATTCAAAAATGGATCCAAATTTTTTCTGGTAAAACTTCAATAATAAAATGCTTTAGAAAATATCAGAAAAACGCCAAGAGACATGGACACCACCAGAAAAACAAATGTGAGTCTTCCGATCCTATCTCATTCCCTCTCATCTCAAAAAAAAAAAATCTGTCAAAAAGAAAACTTCAAAATCTGTTGAAGAGGATCACAAGTTTAGGGGGAAGACTTAACCAAGAAATTCTGTTGACTTCTGTTGACCACATCTAAAAGGTCAACAGAAGTCAGAACAAAAGTCATTACATATGTTCAACAGAATTTATGTTAAATTTCTGATGACATCATCAGAATGGGACTTGTTGACTTACAAAGAAAAGAGGATGCATATGAAGGAAGGTAATTGGACCTCCTATCTAATGGGGTCCACAAAGATGAAAAGGTGTCATAGAACCGATAGTTTTCTCCAATAAAAAATCAGTTCAATACCTTCGTGAAAAAATGATTGAAGAAACTACAAATTGAAGGGACAAGTTGAAAAGGCATAACCACGATTACATGATAAACCATCTCATTAATGTCTTGATACCCACGATCCAACGGTTACTTTCCGAACCAATAACTCACGTTACACAATCTAACGATTATAAAGACATTTAATGAGATCTTAACCACCATTACATGCCACGTTCTAAACCCCCTCAACTCCATACACCAACAATGCTCTGCTGAAACACTCCTATATAACACACACTTAGCAAAAATTCAAAAATCACTCACCTTCCTCACAAAAACTTCAACTTTGAAAATCCCCTGTTTCTCACTTACAATTCAAAAATCCCTAAATTTCAAACCCTAACTCACAAAGATAAAAAATGGCAGAAGTAAACCTCAACATCCCAATTGTTCAACATGAAGTACCTTTTGTTGAAGATGCAGAATTTCTACCAATGAAGGATAACAATCTGCTGATGAATACAGAGCACTCGGAGTATGACATAAGATGTCAACTTCTGGTAGAATATCTCACAAAATGTCCAATCTCAGGAGCACTAACAAAAGGAAGAGAGGTACCAGAAAGGCTACTACAACAATTTGTTCGCACTTTTAATGAAGTTGAAGAAAATCAGGCATCTGCTCATGTATGGGGAAGTGTTTTTGTAACATTAACTCCTGCAAGAGTAAGAGAGTGGCTTGAACTGCCTATTCTCGATAGTTATGTTGAACCTCCAAGCAAAGAAGAATTAATAAGCTTCATCATTGGGCTTGGCTACAAGAAAAAGGATATCAACAAAATTGGAGCAATTAGAAGAAGTGAATTGCCAGCCAACTGGCAAGTGATGATGGAAGTGCTAAACAAATGTCTCACCTCAAAGATAGGAGGAACTGATCAAATCAGTCAAGCTATTCTGACAATCATGTATGGGCTCATAACTGGGTTCAAAATTGATTATGGGTCAGAAATTTTCAACCTACTCAAAAGGTCAATCATCACCAGAAATGGAAGAATAATCTCACATCTGCCATATCCAAGGTTAATCTCTATTTTCATATATGAAACATTTGCTACAAGGAACATGGAAATTCCAATTTTGGAAGATGTTTGGAGGTCAAACACCATGAAGGCCTGGAGTTCCAATCATGGATGGGAACCAGACAAAGATATCCCTGTGTTACCAGAAAGCATGATATGCCTCATTGCACCAGACTCACAATACAAAATACAACATGAAGAACTTCTGACCAAATCAGATTCTCCAACAGAAGAGCCCAGCAGAGAAGTCGTGAACTGTTCTTCATCAACAGAAAAAGGAGATGATGAGAAGTCCTCGCCATTAGAAAAGGAGGGTGCAGAAGGAAAAAGAATTCTGGAGATAGCTAGCTTGGAGATAGCAAACTCACCAGAAAACAAGAAAGAACATGCTGAAAGTCAACAGATTCATGAAGCAGGAACTCATCATGAATTTGAAATTCATCAAGAACATTATGCAGAATCACATATTGCTGGAGAAAAGCATGCTGCTGAAATTGAAGCCACTGAAGTCATACATTATGATGAATCTCACATTGCTGGTACATCTCTTTTAAACACTGTTTTAGTTGAGTCTCACAGAGAAGAAACAAAATCAGAAAGCTCAGTTAATGTATCCTACAAGATAGAATACAGAACAACTAAGGTTGATGAGGAGGTTACTAGTTCCATTAATCTCAACTCTGAATCAGAAAATGAGGAAGAGGATGAGATCCCAACAGATAGAGATCAGGAAACTGATCAAGGAAATCTGGCTAAAGGTAATTTGTTTACCTCAAAAACTTGAGGAGAATCATATGTTGATATGGTTCAAAGACACAAGGAAATCCAGGATGAAAATGAGTTTTTCATCCCTGGTGGAGATGATTCTGGTAAACTTAAAGCTGCACTAAAATCTGGTAAAGCCAAAAGTGACCCAATCATTTCCAAAATAGCAGCCAATATGTTTGCAGCTGGTATGTTACGAGGAACATATGTTGTTCCCAATATCCCTGAAACACCTATGAACCAAGAAAATTTAGAAACAGTGCTGGAAAATGTTTACAAAGTCTGCAAAAGAAATCTAGTTGAAGAAAAACTTGATATGTTGCTGTCAGAAATACAAGGTCAAAGGGCTGATATGAAGACTTTGTCAGAATCAGTGGAGGCAATAAAGAAACAAACTGAAGAAAACACTGAAGCACTAAAGTCTCTTCAAAAGATGAAAGAAAAGGCACCAGAATCCAACACCTCTGCATCAGAAATCCAGAAGATTCTCACTGAAATAGAAAAGATCAAGGCACAAGTTGCAAATGCAGTAGAATCAAGGCAATCAAGCAGTTCAAACAGAGTTTTGGAGGAAGTTACCATGCTAAGGGCAAGCAATAACAGTATCACAGATGCCCTTGAGAAGCTGTCAAAAGAAGGGCTGTAATTCAGACGAAAGCTCAAACTGAATTCACCAATGTTCAGAAAAACATAACCAGCAACTCAAAACAGGTAAAAGAAGTGCAACAGCTAATAGAGAAGATGCAATTCAACATTTCAAGATTGGCCAAAGTGGATCCCCAAGAACTCATGAAAGAAATTCCTGCTGAAAGCTCACATCAAGAAGCTCCAAAGTCAACTCCTCAACAATCATCAACCACACCAATCACCAAAGCTGGAACCACAATGATAGGTCCACCTCCAAATGTCCCAAGAGATGAAATGCTGAAAAGGTTAGCAACTGCAAAACCTCAAGTTATTACAAATTTGAAATTGCTAGCATCTGTCCCAAATCCAACATTGTCTGATGACTCAGCCATAAGTAAATATATGAATATACAAACAATGAATGAATGGGAACAAGAAGGTGACTCATCAAGAAAATCAAAGATTGTTAAGAGAAAAATCTCTGAAAGCAAGTCTGTCATGGTTAAAGAGATTGCCAGGGATGTAATGATATTTCCTGAGAACAATCTGATGAGCTATTATTTAACAAAAGAAGATGAACTACCAAGATCACTATCTCCTACCAGACTGGGTTTAAGAGAACAAAGGATGAAAAGAGGGTCAGGTAGCATTCACAAATAGAATGGGAATCCAGTGAGGAGAATTTTAAAGGTTGATGAATTGATAGTTGCAACTGATGATGTTGGAGGAACTCATGTGAAAAACAGATACACACTTCAGAGAGAAAATGGGGAAGAACAAAAGGTGACTGATGAAGAAATAGCTGACCAGTTACATCCTTTAGACATTCTGTTTCTAAAGGATCACTATGAAAAGGAAAAGAAAAATAACAAAGAAGTCAGAAGGGCATTAAATGGCATATCAAAGGCTGGAATATTGCTATTTGAAAGAATGGCTTTTTCAGACTTTGATCTATGCATCAACTATGAACATGTGCACAACAAAAAGGTGTATGTCAGATCACCAAAGACAAAAGTTCCCTCAGATATATTGGAAGATGCAAGATCTGGAGACATCATTAAGCTGACAAGTAACAATGGAGAACAGGACTATGGTGTAATCTTCAGAGATCATGATAATAACAAAGCTCTGTTCAGAAGTGTTGACATCTGTAAGTACTCAAATCAAACTCTGAAGTATATCTTAAAAACCATGAACAAAAGACAAGAACATCTTCAGAAGATAGAAAAGAAGTTGGAGGGAAGCAGAAAAGAAATTGAGCAAATGATTGAAGAATGGATCCAAGCAAGAGAATGGTACAAAGACATGTATGTCAGCTGCAACAAATATATCTGCTACAAAAAGCAGTTAAAGAAAGGAGATGTGCACAAGATAGTGAAGCTGGATTAAAGAACCTGTTCATTTGAATTTTTCTCTTTTATGTAATTTGTTTTTCAAGAACATCAGTAACTGGTTTAAATTTGCAAGTATTATATTTCCACTGTTTGGAAATTTTCTGTTCATAAGATAGTTCATTTTCTTAAAATACTTAGGGGGAAACTGTTAGTAAACTTTATTTGTAAGTATTGAAGAAAATCACAATCAACTGGATCTATGAAGAGATCACAGTCCTGAAGATCACAAACAAGAACAAGAAGATCAGATGGGACAATTGAAATGCACAGCATCTACTTCAAGGAATCACAAGTTGACCAAGAGCTGAATTGGATTATCAGAGAAGGTCATTTCTGATGGATCTGATGATATTTCTGATGAAATATCATCAGTTTCTGACGATTCTGATCATCAGGATTTTTCTGATGATTTGTTCATCAGAATTTCTGATGAAGTGGTTTATCAGAATTCTGATGAAATACCCCACTTGTCTGAAATTGGCTCTATCCTGCCACAATTACCGAAGCAAGTTGACATTATTGGATATCATGATGAAAAAGACAACTTGAACGTTGGATTCAATGAATATGTCAACTGGCCACTTTTTGCAGGACTTATGGCATGGATAAACTATTGTTTATTCATGCACCCAGCCTTCTATAAATAGAAGGCTCAACCAGGAGAAGCAAAGTGAGTTTGAAGCTTATCATTCATACATACATCAAAACTCCATTGCCCTCTCACCCACAGAATTCAAGATTCATTTCTACTAGATAATAATCTTACAATCACCTTGTAAACCATTTTGTTTCAAAGTGATATAAACTTGATAATTCTGTTGGTCTTGTTTCTAGAAAGTCTAATTTCCATTTCCGCACATCTTTTTCACATCTACTGAAATCACTTGCCATATTACGTGAAAAGAAGTTGTTTTAAGGCCATACTGGGTCCAACAGTTATTATTTTGGCAGCGGAAATTTCATCAGGACCGTAATTAGGAAATGTTTATCAGAGTAAAACCACCATATTTTATATTAATAAACACATGGGTAAAACCCAAGTTTCTTATTACAACATGCTTATAGGGATAAACCCTATTTTATTGAATTTAAAACATCGTCTTTTAGGTAACTTTTATAGCCACATTTTTCCAAGCCGTCAGTGCTCTCTAGCTGGCTTTCTTCTAATTGGCTTTTACATTTTGTTACCTGAAACGCGTTTAAAAACATTTGTCAGTGGGAAATACTGGTGAGTGAATCCCAGTTTAATCAAGAAACATTTTATCCTTTAACAGTATTGAGAGCAATCACATTGTTTATTTCTACACAATTACTCATTCAGTATTGTCAATCCTGACTGGTGGGTCATATTACACATTGGCTAACTCATTGTCCAATGGTAATGTGTTCCACATTTTGTATACAAAACCCCAACATACCGGCAGTAATTGAAGAACTACAAAGACTCAATCACTGCTTAATAACATTGTAAAACATTTAAGGTTTTGTGAAAACAATTTACAAAAAGGAGATTACTTACATTGCTGATTTAGGTTTCTTCTAAGGTTTCCTGGAAATTATCTATAATTTACACAATGTACATGCGTTAGTATAATAACATTTTATATTTATATTAACGATACCCTCCCCGATACGGTATTCCAACGACTACGTCGGGCAAAACCTCGACAGTCATTACGGAACCCTGGATCAATCGGGCATCGTATCTAATATGTAACCGGGGTTATAATACTTACAATGGGGCAGAACTTCGTTACTTAGGGGGTATTATACTTGGAAATTATGCTATCTATCAGAAATTTCGAGATTTAGAAAAGAAATTGTAACACCTCGAAAATTTCGGGTTTAATAATAAAATGACACGTGTCCTGTAAGACAAAACGCGTTGAAAAACCCGGATTTAATAAAGATGTTTCGGTAGGATTAAAGTGGCGTCATGTTAAATTGTAACCTCTGAACGACCTCAAGTATAAATCCCAAGACCCGATTAAATGTTGTACCCATCTTTAATTACCCTCAATGCAGAGAATTCTTGATAATAATAGAATTGAAAAGCATGATTTGATCCCACAAGTGAATTGAATGGTAAACCGAGATATACGGGTCTTGCTTTTGAATCCAAAACAAACATATCATTATGGTGGGGTTTGATACTGTGCAAGACCGTTTTGGGAGGTCCATAAGTGCTGATATAGGACCCAAGATCGAAATAATTGGTTACCTTTACGAGACTTCAACAAACAACAACAATTCTTGTCTCAGAAGGGGCTAGCGCACCGCTACATGTGTGGCGTAACGGTGCGCTACCGGTTAAGTCAACTGGCCCATTTTAGCGGGCTAGCGCACCGCTACATATGTAGCGTAACGGTGCGCTAGAGTTGCCCAGCGACAGATTACCTGCTGTTGGCTGTTGTGCGCGAATGTGACCCTCTAATCCGGTTTCTCTTGCATGTGCATGGCCCCTAGACATCCCTAAACACTAGTTACAGATGTTAATCGATTGTGGGATGTCCTAGACTTGGTTGTCAAGCTTTTGTGGTGTCCATGAGCACTATATAAGGGACCATAGTTGCAACAATTGCTACACACATCATTCAAGTGCCATCTGAGCATTGGAGGAGCTTACAATCTGATTCAAGGCCTTCCTAATCATCCATTAATCATCTAGTAAGTTGCTTAACCCTTCTCAATTAATTCTAGCTTCATTATTAGCTTAAAAGTCAATATATCGCGCTTAACGTTTGACTTCGTGATTTAGTATCGATATCTCAGTCGTATGTCAAATTAAACGTACCGTTAGATAGGTAATTATATGGGTATTAAACCCTTATAAGGGCGCGTACCAAGTCCAGACCTAAATAGGTCGTTTGTCGGGTCAAACGTTGACCGAAAAAGTCAACAGAATTACAAAATATGATTTAATGCACGATTAATGATCCGAGAGGTGTGTAACCTGTTTTAACCCTAATATAACATGGTAATAAGTATGAAAACTTGTCTACGCTTGCCCGACGCGACAAATTTCTGTTAAAACCCGGTTCGGAACCGAAAGGCGCAAAAACCTTGACTTTTGCTTTGACTTCGGTTCTGACCCGTTTTAGTTTGATTCGAAGATGCCTTAGTGCTTCATTAGAGTAGGGTTGCATGTTAGTATAAGTCTCTGTACTTGTTTCGTTGATTATCCGATGCATGCACACGTTTCCGTTAATCGCTTAAATTGGACCGTAATGCCCTTATGACCATACAACGAGAATTTTGAAAATGTGGAAGTACAATAATCTTAGTTACTGATTATTAAACATGTACGTAAATTTTCACGTCAATCGGAGGTCTAGATTAGGAGATATGCGCATTAGCGTAAATAATAAGCTTTTTATTAATTAAACGGCGCGATTAGCGCATAGCCTATCTAAACCCGATTTTCGGTACCAAAACTTTTACCCACTGATGTTAAATAATATTTTGGGATTTTTGAAGATTTTTAATTATTTTTAAACTGATCTTAAGCTAGGCTTATCGCATTGATTCGGTTAATACCGAATATGCCCTTTTAGGCCATAAAACGAGTTTTACGAATCCGTTTGATACCAATCCAATTGCCACTGATTTAAAATAATAAATAGAGTGTTTTGAGCCTGTTTTGCTGATCAGAAAACTCAGAATGGTATTTTAAACCGTACGTCGCTTAAAACGGCTTCATACGCGTATTAAACGCATAATTTGGGTTTAAAACCATTTTGGGAAATGAGACTCTTCACCAACTGTTGTGGTCTGTTAAAATTAATAATTTTGCTGATTAAATCAGACCCGTATCTCAGAAGTATTATAAGTCTCTTTTATAACCCTTAAAATGACCGAAATACCCCTACGGGGCGCATTTAGGGATTAAACTCGTTATGAGCATTATGGAAGATATCATAATGATATCACAACATATTTAAAGCGTATTAACTTAGGAAACCTGTTCGTGACCCTTTCGGTTACCCGTTATGCATTATACGCGTTCGGTTCGGTTTATGTAACTAGTTTGCATAAACTAGCCGAAACGGGTCAAACGATATCATTTTTATCTCAAAATCCAGAATGTGAATAGTAAACCCATATTAAACAAGTCCTCAAACTTGTCGGGTCTAAATCACATTCTATCCGGTCTTCGCTTAATCGTGCGTACGAACCGTATCATTAAAACTGACCGGTCTAAGCTTAAGCTTAATTAAAGGCCCGTTAGTATTCTAATAGGTTATATTAAACCTTTGTTCCAGATTAGGAGAACCAATAAAAGCTATCTGCAGTTTATTCAATTAAGGATTTATACTTGCAAAGGTAAATACTTTTAACTTATTTTCCCTATACGGGCTTGGGTTACGGTACATAGCGTACCGCTTGATCGAGCATCAAATCTTCCACGCTTAGTGGTTAATTGAATAATTTGATCGGCTCATTTTAAACAGATGTGTTTACTTTACAGCCTTTGGGGGGTTAATGACCATGTCCCGGATATCCTCGGCATTATCTTACGAGATGGCCACGACCTGAGCACGGGGTGTAGGCGTACACCTGTCAGTGTATAACTCTAGAATTGTGGTGTGTCTATTGATCTTTAACCCGGATACGTTCCGGGCTACTGAACGCATAAGTAACATGTAAATCGTTCACAAGATTATAATATTAAATAATTCTCCCAAGTTAAAAAGATTAATTTTGCCTCTGTGCATTTAATCAATGTGTCAAGATATTTTGTGCCACGTGCATTCAAAACAATTTACAAACTCTTTTTCCAAAATGAGTCAGTTGAATGTATTTACCAGTGTAAACTGACGTATTTTCCAAAGAGGCTAAATGCAGGTACTATACGAAATTGGCTGGATATGTCTCCTTAGCATCAATAGAAGTCTCGCAAGCTTAAGATGCCTAAAAGTCTGTTGAACTATTGTTTCCATTTTATGTTCGATCCTTCTGTGGATAAACTTCCGAATATTGTGATAATTGATATTACAATAATAAATTCGGTTGTATTATATTTTCAATTGCTTCCGCTGTGCTTAATAATATTGTGTTGTTTGACTATTATGTTGCCAACCATGACGTCACGATACTCCCCACCGGGCCCACCGGTGACACGTGGAAAACGGGGTGTGACAGGTTGGTATCAGAGCCAACACTGAGTGAATTAAACACTAGCCTTAGTGTTTAATCTCAGTTACACAATTGCACAATTCTAAACTTCTGAGTCTAGACTTAACTTAGGAATATTCTCAATCCTAATCTTGAAGTTTTGCTTCCAAATTTTTATATATTGGATACGTCGCCAAGCGAAGAAGCTGTAATAAGAATTCTCCACATCTGGAGCCTTGAAATGCTGAGCTTCGTACCGCGACCAGGATGAAACGTGCGACCAAGGAGAAAGCCTTCAAGAATTGAATGAAGAAGAAACTCCTTTGCTGAAGATCGTTTCCTCAATAGTCCTTATAAGGACATATTTACCTTTTCAGTCCCTTCGAGGACGACATTATTCCTTTTAAGTCCCGCTTAGGGCAACTTTATACTTTTATTTTTATATAATGGAATGATTAAGTTTAAAATTTCATTCTAAATAAGAAATATTAAATAAATGGAAAAATAATATTTCCTTTTTGCAAGATCTACCATTATAATAAAATGACAAAATCTAAAAAGGGCAAGACCTAGCTTCGGGTCATATTAAGACCGGCCAAGATGGCAGTTCCGCAATTTAGATTCAGATCCATATTTACACCTCAATTTAAAAATTGTTCTGCGTTAATTATAAATTAAGAATCTTAAGTGTGAAACCTAGCCTCGGGTCAATTATAAGACCGGGCCAAGATGGTAAGACCTGTTAAAAAGATTCAAATCATTAATTAAGAATCTTAAGTGTGAAACCTAGCCTTGGGTCAAATATAAGACCGGGCCAAGATGGTAAGACCTGTTAAAAAGATTCAAATCATTAATTAAGAATCTTAAGTGTGAAACCTAGCCTAGGGTCAATTATAAGACCGGGCCAAGATGGTAAGACCTGTTTAAAAGATTCAATTCCCTGTTAACATCTTAAAACATGTTAACACTCCTGACATATGTGACTCATTTACAATCACACACGTCATTTTTATATAGGATTCTTCAAAAGATTCCTAACCCAGTTTAATGATCCCTGAATCCTGGGTTTACATCAACAATTAAGATGATCATATTTTTAACCATACGTGGTAATATAATGCCTACGGGCCATGCTCATTTCTACATGAGCCAAAAGACAGTGGTAGCTATGACTCCCTGTCAGATAAAGGTAATGAACTAGGTTCAAACCTCAAATGCTTTGATTCTCTGAAATCCTAGCATATAATTTATAATTGTCCTTGTGACTAGGCCTATCGTGCCAGCATACTTCAAATGCTTTGATTCTCTGAAATCCTAGCATATAATTTATAATTGTCCTTGTGACTAGGCCTATTGTGCCAGTATACCTTAAAAGCCTTGATTCTCTGAAATCATAGCTCATAAATTTAAACGTGTCCATGTGACTAGGCCATTTGTGCCATAAATAAAACAGTTAATGTTTTATAATTAGGATAAATTATTATGAGAAATCCTAAATATAAATGATTAATAAATTAACCAAATATGGTCTCTGTTTACCATGGTTAATGTATTTCCCTAAGGGGCAATTCAGTCCTGATACATCTTATCACTTCCAGGATGCATCGTATACTTATCCTTTTTCATTCCTATCCACCGGAAAATTTTCCTTAAGTCCTGATACATCTTATCACTTCCAGGATGCATCGTATACTTAGACTTATGGGCTTCTTCTAATATACGGTGTCGTAGGTTTCCTAATTTTGGTATCCACACTCTTTTCTTATGGAATCTCCAAATTCCATCTGTTCCTTGTTCTAATTCCTTAATCATTCCTTTCAATTTTTCAGTATCATCCTTGATTACTGATTCTTGTGCTTTTCTAATCTGATCATTTAAATCTATTTGCAGATTTAACTTAAGAGAACGTACATTTTTTGGCTTTTCATGATGCTTTCGACTTAAAGCATCAGCAACTACATTTGCCTTTCCTGCATGATACTGGATGTCACAATCAAAATCACTAAGTAACTCCATCCAGCGTCTTTGTCTCATGTTTAATTCCTTTTGCCCAAAAACATACTTTAAACTTTTATGGTCGGTGAATATGGTAAACTTACTACCGTAAAGGTAATGTCTCCAAATTTTAATGGCAAAAATTATAGCTCCTAACTCTAGATCATGGGTTGAATAATTATCTTCATGATTCTTAAGTTGTCTAGAGGCGTATGCTATAACCTTTTGACGTTGCATTAATACACATCCATAACCTAGTTTGGAAGACTCACAAAAGATTACAAAATCTCTAGTTCCTTCTGGTAACGCTAATATGGGTGCATGGGTTAATCTTTGCTTAAGAATTCTAAAGGCTTCTTCTTGCTTTGATCCCCATTCAAACTTAACGGATTTACAAGTTAACTTAGTTAAGGGAATGGCTATTCTAGAAAAATCTGGAATAAACCTTCTATAATAACCGGCCAATCCTAAGAAACGTCTAACCTCAGTTGGTGACTCAGGGGTTTTCCATTTAGTTATCGCCTTGATTTTGGTGGGATCTACATGAATTCCTTCATGATTGACTAGGTGTCCAAGAAATTGTACCTGTTCTAACCAAAACTCGCACTTCGAAAACTTAGCATAAAGCTTTTCTTTTCTCAATAAACTTAGAAGTGCGTGCAGATGCGCTGCATGATCTTACTTGTTTTTAGAATAAATAAGAATATCATCTATAAAGACAATTATGAATTTATCCAAATATGGCTTACATATTCGGTTCATCATGTCCATAAATGCAGCTGGGGCATTGGTTAAACCAAATGGCATAACAGTAAATTCATAATGGCCATACCTTGTTCTGAAAGCGGTCTTAGGAATGTCCTCTTCCTGTACCTTTAATTGATGATATCCTGACCTTAAATCGATTTTTGAGAAAAATCGTGCTCCTTGCAATTGATCAAACAGATCATCTATTCTTGGTAATGGATACCGATTCTTAATCGTGACTTTGTTCAATTCACGGTAGTCAATGCACATACGCATTGATCCGTCCTTTTTAACGAATAAAATCGGTGCTCCCAAGGGTGATGAACTTGGTTGTATGAATCCTTTCTCCAATAATTTATCCAACTTTTTCTTCAGTTCCTGCATTTCAGCGGGTGCCAAACGGTAAGGTGCTTTGGCAATTGGTGCGGTTCCTAGGATCAAATGGATTCTGAATTCAACTTCTCTATCTGGAGGTTGTCCTGGTAGCTCTTCTGGAAATACATCTGAAAATTGGGATACTACTGGAATATCCTTTAATTCGTTTCCTTTAGTGTTAGTGATTATAGAAATCAAATACACTAATGATCCTTTCCTTATATAACTTGCAGTTTTCATCACAGTGATGAATTTTGTGGATTTAGAGAATTTATTCCCTTTAATTGTGATCTTTTCACCCCTTGGTGAATTTACTTGAATTGACTTTTGATCACATAAAATACTGGCTTTATTGGCTATTAACCAATCCATTCCTAACACAACATCAAATCCTGCCAGATTCATTGGATAAAGGTTTGCAATAAATTTCTGATTTAAAATTTCTATTCTTGCTCCCTGCAAGATTTCAGAAATCTTAATGGTTTCACCATTTGCTATCTCTACTAGACATTCTTGTGGAAGTTTAGTTAATGATTGATTAAGAAGTTTGCAAAATGAAGTATTAATAAAACTTTGGTTCGCACCAGAGTCAAATAATACTTTAGCAAAAACATCATTAACTAAAAACGTACCAGTGATCACATCCGGGATCATTTTTGCTTCTTCTGCAGTCAAAACGAATGCTCTAGCATTTTTAGTATTCTTGGCGTTTGTAGCTGGAGCTAACTTTGGATAGTTAGGCTTGATATGACTTTGTTCTCCACAGTTGTAGCATATTCTGTTGTTAGGCTTTTTCCTGCAGTCTTCCTCCTTGTGTCCAGATATTTTGCAAAAGTTACAGTAGATGGAGCATCTTCCTGAATGCTTCCTTTTGCAATACTTACAGTAGGGTGCAAAGGTAGAACCTACATTTTTCCCACGGTTAGAATTTCCAGAACAGAATTCTTGGGTTAGGTTCCTTCTTTGATCCTCTTCTCGTGTACGGACTAATTCATCTGTCAGGGTGTTGGCTAGTTCTATAGCTTCTTCTATGGTTTGAGGTCTAGCTACCTTGACTACATGTCTAATCTCCCCAATTAATCCCCAGATGTAATGGGAGATTAAAACTGGTTCAGGTGAAGCAAGGGTTGGTACTATTCGGGCATATTCAAATAATAATGTAGTATAACCCTTACTATCTACCCCAATCATCCTAAGGTTCAGGAATTTGTTTGCTATATGTTGCTTTTCATTAGGAGGGCATAATTTTCTTTCTACCATGTTTTTAAACTCTTCCCATCCCATATTGTAAGTCCTATCACTTCCCCTTGACTGGAGGATAGTGTTCCACCATTCTAGTGCTAAATTCTTAAACAGATTTGAAGCAAACATTATCTTATCTTCTTTAGCACATTTACTTATTCTTAATACTACCTCAGTCTTTTCTATCCAGCGTAGAGATGCAACGGCCCCTTCATTGCACGAGAATTCCATTGGTTTACAAGACTAGAATTCTTTAAGAACAACCGTAAGAAACGGTTCTCCTTCTTTTGGTAATGAGCATTTGAAGTACATGTCCATTGTTCATGCGTTTTTCAGGTTCAGAGGGTCGCTTAATATCATGTTTACTTTTATTTTCAGCTTCTCTAACTGTTTTGATAATATATGGCATTGCATCTATTATCCCTTGTACCACTGTATGCTGCATGGCACTGTTATCCACTTGGTTTCCATTATTGTTGTTGTTGTTCGGATTCTCATTATCCAAGTTAATGTTACTCTGGTTATTGTTATTCTGGTTTTCCTGGTTTACTTCGTCGTCCATCTGGATTTTAAACATTTACCAATTATTAATATCACAAAATAATTAACAATTTAAGTAACAACCACTCAACACACATATTAACCAAACGCGTCGATCATTGCGACTTTACTCTTTCTATTATAATATGCGTCAAATACACACTAATACTAGAAATTAAAAATTACAATACAATACTACTATGCATCGTTAACCACAAAGTGGGCTATACTACAACATTTATTATGATTATCACACATATATTATATATATATATATATATTATTACCAAATCCACCATCACATTACTGGTCTGGGTTCATCCAGTAATCCATATTGCGCTCGTCGTACTTCCAGACGAGTCGCTCTCCTACCTGCCTCATCCTCTCACTACTCTCCAAGATTTCTTCTCCGAAAGTTCGGAGCTCATGCACATTATCTGCACTCATTGGGGGTGCAGGTGCTGGTACAGGGTCCGGGTACTGGGGTATGGGATTCTCCTGAGGGTAAGGATTCTCTAAAATCTCCCTAATGTATTCATCGTTGTCATAGTAGGGATCTAGAGGGTCCAGACCTGGATAGGCTGCTAAGTTTGGCATGGGTTCGTCGTTTAAGTGGTAGCGCGACACATAATCCCTATGATCATCGAACCACGGATCATAGTCCGGGTCTAAGGGATTAGGAGCTGCTATCCTAGGTATCTCCTCTGGGTTGAAATCATGCATTTCTACTTGATTTCTAGGGTTTTCTTCTATCTCCATCGGCTGAGTAGGGAATAAAGGTAAGGGTTCTGGGGCTACTAGTTGTTCCAGATTTAGGTCAGCAGCAGTTGTTGCTAGGATATGGAAATTAGCTAGGCTTCTATTAAGCATATCCTGTGTATGGGCATCTGACTCTCGCTTAGCAGCTGCTAGGACTCTTTGCTGTTGCAACTTTCGCATTCTTTTCCTACGCTCAAATGCTCCCTTACTGAACCATCCTCTCTTTTTCTGAGGGAATGGCTCTTCAGACTGCGCCTTAAAGATAAACACCCCTTCTTCATTATCAGCAGCATACCTAGAGAGGGCAGGCTGTGAAGAAGTACCTTCACTCCTAGGTGACTCGGACAATTGACGATACACGTCTGAGGGTCCTTGATCACTCATACTGAAAACTAACAAATAGTCAAATAATACACAACAATAAAATACAGATATGCACGTATTTCCATAATTAATTTCCTAACAATTTAAGTAATATAATGGTGTCAGCAGAACAATTTTGTGGCTGAATCAGTGGCTTAGCTCTGATACCACGTTCTGTCGCAACCCCGCCCCCTATCTGTCCCGGGAACGGGCGGCCGCGAGACCAGTTGTGGTGGTATCATTTTGTCTATCATTGTTATTATTTTGGCAGCGTAAATTTCATCAGGACCGTAGTTAGGAAATGTTTATCAGAGTAAAACCACCATATTTTATATTAATAAACACATGGGTAAAACCCAAGTTTCTTATTACAACATGCTTATAGGGATAAACCCTATTTTATTGAATTTTAAACATCGTCTTTTAGGTAACTTTTATAGCCACATTTTTCCAAGCCGTCAGTGCGCTCCAGCTGGCTTTCTTCTAATTGGCTTTTACATTTTGTTACCTGAAACACGTTTTAAAAACGTTTGTCAGTGGGAAATACTGGTGAGTGAATCCCAGTTTAATCAAGAAACATTTTATCCTTTAACAGTATTGAGAGCAATAACATTGTTTATTTCTACACAATTACTCATTCAGTATTGTCAATCCTGACTGGTGGGTCATATTACACATTGGCTAACTCCTTGTCCAATGGTAACGTGTTCTACATTTTGTATACAAAACCCCAACATACCGGCAGTAATTGAAGAACTACAAAGACTCAATCACTACTTAATAGCATTGTAAAACATTTAAGGTTTTGTAAAAACAATTTACAAAAAGGAGATTACTCACATTGCTAATTTAGGTTTCTTCTAAGGTTTCCTGGAAATTATCTATAATTTACACAATGTACACGTGTTAGTATAATAACCCCTTATATTTATATTAATGATACCCTCCCCGAGACGGTATTCCAACGACTACGTCGGGCAAAACCTCGACAGTCGTTACGGAACCCTAGATCAATCGGCCAGCGTATCTAATATGTAACCGGGGTTATAATACTTACAATGGGGCAGAACTTCGTTACTTAGGGGGTATTATACTTGGAAATTATGCTATCTATCAGAAATTTCGAGATTTAGAAAAGAAATGAACGAGCAGACTGAAGGCCCGATGCCCACAATTTATAGGGCTGAAAATTGATGTCCTCACGGCCCGCGTAAGGTTAGGCTAAGGCCTACGCGGCCCGCGTCGTAGGGGTTTAGACCGTAGGTGATCCGGTTCACTAACTAGGTTCAACCCGTTGCTGACACGTGTCAACACCGGGGCTCGCCTGACCCTAGAGCTGTCGCGGCCCGCGTAAGCTCAAGAGATGGCTTACGCGCCCCGCATAAACCTCATTTTTCTTGTTTTATAATTATTTTTAATGGCATAATGTATTTTGGGCTCGGTTTTCACATACGGGGTGTTTTTTGAGACATATAGGGTTTTTTTAAAATATATTAGGATGTCAGAAAAATATTTAGGAGGGTTGTTATAAAAGGAAAGTGATCTTTCCTTGTTGTCTCATTTAATCGACGATAATCTATACATACCCTCCATCCTGTGACGGTTCTCGTTGGTATTAATTTGTTCTTTTCATTAGTTATTACCGTCATACCTCCTTTTTTTGGAACTACTTGGACGGGACTTACCCACGGACTATCGGAGATAGGGTAAATAAGTTTGGCGTCAAGTAATTTGATGACTTCGTTTTTAACCACTTCTTGGACATTTGGATTTACTCTACGTTGTGGTTATATTACCGATTTATAGTCATCATTCATTAAAATTTGTGTGTGCACATGGAAGGACTTATTCCTTTAATATCTACAAGCTTCCAAGCGATCGCATTTTTGTGTTTTTTCAAAATTGAAATTAATTTTTCTTTTCCTAAGCTAGTTAATTTTTGATGAAATTAATTTTTCTTTTCTTAAGCTAGTTAATTTTTGCACATGGAAGGACTTATGCCTTTAATATCTACACAATTATTCCATTAGTACTGTCAATCCTGACTTGTCGGTCATATTACACATTGGCTGACTCATTGTCCAATGGTAATGTATTGTTATCCCGACTTACTACTCACAGTGTAGTAAATTTTGTATACAAAACCCCAACATACCGGCAATAATTGAAGAATTACAAAGACTCAATCACTGCTAAATTACATTGTAAAATAGTTAAGGTTTTGTAAAAACTGTTAACAAAAAGGAGATTACTCACATTGCTGTCTTAGATTTTTCGTAAGGGTTTCCTGGTGATAATCTAAAATTTACACAAATGTACACACGTTAGTATAATAACCCATTTTAACATTAGCAATACCCTCCCCGAGACGGCATTCCAATGAATACGTCGGGCAGAACCACGACAGCCATTACAGAACCCTAGATCAATCGGGCAGCGTATCTAATACGTATCCAGTGGTTATAATACTTTCAACGGAGCAAAACTTCGCTAATTAAGGGGTATAATGCCCGCTTATAAAGCCTAATATTCAGAAATGAGAGAAAAGAAACGAAACGTTTGTGAGCGATTCTCGACTGAAATCCGATGGCCTCTATTTATAGTTGCTGAGTTTGGCTTTGTCGCGGCCCGCGTAACATAGGGGCAGGGCCTACGCGGCCCGCGTTGACTCCAGGTCAACGTGTAGCCCATTCGGATCACTATGTAGGCTCGACATGTGTTGGGCCACGTGGGTGCACCGGGCTGCGCCACATTTTGATCTCTCGCGGCCCGCGTAAGTGTTAAGGTTAGCTTACGCGGCCCGCCTAAACTTAAAAATCAACGAAATCAGGTTTTAAACCTTTAAACCGCCCGCGTAAGGGTTGGGGTGGGGCTACGCGGCCCGCCTCAGCTTAAGTTTCAGATTTTTAATACTATTTAATATATTTGAGGCCCGTTTTCGCGTATGGGGTGTATTTTGGGACATTTTAGAATATATTAGGGTGTCGAAAAAATAATCGAGGGTGTTGGTTTAATTGAGGATTGTTATATCCTCCCCACCTTGTTTTAAAGCTCGTCCTCGAGATCTACTGGAACAAGTGTGGATATTTCCTTTGCATTTCAGATTCAAGCTCCCATGTGTACTCAGGTCCTCTTTTGGAGTCCCACTTCACTTTGACCAGAACTAATCTCTTGTGTTTGAGATTCTTGACTTTCCTGTCTTCGATCTGTAGAGGCCTTTCTACAAACTTGAGTTGTTCATTTACCTCTATATCCTTAAGAGGTATCATTAGCGATTCATCAGCTAAGCACGTTTTGAGATTAGATACATGAAACACATCATGTATCCCTGCCATTTCCTTTGGCAGTTGTAGCTGATAGGCTACAGGTCCTATTCTTCTAATAATCTCAAAAGGTCCAATATACCTGGGACTTAGCTTTCCTCTTTTGATGAATCTTACTACTCCTTTCCAAGGAGATACTTTTAACAATACTTTGTCTCCTACTTGAAATTCCAATGGCTTGTGTCGGTTATCGGCATAGCTCTTCTGTCGATCACGTGCTGCTTTCAGTCGTTCCTTGACTTGAATAATCTTGTCGGTTGTTTCTTGTACTATTTCAGGTCCAGATAGTTGTTTCTCTCCAATTTCTGCCCAACAGACTGGGGTTCGGCACTTTAGTCCATAAAGTGCTTCGAATGGTGCAACGTTGATACTTGTGTGATAACTATTATTATAAGAAATTCTATTAAAGGTAAGTGATCGTCCCAATTACCTCCAAAATCAATTACACAGGCTCTAAGCATGTCTTCCATTGCCTGAATTGTTCTTTCGCTTTGTCCGTCCATTTGAGGATGATACGCTGTGCTCAAATTTAATTTGGTTCCCATGGCTTTTTGGAAACTTGACCAAAAATGAGAGGTAAACCGGCTATCTCTATCAGACACAATTGATAAAGGAATTCCATGTAATGAAACAATTTCATTTACATATAATTTAGCTAGCTGTTCCATACTGAAAGTTTCCTTCATTGGTAGGAAATGAGCTGACTTGGTTAACCTATCTACAATCACCCAGATTGTATCATTACCTTTCTTTGTTTTGGATAATTTAGTAACAAAATCCATTGTTATCAATTTCCATTTCCATACTGGCATTTCTAGTTGTTGTAACAAACCTGAGGGTTTCTGGTGTTCAGCTTTAACTTGTGAACAAGTTAAACATTTAGAAACATAGGCTGCTATGTTTTTCTTCATTCCTATCCACCAAAAATTCTTTCTTAAATCCTGATACATCTTATCATTTCCTGGGTGCATCGTATACTTAGATTTATGGGCTTCTTCTAATATACGATGACGTAGGTTTCCTAATTTAGGCATCCACATTCTCTTTTTATGGAATCTCCAAATCCCATCTATTCCTTGTTCTAATTCCTTAATCATTCCTTTTAATTTTTCAGCATCATCCTTGATTACTGATTCTTGTGCTTTTCTGATTTGATCATTTAAATCTACTTGTAGATTTAATTTAAGAGAACGTACCCTTTTTGGCTTTTCATGATACCTTCGACTTAAAGCAACTGCCACTACATTTGCTTTTCCTTCATGATATTGGATATAACAATCATAATCACTAAGCATCTCCATCCAGCGTCTTTGTCTCATATTTAACTCCTTTTGCTTGAAAACATACCTTAAACTCTTATGATCAGTGAATATGGTAAACTTAATACCATAAAGATAATGTCTCCAAATTATAAGGGCAAAAATTATAGCTCCTAATTCCAAATCATGGGTTGAATAATTTTCTTCATGATTCTTAAGTTGTCTAGATACATAAGCTATAACCTTTTGCATTGCATTAATACACATCCATAACCTAACTTAGAAGCGTCACAATAGACTACAAAGTCTTCAGTTCCTTCTGGTAACGCTAATATGGGTGTATTAGTTAATCTTTGCTTAAGAATTCTAAAAGCTTCTTCTTGTTTTGGTCCCCATTCAAACTTAAGGGATTTACAGGTTAACTTAGTTAAGGGAATGACTATTCTAGAAAAATCTCAAATAAATCTTCTATAATAACCGGCCAATCCTAAGAAACTTCTAACCTCGGTTGGTGACTCAGGGGTTTTCCATTTGGTAATTGCCTCGATCTTTGTGGGATCCACATGAATTCCTTCATGATTAACTAAATATCCAAGAAATTGTACCCGTTCTAGCCAAAACTCGCACTTTGAAAATTTAGCATAAAGCTTTTCCTTTCTTAATAGACTTAAAAGTGCGTGCAAATGCTTTGCATGATCCTCTTTACTCTTAGAGTAAATTAAAATATCATCTATGAAGACAATTATGAATTTATCCAAATATGGCTTACATATTCGGTTCATCATGTCCATAAATGCAGCTGGGGCATTGGTTAAACCAAATGGCATGACAGTAAATTCATAATGACCATACCTTGTTCTGAAAGCGGTCTTAGGAATATCCTCTTCCTGTACCTTTAATTGATGATATCCTGACCTTAAATCGATTTTAGAGAAAAATCGAGCTCCTTGCAGTTGATCGAACAGATCATCGATTCTCGGTAATGGGTACCGATTCTTAATTGTAACTTCGTTCAATTCACGGTAATCAATGCACATACGCATTGATCCGTCCTTCTTTTTAACGAATAAAATCGGCGCTCCCCATGGTGATGAACTTGGCTGTATGAATCCTTTTTCCAGCAATTCATCTAATTGTTTCTTTAGTTCCCGCATTTCAGCTGGTGCCAAACGATAAGGTGCTTTGGCAATTGGTGCTGTTCCAGGCAGTAGGTGAATTCTGAATTCAACTTATCTGTCCGGTGGTAGTCCTGGTAATTCTTCTGGAAATACATCTGAAAACTGAGACACTACTGGAATGTATTTTAGTTCTTTTCCTTTAGTGTTAGTGATTATGGAAATCAAATACACTATAGAACATTTTCTTATATAACTTGCAGTTTTTATCACAGAGATGAATTTTGTGGATCTAGATGGTTTATCTCCTTTAATTGTGATCATTTTACCTTTTGGGGAATTTACTTGGATTGACTTTTGATCACATAAAATACTGGCTTTATTGGCTATTAACCAATCCATTCCTAAAACGATATCAAATCCCGTCAGATTCATGGGATAAAGGTTTGCCATAAACTTTTGATTTAAAATTTCTATTCTTGCTCCCTGCAAGATTTCAGAAATCCTAACAGTTTCTCCATTAGCTGTCTCTACGAGACATTCTTGTGGTAGTTTAGTTAATGACTGGTTTAGCAGTTTGCAAAATGAAGTATTAATAAAACTTTGGTTTGCACCAGAGTCAAATAATACTTTAGCAAAAACATCATTAACTAAAAACGTACCAGCTATCACGTCTGGAATCATCTTGGCTTCATCTGCAGTCAGAACAAATGCTCTAGCATTTTTAGTGTTCCTGTTGTTCATAGCTGGAGCCAATTTCGGACAGTTTGTCTTAATGTGACCTTTTTCTCCACAATTGTAGCATAATCCATTACTGGATTTTCTCCTGCAATCTTCTTCCTTGTGTCCTGGCATCTTATTGAAATTGCAAAGAGTAGAGCATTTTCCCGAATGCTTTTTCTTGCAGACCTTGCAGAAAGGTGCAGAGGTAGAACCCATATTCCTACGATTGTAATTCCCAGAATGGAATTCTTGAGTAAACCTTTGGGTTAGGTTTCTCCTCTGTTCTTCTCTAGTACGGATTAATTCATCTGTCAAGGTATTCGCTAGTTCTACAACTTCTTCTATAGTTTGAGGTCTAGCTGCCTTGACTACATGTCTAATCTCTCCAATTAATCCCCAGATGTAACGGGAGATTAATACTGGTTCAGGTGATGCAAGGGTTGTCACTATTCTAGCATATTCAAAGAATGTAGTAGTATACCCTTTACTATCTACCCCTGTCATTCTTAAGTTTAAGAACTTATTAGCTATCTGTTCATTTTCATTGGGAGGGCAGAATTTCCTTTCTACCATATTCTTAAATTCCTCTCATTCAATGTTGTAAACTCTATCACTTCCTCTTGATTGGAGGATAGTGTTCCACCATTCTAAGGCTGAGTTCTTAAATAGATTAGAAGCAAACATTATTTTGTCTTCTTCAGCACACTTGCTTATTTTTAAAACAGCCTCAGTCTTCTCTATCAAGCGTAGAGCTGCAATGGGTCCTTCATTGCCCGAGAATTCTATTGGTTTGCAAGACCAGAATTCCTTGTAAGAACAACCGTAAGACACAGTTCTTCTTCTTTTGGGAATGGGCACTTGAAGTACGGGTCCATTGTTCACGCTGTGCTCTGGTTCAATTGGTCGCTTACTGCTATGTTTACTTTTATTATTTGCTTCCTGAACCGTTTGAATAATAAATGGCATTACATCTATAATTCCTTGTGCCACTATGTATTGAACAACACTATTATCCATTTGGTTTCCATTGTTATTGATGCTCGGATTCTCATTAACCACGTTAATGTTACTCTGGTTATCGTTATTCAGATTTCCTTGATTTCCTTCATCGGCCATCTGAATTTTAAACATTTACCCCGTATTAATATCACAAAATAATATTTAATATGGTCAATCACATGACACGCAATTTAGCCAAAAACGTCGATCATTGCGACTTTTACTCTATTTCCATATACTATGCGTCTATTACACACTAGTACTGAAATAAAAATTACAATACCAACTGAAATAGAAGTACACTAATAGTAATAGGCATCCATACACACGTATTTTATTTGATTTTTATTTTATTTTATTATTATTATTATTATATTATTATTACTATTACCATCTCCTCTATCATATCACGGGTATGGATTCATCCAGAAATCCATATTGCGCTCGTCGTACTTCCAGAAGAGTTGCTCTCCCACCTGTCGCATTCTCTCACTGCTCTCTAAAATTTCCTCACCAAATGTCCTAAGTTCTTGTATGTTTTCTGCACTCATTGGGGGTGCAGGTTCTAGGACTGGGTTCAGAATCTGGGGTGCGGGTTCCTGGTGTGGGGGTGTAGGTGCCTGAAATTGGTAAGGATCTTCTAAGATCTCCCTAATGTATTCATCATGGAAATAAGGATCTAAAGGGTCCAAACCTAGGTAGGCTCCAACGTTCTGCATGGGTGTGTCTTCATGTATCGGGTAGCGTTGCATATAGTCCCTAACGTCATCCCACCAGGGATCGTAATTTGGGTCTAGGGGGGTTTGGTGCAGGTACCCTAGGGATTTCTTCTGGATTGAAGTCATGCATCTCTACTTGGTTTTCAGGGTTTTCTATCTCCATGGGTTGGTCAGGGATTGGTGGTTGTGGTTGGGGTGCTATTATTTGCTCCAGATTAGGGTCAGCTGCAGTGGTTGCTAAGATATGGATGTTGGCTATACCTCTATTTATCATATCCTGGGCATAGGCATCTGTCTCTCTCTTGGCTGCGGCTAGTACCCTCTGATCTTGTAACTTTTTCATACGCTTCCTATGCTCGTGTGCCCTTCTACTGAACCATCCCCTCTTTTTCTGAGGAAATGACTCCTCTGACTGAGCCTTAAACGCAAAGATTCCTTCTTCCGTATCAGCAGAGTACCCAGAGAGGGCAGGCTGAGAAGAGGAGGTGCCTTCGCTTCTAGGCGAACCAGACAATTGATGGTATGCGTCAGATGGTCCTTGGTCGCTCATACTGTAAACTAACAGATAGTCAAATAACACATAACAATAAAATACAGTTATGCACGTATTTCCGTAATTTATTTCCTAACACTTTTCATTTTGATGTCAGCAGAACACCTCTGTGGCTGAATCAGTGGCTTAGCTCTGATACCACCTCCTGTCGCAACCCCCGATCCCTGATCCCCGGGAACGGGCGGCCGCGAGCTAGTTTTGGTGGTATCGTGTATAGTCTAATTTGGCAGCGGAATTTTTCATCAGGACCGTAGTTAGGAAATGTTTATTAGAGTAAAATACCACCATTTATATATAAATAAACATATTGGGATGAAACCCAAGTTTTTATTACAAACTAATTTATAGGGATAAATCCCATTTTATTCGAATTAAAATGCCTTCTTTATTTAGGTAACTTTTATAGCCACTTTTCCAAGCCTTCAGTGCTGTCCAGCTGGCTTCTAATTGCCTTTCACATTGTGTTACCTGAAACGCATTTTAAAAACATTTGTGAGTGGGAAATACTGGTGAGTGAATCCCAGTTTAATCAAGAAACATTAATTTAATTTAAACAGTATTGAGAGCGATTACAATGTTTATATCTACACAATTACTCCATTAGTACTGTCAATCCTGACTTGTGAGTCATATTACACATTGGTTAACTCATTGTCCAATGGTAACGTATTGTCATCCCGACTTACTACTCACAGTGTAGTAAATTTTGTATACAAAACCCCAACATACCGGCAGTAATTGAAGAATTACAAAGACTCAATCACTGCTAAACTACATTGTAAAATAGTTAAGGTTTTGTAAAAACTGTTAACAAAAAGGAGATTACTCACATTGCTGTCTTAGATTTTTCGTAAAGGTTTCCTGGTGATATTCTAAAATTTACACAAATGTACACGCGTTAGTATAATAACCCATTTTAACATTAGCAATACCCTCCCCGAGACGGCATTCCAATGACTACGTCGGGCAGAACCTCGACAGCCATTACGGAACCCTAGATCAATCGGGCAGCGTATCTAATACGTATCCAAGGGTTATAATACTTACAACAGAGCAGAACTTCGCTAATTAGGGGGGTATAATGCCCGCTTATAAAGCCTAATATTCAGAAATGAGAGAAAAGAAACGTTTGTCAGCGATTCTCGACTGAAATCCGATGGCCTCTATTTATAGTTGCTGAGTTTGGCTTTGTCGCGGCCCGCGTAACATAGGGGCAGGGCCTACGCGTCCCGCGTTGACTCCAGGTCAACGTGTAGCCCATCCGGATCACTATGTAGGCTCGACATGTGTTGGGCCATGTGGCCGCCCCGGGCTGCGCCACATTTTGATCTCTCGTGGCCCGCGTAAGTGTTAAGGTTAGCTTACGCGGCCCGCCTAAACTTAAAAATCAACGAAATCAGGTTTTAAACCTTTAAACCACCCGCGTAAGGGTTGGGGTGGGGCTACGCGGCCCGCCTCAGCTTAATTTTCAGATTTTTAATTTATTTTTAATACTATTTAATATATTTGAGGCCCGTTTTTGCGTATGGGGTGTATTTTGGGACATTTTAGAATATATTAGGGTGTCAAAAAAATAATCGAGGGTGTCGGTTTAATTGAGGATTGTTATAACGGCCCCATGTTCAGGCTACTGTAAATGCAAAAACAAACTAAAATGCAGAAAAATGCGCGCGTTTTAAAAAGGTTTTGAAAAACTGATTAGGCCGTTGATTTTAAGCTTTCTTAAAATCCTTGTGTCCCCGGCAACGGCGCCAAAAACTTGATGCGTGTCGAGTGTGATATATATTTAAGTATATTTTAAGCCCTTTTTAACACTTTAGTCAAGTTTTAAATTTTTCAAACACGATATTTACTAACACTAAACACACATATGGGCAAGTGCACCCATCGTGAGCATAGTATAGCTTTGGTATGATACCGAGGTCGTCTAAGGACACAAGAGCTTTTAGTACCGGTTTATCCTCAACGTCTAATTATATCAAAAATTTAGAAAAAGGTTTTTAAATAAGAAAATAAAACTAAGTAAAAATGCCGAAAATAAAAATAAAATTAAAAACAGATAGACAAGATGAATCACTTGGATCCGACTCGCCTTTTGTGTAACCTTTGATTATTTCCGCAAACTTTTGCACTTTTTAAGAGATTATCTTAGTTATAGTAGTATGCCCCTCTTTTGAAGGTGATGTTACCCTCAATCCAGTAGTTTGAGTCAGCAAGGATACAATCCTAAAGGGTTGGATTATTGAAAGATAATTAATTAAGTTATTAATGCATAATGTGGTAGGCCCTTCTTTTGAATGTGACGTTACCCTCGGCTAAGTAGTTTGAGTCAGCAGGGATACAATCCTAAATAGTCGGGTTAAAGTTTTAATAGTAGTTTACATATGAGGGGATCAAGGAGTTTGGACCCCCGCCATCCAATACCAGTGGGTATTGAAGGAGGTCCTACTAAACTTGACCCAGGTCCTTGCAGGATCTATACAATGAACAAGGTAAGATGCTTACCAAACCATTCCCTTAACCCCCGACCAAGTAGCCAACATATCTCCATATAGACCGTGGAGATATGAATGGTGAAAATCTTTTATTTTATATAGACAGTAAAATAATGCCAAAACACCACGGACAAATGATAAGGAAGATTCACCTTCAACATAAAAAACTAGTTATTAAAGTCATTAATACATAACCAAATAAAAAGTGCAAAAAGATTAAAAATAAAAAGTATTACACTAAATGCTTGTCTTCACCAAGTGATGTAAGAGACTTAGGCAAACATGGCCTTTGATTATCAAGAACTCTTACGATCAATCTCGGATCCCGAGACTACTCACACACTCTATGATGGATGATGGTGGTGGATGTGGGTTGTGATGGTGGTGGTGGGTGGGGGAAGTGTGAGAGAGGTGGTTTGCCAAGGGATGATTTGCAAGTGAGCCAAGCACCCCTATTTATAGCCTGCACAGAAGCCCGGACACGGCCCCGTGCCCGTTGGGCATGGCCCCGTGTCCACCCATCTTCTCTTTCTTCATTAATTGCAGTTTGTCTGCATTAGTTGACCACACCCCCGTGTCCGCTGGGCACGACCCCGTGTGCAGAAGCGTATCTGTACTATCAAGATTTTCCTAGATTCTGCGAATCATAGCGTTGACCACGACCCCGTGTCCACTGGCCACGCCCCCGTGCTGGGAAATAGAAGCTTCTACAGCTTTGTCTTTTCTGAGACACTTGGGCACGCCCCCGTGCTCTCTGAGCACAGGGCGTGTTCAGCCTTCTGATGTCTTGTTTTTGCTTGGGAAGATGCTGTCGAGGGGTCGGGCATGTAACGTTTATTCCTTTTCTTGTATTATTGTTAGAATTGGCTGCATTTTTGCTTCTTTTGTTCATTTAAACTCATTTATCCCTTAAAATACAAAAGGAAGACAAAAGCACACTTTTTCCAACATTAGTACTAAAAAGGGTTAGTTTTATGTCTTATTTAATGTAATTTATATGTTGCATTTTGCACACATCACCTGGCCGATATCAAAATCCCACGTATCCACTCTCTCCACTTCAAAGGAAATTCCATTTGTTCAAGAACCGAGAGCAAAAAGTCCCAATTAACGTTATCGTATGCTTTTTCAAAATCAATTTTGAATAAAAACATTTTCTTTCCACGCTTCTTTGCCCAGGCAATCACCTCGTTAACCATTAAAGGACCATCCAAAATGTTTCTCCCGGTCAAGAAAGCCGATTGTGTTTCCGAAACAACTTTACCCATTACCGTCTTCAATCTATTTGCCAAAACTTTAGACACCACCTTGCTTATGATCCCGGTCAAGTTTATTGGCCTAAAATCAGATAATTCGACCGGGTCACCAACCTTCGGAATCAACGTAATAAACGAAGATCCAACCCCTGTACTAAACCTTCCAACATCGTGGAAATGACTCATTAACTCATTAAAATCGTTTTGAAACAAGAAGGTTTAAATACCAATTGGGTGGTGATCCACTGGTAAAGGTAGAGCTTTTAAACACTTCAGTTTGAAAAAGGAAAATTTTGAGTTCAACTCTCACAATAAAGACTAAAAGAAATTTATGGTTAAAAAGAAACAAGTAGGTTGAAACATGATAGAAACATTAATATCACTTTATATTTTGAGTAGAGTTTTATTTTTTTATTTTTTTTTTGAAAAGCAAACTTCATTCAAAACCAAAAAACACAAGCTATCATCAAGAAGGGGATAGCAAGGTGAAAAACCACCAATCCAAGAACTTACATTACCTTAAAAGAACGCCATCTCTCCCACTCTACAATTTCACCTTTAAATCTATGTTTATACCACAAAAAATGCCAACGACTTGACATCCGCAACAATGTCCGCCACAGTCGAGTTCTTACCGGAAAACAACTTCTCATTTCTGGCCCTCCATAACCTCCAGCTGGCGATGATGAAAATACCCTGAAGCAGGCTTTTCTTATACCCTTCCGCTGTACAGAACTCGTGCAGAGCAACAACATCCTTCACACTGAAAACATAGATCTCTGGTATCCAACACCAAACAGAAATGCTATGCCAAACGCCTGCAGAAACGCTACAACCTGTAATAATATAATCGATTGTTTCTTCCTCTTCTTCGCACCACGCACAAACGTCATTGTCCACTTGAATATTTCTTTTAATCAACGCTGTCTTCGTCGGGAGCCGATCTAAGAAGGCACGCCACATAAAAATATTACACTTATTAGGAACCCACTTACTCCATTTAAAACCGAATTGATCTGCATTGTTACTCTGACCACGCATCCATCTCTTTGTCCTGGAAACCGAAAAAACTATGTTTCTACTATCGTTCCATTCCCATTTATCATCTCTATCTTCCAACACGCAACCACCCAGATCATCTTCCAATTAGCTCCTTTCTGCCAGCTCCACATCCAAGCCCATGGCTGAATTCCAATTCCACTTAATCTTTAACCCATCTTCAGACCACTCGCATCTATCCACAACAACACACAACTTGATTTTTTCTCTTCTAAACAGGTTAGGAAACCTTTCCTTCAACGGTTGTTGTCCTAACCAAGTATCAATCCAGAAACGAATTTGAGTCCCACTCCCAACCATGCCCCAAATCATAGAACTAACCCTGATCCCTTGTATCTTAATTTTATTAAAAACATTGACTATCGTTTTCCAAACCCCCGTCAAATCATTATGGACTGGAGCCACCCCCACCTACGGCTCGACCCATGAAGAGAATCAACAACCTTTCTCCATAACGAATGATTTTCCGTGAAGTATCTCCACAACCATTTTATCAGCAACGCCTCATTATCTACTTTTAGAGCCGACAAACCCAGCCCACCTTCTTTAATTGGTTTCGTGACTATCTCCTAAGAGACCTAACTCATTTTTTTCACCTCCTCCGAGCCTCCCCAAAGAAAACGCCTCATTAGCCCTTCCAAAGTGTCGATGACTCTAACTGGAGCCTTAAATAAGGAAAAGTAATAAGTCGGCAAGCTGTCTAAAACGGACTTGATCAAAGTAACTCTCCCTGCTATAGACAAAGTAGACGCTTTCCACTTCGACAGCCTGCGCCTAAAAATATCAACCACAGGATCCCAGTTTGCCACCCTATTCATATTAGCCCCCACCTTAATTCCTAAATACATAAACGGAAGACCATCCGATTTGCACCCCAAAGCATCAGGTTTCGAACTCACCTCCTCACTATTGACTCCGACCCCGTACACAACCGACTTATGAAGGTTGATTTTCAGACCGGAACACTCAAAAAACACCCGAAGAATCCTCTTCATCTTTTTAAAATTGAAATCTGAACAATCACCCACCAGCATGGCGTCATCCGTATAAAGCAAATGAGAAAGATTCGGACCATCTCTGAGTAACCGAACCCCGTGGAAAGCCCCTATGAGCCCCGCCTTATTCATTAAGACTGAAAACCCCTCCATAACCAAAATAAACAAGAAAGGAGATATAGGGTCACCTTGACGAATCCCTTTTTCACAATCGAACTCGAAAGTTGGTGACAAGTTGACCAAAACTAAGGGTCTAGCCGACATCAAAACACCCCGAATCCAATTATTCATTAAGCCTGAAAACGTCCCTATGTCTTTAATTAGAGTTTTTTCATGTCACTTTATTAGCTTTTTTAGAGTTTCTTTATCTAACTAAATTCTTAGTTAAGTGAAATTCTTTACCAGGCTCTTCAGGGTGACAAACTCTTGAGTAGAGTTTTTGCGTTACTTGATTAACTTTTATTGGAGTTTATAATTGAATCCTAAATTAAGTAAAACTTTTCACTATCCATTACTCTTGTAAAAATGTGCCTTATCTGAGATATAAAGGAAATATACAAGAAAGATACATAATAATTATACATGGAAGTAGTTTAGAGGAGTGAATACTTGAAGACCTATATGTGGTGGAACTAAATAGAGAGCATTACTATCTACACAATTCCACTACCTTCGCATCCTTATCCATTCCTCATGATCTAACACTACAATTTTACCTAGTGTAGCCTCGGGCGTGTGAGCAATCTGCGACAGTACAGACTATTTTGGTTTTGTACCTTGTGAGACAGATGCGTTGCTAAGTAGAGGTGCAAAATTTGTATTAAGGGAAGCGTGTGACATTCACCACATAGCATGGTTAACAACTATATTAACTACAACATTGTTGCTATTATGATACATTGACCAGACCTTTATTTGTGTAAACATATCCTTATAATAGGTGAACTTACTATGTTAGTAGGAAGCTCAAAACAAAACTAGAGGTACCCTGCTATTTATAGAAACTTCTAGGACGTGATGAGCGTTGGCGAATAACTAGTATTTGTCCAAATATGGAAAGTACTATCAACAAAGCCCTAATCATATCAAAATAAATTTATTAGTAGCTAATTATATCCAAAAACGATGAAATTTTTCTTAAATGGAAAATTCGGTTTCAAAACCAACAACAATCGTTACATGTGTAACACAACTAAAACCGAACACATCAATATTTATTATTTGTAGTAACCTAAACCCAAAAATACCAAAGAGTTTCCTTAATTGAAAAAGCTTAGTTGGAAAACTGACAAAATTGTTGCATATGTAAAACAATTACCATTTTTAGCAGTTTAAAGCCTAAATAATTAAAATTATTGTTTAATTAATTGACCATACATATTGATAGACATAACTTCTATTTATTTATTAAATAGATAGAAGATTTAGAACTAGACTTAACAATAAAACGCTCTGAAAAACCCACATACGACGAAGACTTTTTGTTTCGTCTGGAAGAAAAGGTATTATCCATGCATATTGATATGTATGTTCCATAAAAAGTTTTGTATTCTTAATTAATTGTTTTTCAAACATAAAAAATAATATAAATATTTTATTATTTCGGAATTAATTTATTACTTGCCGGAATATATTTATCTATAATATACATTATTAAGGAGGAAGGATGGGCACAAAAGTAATTTACACACATTTTAAGATGACATGTGAAAGGTTTCATTCACAAATCCATCTTTGACCTAAGTCATTCCTAAAGTGCCCTTACTCACACAAAAAGGCACATGATGTATGTATTTAGTTTTAATTCATCAATCACTCGAAATTGATGATTACCCATTTAATTCAGTTTTAATTCGATTCCTCATATACATCTGTTGCTGAATTATCTTTCTGATCATCGGTATGTTCTCATTGTAGTTTGGTGAATCATGTGCCCTTGTTCTGCTCTCATGAATTTGGTATATATTTAACGTGTTTGCTTCAATTTTGGTGGATATTTTGCTTGATTTTGTAATTTATGTCGGCCTTTAATGTAATGAAAATTGATAGTGATCATGTAGCTTGTGTGATTTTGGACTCTGGTTTGCTTAATAGTTAATAGCTTATACAGACAATGAAAGAAGCGCTCGGTGTAGGCCATACTTTAGCGTTCCTTTTTGCACTTAAGGCGGCTTTGTCGCGACTCTTAACTACATAGGTTTGTTTGCACATAATTTTCCAACAATGACATCCCTTTCCTTTCTCCCAAGAAGATTAGACGTGATTGCTTTTTGTGGTTCTTAATTAACCACCTAATGTTAAATGTTAGTTTGTGATGGTTTATATTTAATCATCTATAATGTTTGTAGAAATTTGTCTTTATGTTTTTTCTACTATGTAGAACAAACATTTTTTGTGCTTGATGTTTATTAGAGTATCTACGGATATGTGTAAATTTTGAGATAAATTCTCCTTTTTATATTGTATTAGCATTTAGCACTTTAGTAGTGCCAGCTCGATTGTTGCACAAATTTATTTGTACATAATATGACTACTATGAATCCACACATCTATCAACCAAATTCATGTAACAATTGTACTTACTAAATTTGATGTTATGATTGGTGATTTTGCTTTTGCTAAAACACAACCTCTTAAGACCACCCGTAGTCGGGCGTTTTTTTTTTAATTTCCTAAACACGCCCAATAACGCCCAGAGCCGCCCCTGGGCGTTATTCGCGAAAAAAGCCCCCTTGGCGTTGTTTGAAACACGCCGAATTCTTGCCTTGTTTGTCGAGTTTACCGTTCAACGGTAACTTAATTTAATATTTTTTTCCCATTTAACACTATAAAAACCCACTTTTATCCCACTTTACATCCACATTTTTTATAAAATACTCATTCTCAATCTTATTTTATCTCTACTTCTTTTATATTTTATAAAACCATGAACCCATTCCGACCCCCATTTTGGTGTCCCCTCAAGACCCGGAAACCCGAACACAACCCAACCGCAACAACCCTTTAACCTTCAAGACATGGACCCAAACATGTTATCGTACGCGGCTTTCTTGAGTGGCTCTACTCCTTTCATGCCACCCACTTTCGGCTTTGGCCAAGCCGGCGGCTCTCAACCATAACAACAACAACCCGAACCCGATATGGATATCGTGCCAGAGACGCAACCCAAACCGCGAGAGACATCGAAACGCGGAAAAAGGTCACATAAAAAGAAGGAACCGAACGAACCTCGTCGTAAGCATACTTACGTTATTTGGACGAAGGACGAGGAATTCACGTTGGTTCGGGCGTGGGTGGATGTTTCGGAGGACCCCGATATTGGTTAGTTTTATTTTTTTTTTACTTTTTTTTCCTACACGTCGATTTTATTTTATTTTTAACGTACAACTTTTTTTCTCTATTTGTAGCAAACTTTCAAACGGGTCCCGAATTTTGGAATAGGATTCGTGCACACATTTATAGCACGTGGGGTAAGGGTGAACATCGTGACAAGGATTCCATTTGTAGCAAATGGACCGACATCAACAACAGATGTCACTTCTTCCAAGAAGTTTATCAACGTAACTACGATAATCGGCCGAACAGAGAAAGTGACGTCGGGGTTTTAACGAGGACTATGGAAGA
The DNA here is from genome assembly GCA_030545235.1 of Helianthus tuberosus. Classification (NCBI taxonomy): domain Eukaryota; kingdom Viridiplantae; phylum Streptophyta; class Magnoliopsida; order Asterales; family Asteraceae; genus Helianthus; species Helianthus tuberosus. The sequence continues at coordinate 180,509,509 of CM060409.1, forward strand.
GTACGAGAAAACGAAAGGTGTTTTCCCGTACTATAAGTGTTGGGAACTACTACGAAAAAGTCCAAAGTGGGCGGGCGTAGTGACCATGACGTCGAGTAGTAGACGCCGAGCTAAACGGTCAAAAACGTCATCCTCCGTTGATCTTGACACACCAACTTCCGATGCCTGCAATGTCGATCTAAATGTTGTTGTGGACGTTGACGAGCAAGTTGAAGAAGAGTTAGCCCGGCCGCCCGGTAAAAGAAAAGATAAGCGAACCGGAAAAACCGGTGGAGTCGTCTTCCGATCTCGAGTTGAAGGAAGATTTCGAGGAGATGAACCATCGTCTCCAACACATTCGAGACCTCGGCCACCAACGTTTGGAGAGTATGAAAGAACGCGTCGCCGAAAACAAAAAGTTTAACGAGATGCAAGCGGCGAGGCAAATGGAAAAGAACATTGAGTTTTTGTCCAAACCGATCGACCACCTCTAAGGCGACGCGTTGATCCTTGCGCAAATGCATCGCCAAAAAAATCGGACTCTAGATCATCATCTTTTTTTTTAACTTTATTTTTTTTATTTTCAGTTTTTTTAATTCAGTTTTTTTTCACGTAGTGTAATTTTTTTTTTTAAATTAATGAAGTATTTTAAGTTTTAAATTTAAAAAAATAAATAATTGTGTAATGATTAGATGAGCGTTATTGGGCATTATTCCCACTACGGCACTTTTGCAATAACGCCCAATAATGCTCCTATGCTGACTTGACTACCACATGGCAAAAAACGCCCAAAGGTGGAGCATTATTGAGCTAACGACTACGCATGGTCTAACATGCCATAAGTTTATAGTGTGTGGCAACGGTAAAACACCATAGCCAACTTTCAATTCAATGCAAGTGTACCACAACAAAATCAAATCTATAATGATATTTACCTTTATTTAGTATGATACTCCCCTTCTCATCGCAATATAACATATCTTCTGAATTTCCATTTTTTAGAAAAAAAGTTGACTACAAAACTTAGTCAAATACTTGTAAACACTCGGGTTAGACTGTTGTATCTTTTTTAAATTCTTTTGGTAGTCCTAAAAAGTATTTATCTCATACATATGGTTCTCAACTTTTGAGAGAACTCCAGTAATATATTTCAACATGGCCAGTTTCAGTCAAATATATCAAAAGAGTTTTTTTTACACCTTTACATGTAGGCATTTGTGAACATTGTTCTCGCATTGTGTGATGCTCGAGAATCGGTTGTCATGTTTGCACCGTACTACTTCAACGCGTGCATGTCATTCCAGATGACAGGTGTTATCGATATTCTTGTGGGTCCTGGTGGTCCAAATACGCAGGGCCGTCTTTGAGGGAGTGCGGGGTGGGCGACGGCCCAGGGCCTAGTCTTCCCGAGGGCCCGGATACATATTTTTATTAAAATTTTATTATATATACACTGAATGAATAAACTAATAAGAATAACGTAAATTAGTGAAATGATATAAATAAAACAAGCTTTCTTATATGACTTCAGCCCAAATCCAACATAACATGTTGTGGGCCTCAACCACATAAACAATCATTTGATCAATGACAAAAAGCAATTCTATTATATGCGTTAAATCTATTATAAATTTTTCTTCTGAACTTGATATGATTAGATTATAACTTATTATTATTTTTTTTAAATGTTATTTCTTAATATTTGATGTTTTCTAAAAGAGCTGGTTGAACCTATATAAGAAACATTTTCATATCTATACATAGTATTTGTTTTGTCTTTGTGTTCATAACAATTATTGTCGCTTTATAGTCTATAGACTTTTTACACATAAGTCATTGGCATTATATTCTAGGGGCCCGATTTTTTTTCTCGCCCTGGGCCAAAAAAAAATTCGAGAATTTCGAAGAGGGCCCTGCAAATACGCTTTACACTGATGCAGGTTAAAGCTCTATTATATTGTTTTTGTAGGTCTCTTAGGAGTTGCTACGATGATTCTTGAAAGAAGCTATAGATGTTATTGGTAGCATGATGTAAATATTGGGTGATGTATAGATATCCTAGAGGCCTTAATGGGTGGTTCGTTAGTTTGGATAACATGTCAAAAAGGGTTTTTTGGTACATGCTAAATTGGCCAGGTTGAACCGAGATACTTTCGATATGAAAATTAGGTATCTCTTATAAACAATGTGTGTTGGTATTATTATGAGAAAGTATACATTACAACAATACTCTAATTTTTTTTCGTAACTATGTTAACAACACTTAAGGCGAATTATGCCCCATGCAATTATAAACCGTGGTTGTGATTTTTCTAGTGTCAATCCATGAAACGAGAGTAACTATAAGAATTTGTTTTTACATTTTGTAGGGTGGTGAAAAGTTGGGCTATGCAATGAAACAATGGCTTCTACATTTTGCAAGTTGTTTGAAGTGAAATCGTACACTGCGTCACATCCCACGAGTTTTTTCACTATGTTATATTTAAGATCTTGTAGACAAATTAATTATAAAGAATAATAAAATTATATATTAAAGTTACTATATTAATAATCCATCAAAATTAATTTTTATTTTTACTTTTACTTTTATGCCATCTTTGTTAACTTACGTTCGTTATTAAAAAAAATCTAATTACAGAATTATATATAATTTATTTATTTCGACCATTTGTTATAAATTTTGTTTAAGATGGCGTCTTGTTTAAAATATATTTTATATGGTATTGTAGGCTATACGAGTGTCATAACGTACCGGTACCGTGACGAACTGGACCAATTTCGATCGAACGTCAGTATCAGTGTGTCACTATTGTCGGGACAAGTACCAGTGTTCGATTTTAAGATTTCGATCTATGTAAAACAACGTGTACGTATCTTTTTGCCATAAGACAACTTTAGTTTTTTGGTTTCTCACTTTCGATTGCTATAGCGAGTGCCGGTATCAACCGAAATCTCGCCGCATCGCGTGGGATACCCCACTATATTAAAAAATACATTCTATTTTATTTGTGTTTTTGGACTAAAGGACTAATTAATAAACCAAAATTAATCAAATTTAACATAAAATGTGTTTTGTAATTTTAAAGAAGATAGTTAAAAATTTAGATGTAAATTGTCGACTCCGCCGCAACGTGGGGTTTCCCATTAGATAAAAAAAATGTTGCAGTATACTATATAATGTTTATCATAAGGATTTCCATGTTTATCATAAGGGTTTCTTGTGCGTTGCAGTCGTGAAGCGCGAGTGCTTTTATATATACACACAAAAAGTATATATAATTTTTTAACGTTTTTAGGTTTAAATTATGTTCTCGACTCATATTATCGACTCCACTGCAACGCGCGAGTTTCCAACTATAAGTACTAACGTATCAAAGATCAGAGTTAGGAGATTTTATAGCACGTCTTGGCGGCTTGCTACCATGACATAAACATGATTAAACAATATAAAAATAGACATTGATATATATCTATTAATTCATAACATGATGAATAGTAATATAATTTTGTCTTTTATGGTTTGTGTTTTGGTGTTTTTTAGCTTTAGGGTTTTTTTTTTCTATTTTTGTTTTATAAGGGTTTTTTTTTTTTTTATGATTTTGTCATAAAAAGTTAAACAAGCTTAGTTTTTTTATTAGTTTTTGTTTTTATGCTTTTTTCTGAATTTGGTCATCATTCGGTTGCTACTTGACATAGTGTTTGATGGTCACATTTGGTCCTTTGTTTTATTTCGTTCGGTTGCTATTTTGCACGGTGTTTGATAAGTTTTATGTTACGTAAGCCACTTGGTGTTAAAAATTTGTGTTTTTGTTTTATGTTTTATCCCGGTTTTTGTTGTGGTTCGGTTGCTACTTATTACACTTTTATGCCCCGACCCCACAACGCTGTAACACGGTATTACATCCACGCCCCGCAACACGAGGGGTGTTAAGACTAGTTTCAACAAAAAAAAGGAATATATTATTATGTTAAATAAATAGTCATAATAGTTTAAACGTCACTTTAATTGAAAGCAACATATTACATGTGGCTGTTGCCTGCGATGTATAATACGGCATGCTAAACATTAACAAAACAAATAGACATTTTAGTAATAGAAATATATATTATTATATTCAATAACAAATGATAGTTCAAGCGCCACTTTAAAAGACTGATGTCTATAACGACAAAGTCATTTAATTATGTCGATGTTATCTATATTATACAACTACTATGGTCTATGGATCCATGTTGTAAAAAACACTATTATGTTATGATAGCAATTAGCTATAATATATTAGGTCCATTTCCAACATATATTTACGTGTTAAATCATTTTTTTACATGCACATCCGTTTATAAACTGAAATAAAATCTTAACATGTAAATTTACAAAAATGATACATGTGCATATGTTGAAATGTCAAAGTAGTTTATTTGTTGAAATGTCAAAGTAGTATATTTTCACAATAGAACTAAACACAAAAGCACTATATACACATTTACATTTAGAAAAGAACCATACAATAATGAATAACCTTGTTTTGGCGACTGTCGATGATGACATATAAACGGTGGCATATATTTACTGAGAAAGTGAGCTAGGGTAATTTACACATAATAAAAGTTATTTATACATACCATATATGAATTTTATTTACAATAAGTTATGTAATGTAAGGATTCAAACCCGGGAAATTCCACAATTCATTTCATGTATCAAAGCATAGTTCTTAAACTAATAGCTAGTAACAATAGCGGAAAAACATAAAATATCTTAATCATCAATCCCTAATCTAAACATAAAAATCATAATACATAAGTTAATCAACAACGGTCGATAGGATGCCAAACTTCAGGGTATGGTAGCCGTCAATCCATGCCAAGGTGACCTCCTATTAACATCAATACTTGCTTAACATGACATGCATACTAAAAAAATCAATTCTGCTTAGCGACTTCTAGTTTTAGTAAAAAAACATGGAGTTATCATTTTGAGTAAAACATTAACATCTAGCTTTAAGCCATACTATAAAATCAATCATGCATGTTAACATCAGTCATCAATATGAACATCTAGAAGCAACCTTGAGCCATCAACTGCTTTCACGTAGTCAAGTAGCGTTGTACCGGCATAGGACTTCATTAGCTACGTTGTTGCACTCACATGATCCATTAATACGTTTCTAGTAACATGTATTAGATATCAATGATTCTTGCAATTAATGCTACTCATCAACAGTTTACCGTCAATCCTTTTACTTAATTTATTTAACCTCAATAAAAATTTACCTAACTTCAATAAAAAAAATATCAATGAATATGGACATAAAAAAATTACAAGCATATACGTATCAACCTTTTACTAGATATCAATGATACTAGCAATTAAGGCTAGTTGTCAACAGTTTACCGTCAATCCTTTTACGTTAATTTACTTAACCTCAATCAAAAAAATATCAATGGATATGGACATAAAAATATTACAAGCATAAACATATGCAATTGTATGCATATCAACCCGTAGTAGTGAAGAAAAGAGTCATTTAGAACTTACATGTGAAATGGCTTCTATACTCTGAACGATCTGACCCTTGGACACTTAGTCAGAGTTCACATGTAAACTTGATTAACTTTTAGCATACATCATAACCTTTATATGTATGTGCGGTAACATGGTTTTCAATTCAACTATACTATAAGAAGACTAAGACTTTTCACAAGTATTATCGTGCGAATACTATGTCATGCGAAAACTTAGTTTTCGTGTGGGCAGAGTTTACACATAAACACAACATTTCCGTAGACTATCTGTGTATATCACTAAAAAAACTATAATGTGAACACGTCTATGCGATATCATTATGCGAAATGTGCCATGCGATAACTAGACTATACGTGTTAAAAGTACAATGCAATAAGTCATGGGAAATCTTACCTTCTCTTCACAGAAACCCTATCAATGGTGCCTTCCTGTAGATGCAACAAATAAGAGACCAAGGATAGTAGTTGTGCTGGTTAGGCAAAAGGGTTGAAGGGTTCAACTTTGCCTAACGCAGGTCATGGGGTCCCCCCCACGTTTGCAAGACGTGGAAGGAGGTTCACTAGTTTATTGTTGTTGTTTGCTGAAGTTCCTCCTCTGAAGTATATTCAGATTCGGATGTGGGAGCAAACGGAATGTGTGTGTTGGATGTGAAAGTGAGTAACTCGCATAAAGCAAGTACTCGATATGAATGACCAGAGTTTAAGGAAACAGGCCTGGCCAAGAATGTCTCCTGAAGTAAATGAAGTGTCAATTTATAGGAGAAGACATCTCCCAAAGAAGAATGCCTTTGACTAGTGACCTTGCTTGCAGTAAGGGGCTTGCCCTTTCGGCGGTTAAAGCCTTTTGACCCCTGGATAATAGCGTGTGCACTGCAGACCTGCGTTGCTTTTGCGGCTGGTGAGTTGGTGGAGCTGTCCGGAGATGTGACTTATTTACTGTTCCCGTATTGCTTTACTTCATCTCCTCAGCTTTTCAACCATTGAACCATTTAACCCTTTGAGCGTTTACATATTTAGTCATTTTATTTAGTCTTGGGCTACCCCCGTCATCAGCCCCCCAAGTCAGAGGTTTTTGGGGAATAAGCTCAAAGACTTCTGACTTTTATGCGTGTATTTTATTGTCTAAAGGTTTCAAGGGTTCGATGCTTGAAGGCTTGAAGGGTTGTAGGCAGTTAATATTTGAATTTTAAATAACTGACAACCGATTTGATTGATGTATGCAGTTCATAGGGTGGCGGTTTTGCAGAAGTTACTGTTTGCCATTATTACCCCTATTTTAGGTTATTTTCTTTTATATTTGCATTTCTCATTCACTTTCTACATAATTCCATCAAGTTCTTCTCCTGCCATTTCTTTCCTCTTCCAAGGTTAGTTTCGGTTTCCTTTGCATTTTCTTTACATTCTTCATATTTTCAAAAATGGGTGCTCGTAAGGATTTAGCAAAATCCTTTTCCCGATTAACACAAGAGGAGGTAGACTTATTTTGTGTGGAATATGGTATTGATAAAAAGTTTAACCCAACTGCTCCTGCTTGTGATGTTCCTGTTGATAAACCGGCCCCTAGTTCGATTGCTCTTTACTGCCGTCACTTTGAGTTTTCGAATCTTCGTTATCCCTTTTCTTTCTTTGTTTTGAATCTGTTAGAATATTATCGGGTTTCCTTTGGGCAAGTTCATCCGAAGGGTATGGCTAGGGTTTTAGATTTTGAGGTTTTGTGCCGTGCCCTTGGATATGATCCCTCATTGTTACTTTTTCGTCGGTTTTTTTGTTTGGCCAAAAATGGCGATTGGTTCACCTTTGAAACATCCAAGGTTGATTCCTGCCTTATTTCGTCTATGGTTACAACACTTGGGACTTGGAATGATCGCTTTTTCTGGGTTTCCGATACTATTGTACCATTCAAGATGGTGTGGAGGCAACCGGATGCCGTTCTTAATGATCCGGAGCCTTTTGAATCTGAGTTGAAAGATGTTTTTCTTAAAGCCATCCGGGAATGCCCTTCGAGGGTTCGTCCCTTTCCTGAACATTTACTAGTTCTTTTAGGGGTTAGTAAAATCTAGGGAAATGTCGATCGGGATCCGGTTCTTATGAGAAGTGGCATGGGTATGCATTTTCCTTTTTTGCCCTCTTTGCATTTTTCTTGACTTATGCCTTATGTGTTTTTGTTTTGTTATTTGCAGTCATGTCTGCTTTGGATTTCATTAAGAGTGACGACACTTCTGATGTTGTGTTTGGGGATGTTCCATCTGTTCCTGGTGAGAATGTTGTGGTTAGGACTGTTGAGCAAAGGTTTGAGGGCTCGGGTTATATTAGTACTGCCAATGTAAAAGGTTTTTCTAAGTCCCATGCTCCCAAATCTTCAACCCGTCGATCTTCCCGTCGGTTGTTGAAGGCTGGTCCTCAATCCACTTCTACTGAACCAGTGGATTTGAGTGATAATATTGAAGCTTCAGAAGATCAAGGTGGTGAGGCGGGTGCTGAGAAGGAGAAGGAATTGGTTGTTCATGGTAAGAAGGTTTCAGGCAAAAAGGTTGTTGCTACCCCTGTTCAGGGTTCTTCAAGCAGGGACGTTGAAGGGTTGGATCCGGAAGAGGTTTATGTGCCTAATTGGTCGGCGAAAAATGATGACAGTTTTAAGGATGCTGCTGTTTGTGAAGATGCTCTGAGTCACATTGCTCCTCCTTCAGTTCACAAGACCATTGCTGGGATGGATGATGACTTGATGTTGTCCCGCATGATTTTGAGCACTTGCAACCTTGCTGCTATGCTTCCTCAAGGGATTGCTCGTTTTCGTCAGAGGATGCAGGAATATGAAGAATTTTCTAAGAAGAAGGATAAAATGAAATCTTCCATGGCTGCGATGAAAAAGGAGATAGCTGGTTTTGCTGAGAAAGAAGCAGCATGGGACAAGAAGGTTAGTGATTTGACTAGGATGCATGAAATTGAGATGAGTGCCTTGAAAAAAAGCTTTGAGGCTGATCGGTTGAAGCTTAAGGCTGACCGGGAAGCCTTATTTGTTCAACAGCAGGCTTTTGGTAAGGAGAAGGAGGGGTTGAAAGCTTCAGTTGCTCGTTCTACCGCTGACAATCAGTGGTTAATTGAGCAAGGTTTCCAGCAGGTTGTTACTTACCTTCTACATTCCAAGGAGTTCAACTCTGCCCTTGGTGAAGTTTTTACTAAGCTGCTCAACCTGGGGAAACACCAAGGCCTCATTGCTGGTTATAAGCTTCATGAATCCGGTCATCCTTTGGAACAATCTCCCTGTTTCGTCCTGATGCTTCCGATATTTTTAAAGGCTCCGTTGAGCAAATGGAGAGACTAACCTACCCTTATATCCACCAAGTTTCTGCTTGTTTTGGTAAGCCTCTTACTGTGTTGCAGGACTTGAAACCGGAAGGCCTTAATGAAAAGGTCTGTGCTGAGATCTTGGGTTCTCTTTCAAGAAAGAGATCCTATTCGGGAGATAGTGATGACACCCTTTCAGGTCAACCGGATGCTCCAAATGATGCAAGCTTGGAGGCTTCAGCGGTAGGTGGTGATGGAGGTGTGAAGGCTAAGAAGCTGAAGAAAACAAAAAAGGCCAAAGGTGAAGGTTTCGGGGTTTCCAAGTCCTCTGCTGATGCTTAATTCGTAGCTTTCTTAGCACTAAAAACAATTTATGGTTTGTAATGTTAACTTGAATAATATTAGGTTTTCAGGAACCCTTAAGGTTCCTGTTGGTTATGTTTAAGGCCTGTATGGCCGTTTGAACAATAGTTAAACTTGCAAGTTACTAGGACTTGCCTTAACTTGTGTTTGAAAGTCTTTTAGGGCTTTCTTTGATATGGTATGATGTTTAACTATTTTCTTTGTGTTATGTTTTTATACTTGTACCTGTTTCGTTAAGGCAGTCTATTTGGCTTTAACCTTCCAAGCCTTTTGGCTGTCTGTTAGTAGGTTGAAGCCTTTGAGGTTTGAGTTGTTACCCGGGTGGCTTGAAGCCTTGAAGGCTTCTTAGTTTTGTGATCTGACTTGGTTTGTATCTTTATAATTTTTGTCTAAGTTGTATTGTTCTTTTAGATTTTCTTTGGCTTTTTGTAACTTTGTCTTTGTCGAGTTTGTGCTGCCCTTATGTTTTTTATACCTTAAAGGGTTCAGTGCTGCAGTCACTTAGCCTTGGTATTTTTAACAAGAAGACATAGCACCTATCCTTTTTATCATTTCTTTGTTTTTCACTTGACTTTATAAGCCTGTTTGTTGGTTATATTTTTAAGGCTTAGGGAACATTTGGTGTAGGCTGTTCAAACCCGTCTATGAGACAATTTTATTTTTTCTTAACAAGTCTCATGGAGTTGTATTGATTTAGGAACTCACCCCTTATATAGGCTCATTCAACCCTTGAACCTATTGAGCGATGTGGCCTGGGAGCTCATCCCCTTACATGGCCCCTGCCATGGAGTTTTTTGCTAGGTTCTCAACCTGATTTTAGGATAGAAAGACAAGTTTGATAAAACAACTTCATTCATTCAAGCAATACTTGCTTTTTACAAAAGGTACTCATAGTGCTGTTCTCGAAATACATTTTGATACAAACCAATCTTTCCTGTCTAAACATGGAACCTTTTCAGGGTTTTGCCATTCCAATGCCTCGGGAGCCTTTTGCCTTCTGAATCTGCTAGCTTGTAGGATCCACCCTTGTGTGCTTCGAGGATGGTATATGGACCCTCCCATTTTGGGCCAAGCTTTCCTTGATTTTCCTTTTTGCTAGCTTCATTGTTTCTGAGGACCAGGTCTCCTGGCTTGAAACGTTCGTTCTTGACTCTCTTGTTATAGTAGGCTTCCATTTGCTGCTTGTATTTGGCTTCTTGGATTGAAGCTTGATCTCGTGCTTCCTCTAGGAGTTGTAAATTCAACATGGTCTCTTTTTGGTTTGTTTCGGGATCCATGTTGACGATTCGTTGGGTTACAACTCCTATCTCAATGGGGATCACAGCCTCGGATCCAAATACCAAGCTATAGGGTGTTTTCTTATGGCTTGTTTTTTCGGTTGTTCTAATTGCCCATAGGACACTAGGCAATTCTTCAAGCCAGTTGCTTTCGTATCTTCCCAATCTTGTCTTGATACCTCCTACTATGCTCCGATTCGTTCTTTCGACCTAACCGTTTGATTGCGGGTAAGCTACTGAGCTAAAGACCTGGTTGATTCTGTATTCTTTACACCACACGCTGAAAGGCTTCTCGGCAAATTGCTTTCCATTGTCAGTGATAATTACTCCCGGCAATCCATAACGGCATATATTGTTTTCCCAAACAAAGTCGATGACCTGTTTACCCGTGATCTTTGCCAGTGGTTTAACCTCGGGCCACTTGGTGAAGTAATCTATTGCCACTAGCAAGAATTTTACTCCTCCTTTGCTTGGGGGAAATGGGCCAACAATGTCCATTCCCCATTTATGGAATGGCCATGCCGAGGTTATTGGGACAAGGTCATGCTTGAGATTTTTTGATATTGGTGCATGAATCTGGCAAGCGTCACATTTCTTCAATTCTTCAGCTGTATCATGATGCATTGAGGGCCAGAAATATCCAAGGTTCATGAGTTTTGCAACCACCGTCCTAGCTCCAAAATGAGCTCCGCATATGCCTTCGTGAATTTCTTTGATCAAATACTTACTTTGCTCAGGACCAACACATCTTAGCAAGGGGGCAAGGTAACCCTTTTTGTAAAGGGTTTCTCCTTGTAGTACGTACTGCCTTGCTTTGATTTTAACCCTTTCAGCTTCTACTTGATCATTGGGTAGTTCACCATTTTTAAGGAACTTTTTGATGGGAGTCATCCAATTTGGATCTTCCTCGGTGACCACGTCCTGAACTTCCAATTCATCAATCGATGGAGTTTTCAACACTTTTACCAACACCTTCTTGGTGAGGTGGGCAAAAGTGAGGGATGCTAGCTTACTTAAGGCATCAGCCTTTTTGTTTTGGGATCTGGGGATCTGCTTGATATTGCATGCTTGGAAGGTACTCATCAACTCCTTAGACTTCTCCTTGTATCTTTTCATGTTGGGCTCTTTGGCAACATAGCTGTCGTTTACTTGGCTTGAGACCAGCAATGAATCTGTGAACACTTCAAGCTTCTCGACCTTCATCTCTTTGGCCAGCCTTAAACCGGTGATTAGTGCCTCGTATTCAGCCTCGTTATTGGTGGTCTGAAAATCAAAACGGAGAGCATATGTGAATTCCAACCCTTCTGGGTTGATTAAAATTAGCCCAGCCCCTGACCCTTCAACACTTGAAGCCCCATCGGTAAAAAGCTTCCAGGCTTCAGGGTTGGAGGGTTCAGTGGTGGTAGTGTTTACTTCAGTGATGCTTGGTTCGGGATTTCCACGATGAAATCAGCCAAGACTTAGGCTTTGATAGCTTTTCGTGGGACGTAGGTGATGTTATGTTCACCTAGTTCCACTGCCCATTTGGCCAATCTTCCCGAATTCTCTGGTTTTTCAAGCACATTCTTAATAGGTTGGCCAGTGACCACTTGTATAGGATGTGCTTGGAAATACCTTCGAAGCCTTCTAGCTGTTTGAACTAGGGCTAAGGCGAGCTTTTCAAGGGGAGGGTATTTGGTTTCAACCAATTTTAGAGTTTTGCTGAAGAAATAGATGGGTACCTGAGCTTTGTCCCGTTCGATGATGAGGACTGCACTTATGGCCTCTTCAGCAAGTGATAAATAGACTGAAATTAGTTCCCCCGTTTCAGGAGCTGCGATGTCTGGTAAGGAAGCGAGATGTTGTTTCATCTTGTTGAAGGCTTCTTCAGCCTCATCAGTCCATTTGAAGTTCTTCTTATCAGAGCAATTTTTGAGCGTTTTGTAGAAGGGTAGAGACATTTCAGCCAACTTGGAGGTAAAACGCTTCAAGGCTGCAAGCTTCCCGTTTAAACTTTCAGCCTCTTTCCTAGTTTTTGGTGGTTTGGTTTCGAGGACAGCTTTCACTTTGTTTGGGTTGGCTTTGATGCTTTGTTTCCCAACAATGTGACCCAAGAACTTTCCTTCTTCAAATCCAAATGAGCATTTTTCAGGGTTAAGCTTCATGTTAACCTCTCTGAGATTCTTGAAAGTTTCTTGAATGTCGTCGAGCATTTGATACTCCGTCTTGCTTTTGATCACCAAGTCATCGACGTATGCCTCCATATTTTTACCAATTTGGCTTGTAAAGGCTTTGTCTACTAGACGTTGGTAGGTTGCTCCAGCGTTTTTGAGTCCAAAAGGCATTTTCTTGTAACAAAAGATTCCTTTATCAATGTGGAACGTTTTCTTCTCTTCATCTTCTTCTTTCATGAGTATTTGGTGATACCCTTTGTAAGCATCAAGAAAGCATTTGAAAGGGTAACCGGTGAGTGAGTCAACCTTGAGATCAATTTCCGGTAACGGGTAGCAATCCTTAGGACAAGCCTTGTTAAGATCTTTGAAATCTATGCACATTCTCCAGGAGTTGTCTGGTTTCTTGACCATAACCGGGTTTGCCACCCATGATTGATACTTGACTTCTCGGAGAATGCCAGCCGATACAAGCTTTTCGACTTCTTGGCAAGCAGCCAGGCTTCTCTCAGGTGCTAAACTTCTTTTCTTTTGAACCACAGGCTTGACATCCTGCGGTATTCTTAACTCGTGCTCGGCAACGTCCCGGGGGATCCCTGTCATATCCTCTGGACACCAAGCGAAGACATCGCTGTAATCTGTTAGTAACTTTTCTAGGTATGAGAGGGTTTCTTGCGAAAGGCTTGGATTGACCCTTATTCTCTGTTCCGGGTACTTAGGATTTATGATTAGCCTTTGCTTGTCTTCTTCACTTCCGGAACTTTCACCCTCTCAACCAGGTAGGCTTCTTGAGAGGGTTGAAGGGTTGCTATACCCCTCTCGGTAGGAAATTTGACTATGCCATGGCCAACATACACGACCATGTAGAATGCCTTTTATGGAGGTTCCAGAGGGTTGAAGCCTTGAACGTTCTTCATTACTCAAGCGGTTGAAGAATTTCTCAAACATGATTTCGGTGGCTGCCCCAGTGTCTATGTATGCCCTATATGTTTGCAACGTTCCCACAGTGGCTTCTACCACAAGAGGGCTTGAAAGAGGGTCTTTTTCCGTTGGGGGGAAGCAAACGCACTGAAGCTCCCAAGCTTCCAACCGCTGTCTTTTGTGAGGAACCCTTCCATCGAAATCCACCATATTGACTTCCTTGCCCTTGCCTTCAGCCATTTTGTCCCGGACTCCCTTTACCAAATGAGCGAGTTCTCCGGACTTAACAGCTTCTTCAATTCTTTTCTTGAGCTGGAAGCAATAATTGGTGTGGTGACCTTTTTCTTCATGAAACTCACAATATTGTGTGGAGTTCTCATTTTTTCTGCTTTTGGGGAGAGGCCTAGGAGGCCAAAAGTTTTGCTTGACTTCTTCCGTTGCAAGGATCTCTTGAGGAGTTTTTGTGAGGGGTGTGAAACTCACGCCTTTCTCTCTGGTTGGGGGGGTTCCGACCTTCAGGCCTTCGATGGCCTGAACCCTTTTGACGTCTGTCATAGGAGTTAAAGTTCCCTCTTTTTCTGGCTGGGCTGCTGCCCCGCGAACTGGACCCTCTTTTCCTTTGTTCTTTGATATCAACTGCCTCCTCTCCCCGGATATGGGCTTCTGCCCTTTCTAGAGCTTCCTCCAAGGTCTTGGGCAGGGATTTATTGAAATCTCTTGTGAGATATTTTGAGGTGATAGCGTTCATGAAGCCGGCTACCCTCATTTTCTCATCTGCCCCTACATAAGTGAGACCTTCCTTCTTGTATCATTCAATGAACTCGCGGAGACTTTCATCGTCACGCTGTTTTATTTGAAAGATCACGGTTGCATCTTTGACATATCGCCTTTGTTGGGAGAAGTTGGCCAGAAAACCCTTGCTGAGGTCATCGAAGCTTCGAATGCTTCGAGCAGGTAAGTCGTTGAACCAGATCCTTGCTGATCCAACAAGGGTTTGCATGAACATTAGGCAACATTCAGCGTTTGACCACTTCTCAATCCTTGCTGCGCCGGTGAAGATCTGAAGATGGTCCTCAGGATCTTCCATCCCCTCATACGTTCTAGTGTGGGATGGCATCTTGATCTTTGTTTGGAAATCATAATCGGCTATTTGTTGTGAAAAACACGAGAGGTTACTCGGCTTGTAAGGTTTGGCCAGATCTTCTTTAGCTCTTACACCCGTGTTGTTGCCATTGCTGTTGTTTCCCTGAGTGGCTAGCACCTGATTAATAAAGTGTTGCCACGGGAAGTTGGCCATCATCTGGGTCATCATTGAGGGCATGAGGTTGAAGCCTTGAAGGCTTCCAGGTGCAACTAAGTAGCTTACTCCAAGGGGAGTGCTTATAACAGCACTTCGTGCCAAAGGGAGCACGGACAGAGCTTGCTCCCACGAGGTTGTGGTAGATGCTGGAAAGCTTGTTACTGGGGACTGTAGGAGCTGGTCAGGGGTTAGCTCATGTCCCAAAGGAGCACCACTAGTAATCGGTTGGGAAGAGTAGATGGGATGCACTGTGGGATTCGTCATCGTGGACAGATATGGGTGAGGGTTTGGAGGATTACTGGGACCAGCCTCATTTCTAGTTGTAAAAGGAGGGATAGGTAGTCTGGGAGACAACGTTGGTTCTGGCTCATCGTAATCTAGGCGGATCCTCACCCCCTTTTCTCTTTCTCTATACTGGTTGAGAAGAGACCTCAACTCCAGGAAATTGTTGGCAACCCCCACGGGGGCAAGTTCAACACACGTTGGGGCGTCAGAGACACCGATATTGGGAGAAGGAACTCCGGATCTGGACGGAGTTGGAGTGTTGAAGGTGAGGAACTCGGGTGTGCTTCCCGGAGTTGAGAAAGAAGTTGGTATAGCCACATGAGCTTGGCTACTACCCGGGGTTGAGGTGTTTGGAATCTGATTTACTTCACCCGGGGATCCACTTTCAGACATGATGATTTTAAGTGGAGAGAACTGCACTACTAGGTCTTTTTAAGGAGAAATAGCGGCGTAGCCCCACGGTGGGCGCCAACTTGTTGATGCAACAAATAAGAGACCAAGGATAGTAGCTGTGCTGGTTAGGAAAAAGGGTTGAAGGGTTCAACTTTGCCTAACGCAGGTCGTGGGGTCCCCCCACGTTTGCAAGACGTGGAAGGAGGTTCACTAGTTTATTGTTGTTGTTTGCTGAAGATCCTCCTCTGAAGTATATTCAGATTCGGATGTGGGAGCAAACGGAATGTGTGTGTTGGATGTGAAAGTGAGTAACTCGCATAAAGCAAGTACTCGATATGAATGACCAGAGTTTAAGGAAATAGGCCTGGCCAAGAATGTCTCCTGAAGTAAATGAAGTGTCAATTTATAGGAGAAGACATCTCCCAAAGAAGAATGCCTTTGACTAGTGACCTTGCTTGCAGTGAGGGGCTTGCCCTTTCGGGGGTTAAAGCCTTTTGACCCCTGGATAATAGCGTATGCTCTGCAGACCTGCGTTGCTTTTGCGGCTGGCGAGTTGGTGGATCTGTCCGGAGATGTGACTTATTTATTGTTCCCGTATTGCTTTACTTCATCTCCTCAGCTTTTCAACCATTGAACCATTTAACCCTTTGAGCGTTTACATATTTAGTCATTTTATTTAGTCTTGGGCTACCCCCGTCATCACTTCCCAAATCTTAGCTTGTTTTACCTCAAGATCCCAACTTTAATGTTAGAAATCCACCAGAACCTTCATATTTAATCGTTTTGAGCATAATCAAGTGAACTTTTACGTGACGCATACCTCCTTTTCGCTAAAACCAAACTTGAGCTTAAAACTTTTTAAAACCCAGTTAGAAACAACTTTACACACCTCAGATGTTTGAGAAGGTGCAAAATTGAAATCATGATCATTTTTTCCTTCGACCCCACGCAAAGGAAAGGTGTTATACCCAAGTCGATTTCCGCACTCTCTGTAAGTTCTCTATTTAAACAACAAGATGAAATGTTTTATTTAATATGTGTATTTAATGTTATTGTAAGGATATATAGGTAAATTTATAATAGTAATTAATTTTTTGTATTCCCTTAAATTAGCTAACTAATTAAATTTGTAACCCATTTTTAAAATATACTCTTTCAAAGCAACCTAATTTACGATGAAAGACAATTTTGGATATGTGTAGGATAAATTTCGATATGTGTAGAATTACCTTAGTAAGATAAAGTTTGATATCTGTACGATATATTTTTGACAAATTTCAATACGTGAAACATAAATTTTGAAATGTGTAGGATTAAGTGTTTTTGCCCAATTAATGAAAAAGAAAATAATTAATGGAAGAAGTTTACTATCAAATAACCCCCCTCCCCACCCCTTGTTTTATGTACATATATATTGAAAATTAATTAAACTAAAAAAAGAAATCATTAAAGTTGAAGAAAATAAAAAAAAATAGTTGCACGATACCGTTGTTGTTCGTACGATACCAGTGATCAGCGATGAGCAAATGGTACCGGGTAGCAATACCAAATTCTCAAACTAAAAGATTTTCAAAGTCAATTCGATACAGACTTTTGGCGTTTTCTATACCAGACTGGTGCCGGTTTTTACTTTCATGTACCGATAACCGTACCGGTATTTTCGATACCAGTACAGGTTGACACAAGCTTATCAAACTTAAAAAGTAAAGAAGATAATAAAAGTATTAAAAAACTATATATAGTAGACCACCCGTAATCGGGTGTTTCTTGTCAAAAAAAAAACTGCCCAAACACGCGGGAACACGCCCGGGTGCCGCCCCCTTGGTGTTTTGTGGCGTTATTCGCGAAAAAAAGGAGGTTGGCGTTTTTTGAAACACGCCGAAATGGAAAATCTTTGGCCAATCAGATGAGAGCATGTGGGTTTAGAGAGAGAGAGCTGGAATTTTGGGTTTGCGTTTGCCGGATTTTTTGGGGTTTACCGGAATTTCAGCCGGAGAAGTTGCAGGTCACGAAGAAGAAGGGATGGAGGCGGGTGGTTTGTTTTAAAACTATGCTCAGTTGACACATTAGGTGTAAGGACTCTCAAAAATGTCCCAATTTTACCCGTAAGTGAAAACCAGGACCCCTGAAACCCTAATCCATATCAAAAAATCAAGAAATCAAGAATTGTGGGTTTCAGGCGGGCCGCGTAAGGGTTAGCTTAACCTTACGCGGGTCGCGTCAATGTTGGGTTGACCGGATAAGTGTTCTGGATCCACGTATAACCCATCTAGCAACCCTAACTTGTGACCCAGCAAACCTACGCGTAGCTAGGCGGCCACGCGGGCCGCGTAAAGTTTGGCCTAGGGCTCACGCGGGCCGCGTGAGACCCGTATTCCAGCTATAAATAGATGTGATCAGGGGCAATTCATCTGTGTCGAAACCAACTTTCAAAAACGAACGTATACTGCTTCAAAGTCGAAAATACAAATAATATAGTGAGGTGCTGCTACGATACAGGGTATTAACTCGATCGCTGCTACGATTCAATGTCCGATTGATGTAAAACTATCCGATGGATGTTTAAGTGCTGCCCACATTAGGGCCAGACTTTGTCATTAGTCGTGAATTCGACGGATGTTTAAGTATAGCACTTTGTCATTCGTTGTGAGGGTTTTAGTCTCGTGAGTTATCGTAAATGCTGTATTAGTTACTGACCTAGTTCGTGTGCATTGTTATTTAAATTAGGTTACAAGGCTAATCAGTAGGCTAAGCTCTGTCCACTTAAATCTGCAATGTGAGTTATTCTCTTTTTATCAAAAGTATTTTACAATACTCCATTTTTAAAAGTTATAATTACAGGGAGTAAGTCGTGGTTATCTTGAATCACTGGCTAGTGGGGTATTGTGCACATTACTAATTTCTCACGGGTTAGGCTAATAAATCCTAACAGTGATAAACGTCACTACTTGGGGAAAGACCCAATAGTGGTATTACCATCGTCACCAGGTGACACGGCGCCAGATAAAAAATAAGATAGAAGCCATTGTAATCGCTCTTATGCTGTAATTTATAACCATGTGTCATTTTATCAAATTTGAATAACTCGCCAGCATTTCCCCGCTGATAAAATATTTTTAAAACATGTTTCAGGCGACCTGCTGTAAATCAAGGAAACGTGCTACGGAGCACTAACCAGCTTGAAGAGGTGGTTCAGTTAAAATAAATAAACATGTTTTATAAATCAGGGAATTTCCTAGTTAAATTCCTCTATTGTAAATTACGGGGATTATCCCGCATTATGAATAAAATAATCGGGCATTTCAAGTTTTAAAAGATCCTATTGAAAATCTTCCGTTGTCGCATCATTTAATAAATTCCACGGGTTCCTGTCCCGCGGCTCCTGACCGGGTCAAACCGGGGCTGGGGCCGTGACAGGAAAAGGTGGTATCAG
Organism: Helianthus tuberosus; assembly: GCA_030545235.1. Taxonomy (NCBI): domain Eukaryota; kingdom Viridiplantae; phylum Streptophyta; class Magnoliopsida; order Asterales; family Asteraceae; genus Helianthus; species Helianthus tuberosus. Next base: position 180,528,421 of record CM060409.1, read on the forward strand.
AGCCACTAATTGAGCCACTGATTTAAGCCTATTAAGTATTCAAATATACTTAATTTTCCTGATTGCCATTTTGTGATTATGTGTTTTATTAACTGACTACTTGTTAGTTACAGTATGGGTAAGCAAAAGCTTTCAAATATCTATCTTAAATTAGATAGTTCACCAAAAGAAAAGGGAAGTTCATCCCAATCAAATTCCTCAAGATACTCAGCAGATACTGAGGAGAGAATATTTGTTCGTAAGGCACAGTATGAGAAACCACTTTCCCCTAATAAAAAAAGTTTGATTATTAGAAAAAGTCAAGAGAAAATAAAGAAGTCCCAACAAAAAGGAGTGATGGGTAATAAGGAAAATCAGAAAATAAGCAATAACCCACCATGGGAAGACGAGTTAGATGAAAAATGGGCAGATCTCTACATGTTAGCCACTGTAGCAGTAAATGTTAACCTCTAAACTGTTAACACCCCGATCCAGTATTAGTATCCATATTATCCAAAAGTCAGAAACTTTAATATATTAAATCAACTACTAGTATATTTCAAAATTTTAGTTATAATAAAAATAAGTTGCTTCAATAAAAGGGTTTGTATAAGTACTTAGATTTTTCTTATTTCTTTTCTGTGATTATGTGAAAATTTTAACTTAAAATCTTGTGTATTTCTTCATAAATGCTAAACAGCATGAATGAATTATCGGAAGCTCTTGAGAATCTCGATCTCTATCCTGTTAATATTGAAGTTTCCAAGGATTTTACTGGTTATTGTGCTGATGTGGAGGAACCTATGGAATTTCAAGCTCCACCTCCAGAGAAAACCAAGCCAAAGAAAAGAAGAAGAATCGTGGGCTGGAGGCGTGTACGCAGGAGGAAACCAGTTGTCACACCCCCAAAATCCACATGCGGAGTATCACCGCTTGGAGGCGTGACAGACCAGGATCCAGCCACCAATCATATTGAACAAGCATGTAAGTAATTATAAAAATCCAACCAATACAATTGGTGTCCAAACAAAACATAGTTTAAGTTGCAAGCGGAAGCATAACGATTAAAACCAAAACAAAATATAAGTTCAAATGTTTCAATGTTTAACATGGCACACAATTGTCCATGTCCCACAACGACTCTTCCCCATGCAAGCTCCAGCTAAGTACCTATTGAACTGCAAAGCTTGTAGTAACGAGTCAACAACAATGTTGAGCGAGTTCATAGTTGGGTGTTTGTTTTAAGTTGTTCCAAAAACATAGTTTCCTTTAACTGGCATCCTTGCCATGGGGGTTACCCCATAGTTGAAAACGTGTTTTGTTTAATCTCGTTTACTCTGGCAATCCAGCCGTGGGGGCTACCCCATGTTTAATTATCTGGCTCTTCCGCCGTGGGGGCTACCCCATGTATATACTACTAGACTCGTTACCATATCGACTGCTGACTTTAGTCATGTTTATGTGCCCTGAACTGTCAATGTATAACATCATTGACGTGCCCAGATCCATTAGTTCACGCCCGTCCTCTGCGGCACGGTGTGAGGCTTGTCAGGCCTAAATAGCGCTATCTAACTAATGACCCGCTCGCCATTGGCCCGGCGATTAAGTCGATATAAAAAGGAGGGACTTCGTGATAGAGTTTTGGTCTAGTGAAACTTAACTGTCCATGAGGACGAGGAATTATATTCCTGAACCCGTACTGTCCTACCCAAGAAAGGACGAGGAAATCCATATTCCTTAACCCATTCCCAACCCCTGGGAATCCCATGCTTTGTAGAAAGTGTGAACTCACCTTAGATTAGCTCGGCAGATACACGAAAAGGTTACTTGAACTATAAGTGATCAACCACGTCCTAACATGGTTACCATACAAGTCAGGTCTAGGTTCAAGTAATGCACGTATGTTTACACATAACTTAACAGGTTATGAACACATATTGATCATGATAAACACTTAATACATGTTAACACATTAACAGTAACAGACAAGTACTCATCATGTCTAACTTGTACGATCCACCCAATGTAGCCCAAAGATACCCAGCCCAACAAAGTATACAGCCCAAATAATAACATACATGGGTCTTGTGCGGTTCGGATATCTTGTGCGATCCGAACGACTTGTGCGACTGGACTTGGGCTTTGAGGCCCAACAGTAATGTAATTTGTGTGAGGCCGAAACCTTGTGCGATCGGCAATATCTTGTGCGATCCACAAGTCTTGTGCGATCATGCATAATAAAACAGTACTATGTACTTTATGTGTTTGTACCCTGTCTTGTGCGATGCACTTGTACGATCAGATCAGGTCTTGTGTGACCTGATCTTGTGCGACCGAGAGGGACTTGTGCGATTCGTGTTACTATCCGGATGTTATGCTATTCGGTTACAATCATTCAACAGTTTCCAAATTTACAATTAATCAATCAACAGTTTCTAACTACCCAGTTAACATACAATCGATCAAATTAAGCATATTCCCATCGATTCTCATGAACCCTAAGTATGAACAACACATGAACAATAATCAAAACACTTAAACATATCCATCTAGGGGTTTCAAATCATCATATAACCCTTCATAATCGACCATACAACTAATCCGATTTCACATACATGCAGCCGATTAACAAGCAGTCGGTTCTAGAACAATAATATGCAAATCCGATCAACATCTACACGATTCTAAATCAATAACATGTAACCCGAATCATTTGAATATTACCACATCAAGAACCATTCATTATTCATACCAAGAACCCTAACTATTACATAAACTCATGGCAACCATAATATTATCTAACAACAATCATCATAAAACACTAACCGGTTATCAAGCTTCAAATAAGAATAATCCGAATCGAGAGAGCTTCGAAGAGATGGATGTTGTTGCCGTCGAGTTTGAGAGGAGAGAAAGAGAGTAGGGTTTGTAAACTTGTGTGATTAGGTAAAGTGTGGGATTTATACCAACACCCTAGGTGTTGTGAGAGTTGATGGAGTGGGTCGAACCCTTTCATGGGCTACCCTTATGGTTCGAGTACAAACATGTGGCTGGTTCGAGTACAAACATGTGGCCCGAATGGGCTTGTGCGATCGGGTTGTGTTGTGCGTTTGGGCTCGTTTATATACATACATACATTACACAAAACACATATCAAACATAACATTTCATTAATCATCAAAGTTAATACAATCACATAAGTTCAAAACATGCTACACTTAGCACAAATATAGGTTCTGAAATACGAGTTGTCACATTATCCCCAAGTTGAAAGAAATTTCGTCCCGAAATTTGGTACGTACTCACTGAGGAAGCTAGTTAAGTTGCATGGTTTTTCTGGTTTTCCTAGGGTGTCACATCCTCCCCCCGTTGATCTGGAATTTCGTCCCGAAATTCCGCAGTAGCTTCAGCCTCAGTAGTGGTTGTACTGTTTGTGAACAATTGGGGATACTTTTGTTTCATCTGATCTTCGCTTTCCCAGGTGAACTCTGGGCCACGACGTGAGTTCCAACGAACTCGAACGAGAGGTATTCTAGTGCGCTTGAGGACCTTAACGTCCCGGTCCGTGATTTCAACTGGTTCCTCGACGAATCGTAACTGCTCGTCGATAGTGAGCTCCTTCAAAGGAACTATGAGGGTCTCATCTGACAGACACTTCTTCAGATACGACACGTGGAAAACGTTGTGAACTGCACTGAGTTCTGTTGGTAGGTTCAGTTTGTAGGCCATCTTGCCTATTTTCTCTATGATGTCGAATGGTCCAACATATCGTGGGTTAAGTTTTCCTCGTTTTCCAAAACGAACAACACCCTTCCAGGGTGAGACTTTGAGTAGCACTCGATCACCAACCTGGAACTCGAGTGGTTTCCTGCCCTTATCGGCGTAGCTTTTCTGATGGTCACGAGTTGCCGCCATTCGTTGTCGTATTTGAGCAATCCGTTCTGTTGTGTCTACCACAAGTTCTGGGCCAGTAATCTGACTATCCCCCACCTCTGCCCAACAAAGAGGTGATCGGCATTTACGCCCGTACAATGCCTCAAATGGAGCGGCCCGAATGCTAGTGTGGTAACTCTTATTATACGAAAATTCCACTAGTGGCGGATGTTTTTTCCCAACCGTTGCCAAAGTCAATCACACATGCCCTAAGCATGTCTTTAAGGGTCTAGATGGTGCGTTCAGATTGCCCATCCATTTGCGGGTGATAAGCTGTGCTCATATCTAAACGTAAGCCAAAGGACTTGTGCATTGCTTGCCACAGTTCAGAAGTAAAACGTGCATCACGATCAGAGATAATAGAGGTGGGCACCCCGTGCCTCGAGACAACTTCCATAAGATATACGTCTGCTAGAGTGGAGAACTTATCCGTTTCCTTGATAGCTAAGAAGTGTGCAGACTTTGTGAGTCGATCCACGATCACCCAAATAGTATCATTTCCACGTTGAGATCTAGGCAGGTCAGTAACGAAATCCATGGAAATTTGCTCCCATTTCCATTGTGGTATCTCTGGTTGTTGAAGTAGGCTGATGCGAGCTCTAGTGTTATATATATTAGGTGTATATTTTAGCCCATTTTAACACTTTTTAGTCAAGTTTTAAATTTATAAAACACGATATTTACTAACACTAGACACACATATGGGCAAGTGCACCCATCGTGAGCGTAGTATAGTGTTGGTAAGATTCCGAGGTCGTCCAAGGACACAAGAGCTTTTAGTACCGGTTTATCCTCAACGTCTAATCAAAAATAAAAAGTTTAGAAAAATGTTTTAAACTAAGAAAAAATAAAAACTAACTAAAAATGCTGAAAAATAAAAATAAAAAAAAAACAGATAGACAAGATGAATCACTTGGTTCCGACTCGTATCAAGTGTAACCTTTGATTATTTCCGCACTTTTGCACTATTTTAAGAGATTATCTTAGTTATTGTAATAGGCCCCTCTTTTGAAGGTGACGTTACCCTCACCCCAGTAGTCTGAGTCAGCAAGGATACAGTCCTAAAAGGGTGGATTATTGGAAGATAATTAATTAAGTTATTAATGCAGTATTATGGTAGGCCCCTCTTTTGGAGGTGACGTTACCCTCGGCTAAGTAGTCTGAGTCAGCAGGGATACAGTCCTAAATAGCCGGGTTATAGTATTAATAGTAGTTAACTTATGAGGGGATCAAAGAGTTTGGACCCCCGCCATCCAATACCGTTAAGTATTGAAGGAGGTCCAACTAAATTTGACCCAGTTCCATTGCAGGACCTCTAAACGCTGAACAATGGCAAGACCTTTACCAAACCGTTCCCTTAACCCCCGACCAGATAGCCAACATACCTCCATATAGACCGTGGAGATATGAATGGTGAAAATCTTTTATTTTATATAGATAGTAAAATAATGCCAAGACACCACGGACAAACGATAAGGAAAGAGCACCTTCAACATAAGCAACTAGTTATTAAAGTCATTAATACAAAACCAAGTAAAAAGTGCAAAAGATTAGAAATAAAAAGTATTACACTAGACACTTTGTCTTCACCAAGTGATGTAAGAGACTTAGGCAAACATGGCCTTGATTGTCAAGAACTCTTACGATCAATCTTGGATCCCGAGACGACTCACACACTCTACGATGGACAATGGATGATGGTGGTGGATGACGGTGTTATGGTGGTGGTGGGTGGTGGGTGAAGTGTGAGAGAGGTGGTGTGCCAAGGGATGGTTTGAGCTTGAGCCAAGCACTTCTATTTATAGGCTGAACAGAAGCTCGGGCACGGCCCCGTGTCCACATCCTTCTCTTTCTTCATTTAATGCAGTTTTGTCTTTTTAGTTGACCACGCCCCCGTGTCCGCTGAGCACGACCCCGTGGTGCAGAAGAATCTTTGTACTATGCAGATTTGCTGGATTGTGCGAATCTTATAGTTGACCACGGCCCCGTGTCCGCTGAGCACGGCCCCGTGGTGGGCAATAGAAGCTTCTACCACTTTGTCTTTTCTGCTGACACTTGGGCACGCCCCCGTGCTGGCTGAGCACGGGGCGTGTTCAGTCTTCTGATCTCTTGTTTTGCTTGGGAAGATGCTGTCGTGGGGTCGGGCATGTCACGTCTTGTTCCTTTTCTTGTATTTATGTTAGATTTTGATGTCTTTTTGCTTCTTTTGTTAATTTGAGCTCATTTAATCCTGAAAATACAAAAGGAAGACAAAAGCACACTTTTTCCAACATTAGTACTAAAAAAGGGTTAGTTTTATGCCTCATTTGATGAAATTTATATGTAGCATTTTTAACACATCAAATACCCCCACACATGAATCTTTGCTTGTCCTCAAGCAAAACTCTTTAATATGTGGCTATTACACTCCCAAATGGAATGGGTAGAGAAGAAGGTTTTTGGGCTTGTCGTAGAGTGTCGGGATTTCCAAGATTCTTTATTAAATTTTATTTTTATTTATTTACATTCCTATTCGTCATGATTTATTTAAAACTTTTCATAAGATAAATTACTTATTAGGGCATAACATGCCTCTTTAAAATTCTATTTATATACAAGTTCACATACCTCACGGGGATCACTCAACACTCGGCCGAAAATGTATTTTTGTGGATCACTCGAGAGCGGCATGGAACTTACTCCTACCATAGGCTTGCCAAGCAATCAATCCTCCTCCTTTTTAACTTATATACCTTTGTAAATATCAAGAGGACTTTGTGGGTGAAGGGTTAGGCTTGGAAGTAAGTTTACTGTCTATACAGATCATAAGAGTTTAAGATACATATTTGGGCAAAAAGAATTAAACATGAGGCAAAGGAGATGGATGGAGATCCTAAGTGACTACGACTGTGATATTCAATATCACGAAGGAAAAGAAAATGTAGTTGCAGATGCCTTAAGTCGTAAGTATCATGAAAAGCAAAGACGAGTTCGTGCTCTCAGATTAAATCTACAGTTAGATTTAATGGAGCAACTGAAGAACATTCAAGAAACAGCAATCAAGGACGATGCTGAAGGAATGAAAGGAAGAATAAAAGAATTAGAATAAGGAAGTGATGGAATTTTGAGATTCCACAAAAGAAGAATTTGGGTACCTAAACAGGGAGAATTAAGAAATAAGATTTTAGAAGAACCCATAAATCTAGGTATACCATGCATCCTGGTAACAATAAAATGTACCAAGATTTAAGAAACAATTTCTGGTGGATAGGAATGAAAAAGGACATAGCTAGATATGTTTCTAAGTGTCTTACTTGTTCACAAGTTAAGGCAGAACACCAGAAACCTTCAGGTCTACTACAACAATTAGAAATGCCTGTATGGAAATGGGAACTCATAACAATGGACTTTGTTACTAAGTTACCCAAAACCAGAAAAGGTAATGACGCGATTTGGGTAATTGTGGATCGATTAACCAAATCAGCTCATTTTCTACCCATGAAAGAAACCTTTAGCATGGAAAGATTGCCCAAGTTGTATGTAGATGAAGTAGTATCTTTACATGGAGTTCCACTCTCCATTATATCGGATAGAGATAGTCGTTTCACTTCCCACTTATGGACAAGTTTCCAAGAAGCAATGGGAACTCGACTAAAGTTAAGCACGGCATATCTTCCTCAAACAGATGGGAAAAGTGAAAGGACAATCCAAACTCTTGAAGACATGCTTAGGGCATGTGTGATAGATTTTGGTTGAAATTGGGATGATCATCTACCTTTAATTGAATTCTCCTATAACAATAGTTATCATTCAAGTATCGAAGCTGCCCCATTTGAAGCACTATATGGACGTAATTGCAGAACTCCAGTTTGCTGGGCAGAAATAGGAGAAAATCAATTATCAGGTCCTGAAATAGTACAAGAAACCACTGATAAGATCACTCAAATCAAGGAAAGATTAAAGACGGCTCGAGATCGCCAGAAGAGTTATGCAGACAATAGAAGGAAGCCGTTGGAATTCCAAGTAGGAGACAAAGTACTCTTAAAAGTTTCTCCTTGGAAAGGAGTAATTCGGTTCGGTAAGAAAGGAAAGCTGAGTCCAAGATATGTAGGACCATTCCCAGTCATTCAACGAATAGGACCAGTTGCTTATCGATTACAGCTACCAGAAGAGCTAGTTGGGGTACATGACGTATTTCATGTATCCAATCTCAAGAAATGTCTATCAGACGAATCTCTGGTAGTACCTCTTAAAGATATAGAGGTAAATGAAAAGTTGAAGTTCGTAGAGAAACCACTTCAAATAGAAGACAGAAAAGTCAAATTTCTCCAACACAAAAGATTAATATTAGTCAAAGTTAAGTGGGATTCAAAACGAGGACCCGAATACACTTTGGAGCGGGAATCGGAGATGAAGCGAAATTATCCTCACTTATTCCAGTGAATCTCGAGGACGAGATTTTAAATAAGGTGGGGAGAATGTAAGGACTCTCAAAAATGTCCCAATTTTACCCGTAAGTGAAAACCCGGACCCCTGAAACCCTAATCCATATCAAAAAATCAAGAAATCAAGAATTGTGGGGTTCCAGGCGGGCCGCGTAAGGGTTAGCTTAACCTTACGCAGGCCGCGTCAATGTTGGGTTGACCGGATAAGTGTTCCGGATCCATGTATAACCCATCTAGCAACCACGCGGGCTGTGTAAAGTTTGGCCTAGGGATCACGCGGGTCGCGTGAGACCCGTATTCCAGCTATAAATAGATGTGATCAGGGGCAATTCATCTGTGTCGAAACCAACTTCAAAAACGAACGTATACTGCTTCAAAGTCGAAAATACAAATAATATAGTGAGGTGCTGCTACGATACAGGGTATTAACTCGATCGCTGCTACGATTCAATGTCCGATTGATGTAAAACTATCCGATGGATGTTTAAGTGCTGCCCACATTAGGGCCATACTTTGTTATTAGTCGTGAATTCGACGGATGTTTAAGTATAGCACTTTGTCATTCGTTGTGAGGGTTTTAGTCTCGTGAGTTATCGTAAATGCTGTATTAGTTACTGACCTAGTTCGTGTGCATTGTTATTTAAATTAGGTTACAAGGCTAATCAGTAGGCTAAGCTCTGTCCACTTAAATCTGCAATGTGAGTTATTCTCTTTTTATCAAAATATTTTACAATACTCCATTTTTAAAAGTTATAATTACAGGGAGTAAGTCTTGGTTATCTTGAATCACTGGCTAGTGGGGTATTGTGCACATTACTAATTTCTCACGGGTTAGGCTAATAAATCCTAACAGTGATAAACGTCACTACTTGGGGAAAGACCCAATAGTGGTATGACATTCGTCACCAGGTGACACGGTGCCAGATAAAAAATAAGATAGAAGCCATTGTAATCGCTCTTATGCTGTAATTTATAACCATGTGTCATTTTATCAAATTTGAATAACTCGCCAGCATTTCCCCGCTGATAAAATATTTTTAAAACATGTTTCAGGCGATCTGCTGTAAATCAAGGAAACGTGCTACGGAGCACTAACCAGCTTGAAGAGGTGGCTCAGTTAAAATAAATAAACGTGTTTTATAAATTAGGGAATTTCCTAGTTAAATTCCTCTATTTTAATTACGGGGATTATCCCGCATTATGAATAAAATAATCGGGTATTTCAAGTTTTAAAGGATCTTGTTGACAATCTTCCGCTGTCGCATCATTTAATAAATACCACGGGTTCCTGTCCCGCGGCTCCTGACCGGGTCAAACCGGGACTAGGGCCGTGACATTAGGCCCCTGTGGTTTTAAACTTCAATATCTTTAATATTTCGAGTTTCAAAAATGTTATATCAATCCCTAAAGTTTTGTTTATTAAATGTCTCATTTGGATCTTTTATAAAACTTAAAATTTTACAATGTAATTTTTTAGTATTGTAATTTTTTTTAATTTAATTGAGTATTTTAAGTTTTTAATTTAAAAAAATAAATAATTGTGTAATGATTGGATGGGGCGTTATTGGGCATTATTCCACTACGCCACTTTTGCAAAAACGCCCAATATTGCCCCCATGCTGACTGGACTGCCACATGGCAGAAAACGCCCCAGGGTAGGGGCATTATTCATCAAACCACTACGCATGGTCTTATTATAATATTTAAAACACTTGGCTTTTATTTTTATTATATATATATATATATAGGAACAGGATCAGTAGAGAACTACTCAAAGTGTGAGAACGATTCTCAGCCACGAGATCTTAGTGGTTTGTGGCTGAGATTGATGCGGTAGCATTTTTGTAAATAATAGGGGTCTTGGAACTACCAGGAGGGGTATAAAAGGAAGATCCAAACAAAGGTGCATATGATAATCACATGCCATTTTCCCCTGTCATATTTAGACGACAATAACTTTTTATACGTGATTATTTTTCGAAAAAAATTAAACCATAAAACTCAGTGTTTTTTATCTTTCCAAAGAGTATACTATTGATATACTTTTCGGAAAAAAAAAATTAACTGAGTTTTATGACGTTTTTCTGAACTGTGTGTTTTATGGCGTTTTAAACTATGTATTTTCATGGCGTTTTTCTGAAGTAGGTGTTTTTATGGCGTTTTAACTTGGTATTTTCATGGCGTTTTTCTGAACTGAGTGTTTTATGGCGTTTTCAACTAAGTTTTTCATAGCGTCTTTCTGAACTGAGTGTTTTATGGTGTTTTTATTGTACAAATTATGATTTTTCTGAGCTCAAAAAATATTAATTTAGGCGGATGGCTCAAAAAAAATGATTTTTTTGAGCTATTGTAAATTATAGCTCAAAAAATAGCTTTTTTTGTTATGACCTTTTAACTGGGAGTGGGAGTTGGATAAAAAAATGGTTTTTTTTGAGCTGTTGTAATTTATAGCTCAAAAAATAGTTTTTTTTTTTTGTTATGACGTTTTAACTTGGGAGCTGGCTCAAAAAAATGGTTTTTTTTTAGCTGTTGTAATTTATAGCTAAAAAAATAGTTTTTTTTTTTTTTTGTCATGGCGTTTTAACTGAGAGCTATATGGCTCAAAAAATGGTTTTTTTGAGCTGTTGTAAATTATAGCTCAAAAAATAGCTTTTGAGTGTTTTATGGCGTTGAGCTGTTGTAAATTATAGCTTAAAAAATAGCTTTTGAGTGTTTGGCGTTTTTCTGAGTTAGGTGTTTTATGGCGTTTTATTTGAACACCCAGTTCATGTGAGTGGGTTTTTTTTGACAATATTACCCCTTAGTGTAATTTAACATCAATGCCACATGTCACCACCAAAATCGTTCTCACACTTTTCACCGTTCTCTCTAAATCCTGACCCTATATATATATATTTATGGTTCTGAAATGATCCTAGTCCTATATATATATATATAGAAACGGGATCGGGAGAAAACGCTCAAAAGTGTGAGAGCGGTGAGAACGCTTCCTGGCCTAACACGTGTCACGCCGCTTAGAGAAAGGTGGAGGGGCTTTTTTGTCCTTTCATATTTCTTTTTCATATTTCCATTTTTTGGCGTTTATAAAATACGCGGCGTTTTTATTGTTTTTAGATCAGAACTGTAGTAAATATTTTGGCGTTTTAAGTATTGTTTTGGCGTTTTTATTGATTTAAAAAAACATCAGTAATTTTCTTGATTTTATTATATCAAGTGTTTTGCCATCTAGGATACAGGCCTATAATGTGACAGGCAATTATGGCGTTTTGAAAAGATAAATAATTTTCAATTTTCCATTTAGTGGCATTAATATAACTATAATGTTTTTTGGCAATAAATGATACCGTCTCTTTATTTTACCGTTTCTTTCAATTTTCATCTGTCAATTAGTGTTGATTTTTGCAGTAATACTTTGTTTGCGTTTTTGGCGTTTTATATAGCAACCTCGTACTTTGCTAGCATTCGTTCTCACACTATAAGGCGTTTTGATGTTTGTAGATTTTGGCGTTTTATACTCAATTTTTTTAAAATAGCAGAGAATTAGATGATAAACAACACAGAATTACATAACAAACAATAGAAAATGAAAAAAAAATTAAAAATTACAATCTAATTTCTCATTCAAATATTCACTGTCATCAGCCTCTTGTACTTTAACCTTTTTGGCGTTTTGAACCTTTTTTTGAATGCCTTATGGAGATCCTTATTTTCCTACATAACGGCCGTCTTTAGAAGATGTTTATTTTTTGTGGCATCCTTTATGGTGGGTGGTTATATACTTTGTTTGATGACATGTTGAAGACCAACACCTGCTCTAATGTATTGATCTCTTCATGCCATCCAAATATCCATCAAGAACAAAGTGACATGATGTCATATCAGTGTCATCAGTCTCTTTGTCTTGAATTTTTGTCCATCTCATTCACAAAAGATTATAGAGATACCCAACTCAGAGAAGAATCCATTCAATGAAACTTCATTCAGATCAATACTCAATATAGCAGAATCGAGGTTCTGCATCTGTGGCTTTTTTAAGGTGTTTTTTTTTTGTTTTTGTTTTTAAAGTGAATGGTTTTTAGGGAATATGGTGTTTGTTTCTGGTTTTGTGATAAGTTGTTTGTGCAGAGAAATCTCTCTTTATAGGATGTTTTTGGCGCGTAGTTTAGGCGGGATTTTATTTATAATAAATGATATTAATAAAGTAGCCGTCTTTTCAGTTTTACTGTTTTTTTTTTGTTCAGCTATTTCAGGTTTGGCGTTTTTGAATGGGTTTAAGTAGTTTTTGGCCTTTTTTTTTTTCATTTTTAACTTTTTTTAATTAATACTCCTGCAAGTTACTTTCATTATAGTTTTGGAGTTTTTGGCGTTTTTACTCCATTTATCGCGTTTTTCATATGCTTTGTGACTGTTTGGCGTTTAATTAAGATAATGTATTTTTTTATTCTAAGTTGAAAAATACATAGCAAACAACAGAACAAGAAAATTAAAAAAAAAATTCATCTTCCAAATCTTCACTGTCATCAGTCTCTTTCTTCTTTGAATCATGTTCACTGGTGGTTTGGTTTAGCCATGCTTGTGTTTTTTTGGCCGTTTGAAAAGACAAAATGACATGAGTTTTTTTTTCTAATATGTATCTTCAAACAATTCAGTAGTGTCATTCGTCTTTTCATGCCATTTAAATATTCATCAAGAACAAAACACAGAAAATGACATAAGTTTGACCCCAGCATCTTTTTGTTTATGATTTGTCCATCTCATGCAGCAAAATGTTATTTGAGTCATAGCACCTCATGGAAGAATGCATTATCCGACACTTTGGCGTAGAATAATATTTTGAATATACAAGAAACGATATTTGGCATTTTTGGCGTTTTACTGAGGAAATAGTGTATCTGAAAGAACCGTCGATCTTTTGGAATCTTTTGATGTTTGAGTGTTTTTGGCGTTTTCTAAGATGAATGGTATATAGTAGAAAATATGGCATTTTTGAGTAGTTGTGTTTGATGTTTTGGGAATTTTGGCGTTTGTAAGTTGAATGGTATATAGTATAAAATTTGGCATTTTAGGTTCTGGTGGATGTGTTTTTATGTCTTGAGTGTTTTTTTGTTTATAGGCAAATTGGATTTAAATAATCCCAACTCACTGTTATTGGCCAATAATAATCCCAACTCATTTAATCACCAATAATAATCCAAACTATTCACTTTTGTTTGTAAAATACTCCCAGTTAAAAAAACACTAACTAGGTTAAAAAATTGCTGATGTGGCATCTGATGTGGCCCTTTTAGCTGATGTGTCATATGACGTGGCAGTTGATGTGGCATTTTTTGATGACGTGGCAGCTGATGTGGCAGTCTACGTGGCATTTTCGATGACGTGGCAGCTGATGTGGCAGTCTACGTGGCATTTTTCGATTACGTGGCAACTGATGTGGCAGGTGACGTGGCAAGCCACATCAGCAATTTTTTAACCTAGTTAGTTTTTTTTAACGGGGAGTATTTTACAAACAAAAGTGAATAGTTCGAATTATTATTGGTGATTAAATGAGTTGGGATTATTATTGGCCAATAACAGTGAGTTGGGATTATTTAAATCCAATTTGCCTGGTTTATATAGCGATGTGATTTGGTCCGTATTGGAGTTTTATTCATCATTATGGCGTTTTGGTATAGAGGTGTAAATACGTTTTTACCCTTAATGAGGCGCGTCCACGTAATAAAATTGATGTTATTTACGAAAACGCCACCACGCCAATCTAGTCCATAGATTGTTTTAATCGGACGATCCATAAGCGTTCTCACCGTTCTCACACTTTCTAACGTTTTCTCCAAATCCCGACCCTATATATATATAATATAATATAATATAATATAATATAAATGAGTCTTGAACTACAAAGTGTAAAAAAAAGTGTAACAAGTAATTTGAATCTGTATTTTAAAAAATCAATGGTTTAGATGATGTGAGTGTCACCAATCTTTCACACATGAAAAGGGCCGAGAGGCCTAAATTGGAATAGCTTACAATTTGTTAATTGTTTTTAAGTTTCTCTAATTTTTTAAATGAAGAGTAAACTTTCATTTAGTTCTTTGTGGTTTGTTTGTTTTAATGGTTTTGTCTAAATCCTTTGAAAATAGTCATTTTACTCCCGGATCTATGAAGCTTATTACGATTTCACTTCCTGCCCCAGACAACATCCATTTTTAAACGTTAAAACATGTCACGTGCATAACCATTTAGGGTTTTAAAAGGTAACTGTAAAAGATTTGGGTTGGGAAAAGACTTAATTGCTCATCATGTGTTATGCACGTGACAGGTTTTAAAGTTTAAAAATGGATGTTGTTTGGGACGGGGAGTGAAATCGTGATGGGTTTCATAGACCAGAGAGTAAAATGGCTATTTCTAAATGATTAAGATAAAACCGTTAAAACGACCAAAGCACATAGAGCAAAATGAAAGTTTACTCTTAAATGAAAATAGCTTTTTAAACGATATTTCTCTAAAAGAAAAACTATACCATAGAATAAGTATTTTATTCTTTTCTTTGAGTATACTGTTGCCTGTTGGTATACATTCTTAAAAAAGTGTTTTTCTTAAAACGTGAATATGTTTTGCATATAACATGCTTAACTATGTATGTACGGATGCTTAGCTGGTCTTTTCGGATGATCAGCCACACTGGGACTGAGACACGGCCTGGACCTAAATTCACCTTTTAAAAATGTTTTTCGGCTAAAAAAGATATATTAAGTTTGTGTTCAGTGATAATTTTCCCTTCCATACACACACATAAGTTGCATAATTATAAATATAGATTGCATCATTACATATACTTTGCGTGATTATTTATTTAAGTTGTGTAATTAATTACATATGTTACGTAATATGCAGGGGTAGATCTAGCTTCAACTTTCTTGGCGAAGTATATTTTTAGTGTATTTTTTTCTTCGTTTTATATATCAGCTACTCCAAAACAAAAAACAAAAAACAAAAAACAAAAAAATAGCCAGCACTATGTCACGATCTGCCTAAATACAAAACTTTTTTCGCGAGTTCCGGAAGATTCCGGAACACTAAAGAGGTGTCTAGGGCTGCCCGGAAGTTTCCTGAAAGGCCTACAAGTTTCTGGAACTTCTCGACACCATCGGAACATTCTAGATCAGCTTTGAAGGGGCTAGAATGGGCTGGAAGATTGCTGGAACTTTCAAGGATGATGCAAGGATCATCTAGGACATTCTAGGCCATGGAATTCTCTAGAATAACCCATAAAAATCAGCCTAGAAATATCCAAGATATTATGTAAGGAAATCTCTAGATAAAGAATTCTCTAGAACTAGTTTAAGACTAGTATAAATAGGTGATGGGGTCTCATATGGAGATCACCCAACATATTAGCAAGTTATCACACTTGTACTTGTAAACTCTCCTTTGTAAACATCTTGTAATCAATACATAGTTGTTTCTTTGTAAACAATACTTGTAACCATCACCTGATTTACTCAAAACACTACATCGTTGGGGCATATAGCTTAACTTAGACCAAGTCTAAGTCGCTACACGTGAGTCAGAAGTAACTCCGTGACAAGTGGTATCAGAGCGGGACGATTCATTCGGGATGGCAACCGAAACAAAAGGCGATGAAAGACGCACAACTAAGAAAGAACGAGAGGCAACATATGACAAGCGCATTGGTGACACCGAGGTGGCGGTCACTGAATTGGGTGCGCAACTCGATCTTGCATTCCAACGAGTACAGGCGTTGGAAACTGATTTTGAAACTTTCAAAGACGACGTCAAGTCTCTCATGGGAGTTTGGCGCCACGAGCTTACGACATTGTTCAAGGAAGAAATGTCGAAGCTACGAAACGAGGTGGAGAATAGTATTCGAGATTGTCACCACAGCTTCTTGGACCTGGAAGCTAAGGTAAAGGAAAATAAGCAAGTAGTTATGCATTCAGCCAACACCGATCTCTTCACCCCTAGGGTTGAGATTCCAAAACCATCTCCATTCATTGGCAAAAGAGAAGCACGAGCGGTTGACGACTTTGTATGGGAGATGGAACAATACTTGGGTGGAGTGCAAATCAAGGACGATGCTACCAAAATCAAAACGGCCAGCATGTACCTAAAAGATACGGCTGCACTATGGTGGAGACGTCGATACACAGACATCACCAAAGGTACGTGCACTATTAACACTTGGGCAGAATTTGTCCAAGAACTAAAGAAACAATTTTGCCCGGTTAATGCTGAGCACGAAGCTAGGAGCAAATTGAGAAAGCTCAAGCATACCGGAACCCTCAAGGACTATGTCAAAGAATTCACAACACTTGTCCTTGAAATCCCCGATCTATCGGAAAAGGATTCCCTTTTCTACTTCCTCGACGGGTTACAATATTGGGCTAGAACAGAATTAGACCGTCGCAACGTTCAAGATTTAGCTACAGCAATCGCCATAGCTGAAAGCTTGATCGATCTTAAGGAAAAACGCCCAACTAAACCCGTTGTCGAAGAACCTGATGACGACATAGGTGGGGGAGCAAAACCAAGTTACACTCGAAGGACGGAAGGTCCAAAACCCCCAAGATATAACAACCAGACCGCAAGGAGAGGATGCTTCATTTGCGAAGGGTCGCACGATGCACGCGATTGTCCAAAGAAGTCTAAGTTAACAGCCCTTATTAGGACTGAAGATGAAGAAGCTGAGGGTAGCGAGGAGGCTCGTCTAGGAGCAATGCAACTTCAAGTCCTCAATGCTTTAAGTCTAACCCAAAGGAAGCCGTTAAAAATGGTTCATGACCCCTCGAGAAAAGCCAAGGTTAGTCATTCAAATGGAGAGCCAAAAGGTCTTCGGTTCGTAACTCTTGAGATTAACGGAGAACGAGCAAAAGCCCTAATCGATACCGGAGCCAGTCACAATTTCATTACCCGGGACGAGGCCAAAAGACTTGGTTTGCGGATCACTACCAAAGAAGGACTAATGATGAAGGCTGTTGGCGGGGAACCTAAGTCAATCGAAGGCGTAACCTATGATGCCAAAGCCAAGATCGGGACATGGAAGGGCAAAATTACTTTCTCAGTCGTTCCCATGGACGACTACAAAATTGTGCTCGGGTTGGCATTCTTCGATAGGTCCAACGCCGTCCCCGATGCATTCCTTAACACCTTGTACCTCATCAAGGACAAGGAGGTTCACACGGCACCCATGGAGACGGATACAAGGCACCGAGGCAAAACCTTATCTGCCATGCATATCGTGAGAACAAAGCAACAACCACGTAAGCGACACGACGAGGGCGTCGTGAATTTAGGTGGGGGAGAATGTCACGATCTGCCTAAATACAAAACTTTTTTCGCGAGTTCCGGAAGATTCCGGAACACTAAAGAGGTGTCTAGGGCTGCCCGGAAGTTTCCTGAAAGGCCTACAAGTTTCTGGAACTTCTCGACACCATCGGAACATTCTAGATCAGCTTTGAAGGGGCTAGAATGGGCTGGAAGATTGCTGGAACTTTCAAGGATGATGCAAGGATCATCTAGGACATTCTAGGCCATGGAATTCTCTAGAATAACCCATAAAAATCAGCCTAGAAATATCCAAGATATTATGTAAGGAAATCTCTAGATAAAGAATTCTCTAGAACTAGTTTAAGACTAGTATAAATAGGTGATGGGGTCTCATATGGAGATCACCCAACATATTAGCAAGTTATCACACTTGTACTTGTAAACTCTCCTTTGTAAACATCTTGTAATCAATACATAGTTGTTTCTTTGTAAACAATACTTGTAACCATCACCTGATTTACTCAAAACACTACATCGTTGGGGCATATAGCTTAACTTAGACCAAGTCTAAGTCGCTACACGTGAGTCAGAAGTAACTCCGTGACAACTACCTCTCTTGCTTTATATATCAGCTACTCTAGAACCAAAATAATAATAATAATAATAATAGCCCGTACTAGATCTCAGCTTTTATTCTGGATCTGTCACCGGTAATATGTGTAGTACGTGTACGTAGTTTATGTGTAAATCGTAATTCTGTAGTTTTTGTAGTGAGGACGAAATTATCATCACCTAATAACACGTGTTGTGTCTGGTGGCTTCGTATTTCCAACATATACATTTCTAATATAGGGGAATAGTGCCAGGCAGCTGCCTGACACTTCCCTATTGGACCAACTTTTTTTAATTTAATTTTCTTTCCAGTTTAAAATTACGCTTTCGTCATTTCTTTAAAATTACGTTTTTGCCCCCAACTAAAAAAATTTAATTTGCCACTAGCTCAAAATTACACTTTTGCCCTCGGTTCGAAACCTCGCTTTTAATAGTGCCAGGCAGCTTGCCTGGTACTTCTCTATTGGACCAACTTTTTTTTAATTTAATTTTATTTCCAGTTTAAAATTACGCTCTCGTCCGTTGTTTAAAATTACGTTTTTGCCCCAGCTCAAAATAAAATTATAATTTTGCCCTAGCTCAAAATTTCGCTTTTGCCCTCGGTTCAAAAACTCACTTTTAATTTTGTTCCCAGTTTCAAATTACGGTTTCGCCCTCCGTTTAAAACTACGTTTTTGCACCCAGTTCAAAATAAAATGTTGTTTTTTCCTCTAGCTAAAAATTACGATTCTGCCCTCAGCTCAAAATTACGTTTTTGCTCACAGTTCAAAATAAAATTATGTTTTTCCCCTAGATCAAAATTATGATTTCGCTCTCTGTTTAAAATTATGATTTCGCATCCAGTTCAAAATATAATTTACGATACAGACATACATGTTATGAGAGAGAAATATTCGGTTTATTGCCCCGCAACGCGGGCGGGGCAAAAACTAGTTCTTTGTATTTTAAGAATCCTTCATACGTTCACTCACCCCTAGTTATATACGATTTTATATATGACATATATACTTAAAATAATATTTGTTAATTGATTACTTAGAATTCTGAAAAGTACCAAGAGAAATACGACTGGCAAGTGGTGTGGGTGTTTCATGGAAGGTGAGCAATTGCGATGCGTCCATTGTTTTCTTAAAACCGCTTGCATGCACGTACATGGACTTTAAAAAAGTTTTGATTTGACATATGAAACCTTATATATAATTTGTTATTAAAATATTATCAAGAACATAAGTACAACATTTTGACTTTATCTAGTCGGAGAGGAAGATAATGCCCTATCCTTGTGTATTATTTATCATATAAGGGTGGAGGGTATGATTCAAACACTTGAGTCATTGTCCAGCGAATAATATTATGCTATGTCAAGTACCCATTTCACTCCTTATTTTGCACCCAATCACTGACAATGATTCAAACACTATCAGCGTGTTTGAGTTATATATATTTTTAATTATGCATAAATAAATAAATAAATAAAACATATATTAAACTAAATAAAAGTACTTTTAATAAAGAAAAAAAACACACATTACATATTTAAAACTAGAAAATTAAACAATAAAATAATAAACCTAACATTTAGAAGTTGCATGGCCAGTTATATTTTCTTGCGATATCCTGTTTACGCACTAGAATAAACGGCAACATCTCGGGTGAAGCATGATCGTGTGGCTTAGTAAATATCTCCAAATCCCGATCATACAAAAGTTGTTTCACCGTCTCACGTTGTTCCACCACTAACGCTATGGTGTCTTCCTCGCGTTTCTTGTTAATATTCGACAACTCTATCGTCCGTGCTTTTTTTTCTTCTTTCATAAGAGTGTATTGCGCGAGCTTCTCGGTCAAAGTCGTTTTGATATCGGTTGGTGATGTAGCGGGTCTCTTTTCTTTCTTTTTGTGTCTTGGTGAGGGGTCTACGTTTATGTCCGGTATATCGCTATTGAACTCAGTTCCCGGTGTACCCGTGTTGTAGTTATCCGAATCGGACAACTTTCTTTTTTTGCCCAAACCTCCACTATCTTCACCCAACAATGGTACCGGTGCCCATTTGTCATGTTTACTAACAACCTCCCATGCCTCAATATGATGAAAACCACTCGGATATTTTGATTTGAAATCTTTTAAAGCCCTATTCATGCCTCGACGTCGCCACACCCACTAACACGAATACGGTCATATATATATAACAATTATAAAGTAAAAAAATAAACAAAAACAATGTTATGGAAAATATTTATTAAATGTTCAAAAAAAATGTTACTGCTTGTTGCCAAAGGCCGTTTAAGAAGTTTATCTTAGTCAACATATGGATCCATTTTGAACGTACTTGATGAACTGTTCGGGTACTTCCGCCGACCGTTTCGTTGTAATGGGCTAGAACTTTTTTTTCCAAAAACTATCCGATTTTTGTTGGTTGCCTTTTTTCTTGTTTAAAGAACAATGCACTCATGCCTTGGCTAAGGCCTCTTCTTGTTTTTTTCGTCCAACTTTGACGCTCCGCCTTGCCTCCCTTTTGTTTCGTGTCACTTCCTTCACCAATATCATCGTCCTCATCCTCATACTCTTCTTCGTCCTCGCCACTATCTACATCCAAATGTTGTATCTCGGGGACAATCTCTTCATCTTGGTCCTCATCGTAAATAGGAAGTGGGCGCTCGACATTCTCTCTTGGTGATTGAATTGGCGGGGTCCTAAATGCAAATGCATCGAAATCGGTTGTAAAGGTTGGGTGTGAAAATATTTGTGGTGGAATAAGAGGTTGGGTGCTATAAAATTGAGGTGGAGAAGGTTGGGGGTAATAAAATGGAGGTTGAGAGGTTGGTGAATATTCGTAGGAGGTTTGAACAGGTGCACTCGGACCTCTAGAATCACCTTGTCTCGTTTGCGAAACATTTTTTCTTGGGTCCGATCCTCGGCTAGCGGAACCTTTTTTTCTTGGGTTCACATTTGTTTTGTTTGTTAATGGTGTTTGTGGGTGTAGAAAGAGATATGTTTAGAAAGAGTGGTGTGTTAAAAATGATAAAAAAAAATGTGGGTTAAATAAAAAAAATTCAAATGGTTAAAATTGTGGGGGTGGTAACGGTCAAAAAATGGGCAACGGTTAAAAACGGGTTTGATGTTTTGATCGGTGACTACACACCGATTTGTCAAGTCCCCGCCCCACGATTTGTGTCACAACCCCCGCCCCCTAATTACCTGCGAGCCAGTTTCGGTGGTATCCGTATATTTAATTATTTTGGCAGCGGAAATTTCATCAGTACTGTAGTTAGGAAATATTTTATCAGAGTAAAACCACCATATTTTTAAATTTCTAATCACATGGGTAAAACCCAAGTTTCTTATTACAACATGTTTATAGGGATAAACTTTATTTTATTAAATTTAAAACATCGTCTTTAAGGTAACTTTTAAAGCTACATTTTCCAAGCCGTCAGTGCTCTCCAGCTTGCTTTTTACTAATTGGCTGTAACATTGTGTTACCTGAAACGCGTTTTAAAAACATTTTTCAGTGGAAAATACTGGTGAGTGAATCCCAGTTTAATCAAGAAACATTAATTTAATTTAAACAGTATTGAGAGCGATTACAATGTTTATATCTACCCAATTACTCATTCAGTATTGTCAATCCTGACTGGTGGGTCATATTACACATTGGCTAACTCTTCATCCAATGGTAACGTGTTCCACATTTTGTATACAAAACCCCAACATACCGGCAGTAATCGTAGAATTACAAAGACTCAATCACTGCTAAATTGCATTGTAAAATAGTCAATGTTTTGTAAAAACTGTTAACAAAAAGGAGATTACTCACATTGCTATTTTAGGTATTTCCTTTGTGGCTTCCTGGTTATAATCTAGTTGAATAAATAATGCACACGCGTTAGTATAATAACTCATTTTAACATTAGTAATACCCTCCCCAAGACGGCATTCCAACGACTACGTCGGGCAGAACCACGACAGCCGTTACGGAACACTAGATCAATCGGGCAGAGTATCTAATACGTATCCAGGGGTTATAATACTTACAACGGAGCAGAACTTCGCTATTTGGGGGTATTATACTCGGGATTTATGCCTATTATGAGAGTAATTCGAGATTCAGAGAAGAATTTGAACGATTTGTGATTTAAGCCTGATGCCTTTTTATATAGGGCCTCACTTCGACTTTTACGCGGCCCGCGTAAAGTTTAACAAAGGACTACGCGGCCCGCGTCAACTCTGGTCAACCGCGTAGCTGATCCGGGTCAGCATATAGGTTCAACAGGTGTTGGGCCACGTGGCGGCCCAGGGTTCTGCCAGGTTTTACCTTGTCGCGGCCCGCGTAACCCGAAGACTAAGTCTTCGCGGCCCGCGAGCGCCTGCAAAAACTTGTTTTATTTTATTTTTATTAATATAAAAGGTATATGGGCTCGTTTATCGCATACGGGTATATTTTAGGAAGTGTAGGGGTGTTTTAGGAGGGTTGTTATATTTTGGGTATAACTCCTGGGTTATTTAATAAAATATATAGTGCACTCACATTAAGTATAGTAACTCAATTCCACTTTATCCCTACGTCACGAGACAGAACCCCAACGAATTTAGGCAGAGCCTTGACATACGTTACGGGGCCCTACGTCAATCGGACAGGGTATCAGTGATCAAGGATTAAAACACTTAAAACGGGGCAGGGCTTTATTATTATTATTGTTATGTGTGAAAATAATAAGATAGAATATAGAATTTTGAGAGAAGCAGAATGCGAGACGAAAGAAGAAGGAAAAGAATGGAATATCGTTTGAAAACTAGCACCCTATATATACTAAAATTGGAGATTTAGAAACCACACAAAATATTAATTGTTGCCTTCCACGTATTCACCTAACACAATTCTTTAGAATTCCTTTTGTTTAGTATTAATTTATTGTCATATTATTATTATTATAATTAATTTAACTACTACACTCATTTGGCGCTTATAACTTCTAAAATATGACGTTTTATAAAATAATGAATATGCCATTGGAACAAGAATAATCTTATCTATATTTTGAACCAAATTTCATTAAAAATGGAGTAGGTTCAAATATATTGTATTATTATTATTATAACTATAAAAGGGTTCATACGCTCGCCAAAATACCTTATATTTCTATCGGTCGACTTACCCATGATCTATTCGTTTAATAACTAAATTTGGAATTAAAAATTTTGGGAATGTTATCAATCACCGCTCGGTGATTCCACATCCCCGAAGGGTTCCCCGATATCGTACCGACTAGCCTAACGGTCCAGTCAGCATTGGGTATTATGGGACATTTGTTTAAAATGGGTGTAGTAATATAATGCCCCATCCAATGATTACCTAATTATTATTTTTTTTTTGTTTTTTTAACTAAGCCTAATGATATTTTATTAAATAAAAAATGACATAAACAATAAAACACAAACACATAATACTACTCGTACTAATTATTGTCTTCGCTTTCGCCATTCTCGTCATCTTCGTCTTCCTCGTCATCCGCTTCTTTTTCACACTCGTTTGGAATATACCAAACCGACCATGCGTGTTGAACCAAATCAAACGCTAACGCTGTATGTGCGGCTTCAGGCCGCATTTCATGTGCATTCTTCACTCTGTCTTCCATTGTTGCTTGGGGATATTCCTGAACAGCTTCCGATACATAGTTTTGGCATATTTCTTTTCCTTCGTCTTCCAATATCATATTATGCATGATTATACAAGCGTACATAGCATCTCTCATTTTTTCTTTGGTCCATGCACGACAAGGATTTCTCAAATAATGTCACCGTTGTTGAAGAACCCCAAAGCATATCTCAATGTCCTTACACGGAAACTCTTGAACTTTTTTAAAGTGGACTCTTTTTTCATCGCACGGGTCCCTAAACATCTTCACGACAATCGAATACCTAGGATAAATTCCATCACACAAATAGTACCCTTGCGGGTAGTAGTTTTCGTTTGCATAAAAAGATGTTTTTGCAGCTCTACTAGAAATATAGTCCTCTATCAATGGAAATTGTTCGAAAACGTTTATATCATTGCATGACCCTGCGATACCAAACTAAGCCGAGACCCAAAGGTCCTGTAAGGTAACCGCTTGAAGAATAACAGATGGCTCGTCTTGGTCACTCGTGTATGTTGACCTCGTCATGCGATCGGACAATTATACCACTGTCAATGGCGACAATCGAAGCTCCCGATGATGTCCGGTAAACCATGGAGATTAGAATGGACCTTATAAATTTGTTTAAGGTCGTACTATGTGGGCTATCTTAGATAACAGGCACCGTACAAATTTATAACACATTTAACAAACATATGTAACTTTAAGCTAACTAAAAAAATATGAATGCATGTAGTGTTCACAATATAGTAATGTACCGTGACCAAAATGCTCCAAAGTATTTCGCGATGTTTTCTCGGCCATTTTTAAATACTCGTCGCTGATGTCGTTCGTGTTTCCATAGGCAAGGATTCGTAGCGTTGAAGTACACTTTTGAATACCGGTGAATCCAAGCGTCCCTCTCGCATCCAGTTTTTGTTTAAAATAATCAAATTTGTTTTCCAAGTCTCCAGCGATGAGTAGAAATAAACGTTTACTCATCCGTAAACGACGCCTAAAAACTTCTGGGTTTGGGTAAGTGATATACATTAAATTATACATGTTTTAATCCCACATTTTACTTCCATTTTAAGCGTTTTTGACCGAAACTTCGATGTTTAGGTACCAAATCAGGTACTTTTCTATTTTCAGGTCTTAAACAAAGTGTAAAAGACAAATTTGGAGAAAACGAGGCGATTTAAGGACATTTATGGTGAAATTTGGAAGATTCAGGTGAACTGCCATATCGTGCACGACCGTGCGTCCACATGCACTACCGTGCGTCCACATACACGACCGTGCGTGGTCTCCGACCCCAAAAGCACTTCCAGTACAAGTGACTGTGCCAATAATTACTCGGAACGCACGACCATGCGAGCCAAGTGCACTATCGTGCACTACCTGGACCACACATTTAGATGACACCGCACTACCGTTAGGCCATATGCACGACCATGCAGATCTGATGACCGAGACCAACTTGTCCACTAATCCACTTGTCTGACCCAAATGGAAACTGACGTCACCCGACAATTGTACATGCACGACCGTGTGGCCAACTGCACGGCCCTGTGGATCTTAAATTTACCTATAAATAGCAGCATTCGCTACTGGTTAAAGGGTTGGGTTTTTCTCCTAGTTTCTGGGCGATTTCAGAGGTTCGAAGCTCTCCTGATCAGACCGATTCCAAGCCTCAAAATTGAATAGAAGCTTAACCGATCCAACCCATCAATTCCTTGCTTGTTTATGGTTCGATTCTTTGTTCTTAAACAAGTATTTCTGATCATTCTTCAAGTATTGAGCTGATGTTAGTTTATGTTTAATGTAGTATTGTGTAATAGTAGTAATGAACTTGTTTCTTGAATAATCTTTAGTGTGTAATCTCATTGGAATGAATCTTTAGTACTTTTTCATGTTTGAATCTTCATGATTATATGATGAATGTTTCATTGATGTTGGATTCTTGATTATGTTTGATTGTCTTGGATAATGAATCTGTGGTTAGTGAAGATTGTTAACAATTCCTTGATTAATCACTTGGTTGTAAACTTGTTTAACACCATGAAACCGAACCAGAGTATTGGTTTTATCAAAGATAAATCTTATTTTGATTGAGAATGCTTTCTTGCACGTAAGGGTTCTAATGAATTATATGGTGTTGTTACATGTTCTTGACGCGGTTTATGATCTTTGTTTAGCAGTTTTGGTTGAAATTGCTAACTTGGTAGATTTGTGTTCAAGACTTGTAAGATGAAATAGTTTATTATATGATCTACTTTAGTGCTTATCTTCGTGGCTGTATTGTGACCATCGGTATTGCTTTCTTTGATAAGTGAGGTTAGGAATCCAGGCCAGGTAAATAACCTATCTTTAAAGATTCGCATTAATAAATATCAATAGCTCGCTAATGAATGATTTTAGGTGGTTAACGTGTGACCATCGCGTTAACTTTCCGAAGAATCATAATGTTAGAAATCCAGACCAGGTAACTAACTGTCTTGCAATTGGAAAATTGATCAAGTGCTTTTGTGACATATATGATGTAAATAACATGCTTAGGTTGTTTGTGAAACAAGATAATATATGTATTTTTCATATTTGGAGTCTAATGTGTTTAAAATTTAGTTTTAGATAATGTTAGCTAAAAACCCATTCACCTTTCCTTTTACTGGTAAATGAATGACAAAGATTTAGTACTCTACTCCGCCCGTGTTCCATGGATCGATATCTGGCTCTTACCAATACTTTGCTACATATATGATAGGATACACTTGTCCTTTTGTGTGTGTTTTAATGTTAAGGTATAAACCATTTTTATAAATATTAAAACCAAGTTCGTGTGTAAAATTCATTATAAAATTATGTATAGTTGCGCACACGTCAAGTTTTTTGGCGCCGTTGCCGGGGAATAAACGGCGAGTTTTCGGAACAATCCGAGTCATTCTTTTACCAGTGTACATACTTGTGAATACTTGTACATTTTGTATTTATCTGTTTTGTTACTTACTAGCTTGTTAATATTCTTTTTGTTCGACTAACATTTCTTTCTTTCATTTATTTTTTTATTAAATTCAGTAAGTGTTTGGAAACGCACCAAATTTTTGGTCGCAACTCTCCGAACCATTTATTTATTCTTTATATATTTATTTATGCATGTATTCGGAATCGAACCGATTATCTATTTCATTTATTCATTTATTTATTTCATTTATGTTTATTTTTGTTGACGTGTTCGGATTCGAACCGTCTATTAATTTATTAATTTATTTGTTTATTCTTTTTATGTATTCGGGATCGAACCATTTGTTTATTCATTTATTAAATTACGTGTTCGGAATTGAACTGTTTGTCATTTTATTTATTTATGCTTATTTATTTATTTACGTGTTCGGAATCGAACAAACTGTTTAATTATTTATTTATTTATTTACTTAAAAAACGGAGATAAATAAATAAATAAGTATAATATATATATATATATATGTATATAATATAATAATATAATATTATTACATTCTGTTTCCGTATAATGCCTTCCTTTTATTTGTAGGTTGATGTCCTCAACCCCCGTACCCGCTATTGATTAGCCAGCCAACGAACCAGAACATAACCTAAGGAGAAGTAGGAGGCTTCGCGAAAGATCTTGTGTCGTTGCACAAAGAATTGCGGCCGCAATCGACGAACTGGTGATACTTTCTGACAGCGAGAGTTCAGAGGACGATAGAGGAAGCATCATGGAAGAAGACGACCGGCCATTAAATGAGACCGGCCGACAAGGAGGAGAGGGCTTGCTACCTAGCATCGCCCGACCTACAGTAATAGCACCTTGTTTTGAAATAAAATCTAGTATTATTAATATGTTACAGAATTCGGTGCAGTTTGATGGGAAGAATCACGAAGATCCGGGTCGACACATCGCTTCATTTCTCGAGGTGTGCTCGACTTTCAAAATACGAGACATTTTATAAAGACGCAATCCATTTCGACTCTTTCCATATTCATTGCGAGTCAAAGCCCGATCTTGGCTTTTGTCACTTCCGGCAGGATCCATCACGACTTGGAACGAGATGGCATAACTTTTTATGCAAAAATATTTTCCTCCAGAAAAGACAGCTAAGCTAAAGAATCGTATCATGACGTTCAAGCAGGACGACAAGGAATCTCTACACGCAACGTGGGAGAGGTTAAGAGATCTTTGATTGATGTCCCACATCATGGGCTGTCCAAAAGGCAGCTTGTACTTAATTTCTACCAAGGACTCAATTACGACTCACAAGAACGTCTAGACGTATATGCAGGAGGCGATCTTGGATCAAATACACCAAACGAAGCCTACGCAATTCTAGAGAAAGCTACCTTAAAGTCAAGTTCTCGACACAATGGGGTGCGAACTAAAGTATCATCCATTCCTGGCATTCATTCTGTGGATACGTATACCGCTCTTACAACACAGATTGGGGCTTTGGCAGCAAGACTTGATCAAGCTAAGAACGTTTCGCAGGTACAATCATCATGTGAGCAGTGTGGAGTGTCACACGAGCCAGGTACTTGTGAGCAAGGTGTTATGTTTACAGGCCACGAAGAGGTGGACAATTTGGGCAATCAAATTAGGCCCAAAATAACCCCTATAGCAACACGTACAATCCGGGGTGGAGAAATCACCCGAACTTTGGGTGGAAATCTACTTCTTAAAATCAAAACCCACTCGGGTTTGCTCAACGTGCTCCCGCGCCACAGCAACCTCAAGGGCAATCTTTTCAGCCTCAAGGGCAATCCTTTCAACCACGTTACCATAATCAAGGCTCTGGAAGCACTTCCCAGTCATACACTTCTCAATGTAACTCAAAACTAGAGGAGATGATGGCGCAGCTATTAAACAACTCCAATAATGCCAATCAAATATCTGAGAAACGATACCAGCAGCATGAGGAGCGTTTCATGGCGCAGGAAAGGGAAATGCGGAGTCAGAAGGCTTCAATACAAGCCATTGAGAATCAAGTTGGCCAGTTGGCCAAAATTTTGTCTGAAATACCCCAGGGTGGTCTTCCAGGTAACACGGAACTAAACCCAAGAGGGCATGTTAATGCCGTGATGACAAGGAGTGGTAAAAAAACGGGACCTCACATATCGGACTCACCACCGATCACTGAGACGGTCCATACTGACACTTCGTATGAGGTGCACGCTAGGCGAGTCCTAGCAAGTACAGCACAGCTCCAGGAGCCACTTACAGATTATACTCCTCCAGTTCTATACCCGAGCAGACCGAAGAAGCAGAAGAACGATGAACAACATGGTAAGTTTCTCAAAATGTTTAAACAATTACATATAAACATACCATTTGTTGCGGCGTTGGCTCAAGTGCCTAAATACGGGAAGTTGTTAAAAGAAATCCTCACAAACAAGCAAAAACTCGAAAGCTTTTCTTGTGTGTTGATGAATGAGAACTGTTCAGCCATTCTCCAAAACCGTTTACCTGAGAAAATGGGAGATCCGGGCAGTTTTACTCTACCCTGCCTCATTGGCAGTATGTTTGTCAGTCACGCATTGATTGATTTAGGAGCAAGCATAAACCTTATGCCTTATAAGGTTTTTGCTAAATTAGATCTGGATGAACCTTCACCCACTAGAATGAGCAATCGACTTGCAGACCGTTCAATCAAGTATCCGTGTGGATTTGTTGAAAATATGCTTGTTAAAGTTGACATATTCGTGTTTCCCATGGATTTTATTATGTTAGACATGGACGAAGACTCAAAAGTGCCTTTAATACTTGGACGGTCGTTCCTCAATACTGCAAGGACGATTGTTGATGTAGTGGCTGGACAAATCACGCTCCGAGTAGATGATGAGCATGTAACTTTTGACATTAAACGATTAATGCAACATTCGCAAGGTCTCGATGACATGCTTTACTATGTTGACATTGTCGATACTTGTGTGAGCTCTCATTTCCAAGGCACGATTAAGGAAATCGATACTGACACACATCTGTTGTGTGGGAACCTAGATGGCATTACGAAGGAGGGACACGGAGTTGAGCAGCCGTTTTATCAAATCGGTGATGATGGTTCCCAAAGTTCAAATCGATTTAAGGAGATTAATTGAGAAGTTAAGGAGAAGTCAAAACCTTCGGTTGAAGATCCACCTTCGTTGGAGTTAAAAGAACTCCCACCGCATCTCGAGTATGCATTTCTAGACGAGGAATGTCACTTACCAGTCATTATTTCAGCATCTTTAGCAAAAGAGGAAAAGAGACAACTTCTTGATGTTCTAAAACTTCATAAGAAAGCCATGGCGTGGAAGATTATGGATATCAAAGGCATTAATCCTTCTTTTTGTACTCACAAAATTCTGATGAAAGATGATTACAAGCCAAGTGCGCAGCATCAAAGGCGGTTAAATCCGAATATGCAAGACGTGGTGAAGAAGGAAGTAATTAGGTTGTTAGATGCAGGGCTGATTTATCCTATGCCTGATTTAGTTTGGGTAAGTCCAGTGCAAGTAGTACCCAAGAAATATGGTATCACTATAGTCCTGAATGATAAGAATGAACTTATTCCGACCCGTACCATCACTGGATGGCGAGTTTGCATCGATTATCGCAAACTCAACAATGCCACCCGCAAGGACCACTTTCCGCTTCCGTTCATCGATCAGATGTTGGAACGTCTGTCGAGGAAGTCATTTTTCTGTTTTCTGGATGGGTTTCGGGTTATTTTCAAATTCCTATCGCTCCTGAAGACTAGGAGAAGACTACTTTCACATGTCCCTTCGGCACATTCGCCTACCGCGCGTATGCCTTTTGGGCTATCTAATGCACCAGCCACATTTCAGCGCTGCTTGGTAGCCATTTTCCATGATATGATTGAGGACTCCATGGAAGTATTCATGGATGATTTTTCTGTTTCAGGAGTTCCTTCAATCAATGTCTTGGAAATCTGAAAAGGATGTTAATGAGATGTGAGGAAACTAATCTTGTGCTGAACTGCGAGAAATGCCACTTCATGGTAAAGGAAGGGGTAGTTCTCGGGCACAAAATCTCTGAAGTCGGGTTGGAAGTTGATCCAGCAAAGGTGGATATCATTACTAAACTTCCGCCCCTACCTCGGTCAGAGAGATTAGAAGTGACCTGGGTCATGAAGGATTCTATAGGCGATTCATAAAAGATTTTTCAAAAATCGAAAGACCTATGACCTGTTTGTTAGAAAAAGACGCTCCATTTGTATTTGCAGACGAATGCATGAAGGCGTTCAGCCAATTGAAGCAAAGGCTTATCGAAGCCCCTATTTTGGTTGCACCAGACTGGGCGTTTCCATTTGAGATAATGAGCGACGCAAGTGATTTTGCAATAGGAGCAGTCTTAGGACAGCGAAGGGAAAAGCATTTTCATCCTATCTACTATGCCATCAAAACTCTACATGACGCTCCGGAGCATTACACGACTACAGAGAAAGAGCTTTTGGCCGTAGTTTATGCTTTCGACAAATTCAAGTCATACCTTGTGTTGTCCAAAACAATTGTGTACACGGATCACGCAGCTATAAGATACCTTTTTAGCAAACAAGACACAAAACCGCGTCTTATCAGGTGGATCGTACTATTACAAGAGTTTGACATTGAGATCCAAGACAAAAAGGGTGTGTTAAATGTTGCAGCCGATCATCTCTCAAGACTCAAGCATGGTAATTCTGAGAACTCACGGGAGGAACCAACAAATGACAATTTCCCCCACGAATTTCTTTTGAGTGTCGAGGTGAATGACGAGTCACCTTGATTCGCTGACTTCGCGAACTACCTCGCATGTGGAATCCTTATCAAAGGATTGTCGTATCAGCAAAAGAGGAAGTTTTTTGCAGACTTATAATATTATATCTGGGACGAACCATTCTTGTTTAGAGTCGGAGCCAATCATGGGATCCGTAGATGTGTATTTGAAGAGGAGGCAGCCAGCATTTTGCGCCACTGTCACGAGGGACCCACCGGAGGTCATCATGGAGCGAATTACACAGCAAAGAAAGTGTTAGACTCCGGATTTTACTAGCCCACTATCTTTCATGACGAGCACAAATGGGTTAGAGCGTACGATGCCTGCCAGAGGGCAACGAATATCTCAGCACGAAATGAAATGCCTTAACATCCAATGCAAGTCTGTGAAGTCTTCGATATATGTGGTATCGACTTTATGGGTCCATTTCCAACCTCACGAGGTAAAAAATTCATCCTGGTTGCAGTAGACTATGTATTGAAGTGGGCCGAAGCACAAGCTTTGCCCAGAAACGATGCCAGGGTGGTTGTGAGGTTTCTGAAAAGTTTGTTTGCCCGATTTGGTGCTCCAAAAGCACTAATCAGTGACCGAGGGATGCATTTTTGTAATGCGCAGCTAGAACGAGCCTTGTCCCATTATGGTGTTCATCATAGGTTGGCTACGCCATACCGTCCTCAAACGAGCGGACAAGTAGAGGTCACGAATAGGGGTTTAAAGAGAATCCTTGAACGCTCCGTTAGTCAGAACCGCAAGGATTGGTCAGAAAAGTTAGATGACTCTCTGTGGGCTTTTTGGACAGCATTCAAGATACCTTTAGGGACCACTCCCTTTAGGTTGGTTTACGGAAAAGCCTGTAATCTACCAGTCGAGCTAGAACACAAGGCGTTCTGGGCCTTGAAAACGACGAACATGGATTTCAAAATCGGAGGTGAAGCCCGTTTTCTGCAAATCCACGAGCTTGAAGAGCTAAGGAACAATGCCTACGAAAGTTCTAGCAGGTACAAAGAACGAGTCAAGAGGTTACATGACAAGAGGTTGAGAGACCATAAGGATTTCCGCGTAGGAGATCTTGTCTTGTGATACAACTCAAGGCTGCGTTTATTCCCCGGGAAGCTAAAATCCCGATGGTTCAGTCCATACACAATTAAAGAAATATTTCCATACGAAGCCGTAATCATCGAGGACTCAAACGGGGTAAATTTTAAAGTCAACGGTCATAGATTAAAAATCTATATCAACGGACCGGTTGACTCGGAGTTGGAGACAATAGAACTCCACAACCCGCACGTTTAACAAGTGTGGGAGGGATGAGTCTAGCTATTGACTCGCTGAGAAATTTAGCGAGCTTGTTTTCACATGCTAATGGTATTTTTGTACATATTAATTTTTTGCATTTATTTCCTAGTTCGTTAATTTTTTCTGTTTAACGTAGGTACGAACAAGTTTGATCCATAACTTTTGAAATTTGGAAGTTGGTTTAAAGTTAAAACATACACAACCTTGCAAACGTAGGTACGAACAAGTTTGATCCATAACTTTTGAAGTATGATATACGTTAAATTATACATGTTTTAATCCCACACTTTACTTCCATTTTAAGCGTTTTTGACAGAAACTTCGATGTTTAGGTACCAAATCAGGTATTTTTCTATTTTCAGTCTTAAACAAAGTTCAAAAGACAAATCTGGAGAAAACGAGGCGATTTAAGGACATTTCTGGTGAGAATTGCAAGATTCTGGTGAACTGCCAGATCGTACACCACGGTGCGTGGTCTCCGACCCCAGAAGCACTTCCAGTGCAAGTGACTATGCCAATGATTACTTGGAACGTACGACCATGCATGCCAAGTGCACTACCGTGCACTACCTAGACCACACATTCTTATGACACCGTACTACCGTGCGGCCAGATGCACGACCATGCAGATCTGATAACCGAGACCAACTTGTCCACTTGTCTGACCCAAATGGAAACTGATGTCACCTGATAATTGTACGTGCACGACTGTGCGGCCAACTGCACGACCGTGCGGATCCGAAATTTACCTATAAAAGCAGCATTCGCTACTGGTTAAAGGGTTGTGATTTCTCCAAGTTTCTGGGTGATTTCAGAGGTCCGAAGCTCTCCTGGTCAGACCAATTCCAAGCCTCAAGATTGAATAGAAGCTTAACCGATCCAACCCATCAATTCCTTGCTTGTTTACGGTTTGATTCCTTGTTCTTAAACATGTATTTCTGATCATTCTTCAAGTATTTAGGTGATGTTAGTTTATGTTTAATGTAGTATTATGTAATAGTAGTAATGAACTTGTTTCTTGAATAATCTTTAGTGTGTAATCTCATTGGTATGAATTATATGGTGTTGTAACATGTTTTTGACGCGGTTTATGATCTTTGTTTAGTAGTTTGGGTTGAAATCGCTAACTTGGTAGATTTGTGTTCAAGACTTGTAAGATGAAATAGCTTATTATATGGTATAATTAATGCTTATCTTCGTGGCTGTATTGTGACCATTGTTATTGCTTTCTTTGATAAGTGAGGTTAGGAATCCAGACCAGGTAAATAACCTATCTTTAATGATTCGCATGAATAGATATCAATAGCTCGCTAATGAATGATTTTAGGTGGTTAACGTGTGACCATCGCGTTAACTTTCCAAAGAATCATCATGTTAGAAATCCAGACCAGGTAACTAGCTGTCTTGCAATTGGAAAATTGATCTATTACTTTTGTGACATATCTGATGTAGATAACATGCTTAGATTGTTTGTGAAACAATATAATATATATATTTTTCATATTTGGAGTCTAATGTATTTTAAATTTAGTTTTAGATAATTTTAGCTAAAAACCCATTCACCTATCCTTTTACTAGTAAATAAATGACAAAGATTTAGTACTCTACTCCGCCTGTGTTCCATGGATCCATATCTGGCTCTTACTAATACTTTGCTACATATATGATAGGATACACTTGTCCTTTTGTGTGTGTTTTAATGTTAAGGTATAAACCATTTTTACACCGGCGAGTGTTTTCGGAACAATCCGAGTCATTCTTTTACCAGTGTATGTACTTGTGAATACTTATACATTTTGTATTTATCTGTTTTTGACTTACTAACTTGTTAATATTCTTTTTGTTTGACAAAATTTCTTTCTTTCTTTTATTTATTAAATTCAGTAAGTTTTCGGAAACACACCAAATTTTTGGTCGCAACTCTCTGAACCATTTATTTATTCTTTATTTATTTATTTATGCACGCTTCGGAATCGAACCGATTATCTATTTCATTTATGGTTATTTTTGTTGACGTGTTCGGATTCGACCAGTCTATTTGTTTATTCTTTTATGTGTTCGGGATCGAACCATTTGTTTATTCATTTATTAAATTACGTGTTTGGAATGAAACCGTTTGTCATTTGATTTATTTAAGCTTATTCATTCATTTATTTTTTATGCTGATTTATTTATTTACGTGTCCGGAATCGAACCGACTGTTTAAGTATTTATTTATTTACTTCAAAACACGGAGATAAATAAATAAACAATTAAATAAATATATAAATAAGTATAATATATATATATATATGTATATAATATAATAATATAATATTATTACATTCTTTTTCCGTATAATGCTTTCCTTTTATTTGTAGGTTGATGTCCTCAACCCCCGTACCTGCTATTGATGAGTCAGCCAACGAACCAGAACGTAACCCAAGGAGAAGTAGGAGGCTTCGCGAAAGTTCTCGTGTCGTTGCACAAAGAATTGTGCCCGCAATCGACGAACCGGTAATACTTTCTGACAGCGAGAGTTCAGAGGACGATAGAGGAAGCATCATGGTAGAAGACGACCGTCCATTAAATGAGACCGACCGACAAAGAGGAGAGGGCTTGCTACCTAGCATCGCCTGACCTACAGTAATAGCACCTTGTTTTGAAATAAAATCTAGTATTATTAATATGTTACAAAATTCGGTGCAGTTTGATGGGAAGGATTACGAAGATCCGGGTCGACACATCGCTTCATTTCTCGAGGTGTGCTCGACTTTCAAAATACGAGACGATTCTGATGACGCAATCCATTTGCGACTCTTTCCATATTCCTTGCGAGACAAAGCCCGATCTTGGCTTTTGTCACTTACGGCAGGATCCATCACGACTTGGAACGAGATGGCAGAACTTTTTAGGCAAAAATATTTTCCTCCAGAAAAGACAGCTAAGCTAATGAATCGTATCATGACGTTCAAGCAGGATAACGGGGAATCTCTACACGCAGCGTGGAAGAGGTTCAGAGATCTTTTGATTGATGTCCCACATCATGGGCTGTCGAAAAGGCAGCTTGTACTTAATTTCTACCAAGGACTCAACTACAACTCACAAGAACGTTTAGACGTATAATGACTGTACCTTTAGAGACTTCATTCAACCTCGTGTTCATAGTATGAACACACGTTTTCTTGTCAAAGTTATATAGTCAATTTTTTTTTGAAATTATCTAATGCTTTAAAGGTATGTAGAATTTATATAGTAAATACAGTTACTAAATATATACGTGTATTTATGTGAGGTAGATTTAATATAAATCTACTATTGAAATTTAGACGTAATATGGTAATATTACATCTTTAATATATATAAATTGTCATATAAGAAATCAACTATATGTAATTATATAAATGTATATTGGAGTTGTACTTTTATATATAAATATAAATGTATATTTACACAGTACTATATGTATCATTTTTAAGAATATGTGGTAACCCTTTATCTAAACCATTGTGTCTTTATCCAAACTGTTGTGCCCCAAATTACTTTTTTGTAAGGTTATATAATATAATACATCTGCCTATGTAGCCTATGGGTACATTTAATTATATTGGTCTCTCATACTACGAACTCAAAATATAAAAATTATAATATAAATTTTAAGATTTATCTACACAGAATAACACATAAATTGTTACATTAATTTCCTAACAAAATGTTTAAGTTTTTTAGGTACTAAAAGAATACCTAAATGGCTTAAACTAGTTGCTCTGATACCACCTTCTGTCACAACCCCCGTCCCCACTCTGGGAGCGGGAGCCGTGAACCGGTCAAGTGGTATCGGTGTTTAATAAATACGCAGAGGAAAAAAATTTCATCAGGATCGTACTGAGGAAATAATTTCAGAGTATATAAAACACCAACTTTTAATATTAAACAAATGGGTTAAAACCCGTATTTCATTCAAATATTTTTATAGGGATAAACCCAATTTAATAAAATATAAATTTCTTCTTTTATTCAGGTATTTATAGCCACTTTATTTAAGCCTTCAGTGCTCCATAGCTGACTTCTACTATCTTTACAACAAATTACCTGAAACGCGTTTTAAAAATATTTTATCAGCAACAAATACTGGCGAGTACATTCCAGTTTATAAAAATAAGCTTTTATAACGTTACAGTATTAAAAGCGATTACAATGTTTATATCTACCCAATTACTCGCTCAGTACTTGTCACTCGACGGATCTGTGACTATGGTCATATCACACATTGGCTACCCATGTCCAATTGTGAAGATTATCAAGTACTGTAAACAAACCCCATAATACTGGCAGGAATTGCAGAATACAAAGACTTAATCACTGTAAGTATAACTGATAAATATTTAGGGTTTTGCAAAGTATTTTAAATATAATGGCTCACAAACTGTGAGAAAAAGAGAATGACTCGCTTTGTAACTTTAGGGTTCAACTAGAGGTCTCCTGGTATAATCTTGAGTATAACTCCTGAGCTCTTAATAAAATATATAATGCATTCGTGTTAAGTATAATAACTCAATTCAACTTTATTAATACGTCACGAGACAGAACCCCAATGTACTTAGTTAGGCAGAGCCTTGACATGCGTTGTTGCGTTCTAGATCAATCGGACAGGGTATCGACTCAGTGATCAAGAGTTTAAACACTTAAAACGGGGCAGGACTTTGTAGTATTTAGGGTGAAATACTAAAAGAAAATTGTGTCTATAAATAGACAGAGATGGCGAGAGAGAAAGAAGAAAGAGGGGTGAGCAGAGGAAAAGTGAGGAGGAGCACTCTTATTTATACTTAAATTCCCAATTCTTGAAGCTCAAGAAACCGATCCACGTACACAAGTGCAGACGTGCACTTTCAATTTGTTATAATTAATTCAATTTCAATTTGTTAGTTTCTTTTATTATTTATAATTAATTCAGCTACTTCACTCAATTATCGCTTATAACTTCTAATACGTGACGTTTTATAAAACAATGAATATGTTATTAGAATGAGAATATTTTTATCTACATTTTGACCTAAGTTTCATTAAAAACGGAGTAAGGTTAATTATAATGTATTTTTATTATTATAATTTTTAAACGGTTCCTATGTCTGTCTAAATACCTCATATTTTTAACAGTTAACTTAACCGTAATCTACCCGTTTAATAATATGAGTTTCTATATACTTTATATTAAATTTTAGAAATTTTACATTTTTCCCAAGGAAGGCTTTGTGACCCACATCCCTTCAATTTGCAACCCCGGGATTGAACTTTTTGCTAACATCCTCTTTATAAAACTGTGGAAGAAAGCAGAACTTTCATCCCCGAAACTTGTGCACTTAACTCTAGATTTTTGTTTTATTTGTTCGCTTTTGTTTTCTTCCAATTCTGTTAATTCTTTACTACATTTAGCTCTGACCCATTTTTCTTCTTCATTTAAACTAACCTCTTCCAATTTTCATCAATATCTTGAAGCTCTCTTTTCAATCTTTCCTTCTTAATCTTATTTCTCCAACGTCTTGAAGCCACCTGGATATACTTAAAAATTTCCATTAAGTACACATCCAAAGGGCCTTCAAAAGAGAAAAAATTTATAGCACCATCCACCAAGGACTTCAAATCTATCCTCTCCAGCCAAGAGTTAAAGAAATGAAAAGGTTTGACTCCGTAGTTCAGTGGGGATATGATGAGAACCAATGGACTATGATATGACAAAAAATACTGGCTTAGTGATGTGTGCAAAATGCAACATATAAATTACATCAAGTGAGCCATAAAACTAACCTTTTTAGTACTAATGTTGGAAAAAGTGTGCTTTTGTCTTCCTTTTGTATTTTCAGGACCAAATGAGCTTAAATGAATAAAAGGAACAAATATGCAGCAAAAACTAACATAAATACAAAGAAAAGGAATAAACATGGCATGTCTGACCCCTCGACAGCATCTTCCAAAGCAAAAACAAGAAACAGAGGGCTGACCACGGCCCCGTGCCCAGCGGACACGGGGGCATGGTCAGGTGTCTGCAGAAAATGACAAAGTTGTAGAAGCTTCTATTCCCAGCACGGGGGAGTGCCCACCTCAACACGGGCCGTGGTCAACGCTAAGATTCGCATAATCTTGCAAATCTTAATAGTACAGATACGCTTCTGCACACGGGGGCGTACCCAGCGAACACGGGGGCGTGTGGAGCCTAGTGCAGACAATTGCATTTAATGAAAAAAGAGAAAGATGATGGCCACGGGGCCGTGTCCAGCGGACACGGGGCCATGTCCGGGCTTTTGTTCAGGCTATAAATAGGGGTGCTTGGCTCACTTCAAAGGCATTCCTTGGCAAAGCACCTCTCTCCCACTTCACCACCACTCCACCACCACTACAACACCCACATCCACCACCATCATCCATTATCCACCTTAGAGTGTGTGTAGTAGTCTCGGGATCCAAGATTTATAGTAAGAGTTCTTGTCAATCAAAGGGCATGTTTGGCTAAGTCTCTTACATCACTTGGTGAAGACAAACATTTAATGTAATACTTTTGATTTTTTATCTTTTTGCACTTTTTATTTGGTTTTGTATTAATGACTTTAATAACTAGTTTCTTATGTTGAAGGTGAAACTTCTTTATCATTTGTCTGTGGTGTCTTGGCATTACTTTACTGTCTATATAAAGTAAAATATTTTCACCATTCATATCTCTACAGTCTATATAAAGATATGTTGGCTACCTGGTCGGGGGTTAAGGGAATGGTTTGGTAAGGTTCTTGCCTTGTTCAGTGTATAGATCCTGCAAGGACCTGGGTCAAGCTTACTAGGACCTCCTACAATACCCACTGGTATTGGATGGCGGGGGTGCGAATGGCTTGATCCCCTCATTTGTAAACTACTATTAATACAATAACCCGACTACTTGGGATTGTATCCCTGCGGACTCAAACCACATAGCCAAGGGTAACGTCGCCTTCAAAAGAGGGGCCTACTACTTTACGCATTAATAACTTAATTAATTATCTTTCAATATTCCGACCCTTTGGGATTGTATCCTTGCTGACTCAAACCACTGGGTTGAGGGTAACGTCACCTTCAAAAGAGGGGTCTACTACTATAACAAAGATAATCTCTTAAAAAGTGCAAAAGTGCGGAAATCATCAAAGGTTACATTAAAGGCGAGTCGGATCCAAGTGATTCATCTTGTCTATCTGTTTTTTTTTCCAGCATTTTAGTTTTATTTTTCATGTTTAAAACATTTTCTAAAAATTTTGATTTGATTAGACGTTGAGGATAAACCGGTACTAAAAGCTCTTGTGTCCTTGGACGACCTCGGTATCTTACCAACACTATACTACGCTCACGATGAGTGCACTTGCCCATATGTGTGTTTAGTGTTAGTAGAATATCGTGTTTTATAAATTTAAAACTTGACTAATGTGTAAAATGGCCTTAAATTATCAATAAAAACATATTACACTCGACACGCATCACTTAGCAAACAGGACTGTATCTACCTATTTACTAAAAGATGCATTGGATACCAATACCCTATCAATTTCACTACACTTGTCCCTTTACCCGAAACATAGGTGAATCTTCTCCCTTTCATAGCATATTTAATAAGACCTGGCTCAAAAATAAATTGATTAAAATCTCTAAAGCTCCCCGGGTTGAATTTGGAATAAAATATTTCTTTCGGGCTCCTTACCGCATTAAAGTCCCCCGTCATAATCCACATACCTTGATTAACTTCTTTTACCCAATATATTTTATTCCATAAATTCATTTTTTTTCAACATTCTTTTGAGGGGCGTACATGTTTAACACATTATCATGATATCAGTCCCCTTAATTCTCCCTTTTATCAAAATGTAGTTTTAACAGTTTTCGACACCTGTTTTACAAGTAAATCCTTTTGAAAGATAAGACATAAATACACAAACTTATTTTGCAAAGTCAAATTTTATAATCACTCGACAATTCACAAATCTAGTTCAAATGTAAGACAATTATCAATCAATTTAAATACAATTTAACTTGTCACAAATCAACTAATAAACATAAAGCAAACCCTAAAACCTTCCAAAAGTCTACACCGGGGTGAAACCCGAGAGATTTAGCCGCTCATGGTGAACAGAACACGAACGCCGGGTGATTAAAACTCGAACATGAACATCTTGAAGCTTGATGATGGAGATAGATGATGTTTAGGGTTTATGGTGATGGTGATGATGAATGAATCGGTGAAATGATGGTGGATTAGGTTTAGGATGGATTAAAGAATGGTGATTGTGTATGATGCGGATAATTGGGATGGACTGAGATTAATGTTGGCGATGGTTCTTGGCTCCAAGATGATGCTCTCCTTTCAAAAATACGTAACTCCCTTTAATCATTCAAAAACTCAAAAACAAAACAATTCCCCTCGGGCACCAGGGAGTGGCGTCGCCGACGGCCCCCTGGCATCGCATTGGTTCTCGCAATAAGAGTGGGTGAGTTTATTTTGTTGTGTTCACATTGGTTCTCGTAGTTCTCACAATAAGAGTGGTTCTCAAATGAACCCTACCATCTATATATATATAGGGGGAGATTCATTTGAGAAAAAAATTAAATTGAGAAGAAAAAGAATAAAGGGTACAATTGTAAAACATTAAATAGTTTTTCTCTCATCTCATTTATTATTATTTTTTACTAATTAATTAGTCATAAAGAGTATCATCCTACACACTAAAATTTTTGCCTAGACACATCAAAATTTATCCTACACGTTTTTGAAAGTTATCCTACACATACTGAAATTTATCCTACACAACTCGTAATTCATCCTACACTCCTCATAATTTATCCTACACTTTAAATTAATTTTTTTCTTCTTTGAAAATATATATATTTTTTTATATAAGTTACAAATTTAATTTAGTGAGCTATTAAAAAGGAAGAGTAAGAATTAATGATCTATCTAATTTTACCAATATACCCTTACACCCATATTAAATACAAAAATTAAATGAAGTAAAATGAAGCATTATTATTGGTTGAAGTTTGTTCTTTTTTATTCTTACAAAAAAATTCTTCTCATTTGAACCCTCCACTATATATATATATATATATATATATATATATATATAGGATTCGGTTCAAATGAAAACCACAACGAGTTGTGAGAAACGTGAGAACTTTTTGATCCCACGCGAGTTGGGCCAAAATTCTTTTGCACAGACGTAGATGAAAACATTATAAACACATATGTAAAAAAAAGTAAAAAAAAAAAATTGCCCAGTCGTTAGTTTTGACTGATGCAAGTTTTTTTTGCGCGCTGCCGTAAAATTTTACAGTTGAAAACTATTTTTTTATTACGGCATAAAAAAACTTGCATCAGTCAAAACTAACGACTCGACAATTTTTTTTACTTTTTTTTTACAGATGTCGTTATAATATTTTCATCTAAATTTGTGAAAAAAAAATTGGCCCAACTCGCACGGGTTCAAAAAGTTACATGGTTCTCACAACTCGTAGTGGTTTTCATTTTAACCATTGGCAAAGCTTTTAAGGGGCGGTATATAACAACCCTCCTAAAATAATTCTGACATTCCTAATATAATTAGACTGTCCCTAAATATCCTAAAATACACCCCGTAGATGAGATTTGGACCTAAATACCTTTAATTTTGCAAAAAATTAAATAAAAACAAAATCTGAAGGGCGCTTGCCGGCCGCGATGACCTTGTCTTCAGGCTTACGCGGGCCGCGACAGCCAACCCACCAGGCGGCACCCTAAGCTTCCACGTGGCAGCCTCGTGTCAAACCTAGTTCGACGAATCAGTAAAGCTATTGCCTACACCCCTAGCTCGCGGGCCGCGAGAGACTGGTCAATCAGACCTATAAATAGACGGCTTCGGCTGTCATTTGGAAATCGTTCAGAATTCACTTTTCTCTCTCAATTTCTACATAGAAATTATAATACTCGGGCATTATACTCGCTAAAATAATGAATTTCTGCCTCGTTGTAAGTATCATAACCCCCGGTTACGTATTAGATACGCTGCCCGATTGATCTAGCGCTCCGTAACGGCTGTTAAGGCTCTGCCCTACGTAGTCGTTGGAGTTCTGTCCCGGGGAGGGTATAACTAATGTAAATATTGGGTTATTATACTAACGCGTGTGCATTATGTAATTAATAGACAATCACCAGGAATTCACCAAGGAAAACCCTAAAGTTGCAATGTGAGTAATCCTCCTTTTTGCAAACTGTTTTTCCGAAACCTCAAATGTTTTATATTATATTAAACAGTGATTGAGTATTTGTATTCTACAATTATCGTTGGTATGTTGGGGTTTTGTATACAAAATTTGTTCCTACACTGTGAGTAGTAACAAGACCACAAGTCGGGTTGACAGTACCGTGGGTGGTAATTAAAGTAGAAAAATAAACAAATGTAATTACGAGATCGCCCTCAATACTGTAAAACTGATAAAACCTGTCTTGATTAAATTGAGATTCACTCACCAGTATTTTCCA
Source organism: Helianthus tuberosus (assembly GCA_030545235.1). Lineage (NCBI taxonomy): Eukaryota > Viridiplantae > Streptophyta > Magnoliopsida > Asterales > Asteraceae > Helianthus > Helianthus tuberosus. The sequence continues at coordinate 180,571,834 of CM060409.1, forward strand.
CTGACAAAATATTTTTAAACGCGTTTCAGGTAACAAAATGTGAAAGCCAAATAGAAGCCAGCTGGACAGCACTGAAGGCTTGGAAAAGTGGCTATAAATGTTACCTAAATAAAGAGGATGTTTTTATTTAATAAAATAGGGTTTCTCCCTATAAAATGTTTGTAACGGAAACTTGGGAATTTTCCATTTGTTTAATATTATAAAAAATGTGGTATTTTGCTCTGATAAAATATTTCCTAACTACGGTCCTGATGTAATTTCCGCTGCCAAATTGATAAACACCGATACCACCATCTATGAGTAGGCCGCGGCCGCCCGCCTCCCGAGGCAGGGGTCGGGGGTTGCGACAGAAGGTGGTATCAGAGCTACAGCCACTGATTCAGCCACAGAAGTGTTCTGGTGACACCAACATTTTATCCATTTATGTTAGGAAATAATCTATGAGATTACGTGCATATCTGTATATCATTGTTTTGTGTTATTTGACAATTTGTTAGTTTACAGTATGAGCGATCAAGGACCCTCAGACGCTTATCGTCAGTTATCCAGCTCACCTAGGGACGAAGGAACCTCTTCACAGCCTACCCCCTCAGGGAATTCGGCAGATACCGAAGAAGGGATTTTCGTATTTGTAACACCCTGTGTTTCGAAAGTCAAAGTCAAAGTCGAGATTGAAGTAAAAGGAAGACAAGATTGCTAATTGCGATCTGTCACTCCTTGCTCAACTCCTGTTTTGACTTCTTTGACTCATAGATAGTCTTTTTATGTTTTTACGTTAGTTGTATTATGTGGAGTACTTGTTAATAATCGAGGTTTAATCGCTACTAATCGCATGTCTAATCGATTTATCGCTTATCGCTATCGCTTTCGCAACTCGAATTATGTGTGCTGGATATTGTTTTACGTGTGTGTGCTATTTATGTGTTACCTGTGCATGTTATGTTTATGTTGAGGTGTTAATCGCAATCGTAATTCTATCGCATCGCAATCGAATCGAAACACTAAACGCAAGTTAATTATGATGATTGTATGTTAGATATAGTAGTTGGGATTAAAAGTAATTTGATGAGTAATACTATCGCATCGCTCGCTCGCTCGAATCGCATCGCAAAGCTCTACACTCGAAACGAAACTGCAAAACTCGTCGCGCTGGACACTCCAATCGAGTGGCCAACCGACCGAGTGGCCACCCGATCGGGCTGCCACCCGATCGACCAACCACTTTCCCTCACTTTCCTTTTATGGAAACCCTATAAATACCCTCATATGTCACATCACTTGATGTTGACAGCACTCACTCTACCAGCTCGCTCTAGCCTTCATTTCTTCCGATTTCTCCCGATTCTTATAAGTTTTCAATCTAAATCTTGTACTTTCCTAATCTACACGCACTCCTACACCTTTCTATCTTTTGAATCTTAACTTTTAACCATGAAATCACTGGATTTGAGGTGTTCTAGGACGATGTCATCATGGAGTTCTTATGAACTTCATGTTTTGGCTTCAATCCACTAAGAACAACTTAGATCTGAACGATTTCCACATGAATAAACAAATATTATTCATAGATCTGAACCTATTCATGGTGAAAAGAAGTGAAGGATGGTTTTCTAACTTTCTTTCAACTCTTTTACACTCAATGCACTCAAACCCGATGGAATCGGAGCTTGTCCTGATCTTCTACCCATTCTTGGTGATGTATTAGTTCCAGATCCGAAATCCATCCAAGAGGTATTGACTTCAGGTTTGAACATGAACTACCGACTTGAACCGTGAACCGGTCCAACTAGGGTGATTCCTGTTCGGTCGGGTCACTTGAGCCGAGATAGGTTTCTGTTGTTCATGCAAAATGCCTCGATTCAAACACTACAAAAACTTCAAACAAATCAAGTGACAAGACGAACGGATCGTCGGGACGGATTGCCGTCCGATCGGATTGCCACCCGATCGGATTGTGTTAGTGCATGGAATGTCTGTTGACTTCGTCTACATCAAGTCTTAGGTAAATATGGGTCAACATAGGGTTTAGAATGTCGAAATCATGAAAAATGTTGACAGGTTCGCTTATATGACCATGTTAGGTCTGGTTCGCTCCTAGGTACATAGCTGGTTCGCTTTTGTGTCATTAATTAGGCTGGTTCGCTTTTATGGTAAGTGGGCTGGTTCGCTTTTGTGGCAGTCCATATAAGCGAACCACACACTCTATATATAGCCTGATGATGTGTTTCATTTGTAACGTTGGGAGCGAACCTAGATGATTGTTGCTGGAGCGAAACTCTGTCAAAACAATATCAGAATGCAATAAAGAGATAGAAATTAGAAAGGATAAGCTGTTGTAGACTTCATATATGTTGATTCCGCCTTCATACATGAAGATGAGCTACTCGGATTGACTTTTCGGGTCACGACACGGTCCAACAAGTGGTATCAGAGCTTCAGGACGAGAAGTTCATACTACATCAGCTGATTCGATTCTATTATCTCATTTCTACTCTATTTTCTCTTTTATTTTTCGGATTATACAAGTACCGACGGACAGAATGATCTGAAATTTAAGTATATTGAGCAAAAATAGTTTTTAAACAATCCTTAACAGTTTCAGACCTTAAAACACAGTAATAATCAATCAATTTTATCAAAAACACAATCGGTTCTCGGACAGAAATTTCAAACTCAGATCTGGAACGAATTAGCGGTCGGAATTGAACGATAATCATATCATTGTGATCGGAATTGTGTAAAGAATAATCCTTGAAAGTTTCAGATCCAAATTCCTAGTAGTTTAGGAGAAATCTAAGATTTTCAGTTCGATTTCGCAGGTTCGCTCATACGGACATTGACCTGGTCCGCTCATACGGACATTGATCTGGTCCGCTTATCCGGACATTGACCTGGTCCGCTTATCCGTACATTATCAGATCCGCTCGAACGATAATTTTCTGAACCGCTCGAACGAACATTAGCTGGTCCGCTCGAACGAACATTAGCCGGTCCGCTCGAACAGGCAAAATCTGATTCGCTTGAACGTACTTTTCTGGTTCGCTCGAACGAACCTTATCTCGTCCGCTCATTTTGACAGTATAGATTCGCTTATCTGAACCTGTTTGATCCACGAATCTTTGACACGAGTCTTAGATTGATTTCATCAAACACAACTGTTACATATTCAGTCAGTTTGAACTGATTGCTTGATTGTTTGTTTGTTTGCAGGTGATCCGAGGTGATTTTACAAAGCACAAATACAAAGAAATCAAAATGTTTGACAAAAAGGAAAACAAAAATCTTGAAAATTTAAATAATTGGATTTGTGAATCTTGGTGTGGAAGATTAGATGATAAGGATGTTTATGTTAAGAGATTCGAAAATTTGTTGTGTATGAAGAATGAATCAGTGGAGAAGTTGGTAAAACGGTTTGATGAGTTAGTTTACAAGTTAGGAAGACATGGGATATATTTTTCAAAGGATGAACAAATTTCAAGACTTGTTAATGCTTTACCTTTGGAATGGGATAAATTCGTGAATGAACTGAAACGGGATTCTAGTTTATCACGCTTTGATTTAAGAAGTTTCATCAATACAATAACAAATCATAGGAGTCATAAAGATTCAAGAAAAAGGGAGTTATTGGATGAAATAAAAGGAGAATCAGAAAAGATAGATTTGGATGTAATCATTGAAATGAGAAAACGAATCACTGTGTGTCTTGCAGCAAAAAATGTTATGAGATACGATGTTAAGAGGGGTTGCTATATTGATGAAAATATGAATCCTCTTGATTTTGTTAAAATTTTCTGTGCAGGAACATACATGAAGGAAACAAAGAAAGAAGCTGATAATGGAGAGATGAATGGAAAATGCTTGAAATGCGAAAAATCCGAAGCAGAAAATGTCAATCTCTTGAAAGATGTGGAGAATTTGACATTGGAAAACAAAGCTTTGAAAGACGAGAAGAAATCTGACGATGAACAGATTCTGGAGTTGCGCTTGAACTGTGAAAAACTGAGATCTGAAAATGACAAACTTTTGAAGAATGTTGAGAGTTTGTCATTAGAAAATACAAATTTTAAAGAAAAAGAAACAGATTTGAAAAATCAAATAAAGATTTTAGAAGATGAGCGAGATATTTTTGGTAAAGATAATCTGGAAAAACAAATTGAAATTAATTCTCATCTTGCTAAAATCATTCAGCTTGAAAAAGAAGCTGAAAAAGCTCGGATTAAAATCAAAGAGCTTGAGAATAAATTGAAAGGTTTTGAAAATTCTACTTCACAAGTTTGTCCAAAACCGATCAATTCAGTTCCAATAAGTGACAATGTCACAAATTTTGACGAAGTCAAAGTCAAAATTGAAAATTGTGATGAAATATCTGATGATGAAAAGAAAAAGAAAAGAAAAATATTTTTAGATTTACAAGAAAAATTTCAAAATACTGTTTTGCAATCTACTGAAATAGGTGAATGCTCAAAGCAAAAACCTGTTAAGAAGAGTGTAGAACAGAAACAAAAAGATAAAAATTTGAAAAATCCTAAAAATGAAAATAAAAGCTCATCAGATAAGTCATCCAATCATTATCAAAAATCACAAAAATCTAAAAATGAAAACTCACAAAATGTTGGTAATAAGTGGTGCAGGTTTGACCACAGTGCTTCAAAGCCAAAATCAGTTTTCAAGAAGAGTGATGATCACCACAAAGCCAGACAATGTTATGATCTAAGCATATGGTGTGAAAGTGGTGAATGGTACGATAACAGAGTGTGCTACACTTGTGGTGTGAGAGGACACATTGCTGTTAACTGCCAGAATTGGAGTTATGAGACAAGAAGATGCTATAATTGTCAAATCAGAGGTCATATTGCCAGAGATTGCCCAAGGAGATCAAATGAAAGATTGAGGGTTAATTCTCAAAGAATGGTAAAGAAACCAGTCAACGTCAAACCCCATGAACAGAAGGTTCTAAAATTTAAAGTTCAGGATCAAACAATTCAAGAAAAGAAAGTTAAACTTTCACAGGGGCAGAAAGACAGACTGCGAAAGAAAAGGAAGAAGGCGAGAGAGTATCTCGAGAAAATTTTGTCTTCGGGTTCACCGGACAAATTGAATAAGAGTTCTGATGAATCAACTAACTCGATTGCAAAGTCAAGAAAGACGAATTCATTGGATGCAAATCTGAGGACAAAAGAGAAAACGGAGAAAAAGAAAGTTGTCGGCGATGAATCTGGCTCAACAAAGTCAGACAAGCCATGTGCAGGCAATGATTCTGGTTCGTCAAAGCCAGAAGAGCCTGTTGTTGAAGTAAAATCTGAGAATTCAGGTTTAACAAGGGATGATGCAAATTATCCACCATTGTTGAACAAGAATTCAAAATCACCCAAGGCTGGTCAGGCTTGGGTGAATCTTTTCAAATAGAAAAATCTGACTTGCCGGAGTTCCCAGGTTGGTAAGTGTGGAACACGAATCGGCACATTTCTTGAGAAATTTCACTCTGGTGATTTTTCGTTTTACATGTGGTAAATCAGGGACATTAAGTTGTACTTGATTTTCTACAAGTGTTTGTGTTGATAGAATTTTGAACTGTTAAATTTTTTTTCAAAATGGTTAAAGGAGAACAAAGTGATGAAGTAATCCCCTAACCAACAAGTGGTTTGTTAGTTCAACAAAACTAATTTTCCGGAAAAACCATTTGATTAAAACAAACTTAAGTGTTTTGAAATCACAATGGGAAAATAGTTTGTTGTCAGGGGGAGTTCTGATTGTTTATGCCGAGTGAATGGCGAATTGAAGCGATTTGATATCAGTTTGTCACATTTCTTGTATAGTTTGTTTTCAAATTTTCTCAGAAAATCAAAATTGAAACATATTTTGATTTTAGGGGGAGAAAAATTTTAAAAAAATAGAAAATTTGAAAATTTCAAAAACATTGAAAAAGAAAAAATGAGTTTTGTTGAGACAAGAGGAAATGATAGTAAATCAGTGGACTATCACAGCATGCTAAAGAAATGTATAGTCTAAAAGTGATAAACGATCTCACTAAAGATGTGACGGTAGGCTCAGCTAGACTAGTAGATTTGCGATAACGATACAAACATAAATGTAAAAGCCTAGTTCTAGTGGGAAACATGGTCAAAAGCATAGTACTTGGTTTTGTCCTTCTTGACTGTGTACCTACTCAGTAATCGCTGATTGTCGAAAGACATAAAACTGGTTAAGTTTGTGAACTTTCACAACTTTGCTGAAAAGTCGCTGTGATTGTGCATTTTATTTTGCAAAGATTTAAACTTGTTTTATTTCTTTATTTTGTTTAAGCATCGGACATCCTCTGCGTATACGTGAGTATCGACCTGGATGTTGTTGCCTAAACGTTCTGCTTTATTTTCTTTGGTGTTTCGTTTAAGCTTTGGATCACCTATGCGTATACGGGAGTATCGACCTGGTGGTTAAAGCCTAAACAACTTCAACTTGTTTTATTTTTCTTATTTTGTTTAAACATTGGACTTTCTCTGCGTATACGGAAGTATCGACCTGATTGTTAATGTTTAAACATTCTGCTTTATTTTCGCACAAATCACAGTTGATAAAAGTTTAAAGGCATTACTTGAGTCAGTGTATTGCATGATGAGGGGATATGCTGAGATCGTGGGGTCCATAAGAATTTAGTGCTTTCTTAATATATCTTAAAGTATCGGTAAGCATTTCGAAAGTTTTTAGATTGAGTTTAAGTGGACAACAATATCGTCAATCAACGTGAATCGTTTAGAACTTAAAATGTTTAAAGCTTAACGGTGCTTGTGATATGTCTCAAAAACTGATATGATCCTCTTACACAAACTCACAAAAATATTGGTTGTATATATTTCTTTACTGCTTTTCAGTCAAGATAAAAAAAAAAAAAAAAAAACAAAAAAAAAAAGATTTTCGACAACTGATGTTGAAGGACTGATATTCAAAATTCCAAGTGCTAAACATGATGAATTGGATTGGGAGAATATGTTGAAAACTTTGAATGTCATATACAAATGTTTTGTAAGATTGTATGCTTAGTTAATCGAGGTCATTCATTTGAACTTGAGGTAACTCGTATGATTGATTGTATAAATGATTTCTACCAGTAAGTTTATTAAATTCAATTGTTATAAATTTGTGAAACTTATGTTCTGGTAGAGAATATGCAGGTTTCAGGAATTCCCACGGAAGCTAAATGTTAAAGCTTGAACCAGATATCTCAAATTCTAGCATATTGAGAGGGGGAGTCAATGAAAGGGGGAGTCTGGATCAAAAGTTGATGGGAAGACTAAAATTGGAGCCAGGATATAATTCTGAAACTTGTAAAGATAGAGTGCTTAAGATGAGAAGATAAAGAGTTGAAGAAAAGACCAAGACCGAAGACTTAGGATCTGAAGATTGCTGAAGACTACGTCAACATCCAAGGGGGAGTCTGTTAGTGCACGGAATGTCTATTGACTTCGTCTACATCAAGTCTTAGGTAAATATGGGTCAACATAGGGTTTAGAATGTCGAAATCATGAAAAATGTTGACAGGTTCGCTTATATGACCATGTTAGGTCTGGTTCGCTCCTAGGTACATAGCTGGTTCGCTTTTGTGTCATTAATTAGGCTGGTTCGCTTTTATGGTAAGTGGGCTGGTTCGCTTTTGTGGCAGTCCATATAAGCGAACCACACACTCTATATATAGCCTGATGATGTGTTTCATTTGTAACGTTGGGAGCGAACCTAGATGATTGTTGCTGGAGCGAAACTCTGTCAAAACAATATCAGAATGCAATAAAGAGATAGAAATTAGAAAGGATAAGCTGTTGTAGACTTCATATATGTTGATTCCGCCTTCATACATGAAGATGAGCTACTCGGATTGACTTTTCGGGTCACGACACGGTCCAACAGATTGCCACCCGATCGACCGGTCATCCGATCGAGTTGCACTTGGGTTTGATACTTGAATTATTTTTCAAACTATTCTAGGAACTGAACATTGAAACGGATTACCACCCGATCGGATTACCATCCGATCGAGTGACCGTCCGATCGTGTGACGTTTGGGACTTGGATACTTAAACAATTTTCAACATGTCCAATATGTACGGATTGCCACCCGATCGGATAGCCATCCGATCGAGTGACCGTCCTGCTGTGAACTTGTTCTCACTCCGAGAGATCTCGCCAATCGGATTGCTGCCCGATCGAACGGTCGTTCGATCGACCGACCTGAAAGGTAGAGATACTTCTCTATTTTCAAAATGCTACAACGAAAACTTCAAAAGGCAAACCAACATACACAAACATATCCTCACCAAACGAGGTGACTATTCAATTGAATGGCCACCCGATCGGGTGACCATCCGAACGGATTGCCACCCAATCCACTGGCCATCCGATCGGATTGCCACCCGATCGGATTACCGTCCGATCCTAGTTACACTCGCATCGTTTTACGCGCCTCTTATCGTTTATGCTATCATTCTTATCAGGCTAATTTCCGTTCTAGCGCTCCCTTCAATCCATCATCGTTGTGAGTATACTCGAACCCTTTTTGCTTTACGCACTTTTGGGTGTTACATACGTTACCTATACTAAATCACATCAAACACACTATGCAATACTTTAAACGCTAACCACTACTGCATGTTATACGTGATTTAATGAATGCTTGTTTGTTATGTTTACACATGGATTGCTGTCTACCTGCCTTAGCAACGATAGTACTATAGTTTAGACTCAGCACCTGTTCACTTAGGGGTTGTTGAGGACAATTAATTACATGGCTCACAGTGGTGAGTGTGTATTACGAACTGCCTTGCGCAGTCAACCCGCAATCATTGGTATTGATAGGATCATGTCGATAACTTACGTGCTTCATTTCACACTGTGTACGTGCTGGTTATGCGTAACCGATTTCGAACTCTATTATATCTATCAAACTTGTATGCTCACCTTTACACTATGTGTATTGACTTTTACTTTAACGTATGTGGCAGGTGCTTAAGATGTTTAAATGCTTGGCTTGCTGTGAAATCGAGGCTAGGAAAGGTCTAGAAATAAATAAACGAATTGTCTGTACTTAAATTCTGAGTTGTCAAAACAGAAAAATTTGTCTTGACTTTGCCTGTAATAATTATGTTACTTTTTATGTCATGGTATGGGACGTGATGCTTTAAATAATTGGTAATTATAGTTGTTATGGAAACTTCTGGACAATCTGTTTCGCTTAGTGCCACGCCCCGATGTTTTCGCCATCGGTTGGGGTGTGACAGTATTCAAAGCCCAATCTGAAGAGTCATTCCCTCCCAAGAAGAGAGGATGGTTCAGCAGAGGAGCTCACGAGCGTAGAAAAAGGATGAGAAAACTTCAGCAGCAGCGAGCTTTAGCAGCCGCGAATAGAGAAATGAATGCTCAAACACAGGATAAGATCAATAGAAGATTAGCAAATTTCCATATCTTAGCAACTACAGCTGCAGACCCGAATCTAGAACAACTCATAGCACCCCAACCAATACCACTATTTCCTACACAACCTATGGAAATTGAGCCAAACCTAGTAGACCAAATTCCAGCACCTGCTTTTGACCCAGCTGAAATCCCTAGAGTACCAGCACCCCATCCCCCAGACTATGACCCATGGTTTGACGACCATGGGGATTATCAACAACGCTACCCGCTAGAAGATGAGTCCATGCAAAACCCAGTAGCACCCTACCCAGACCTTGACCCTCTAGACCCCTACTGGGATAATGACCAATATATCAGGGAGATTCTAGAGAACCCGTACCCTTACGAAGAACCAATGCCACAATACCCAGACCCGATACCAGCACCAGCACCACCCATAAGCACTGAGAATGTGCAAGAACTCTGCACCTTTGGTGAGGAGATATTAGAAGGAAGTGAGCGGATGAGACAGATAGGGGAGCGACTCGTCTGTAAATATGACGAGCGCAACATGCAATACTGGATGAACCCCTATCAGTAATAGTAATAATAATAATATAAATATATTTATATATGTGTGTAAGTTTGAAAAAAAATATATAATAATAATATAATCAACTAAAATAGATAATCCTATAACTACTAATACATACTAGTATTGTATTTCGATTTCTAGTTGTATTTGTAATAGATATAGATGCATATATAAAAATAGAGTAAAGGTCGCAATGACTACGATTTTGGATCAATATGATTGTGATATGATTGTTTGTATTGGATATTGTCTTGTGATATTAATACGTGGTACATGTTTAAAATTCAGATGGACAACGAAGTGAATTAAGAAAACCAGAATAATGATAATAACGAAAATCAAGTAGATAACAGTGCCATCCAACATATAATGGCACAAGGGATTACAGACGCAATGCCATATATTATCAAAACAGTTAAGGAAGAGGATAATAATAAAAGTAATAATGGCAGTAAACGACCACCTACTGAACCAGAACACAGCGTAAACAATGGACCAATACTTCAAGTGCCCATTCCAAAAAGAAAAAGAACCATGTCTTATGGTTGTTCTTATAAAGAATTCAGGTCCTGTAAACCAATGGAATTCTCGGGCAATGAAGGAGCCATTGCAGCTCTACACTGAGGCAGTCTTAAAAATAAGCAAGTGCGCAGAAGAGGATAAGATAATGTTTGCCTCCAATCAGTTTAAGAACTCAGCTTTAGAATGGTGGAACACTATCCTCCAATCTAGGGGAAGTGACAGGGTCTATAATATGGAATGGAATGAGTTTAAGGACATGGTTGAAACAAAATTCTGTCCTCCCAATGAGAAGGAACAGATAGCAAATAAATTCTTAAACCATAGAATGACTGGAGTGGATAGTAAGGGTTACACTACTTTATTCTTTGAAAATGCTCGAATAGTACTGACCCTTGCATGACCCGAACCAGTATTAATCTCCCGTTACATTTGGGGATTAATCAGGATACCAGGACACAAGGAAGAAGATTGTAGGAAGAAGCCCAGTAATGGAGTGTGCTTCAACTGCGGAGAAAAAGGCCATATTAAGCCAAACTGTCTGAAACTAGCTCCAGCTATGAACAACAAGACTACAAAAAATGCTAGAGCATTTATTCTGACAGCCGAAGAAGCAAAGATGATTCCGGACGTGATTGCCGGTACCTTTTTAGTTAATGATGTTTTTGCTAAAGTATTATTTGACTCTGGTGCGAACCAAAGTTTTATAAATACTTCCTTTTGCAAACTTCTCAATCAACCATTAACTAAACTTCAACAAGAATGTCTAGTAGAGACAACAAATGGGGAATCCGTTAAGATTACCGAAATCTTGCAGGGAGCAAGAATAGAATTTTTTAACCAAAAGTTTATTGCAAATCTTTATCCAATGAATCTGGCAGGATTTGATGTTTTACTAGGAATGGATTGGTTAGTAACCAATAAAGCCAGTATTCTATGTGATCAAAAGTCAATCCAAGTAAATTCACCAAAAAGTGAAAAGATCACAATTAAAGGAGATAAGCTATCTCGATCCACAAAATTCATCTCTGTGATGAAAACAGCCAGTTATGCAAGAAAAGGATCATTAGTGTATTTGATTTCTATGATCATTAACACTAAAGGAAAAGAACTGAAAGATATTCCCGTAGTATCTCAGTTTCCATATGTGTTTCCAGAAGAATTACTAGGACTACTGCCAGATAGGGAAGTTGAATTCAGAATTCATCTGCTACCAGGAACAGCACCAATTGCCAAGACACCTTACCGTTTGGCACCAGTAGAAATGCAGGAATGGAAGAGACAATTGGACGAACTGTTGGAGAAAGGATTCATACAGCCAAGTTCATCACCATGGGGAGCACCGATCCTATTCGTCAAAAAGAAAGACGGGTCAATGCGTATGTGCATTGATTACTGTGAATTAAACAAGGTCACGATTAAAAAACGGTACCCATTACCGAGAATCGATGATCTGTTTGACCAATTTCAAGGAGCTCGATTTTTCTCTAAAATCGATTTACGCTCAGGATATCATCAATTAAAGGTACAGGAAGAGGACATTCCTAATACCGCTTTCAGAACAAGGTATGACCATTATGAATTTACTGTCATGCCATTTGGTTTAACCAATGCCCCAGCCGCATTTATGGACATGATGAACCGAATATGCAAGCCATATTTTGATAAATTCATAATTGTCTTTATAGATGATATTCTCGTTTACTCTAAGAGTAAAGAGGAACATGCAGCGCATCTGCATGCACTCCTAAATTTGCTGAGAAAAGAAAAGCTTTATGCTAAATTTTAAAAATGCGAATTTTAGTTAGAAGAAGTGCAGTTTCTTAGACATTTAGTCAATCATGAAGGAATTCATGTGGATCCCACAAAGATTGAGGCAATTACTAAATGGAAAACCCCTGAGTCACCAACCGAGGTTAGAAGTTTTCTAGGATTGGCCGGTTATTATAGAAGATTTATCCGAGATTTTTGTAGAATAGCCATCCCTTCAACTAAGTTAACCTGTAAATCTGTTAAGTTTGAATGGGGACCAAAACAAGAAGAAGCCTTTAGAATTCTTAAGCAAAGACTAACCAACACACCCATACTAGTGTTACCAGAAGGAACTGAAGACTTTGTAGTCTATTGTGACACTTCTAAGTTAGGTTATAGATGTGTATTGATGCAACATCAAAAGGTTATAGCTTACGCGTCTAGACAACTTAAGAATCATGAAGAGAATTATTCAACCCATGATTTAGAATTAGGAGCCATAATTTTTGCCCTAAAGATTTGGAGACATTACCTTTACGGTAGTAAATTTACCATTTTTACCGATCATAAGAGTTTAAGGTATGTTTTCGGGCAAAAGGAATTAAACATGAGATACAGACGCTGGATGGAGATACTTAGTGATTATGATTGTAATATCCAGTACCATGCAGGAAAGGCTAATGTAGTAGCTGATGCTTTAAGTCGAAAGTATCACGAAAAGCCAAAGAGAGTACGTCCTCTTAAATTAAATCTACAAGTAGCTTTAAATGACCAGATTAGAAAAGCACAAGAATCAGTAATCAAGGATGATACTGAAAAATTGAAAGGAATGATTAAGGAATTAGAACAAGGAACAGATGGAATTTGGAGATTCCATAAGGAAAGAATGTGGATACCCAAACTAGGAAACCTAAGCCACCGTATATTAGAGGAAGCCCATAAGTCTAAGTATACGATGCATCCTGGAAGTGATAAAATGTACCAAGATTTAAGGAAAAATTTCTGGTGGATAGGAATGAAAAAGGATATACCAACTTATGTTGCCAAGTGTCTAACCTGTTCACAGGTTAAAGCTGAACATCAGAAACCCTCAAGTTTGTTACAGCAACCGGAAATGCCAATATGGAAATGAGAATTGATAATAATGGACTTTGTTACCAAATTACCTAAAACAAGAAAATGTAATGATACAATCTGGGCGATTGTTGACAGGCTAACCAAGTCAGCTCATTTCTTACCAATGAAGGAAACTTTTAGTATGGAACAGTTAGCCAAGTTATATGTAAATGAAATAGTTTCATTACATGAAATTTTGTTAGGTCAAAAGTTTTACGCTTATCTTTATTACTTTTGTTTATGATTATTTGGTTTAGATTAGGTTTTGGACTTGGGCTAGGCCATGTGGGCCAATGGGGGTAGTGGCTCCTATAAATAGTCTTGATTAGGTTATTATAGTAGAGCTTTCCCATTCTTGTAATCATGTAGCCCTAATAGAGAGCCTTGCACCAGACAATCCTAGGGATTGTGTGCAAGGTTCTCGGAGATCGTACCAGACAGTCTTCGAGACTGTGTGCGATCTAAGCAGCGGCACTGAGTTCTTTAATGAAATATTTTCTTTTTGTTCTTGTCGGTTTGATCTTATATTCCGCGTTCGATTGAATCGCCGAGTGATATCACGGGTTTTTCGGGACTAACAAGTGGTATCAGAGCCATTGAAGTCTTTCAAAGGCTCGGTTTTTGATGTCACTCGAAGAACAAGAAGAATTTTTTCAGTGTCGGGGGAGTATGTTCGTCAAAGGAGATATCTTCGGTTCATAAGATCTGTGTTTTGAAGAAATTTTCAGATCTGCTGACTTTGTGTGTTTAGTCTGGCATATCTGTTCATCATGGTCTAGAGAAAAATCAGATTTGTGTGTTTGTTGATTCTGTTTCAGATCTGGAAACTTATGTTTCGCTTTCACTGAATCAAGCATATGTGTTTATTGAGCGAGGTTTACCCATGAGGTTTTTCAGTTTTCCGATTGTTATTGGTTTCTAGTGAGTCACGGTGAATCAAGAGGTGGTGCTCAGTTGTTGACTGTTGGTGGGTTTAGTGATAACGGTGGTTGACGGCTGAGTATAGAAGGTGACGGCCGGAGAAATAAAGTTACTGTTGATGGCGTATGAGCATTCACGGTTAGAGAGAGAAAACCCAGAAAAAGAAGAATGACGGTCTGAGTATTCTGATCAATGGTGGTTGTCGGTCTTGCAACTGTAATTGGTTTTCTGGTCAGGGGTATCGCCGGTGATACTGGACGATAGTGAGTCATGGTGGTGGAAAAATGAAGGTGGCGGATGAGGTTTCATGGCTGTTACCATTCTGTTTCTTCATAGGGAAGTGGCAGATTGAGGGTGACGTCGGAATTTGTTTTTCCGATAACAGAAGATGACGGAGCATGGTGGCGTTAGTGGGTTTTGTCGATGGTGTTGTTCGGTTCTGATCATTGAAGGTTATGAAGATGATGATGGCAGGTTGCAAAGTTGTGGGGTGCTAATGGTGGTGTTGGCTGGTATACACGGTGATTTACGGGGATAGCAACGGTGCTGCACAGTGTAAAAGGACGGTTTTAGTGCTGATAATGATGCTGACGTCAGGGTGATGCAGCAAGGAATGTGGCGGCTGCACATGATGTATCTTCAAGGAATTAAAAAACCCTAGTAGATGTGAGCCATTGGATGATTGAATGATCAACGGTCAGATGATGAAAAAGAATGTCTTGAATTCAGCGCAAATGTTGTGGGGACCATTGATGATGCAGCAGTAAGATTGGCAATTGATTATCACAAATTCTTAATTTGAGATACAGCTATTTCGATTATTCTGAGGGCCCACCTGAGACATGATGGATAATTTCTTTGGAGCTTACTTTCTACTAAAGTATTTTGAGTCTGGATTTTAGTTATTGGGTATTTAATTGACTGTAGAAATCATGGGCCACTCACAAAATTAACAGCGGCTGGAAACAATTTTCGTCT
Organism: Helianthus tuberosus; assembly: GCA_030545235.1. NCBI lineage: Eukaryota > Viridiplantae > Streptophyta > Magnoliopsida > Asterales > Asteraceae > Helianthus > Helianthus tuberosus. The sequence goes on from CM060409.1 coordinate 180,587,096, forward strand.
GGGCTAAGGTATGATGGATATTCATTGGGCCTATTTCCAGATTGAGCCCAGGTATGTGCAACTAGAATATCATTCGTGATCATAATCTTTCATCCGAGATTAATAAGCAACATTGTCCGACATCATCATTTCATCATCCAAGACGTCATCACCATTCCATTTTCTGTTTTGAATTTCGTCCGACACCATTCATTATTATCATAGCTTATCCAACATCATCCGAGATATGTTGATGGGCTTGTTCACTGCTGGGCCACTAAAAGAGAAGACCCAAGGTTGGAGATCGTCTAAACCGTAATAAAGAGAGCATAAAACTAGGGGGAGATTGTTAGGTCAAAAGTTTTACGCTTATCTTTATTACTTTTGTTTATGATTATTTGGTTTAGATTAGGTTTTGGACTTGGGCTAGGCCATGTGGGCCAATGGGGGTAGTGGCTCCTATAAATAGTCTTGATTAGGTTATTATAGTAGAGCTTTCCCATTCTTGTAATCATGTAGCCCTAATAGAGAGCCTTGCACCAGACAATCCTAGGGATTGTGTGCAAGGTTCTCGGAGATCGTACCAGACAGTCTTCGAGACTGTGTGCGATCTAAGCAGCGGCACTGAGTTCTTTAATGAAATATTTTCTTTTTGTTCTTGTCGGTTTGATCTTATATTCCGCGTTCGATTGAATCGCCGAGTGATATCACGGGTTTTTCGGGACTAACAAATTTCTTTAGCAATTGTTTCTGATAGAGATAGCCATTTTACCTCCCATTTTTGGACTAGTTTCCAAAATGCAATGGGAACCAAGTTAAACCTAAGCACCGCTTATCATCCTCAAACGGACGGACAAAGCAAAAATTGGAGTTTGTGTAATTGATTTCGGAGGTAGTTGGGATAATCATCTGCCATTAATAGAATTTTCCTACAATAACAGCTATCATACCAGTATCAATGCTGCATCATTCTAAGCACTTTATGGAAAAAAGTGCCGAACTCCAGTCTGTTGGGCAGAAATTGGAGAAAAGCAATTGTCTAGACCAGAAATAGTACAAGAAACAACGGAAAAAGTTATTCAAGTCAAGGAAAAACTGAAAGCAGCACGCGATCGACATATAAGTTATGTTGATAACAGGCGAAAGCCGTTGGAATTTCAGGTAGGAGATAAAGTTTTATTAAAGGTTTCTCCTTGGAAAGGAATGATGAGATTCATCAAAAGGGGAAAACTAAGCCCCAGGTAAGTTGGACATTTTGAGATTATTCGAAGGATAGGACCAGTGGCCTATCAGCTAAAACTGCTACAGGAAATGGCAGGAATACATGATGTATTTCATGTATGTAATCTCAAAAAGTGTTTAGCCGATAAATGAGAAGCTTAAGTTTGTAGAAAGACCACTACAGATTGAAGACAGGAAAGTCAAGAACCTCAAACACAAGAGATTAGTTCTAGTCAAAGTGAAGTGGGATTCCAAGAGAGGACCAGAATACACATGGGAACTTGAATCAGAAATGCAAAGAAAATACCCACACCTGTTCCAGTAGACCTCGAGGACGAGTTCTAAAACAAGGTGGGGAGGATGTAACAACCCTCCTAAAATAATTCTGACACTCCTAATATAATTAGACTGTCCCTAAATATCCTAAAATACACCCCATATACGAGATTTGGCCCTAAATACCTTTCATTTTGCAAAAAAATAAATAAAAACAAAATCTGAAACGCGCTCGTGGGCCACGAAGACCTTGTCTTCAGGCTTACGCTGGCCGCGACAGCCAACCCACCAGGCGGCACCACCCTGAGCTGCCACGTGGCAGCCTCGTGTCAAACCTAGTTCGATGAATCAGCAAAGCTAAAGCCTACACCCCTAGCTCACGGGCCGCGAAGGCTTATCCTTCATCTTACGCGGGCCGCGAGAGACTGGTCGATCAGACCTATAAATAGATGGCTTCGGCTGTCATTTGGAAATCGTTCAGAATTCACTTTTCTCTCTCAATTTCTACATATAAATTATAATACCCGGGCATTATACTCACTAAAATAACAAAGTTCTGCCTCGTTGTAAGTATCATAACCCCCGGTTACGTATTAGATACGTTGTCCCATTGATCTAGCGCTCTGTAACAGCTGTTGAGGCTCTGCCCGACGTAGTCATTTGAGTTCTGTCTCGGAGAGGGTATAACTAATGTAAATATTGGGTTTTTATACTATCGCGTGTGCATTATGTAATTAATAGATAATCACCCGGAATTCACCAAGGAAAACCCTAAAGTTGCAATGTGAGTAATCCTCATTTTTGCAAACTGTTTTACATTATATTAAACAGTGATTGAGTATTTGTATTCTACAATTATCGTCGGTATGTTGGGGTTTTGTATACAAAATTTGTTACTACACTGTGAGTAGTAACATGACCACAAGTCGGGTTGACAGTACCGTGGGTGGTAATTAAAGTAGAAAAATAAACAAATGTAATTGCGAGATCGCCCTCAATACTGTAAAACTGATAACACTTGTCTTGATTAAATTGGGATTCACTTACCAGTATTTCCCATTGACAAAATATTTTTAAACGCGTTTCAGGTAACAAAATGTGAAAGCCAAATAGAAGCCAGCTGGACAGCACTGAAGGCTTGGAAAAGTGGCTATAAAAGTTACCTAAATAAAGAGGATGTTTTTATTTAATAAAATAGGATTTATCCCTATAAAATGTTTGTAATGGAAACTTGGGAATTTTCCATGTGTTTAATATTATAAAAATGTAGTATTTTGCTCTGATAAAATATTTCCTAACTACGGTCCTGATGTAATTTCCACTTCCAAATTGATAAACACTGACACCACCATCTATGAGTAGGCCGCGGCCGCCTGCCTCCCGAGGTAGGGGTCGGGGGTTGCGACACGGGAGGGGGTGGCCGACCCCCCGAAATTTTCGCTCAGTAGTGGAGGGTATGCAGTTTTCGTATAGAATTTTTTTGGGTATATACGTTTTCGACCCCTCGGTTTTATAGAATTTTTTAGGTCCGGTGACTTCCGACCCCCGGGGCGGAAATCTCAAGCTTCACCACTGATTTTAACCCATCCCTATATGTATAGGGTACCGCTAAAATGAGAACCACCTCGAGTTGTAAGAACCGTGAGAACTACACCGTACGGGGCGAGGTGGACCAATTTTTTTTTCATAAACGTAGATGCGTGTATTATATACACATTTGTAAAAAAAATTCAAAAAAAAAATGTCGTGTGTGTAGTTTTGAGCACCACAAGTTTGTGTTTACGGGTACCGTAAATCCTACCGGAAAATTTACGGTACTCGTAAACACACACTTTTGGTGCTCAAAAACTTTTTTTTTGAATTTTTTTTACAAATGTGTTTATAGTATACGCATCTACGTTTGTGAAAAAAAAATTTGGTCCACCTCTACCCGTACGGTGTAGTTCTCACGGTCCTTACAACTCGAGTTGGTTCTCATTTTAGCGTGATTCTATATATATATATATATATATATATATGGTCTTTTAAAAGACACGTGATCTTGAAATTGCGGGCATTTTGCGATGGTCCTCCGCGCACACCCTAAAGGCCGCCCATGCATTCATTCAAAGTTAATTACAAATGAAAACTAAGTTATTTAAAGTATAATAAATTTAAAAAAGAAAAGTTACAGAAAATTGAGTTTTTTTTCCCAAAATAGTGTAGTTACAAAAAGTATTTACCTATTTGGTTACATTGAAAAATATTTATCAAAATGAATAATTTCCTTTATCGATTTTAATTTTCTTGCAAACTTATTTGTCTCTCTCCTAATCTAATTGGGCAAAACCTAAATTAATGATAACATAGTATTGCTTTTTAATAAACTTATATTTTTTTTGTAAAGTATTATTTTTTTTCTTACGTTATATCTCTGTTTTTAATTTGTAAATAAAAATACCTCAAGTTAAAAGTAAAAAATTCATGTATTTAGTTTGGCTTTTATTTTAAAAATAAAAAAACTAATATAATCATTTACACAATTTATTAACAGAGTAATCGTCTTCTATTTATTCTTTTATATATGTTATAGATTAAATAATTATATAATAAACTAAAAACAAATAATTTGTTCATAAGTGAATCGAACAACAATTACGTTGAACAACTATACACTAAGTTAAAAAGCACAATTACAAAAACATAAAAGCATATACATATTTTTACAGAAACATGGCGTGAACAACCCACCTCATATAAGTATTATGAAGAACCAAGTTACGACCCTTATCCATCATAGACTTACAATGAGGAACAATGCTATGAACCATCTACCTCATATGAGTACTATGAGGAACCAAGGATCAAACTTCCGAATTCAAGCTTTGAGGATCCTTATTTTGTCTCTCCCGTAGCCAAAAAGATAATAGAACACCTTAAAACTATCGAGCGCTATATAAAAGAAGACCACGCAAGGGAAGATGAATCCCGCGCAAGGGAAGAGGTAATATGTACTAAAGAAGTGATAGTTGAAGAGGTAAAAATGGAAGAACAAGTAAGTAAAAAAACCAACACATGAGTTAAACAACGAAAAAGGTGAGTCCGATAACGTTAAAATTCAGGAAGAGTCTAATTTTCAAGAAATTAATCTCTTATCACCTTCTTTCGAAAATCATTCTTTAGTATCCACTCATGCTAAGTTTTTGAAAGAGTTAAACACTAACACTAAAATTGACGAAACGGTAAGCATTAAGTTAACAAATGATCAAACTACGCTAATAAAAGATGAACCATTTGAAATTAACATTAAACCGGTTCCATGTTTTTTTCAAAATTTCTTTATTAGTAATATTACAATTGATAATGATCTTTGTGTTAATATAATGCCCAACTACATTTTCGAAAAATGAAGTATTGGTGATATTTCTCCACTTCAAATACCCGTTTTTCTATCTAATCGGAAAACAATAAAATCAATGGGAGTAGTTGAAGATGTGTTAGTCCAAACAAATCAAATGGTAATCCCAACCGACTTAGTCATCCTTGATGACGCCCCGCTAGTGTTGGGACGACCTTTTGTTAAAACCCACGAAGCTTTGAAAAATTGGAAGCATAACAATCTACCCATTCAATTAGGGGCATTCAAAAGAAGTGTTTCCAAACAAATCAAATGGTAATCCCAACCGACTTAGTCATCCTTGATGATGCCCCGCTAGTGTTGGGACGACCTTTTGTTAAAACTCACGAAGCTTTGAAAAATTGGAAGCATAACAATCTACCCATTCAATTAGGGGCATTCAAAAGAAGTGTCGATCTTGGGCGTTCAATGAAATATCCATTCGGCAATAATGACCCCCTAATTGAAGATGAAGATGAGCCACCCAATACAAGAGGAGAAATCGACTACTTTGTTGAAGAAGAGGTCGCCATAGAACAAACCTTTTTGTTTCTTGATCAAAATGAGCAACCAAATAAGGAGTCTCCTAAAGACCCACCACTTGAGCTCAAAGAACTTCCAAAAGGTTTGGAATATGCTTTTCTCGACAAAGATGGTAAGTTACTTGTAATTATTTCGTCAAAATTAACTAGTGTAGAAAAAGAAAAATTAATCACACTTTTGAAAAAAACACAAAAACGCGATCGCTTGAAAGCTTGTAGATATTAAAGGAATAAGCCCTTCCATGTGCACGCACAAAATTTTAATAAATGATGACTATAAATCGATAATACAACCACAACGTAGAGTAAATCAAAACGTCCAAGAAATGGTTAATAATGAAGTCATCAAATTACTTGACGCCGGACTTATTTACCCAATTTCCGATAGTCCTTGGGTAAGTCCCGTTCAAGTAGTTCCTAAGAAATGAGGTATGACGGTGGTCACTAACGAAAAAAATGAATTAATACCAACAAGAATCGTCACCGGATGGAGAGTGTGTATAGATTATCATCGATTAAATGAGGCAACAAGGAAAGATCACTTTCCATTACCTTTTATTGATCAAATGTTAGAAAGATTATCCGGTCACAAATTGTATTGTTTCTTAGATGGTTTTTCAGGTTACTTTCAAATACCGATAGCACCCGAAGACCAAGAAAAGACAACATTCACATGTCCCTACAGAACTTTTGCTTAGCGACGCATGCCTTTTGGTCTATGTAATGCCCCCGCAACCTTTCAACGTTGCATGGTGACCATCTTCCATGATATGATAGAAAAGACTATGGAAGTCTTCACGGATGACTTTTCTATCTTTGGAGATTCATATGACCAATGCCTCGATAACCTTGAACGAATGCTATCCCGATGTGAGTAAACTAACATCACCCTTAATTGAGAAAAATGCCATTTCATGGTAACGGAGGGAATAGTACTCGGTCATAAAATCTCAAGCGAAGGAATGGAGGTTGATCGAGCAAAAATAGACACTATTTCTCGATTACCACCCCCATCCTCCGTTAGAGCCATCAGAAGTTTCCTAGGGCATGCCGGATTTTATAGACGATTTATCAAAGACTTTTCTAAAATCTCAAGATCTTTAACAAAATTACTTGAAAAAGATGCTCCTTTCATGTTTGACAAGGATTGCAATCAAGCATTTCTCACACTAAAAGAAATGCTAGTCAATGCACCTATCATGATAGCGCCTGATTGGAAATTATCTTTCAAAATCATGTGTGATGCAAGCGACTTTGTAGTTGGAGCCTTCTTGGGACAAAGAAAAGATAAACATTTTCACCCAATATATTACGCTAGTAAAACACTTAACGATGCACAAGAAAATTACACAACAACTGAAAAGAATTACTAGCTGTAGTATTTGCTTTTGATAAATTTTGTTCTTATCTTATTCTTTCTAAAACGATAGTTTATACAGACCATGCAGCCATTCGATATCTCTTTAAGAAACAGGATGCTAAACCATGTTTAATCAGATGGATTCTACTCCTCCAAGAATTCGACATTGAAATAAAAGACAAAAGAGGAGCAGAAAACACCGCTGCAGATCATCTTTCCCACTTGGAAGATCCAGCTTTAGAGGCAACTAGGGATGAGCTAATCAATGAAAATTTCCCAACGGTGTCCCTAGAAATGGTGGAATACCGAGAAGAGCCATTGTACGCCGACTATGCTAACTACTTAGCTAGCGGAATAGTCGCAAAAGGATGGCCACATCATCAAAGAAAAAAATTCTTTGCCGATGTAAAGCATTATTTTTTGGAAGATCCTTATCTTTTCAAAATGTGTGCCGACCAACTTATCCGCAGATGCGTACATGGTAGTGAAGCAAGAAGAATTCTTCGCCATTGTCATGAAGGTCCATAAGGAGGACATCATGGTGCCGGTAGTACCACATGAAAGGTATTTGATTCAGGATTTTATTGGCCAACCATTTACAAAGACGCCCAAAGTCTTATCAGGACATGTGATGCTTGCCAACGATCAGGCAATATTTCTTCCAAAAACGAAATGCCACAAAATGGTATTCTTGTTTGTGAAATTTTTGATATGTGGGGACTCGACTTTATGGGACCTTTCCCACCGTTAAAAGGAAACAAATATATACTTGTGCAGTGGATTACTTGTTAAAATGGGCCGAAGTCGAAGCTCTTCCAACAAATGATGGAAGAGTTGTGGTAAAATTCCTGAAACGACTATTTTCTCGTTTTGGAACTCCAAAAGCATTAATAAGTGATAGGGGTACCCATTTTTGTAACCATCAACTTGAAATTTTTTTAACAAGGTATGGGGTCTATCACCGGATCTCAACAGCATATCACCCTCAAACAAACGGACAAGCCGAAGTGACTAATAGAGGTTTAAAAAGAATACTTGAAAAAACCGTAGGATTAAATAAAAAGGAATGGGCCGATAAATTAGACGACGCTTTATGGGCTTTTCGAACTGCATATAAAACAACAATAGGCACCACCCCATATAAGCTTGTCTATAGAAAAAAAATTGTCATTGACCAGTAGAAATTGCACACAAAGCCTACTAGGCAATTAAAAACGTAAACTTAGACATAGAAATTGCCGGTAAAAATCGATTTTGTAAATTAAATGAATTAGACGAATTAAGAAATCACGCATACTCTAACTCTGAAATTTATAAGGAAAGAATGAAAATTTTGCATGATAAACACATTAAACCTAATAAATTTCGGATAGGAGATCAAGTTCTATTGTTTAATTCACGACTTTGATTATTTCCCGGTAAATTAAAGTCTAGGTGGTCGGGACCTTTTTCTATCACCCATATTTTTCACACGGTGCAATTGAAATTAAGTCTCGAAATGGAATTCCATTCAAAGTCAATGGCCAAAGGCTAAAGCTTTATCAAGGATTCATTGAAGATGAAGAGGAGGAGATCTCGCTACAAGCGGCCAATGAATAAACGAAAGTTTGTACATCGACATCATATCTTGTAAGTAACGAACATCGAGAAAGCTTCTAAATCGGTAAGATTTCTAAAACCAAGTTTTGAGAAACAGGTCACTCACACGTGCACTATATAAAAAAATTACCTGCCCACGGGGTCGTGCCCAGCTGGACACGGGGCCGTGGTCGGCTAACTGACGGGGATAAAACCCCTTTTCCTTCGTTTCTTCACTTCAACACGACCCGTTTCCCCCGAAAACTCTCTGTTTCCACCAGAAATTTATGCAGATTTTCACGTTCTTCCACCGTTCAACGACGTCAAGGTATGATTCTATCATCATAGTTAGTTAGATTAATCATTTGCATATAGTTTAACATCAAAAATTTGGGGAAAAATCTTGGGTTCTTCAACTTGAACCGAATTAAACCTCAAATTGTTGCTTAGATCTGTTAGTAGTAGTATAGTTGCATGTTATAGAAAGTAAATCAACTTGATTTTTTCGTAGATTTGCCCGATTTCAAACAAAAATCTCAAACCCTTGTTTTTGAACCGAAAAATATGAAATTGGAGGGGTAAACGGTTTGTTTTGGGAAAAACGGCACTTGAGGTTTCATTTTCGGGGAAAACTGCCCCTACTCAACCAAAAATTTTCAAGTTTTCGGAACCGGGTCGAAAAATGGGATTTTTGGGAAACAGACGCCTGAGCACGGGGGCATGTCTAGCAATTTTCCATCAAACACGGGGCGTGGCCAGTGGCCACGGGGCCGTGTTCAGCTTACTGTTTTCAGTTTTCTTTGAAAATTTATAGTTTCGTGCTAATTGTTTTGTGTTTTCTTTCAGATGGCCAAGAAATTCACACGTTTCAACCAGAATGAATGGGCTGCTCAAGCCCGATTTGAAGTGCTTCAGACAAGGCCCGAGGAAAACCCACGAAAAATATGCCTAGACACCCTGGTAGGGATGTCAAAAAAGCCCAAGCCCGACGGGTATACCCGAAACCCGAAACATATGGGCCGGGTATACCCGAAGCCCGATGGGTATGGGCCGGGTATGGGCTTAAAAATGGAAAAAAATCGGGTACGGGTATGGGATTTAGTGATACCCGCCCGATACCCGGCCCATTTACCCGAATAATACCCGAATAATCATATTATAAATTTCCATAAATATAACTATATTATTATCCAGAAAATTATATTTTTTCTTTTCATATATTAAATTTCCATACATGCACTTATTTCTTATAGGACATTAGGACTAGGGGTCTAGTCTTGTCATATCTTCAAAATTATATTTCCAAGAACAAAAGATATAGATGATCAGATTTTCCCACCTAATTTCCAAATGCATCATCCACTTCATTGAAAGAAACAACTTGCCTTATTCTACTCATAAATCAAAAACACAAAAAGTCAAGTAGCAACAACACCATTATCAGATCGAGATCTTGTTCTTGTAGTGAAGGTAATTTTTTTCATGTCTACCAGGTGCTAGAATAAATGCTAAACAAATAAACTGACTTTATGTGTTGTATATGTTTGCGAAATAAGATAGAATTTTTATTAAAACCAAAAAAGTAATTGCTTGACCAAATGTTGGATATAGTTTTTCTCTTATCAGTTCTTGTTTGGAATATGTATTTAATTATTAACTGTCATAATTTGTCTATTTTACGGTTCCAAATTTTAATTGAAAATTTTATTTTTGAATCTATTTTTTTGCAAGTAGATCACTAAATAAATCATTAACATTCAAAACAACTTATACAAATTAAATGTGTTAGCTTTTCATGTCTAATGGTTTGAGCACAAGCCATATACTTTTTTGTAATTTTTTGTTCAGCAATGAAATAGGCTAAACTGTAGTTTTTGTTGGCACTGCATACTCTTTTTTAGGTAATATGGATGAGGAAGGAGAAGGGATTATGGATTGTGATGGTTCCAATACACAAACACATGTTGATAGTAATCAACATAATCAAGAAGATCCACAAAAAACCACAAATCAATCTCAAGAGCACGGGAAGCGAACTCATGAAGATTCTAGAGAAACTGCTGATGACAACGGTCCAGTTAACAAAAAGAGGAAATCATCTTCACCTGCATGGGAGCATTTCACAAAGCTGAAAGTAAATGGTGAATTAAAGGCCGAGTGCAATTATTCTAAGAGTGAAAGTGGATTATTTGATGACTATTTATCATATGTCGACGAGGAGAATACATCAGGTATAAGCTGTTTTTTTACCATATTTATTTATTATATTCATGTGTAGTTAATATTGTTCGATATAAAAACTTCATTTAAATGCTAAAGGAAGTGTTATATTGGAGCTTGACCATTATCTTGAAGAGAAAGTTTGTCCGCCGAACGTAGATCTTGATATACTAAGTTGGTGGAAAACATATGGTATGAAGTATCCGATACTACAAAAGATAGCTCGAGATGTATTAGCAATACCTATAACAACAGTTGCCTCAGAGTCCTCTTTTAGCACAAGTGGTAGATTGGTAAGTCCGCATCGTAGCCGCCTTCATCCAAGTACATTGGAAGCATTGATGTGTGCTCAAAGTTGGTTGTTAAATGAAATTAGAGGTAATTTCATTTGATTATATTATAGAAATGATTATTTTTATATTTATTGTGTTGCTTTTTTTATACACAGCAACCTGTTCAAAAGAAATCGACGAAGCATATTGTCAAACAATTGAATATGACTATGATGATGGTGACGAGGTAAATACATCTTCCAAGTTTAAGATTTTATTACATTTATGCTACCTTAGTGATGAGTTATTTAATATTGTATTTTTCTCTTATTCTCATTAACTGTAGGAAAGAGGTTGCAAGGGATGAGTGATGAAATGCTACTTTAGCTTCAGTGCTTCACTTTTGGAAAGCAAGCATATGGCAGTATTTCAATAGCTATCACAAGTGAACTTACCTTTTTGACTACATATGGCTATCACAAGTGAACTTATATTTTTGAATACATATTTGGATATGAAGAAAACTAGTATTTCATATGTGGATATGTATTTGGCAACTGCTTAGTGAACAAATAATTTATTTTTGAGCATGTATGTTCGAAATGGAAGTATTTAATCGTTTTGATTTAGTTTGGTATATGTGGTATGAATATGATATGGAAGTATTTAATCATATTTTCATTTGTTATAGTTATTAAAATGGTAAACTATATAAAAATCAAAGTAAAAATTGCGGATTTGTCCCAACGGGTATTTTTAAGAAATTAACGGGTAAACCCGATACCCGACAAATACCCGACGGGTAACGGGCCGGGTACGGGCCAAAGAATTACAACCCGGTACGGGCTTGGGATTACTAATACTCGGCCCAAACCCGGCCCATTGCCATTCCTACACCCTGGAAGCAGTGGGGAAGATTGATCGCTTCAACAACCTAGTCACTGGTCCACTCAGGGCAGCCCTTTGCACTAGACTTCATTCTGTCCACGAATACAACATGGAGTTCTATAGCACGTTTGCATTCAAGGGTAAAGCAGAGCCATTTGATGAAGAGGGGGTTGAGTTTCGTTGTGCTGGGAACATGCTTTCAATCTCGATTGCACAGTTTGGGTCGATCATTGGGTTGTATGCTGAAGAAGATGCCGGAGATGAGGAAAACACGGGTGGTCTCCGTGAACTCCCACATAACCAACGTCAATCAGCATGGGCTCAAATTAGGGAAGGAGCCTATAACCCAAGCCAAACCAAAAGCACACAGTTGCGGGACCCTCTATACCGCTACATTCATAGGGTCCTTAGCAACTCCCTCAGCCAAAGGCATGACATACCGGTGTTGTTGGGTTACGTGATCTGACGGTCTTATACCGCATTCACAACCGTGTGCCTCTCGATGTTCCACACCTTCTCCTCCGAAACATGCACCTGAACCAGCTAGCCAATCCCCATACCCCTATCCTCTTTGGAGGATGGATCTACCGCCTTTACAAGAACTTCGTGCAAAGAATGCCAAGATCCTTCCGTAAAGGCCCGTGGTCGGGCAAGGTGGATCTCGTCATATGCCGCTCAATGGGAATCATCAACGAAGCGGGTGACAGGATGGTTCGATTTCAAACGGTTCAGGAACATGTTTAGAACCCACAGGAGGCTCTCGTCCTTTACGCCCCACAAATCCGTCCTCCTCCCTAGTATCAGTATCAAGGCCATGGGGGCGCATCCTCTTCTCAAGGGGGTGGTTTTCCTAACTTTCAAAGCTTACATGATCTCTTGCAGGAAAAACCTTTTGTGCACCCGCAACACCTACAACATGGCCAGCAACACGTACACCTGGGTCGGAGCAATAGAGAGGAACATCGCCGACATACAAGATGACATCGGAAACATCCATGAGTACATGGCGAATCAAGGAGGAGATGATGAGGATGAAGATATGGATTGAGGCAGAGGTGTTGGAGATGATGTGACACGGTTGAAGCTCTTACCAGGTTAACCCCTTGCTCTCAAAAACAATTATTTGGCCCGCGTGCCAAAGTTGAACAATTTACTTTCCGTTAATACTTTTACTTTTCTGCATTTTTTTTTAGTTTGTGATGTGGATGATAAATTATGGTAGGGTAGGATGTTTGTTATTTGTGTGGTGTGGTATTTTTAAGCAAAACAGGTACCTAGGAGGCTTGGAAGCACTAAGTATTAGTGCTACATAAGCTCGGAAACCGGAACCGAAAGCCAAAAACCTGTTTTGAAGGATTGCAGATTGTCACCACGGGGTCGTGCCCAGCCAGCACGCTCCGTGTCCATCACCCTATACCTGCTGTTTGTTTATAATCTGTCCGCCACGGGGCCGTGTCCACCAGGCGCGCCCCCGTGGCCTCCTTCTGTAAGTTTTCGTTACTGGCACTCTGAGCACGGGGCCGTGCTCACCCAGCATGAGGTCGTGCCCAGACGCTCAGTAACATAAAATTTTGTTTTTAAACACCTTTTTACACGTTCAATCAACCTAAAAACTTATTTTTGGGACACATTGAGGCTAATGTGTAATTTAAGTGGGGGGGGGGGGATGCTAAAACCTTGAATATTGCAAGTCCTAATAACAAGCCTTACACAAAACTCTATTGGAACCGCTAATCACCCTAAATTTTTTCAAAAACTTTTCGTTTTTTTTTACTTGTCTTGGTTTAATTTGGGAATAACAAGTTCTAAAAAGGTTATATTTTTACAAATTTACAACCGATGGCGTCATGACAAAAAGAACTAACATAAGAAAATTATGAAACGACATGACAAATCTAGTTAAAATTTGATTATATATACTTGATCACATTATAAACCCAATCCCACAAAAAGTGAGTTTTGAGCCTTTATTGAGCATACAAGCGTACATCTTTAAACTAAATGCTCATTTTTCGTTTCTTGTGTGAATAGCCGCTTGGTTCTTACGACTCTAGAACTTGCCACGACGATACATTCCCGGTCCTTACCAACTTAAACCCAAGTAAGTAAATGATGGAGGCATTAGGACTAACCCATTTTTCTTTAACACCATTATTTTTTATTTTTTTTACCACCTACCCAAAATCCCCCTAGTTAACCCCTTTGAGCCTAAACCTTTTCATTTCTAAACCCACAAAACAAACACCCTTTATCCACCAAAACCTTTTTCTTTTAAACCATTTATTTTAGTAAAAAGCTCGGTTTTCTTGTGACGTTCTTTTTTTTTTTTTTTTAAAAGAAGTCTAGCAATCAACAAACAAGTTCATCAAAGAAACTTTGTTTAAAAATGCTTAGTTTGAATAAAAGTCACAAAAACAAAAAGTTTTACGACGACCGACGTTTTTTACGCTTTTAGCCCTTTTTACTAACCACTAACCCAAAACCACCTACCTTTAACCCAAGCCTAACCCTTCCCCAAGTCCTCTTGATATTTACAAAGGTTTATAGTTAAAAAGGAGGATGATTGATTGCTTGGCAAGCATATGGTAGAAGTAAGTTCCATGCCGGTCTCGAGTGTTTCACAAAAATACATCTTCGGCCGAGCGTTGAGTGATCTCCCGTGAAGTATGTGAACTTGTATATAAATGGAATTTTAAAGAGGCATGTTATGCCCAAATAAGTAATTTCTCTTATGAAACGTTCAAAATAATTCATAACGAATATGATTGTAAATAACATAAATAAAACCCAATAAAGATCTTGGATTCCCGACACTCAAGACAAGCCCAAAACTTCTCTTCGACCCATTCCATTTGGGTGTGTAAGCCACATAATAAAGAGTTTTGCTTGAGGACAAGCAAAGATTCAAGTGTGGGGGTATTTGATGTGTGCAAAATGCAACATATAAATTACATCAAATGAGGCATAAAACTAACCATTTTCAGTACTAATGTTGGAAAAAGTGTGCTTTTTTCTTCCTTTTGTATTTTCAGGACCAAATGAGCTTAAATGAACAAAAAGAACAAATATGCAGCAAAAACTAACATACATACAAAGAAAAGGAATAAACGTGGCATGCCCGACCCCTCGACAGCATCTTCCCAAGCAAAAACAAGAAACAGAGGGCTGACCACGGCCCCGTGCCTAGCGGACATGGGGGCGTGGTCAGGTGTCTGCATAAAATGACAAAGTTGTAGAAGCTTCTATTCCCAGCACGGGGGCGTGCCCAGCTCAACACGGGGCGTGGTCAACGCTAAGATTCACAAAATCTTGCAAATCTTGATAGTACAGATACGCTTCTACACACGGGGCCGCGCCTAGGGAACACGGGGGCGTGTGGAGCCTAATGTAGACAATTGCAATTAATGAAGAAAGAGAAAGATGATGGCAACGGGGCCGTATCCAGCAGACACGGGGCCTTGTCCGGGCTTCTATTTAGGCTGTAAATTGGGGTGCTTGGCTCACTTCAAAGGCATCCCTTGGCAAACCACCTCTCTCTCACTTCACCACCACTCCACCACCACTACAACACCCACATCCACCACCATCATCCATCATCCACCTTAGAGTGTGTGTAGTAGTCCCGGGATCCAAGATTGATAGTAAGAGTTCTTGTCAATCAAAGACCATGTTTGGCTAAGTCTCTTACATCACTTGGTGAAGACAAGCATTTAATGTAATACTTTTGATTTTTAATCTTTTCGCACTTTTTATTTGGTTTTGTATTAATGACTTTAGTAACTAGTTTCTTATGTTGAAGGTGAAACTTCTTTATCATTTGTCCGTGGTGTCTTGGCATTACTTTACTGTCTATATAAAGTAAAAGATTTTCACCATTCATATCTCTACGGTCTATATAGAGATATGTTGGCTACCTGGTCGGGGTTAATGGAATGGTTTGGTAAGGTTCTTGCCTTGTTCAGTGTATAGATCCTGCAAGGACCTGGGTCAAGCTTACTAGGACCTCCTTCAATACCCACTGGTATTGGATGGCGGGGGTGCGAATGGCTTGATCCCCTCATTTGTAAACTACTATTAATACATTAACCGGACTACATGACATTGTATCCCTGCTGACTCAAACCACTTAGCCGAGGGTAACGTCGCCTTCAAAAGAGGGGCCTACCACTTTACGCATTAATAACTTAATTAATTATCTTTCAATATTCCGACCCTTTGGGATTGTATCCTTGCTGACTCAAACCACTGGGTTGAGGGTAACGTCACTTTCAAAAGAGGGGCCAACTACTATAACTAATATAATCTCTTAAAAAGTGCAAAAGTGTGGAAATCATCAAATGTTACATTAAAGGCGAGTCGGATCCTAGTAATGCATCTTGTCTATCTGTTTTTATTTTATTTTATTTTTATTTTCTGCATTTTAGTTTTATTTTTTATGTTTAAAACCTTTTCTAAAAATTTTGATTTGATTAGACGTTGAGGATAAACCGGTACTAAAAGCTCTTGTGTTCTTGGACGACCTCGGTATCTTACCAACACTATACTACGCTCACAATGGGTGCACTTGCCCATATGTGTGTTTAGTGTTAGTAGAATGTCGTGTTTTATAAATTTAAAACTTGACTAATGTGTAAAATGGGCTTAAATTATCAATAAAAACATATTACACTCGACACGCATCACTTAGCAAATAGGACTGTATCCACCTATTTACTAATAGATGCATTGGATACCAACACACTATCAATTTTACTACACTTGTCCCTTTACCCGAAACGTAGGTGAATCTTCTCCCTTTCATAGCATATTCAATAAGACCTGCCTCTAAAATAAATTGATTAAAATCTCTAACGGTCCCCAGGTTGAATTTGGAATTAAATATTTCTTTCGGGCTCCTTACCGCATTAAAGTCCCCTGTCATAATCTACATACCTTGATTAACTTCTTTTACCCAGTATATTTTATTCCATAAATTCATTTTTTTAACATTCTTTTGATTGGCGTACATGTTTAACACATTATCATGATATCAGTCCCCTTAATTCTCCTTTTTATCAAAATATAGTTCTAACATTTTTCGACACCTGTTTTACAAAATACCTTTGAATCCTACTAATCGGAATGTCGCGCTCCGGTCAAAGATAATATTTGTAGTTCCCAAATTACCCTTAACACTGCATTAGTGGTAGTAAGGTGTCGAACTACGAAGAGTTTGTGGTTTGCGTATGGACAAGATTGATTATATTGGGTTGTCACTATTTATGAAGCTTGCAATTTGGTTAATTTGAGTGTTTGTTTGTTTAGAAAGAGTGTCTGATGGAACCGACAAATTTGATGCTAAATTACTTGACTACTAAAATTGAACACTTTCGAATACACGAAAACTTAATTAGGTGATTGAATTACTAATGAGAGAATAAGGCTCTCACCCGGTTCAACAATTGCAAAGCCTAAGGTTGCTACACATTTTTAGATTGATTTAGTTGAAGTTGTCATTAACTATTTTGATATCACAAAGCTTAGGTGCCAATTGCTATCAACGCGTATAACAGACCGCAATGCACTTCGTTACCTCGGACAAGTAAATCCTTTTGAAAGATAAGACATAAATACACAAACTTATTTTGCAAAGTCAAATTTTATAATCACTCGACAATTCACAAATCTAGTTCAAATGTAAGACAAAAAGTTTCACGGTTCTCACAACTCGTAGTGGTTCTCATTTTAACCATTGGCGAAGCATTTAAGGGGCGGGAGGGGGCGACCGCCCCCCCCCCCCCCCCCCCCCCCCCCCCGCCAAAGTTTTCGCTCAGCATTGGAGGGTATGTAGTTTTCGTATAGAAATTTCTTGGGTATATACGTTTTCGACCCCCCGGTTTTATAGAAATTTTTAGGTTCGGTGACTTCCACCCCCCGGGGCGGAAATCTCAAGCTTCGCCACTGATTTTAACCCATCCCAATATATATATTTGATCTTTTAAAAAACACGTGCTCTTGAAATTGCGGGCATTTTGCGATGGTCCTCCCCGCACACCATAAAGGCCGCCCATGCATGCATTCAAAGTTAATTACAAATGAAAACTAAGTTATTTAAAGTATAATAAATTTAAAAAAGAAAAGTTACAGAAAATTGAGTTTTTTTCCCAAAATAGTGTAGTTACAAAAATTATTTACCTATTTGGTTAGGTTGAAAAATATTTACCGCCCAAAATAGTGTAGTTACAAAAAGTATTTACCCATTTGGTTAGGTCGAAAAATATTTACCAAAATGGATAATTTTCTTTATCTCTTTTAATTTTCTTGCAAACTTATTTGTCTCTCTCCTAATCTAATTGGGCAAAACCTAAATTAATGATAACATAGTATTGCTATTTAATAAACTTATATTTTTTTTTGTAAAGTATTATTTTTTTTTTCTTACGTTATATCTATGTTTTTAATTTGTAAATAAAAATACCTCAAGTTAAAAGTAAAAAAATCATGTATTTAGTTTGGCTTTTATTTTAAAAATAAAAAAACTAATATAATCATTTACTCAATTTATTAACAGAGTAATCGTCTTCTATTTATTCTTTTATATATGCTATAGATTAAATAATTATATACTAAACTAAAAACAAATAATTTGTTCATAAGTGAATCGAACAACAATTACGTTGAACAACTATACACTAAGTTAAAAAGCATAATTACAAAAACATAAAAGCATATGCATATTTTTACAAAAATGTAAGAGTTAATTACATAGTTAGTCCCTGTGGTTTGCACAAAATAACATACTTAGGTACTAATAGTTTAAAATCACCTTCCAGAGTATTAACTTTTCATTTTGTAACGTTTGAAGGTATTAACTTCTAAGGTAATAACATAGGTAGTTCATGTGGTTTGCACAAAATAACATACTTAGGTACTAACAGAATGTGATTTTAAGCCTACAAATAAGCTTAATACCCCCAAACGTTACAAAATGAAAAGTTAATACCCTAGAATGTTATTTTAAACT
The DNA here is from genome assembly GCA_030545235.1 of Helianthus tuberosus. NCBI lineage: Eukaryota > Viridiplantae > Streptophyta > Magnoliopsida > Asterales > Asteraceae > Helianthus > Helianthus tuberosus. The sequence continues at coordinate 180,605,811 of CM060409.1, forward strand.
ATTAGTACCTAAGTATGTTACTTTGTGCAAACCACAGGGACTAACTATGTAATTAACTCAAAACGTAAAAGCATATACATATTTTTACAAAAACGTGAAATAAGAACAATATAATAATTTACGTTGAGCAATTACGTTTTCAATATTACAAATTAAATAATTATACAGAGATGTATTATTCTTAAAATAAAAGCCAAACTAAATACTTGAATTTTTACTTTTAAATTTGAGGTATTTTTATTACAAATTAAAACAAAGATATATAAATTAAAAAACGTAAGAAATTTTTTTTTACAAAAACATTAGTTTATTAAATAACAATACTATGTTATCATTAATTTAGGCTTTGTCCAATTTGATTAGGAGAGATAAACAAATATTCAATAAAAGTAAAAGAGAAAGAAAAGTACTCATTTTGGTAAATATTTTTTCAAAGTACTCAAAATGGTAAATACTTTTTGTAACTACACTAGTTTGGGAAAAACTCACAAAAATTATACTAAATATATTTAGTAAAAAGTTAAAGTTGATTTAACGATAAAGAGGGGGTGTGCCCATTATAAACACAATAAAATAGGTTGATACAATAGAGTATATATATGTTTATAAGAACACATCATAATAAAGTTGATAAGAAAGTAAACCTAAATTGCGATATAAAAGAGTTGCAAATTTTGTATGTGTTTGACTTGAAGTGGTCAACGTACGTAGCTTTGCTGCTGCTGCTGCTGTCATATTCGTTTTACACTTTACGTTCATCACCTGGAACCATCGTATTGTTCAAATGATCAGCAAAACTACAAATTCCTCAATTAAAATTAAAAATAAATATACATAAAAAGACGTACACTTCTTCAACGTGTTGACCTTAAGCGTTTTTATTCGAATAATGTCACATTTAAAATTCAGCAAATAATATATATGGTTCTAATATCAAACGTGCGTTTCTCCAATATTGAATTATGGGTTTTGATCAAGTCTTTTTCATAAAAGACGACAAACAAATACATAAGATATTTTGAAGAGAAATGTGTCTTTTTATGTGAACAGAAAAAATAAGACTAAGATAGCCAATTAATATTACAACCATAACATAGATGGCGTTTTTTGGATTTTTTTTTAGGCTCACACAAATTTTGACGGAGCCGAAATAAAGAAACAAAAAAAATTGAGATGTAAATCGGACCTATGAATGAAATGATTCAAACCAAGCCAATGAAAGTGATTTGTGTTGATTTTTTCTACTTAAATACATTAAACAAAGTTTTGTTTTTTTTTTTTCTAATTAAATACATTTAAAAAAGTTTTAAACTATAAACAAGTTGACTGGGAGAGGAATTAAAAATTAATTTCGTAAGCAACTTGATTTGGAAAGGCTATAGGATGATGAAACAAGTTGATGTTTCTATAAGAACACCCGTAGTGGTTAAGAAAAATAATGCCCCTACCATGGGGCATTATTCGACACGTGTCATCCCAGTCAGCATGGGGCGTTATTGCAAAAGTGGCGTAATGCGAATAATGCCCAAATAACGCCCCTTCCAATTATTAAAAAGGATTAAAAAAAACTTATTTAAAAAGTTGTTTGGTCAGACCATGTCATCCCACTTGGACCACTAATCCCCCTTCCCATTGGTCAGTCAAATTGGACACAATACTTGTTGAGTGTTTTATATAAAACGCCGGACACTTTTTTTTTTCAAAAAAATTACAAAATAACGCCCTATGTAATGGTGGGGGAGGCGTTTTTTGGCGTTTTTTTTTTTTTTTGAAATTAAAAAAAAAAAGCCCCACTACACATGGTCTAAGTAAATACAAATGTTTTCTAATGATTATTATGTTTTTCATTTGCATTAAATTATATATATCAATATCTATATCTATTTATAATAATAATAATAATAGACATGTGTCAATTAGAGTTGTTTATGCCCCAAGTCAAGCTGAGCTTGGGGTAAGCTCGGGTTCAACATGATTATAAACCTAGCAACCTTAGCTTGGCTTGATTTTGAAACCAAGTTGAAAATATAAGTTCGAGCTCGATTTAGTAAGGCTCGAATTTAAAAAAAAATAACATAGCTTTCAAATTCAATAATCTAAAATATTATTCAATAGTTTAAAATAACACATTCAAAATAGGTTCAATAAGCCAAAATCATGTTTAACAAAATGCTAACTAAGATTCAACATTCAACGGAATACAATATAAGTTCATTAATTAACACCTAAATGCCCTCAAATAATAACTAATTATCTATAATATATTATATGTATATAAAAACAAAATATATTAAAAATAAAATAATCCGAGCCAAGCTAAGCCGAGCTAACGAGCGAGCCAAACCGAGCCAGTCTGGCTTGTTACGACCGAGTCGAGCTAGAATCACTTTCTACCTGAGTCGAGCTGACTCGGCTCAGTTTCGAACCGAGTAATATCAAGCGAGCTTTTTCCAAGCTAAATCTGAGCGAACTCTGAGCCACGAACTTTTTTGATAGCCGTCGTGTCAATCAATGAGGTCATCTTAATTTTGGTTTTCCCGCCTCTCTCTTATATTTAATTAATAATACTTATTATATCATCAACCAAATACATTTAATATAAAATTAATTATTAATTTTCAAATAAACTTATTTTTTCTACTTAAAAGCTTCTAAATAAGTCTCCAAATATTACTAAATTCAAAATTTACTATACACAAACACAAGCTTGGCACTCCCCCGTTGATCCGACCAATTTACAATGGGTGTGCCTATTGGCACACCAAACCCTAGTAAATTAGGGTTTATCTACGCAGCGTATTGGTCAATACGCAGCGTATAGGGTTAATCCTATACGATGCGTATTGACCAATACGCTGCGTAGATAAACCATGGATCTCAGTGCTTAATAACCAATCATTGCAAAGAAAACAAGGGTTATATACGCTGCGTATAGGTCTATACGCAGCGTATATAAACCCTTAGATTTTTTTGGGTCATTTTGGTAGGTTTGAGGGATCATTTTTTCACAAAGTTTAAATACGCTGCGTATAGACCTATAAGCAGCGTATATAAAGCTCTGAAAATGTCTTTTATACCCTTGTGTTGAGGCTATACGAAGCCAAATACAAGGGTAGTTTTGTCATTTTTGTCTCATACGCTGCGTAGGGATTTATACGCAGCGTATATAAAGCTCCATTTTTGTATTTTTTTTGTATTCCTTTTTTTATTTATAAAAAAAGAAAATTAATTGTGTGTATTTTGGGGTATTTCCATGTTTATTTAAAAAAAAACAATATTATTAAAAATAATACAAATATTATTAATTATAAAAATTAAAAATAATACAAATATTAGGTCCCGTATTGACCTCATATAAGCCTATAAGTGTGATATCGTATCGTATAGGTGTGGTTTAGGTCCCGTATTGACCTCGTATAAGCCTATAAGTGAGATATCGTATCGTATAGGTGTAGTATAGGTCACGTATTGACGTCGTATAAGCCTATAAGTGTGATATCGTATCGTATAACATAGTATAGGTCACGTATTGACTTCGTATAAGCCTATAAGTGTGATATCGTATCGTATAGCGTAGTATAGGTCACGTATTGACCTCGTATAAGCTTATAAGTGTGATATCGTATCGTATAGGTGTAGTATAGCTCACGTATTGACCTCGTATAAGCCTATAAATGTGATATCGTATCGTATAACGTAGTATAGGTCACGTGTTGACCTCGTATAAGCCTATAAGTGTGATATTGTATCGTATAGCAGCGTATAGGTCACGTATTGACCTCGTATAAGCCTATAAGTGTGATATCGTATCGTATAGCGGTGTATAGGTCACGTATTGACCTCGTATAAGCCTATAAGTGTGATATCGTATCGTATCGGTGTAGTATAGGTCACGTATTGACTTCGTATAAGCCTATAAGTGTGATATGGTATTGAATAGCGTCGTATAGGTCACGTATTGACCTCGTATAAGCCTATAAGTGTGATATCGTATCATATAACGTAGTATAGGTCCCGTATTGACCTCGTATAAGCCTATAAGTGTGATATCGTATCGTATAGGTGTGGTTTAGGTCCCGTATTGACCTCGTATAAGCCTATAAGTGTGATATCGTATCGTATAGGTGTGGTATAGGTCACGTATTGACCTCGTATAAGCCTATAAGTGTGATATCTATCGTATAGGTGTAGTATAGGTCACGTATTGACCTCGTATAAGCCTATAAGTGTGATATCGTATCATATAACATAGTATAGGTCCCGTATTGAACTCGTATAAGCCTATAAGTGTAATATCGTATCGTATAGGTGTGGTTTAGGTCCCGTATTGACCTCGTATAAGCCTATAAGTGTGATATCGTATCGTATAGGTGTGGTTTAGGTCCCGTATAATCCTATATGCATATACATGACCTATAGGAAACCTATACGAGAGTTATACTACACTATACGATACGATACTATACAATAACACCCGTATAGGCCTCTATACGAGACTTATAATATATTTGTATTATTTACCAATAATATTGTTTTTTATAAATATTTTTTTTATAAATAAACAAAGGAATACGATAATTTAATTTAAACGATAACAAAATAATATATTTGTATTATTTACCAATAATATTGTTTTTTTTTTATAAATAATTTTCTTTTTTTAATTTTTATAATTCATAATATTTGTATTATTTTTAATTTTTATAATTTATATTTGTATTACTTACCAATAATATTGTTTTTTTATAAATATTTTTTTTATAAATAAACAAAGGAATACACAATAAAAAAATAAAAAAATGAAGCTTTATATATGTTACGTATAGCAAAAAAAAAATTTAAGCGAAAAAAAAAAGTTCTTAACGGTTATATATTTTAAGCGATTTAATGTTGGAACCGGGTGAGAATTTATACCACAAATACATGAAAATAGCAAAAAAAAATCTGATGGGTTATATACGCTGCGTATAGCTCTATACGCAGCGTATATAAACCCTTGTTTTCTGTGCAATGAATGATGAGAAGGCTCTGAAATCCATGGTTTATCTACGCTGAGTATAGCTCTATACGCAGCGTATAGGGTTAACTCTATACGCTGCGTATAGACCTATACGCAGCGTAGGTAAACCCTAAGTGTGTAGATAGCCAACCAAGGTGTGCAGATAGTTTGACCCTTTACAATTTTACATATAACTATCTCGTTTGTATGTTTAAGATTTCTATTTTTGAATACTTATTTCCTTGCTTTAAGATTTATATTTATATATACTTATTCACTTACTCCTAAAAGAGTTAATTACATAAATGGATCATGTGGTTTATACCTAATTTTTCTTTTGGGTACTAACTTTTTTTTAACAGGTTTAGGTTTTATGGTTTCAATTTTGTAACACCTTTGGGTACTAACACCAAAATTTGTTAATTAATGACCAAAATACCCTTGCATTTTTTTAAGTTTATCAATGTATACTAACACCTAATTTTATTTAAGTTTAAACCAATTTTACAAAATCTATTTATTTTTTTATTTTCATCTTTTTATTATATCTCTTAATTAACATAAAATCTATTTATTTTTTTATTTTCATATTTTTATTAAATTTATTATTTAACATAAAATCTACTTGTTACACTAGTTTTTTTAAATAGATTTTTTAAATAAAATCTACTAGTTATATACTTTTATGTAAATTAAATTTCTTACTCGTTTTAAATAATGTAAACCTTACTCGTTTTCAATTTTGGATATATATGATTGATAATAATAAATATCTTTCATGTAAAAAAATTAAGCCTTTTTAACTCGTTTTTTGTTCATTTACATTTTACTATTTTAGAAAGATATTTAATTTACATAAAACTATATAGCTAGGTATTTTAGATAAAACTATATCGCTAGGTATTTTCGATAAAACTTAAAAAATTTAAGCCTTTTCTAAACTCGTTTTTTTTTGTAAAAAAATATTTAATTTACATAAAACTATATAGCTAGTAGATTTTATTGGTGTAACTAAAAGATTTTATGTAAATTAAATATCTTTCTAAAATAGTAAAAAGTAAATGAATAAAAAAACGAGTTAAAAAAGGCTTAAATTTTTTTAGATGAAAGATATATTTATTATTATCAATCATATCTATCTAAAATTGAAAACGAGTAAGGTTTACATTATTTAAAAGGAGTAAGAACTTTAGTTTACATAAAAGTACTTGTAGATTTTATTTAAAAATATCTATTGAAAAAAAACTAGTGTAACAAGTAGATTTTATATTAAATAAGAAATTTAATAAAAATATGAAAATAAAAAAATAAATATATTTTATGTTAATTAAGATATATAATAAAAAGATGAAAATAAAAAAATAGATTTTGTAAAATTGATTTAAACTTAAATAAAATTAGGTGTTAAGTACCCAAATGTGTTACATTGATAAACTTAAAAAAATGCAAGGGTATTTTAGTCATTAATTAACAAATTTTGGTGTTAGTACCCAAAGGTGTTACAAAATTAAAACCATAAAACCTAAATCTGTTAAAAAAAGTTAGTACCAAAAGACGAAAATAGATATAAACCACAGGACCCATTTATGTAATTAACTCCTCCTAAAACCTAAAACCATGTAAAGTGAAAATCCCTACGGCCACACCACAATTCAGTTTTTGTACTAGTTTAGGATTTTTTTGATTGTATTAATTAAAAAGCTAGTGTAATAATGCTATAGAGTGAGAGTTGACTAAAAAGTCCATTTTTCCTACAAAGTGTACAAAGTCATAAAACACCACAATTGCAGCCATAAAACACACTCAAAACACACAAATAACAAAGTGAAGATTACTAAAACGTCATATTTGTGGGTTTTGTGTTGTCTTATGGATGATAATGCATTGATTATCGAATAACTAACATTCGTGTATTTTTTATTGATTATCATGTTGTGTTTTATATTTATAGTTATACGATGGTGTGTTTGAAGTTTTTATAGACCGTTAGGGTTTGGATATTGTGTTTCAGTGATCTTCACTCTGTTATTTGTGGGTTTTGAGTGTGTTTTATGACTGAAGTTGTGGTGTTTTAGGACTTTGTACACTTTGTAGGAAAAATAGACTTTGTAGCCGAACCCCACCCGCATGCTATATTCAGTTTTAATCAAATTATAATATTTATTTATTTATTTATATTTTTTAGCAAGACTCCTATTTCAAAATCTCAAATAATGCTATATTATATACTAATCAAATTTGTCAGCCGTTCAAAAAAAAAAAAAAAAAAAAATCTAAGCTTTGTGGTTAGTCAAAATATATATACATCTAAACTAAAATCTAAACTATGAATAGCTTCAATTAATATATATCCTAAATCGATCCCCACAAATCTTAATTATGAATAACTTTAATTAATATCCTAAATCGATATCCCCACATGTGTTGTTTCACATTTGCATTATCCCATCATATCTAGTCACTAACATAACATTATTAATTAATATACTTTATAGAATACAAAACCTAGAGTACATCTTGATCATGACAAAAACTATACTAAAAGCCAACATATATACACTATACATATTATACAAAAATGGTGGCTGCCCCTGGACCCTCACTCCACTTGGCCTCTCGTCTTCCTCGACCCTTCCTCCACCCCCCCTATATATTCAACCCTCAATTCTTTTCCCATTTCATCTCACCACTGCTGACCTCTAGTACAACAACTCCATCAAATTAACACACATAAAACTTGAACAAAAATGGTCAGAGCTCCATGCTGCGAAAAGATGGGTTTGAAGAAAGGTCCATGGAGCCGCGAAGAAGACGAGATCCTCGTCGATTATATTAACAAACACGGCCACCCAAATTGGCGCGCTCTTCCTAAACTTGCCGGTATATCACCAAAACCTGATCATTAGAAGTTTGTAGACTATAATCTTTGATAACTTTCATGATCTGACGTTTTTCGTGTTCATCTTGTCAGGTTTATTGAGGTGTGGGAAAAGTTGCAGGCTAAGATGGACTAACTATTTACGACCGGATATCAAAAGGGGTAATTTTAGTAAAGAAGAAGAAGAAACCATCATACAATTGCATGCCGTCATGGGAAATAGGTGTGTACTTGTTTTATTTCTTTAGGGTTTACTAAACGTACCCTCCCCATAAAAAAAGGGTTACGTTTAGCACTATTTTTTAATTTTGTACTGATCTTGTGATGTTAATTGTAGATGGTCAGCTATTGCTGCAAGGTTACCCGGACGCACGGATAACGAGATAAAGAATGTTTGGCACACACATTTAAAAAAGAGAGTAAAACCTAACCCTAATGATGCTAACACCTCTGGATTCCAACAAACAAAGGAAGAATCCGAAGTAGACGGTGTTGGATCATCGCTATCAGAGTCGAATTCGAGGAGTCAAACGAGTTATAATCAAATCGATTTGCCACAACCTTCATGTACCGACATATCTTCAGTGACTACAAGTAGAAATGATAACTTGTGCATGGAGGACATGGTTCTTGAGAACTTTCCGGAGATGGATGATGAGTTTTGGTCGGAGGTTTTTTCAGGTGAGAACTCCGGCGAGTTACTGGCAGAACATGAAAACATAGGTCAACATCCAAGTGGATGTGGGTTTGAGTCAAATCTGCATGATGACATGGACTTTTGGTTCAATGTGTTCACAAGAGGGGAAGAATTGTCCCAGATTTAGGAGATGACAAAATGTTTTTTTTTTTCCTTTTTTTTTTTGTTAGGTTTCTTAGACAAATTATTTCTAACAACTTTATTTGTATTTTGGATGCCAATACATTAAATATAAATCTATAAATGGAATTTTTTAATAACGTTAGATATTTATTAAAAATCTAAAGTTTTGCTAAACATAATTATGTTTAATGATTTAAACTATGCACAAATTAAACTTATATAGGATTTAAAGTATGCAGAAAAATAATATTATTATTACTTGTTATTAACTTTATTGTAAATACATATTGGTTCTATATAATGGCAACAACTTTTGCCACAAACAAATTATGACACAAAAATAATAAGATATTTGATCAGCTAACGTAACCTGCTTAATGTGTTATAGCACGTTTAAGGTGTTATTAACCTGATTATGACCTATATATAGCTTGAACACAATCAATTTAATAAATGAATTTATCCAAAATGATATGTTTGATAAATAAGTTAACCTGATAACGGGTTTTATAAAATTAGTTTTTAGATTTTAGTAGGTTTATTTAAAAATCAATAAGAATTAAAGTTTGATAATTTTTAAAATTTAATTTCCCTTTAACTATTAAATTTCAAAGTGAAATTAATTATTTGTTAGGAACGGAGTGGTGATGCGGAAGCAAACAAACACACACAATACCAACAAACTAGGATCTAATGTTATCGCTCACTACGTCCATAGCTTACAATTATTATCTTTTATTAGATGCTCAAAGATTACAATTACAATATTAGTATATATAAGGCTCAATTAGGGTTTGCAACTTATTCCAAATAAACAACAACATTGGTATATATAAGCCTAGATTAGGGTTTGTAACCTATATCAAAGAAACAAAACATGGACCATAAAACATTAAGTTAAGTCGGCCTAGTAGTCTTCTATGCCGCCATCCATTAACCTAAATACTTAATACCAAGGCCTTCACAATTTAACCCAACATTGTCCATTTTGAAATATGTATCGCCTCTTAATTTTCGACGATTTTATTTATAGTTAGGGTGAACGGTGTGGAGTTGGCAAACTCCTTCGGCACCGATCGGTGACCACTGCCAACATGTTTACCGAACAACCTTTACCGAAATGGGCTTCGAAATCGGTGAAGGTTCACCGAATCAAGGAGAGGGAGGGAAGGGGAGAGAGAGGGGTGTGTGTGGTGGGGTCATGATTTCTCAACCAATCACACATTTTTCCTTTTTTTAAATAGTTTACCTAAACCTCATTAGGTAAACCACCGCTAACGTTTTTTAGCATTATGTAAACAATTGACATGACGCTATGATTGGGTGATTTAGAAGTTTACATATTCCAAATGTTTAACCACCCCCTTCACCCTAAGGTCCTTGTTATCAAGCTAAATATATAATTAAAACCAAGTTTATAAATTAAGAATGAGAGAATGAAAAAAAAAAAACAATTAAAAGAGATACAAATACAAAAAACTTTTCATTTAAGGCAGTGTAGTTGATTTTTAAATTGTTATTAAGTCACTAAATGGTCCTTTTACTTGCAAATCAATATAAGACAGATCGACTTGAAAAACAACACGACTTAAAAAATATATGGGGTTTAAAGGGACTGGGGTGGCAGCGTGATGGCAAACACTCGTGGAAAACAACCAAACACCGCCTCCACTATACAGTATCACTCGTGGATTTCTTCACGTGTTGATTTCTTCACGCGTTGAAGGGTTGTGAGTGATGGGTTGTTGAGTGTTGTACATGTGAGTGATGGGTATTGTTGGGTGTTATGAATGATGACCATTGCCACTAAAAAAAGTTGTGAGTGATGAAATAATGGTTGATGACATGGCGGAACTTGATTGGATGTTGTGAGTGGTGGAATTTTTACAAGTGATAACCACCCCCTCCCCCCTAACAACTCAAATTTGCCAACCCATAACCCATCAATCTAACACAATTAACACCTGAAGTTCAACAAGTTAAATTATAACAATTAATGGTGTCCGTTAAGATTAACGAAGTATGAAAGAAAATATTAAAGATAAAAGTAAATCCGTAAATAATATTTGCAAAATAATTTTATAATAATAACTTTTAATATTTTACGCAAAAGTATAATATCAATGATTAGTTGTAAATGGTAAGAAAGAGTGTGGATAAGTTTACTTGTACAGTTGTACGTAGTCAAAGTTGATCGACTGAAATGATAAAAAGTTAAGAATAGGAAGGTCCATAAACTAATTTTATAGTGGCGTAAACTAATTTTATAGTGGCAAAAACAATGTTTAGTGTTGAATACGACCAGGTTATAACTTTTTTTTATTTTGCAATTTGCAATTCAATTCATTTTTTAATTGTTAATAGTCATGTTTTCCCATTGGAATTAACTTTTACTAATACAATATTTAAGTTGCAATTATAAAAGAGTAATCAAAAGACTGTAAGATTAATTAAATCAAAACTTGTTCTCATGTTTTGTTTTGTCAATATGGTGTTATTTTGAATGACTCTTTCCTTCTTTCACTCTCAGTGTATGTCGGCTAATAATGGTTTTTTTAATATACATTATATATATCTTAACAAAAACTTGCATTATAATATGTATATATTAATTCTATATAATAGGATAATTAACACCAGGTGCGGATGTAGCTTGAGAGTAGGGGTAGCCTCCGCTACCTCTTGACGTCAAGCAAGTAGTGTAAATTTTGGAAACATTTGACGTTTTTTCGATCTCGGTGTCCCTATAGAAAATAAATTTTAGAAACGTTGCCCCTTGACGTTTTTTCTATACCCAACAATGATAAAAACTAGACGTTTTATCTCTAGATAAAAAAAAAAATCAGTTTTTTTAATAAGATTCATCAATTTTATGGTGTTAGGAAAATTTCTATTATAAAAAAAATCAGTTTTTTTTAAACATGATAATTTTCCTAGTGTTGTAAAATTCGTGACTAGTCGGCGATTAATCGGTAGTTGGCCAGTAACTAAGTAATTTTTCGTTAATCACTCCATTAATCGCTAGTCAACCAGCCAAAAATCGGCGATTCCGGCCAGATTCTAGCAAAAAAACATGTATATTCCTGCCAGTTTCCAGCCAAACTATATGAATTCCAACAATTAATCTTGTATACTTAAAAATGAGTTGAGTAATAGTTAAAACGTAGCTACTTAAAATAACTACCTATGTGTTGTATACATAAAACTGAAAATTACATAAAAAAGAGTAAATTACAAGTTTTTTTTTTTTTTATGTTTGTACCAAATTGCAGACGGTTTCATTTGCCTTTAAATTTGACGAGTTTTGTCCTTAACGTTTCAAAATCATGCACGTTATGTTCTTTAGCCCTAACTCAGTCTGATTATTTTGTTAAATATGGCCATGTGCCTTGCACATGACGGTATTCTTGTCATTTTACCTCTCCAGGGACTATTGAGTAAATAACTTATATCAAAGGTCTAAATGTGTAAAAAGATTAAAGAATAAGATATAAATAAAAAAACCTAATTAAAAAAATTCTCTCCCACTCTCTCTCTGTTCTCTCTCTCAAACGCCTCTCCACTCTCTCTCTGAAAACGCCCCTACACCCACCATCACCACAACCACCCTTTACCCCACTGCCGAACCTAACCCAACCAACCCTGTAATTAGCCAATTCGAAACCCTAACCCACAAACAACCTCCACCATAAACCACCACAACCACCCTTTACCCCACTGCCGAACCTAACCCAACCAACCCTGTAATTAGCTAATTCGAAACCCTAACCCACAAACAACCTCCACCGTAAACCACCACAGATCAGCCTCCACCATAAACCTTAACCAAAAAATCTAACTTGAGTGGGGCTAAAGGACATAACCTGCAGGATTTTGAAATGTTAAGTACAAAACTCGTCAACTTTTGCGCTAAAGGACACCGTCTATAAAAAGGGTGTTAACGTAAAGGACAAAACTTGTAATTTACTCTAAAAAAACCAGACCCGATTAATCTCGAGTAGTCGCTAGTCCCCACCTCACCGGCCGACTAGCGACTAACGAGTTCTCCAACCTTGATTTTTCCACATTATCAAAAAAAAAAAAAAAGAATATGCTTTTTTATTCCAACCTTGATTTTTCCACGTTATCAAGAAAAGAATATGCTTTTCATAGGTATTGGGCCGGACCTGATTTTACATGTAGCCCCAAAAGACTAGTCTTGTAGTGGCATGAGTGATGAGCATTTGGTTGACCGTTGAAACAAATTATTTTATTATTAAAGAATACAAAGTTAAAGATGCAAATTAGTTGCAAACCAGTGACAATGTTAAACAACGTGACATTTAGTGTGTGACACTGTACACGACAGCCTAAATTTTACATGGAAATTAAAACGTGTATCTGATTTTAGGGGAACATTCTTTGTTAAATTCTCATAAAATATTAACATTCAAAAAAAAAAAGTTGTAATTCATAAATTAGATGACAAACCTTAACCGTTTTTAAGTTTTAAAAAATACAAAACCGAAACTTAACCATAAACTTTGGTTTTAAGAAAATACAAAACCAAACCATTGTTTTTTGTACCACTAGGTAATTTCGGTTCGATTTTTACTGATTAATTTCATTTTAGCTCAGTTATTCGATTTTCCACTCACCCCTACCATTTATACTCTCTTTGAATAAGGAAGTTACTAAGGCACGGAAAAAAGGCTAAATCAACACAAACATTTACAAGTATACGATGGAAACATTTATCAAGCAATAAACTAGGTGTCGACCTAATCTTTTTCCATGGTTGTAGTGTAGGAACTAGGTTCACTTTTTAATAAAATATATTACAAAATATATATAATAACGAGACTCTCGTTATTTGTGGAAAATCTTCTAGTACAATACCGGTTACATAAACTAAGTAAACAAATGTAATATACAATTAAATTGTACCAATCTTGATTCAAAGCCAATGTCATTGAAAACTTCAACCGCATCTACGAGATCGAAACTCCGCTGCAAGACAAGCAAAATTGTTGACGGTTTTTGGTTGAGGCACGTGTTCAACACGCTTCCCTTAAAACAGATTCCGCGCCTCCTCTCAGACGGTCTGTCTCCCAGGGTACAACAACCGAAACAGTATGTGTACTGCCGGAGATGGCACTCACGCCCGAGATTACACCGGGTATAATTTGGTGTTTATAAATTTAGGAAAAAGATGACGTATGTAAATATGAGAGTACTCCTCTCAAAGGAAAAATGAGAATCAAGAGAATGTCTAATTTTTGATGGTCTATCTAATATGAACCACTGAGTTCATATGTATACACTTATAGTTTTAAACTCATTAAAACTAGTAATAAAATAGACATTAATCTTGTCATAATTATAACATTAATCTTGTAATAAACAAGATAATGAATATGACTTTAATGGACTTAAGTGGTTAGACAAAAACGGTCATATTCATCATGACACGCAATTAACGGGTTGTAACAGCTAGCTTGACCAGGTCCTGCCAATTGCTCTGTTACCGTTGCAGACATGTACACGCGCCTGAAGTGGCTCTTCAGTCCGTGCGCCATATTGTATGGAACCCGCACATGCGCATGGTGTGCAGACCAGTGCTCCTAGTTACTACTGTAACCTGCGCGCGCGCCATAACTGATCCTCAAATCCATGCAACACTCTACATGGACCTTACGCCACGCCATATGGACCCGCGAGCCACACATATGCCATTGCGCATACCAGGACGCCACCTGGTCATGCGCCATCTATACTTGCGCGCCACACGGATGCTACTACGCATACCAGGACACCACCTGGTCATGCGCCATCCAAACTCATGTGCCATTTGCAGTCTTGCCATGGCATCCGCTTACGCACCATAAGCGGAACCCCTATGTATCTGACCCATGTATCTGACCACGCGCTCATGGACAAAAATACAAAGGCGGTGTGCGAAGTTCAAAGCGCACTACATAGGGCCTATAGCCCACGGCACGCGCGCATATGTGCACGAGTAAGGGTGCTCCGCACCCTTTAGGGTCCCCACTGGTGTTTGTCTTCAAGGAGTGCTCCTCCTTATATACCACTTTAAGTTTTGTCATTCCACCTATGTGGGACAAGATGATAAATCTCAATCCATTTTTCTCTTCTTTGTTTTCCAAACATACAACTTCAAGCTTCGATATCTCATTCATCTCAGCTCTATTTGGACATAGTTTGAACACAAACCCATAAATAATTATTTATACAACACATATATAAATATTATTAATGTCCAAAATATTTAGTGAAAAAACTCATTTTCACTAAAATTTCCAACAATCCCCCACATGAATGGAGATCGATTAAAACATACAAAATTCCCCGATGAAAACTCGACAGTCGAGTATTGCAGGATAAGTAGGTTTTGCCTTTGAACCTTCCTTTGTGAAGCATACTTAGTCTACTAGGGTTTTGTAGACGTGATATCCTTGAACAACCCCCCATTTGTGTAAACGACAATATACATTCACACAATACTTTCCCTAGCCGGGCCATCCCCTCACTATCGTGTCCTATAAAGGTCATGGAGCACTTTCCTGGTTCTGTGGGAGCTCTAGGAATTATGCCCTAATTCCATTCGAAGCGACCACACTTCTCTCCAACATAGGTGATTTTCCTTGAAATCATTAAAAGCATTATGGTTTACTATGATTTACACAAATCATAAAACCACATATTATGCTTAACCTCACAACAATGTCACTGAATAGAGTAAACTTCCGTTTTGCTCCCAGTGGTTTGGTCACTTTAACGGTTTTGCTCCAAACCTTTAAAAATAGTCATTTTACTCCTTGATGTTTCAGTTTTTTTGCCAGTTTGCTCCCCGCCTCTAACTCGATCCAAATTGTTTGTTTTTCCATTTTGCTCCCCGCGGGGAGCAAACTGGCAACAAAACCAAAACATCAGGGAGTAAAATGGCTATTTTTAAAGGTTTGGGGCAAAACCGTTAAAGTGACTAAACCACAGGGAGCAAAACGGAAGTTTACTCCACTGAATATTATAGGAATGGACTAGGACGTATTTAAACACCCTTTTATAGTTTTAGGGGGATATATGAAACATATAAACTAGCTTATATATAAACATATATATTAGCTACGCCCCCACAGTGACTACCCTTCGGTTCATGATTAAGTTGGCCTATTGAACCTAGATCTTGAGATCTCCAGTCAACTAGGTTAGGTTTCCCTAATGTCCCTTTATCCATGGCTTTAGTCCCATTCCACAACCTGATCTCTTATCAACCCACTGGTTGTTGGATCCAAAATTATCTTTGACTTCGCTAAGTCACCAACGACAATTTAAATTGAGATCAGTTGTTCTAACGTGTTCTTGACTCGCTAGTCACCTTTGCCTTTTAGTCGATTCATAAGACTTATAACTCGTGATCTCAACCTGGATCCAGTTATGTACCTTGTCTTAGAATGACATGAAACTCAAGTCATGGCCAAACACGTTTTCACCATGCCTTTGGTGTGTCATGACTGACATCTTACTAGATCTTGAATCTAACCAATTGGCATTCGAGTCCAATCTATTCGATTGACTCCATATAACCATTGTGTACTCCACTTGGTCATGCGTTTGCAATGTATGCAAGTCACCCCCCACATTTAAGTGTAATTGGATATCATCCAAATGGGGCGATGAAAGGTTCTCCCTTTCATTTCGAGTTTGAGAAAACTTCTCAACTACCATTTCCACATTCAAATGCAAGTCACCCCCACATTTAAGTGTAATTGGATAACATCCAAATGGGGTGATGAAAGGTTCTCCCTTTCATTTCGAGTTTGAGAAAACTTCTCAACTACCATTTCCACATACCCTAAAGGGTTTGTTTCTTAAATGGCCTCCTCCCCCCATATTGCTTGCATTTTAATGAAGTTATATTTATAGTTTTGTTTAGCACAAAATTCATTCTTGTGTCATCACATATTTTGAATGTTTAAGGTTAATTTAATCTCCGTCGAGCATATAAATTAACAAGTATTAGGGGCTGTTTGGTAGCCTCTGAATGTTCATTAAGAGACTACCTCTTAACAGAACCATTAAGAATTTTACTAATGAGAAGGTAGAAAAATGTGACATTTGATGATTTACCATTCAGAGGTTACCTCTTAACCATTCAGACTTGAATTTACCTCTTATTCATTCAGAGGTTTTAAACCATTAAGAGGTAGCATCTGAATGGTCATTAAGAGGCTACCAAACAGCCCCTTAGTGTAGCATGCTTTAGACCACATTACTCTAGCATGTGAACAGAAGATGCATCATTCTGATTCTTCACAGCCTTAAGAGATAACGCACTATCTCTTCCGAACATTCGTTTCTTAGTTTAGACACAATAATAAAATTTTATTTCACCATTCCAAAACCATTGGTTTTAGGAAGGCCTCAAAACCATAGTTAACTTCATCCATTAGGATCATAACTCGTTTGCCTTTTTATCTCCAAGGCTTCACCATTGACTTCCTAAAGACTTAAACATAAGTCTTAATCCAAGTCACTTTGATGAAAGGTCTTTGTATAAAATCACTTGAGTCTTGAGATATAGCCAATTAGATTGACTCTCAACAACAAAGCATTCATGTATGCCGATAGTGATATATACATTTACGTTGTTGTTTCATTAATACCACGTATTGGGATACTCTCCCAAATTGAGGACCAAGCCTCCACATAGTTTAAACAACATTGATGGTGGTAGAAGCATCTACAAGTCCATCACTATTGTAAATTTGCTAAATTTATTAAAATCATTTACAATAATAACATATATTTCTTTCATATGTTATATTCTTTGAAAACTTACATGTGCATTTCCATGTTGATGCTCTCAACATTAGATGACATATCTTGTTTTTGTGTATTCCATCTCAAACCATACACCACGTTTCTCACGACGCCGTTATGCATTTGATGTTTGATTTGTGACTTATTACATAAGTCATGATCACAACCCTTTCGTTGTGTTTGTGTAAATTACTTTTTACACTTTGTATCAAAATGTGTATCCTTTTGACAACTTATTAGTAGTCTAAAATAACAAATTCACCAATGATATCTAAACATAAAAAACCAAAGTGTTATTGTCTTCAACACTTTTTACCGAAATAAACGCAATTATTTCGTTCGGTGTCATGTTTTGAGGTACTCCTTCATCGAGTTGTTTCTCACAAAATAGTCTTTCGAAGACTATTATATGGTTCAAGACGTTATACTTCTCGTGGAAGTATCGAATCACTTATAATTCGCAAAGACATGTTTTATTCGTTCAAAACATTTCCCGTTTTTGCAAGTGTTTTAATATTAAACTATATATTTATGTTTTGATTACAAATCAAGACAATAAACCTTATAATAGTTTAATAAATAAACAATTTCAAACTCGCTCGTTTGAAAATAAAACGAATACACATCGTTTTAATAAATGGTTTATCATATTCAAACCATTTCTAACCGCTGTTAGATAATAACGATTATCAATCGTTAAAATGAGTGGTTTGTATGAAAACCAATTCTAATATGCTAATTAGAATTTAAATGTTTAACAAACATTCAAAATATTCGGTTTTATAAAGTAAACCGCTTCTAACTCGCTCGTTAGAAAATAAACCGAATACATTTATTCAGTTTTGGTTTACTTAAATGAACGTTTTCTAACACGCTCGTTAGAAATGAACACATATCTTTTCTAACACGCTCGTTAGAAAATATATAAAACGATTACAAATCAGCTTAAATAGTTTATCATAGTTAACCCGGTTCTAACCCGCTCGTTAGAAATTAACGATTGCAAATCGTTAAATCGTTGGTTATAAGATAAACTAATTCTAATACGCCTATTAGAAAATTAAACGATTATTTTTATCCATAAGCCGTTTTTGGTTTATATAAAATAAACGTTTTCTAACCCGCTTGTTAGAAATAAACAATTGACAAAGTCGTTAAGTCGTTTCTAACACGCTCGTTAGAAAATAAACAACTATCAAACTCTTTAAATCGTTTCTAACACGCTCATTAGAAATAATCGATTACAAAATTTGTTTCGAAGTTTATAAAAAAAATTATAAACTATTTCTAATACGCTCATTAGAAATAAACAAATAAAAAATCGTTTAAACATATGTGGAAAAACTCCGTTTCTAAAAAATCGTCTTTCAACAAGTTAGTTTTACACAATCATCGTATCTAACACGCTCATTAGATATAAAAGATGATATTAAAACTTATCATTCTATACAATTCTAACACGCTCGTTAGAGATATAAAAAGTTTTAATGTCGTTATTCTTTCAACAACGTTTCTAACACGCTCGTTAGAAGATATTAAAACTAGTTATTTTATAAAATAATTATTTTCTAATATGCTAATTAGAAAATAAATATATATCAAGACTTTTAAAACCAAAATTAATATATCAATTATGGTTTCTAAAAGCTTGTAATAAATAAATTAAAGGTTAGAAACATTTAATTTGTATGGGGTTACAAAATATATATTTCCAATACGCTCATTAGAAACTTTAGTATTTCAAACATATTGAAATACATATTATTTTGTATATGGTTCGGTTTATCTAAACACGAACAAAACCCAAGAACTTCAAACTTGAATCAAAAAGATCGTTTTGTAACACGGTATTCGGATTAAAGATTATACTCCAATCATAAAATTAATCCGACTCGTTGTACTAAATAAATATTTCCCAAAAAAAAATATTTACAAGATTTTAACAAAAATCCCATTAAATATTTTAACTTTCGTGAACCTAAATCCTTGCAGAGAAGGGATTTAAGATTGTAGCAACAATCTTCACGAAAGTCTGTTTTAAGAATGTAGGAACTAGGTTCACTTTTTAATAAAATATATTACAAAATATATATAATAACGAGACTCTCGTTATTTGTGGAAAATTTTTCTAGTACAATACCGGTTACATAAACTAAGTAAACAAATGTAATATACAATTAAATTGTACCAATCTTGATTCAAAGCCAATGTCATTGAAAACTTCAACCGCATCTACGAGATCGAAACTCCGCTGCAAGATAAGCAAAATTGTTGACGGTTTTTGGTTGAGGCACGTGTTCAACAAGCTTCCCTTAAAACAGATTCCGCGCATCCTCTCAAACGGTCTGTCTCCCAGGGTACAACAACCGGAACAGTATGTGTACTGCCGGAGATGGCACTCACGCCCGAGATTACACCGGGTATAATTTGGTGTTTATAAATTTAGGAAAAGGATGAAGTATGTAAATATGAGAGTACTCCTCTCAAAGGAAAAATGAGAATCAAGAGAATGTCTAATTTTTGTTGGTCTATCTAATATGAACCACCGAGTTCATATATATACACTTATACTTTTAAACTCATTAAAACTAGTAATAAAATAGACATTAGTCTTGTCATAATTATAACATTAATCTTGTAATAAACAAGATAATGAATATGACTTTAATGGACTTAAGTGGTTAGACAAAAACGGTCATATTTGTAGGATCGTGTACGTGACCCTAAACAGTCAGTAAAGGTAGTTCATCATCGTTTACAGAGGCGGAATCAAAGTAAACAACGTCACACAACTTGTTCCTTTTAACTTTCTTCTCTATTACTGATTTCTGAGCTTTTACAATGAATTCTGACAAAAATCCGGCAGCACCTTCGCTCTCACACACAACTGTTCCATTTCAAATGAGCCTACGCAACATCTATTTATACTAGTGACTGTTCCGTTTGAAGGTGTCACAACAACATTCAAACGGACCATGTTCAAACGGAACCATGCTTCAAACGAACAAACCTATTCAAACGGATGGACCTGTTCAAACGGACTCACTACCTAAAACATGACCAAACCCTAATTCAATCACTGTTGTGCACTCATTTAACCTATCTAGACATAAGACTCGATTAAGACGTAGTTAGCAGACAGTAGATGCACCAACAGACTCCCCCTTGAATGTTGACGAAGTCTTTGGCTTCGAGTCTATAGTCTTTGTCTTTTTGTCTTAACATGTAAAAGCTTCCTTCAATCCTTTATCTTCCATCAACAGCTAGCATAAAGCACAGACTCTGAATCTTTAACAACCTTCAAGCTCCCCCTTGAATATAGATTCAGGAACTGTCTCTGACTTTTAGTCTTCAGTCTCCCCCTATCAGTAGGCTGGGATTTTGCTTTGCTATCTTCTCAAACTAACATCTGTTATCTGCATATACTCTACCCAAATATAAGATATATGACAATAACAGTATCAAACTTAAACTTACCTTTTCACTTTCAGTGCTTAGAAATCCACTTAAGTATTCAGGTCCAAATTAATGACCCTGATTACTCAATTATTCTACCAAGTCCAACTTAATGACCTTGGTTGATCAGAGATAAATCACACTGACTTTCAGTTCAATTTGTTTCTGAAAATTACAAATTTCAAATTAATGAACTTGATTCGACTTTCTATTTTCACAATTAACCATGATTAACTCCAAACTTATCATCCAGTCCAGAAACTTCCTGCATCTGCTTTCAGCTTTCGAATCCGAAGATCAACTCTCCACTTTGGTTTGTCAAAAATAAAGCAGAAATGTAAAATATTTTTGAATTTTAATAAAGCTTCTAAACTAGAAATGAAATACAGAACTAAAATGCAATAAAAGTAAACTATTTACAAACATATTTTTGCTTGAGCGTGTTAGGGAATCATATCAGCTATTCGACAAGTCACAGGTACCGTTAAGCTTTAATTACATACTCAGAATTAAACAATTCGCGTAGATTTTCGATATAATAATCCACTTTAAATTCTCGCACAAACTTCAATCTGTTCCAGGATACGGATTAAGTGTTTTAGAAACTTTAAACTTATACATGTGTCCCACCTCTTGAATATACTCCCGTATCCAGATCCCAATATTCAGTCTTACAGGTGAGTATACCACATATGATATCTGTAAGGGGTTAATAAATTATGAAGAATCATGAGAGCTCAGGTCAGAACTATCGTTCAGCAGAGAGATCATGACTCAACTTTTGAGTGTGTCCCCTTCAGAGGATCTTTTGTACAACAGCATTGCTAAACAATTTTATTGTCTTATCATATATGCTGAGGGTGATGCTATGTTTCAAGCATTGCGGAAAGTATTATTCGGGGACTAGGTCAGAACTTCCATTCAGCAGAAGTCCCGGAATAATACCCCAGATATCACTGAGTATAAAGACCTAGTATATCAGAAAAAGGAATCTTTCAAACGAGATTTCAGGGGTTACCTATATATCCAAGTAATGTTCCCCACGAAATAAGTAAGTAAGATTTAGGTTTATATCGCGAACACACCTACTAAATGTGCAAAAACCTATCGGCATATCATCAGCGAGACTGTTTAACACATTTAAACATTCCATATCTTTAGCATACCGTGACTGTCAAGCCGATGTACTATCATTTTCCCTTTTTACACAAGCTCTTTTCTGGTTTTCTATTGTTTTTGGATTTTGAAAATATCTCATGTTTTTGTATTTTTGACATTTTTTTATTGTTTTTGTATTTTCTGAAATATTACCCTATACCTCCCCCTAAATACCAAAACAGGTAAAAAATCGACAAACCATTGCAGATTGCTTCTCAACATCATCTACAATGTCTCCTTCATCAACGCCAATAATCTCCTCCATCACCGATAAATGCTTCATACAATTCAGTTTTAGCAAATACTGAAAACGTGTTTTATCAAATGCTTTGGTATCGAAATCAGCTTTTTGATCGTCAGTGTGGATTTTCTCAATTCGAATCTACTTCTTCTCGAAACAATCACGAATTAAGTGATGACGAATCTCAATATGTTTGGTTTTAGCGTGATGTACTGGATTTTTAGTAATGTTAATTGCTGCCTCATTATCAACAAAGATAGGGGTGTTTAGAAATTGCAAACCGTAGTCGCGCATCTGTTGCTGGATCCACAAGATCTGAGAGCAGCAACTGCTAGCAGATACATACTCCGCTTCACATGTGGATAAAGCCACAGAGGTTTGCTTTTTGCATTGCCAGGTGACCAATCGTGATCCAAAGAACTGGCACCCCGCTGTTGTTGATTTAGCGTTAACTTTGCAGCATCCGAAATCAGAATCGGAATACCCTTCGAGCGTGAAATCGCCTTCTCTTGGATACCACAACCCCAACGATGGAGTTCCTTTCAGTTAGCGTAATATCCTTTTCACAATCACCATATGCGAAGCTCTCGGGTTAGATTGAAATCTTGCTGCGAGGCAGGTTGGGTACATAATATCGGGTCTTGAAGCTGTCAAATACATCAGCGATCCGATCATAGAACGATACATCGTTTCATCTACCTTCTCTCCGGTGAGATAAGGGTTTATCCCATGATTCGTTGCTAACGGGGTGGAAGCTGGAGTAGAACCTGACATCCCGAATTTCTCCAAGATATCATGAACGTACTTCGTTTGATGTATGAAAATTCCTTTGGGTAGTTAATCAACCTGCAGACCCAAAAAGAATTTCATCTCACCCATCGATGACATTTCGAATTTCTGCTTCATTACTCTTTCAAAATCTTTGCATAGATCCTCATTTGTTGACCCAAATATGATGTCGTCCACATAAATTTGAACTATCAGAAGATGTCCGTCGACCTCTTTGGTGAAAAGAGTGGCATCCACTTTTCCTCGGATGAAGCTGTTGGCTAGTAGGTGTTGAGACAATGTCTCATACCAAGCTCTCGGGGTCTGGTGTAAACCATACAGCGCTTTGTCTAGCAAATAGACCTTGTCTTTGTGGATTGGATCGGTGAAGCCCGGTGGCTGACCGACATATACCTCCTCTTTTACCTTCCCATAGAGAAACGCCGATTTCACATCTAACTGATAAACTTTGAAATTTTTCCAAGACGCAAATGCCAGGAAGATTCTGATCGCTTCTAGTCGAGCAATCAGAGCATATACTTCAGTAAAATCTATACCCTCCTGCTGACTGAAACCCTGGACTACGAGTCGAGCTTTGTTGCGAACCACAACTCCTCTATCGTCTCTCTTGCACTTGAACACCCACTTTGTGTTTATCTTCCTTTGACCATCAGGCAAATCCACTAACTTCCACACTCCCAACTTTTCGAATTGGCTCAGTTCCTCCTGCATAGCATTGACCCAAGAATCTTCAGTAAGCGCCTCTTTATAAGTCCTTGGTTCAACCTGCGAGATAAAACAACTCAATGAGAATTCAGTTTGCAAAGGAGCAACTTTTGTATAAAAACATGTAAGCCCTTGATCAAGTTGTCTTCGAGTACGGACGCCTGTCTGCAATTCTCCAATGATCAATTCCTCTGGATGGTATGAAATAGTTCGTGGCATCACTTCGCCTGGAACATCTACATCACCTTCCAGATTAGTAACATTCTGATTTGCACCTTGTTCACTGACTGGGTTTGATTGACTTGAAATCTGAATTTGCTCCCCCTCAGAATCTGAATCACCACGATCAAATACTGGCATGTTCTCATATTCTTGATTATCATTCTGTGCCGTCTGATTATCTTGAGCAACTTCATTTTGTTGGACATCATCATGTTCACCAGCATTGCTTGGACCTGCTTCATCATCGTTTGAAGTTTGTCGAGGTCGCCTTGAATACTTAGATGGAAACATTTCCTGCGATTCTTCATATTCTCGCAAAATATCCAACTCATTAAAGAAATCTTCTTCTTCTTCTGGTTCTTCCATCATGTCAAACGAATCCCACAACTTGTCATAATGAAAACGCCATGAATCTCCAGGATTCTGCGGCGGCATTGTATAACCTTGACATTCAACATTTGGAGCTTCAATAATCCGCTTCAGACTTGGAACAAAGACATGTTTTTGAGGACTTGAGTATCCCACAAATATCCCTTCAATACTCTTCGGACCAAACTTTCCAAAAGGCTCTAGAACAGTACATGGTGACCCAAACGGTTCAAGATACTTAAGATTTGGTTTGCGATTATTGATCAAATCAAAGCATGTTTTGTTGAATTTCTTGACAGTGAGAACTCTGTTGAGCGTATAGCATGCGGCGGAAACTACTTCTGCCCAAAAATTTACCGCTAACTTTGAATCAGCAAGCATTGTTCTGGCCGTTTCGATTAGTGTCCTGTTCTTTCTTTCAGCTACTCCATTCTGCTGTGGAGTGTACGGAGCACTAAACTCATGCAATATACCTCTTTCATCACAATATTCTTCCATCTTGTTGTTCTTGAATTCAGTACCATTATCACTTCTAATTCTTTTGATACGCCTTTGGTACAAATTTTCAATCTTTCTGAACAACGCCATCAAACTATCAAATGTTTCATCTTTCGACTTCAAGAATGATACCCACGAAAATCTGGAATAAACATCAGTAACCACAAGACAATAGAGATCCCCTGTAATACTTTTGACGTTTACTGGACCAAACAAATCCATATGTAGTCTCTCTAACGGTCTGGAAACTGAATTGACTTGCTTTTTAGGGTGTGACTTTTTCTTCTGCTTGCCTTTGATGCAACTGATGCACTCCCCTTCCAGATGAAAACCTTTGATATTAACACCCAGAACTAAATCATTGTGCACCAAGTGATTCATTTTTCTAAGATGTATATGCCCCATCTTCCGGTGCCACAACTTCGATTCTTTCTCTGTTGCTCTAGACACAAAACAATGAGCCTGACCCGTGGTTGTAGTAGCTACACTCATGTCCAACACGATCATTGACTCTTGGTTCTCGCATGATAATCCATTCTTCAGGGATAACAAATCCTGGTTTCAAGATCAAACATTCTTTGTCTGTGAAGTGAGTGGTATACATCCTGTCACAAATCTGCGAAATGCTCAGCAGATTATTCTCCAGCTCAGCAATGTAGTTAACTCTCTCAAACGTAACAATCCCATTGGATAACGTTCCTTCACCAACAATTCTACCACCTTGATTTCCTGCGAATCCCATGTAACCTCCATTGAAATTTCTAACATCGTACAACAATGCAGTCTTCCCTGTCATATGTCGAGACGCTCCACTATCCATAATCCATCTTGAAATAGCTCTTGGAAGTTCCTGCTCATATCACAAACAATTCAATAAAGATGCCGATTCATGCTTCACAATTACCAACTAGGAAGCTCTGGCAAGTCCAAAATCTTTAGTAAGATTTTGATGCTACCCAAGCCTCTTTTGACTCAGGTAACTGAACTTTAATGTGAGATTTTGTAGTGTAAAGTGGCGAAAAATTTTTATCATTCATTTTTAAGCTTTCATCTTATCCAACCTCAACCTTTTTATATAAGAAAAATTCATCTATCTTAAGTTGACCGGTTGATTGATTTTTCTTTTGAACATTCTTTTTCTCTGTTGGAGTAGAAGAATGTTTCTCCAATTGTTCATAATAATCCAAAGGAACATCCATCTTTACCGGAGTGGTAGAAGACGATTGTTTTTCCGACTCTGAAACCTTTGGTTTAAATGAACTTGGTTTCTTTTCAACCACTTTTGGCTTCCATGTTTGTTGAGATGATGCAACCCGTTTATAGAATTTGTCATTTTTAGTTACCACATTCTTAACAGGTTCAATTTTGACTTTTGTTTTCTCATTTTTCAAAATTTTCTCAACAACCATTGGAGCTTTGCCTTTAGCATCAACCTTCTTCTTTCGATTCTCAACAACTTCAGTCTTAGGCTTGGAGTTGGTGCAATTTCTTGCAATATGACCAACTTTGTTGCATCTAAAACATGTACGAGTATCAACTACCCGACTTGTGCCTTCAAACTGAGGTAGTGAGGCCCTCTTCTAAAAAAACTCTTCATTTGATTTTGAAAAAAATTCATTTTCCTCATCAGAAAGTGAACTTGAACCGTTCACAAACACCTTCTTTTCAGCAAACCTTTTGTTTTGAAAATTCTTTCTGTGATAGTTCTTACCACCCTGATATCCTCCCGACCAATTGTTTCGATTGCTGTTATAAAACCGCGGTGGAACTACAGGTTTCTTGTAGTAAGCTTTATCTTTCTCAAAATTCATTTGCCTTTTTGTTTGTTTCAAACCCTTTACTTCAGACAAATCAATTTCAACCATTTTGAACACATTTGTCAATTTTGAAACATTTACATTCTCCAAAGGAAACTCAGAATCCGAATACAACTTATCAGATCCAGCCATCTTGTACATCACAAGACCCGGTTCATCACCTAAGTTGTTTTTGGATTTTGGTTTCTGAATGTAATTGTCCAGAAAACATTTTTCATCCTCAGCTGAATCACTATCCAAAACACTTTCAGCCATGCCTTTAACAATCTCAGTTTGAACACTATCATCAGATGATGATGAAGAAAATGTCACATCAATTGAATCAAGAAGTTTCACTTCATTTTCATGTTCAAGATTAACCAACCCAAATTGCTTTTTCGAATAATTGTCTAGAACTGGTGGTGGAACTTGATGAAAACCCACCCCGGTTCCATCACAGTATACATCTTCACCTGCTTTGTTTTTCCCGATCGGTTTGGGAATAATGTGTTGCAAAACAAAGCTTGCAGAGTTGTAACTGTTCAATTTCAAATTGATTCGCTCATTCTCAATCTTAGCTTCTTCAAATTGAAGCTTCAATTTAGCAATCTCATCCAATTGTTTGTTGATTAATTCTTCTTTAATTCTCAAAACACATTGCAATTGGCAGTTTTCTTTGTATGTTTTACCGTTTCTATCATCATTATCTTTAACCGTGCTTTTAAGCTTCTCAAATTTTTCAGTAATCTGACGATTTTCAAGAACTAACCTCTCATTTTCTTTCCTAACTTTTTCCTGATAGATTTTATCAGTTTCAATTTTGTTAGTTAATTCTTTTAATCGTTCAGTTGAAGCTTTCACCATTTTGTCACGATCAAGGATTTGATCCTCAACACTTCTGACTTTAGTAGTCCGATCATCAATCTTCTTACCTTTGAGATAAGTGTTTGTACTACAAACCTTGCATTCTTTGATGCAATTTTTGCAGTCAACATCACCACTAATTTTCTTACCTGACTCATTTGTTGACGCGTTTGAACTGAGCTGGCTTTTAGACTCAGAGACGGATTTAGAGTCTACCTCAAGTGCATTAGCAGCCAGCACCTTGTCAGCCATCTTTCCCATGTTTTCAGCATTCAACTCTTGAGTCGTGTCAATGATTCCAGTATCAACCTTCTTTGACTTCTCTTTTTCTTCCTCTTTCTCTTTCTCTTCTGTCTCTTCTCCGCTTCCCCACAATTTTCTTTGCCAATAATCATCTTCTTCTTTAAACTCTTTGATTATGGTTTCCAAATCAAGAGTGTTATGATCAATAGCAATGTTTCCCTGGGGGTCAAGATAACATTCCCTGTCTGGATCCCATCTATTTGCTCTTTTTGCCTCAGAAAAGATACCAGATATTCTGATCAATCTGTTCGTGGCCAACAGCTTTCTATGACCATACTTCTGTTCTTCAGTTCTGTTGTCTTTCCAAGGAACAGGCTCAGATTTTGCCATGAATGCATAACCAATCGCATCCTCCTTAGGTAACAACTCACTCCAGTCGTAACCTTCATCGTCGTGAATTACAGCAAGAGCTCTTGACTTCTCTTTGTTCTTTTCAAGCTGCTTCAATCTTGGCGGCTATGATTTATTCTGATGATAAATCGCTTTCTTGTAGTAATCTTCTCTGAACGGGTTCTCAGATTCATCAGCATACGCGTTTCGACATTCGCTCTTAAAGTGACCTTTCTGTTTACACTTGAAGCATGTCACTTTAGACTTGTCAAAGCCCAATTTAGTAGAAGGTCCACCAATAGACTTTCTCCCAGTTATCTCCATAAAACGCTGTGCCCGACGAACTGCACTGGCCATACACCACCTTATGTCAATCAGTTCCATCTCCTCAGGATCAATCTGATCATAATCTTCCTTCGTCAGGTTGGTGTTGCCTATCTTCCCTGCTACAAGACTTTCATAAGATTCTAGCACAGATGCTAAGAAAACCATCTGTTGCTTTGCTGATTCCTCGCTGAAGTTTTGAGCATTCTTTAAGTCTACAGCGATGTTGCATTGAAATAGATTCTTTGCATCAGAATGATTTGCAGATGACGAAGATCCACTGTGAAATCCACTGCTTTGACTTTCTTTGTTTGATGTGTTAACATTTTCGGCAGAAAAAGTTGTCTTGGGAGATGTACTCTTTGGCATCATGCTCTTTGGATAATACAAATCCAAGTTCTGCTGATAAGACGAATGATTGACTTTGTGTGTCTTCTTTAATTCCAACTCGTGACTCTCTAGTCTCTCAATCAGCAAGTCTATTGTCAACACTTCTGGCGGCTTGATAGTATTATTTAGCATCAACGCATAATATTGCCAATCCATCTCATCTGGCAACGAATCAAACAATTTGTCGACTAGCTCATCTTGAGTATAGAAAATTCCATGTCTCGCCAGTTCCAGCTTCAGGTGCCCAAACCTCTCAATCATTTTACAAACTGATTCATTCTTTAAACACCCAAACAAATCAAACTCTTTTCTAAGTAGTTTCTTTTTGTTCTTCACTATTTCTGTACTTCCTAAACATTTGGTTTCTAACTTTTTCCAGAGATCTTTAGAACTGTTGTACTCGATCAAAGATATTATATCTTCTCGAACAGACTGAAATAGCAGTGCAACGCATTTTTGCTTAGCAACAAATGCCTCTATTTCTTCAGATGTTGTCAAGCTTTCGCCACTTTTGCCTCCATCATTGTAACCATTTTTTAGACTCTTCTAGCTGGGAAAGGCAAAGGCTCTCAACCAATCTTCAAACTTCTTGGCCCATCGACTGTATTCTTCGATAGCCATCAACTTCGGGGGTTTGTTATAGGTTCCAAAAGCACTTTCAACCTCCAATGCATCCGATAACTTTTTCTTTGTGTTTGGCGTGTTCTCATTGGTATTGCTAGAAGAAGTATCATTTCCAGAATTTCCAGCAAAGGCAAATATGTCACCGAATGGATTGTAATAATCCATCTTCACGTACCTGAAAAAATCAGCAAACATTTAGAAATATTTTTGGTTTTGAAAAATGACAGATTCAAACGGAATCTGTTCAAGCGAAATTGTTCAAACAGTATAATGTCTTTCTAACGAAGTGGCTTTCCTCAAACGAAAATTGTTGTTTCGTTTGAGACAATACTAATCACGTTTCAAATGATTCACTCTCAAACGAATCAGTTCAAACGAATCACTTTCAAACGGTTAGACACTTTTCAAACGGAAACCACTTTCAAACGAACAGTTCAAACGGGAACCCTTATTTCAAACGAGACAAGAGATTTTCAAACGGAAAACAGTTTTCAAACGACAATTTCAAACGAAATCCATTTCTCAAACGATTCTTCAAACGAAAGCAAGTTTTCAAACGAATTTCCAGCCAATTTCAAACGGAATGACTTATGACATCAGCATTTTTCGAACATTTTCAAACGGAATAGATGTTTTCGATCAGTTTTAAGTCGAATTTTAGTCTCAAATTTTCAAGGATTAGTTAATACTCTATTTCGTTTGATATGTGAAAGTTTTAGGCCATTTTAACCATAAACACTTGTTCAAATCAGAAAAGAAAGGTAGAAGTGAGAGAATCCGAAGTAATCAAGCTGAATTTGATATTAACTCCTCGTCCTGAGCTCTGACACCACTAGGATCGTGTACGTGACCCTAAACAGTCAGTAAAGGTAGTTCATCATCGTTTACAGAGGCGGAATCAAAGTAAACAACGTCACACAGCTTGTTCCTTTTAACTTTCTTCTCTATTACTGATTTCTGAGCTTTTACAATGAATTCTGACAAAAATCCAGCAGCACCTTCGCTCACACACACAACTGTTCCATTTCAAATGAGCCTACGCAACATCTATTTATACTAGTGACTGTTCCGTTTGAAGGTGTCACAACAACATTCAAACGGACCATGTTCAAACGGAACCATGCTTCAAACGGACTGGTTCAAACGAACAAACCTATTCAAACGGATGGACCTGTTCAAACGGACTCACTACCTAAAACATGACCAAACCCTAATTCAATCACTGTTGTGCACTCATTTAACCTATCTAGACATAAGACTCGATTAAGACGTAGTCAGCAGACAGTAGATGCACCAACAATATTCTTCATGACACGCAATTAACGGGTTGTAACAGCTAGCTTGACCAGGTCCTGCCAATTGCTATGTTACCGTTGCAGACATGTACGCGCGCCTGAAGTGGCTCTTCAGTCCGTGCGCCATATTGTATGGAACCCGCGCATGCGCATGGTGTGCAGACCAGTGCTCCTAGTTACTACTGTAACCTGCGCACGCGCCATAACTGATCCTCAAATCCATGCAACACTCTACATGGACCTTACGCCACGCCATATGGACCCGCGAACCACACATATGCCATTGCGCATACCAGGAGGCCACCTGGTCATGCGCCATCTATACTTGCGCGCCACACGGATGCTACTACGCATACCAGGACGCCACCTGGTCATGCGCCATCTAAACTCATGTGCCATTTGCAGTCTTCGCCATGGCATCCGCCTACGCCACCCAAGGGTGCACCATAAGCGGACCCGCCATGTATCTGACCCATGTATCTGACCACGCGCTCATGGACAAAAATACAAAGGCGGTGTGCGAAGTTCAAAGCGCACTACATAGGGCCTATAGCCCATGGCACGCGCGCATATGTGCACGAGTAAGGGTGCTCCGCACCCTTTAGGGTCCCCACTGGTGTTTGTCTTCAAGGAGTGCTCCTCCTTATATACCACTTTAAGTTTTGTCATTCCACCTATGTGGGACAAGATGACAAATCTCAATCCATTTTTCTCTTCTTTGTTTTCCAAACATACAACTTCAAGCTTCGATATCTCATTCATCTCAGCTCTATTTGGACATAGTTTGAACACAAACCCATAAATAATTATTTGTACAACACATATATAAATATTATTAATGTCCAAAATATTTAGTGAAAAAACTGATTTTCACTAAAATTTCCAACAATCCCCCACATGAATGGAGATCGATTAAAACATACAAAATTCCCCGATGAAAACTCGACAGTCGAGTATTGCAGGATAGGTTGGTTTTGCCTTTGAACCTTCCTTTGTGAAGCATACTTAGTCTACTAGGGTTTTGTAGACGTGATATCCTTGAAGAACCCCCCATTTGTGTAAACGACAATATACATTCACACAATACTTTCCCTAGCCGGGCCATCCCCTCACTATCGTGTCCTATAAAGGTCATGGAGCACTTTCCTGGTTCTGCGGGAGCTCTAGGAATTATGCCCTAATTCCATTCGAAGCGACCACACTTCTCTTCAACATAGGTGATTTCCCTTTAAATCATTAAAAGCATTATGGTTTACTATGATTTACACAAATCATAAAACCACATATTATGCTTAACCTCACAACAATGTCACTGAATATTATAGGAATGGACTAGGACGTATTTAAACACCCTTTTATAGTTTTAGGGGGATATATGAAACATATAAACTAGCTTATATATAAACATATATATTAGCTACGCCCCCACAGTGACTACCCTTCGGTTCATGATTAAGTTGGCCTATTGAACCTAGATCTTGGGATCTCCAGTCAACTAGGTTAGGTTTCCCTCATGTCCCTTTATCCATGGCTTTAGTCCCATTCCACAACCTGATCTCTTATCAACCCACTGGTTGTTGGATCCAAAATTATCTTTGACTTCGCTAAGTCACCAACGACAATTTAAATTGAGATCAGTTGTTCTAACGTGTTCTTGACTCGCTAGTCACCTTTGCCTTTTAGTCGATTCATAAGACTTATAACTCGTGATCTCAACCTGGATCCAGTTATGTACCTTGTCTTAGAATGACATGAAACTCAAGTCATGGCCAAACACGTTTTCACCATGCCTTTGGTGTGTCATGACTAACCAATTGGCATTCGAGTCCAATCTATTCGATTGACTCCATATAACCATTGTGTACTCCACTTGGTCATACGTTTGCAATGTATGCAAGTCACCCCCCACATTTAAGTGTAATTGGATATCATCCAAATGGGGCGATGAAAGGTTCTCCCTTTCATTTCGAGTTTGAGAAAACTACTCAACTACCATTTCCACATTCAAATGCAAGTCACCCCCACATTTAAGTGTAATTGGATAACATCAAAATGGGGTGATGAAAGGTTCTCCCTTTCATTTCGAGTTTGAGAAAACTTCTCAACTACCATTTCCACATACCCTAAAGGGTTTGTTTCTTAAATGGCCTCCTCCCCCCATATTGCTTGCATTTTAATGAAGTTATATTTATAGTTTTGTTTAGCACAAAATTCATTCTTGTGTCATCACATATTTTGAATGTTTACTGTTAATTTAATCTCCGTCGAGCATATAAATTAACAAGTATTAGTCTAGCATGCTTTATACCACAATACTCTAGCATGTGAACAGAAGATGCATCATTCTGATTCTTCACAGCCTTAAGAGATAACGCACTATCTCTTCCGAACATTCGTTTCTTAGTTTAGACACAATAATAAAATTTTATTTCACCATTCCAAAACCATTGGTTTTAGGAAGGCCTCAAAACCATAGTTAACTTCATCCATTAGGATCATAACTCGTTTGCCTTTTTATCTCCAAGGCTTCACCATTGACTTCCTAAAGACTTAAACATAAGTCTTAATCCAAGTCACTTTGATGAAAGGTCTTTGTATAAAATCACTTGAGTCTTGAGATATAGCCAATTAGATTGACTCTCAACAACAAAGCATTCACGTATGCCGATAGTGATATATACATTTACGTTGTTGTTTCATTAATACCACGTATTGGGATACTCTCCCAAATTGAGGACCAAGCCTCCACATAGTTTAAACAACATTGATGGTGGTAGAAGCATCTATAAGTCCATCACTATTGTAAATTTCCGTTAATAAATTTGCTAAATTTATTAAAAGCATTTACAATAATAACATATATTTCTTTCATATGTTATATTCTTTGAAAACTTACATGTGCATTTCCAGGTTGATGCTCTCAACATTAGATGACATATCTTGTTTTTGTGTATTCCATCTCAAACCATACACCACGTTTCTCACGACGTCGTTATGCATTTGATGTTTGATTTGTGACTTATTACATAAGTCATGATCACAACCCTTTCGTTGTGTTTGTGTAAATTACTTTTTACACTTTGTATCAAAATGTGTATCCTTTTGACAACTTATTAGTAGTCTAAAATAACAAATTCACCAATGATATCTAAACATAAAAAACCAAAGTGTTATTGTCTTCAACACTTTTTACCGAAATAAACGCAATTATTTCGTTCGGTGTCATGTTTTGAGGTACTCCTTCATCGAGTTGTTTCTCACAAAATAGTCTTTCGAAGACTATTATATGGTTCAAGACGTTATACTTCTCGTGGAAGTATCGAATCACTTATAATTCGCAAAGACATGTTTTATTCGTTCAAAACATTTCCCGTTTTTGCAAGTGTTTTAATATTAAACTATATATTTATGTTTTGATTACAAATCAAGACAATAAACCTTATAATAGTTTAATAAATAAACAATTTCAAACTCGCTCGTTTGAAAATAAAACGAATACACATCGTTTTAATAAATGGTTTATCATATTCAAACCATTTCTAACCGCTGTTAGATAATAACGATTATCAATCGTTAAAATGAGTGGTTTGTATGAAAACCAATTCTAATATGCTAATTAGAATTTAAATGTTTAACAAACATTCAAAATATTCGGTTTTATAAAGTAAACCGCTTCTAACTCGCTCGTTAGAAAATAAACCGAATACATTTATTCAGTTTTGGTTTACTTAAATGAACGTTTTCTAACACGCTCGTTAGAAATGAACACATATCTTTTCTAACACGCTCGTTAGAAAATATATAAAACGATTACAAATCAGCTTAAATAGTTTATCATAGTTAACCCGGTTCTAACCCGCTCGTTAGAAATTAACGATTGCAAATCGTTAAATCGTTGGTTATAAGATAAACTAATTCTAATACGCCTATTAGAAAATTAAACGATTATTTTTATCCATAAGCCGTTTTTGGTTTATATAAAATAAACGTTTTCTAACCCGCTTGTTAGAAATAAACAATTGACAAAGTCGTTAAGTCGTTTCTAACACGCTCGTTAGAAAATAAACAACTATCAAACTCTTTAAATCGTTTCTAACACGCTCATTAGAAATAATCGATTACAAAATTTGTTTCGAAGTTTATAAAAAAAATTATAAACTATTTCTAATACGCTCATTAGAAATAAACAAATAAAAAATCGTTTAAACATATGTGGAAAAACTCCGTTTCTAAAAAATCGTCTTTCAACAAGTTAGTTTTACACAATCATCGTATCTAACACGCTCATTAGATATAAAAGATGATATTAAAACTTATCATTCTATACAATTCTAACACGCTCGTTAGAGATATAAAAAGTTTTAATGTCGTTATTCTTTCAACAACGTTTCTAACACGCTCGTTAGAAGATATTAAAACTAGTTATTTTATAAAATAATTATTTTCTAATATGCTAATTAGAAAATAAATATATATCAAGACTTTTAAAACCAAAATTAATATATCAATTATGGTTTCTAAAAGCTTGTAATAAATAAATTAAAGGTTACAAACATTTAATTTGTATGGGGTTACAAAATATATATTTCCAATACGCTCATTAGAAACTTTAGTATTTCAAACATATTGAAATACATATTATTTTGTATATGGTTCGGTTTATCTAAACACGAACAAAACCCAAGAACTTCAAACTTGAATCAAAAAGATCGTTTTGTAACACGGTATTCGGATTAAAGATTATACTCCAATCATAAAATTAATCCGACTCGTTGTACTAAATAAATATTTCCCAAAAAAAAATATTTACAAGATTTTAACAAAAATCCCATTAAATATTTTAACTTTCGTGAACCTAAATCCTTGCAGAGAAGGGATTTAAGATTGTAGCAACAATCTTCACGAAAGTCTGTTTTAAGAATGTAGGAACTAGGTTCACTTTTTAATAAAATATATTACAAAATATATATAATAACGAGACTCTCGTTATTTGTGGAAAATTTTTCTAGTACAATACCGGTTACATAAACTAAGTAAACAAATGTAATATACAATTAAATTGTACCAATCTTGATTCAAAGCCAATGTCATTGAAAACTTCAACCGCATCTACGAGATCGAAACTCCGCTGCAAGACAAGCAAAATTGTTGACGGTTTTTGGTTGAGGCACGTGTTCAACAAGCTTCCCTTAAAACAGATTCCGCGCATCCTCTCAAACGGTCTGTCTCCCAGGGTACAACAACCGGAACAGTATGTGTACTGCCGGAGATGGCACTCACGCCCGAGATTACACCGGGTATAATTTGGTGTTTATAAATTTAGGAAAAGGATGAAGTATGTAAATATGAGAGTACTCCTCTCAAAGGAAAAATGAGAATCAAGAGAATGTCTAATTTTTGTTGGTCTATCTAATATGAACCACCGAGTTCATATATATACACTTATACTTTTAAACTCATTAAAACTAGTAATAAAATAGACATTAGTCTTGTCATAATTATAACATTAATCTTGTAATAAACAAGATAATGAATATGACTTTAATGGACTTAAGTGGTTAGACAAAAACGGTCATATTTGTAGGATCGTGTACGTGACCCTAAACAGTCAGTAAAGGTAGTTCATCATCGTTTACAGAGGCGGAATCAAAGTAAACAACGTCACACAACTTGTTCCTTTTAACTTTCTTCTCTATTACTGATTTCTGAGCTTTTACAATGAATTCTGACAAAAATCCGGCAGCACCTTCGCTCTCACACACAACTGTTCCATTTCAAATGAGCCTACGCAACATCTATTTATACTAGTGACTGTTCCGTTTGAAGGTGTCACAACAACATTCAAACGGACCATGTTCAAACGGAACCATGCTTCAAACGAACAAACCTATTCAAACGGATGGACCTGTTCAAACGGACTCACTACCTAAAACATGACCAAACCCTAATTCAATCACTGTTGTGCACTCATTTAACCTATCTAGACATAAGACTCGATTAAGACGTAGTTAGCAGACAGTAGATGCACCAACAGACTCCCCCTTGAATGTTGACGAAGTCTTTGGCTTCGAGTCTATAGTCTTTGTCTTTTTGTCTTAACATGTAAAAGCTTCCTTCAATCCTTTATCTTCCATCAACAGCTAGCATAAAGCACAGACTCTGAATCTTTAACAACCTTCAAGCTCCCCCTTGAATATAGATTCAGGAACTGTCTCTGACTTTTAGTCTTCAGTCTCCCCCTATCAGTAGGCTGGGATTTTGCTTTGCTATCTTCTCAAACTAACATCTGTTATCTGCATATACTCTACCCAAATATAAGATATATGACAATAACAGTATCAAACTTAAACTTACCTTTTCACTTTCAGTGCTTAGAAATCCACTTAAGTATTCAGGTCCAAATTAATGACCCTGATTACTCAATTATTCTACCAAGTCCAACTTAATGACCTTGGTTGATCAGAGATAAATCACACTGACTTTCAGTTCAATTTGTTTCTGAAAATTACAAATTTCAAATTAATGAACTTGATTCGACTTTCTATTTTCACAATTAACCATGATTAACTCCAAACTTATCATCCAGTCCAGAAACTTCCTGCATCTGCTTTCAGCTTTCGAATCCGAAGATCAACTCTCCACTTTGGTTTGTCAAAAATAAAGCAGAAATGTAAAATATTTTTGAATTTTAATAAAGCTTCTAAACTAGAAATGAAATACAGAACTAAAATGCAATAAAAGTAAACTATTTACAAACATATTTTTGCTTGAGCGTGTTAGGGAATCATATCAGCTATTCGACAAGTCACAGGTACCGTTAAGCTTTAATTACATACTCAGAATTAAACAATTCGCGTAGATTTTCGATATAATAATCCACTTTAAATTCTCACACAAACTTCAATCTGTTCCAGGATACGGATTAAGTGTTTTAGAAACTTTAAACTTATACATGTGTCCCACCTCTTGAATATACTCCCGTATCCAGATCCCAATATTCAGTCTTACAGGTGAGTATACCACATATGATATCTGTAAGGGGTTAATAAATTATGAAGAATCATGAGAGCTCAGGTCAGAACTATCGTTCAGCAGAGAGATCATGACTCAACTTTTGAGTGTGTCCCCTTCAGAGGATCTTTTGTACAACAGCATTGCTAAACAATTTTATTGTCTTATTATATATGCTGAGGGTGATGCTATGTTTCAAGCATTGCGGAAAGTATTATTCGGGGACTAGGTCAGAACTTCCATTCAGCAGAAGTCCCGGAATAATACCCCAGATATCACTGAGTATAAAGACCTAGTATATCAGAAAAAGGAATCTTTCAAACGAGATTTCAGGGGTTACCTATATATCCAAGTAATGTTCCCCACGAAATAAGTAAGTAAGATTTAGGTTTATATCGCGAACACACCTACTAAATGTGCAAAAACCTATCGGCATATCATCAGCGAGACTGTTTAACACATTTAAACATTCCATATCTTTAGCATACCGTGACTGTCAAGCCGATGTACTATCATTTTCCCTTTTTACACAAGCTCTTTTCTGGTTTTCTATTGTTTTTGGATTTTGAAAATATCTCATGTTTTTGTATTTTTGACATTTTTTTATTGTTTTTGTATTTTCTGAAATATTACCCTATACCTCCCCCTAAATACCAAAACAGGTAAAAAATCGACAAACCATTGCAGATTGCTTCTCAACATCATCTACAATGTCTCCTTCATCAACGCCAATAATCTCCTCCATCACCGATAAATGCTTCATACAATTCAGTTTTAGCAAATACTGAAAACGTGTTTTATCAAATGCTTTGGTATCGAAATCAGCTTTTTGATCGTCAGTGTGGATTTTCTCAATTCGAATCTACTTCTTCTCGAAACAATCACGAATTAAGTGATGACGAATCTCAATATGTTTGGTTTTAGCGTGATGTACTGGATTTTTAGTAATGTTAATCGCTGCCTCATTATCAACAAAGATAGGGGTGTTTAGAAATTGCAAACCGTAGTCGCGCATCTGTTGCTGGATCCACAAGATCTGAGAGCAGCAACTGCTAGCAGATACATACTCCGCTTCACATGTGGATAAAGCCACAGAGGTTTGCTTTTTGCATTGCCAGGTGACCAATCGTGATCCAAAGAACTGGCACCCCGCTGTTGTTGATTTAGCGTTAACTTTGCAGCATCCGAAATCAGAATCGGAATACCCTTCGAGCGTGAAATCACCTTCTCTTGGATACCCCAACCCCAACGATGGAGTTCCTTTCAGTTAGCGTAATATCCTTTTCACAATCACCATATGCGAAGCTCTCGGGTTAGATTGAAATCTTGCTGCGAGGCAGGTTGGGTACATAATATCGGGTCTTGAAGCTGTCAAATACATCAGCGATCCGATCATAGAACGATACATCGTTTCATCTACCTTCTCTCCGGTGAGATCAGGGTTTATCCCATGATTCGTTGCTAACGGGGTGGAAGCTGGAGTAGAACCTGACATCCCGAATTTCTCCAAGATATCATGAACGTACTTCGTTTGATGTATGAAAATTCCTTTGGGTAGTTAATCAACCTGCAGACCCAAAAAGAATTTCATCTCACCCATCGATGACATTTCGAATTTCTGCTTCATTACTCTTTCAAAATCTTTGCATAGATCCTCATTTGTTGACCCAAATATGATGTCGTCCACATAAATTTGAACTATCAGAAGATGTCCGTCGACCTCTTTGGTGAAAAGAGTGGCATCCACTTTTCCTCGGATGAAGCTGTTGGCTAGTAGGTGTTGAGACAATGTCTCATACCAAGCTCTCGGGGTCTGGTGTAAACCATACAGCGCTTTGTCTAGCAAATAGACCTTGTCTTTGTGGATTGGATCGGTGAAGCCCGGTGGCTGACCGACATATACCTCCTCTTTTACCTTCCCATAGAGAAACGCCGATTTCACATCTAACTGATAAACTTTGAAATTTTTCCAAGACGCAAATGCCAGGAAGATTCTGATCGCTTCTAGTCGAGCAATCAGAGCATATACTTCAGTAAAATCTATACCCTCCTGCTGACTGAAACCCTGGACTACGAGTCGAGCTTTGTTGCGAACCACAACTCCTCTATCGTCTCTCTTGCACTTGAACACCCACTTTGTGTTTATCTTCCTTTGACCATCAGGCAAATCCACTAACCTCCACACTCCCAACTTTTCGAATTGGCTCAGTTCCTCCTGCATAGCATTGACCCAAGAATCTTCAGTAAGCGCCTCTTTATAAGTCCTTGGTTCAACCTGCGAGATAAAACAACTCAATGAGAATTCAGTTTGCAAAGGAGCAACTTTTGTATAAAAACATGTAAGCCCTTGATCAAGTTGTCTTCGAGTACGGACGCCTGTCTGCAATTCTCCAATGATCAATTCCTCTGGATGGTATGAAATAGTTCGTGGCATCACTTCGCCTGGAACATCTACATCACCTTCCAGATTAGTAACATTCTGATTTGCACCTTGTTCACTGACTGGGTTTGATTGACTTGAAATCTGAATTTGCTCCCCCTCAGAATCTGAATCACCACGATCAAATACTGGCATGTTCTCAGATTCTTGATTATCATTCTGTGTCGTCTGATTATCTTGAGCAACTTCATTTTGTTGGACATCATCATGTTCACCAGCATTGCTTGGACCTGCTTCATCATCGTTTGAAGTTTGTCGAGGTCGCCTTGAATACTTAGCTGGAAACATTTCCTGCGATTCTTCATATTCTCGCAAAATATCCAACTCATCAAAGAAATCTTCTTCTTCTTCCGGTTCTTCCATCATGTCAAACGAATCCCACAACTTGTCATAATGAAAACGCCATGAATCTCCAGGATTCTGCGGCGGCATTGTATAACCTTGACATTCAACATTTGGAGCTTCAATAATCCGCTTCAGACTTGGAACAAAGACACGTTTTTGAGGACTTGAGTATCCCACAAATATCCCTTCAATACTCTTCGGACCAAACTTTCCAAAAGGCTCTAGAACAGTACATGGTGACCCAAACGGTTCAAGATACTTAAGATTTGGTTTGCGATTATTGATCAACTCAAAGCATGTTTTGTTGAATTTCTTGACAGTGAGAACTCTGTTGAGCGTATAGCA
Organism: Helianthus tuberosus; assembly: GCA_030545235.1. Taxonomy (NCBI): domain Eukaryota; kingdom Viridiplantae; phylum Streptophyta; class Magnoliopsida; order Asterales; family Asteraceae; genus Helianthus; species Helianthus tuberosus. The sequence continues at coordinate 180,646,833 of CM060409.1, forward strand.
TGCGGCGGAAACTGCTTCTGCCCAAAAATTTATCGGTAGCTTTGAATCAGCAAGCATTGTTCTGGCCGTTTCGATTAGTGTCCTGTTCTTTCTTTCAGCTACTCCATTCTGCTGTGGAGTTTACGGAGCACTAAACTTATGCAATATACCTCTTTCATCACAATATTCTTCCATCTTGTTGTTCTTGAATTCAGTACCATTATCACTTCTAATTCTTTTGATACGCCTTTGGTACAGATTTTCAATCTTTCTGAACAACGCCATCAAACTATCAAACGTTTCATCTTTCGACTTCAAGAATGATACCCACGAAAATCTGGAATAATCATCAGTAACCACAAGACAATAGAGATCCCCTGTAATACTTTTGACGTTTACTGGACCAAACAAATCCATATGTAGTCTCTCTAACGGTCTGGAAACTGAATTGACTTGCTTTTTAGGGTGTGACTTTTTCTTCTGCTTGCCTTTGATGCAACTGATGCACTCCCCTTCCAGATGAAAACCTTTGATATTAACACCCAAAACTAAATCATTGTGCACCAAGTGATTCATTTTTCTAAGATGTATATGCCCCATCTTCCGGTGCCACAACTTCGATTCTTTCTCTGTTGCTCTAGACACAAAACAATGAGCCTGACCCATGGTTGTAGTAGCTACACTCATGTCCAACACGATCATTGACTCTTGGTGCTCGCATGATAATCCATTCTTCAGGGATAACAAATCCTGGTTTCAAGATCAAACATTCTTTGTCTGTGAAGTGAGTGGTATACATCCTGTCACAAATCTGCGAAATGCTCAGCAAATTATTCTCCAGCTCAGCAATGTAGTTAACTCTCTCAAACGTAACAATCCCATTGGATAACGTTCCTTCACCAACAATTCTACCACCTTGATTTCCTGCGAATCCCACGTAACCTCCATTGAAATTTCTAACATCGTACAACAATGCAGTCTTCCCTGTCATATGTCGAGACGCTCCACTATCCATAATCCATCTTGAAATAGCTCTCGGAAGTTCCTGCTCATATCACAAACAATTCAATAAAGATGCCGATTCATGCTTCACAATTACCAACTAGGAAGCTCCGGCAAGTCCAAAATCTTTAGTAAGATTTTGATGCTACCCAAGCCTCTTTTGACTCAGGTAACTGAACTTTAATGTGAGATTTTGTAGTGTAAAGTGGCGAAAAAATTTTATCATTCATTTTTAAGCTTTCATCTTATCCAACCTCAACCTTTTTGTATAAGAAAAATTCATCTATCTTAAGTTGACCGGTTGATTGATTTTTCTTTTGAACATTCTTTTTCTCTGTTGGAGTAGAAGAATGTTTCTCCAATTGTTCATAATAATCCAAAGGAACATCCATCTTTACCGGAGTGGTAGAAGACGATTGTTTTTCCGACTCTGAAACCTTTGGTTTAAATGAACTTGGTTTCTTTTCAACCACTTTTGGCTTCCATGTTTGTTGAGATGCTGCAACCCGTTTATAGAATTTGTCATTTTTAGTTACCACATTCTTAACAGGTTCAATTTTGACTTTTGTTTTCTCATTTTTCAAAATTTTCTCAACAACCATTGGAGCTTTGCCTTTAGCATTAACCTTCTTCTTTCGATTCTAAACAACTTCAGTCTTAGGCTTGGAGTTGGTGCAATTTCTTGCAATATGACCAACTGTGTTGCATCTAAAACATGTACGAGTATCAACTACCCGACTTGTGCCTTCAAACTGAGGTTGTGAGGCCCTCTTCTCAAAAAAATCTTCATTTGATTAAGAAAAAAAAAATCATTTTCCTCATCAGAAAGTGAACTTGAACCGTTCATAAACACCTTCTTTTCAGCAAACCTTTTGTTTTGAAAATTCTTTCTTTGATAGTTCTTACCACCCTGATATCCTCCCGACCAATTGTTTCGATTGCTGTTATAAAACCGCGGTGGAACTACAGGTTTCTTGTAGTAAGCTTTATCTTTCTCAAAATTCATTTGCCTTTTTGTTTGTTTCAAACCCTTTACTTCAGACAAATCAATTTCAACCATTTTGAACGCATTTGACAATTTTGAAACATTTACATTCTCCAAAGGAAACTCAGAATCCGAATACAACTTATCAGATCCAGCCATCTTGTACATCACAAGACCCGGTTCTTCACCTAAGTTGTTTTTGGATTTTGGTTTCTGAATGTAATTGTCCAGAAAACATTTTTCATCCTCAGCTGAATCACTATCCAAAACACTTTTAGCCATGCCTTTAACAATCTTAGTTTGAACACTATCATCAGATGATGATGAAGAAAATGTTACATCAATTGAATCAGGAAGTTTCACTTCATTTTCATGTTCAAGATTAACCAACCCAAATTGCTTTTTCGAATAATTGTCTAGAACTGGTGGTGGAACTTGATGAAAACCCACCCCGGTTCCATCACAGTATACATCTTCACCTGCTTTGTTTTTCCCGATGGGTTTGGGAATAATGTGTTGCAAAACAAAGCTTGCAGAGTTGTAACTGTTCAATTTCAAATTGATTCGCTCATTCTCAATCTTAGCTTCTTCAAATTGAAGCTTCAATTTAGCAATCTCATCCAATTGTTTGTTGATTAATTCTTCTTTAATTCTCAAAACACATTGCAATTGGCAGTTTTCTTTGTATGTTTTACCGTTTCTATCATCATTATCTTTAACCGTGCTTTTAAGCTTCTCAAATTTTTCAGTAATCTGACGATTTTCAAGAACTAACCTCTCATTTTCTTTCCTAACTTTTTCCTGATCGATTTTATCAGTTTCAATTTTGTTAGTTAATTCTTTTAATTGTTCAGTTGAAGCTTTCACCATTTTGTCACGATCAAGGATTTGATCCTCAACACTTCTGACTTTAGTAGTCCGATCATCAATCTTCTTACCTTTGAGATAAGTGTTTGTACTACAAACCTTGCATTCTTTGATGCAATTTTTGCAGTCAACATCACCACTAATTTTCTTACCTGACTCATTTGTTGACGCGTTTGAACTGAGCTGGCTTTTAGACTCAGAGACGGATTTAGAGTCTACCTCAAGTGCATTAGCAGCCAGCACCTTGTCAGCCATCTTTCCCATGTTTTCAGCATTCAACTCTTGAGTCGTGTCAATGATTCCAGTATCAACCTTCTTTGACTTCTCTTTTTCTTCCTCTTTCTCTTTCTCTTCTTTCTCTTCTCCGCTTCCCCACCATTTTCTTTGCCAATAATCATCTTCTTCTTTAAACTCTTTGATTATGGTTTCCAAATCAAGAGTGTTATGATCAATAGCAATGTTTCCCTGGGGGTCAAGATAACATTCCCTGTCTGGATCCCATCTATTTGCTCTTTTTGCCTCAGAAAAGATACCAGATATTCTGATCAATCTGTTCGTGGCCAACAGCTTTCTGTGACCATACTTCTGTTCTTCAGTTCTGTTGTCTTTCCAAGGAACAGGCTCAGATTTTGCCATGAATGCATAACCAATCGCATCCTCCTCAGGTAACAACTCACTCCAGTCGTAACCTTCATCGTCGTGAATTACAGCAAGAGCTCTTGACTTCTCTTTGTTCTTTTCAAGCTGCTTCAATCTTGGCGGCTCTGATTTATTCTGATGATAAATCGCTTTCTTGTAGTAATCTTCTCTGAACGGGTTCTCAGATTCATCAGAATACGCGTTTCGACATTCACGCTTAAAGTAACCTTTCTGTTTACACTTGAAGCATGTCACTTTAGACTTGTCAAAACCCAATTTAGTAGAAGGTCCACCAATAGACTTTCTCCCAGTTATCTCCATAAAACGCTGTGCCCGACGAACTGCACTGGCCATACACCACCTTATGTCAATCAGTTCCATCTCCTCAAGATCAATCTGATCATAATCTTCCTTCGTCAGGTTGGTGTTGCCTATCTTCCCTGCTACAAGACTTTCATAAGATTCTAGCACAGATGCTAAGAAAACCATCTGTTGCTTTGCTGATTCCTCGCTGAAGTTTTGAGCATTCTTTAAGTCTACAGCGATGTTGCATTGAACCTTCCTTTGTGAAGCATACTTAGTCTACCAGGGTTTTGTAGACGTGATATCCTTGAACAACCCCCCATTTGTGTAAACGACAATATACATTCACACAATACTTTCCCTAGCCGGGCCATCCCCTCACTATCGTGTCCTATAAAGGTCATGGAGCACTTTCCTGGTTCTGCGGGAGCTCTAGGAATTATGCCCTAATTCCATTCGAAGCGACCACACTTCTCTTCAACATAGGTGATTTCCATTTAAATCATTAAAAGCATTATGGTTTACTATGATTTACACAAATCATAAAACCACATATTATGCTTAAACTCACAACAATGTTACTGAATATTATAGGAATGGACTAGGACGTATTTAAACACCCTTTTATAGTTTTAGGGGGATATATGAAACATATAAACTAGCTTATATATAAACATATATATTAGCTACGCCCCCACAGTGACTACCCTTCGGTTCATGATTAAGTTGGCCTATTGAACCTAGATCTTGGGATCTCCAGTCAACTAGGTTAGGTTTCCCTCATGTCCCTTTATCCATGGCTTTAGTCCCATTCCACAACCTGATCTCTTATCAACCCACTGGTTGTTGGATCCAAAATTATCTTTGACTTCGCTAAGTCACCAACGACAATTTAAATTGAGATCAGTTGTTCTAACGTGTTCTTGACTCGCTAGTCACCTTTGCCTTTTAGTCGATTCATAAGACTTATAACTCGTGATCTCAACCTGGATCAAGTTATGTACCTTGTCTTAGAATGACATGAAACTCAAGTCATGGCCAAACACGTTTTCACCATGCCTTTGGTGTGTCATGACTGACATCTTACTAGATTTTGAATCTAACCAATTGGCATTCGAGTCCAATCTATTCGATTGACTCCATATAACCATTGTGTACTCCACTTGGTCATGCGTTTGCAATGTATGCAAGTCACCCCCCACATTTAAGTGTAATTGGATATCATCCAAATGGGGCGATGAAAGGTTCTCCCTTTCATTTCGAGTTTGAGAAAACTTCTCAACTACCATTTCCACATTCAAATGCAAGTCACCCCCACATTTAAGTGTAATTGGATAACATCCAAATGGGGTGATGAAAGGTTCTCCCTTTCATTTCGAGTTTGAGAAAACTTCTCAACTACCATTTCCACATACCCTAAAGGGTTTGTTTCTTAAATGGCCTCCTCCCCCCATATTGCTTGCATTTTAATGAAGTTATATTTATAGTTTTGTTTAGGACAAAATTCATTCTTGTGTCATCACATATTTTGAATGTTTAAGGTTAATTTAATCTCCGTCGAGCATATAAATTAACAAGTATTAGTCTAGCTTTATTTAGACCACAATACTCTAGCATGTGAACAGAAGATGCATCATTCTGATTCTTCACAGCCTTAAGAGATAACGCACTATCTCTTCCGAACATTCGTTTCTTAGTTTAGACACAATAATAAAATTTTATTTCACCATTCCAAAACCATTGGTTTTAGGAAGGCCTCAAAATCATAGTTAACTTCATCCATTAGGATCATAAATCGTTTGCCTTTTTATCTCCAAGGCTTCACCATTGACTTCCTAAAGACTTAAACATAAGTCTTAATCCAAGTCACTTTGATGAAAGGTCTTTGTATAAAATCACTTGAGTCTTGAGATATAGCCAATTAGATTGACTCTCAACAACAAAGCATTCACGTATGCCGATAGTGATATATACATTTACGTTGTTGTTTCATTAATACCACGTATTGGGATACTCTCCCAAATTGAGGACCAAGCCTCCACATAGTTTAAACAACATTGATGGTGGTAGAAGCATCTACAAATCCATCACTATTGTAAATTTCCGTTAATAAATTTGCTAAATTTATTAAAATCATTTACAATAATAACGTATATTTTTTTCATATGTTATATTCTTTGAAAACTTACATGTGCATTTCCATGTTGATGCTCTCAACATTAGATGACATATCTTGTTTTTGTGTATTCCATCTCAAACCATACACCACGTTTCTCACGACGACGTTATGCATTTGATGTTTGATTTGTGACTTATTACATAAGTCATGATCACAACCCTATCGTTGTGTTTGTGTAAATTACTTTTTACACTTGGTTTTCGGTGCTAGTTATCCAGTTACAGAAGCGACCCCATAGGCTTTCGCTTTCGCGTCTCTCTAAAATTGCAGTCATGGTAAAATCTTGGTTTTATTTAATTATCAGGGACTCCCAAGCGCACGAATTTTCAAATGGAAAACCAAAGGCTTGTTATTTAACAGTATAACATGACTTATATGC